>CM037018.1:18425471-19811304 GCA_020875875.1 Dioscorea alata
GAGAATAAGAGAGAAGGAGTACAAGAGCGCGACTGCAAGGAGAGACAATGAGGAGGAGCCGTCTTTGGATTGCCGCCATTGAAGAGCAAGCTCGAGCTCCGAGCTTTGATCAATGATCGCAAAGAAGAAAGGTCATCGCGAGGGAATGGGGGAGCGCATTTATAGGGGCGGGAGAGGGAGAATGAAAGGAGTAGTGCTTTCTTTAGGGATTATTTTGCCCAATTAGCTTTCATTTTCGCTTTTTCTTTCTAATTTTTTATATTATTTTCAAATACACCCCCCTTAAAAATTGCAACACCTTTTTATATTAGTTCGTGCATGTTATATAATTATAGGGTTTTGGATGGATATATGTGACAAAAAAAAATATTATCACTACCAGTCAGACTATTGAATGGTTGGTTTTTTCAACAAAAGAAGCGCATTATTTTTTAAGTAGTTGAACTACATGCATGTGATTTTTTTTTTTTTATTCTATTGTTTTTTTGGAAAAGCATGTGATTTACTCTGAGTAATATTGTTTAAAAAAATATAAATATATATATACTTCATCTTAATTCATCCCCAAATTACTGTTTTCCAAGGGTTTATATTGAGGGGACATTTGGTAAGTTTTAATTGATTAGCATGTCACATCATATTCTATCCCTAAAATGTTTGTTTTCAATCCTGTCATGCTATGTGGATAGTTGATATCTTTTAATTAATTAACATATCCCATCACGTGAATGCCTAAAAACCTCAATTATTTTTCACTAAAATAATCATTTGATGTGATTTTTTTCTTTCATAATTCATGTTCTTACTTTAACTTTCCTGGTCCCAATAATGGAGTTGTGCTATTATATTATAAATAAATAAATTGTTTGTTAAATAGTTGATATGATGTTATCATGTTTATTAGCATGCTTCAGACTGAATTGTTGGCATTTCATTAATATAGTATTAACATGTGAGTAAAAAAAAAAATATTTGTTAAATAAATTATGTGATGTTGTTATATTTATTAGTATGCTTGAGACTGAATTGTTGACATTTCAATATATAGTACATAGATGATTATAAATTAGGTATTGAATTTTTGACATTTGAGATATTGATACAGTATATACAAAAAAAAAAAATCCATTGCTTATAAAATGGTTATAAAATGGTGTGATGGCATTGTAAGCCACTACGTGCTATCCATCATTCAAAAACAAGTCAGGTAAATTTTGCGATTTCTAATTTTATACCTATGTTATTTTTTCATTTCATGAATTAAATGCTTCTCGTTTGATTTTCAATCGTGAGTATCAACAATTTAAGGAAAATTGTTGATATAAATGAGTATTAACAGAGTTTAATACTCATTTAACAATTTATTGATGGTGGGAATCGAACTTATATTGTTAATCATGAAAAGCCTAACATAAATTTTAAAGTCGCCAAGTCAAATGAGTATATGAGTTTATACTTTATTTTATTATTCTTGGCATGTTAAATAACATTATATATATATATATATAGTTGTAATACAAGATATATGTTTTAGTAATTCTTATATATGTGACTTTATTACTTCATTAATTACACTACATTTTAATATTACCACTGATTATTATGTTGTTTTTTTTATTTTATTTTTTTTTTTTAATGGAAGCTTTTACCTGTTCTTAATACATCATAATAGGTGGAAAAATGGAAAACGACATGCAGATTGTTGTTGATGTACAATTTAAAGTATTACTTAAGGAGATTATGGAAAAATTAAGATTACCACTTGCAGTTTATACATGTGAACAACGTGGTCCATATCACAACCCATATTTTTTTATGCAAAATCATATATGAAGATAGCTGTGGAATTCATTAACAAGTTGGATCAGCTGCAAATACAAAAAAGAAGGCTGAAAATTATGCTGCATTACATGCCATAAAACATCTGAAAAATATTTATGATGTTGTTATTAAAGATGTAAACGAGAAGGAACTACATAACGTTAAAAATGAAATAGAATAGCTAAAGAGTAGTAACGATATATTATCAAACAGCCTTGAGACAATGACTACTGAATTAGAAGAGTTGAAGGATAGGATAAGACTAATTGAAGCAGAACAGTCTGAAAACAATATGAGTTGTTTGAAAAGTAGATATGCTTGATTCCTCTCCTTTATTTATATATATATATAGCGGGTATTTTATTTCAATTCTTACAACAAAGAAGAAATATTGAAATGAAATCATTTTCATTATTCAATAAACAATATAACATATTCAAGTAATATATTTCCCAACCTTTCACATCTTGCAAATATACTTTTCATACTGAAAATGATTTACAAAAAAAATGACATTAACAATTTTTTTTTTAATTTATACTATCTTTACGATATTCCTTTTAGTTATAGTAAACCCGCAGTTAGCGCGGGTACATAAATCTAGTATATATAAACTTTCACATTGTCCTACTAAGAAAATATTGTAAAGGGCTTTTTTTTAAGTAAATAGGTAAAAAAAAAAAAAAAGACACGTGTGGTTGTAGTCAATTCAGATCTCAAGTAAATTATAAAAATTGATGCTATTATTCACAGAATTACGAAAGGGGACGCACCATGTTTCAAGACGTAAATTGGCACTGAAATACACTGCCTGGACGTTGCCTGACATTAGGCATAAACAGATTTAAAACAACTACAGCATATCTATCACTAATCAAACCTAAATTGGCAAAATACTATCAAACAAATTGTTGAACCTGATCCAGATATAAGAACTCTTAGTCATAACTTAAACACAATCTTGCATACTTACAACAACGACATTGCCCGATGCCGAGCTTTCTTCTGGTAACCTCAAGAATGCGCGTGCAGAAAAAACATTCAGATACAGGATTCTTCAATCTTGTATCCAGAGAGTTCTTGTATTGTTTTCAGTCTCATGGGTTATCTGCAATTGCATCCAGTAAATTATGTTCACGCTCGATGCTCCAGGAAGTATCGTTCGACTTTCTGACATTAAAAATGCACTCGTGGAAGTAGCCGTTATGGTTGATGATATAAATACATGCCCTAACAAAAGTTAAAAACGTAATTAGCAAAGAATGCAATATAATTCCAGAAGCAAAAGCAGTCCAACAACACAAATGATAAAACTCTGATTTAGAAAAGTCTATCGTTGAAATTCCATCTTGAATTCATGTTTATCTACTTCTTCAGCCATTCAAATGCATGGTCTCTGGATATACACATTTCAGCAACTAATAAACCTGTCCAAAATGATCGCTGGTGTGCGCACTTGAAATAATTATAACATAAACCCAAACTTGGGAAGGACTAGGGTTTCAAAAGAACAATCAGGCCATGTGCAAGATAACAGGTTAGTTGATATATGCTACACCACAGAAAAGTCATCATATAATCAAGCAATCTTGTTTTTATGGCATCCAATCTAACTTGAAAGTGAAAATGAAAGTGTACTGCAGTCCCAATGTCAGTGTACAGCATGTTCTCCAGCAGCAACATGACCATATGGACCAAAACACGAACAACTACACACCCAGGTGATGCTGACCCAGCGCCAGATCTTGCATATGAATCATAGGCAGGCATAACAAACGAAGAAAATGAACCAAAAAAAAAAAACTCAACAATCATGATCAACAGAATGCATAAAGGCTTCTATGATAAGTGCTTCATCAGATTGTTTACAAGTATATTAGAACCAATAGAAAGAGAAAAAAAACATGGATCACCTAACCAGATAAAAGATCTTGAAGGATATAATTCTTTTGCAGATAGCTCACCTGATGGCAGGAGTAGTGGATGTGCTTTCAACATTATCCAAGCTGTAGATCACTGCATGACTGTTACGTACAATTTGACTTAATTAATCGATGACAGGCTAAAAAATGACTTGATCAATAAAACCAAAATTGTGGATTCACCTCTTGACTCCAACTGGTACGACATTGTGAATAACATGGTGCTGGCCAGATTCAAAGGCATCGTTAAAGGAGTCAGGGATCATTGATCCAAGTAACGTACTGGGCTTCCTGCTTCTGAAATAAATCAAAACGAGACTGTCAACTGAAGTTCCAATCACCAATTTTAAATGCAAAAGTATAAATGTAAGAAATAAAAATAGAAGAAAATTACTTCACGAAAAACTAATTAGTTGTGACGTATATGTATCTGCTGTGCTAGAAATACGTTAGTATGACAGCACAATTTTTTTGCCAACCTTTCATTTATCACAGATCCAAGGAAAAAGACATGTAAAGATCCTGATGAGCTCGTAGCAACAAGAATATCAGGAATATCCACTGATGGCTGAAATGATAGTGAATATATCGTTGATGGATATGTACCTCTTCTAAAACTATATGACTGCAATAGAGAGGTACCAACATGAGAGTCTAAAAAAACAAAGACACTGCCAAAATCCTTTGGGAGCAGTAATTGCATGAGTAATAAAACAAGGAAAATAAATAAATATGAGCGTTCAGCCCACCTTGGTTGCTTGTGAAACTAAATGTACCCTGATAATTGTTCCTTGTTCAGAAGCTGTGGCCAAAAACATACCGCTTGAACAGAAGGCAATTGCAGTTAATGCTGAACGGTGTGCATCTATCTGTGATAAACAATGCATTGATAATGAGACAGATCATAGGTAATTACTAGCTTGCTCGGTCAGCAGGAATGAAATCCATGACAAGAATTCCAACCTGACACAGAGAAGAGAGCTCAATCGTGTTGTATATCAATACAGATCCTCTCTCTGTACTAGCTGGAAGGGCCAAATAGCTACCTTCTGAGCCAGGAGCAAATGCACAAAGTCCTGACACAGACATTCTTGAAATCTTCATAGCCACAAAAAGAATGATAGCTCCAATAATTCAATAAGTTCTACGTAGTTAAAAAAATCCAATACTACACAAAATCTAGAGCAGACATTTACAAGCCTTATAATTAGATGGTAGCTAATAATGAAAAGACGCTAGATAAATTACATTGAGGGAACAAAACAAACAAAATAAACTTCACTGGGATCAAGAATATGGCTGCACAGAATACAGAAGAGACAGTTCATGCTCATCACAGAGGGTGTCAGTTCTCTGATCAGTCTAAAGTAATTCTCCCTTATATTTCAGCTCTCCTCAGATCTACTCACATCAATAAATAGTCCATCCTTTCGAAAGATAAATTATTTCTTATTCTCACTAATTTGCAACACATGAGACCACCTTTGAACTTTCTTAGAATTCAATTCAAAAACAAAGACCATCAACAACAGACGTAGAAGAATATTTTACCTCACAAATTTGGTAAATTAGTTCAAATCACAACCTCCATGAATTCCTAAAAAGAAAAAAAATGGATAAATATGGACAAGCCACAAACCCTCAATCATTGTGTTGGAAGTCAAACCCTCAACCTTTTACTTGGAAGGGAAATGAAATACCAATCTTCTATTGTAGGAGTGGTATCCTTAAAAACTGTATTCCATTAGAACCCTAAAATGGACTTCATTCACATTAATATATTAATACCAACAAAAGTGTGACAGGAAAAGAATGGAGTCCAAAGCATCTTTCTGTGATCTGACTTCACCACCAATTAAAACTTCAAATAATGTCTTTTGGGGAATCATTCAGTCAAGAACTCACTCCATATAACCAATTTATAGAGATCCAACAGTAGAAGTTTGCATAAGTTCCTAGTATATCATAATTATGTCAAAAAAACATTGACCCATCTGAAGAAAGCCATTTTGAAAAACCAAATGTCGAAAACTTTTCACTGTCAACATTTGAGCACAATATCCTTACATCCATCACTTCTTCAATTTGAACCTCCCTGAATAGCCCAGTTGTTTCCTGAAAGTGCCACTCCAAATACAAACTGCATTATTCCTTTAGGAACTTATTTATGTCATATCGAGGATGAACTTTGCACACCATCCAAGTTGAAACAAATTTATACTAGCCATGCTACCTAGGGTGATAATTTTTCCAAAATGTCATTTCATAATGCCATTGATGGATAAGAAATAAGATACTCAAAACACTGTACACAAGTCTTCCATATAGTACTTTAAAATAGATAAATAAATAAAAACTGTAAAATGCACCTGCACAAAACAGATTTCTCTCTAACCTTTAGCATTGGGCACAGTATCTATGGTATCCAAAATAGCTAAGCTGTTCAAGTCATATATGTATGTCTTATCCTGCAATAGGACAATAAGCCTGCACACATGGTAGAGTACGTTACATCAAAAGGAAATAGAAAAGATTGGCACAACATGAAATTGTGTGTATTTTTTTCATAAAGGCTTGGTTTCTTCTAAATTTCTTCTGAAAAAAAGGATAAAGTTGTCTCATCAATTCAAGTGTATATGCAATTCACAAGTAGAAGATATAAAGATCCAGGAACTATTTAAAATAGAAACAATCGGTATTAAGTATATCAAGGACAAAGAAAACTCCCCAAACCATAAACAAATGAAGGTTTGGGTCACAAGGCATAACAACAGAATTCAAAGGAAAAAATAACACATTATGTAGGTAATTGAAGGTGAGAAAAACTAATATCAGCGATAATTGAAAAGTTAAAACAACTAAAAGATATAATCACGCTGTTATGCGCGAGTAATTGTTCTGAATTGATTGTCAATTATTAAACATAATTCAAACTGCACAGCTTCGTCTAGTGCTTGCCACTGTGTGTGGAAAAAATGTGCATCAAAAACTTACCTTTTTCTATTAACACGTATCGCAAGAATTGAGGTCAAGAAATTTAGTTCCCTAAGTGGTGCTCCAGTAACTTTATTGAAGAGACATAGTCGACGAGGGGATAATGAAGGCTGTTTGGAACAGATTAGAATAAAATGCGTCATGTTGCATTACATACAATATAAAATGCAACTTTGGAAAAGTAGATCAATAGGGTACCTGCTCTCCAGCTCCAACAATAGCTAGAAGACTAGAACTAAATAGCATCTCCACAATGCTAAATGCCCCGAGAGCTACATGATATGATTAACGTTAATATTAACTGAAGTTCCAAAATAAATTGAGAAAGACAATGAACAAAATAATCCGTAACAACTAAAATATACAATTAAAATCAATCACTAAAAAAAAGCAGCTAGAATTGAAAAATTCACAACCATATAAGGTAGATGAATATAGTTTAGTATACAAGTCATTGAACTGTATGTCTTGCTTAGAACCTCTACGAAACACAAGAATAGAAACCACTAAACTCTATACAAGAAAATCTGAATTTCTGAGAGTAGGTTGGTTCTGAAACTAAACTACAAAATCACAAAATTTTTGGAGAAATCTAACTCAATAAATTAATCAAACAACTGATAATATTAAACACACACACACACATACACACGGAAAACACCTTGCATCTCCTAAACCCATATCTGACAATTTTCAGTACATCCATTTTCCAAAAATATGCTCAAGTCATTGACACCACCAAACCAACTTTATTCACGAGATTATAATACATATAAAGCTATTCCATCTTAGTGACAAACAAACAAAACTCAATCAACCAGACATCACTACTTGATCAAATAAGTACTTTCCAATTTTCCACTACAAAAGAACAATTAACATAGGAAGTTCAGATTGCAGTGCAGATCATTGAAATCACATCCAAGAGGACAATCCAAACCATTAAAATCACTTGCTTCCTAAACACAACAACCCCTCTTAATTTCCACCATGCGTTACAAACAAACAATCTATTCTTCACAGGCAAAGCAGGCAATTCCAATAGAATCGATCAAAAGTCAGACTCAAATCAATACAATGAACAAATAAAAAGATTCCACGCATCAATTCGCAGTAATCTCACCAAAAACTCACATTTCTCATAGCATAACCTGCCGGTACTCGCATGGAATACCTTGAACCCATCCCTAGTTCCGATCGAGAAGTAACTGCAACAAACACAAGGTACCATGCCTAAATTTCAAGCCAAACACCACCAATTGAATGAGAAGAAGGAACCCCCAACAAGAATTTGCTAGGGTTTCCATGAGTTTACCTGTTGTCTTGGTTGAAGGAGGCGCAGAGGATGGGCGAGGCCTTGGGATGGCTTGTCGCCATCTTCGCCCCCTCTTCGTTGCTGTCTTAGTTGCGGCTTCGCATCCAAATCCCTTCCTTTATATACCTGAATTTTTTTTCACATATACCCTATAAAAAATCATAATTGTATTTATTCCCTGAAAATGCAAATGTTCTGATAATTCGCATATGCCCCTATAAAGTCCCTTTTTCATTTTAGTTATTTTTTAAAAAAAATTATATTTTAACTGTAACTTTTTTAACTCGTTTTTAATCTTAAATTTCTTATAAAATACACTATTATATATAAATTGTGAGAATGCTTATAAATGGTAAACCAATCATCTTTCTCTATTTTTCATCAAAACTAATAACTTATATATCCATTGTTCATTTATTTTATAATAAAAAAGCCCCAAATTATAAGTACTTTTTCCCACCAGAAAAGTTAGATTTCAAAGATGATCACATACACACAAATGCATCAACACATAATTAGTAATCATATATATGTAACTATCAAAATTCATCCAAGTAATAAACACAAACACAGATGAAGAAAGACAGAGATTAAACTTGTTTCAGTTATACATTTGCTATCTATGTTAATGAACAGATATATCACTATCTATATCCTATTAATTCTCAGACATTATCAATTGATTTGATCACATTTAATGATCAATGAATCACCTAGGACCAGAAAGCTCCATCTCTTCAACGCCATCAGCAGAGGAATGACTATCAACATCCCTACTGCTAGTATCATCACAAGTACACCCATCCAAGATAAGGAATGGATTGGAATCAGTGTGATAACCGGAGGAGGAGAAGGAGGAGGCACGACGGGGAGGCGGCGGAGGACGATGAGTGGCTTCCCACTTATCGACAAAGCCGTCGCCTTCAAGCATTCGTAGGACTTCCGACATCTTGGGACGGTGAGCAGGGAGGCTCTGTGTGCAGAGGAGAGCCACTTGCACCATCTCAGCTGCCTCTATTCGGTCATACTTGTCTTTCATATCTTTGTCCACCACAAGCTCTAGCTTTCTCTCTTGGTGCAACTTCTCTACCTGCATGCATGCTCCCATGCAATTATACTATCACAATTGTATCTAATTTGGTCTTGTTTTCATATTTAACAATATATAAAACTAATAAGTATCCATTTGTAAACAAATTAAAAAAAAATAATAGATACCTATAAGCAAACTTTTAAAACTTTCTAGTAATTATACTCTAAATGTATAATAATGAACTAAATTAATAGATTTTATTAAACAATTATACTATTAATGCTAATAATCTCTTGATATATTGATACCGGATCTATTGCATAGGTGTTCATTTTGAAAATCACATGTAATCTCATACTCCAATCTTTTTTAAAATTAACAAAAATAGTAGAGATTTAAATTAATTAAACAAGTAATTTCCAATTTGACTCAACATAAACTATCAATAACTAAGTAGTAAAATTTTCCAATTCTTGAAGGATTAAAAGAGAAACACATACCACGGTCACAGGACAGAATATGCAATCAACTTAATAAGGGGGTATAAGTGCAAAAAAACCACAAGATTCCACACAGCGAAACAAATATAATTTCCTCATATAGCAGGGTATCTACGTAAAATTACCAACAAGGAAAAAAAAATTCAGAATTCTCAAGGGATCAATAAGAAAAACACCACATACCCAATCCCGCATCGCACCGCCCTTGGGACGCTGCTTATCCTTCTCCTTAGTGGCGGCGGCGGCGTCGAGAGCTCGGCGGCCGGTGAGGAGCTCAAGGAGGAGGATGCCGAAAGCAAAGACATCGGTTTTATCCGAGGACTGGCCAGTGGCAAGGTACTCAGGAGCTATGTGGCCGACGGTACCACGCACGGCGGTGGTGACATGCGAATCGGCATGGTCAAGAAGCTTAGCCAAGCCGAGATCGCCGACAACGGCGTCGCAACGCTCGTCGAGCAGCACGTTCGCCGCCTTCACGTCTCTATGGATGATCTTTGGATCGCACTGCTCGTGAAGGTATACTAACCCTCGCGCTGCCCCAATCGCAATGCGTTTCCTCGTCCCCCAATCCAACGCTGGTTTCCCTGCGTTTCCCGTTTCCCGTTAAATAAAACAAAACTCATAAATACTGAAAACAAATAATATAGTATGAAATTAATAATTTTAAATTTAGGCATGAAATGTTGAAAAAAAAGACGGAAAAGAGACGAGAAACGCGTTCGATGAAGAAGGAAGCGTTTCCCGGTTGGGACGATTGACTATGGGAATAGATATTACACTGGGGTTTTTGACTCCTCGTCATGATCACAGAGAATAACTTTCAAATCAATCAAGTCGATGAACGGCTAGGATCAAAAAGCGAAAGAGAGGGAGGACCCACACCGACCAACTAATAATCTGGTCAAATCCTGACCACACAAACCGATGCTGTCCCTGTTCCTAATGTCTGACGTGTTCGGGTACGAACACAGCGCAACACAAAATACCACAAATACAAGAGACACGTGCCGGAAAAATCAGAGCCATATCAGAGTGCCAGGCGGGCCACCCACTCGTCCCCCTCTCCAGGCACGCGCGCACCACCCAAATGGAGGCAGGTAATGGAAATGACTACTTTTTTTACAAATTTATCCAAAAAATTTTAGATTTTAACCATTTTCAGTTACACCCTGTAAATTCTAAAAATTTCTTCTGCAACTCCATAAAAATACAAACGAAAGAAACACTAGATTCAATTAACAAAAATAGAGGATGTTATATAAGAAAATTTAATATTAATAAAAAAGAAGAGGTGAAGAGGGGTTAATACCGCGAAGACGAGAAGCAATGCTACCGTTGGGCATGAAGGGATAGATGAGGATCCTCTCCGACGGCGTCGCGCAGAAGCCGATGAGCCGGAGAAGGTTCCGGTGAACAGCCAGGCTTATCATCTCCACTTCCGTCCGAAACTGAGCTTCGCCGGCGGAGCCGATCGCAGCGTCCCTCAGCCGCTTCACAGCCACCACCGTCCCATCGGTGAGCCGGCCCCGATATACATCTCCGAACCCTCCTTTGCCCAAGATGTTCTTCGAGCTGAAGTTCTCTGTGGCCGCTTGTAGTTCTCGCAAGCCAAACTGCCGGAGATTCCCCAACGGCGCCACCGCCGCCGCCGCCGCCACGCTCTCATCGTCTTCTCTCTCTGTGCATCAGCTTCCAAAATTTGAACTTTTCCGAAAATGATTATTTTATTTGATATATATATATACACACAATTATTTAATAAGAAAATTAATTAAATGACAAGAAAATTTTCGGATGATTTTGTGGTTGGATTTGATATTTTGTTGTCCTTCTAAAATATTATTATTATTAAAAAAATCATGACAAAAAAAAAAGGCTAAACTATTAAGTATGTGAACTAGTAGTTCCTATTCATTTGTCACCAAATAGAAGCTAATGCAGTGTGATACTATGGACTAGTTCCTGACAAATTTGCCACAAAAGAGAAGCAGCTAATAATGCAATGCAGTGAAAGAGATATAGAATGAAAACAGTAAACAAGTTTCCATTGATTTGCCACCAAATAGAAACCAATGAAGAAACTAACCAGTGATACCAAGAATGAGTTGATGCTTCTGCTTCTTTCTCCACCACCATAGAAAGAAACCAAACAAAAGCAATAGAGAAGTTGAACCAATACTGACTCCCAAGCTGACACATACTTTCTCTGTTTCACTTCTCCCTGTACATACATGAATATATATAGTTAATTTTAAGAATAGTTTGGAGATTAAATTAAAGTTCACTGTTTGATTTACTGTGTGATGATTCCAAGAGAGATGGCAAAGATGGCACTGATGAAGTCCCAGATGTTCTCCAGCACTCTGTTTCTGACCTTCTCCCACATATCAATGGATTCCCCACAATGCTAGTGAATTCAACAAGTTGAAACAAATTAGCCAAACAGTGTTGCTAAATTAGTGTAGAGTTTTTAGCAATGGATGTGATTGAGTTATCTGTTCTCTCACTTGAATGTTCTGGCAGAGAACAGGGGAGGAACTGGTCCACTTATGTTATTATAAGACAAATCCCTGTAAATACAACAGTGAGATTCATTCAAACAGTATGCATTAGAACATAGAAATGATTTTGAGCTTGTGAACTTGTTTACAGGAATGAAAGCTGTTGCAGCTTGGATAAGGAAACAGGGAATGGTCCATTGAAACTATTGTTGTTCAATCTCCTGCAAGAAGAGGCATGAATTAGTATTTACTGAGAAATTTATAGGATTAATGAAGAGAGTATAAAGAATAATCACAGATATCTAAGGTTTGTGAGATGGCCCAAGGATTCAGGAATGATGCCAGAGAAGCCATTGTTGGAGAGGTCCAGAGTTTGAAGCTTAGAGAGCTTGCCAAGCTCTAAAGGGATTTCTCCTGAGATGTTGTTGTTCTGCAATAAACTGAGTGATTGCATGAAGAACAACAAACACATCAAAAAACTGAGAAAATTTTCATGATTTTTGTTGTCAAACATAAAAAGTTTCTCACATTTGCTGGAGATTTGTGAGGTTTTGAATCATGAAAGAGAGTGTTCCTGATAAGTTCTGGCTTGGTGCTCCCCTTAAAATAAAAATATATAAATAGTCAAAAAAAGACATCAAAAGAAGCACCATAATATCATATTCATTGATTTCTTTTCTATTTTTTTTTTAAAAAAAAGGAATAAAGAGAGATTGAAGAGAAGAAAGATTTACAGAGAAATGACAAGGTTTTCAGAGGAACAGGTGATCATGGCCCAGCTACAAGGATCCACAGAGTCTCCATCCCAGTTGTTTAGAACTCCATGAGGGTCATTGAGAGAACTCTTAATGGACATCAAGGCCTCCACTGAAACACCATTAAAACAACATGAAATGAATAATGGAATGAACTCTTGAGAAAGAAAAAAGCAAAGAAAAAGAAGTAAACATGAACTCTTTGTTACCTTCTGTGTTGAGAGGTTCAAATGAGAGGGAGAAGGTGGCTGAGAAGAGGAAGAAGAGAAGAAGACAAAGGTTGGAAGAAGCCATGGAAGTAGTATCAATGGCAGAGTTCACAGAGCTCTCTGCTTCATTTTGTAGAGAAGGATAAAGGAAAGAAAGAGAAGGCAATGGAGTTTGTGGACCATGAGAAGGTGGTGATGGTGCATCCTAAGGATGAAGGCATGCAATACATTTGAGAAGAGGATTTATTTCTGAAAACTCCAAAAACTTTCTTGATTCATTAAAAAGTCCCTGAATGCATATGCATTTAAGTCCTCTGATGTTTTATAATTGCAAAACATATCCTTTTCAATGAGATACCATTTTCTTGTGAGGGTAAATAAGTAAATTTGCTTTTTTCAATTTTATATTAGCAATTATTCACTTAGAAATTTAGATTATTGACCTTATGGCAATCTATGATAAAGGATTGAGTTGATATTAGTGCTAAATGCCACAATGAGGAATGCATTTGATGTGCTTTTTCATTAAGTCTGGATGGAGACAAGAAAAGAATTATTGGTGTCATTAAGTTGATTCTATTATGTTAATATTATAAGCAATATATTTTTTTTAATAATAGGCAACAAGGATAGACAGGTACGGAGATACAATACAAAAATAGTATTAGATCCGAATGTATATTATATGAATAATATATATAAACAATACTAGAGCCCTGTATACAGTGTATGAGTCATATGTGAACAGTCATGGAACAATACTGTCGAGAAGAGGATTTGAACCCATAACCTCTTTTTTTTATATTTTAGTATTCTACCATTAGGCTATTCAATAGTTAGCATTATAAATATTCAGTTATTTTGACTTTAAATTTTTATTTATATAAAAAAATATTTTTGTGAGATATTTACCTCTCATATAACTTGGCTGGATTGTTTAGAACTTCAGATTTCTAAAAAGTAAAACTAGTGGATTGAAGATTTAGAAAAATATATATAAAAAAAAATCTAATTCATTGCAAGGAGATTTTTTTGCAATGAATGCATAATATAATGACTGTCTTAATCTCTGTATATAAAATGTTGCAGCATGTAGACTTAAATGGTCAATCATAAAATAATGTATTTGAACATCATTTTTTTTTCTTTTTTAGTGCCCCACTTATGTATCCACTTGTTTCAAAATCATTTACTTCAAATAATTTCATTTTATTTTATTTAACTTAAAAATATATATTTTATTCAATTTAATAAATTTATTCAAAATAAATATCTAAAAAAAATAAAAAATGGTTTCCATGACGTTTCCCAAGGGAGGAATGAATGCATGATGGATGAGAAGAAGTGCCAGTGATGATGGTGATGGGGCATGATGGGATGCATGGACATGGAAACATTAATTAACAAGAAGAAGGGTTTGGGTTTTAAGGCACAGCTTCGTTTTTTTTTCTTTTCTTTTTTTAATAAAACGAATAAATAAATAAATAAAAAGTAAAATAAAACAAAGGCCCTGATCCTGCATGTCAGATTTTTACTGAGAATTACAGACATCAATTTAGAGAGAGAAAAAGAAAGAAAGAGTGTACAGTGTACCACTGACTGCATGTTTTCTTCTTCTTTGGAGTGAGAGAATAAATAAATAAATAAGTAAATAAACACAAGAATACAAAAGTAAACAAAAGCTTTGATTGGGCCTCTTCTTTTTGTTTTTCCACTCTTTATATATATATTATTATTATACTCTGACTAGAATATATATATATATATATATATATACTCTGAATGAGAAAAAAAAAATATATATATATATATATATAAATAGTAATACAATCATGGATTATATTTATTCATGTTTTTTCAAGGGAGGATGTTTAGTGTGGTTTACTTAAATGACAATCAAAGATGTTTGATTTAATGAGATCCCATTCAAATATATAAGGAACAAAAACACTGGAGTGATTAATTAAAGTTGTTTAAAAAAAAAAAAAAGAGAGAAAAGAGAGAGAGAGAAGGGGTGTGGCTTCCTTTGTCCAATAAAGCAAAGGGATGTTTTGGAAGTGTGGGTAAAGTAATGGAAGTTGAGTAGGAAGTAGCTGAGCAAAGAAGCAAAGACAATGGAAAAAGAGGTGTGCGTGTTTTCTATGTGTTGTTTTGAGAAAGAGAGAGAGAGAGAGAGGGAAAGAGACATTCAAACCTTGAGATCAATGAAAAGTATAAGATTTTAATTAACATGAGAGATTGACATTGATTTTGTTTAAATTTTGAGGTTAGTGAGGGGTTTTAATTTATGTAAAGTTTTGTCACATGATTAGCATTTGAGTTACCAAAGATTAAATGTTTGAGTCTGTTTGGGATGAAGGTGAAAAAAAGAATATATTTGAAATTAGTACTCTAATGATGATGATTAATGAGAGATAAAAAACACACATAAATTCAAGTGGAAATTCCAAACTCTGAAAAACCATGATGAGGACTCAATTCTTCACTAGAATTATTTGTCATATTAAAATTTTAAAAAAGTTGTTAAATGAGTCATAGGTCGACGATAAATAAAATTAATCAAGATTTAATCTGGGCAATGACATGATTTTACTACCCTTCAAGTACAGTCTAATCACTTAAATTCTCTGAACATGTATATATATTGATACGATTTCTCCGTTATCATTATAAATCTTGTTAGTTTTTTTATAATTTGAAAATCACATGAATTATAATACAAGTTTTTGAGACAAGTTAAATAAAATTCAATTCAAAAACTCTAACAATGTGTGCGTATATAAAAGTTTACAATTACAATTTGACTATTATACCATAGAGGAAATGATTGCAGACAAGATCTAAGTTGTAAAATGAACATAAAATCATTAAAAAAAAAAACGTGAGATAATGTTTCTAGCGGTCAATAGTCTCTTAGTTTATTTGCATCATATCCCTTATACAGGATATCGAGAAACAATGCATGATTAAAGGGGTTGCAAAAAAATGAGGAACAGTAAAGCACAGCACAAACTCTATTGTTCTTTGTTTGTTTTGTAAATAAGCTTGGAGTACAGCACAAGTTGTTAAAATTTTTGTCTAATCAAAAGCATGGTACAACTTTTTAAGTGTGGAACCGCATAACCAAAACACAATTTTGCCCCTAGTTAAAATTAAAAGTTACAACACCTACTCTCAACCCAACAAAAAATTTTGAAAATAAAAAATTATATTTGGTAAAAATTTATTAATTATTTTATTTTAAAATTTTAAAAATATAATTACACCATAATAATTATATTTTAGATATTTAAAAATATAATTATACCCTAATAATTTTACAAATTATAAAAAATTAAGTGATTATTATTAAAAATGAGAAGAAATTTCAAAATATTTTGTCTTGTTAATTTTTTTCCAAAACAACAAAATACTATACAAAAGGTATTATAGTAATTTATAATTTTTAGGGCAGTACTTATCTAAATCAAATAGAAGACAATACAAACTTTTTTATGATGCCCACTGAATATCAAGTAAAGAACAATACAAGCATTTGTGTTATACTTAGATATTTGTACTTTGTTGTACTGCCATGCAAAATGAGGCCGCATATGTTTGTTGAGTTTTCTCTATATATTTACATATCACGGTCTTTCTTTAAATAAGGTGATGGCCACCTATTTGTAAAAAATAAAATAATAAAATAATAAAAAAAAAAAGAGCTTCTAGGGTGTCCTTTTAGGAAAAGTTTAGGGCATCTCCAGGACATTGTTACATTGAAAGCTGCAAAGGTGGCTTCTTCCGAAGAGTATGAATCAAACCTTTCTTTTGTTTTTTTTTTTGGTTGTGTTTATGGGAAAAGCATAGGTTTTTTTTATGAAAATAAATGAAGTTGCTGCATTTTAAATAACTATATAAAAATAAGAACCCGTTTCAATTTTTTTATAGTAGCTTTCTTTCAGCACGCCTGGTTACCATTTGAAAAATTATTAACTCAACCTATTTGTACATGGCATCACTAATCTAGCTTCATTAATTTACTTAATTATCTTTAAATAAAATTTGCAAAATTTATAAATTTTTGTTAAGTTTTTTTTACGATGGCAAAGAATAATAAGGTGGATAATAAAAACAAAACTTGTTGATGAGTTGAAGATAATAGAAGTTATGAAATATCTAAATCTAGAGTTAAACGCAGTGATAGTAACGGTCTCCGATTGTGGGTGTGGATGTATTGTTCAAATTCTGTGTTACCAAGTGAGAATGCGCAGGCTGAACAATCAATTTTCAGTCCATGTGTATGCTCTAATATATACAATACTTATTGTTTTTGTCAAAAAAATAAAAATAAAATAAAATAATTCAAGTCTTATAAAAAATAATTATGTTTAAAAAAAAAAAACAGGAGAAGGTCATCTTATTCATCTAGTTTTAATTTTCTGTTTGGACTTAAATTCTAATCTCATCAAGTCGCATGAAGTTTAGTCAATAAATGAATAAATCTTAAGTAATAAACAGTGAAATGAATTAGGTTAAGGTCCTAGTAAAGGGACGAATTTTTTCTGGGCCAAATATATTTGAGCCTCTTTCGAAAATTTGGATATGGGCCTCTTAAGTATTGGGCCATGCTTTTCATTTGAGTTTTTTCCATTACTGTTGAAATTCCTAATAAGGTATTTTGATTTTTTAATCCATGTTTTTTTTAATTAAAAAAATGTAATTGCTTGTTGAAGTGTGATTTATAAATCATTTAATTCAAAATTTCAATTTAATCTATTTTTTGTGCCCTGTTTTATGTTTTATTCCTACAATATTACACCATTGCTTACAAAAAAAAATAAAATAAAACGATTTAAGGTGGCTAAAATATTATCCATTTTCAGATAAATTTTTTAAATGACTTTGAATACAATTAACTTTTATAAAATTTAATTATTCAACATTATAGCTATTGATTAAAGTTTTTAAAAATATTTTCACAACAGTTTATTTATTGAAATTAGTATTAGTTGAATTAAAATTGGAGAACTACTCCAAATTACTTCAACCAGAGAGTCAATGTCTTCTAAAACAAAAATAAAAAAAATAAAAAAAATTATTGTTTTATTCACCTTTTATTCACCTTTTTTTCTTTCTTCTTGAAAAAAAAAAAACTCTCTTGCAATATCGTCTGATTCCAAAATACAGAGAATCACTCTCTTCCCTTTATTGTTATTATATATATATATATATATATATATATATATATATATATATATATATATATATATTAATTTTAATTTTAATTTTTTATTTTTTGTGAAACAAACAAGATAAGGAAGAGGTGTCATACACAAGTGGGATTCTCTTTGGATGATTGCCTGCCATTGACAAAGCTTTAAATGACAAATTTTTTTTTTAATAAAACTTTAAAGGAAAAAAAAAAAAGAGGGCTGAAGATAAGAAGAAGTTGGGACTTGGGAGGCTGCATGTGGTGTTTAGTGGCAGGTAGATTAGGGTTTTGAACTCACTTTCAATATGAATGAATGGCGGCTGCTGTGACAAGTTCCGTTCATCCTTCTCCATGGAAAAATGCTACTCTTTTTTTTTAATAATAATTTCAAATTTTCTATTTCTTTTTCCTCGTCCATTTGTTTTGCAACTCTTCTTCATGGACAACCATTGCATGATTATAAAGATGCATTGAGATAATTTTTTTATAATTTATTCTCCGTTTCATACTTCAATGGAAATACTAGAATTTGTTTTTTTTTTTTTTTTAAATGGCAACTAACCCTTAATCAGGGACGAACACGTGGGGAGCAGTGTTCACCGTCGAACCATGCCCTCACCTTGTGTGTGATTTGGATCAAACTCGGGGGAGCCATACCTCGACACTCGAGGTAAACACTCTACGTAAAAAACCCAGGTACTAATTGACCCAAGATCGTTGGTATTAAATTTGTTTTTGTTTTATTTGCTATAATAATTAACATTATGGTAGTCATTTATTCAATACTAAATAGATATTTATTTATTTATTTAAAATAATGGTTTCATTTGTCATCATATATTTTTGTCCTTGATTTAAAAAAAAATAGTAAATGGAGACCATGCTATTTGGAATCAATTGATGACTAGTTGTCATATATATATTGTTAGATTTTGGTTCACTTTAATGTTTTAGAGGTTTTTAAGGACATTGTTTTTGAGTGTATGCATCATCATGCATGTAATTATAGAAAGTTTTGCTGACAAGATGAGATACCTAATTGTGAGGATTTAGAAGGCCATAAATTTTGGATCTATTTCTCAGCATGCATGTATTATTTATGGGTTGTTTTGGAGTTATTTTGTGATTTCTAGAAACAATGAAGATCACTAAATAATAATCTAAATACGACATATGATGAACGTGATAGATATTGATAGATAACAATTGATCGATAGAGAATATAAGAATCATCATTTTAGCTATAGCCACACATCCTACGTATATATGTCAAAAATTTTAAAGTGGGTTTAAACAAAAAGAATACTTATCATGTAGTGGTCCATTTGCTTTTTTCTTCTTGGATTTATTCTGTCTCATTAAAAATGATTGAAACATAAAAGATAAAATAATAATAATTAATAAACCAAAATTTCATCATATTATTTCATGATTTTTTTATATTTTTATATAATTTTCTTGCTTTTTGTACCCGTATATAACTCAATAAATTTATGCTCACATCCTCATGCTTAAAATACGACAAAAGAATTATTATTTTTAAATTTATTTGTTCATGTACTCTCTTATGAGTTTATTTTTCATATTTTTCTTTTAAAAAAACTTAATTATCATTAAATGTGAAAATCAATCAAAAATTTAAAATTCACAACATATGCTTTATCAAAAAAAAAAAAAAGATGAAAAAAAGGAAGAAAGAGGGACACAAAGAGAGAATATTCCAAAGGAATTAAGATGACAAATTACAAAGTCACAGTAGTACTAACTTGATCAATTAATAAATTCTCAAGAAGTATCAATGAAGCTCACGTTTGTTTATATTTATGGTGGGTCATGTGGTTGGGAGGAATAAAGGCCTAATAAGAACAAAGGTACAAATGACCAAATGAGAAGAAATAATACATGTTCATTCAATGTTTCAATCCAAAGTTACTTTGAAGGTGAACCAATGAGAATGATAAAGCCAAATCTAATGAAAATCTATCTTTTTTTTTTCCTTCTTGATATTGTTTTTGTTTTTATATATAAAAAAAAAATTAAAGGTGGTGTCCTACAATGTGATTAATTATAGTATAATTGAAACAATGGGAATCTTCCTTTATAATTGATGGGAAAAATGGTGTAGATCCACATCACCCACCTTCCAAGGATCATCCAATCTTTCATTTAATTAATTTGGTTCTTATCATGGATTAGGTGTTAATTTAATGCAGAAGGTGGCTAATTTTGTCTGGACTTAAGCAAATTGCTAGGATTATATATTGATTAAAGGGAATTATTGCGTTTTAAAACTATACTTTTTTGATTAATTATATATTATGAATATAATGTATTTGGACCTTATTTATAAAACCGAGATAAATATTAAAGTTTGTTTTTATAATTAATATGAATAAAAACATGATTATGTTTTAATTTTTTTAAGTTTTTTTAAAGTTTTTTTTTTTTTTTTTTTTTTGAAAAAGTGGATGAACCACAATTCATTTTTTTAAGTTTTATTCTATCATATATCATGCATATATGTGTTTTAACAAGGCGTACAATATATATTTTTTAAAATTATATATAATTTTATAACAAACAAGTTTTCATTCTTATTTTTAAAAATTCACTCCTCAAATATATGAAAGTAAACATATTTTACGAAAAAAAAATAAAAATGATGATATGATTTTTTTTTTTTTTTGTTAATGAGAGTTATAGTTTACTTCTCCCCTTACTCGAAAGATGAGGGTTTGATCCATTTTTATATGGTTAAAAAAAGCAAACTCTATTTCAACGTATTTTATTTTGAAATTTCCAAGCAAACGTGACAATTAAGAATATATTTATAATGTTAATTTGCAAGAATAAGTTTCCTTCCAAGTCTAAAAATATTGATAAGAACTTGACTTGTTTGCTTAATTGAATCAGAAACTCCAACGAAATTTGCTTATTATAATTTTTGTTGAACTATGTAACGTGTTGGAATCATATTGAATTATTTGGCATTGTTAAGCGGCTGAAGTCATTTGCATTCACTGATCTCTCTTTCTCATGTTCCTTTTTTATTAATAGGAAATGAGAGCCCATTTAAGAGATTGTCAAAATGACATATATATATAGTGCATCAGTTACGGTGATTTACTTGTCCTGCAATTTTTAAGGAGTGAAACTACTATTTCTTTGACATAAGACTCATATCTATGACTGTGAATAGTATTAAAAAATACTGGTTCCACATATGCACTGCATAAATAGTACAAAAATAACTCTATCAGGGTAAAATTTCAAAATTTTGCCTGCTCCATTGCACTTTTATGTTATACCACTGATCCACTGGGTTATTCAATGATTGACATTTCTCTATATATTTATTTATTTATATGTACATAAAACACAATCCACTCTTGTTATCCCCTTCTTATTAATGTTAGCCGCAAACTTACTCCATCCAAAATTTAAAATTGTTTCCTACAAGGAATGTTTTGTTTATAAATGTAAACTTTGACCAGTAATAAATTAACAATATTTAAATTATAATTATAAAAAGCCAAAGGTGTATTTACAATATTTTTTATGATAAAAAAGCAACAAGTGTCCCAATTTAATTTAAGTCAAAAGTATATATATAAACTGAGCAAATTTAATATACACCTGAATCATTACTTTGTGTGAGTTTTAGAGTTTAATTTTGGTTCATCTTAAAAATAAATATTATAATTAAAAGATTAGTACCAATATGTCAAAATACAGTTGATGTATTTACGATTAATGTATATAATTTGGACAATTATAGAAAAGATTTGAGTTTGTTTTTTAAGTAAATATTTTAAAAATAATTTGGTGGTTGGTTCTAAAAATTCAAATTGGAAACTTGACTCTGCCTCTAGCCATGTGAATCTACCCACACAGGATAAGCCTATGTCAGTGGTTTAAATTTGTTGTTTTATAAATTACTGGTCTCTTTAAAATATATATACTATAAAAATTATTAAAATAATTTGGGTTCCTAAAATTATAATAAACATATATTAAAAAATAGTGTGGTGGTTTGTCTACCTTAAAAAAAAAAAATTATTTATGCAATATCAATATATTTAGAGGCAATTATTATCTAAATTATTTATTTTTTAATTATAAAAAAAACACTTAATCAATTGTTAAAGCTTGCCAGCCATACAGAGTTACAGCTGGCGAGCCCCAAGTCAAACTTTGTAGAAATTTCTGGGGAAACGGTCAACCCTCGAGGGGGAAACGTTTCCCAAGAGATCGAGTTCAAGAAGGAATCCAAAGCCTTGGCACGTGCTTCACACGTGAGGTTCCTTCTAGGGTTAGGGTTTGATCACGAGCGGGCCTCGTTCTCTCCCTATAAATAGAAACCACCTTCCTCGAAGAGAGGGAGAAAAAAACGAAAAAAGGAGGACCTCTTGTTAAAGGCCATCCTTGATCTCGGTTTTCTTTAACTTTGGCTTCTCTTCTCCGCCTTTGGACCCTTTGTTGCTGTGAAATCTCCCAAAAAAGGGTTCTTTTTGGGGGTTTTTAATTGGCTCGGAACCAGAGGAAACCCTTATAATCCTTGAAAGTGAGTTCTGAATCTATTTGTTGTTTTGATGTGTTAATTTGTGTTTCTAGTTGTTGGCCTTGCTTGTTTCTTGATGACAGTGGTTGTTTGATTTGAAATTTTCGTTTTTTTTTTTTTGGGAATAATGTGATTTTCCTTTGTTAGTATTCTCTTGATGGGTTTTGATCTGTTGATGAATTCGTGGTATTAGAGAGGAAAACGCAGTTTTTGCTTGAAATTAATGTTTATATTTGTCTGTTTTTGATGATTTAATCTCCACTTGTTCTTGCGTGATTGATCTGTTCTTTCTTTCTTTTCTTTATGAGTTGTATAGTTTAGATTAATGAAAAAAAATTCTCATTTATTTGTTTCTTGTTGTTTCAAGTAATTGATAATTCTCTAGATCATACTTTCATTCCTAGATTTTAAAGTTCTTTGAGGTTGTATGTTTATTTGATTATCATCTATTAGGGCTTTCCTCTTGTGGATTTTTTTGATGCTAGATCCTTCTTTGTTTCCCTTTAAATTAGAAGATTTGATTATTATTGTTAGTTTTGTTAGTAGCGTAGGTATATTTCTAATTCCGCGGTGATGTCTTTATAAGAACGATGTTAAGTTTGAAACGAAACTTAGATGGTTGCAATTTTAGAGTCACTTATTTTTTTCTCAATAATGGATATACAGAAAGATAGTTTTTGTGTGGATGTCTATTCGTTGATGATTTTTGTTATATTGTACGTACAGGTAAATTTAGAGCTAGCCTTTCGTTTCTCTAATGGATCTATAGAAATATAAAATTTTGTTCATGTTGAATTTTTTATTATCTTAATTTTAGAAGTACTTTTCTGTATCTCTAGTGAATCTATTGAATGATGGCTTTGTGTCTATTTGATGATGATTTTGTTCTGTTGTACATAGATGTGATTTTAATGTCTCTCTGTATGGTTCTATAGAAACCTTTTGCTCATGCACCTTTTGCTCATGCTATTTCATGATGATTATTGTTCTATCAATTTCTTCTAGAAATTGAGATTTCCACAAGTATCTATTGAACTTTACAGCTAAGCTGATTTACACTTTCTTTTGTTGAACTGGTATTCTATATTGATGTTTCTTTTACATGGACACCATGATTTATGTACATGATGTGAAATAATTCCTTGTTTTATTATCTCTAGTTGTGCCAATTCAGGTCATATTGCCTTTTCCCTCATGCTCATGTACACTTTCCATGGCAGATCGATATTATAATTTCCATCTCCTAATTTTTGTTCTCTGAAATCTATAATTTGTCATATAACTTGAATAAAAAGTTCAGTATCTGTGATATTCTTTTAGATAAACCAGATATCGTTGGCAAAAATGACTAATTGGAGGCAATTGGCTTTCCTTGTCATTTTTCTTTCACTGCAGGAAATTTGATGTTTTAATGGAGTCCAAAGGTGGGAAGAAGAAGTCTAGTAGTAGTAATACATTACAATACGAAGTTCCCCTTGGCTACAGCATTGAAGACGTTCGCCCCAACGGTGGAATCAAGAAGTTCCGATCTGCTGCATACTCCAACGTAAGGATAAGAAAAAGTTTTCTTTTCATACTTCTTGCAAAATTGGAATGCTAATTAATTATTCTTTTTTTTCCCCTCCTGCAGTGTGTTCGAAAGCCATCCTGATATCGCTAGAGTATGCCCCCTTCAGTAGAGTAGGAATTTTCTTATTTCGTTCTTAGTAGCACAAGTAAACCTGCTTTTCGGCTAGCTGCTTTCTAATAGCCAAACCATTCCTTAAAGCTTTCCTCTTCTCGTTCTTCTTCCTCTTTCTTTCTCTAGTCCTATTTCCATTCTTGAACCAATGGCAATCCTGTTGACTGAATCTATAAATCCTCCTCCAGTCTCATCGATTGGATTTGAGGGCTATGAGAAGCGACTTGAGATTACTTTTTCTGAAGCACCTTTATTTGTTGATCCTCAAGGCCGAGGCCTTCGCGCACTATCTAGGTCACAAATTGACTCTGTTCTGGATAAAGCTCAATGCACAATTGTTTCAGAGCTTTCAAACAAGTACTTCGATTCCTATGTCCTTTCTGAGTCGAGCCTTTTTGTCTATCCATACAAAATAGTCCTTAAGACATGTGGAACAACAAAGCTGCTCCTGTCTATCCCTACTATACTCGAGCTTGCTGCAGGGCTCTCACTCTCTGTCCTTTCTGTGAAATATTCACGCGGGACTTTTATATTCCCTGGTGCCCAACCTGCACCGCATCGCAGCTTCTTGGAGGAGGTTGCTGTCCTGGATCACTATTTTGGTGGCCTTGTGTCTGGAGGGAATGCTTATGTTATTGGTGATCCAGCATCGCCCAATCGTAACTGGCACGTTTATTATGCTACCCAGAAGCCTGAACTGCCAATGGTGACGCTGGAGATGTGCATGACTGGCCTGGACAACAAGAGGGCATCCATTTTCTTTAAGAATTCTGCAGAAGGCCATTCTTCCTCCGCAAAGGAGATGACAAACCTTTCAGGCATTTCAGACATCATCCCTGAGATGGAGATTTGCGACTTCGAGTTTGATCCATGTGGTTATTCAATGAATGGCATTCATGGCACTGCATTGTCGACTATCCATGTGACCCCAGAAGAAGGGTTCAGCTATGCCAGCTACGAGGCCATGGGATTCAATCCTAATGAAATTGTGTACACAGATCTTGTCAACAAGGTTCTCCAGTGCTTCGGTCCGCAGGAGTTCTCCCTTGCTGTTACAATCTTTGGTGGTCGTGGGAAAGCCGGAACCTGGGCAGAAAAGGTGGTTATGGACGGCTATGAGCTCAAGGATTTGGTGGAGCAGGAGCTCCCGGGTGGTGGACTCTTGATGTACCAGAGTTTTTCTGCTGTCGAAGAGATGGTACCCTCGCCAAGGTCCATTCTGCATTGCTGGGAGAAGGGAGATATGGAGTCAGAGAAAGACTGAGAAAAGATGAGAAGAGAACTTTTAGAGAATGGTTGTTATCAATGTCACCCTGAACATTGCGTATTCATTTTGCTTTTGTTTGCCTTTCATTTATCGCTTTTTTATTTTTCTTTAAACCTGGTTTTTTAGTGATGCAGCCGGTCAGTTTATCAGTGTCTACCTATGCTGGGACTTTCTAGAGCCTTTTCAATCCCAGAATCAAGTATCTGAATAAAGCTCTATGTGGCATGGTGGCAATGCCTTAGGAGCTAAGTCTTCAAGTTGCTTCCTATTGTTGGGGTGTTTAAAACTTTTTGTTCTTCAATAAAATGAGTTACAATGTTTGATCTGTTTATGAAATTATTGCAGTTGTGTTTTTAATGAGTTGTGACCTTCAGCTGGTGCTTTTTAGTTATCTTGCTGTAGTTTGTGGTGTTCTGAAGATTAACTTCTCATTAGCTGTATTGGTCTGTGGGCCTTTTGATCTTGTGTGTTTATTGGGAATGATGATATGAATCTCTTTTTAATTATCACACATGCTACACAGTACAATACTGGCTGATTTTTGAGTTGGGAGACATTGCCTTTTGATTTTTGGTTTTGATTTAGGTTTAGGAAGAATGAAATGTCAGTAAACATTATAATTTATTATTTGAGTCATGACAAAGTTGCCGAAATGAAGGATGAGTTCAAGTCATCATCAAAACAAATAGAACAAACAGGCCCTAATAATGAAACCTTGAACACTGATACTAAAACAAATTTTAGATGCTGCTACTTGGCCAGCTTTGGATTTAAGGAAAAATGGAGGAAATAGTCTTTATTATTATTTTTGTAACATATCCTTCATTTTATATTTACAAGTAGTCTAGAAATTCTACCCGTTTCTATTTGCAACTGCAGCATTGGGGAAATAAAAAATTGGCACGCTTGGAAATAAACCTCAAGTGCACCTATTAATCAAATATACCTAATTAGCTTCAGATAAAAAAATTTAATTTTTCTAATAAATAAAATTGATATTTCATCACTTGCCAATCCAAAATGGAGAGCTTGATATCTGAGCTTGTCCACATGTCTCCATCTCAACATATGGTAACTAGTTTCAACTTCCAACATCATACTTGTTTTAAAATAAAAATACAAAAATAAAAATTTACTCTAATTATCAAATTTCTTGTTAATTCATTCCTAATCACTGATATTTTTTACCGTCCAACACTAAAAAAAATATAGTTTTCATGTAAATATTCCATAATCTAAACAGAATATTCTTGATTTTCATAGAATCACGGGCTTTGCATGTGCTGCTTATCTACTATAAATACCCCCAAAATACCACGTTTTGTCCTTTCCGAAGAGTCGTTCTTTCTCATCATCTGAAAGAGTCCCGATCTCGAGAACAAACCCTTTTTAGGGTTCCTCCTTCGTCCTCACCGGATTCCCCGTGATTTCGAGATGAAGCTCACGGTTAAGACTCTGAAGGGAAGCCATTTCCAGATCGATGTCCAGCCCAGTGACACGGTGAATCTCGATCTTTTCGTCCCTGATTTTGTCCTTTCTATGCGATTTGTTGGAAAATTTATTGGGTTTTCATGTGGTTTTGTTCGATCATTTGTTTCTTGTGTTTTGATGCGTTTTTGTGTGTTTTCTTGAGTAATATTGAGCCGGTTAATTGTTGGTTTGGTGGTTTAGATGATCTAGTGTTGAGTGTGTGGATTCTGAACTGGAGTCCCTTGCAAGCAGTGATTTTTTGTTAGACAACGTGGATTAGAAACAGTTTAAATTAAGTATCGATTGAATTGATTGGAGTTATTTTGATTCATTGGAAATTACATTGGATCTGTTTGTGTGTGATTTTGTTTCATTTGTTTGTTCTGGCGGCTGTATTTTGAAGGTTTTCTGTAGTGTTATTGCCTTTATTTATAATCTGGCTTAGTGGATGTTTAGGTCAGGCTGATGTTTGCGTGGATTTTGTGTTGTAGTCATCCATGTGACCATTCTTATTGTAAAACATTGATACTTAGAATGGTTTGAAGAAATAGAAATTATTGGGAGATAATTTAGTTTAAGGGTGAATAAACTTTTGCATTGAATTAGGTATGCTTTGTCACTTTGCGTGTTGAATGGTTTTTGGTACTTTTTGGTAGCTTCTCTCATGCCTTATGCTGTCTTCGATGTGCTTATTGGTAGTTGGTTTTGTATTTTAGCTCTGTTACAGGCTGACATTCTTGGATACGTGCGTTATCATGTGATGATTTGACTCTGGAATCTAAAATGCATTCATAAATTTCCTCGATTATTATGTTGACTTCTGCACTTATCTCTGTCATATGAGCAATATGCTTTTGAGTCTTGCAATTCTAATTCATATGGCAATACTCTCATTTGGTTCTTCCTTTACCGAAATGGTCAACTTGGTTAATAGGTATTGATTGTTATAAATTTCTGGATAAATATTCTAGAGTGAGCTGCTTTTAGAAAGTATAAAGAGCAGGTCCGTTCTACAAAACACAGGGCTGCTTGTTAGCTCACAAATTTCAAAACAACCTATATACAATGAGATGTACTTTCTCATGTATTTTCCAAGTGAATTATCACTTGGAATTTATATTTGAAGTTTTGTGCCGCTCATAATGATGTTCAGCAATGTTCATTGCGATACTAATTGCCTGCTGTAACATGACTCATTACTGTGATTTGTATTTTTTTTTGCCTTCTTTTTGATACATAGACACCTAAAAAGCAAAAACCAAACAGATAAACCTTATGTTTGTATTTCATAAATTTGAAAAGAATGATTGGGGAACTTTGTCATTAGGCTTTGGTTAATTATATTTTTCCTCGAGAAGGCATATGTTGAGTCCTTCATTTAGCATGTCTGATGTAGGATGAAATCAGTAGACCGTGATTGCAGTTCTTTGTTCAAACTCTAAGCTGTGATCTAGCCATAATGCTTTGTATTTTTGAATTTTCCTTTGCAGGTGATGGCGGTGAAAAAGAATATTGAGGAGGCTCAAGGAAAAGAGAGCTATCCATGTGGTCTGCAGTTATTGATTTACAGTGGAAAGGTTTTAAAAGATGAAAGCACATTGGAAGAGAATAACATCAATGAAGAAGGTTTTCTTGTTGTCATGCTCAGTAAGGTGCTTTATCTTACCTTGATTGTGGATGCATTCATTTTGCAACATGACACCTATGTCTCGCCACCAAACCATGCCATTTTTTCATATGTGGTGCTTCTGTGGTGACATTTTAGAACAAATCTTCTGGTTTAGCAGGATCCTCTGCTGTTACCCAGCTAATCTTCTTGTGCTTTTGTTAGAGTTAGAATTTTGTTTAGGATGAAGTTCGCTTTCTTTTGTTGCTTTATCTTGCCTTTACTTTCGGAATAAAAGTTTTTTCCAGTTTTGAAATTTTATCTTCATTGAGTCATTTGCTTGTTTTTGAAGTTTCTATTTGGCTATGATTATGGTCAAAACGTTGTGAGGAATATTCCTTATTGGACAGATGCACATGTTTTTTTGCACATGACATCCATCTTCTCACTGCCATAGCATATTATTTTTGTATTTTATATTTCCTTCTGCTTTATTACTTCTGATGGCACTAATATTGTTTGTAACATTTCAGAACAAATCTTCTGGTTCAGCAGGATCCTCAGCTGCTACCCAGGTAACCTTCTGTGATTTTGTTAGAGTTATTTATGTATTTATTTTGTGTTGGTTGCTAAATATTTTTCTGTACAGCCTTCAACAGCTGTTCCACCCAATCAACCTGCTATTGTTGACACCCCCTCACAAGCGCCGTATGTTTCCCTTGTTTCTTTGGTGTATATATATATATATACCAAATCTATTGCTACTTGGTACTAGTTGGCTTTATTTATTGCTTTTTGTGACAGGGCCTCAGCTGATGCTGCAAATACCATTGTAGGAACAACAACAAGGTATAATTTTTGCAAGTGCTATGTGAGTTTGTTTATTGATCCTTTAAGTTTTATGTGGCTAAAATTATTTCACTCTTGTGCACTTCACTTTTTATTCTCTTACAGCATATATTAACCAATCCGCAATGTATTCTGCTTCTAATCTGAAATGAGTCGTCATTGTAGTCTTTGGACAGTTCTGAAATGCATTGCAACATCATTCATCTTGTTTACACTTCACTGTATCTAGAGCTATTATGATACAGATTGATCTCTTCACAGATGATGACTTGATGCCAAACCCACCGAACCATAAAACTGTTATATTTTCTTGTAACTAAATTTTTGGGAATTTGAAAAATATGTAAGTTCAGCTTTTTTCCAGATGGTTTTGGAATTATTGAATTGCAATAACTTTGACCTTTACATTGAGCTGGCAAATAGGTGTTGCATGGTTTTCCTTTAGTTTCTCCAATATTTAGTTGTAGAATAAGCATGTGTTTGTAACCACAGATGATGCCAACCAAACTAAACATCACGATTTTCATTTAGCCCATTTAACGTTTTGGAATTTTTAGACATTTGAATTAGTTAGTGACTCAGTATTGTTATGATATTCAGTGGTTGTATTTCTTAATGCAGTGGATCTTCTAATGCTTATGGTCAAGCTGCATCCAACATAGTTGCAGGGAGCAACATTGAGCCAATGGTTCAACATTTGATGGATATGGGTGGTGGTAACTGGGACAAAGAAACAGTTCAACGTGCACTCCGTGCTGCTTACAATAACCCAGAGCGTGCTGTGGAGTACTTGTATTCTGTATGTGATTTTTTTTTTGTGGTGGATAATTTGGGATTTTGTTAAGTCAATAGTGTCTGCCATCTTATTTTGTACTTTTGATATGTAAGGGCATTCCTGCGGCAGCAGAAGTTGCAGTTCCAGCTGCAACCAACCCTCTTAACCAGTCTGGTCTAAGTGGAAATGCAACTGATGCGGCTATTACTGGATTGCCAAATTCTTCTCCACTGGATATGTTTCCACAGGTCAAATTCCTTTCCTTACCATCAATAGTATTATTTAAAGTTTTTGGCTTTTGCTGTGTCAGTCTCTGAATGGTTAAATATTAAGCAGGGGGCTCAAAATACGGGTGTGGGTGCTGGAGGTGGTGCTCTTGAATTTCTAAGAAATAATCAACAGGTATCTCATCTGCATGCACAGTACTTCACACATGATAATCTTTTGTGTGCAGTTGTTATTATGTTTTGATATTGCCATTCCATTGCTACTCAAATTTCATTGATTAGATCATAGATCATACCCACTTATTCTAAAAAAGCAATTTATGGCAAGCACTGAGTGTGTTAAATGTGTGTACAATTGTTGGATAAAAATTTCTTATTAAAAGTATTTTATCAGTATTCTTTCTGAAATGTAACCATATTGTAAGCTCATTTGCTACAGGCTTTTCATGCAAGTGATTTGGAATATTGGGACTCCTTGCATTACCTAATGTTTTTCTCTCTTTTAAGATATTATTTTGACCAAAACTCTGGGTTTTAACTCAATTTTATTTAGTATTTGGACCAGCATTATCTACTTCATATTCTCTCTCTCTCTATATTGTTTTTTTAATTTTTAATTTTTTATTATTCACAGCAATAAACTAAGTTGTTTGCTGATCATATTTGGTAGAGGGAAATGGCATGGTACTACTTTGCATTTCTTGCATATTGCTCTCCAAAACTAAGTAGCTCCTTTTGCCAAAGGGTTTTTGCAATTTTGAGGTGTACTGTCTGTTTTGGAGACCAGTGTCACTAATGCTCTGATTTTTACATTTTTATATAATATCCTTGTCAACGGCTTATTTTCAATAACCAAAGTAAAAAATATGATAGACCCTAGGGCGGGAAGTATAGAATACACTTAAATTCCTGCTTGGTGTCTATGTATTATGTGATCTATTATGCTCAGTGTGGCAAACTTTATGGTGGTAAATATTCCCAATGCCCAGACACTGCCCTAATCTGAAGGTTGATATTAATGTTCTTAAGTAATGTTTGTGATTACTCATGCGTGCTTTTCGTTGGATCTTCAGTTCCAGGCATTGCGTGCAATGGTGCAAGCAAATCCACAAATTTTACAGGTTTGCCCTTCTTTGATAGATGTATCAAACCTTATGTTTTTGATTGCAGAATTGATTTTCAGAATTGGTATATTTGTTGCAGCCAATGCTACAAGAGCTAGCCAAACAAAACCCTCATCTTCTAAGATTGATTCAAGAGCATCATGCGGAGTTTCTACGGTTAATAAATGAACCTGTTGAAGGTGTTGAAGGGTTAGTATGCAATATGGGTTGGGAAATTCTCATGATCGTGATTCGTGCAATGACTTGTTCTTTGAATCTATTTTAACATGACTCTAAATATGTTACCTTATTTATAGTACTTTTCACAACAAACCTCATCAATTAACATGAATATTACTAATAGGCACTCAAATATTGTATGCCCAATTTCTTTGCCTTTTTTTGATTTAAGTTTTAAGAAAAATCTTTGCCTGAAGTTTAAGTATAGTGATATTTTAACCCATATTTTCATTAGAAGCTAGTGTAGTGCCTTTTGACATACCTCGCTTGAAGTTTGGTTTGTAAAAACAATTCTGTATACTTTTTTTAATCTGTGGTTGTGTTTGTATAGGTTCTGATAATTGTGTATTTTTGGTAGCCACTATCTGCTGGTATTTATAAATCACATTTAGTTTCTTTTGACTAAGCCTTTTATGAGAGCTACAACTTCCTTGAGGCATGCCCATGGACCCCATTTCGATAAGTCCTAAGTGTTTGTGTACATACTACATACACTCTCCTATGCTGCTGTATTTTTTTCCCCTGCTTGTTTATATTTGGATTTTTTCCCCACTTGAACGATTGCACCAGATGATTGTGTTTATAGTTTTATTATAATGTGAGGCACATTTATTTCCTTCCACATCATTCGACAATTAGGATTGGCTATATTGTGTGCGTTTCAAGCCTTTCCATTATTGTGGTGATGCGGCAGGCTAACATCCACCTCTGCACATCATTATTTTATAAATGATTACTCTCTCATGGGAAAAGTTTAATTATCTTGCTTATTTTATAAATGATTACTGGGTTGATAACTTTCTCTGTAAAGGGTTGCTCCTTCGATATGACATCTTTCAAATCAGATGCACAATGAGTTTAATACTCTCTTGTGGTGTAGCCTTCTTGTCAAGGGTTTTTTTTAAAGGGGTCTTTTGGCAGCTTCTATGCCCTTTGTGTTATTATCCAAATAATGAAAAAGATCCGAAGGTTTATTTGAAATTTTGGCTGTCAATAGATAATGAATTTCATAATTTAGAAGGAATTGGTTTTTCTCTTGCGGTCATGGATTTGATCTGGAATTGCAAAGTCTGTTTTCTCTTCAGTATATGGTTTCTATTCATGTTTGTGATCTTTATTTTGTAATCATTCTAACCTGTATTTCACAGGGATTTGTTTGATCAACCTGAGCAGGAGATTGCCAACACAATTCGTGTGACCCCTTCAGAGCAAGCTGCTATTGAAAGAGTGAGTTTCTTTTGACATAAGAATGACTTGGCAATGTATTCTGATGAGGTTAAGTTGTATTTTTCAGCTTGAAGCAATGGGATTTGATCGACCTCGGGTGATTGAAGCATTCTTAGCGTGTGACAGGGATGAGCAGTTAGCAGCAAACTATTTATTGGAACATGCTGGTGATGAGGATTAAGGTACTTGGCTACCATCATTTTGGTTAGTGTATTAAGTTAAATTTAAAAATTTAGATTGGCATTAGTCATTCCCTGCTGATAAAATAGAACTGGTTTAGCATATTAAATTACATTTTAAAATTTAGATTGGTACTAGTCATTCCCTACTGATAAATAAGAACGAAAACGAGAGACAGCTCAAGAAAAGAAGGTTATCCACTTAGAATTATTGTGCTTAGCCTCTTTATTCTTTGTATTTAAAAACTCTTGACTGCGTCTCTCAAATCAGGTGCCCAGTCAGTTCTAGTTCTGATTTCTTTGAAGATGATACTCATGTTACGAGGTTGGAAGGACTTGATCTGCCGGCAACTGCAAAGTTGAAGACTGGCTTTTACTCACATTTCTGGATATGTGATCAAAGCTTGCTTGAATCGCTTTAATGCATATGGTTTATTAACTGTGATCCATGTCCTGTAAGAGTCTTGCCCTTGCCTCGTACTTTGCTTATTGACAACTCATAAAGATCCCTCAATATTCCAGAGCTTAAACTGCTGTTCTTCATGCGTTCTAACTGTATTGATGCTCTTTGTTCTTGCTGCTGTTTGGTCAGTCCCTCTGATATATATATATATATATCAATTAAAGCTCTGTTTCATGGTTGCAATGCTTTCGGAGCAGAGTCTTATAAGTTGTCTTTCTTGTGCCTTCTAAACTCTTTTTTGTTTAATCAATTAGTTGAATAACAATGGCTGATCTTTTCATGAAATTGCTGCAGTTGCTTTTCTTGAGTATGTTGTAATCTAAGTTGGTACTTTTTGTTGTTTTCTTTTTAGAGCTACTGGTTTCTTATTTTCTAAATGGAAATTGCTTTTTTCTGGGAGTTTTGATGAAATTGGCCAATTTCTTGATCAATCATTATCAGGTGGTGTTTGTGATGGTCAAAAGATGATATTAATCTCTTCCAGACTGTCACGCGGTGTGGTATTATATTATATATCAACTGAGGAAAAGTAGAAAGGTGTTTAAAAATAATGAAGCATTAGAATTTATTATTTCCCCAAATCATGACAAAATTGTTGCAGAAATAAAGGATGGATTGCAGCAGGATCATAGCATAGTGGTACTTTGTCCACTGTTATTGGAAGTTGAGTGGGATGTGATTTTCCAGAAAGTGGACTTCCAGTGCCACCTTATTTTATTCTCCATTCTCTCAGCTTTGATTGGTTTCTGTGAGATTTTGAAACCACAAATCATCATCAAAAGAATAGAACATACTGATCCTAATAATGAAACCTTGGAGTCACTATGCTATGTGATTCACTGCTTCATTTGTGCAACCTTGAACACGGTGATTTTAATATTGCCTCTATTCTTAAATACATTCTTTATCTTATATTTACAAGTATTTTTTACCTGTGTGTCCATGAAATATTTTAGAAATTCAAAATCTCTATTTGAAAATTGTAACATTGAAAAAAAAAAAAAAAAAAAAAACACTTGGAAATGCACTTCAAGCTCACCGCTAAATTATTACTAATTTATTTTATTTCTAAACCTTCATTTTTTACAATACTTGTATTCACTTGTAGCATTATCTGTTTTCTTTTTTTAAATAATTTGCTTCATTTTATTTTTCTATTCTATCTAATTTAACTGAGCTTCAATGACAAAGCAGCAAAGAAGAAGAAGAATGGTTGTTGAATTTTGGTTGAGTTTTTGGAAACAAAAAGGTTAATAAAGATACAAGGAATTGCACACACCACCACCACCAACAACAACAAAAACAACTTAAATTACATAAATATGAACAACAACAACAAAAGAGGAATCAGGAAAAACACACAATGGAAGTTGTGATTGAGCCTGTTGAGCCAATATCGGATCATAAGCTTTGATGAAGGATCATTACACGCATCTCAACACAATGCTAAGTAGTTCTCAGCCATCAGATCATCACCCTCTTTCTCTTAGTTCTCATCATCATCATCATCCTGCTCCTCCTCCTCCAGTGCTACTACTACCATTTCACTTGTCTTCAATTTGATGGTCTTCTTTGAAGTTTGAACTATGCTTTTGCTTGCAGACAAGCCTTTCTCTCCTCTTTCATCTGGTTTCCATCCCTCTGTTTATTACTACACCTACCAATTTTTATAAGCCCCACACTTCATGCTGACACCCCTTTATTTCAGTTGGCCAAAATGCCCTCGTACTTGCTCCACCATTCATACTTCATTCATATGTATTTTTGCATAGCATCCCATAAAATTTATTGGTTTTTTTAAAAGAAAAATTCAGGCTTTTGTTTTTCTCTGGTAAGGTTGGTGAGAACATAAATGTTTGTTGAGCTTACAAACTATTATCATATTTTATATAATAATAATAATAATAATAATAATAATAATAATACCATCTTTCATACACACTCAAATCTTTAACTATGCTTTAAAATAAGTTATAATTTGATTTGTGATGCTTCGTATTGTTTTTTATGAAAAAAATCTTTGTAACTAATAAATTTGAGAGTTTTTTTTAAAATAACATTATAAAAATAAATAATTGTTAGAACAACATTCTTTGAGAAATATTTATTACATTAATATCTCGATATTAACTAATATATCCCATTGTTTTTATTTGTTTATGCTTCTTGCATATTAACCTTTGCGACCTAGTCATCTTATTTATATTTGTTTTATTTTTTTTCATAATTTTAATTTTATATATTGTTCTCTTACTTCTTAGTTCTTATAGCACTCAATTTAATTTTTTTTCTTAAACATTCATATATTTACAACTTAAATGTAATATATTTTTTTATAAATTATATTGAGATTTGGATAAGTTAATATTTGAAATAGTTTAATTTTTATAATTTTCATCAAAAGTTTGAGTTTTGATTTTTTTTTTTTAAATAAACTAATTGAATACCAATGACAAATGTGATTGCATTTATCTTGAATTTTATCGTTAAAAAAAAACATCCATAAATAAACTAAATTTTTATCAATATAATATGTATATATTATCTAAAAAAAAGTTAATCCATCTTTAATTTTTAAATGAACAATAAATTATTCAGTAGAACTAGCTTCAAAATATCATCCAGAGTGATCATAAAATTCAGCACGGTATATTTGTCTTTCAATAATAATTATAAAACTTATACATTCCTACCTGTGCTCTGATCTTTGTAAAAAAAATTAAAAAATAAAAAATAAAAAAATAATGTGCTCTTAGGGCCAATATTACATATCTAAAATGAAATGAAACAGTGGTTGAAGTTTCTACAGTTATCTGTTGTCAATTAATTGGATGCTGGATTGCAATAATCTAAGTTGACTTGTCATCTACTAGGATTTATCAATCTATGTACATGTGAGTTATTTTTTAATTGAGTCAATTTGCAAAAATATGTACTTTATTATCTATTAAGAATAATTTAATAATTAACATTTTTCTTAATTCACAAATGTTTATTTGAACTTGAAAGTAAGGTGGGAAATATATTAATATACAGTTGAGGTCTTTGTGTCAGATAATAAAATATTTTGTAATCTTTTGTTGAACAAATTAAAAGAGTTTTAAAAATAAAAAAAATATAGAAGTTGGGATCATATGAACTGGTGGATTTAAAAAGAAGGATATAAATAAGTTGAGTAAATGTGGTTGAGGGGTTAGGAACTCTATTTTAATAGTTATTCATTTTAATAATGTTATTTTAAAATCACCACTAAATTTATTTATTTATTTTAAAGAAATTTTGCAAAAAAAAAAAAAAAAAAAAAGGTTGCTCCACATGTCCAATCCAAATATGACTCAGTTTTGGGATTTTTTTTTTTTAACCTTTGCCCTTTGAAATCTAAGCATGTCAATTATAGGCAATAATTACACAACAATGAAAACTTTTTTGTGGTAAGGATTCTTGAATTATTATTAGGGTTGCCTTTCTAATTGATAGATAATTTATTATAATAAATAATCATGTTCATTATAAATACACATAAATATGAATTTTATATTTTATAATAATTATCTTAAATAAAAAAATGAAGCAATTATCTTCTGGGCGTTCACATGATAAGAATTTAACTGCCTCAAGTGACGTTTGGCTAAGTTAATAAATCTTTAGGGTCATTAAGCCACTATGCATCTCCGTATATGTCTGTTTTTTTAACACCCCATTACGAGGCGACACTTGTTATCTTTGTAAAAAAAAAATAAAGCAATTAATTATTTTAGAACACATAATTAATGTATATCTAAATTCAATTTAAATTAATTTTCAAATTAATAGATTCCCATCCAAACACCCAAAACAAATTAAAAACACTTTAATCACATTATCAAAATTTAATTTTTCATTATTAATCAATTTTATGAGAATATTCTAGATTTTAAAAGAATCACTCTGATATCACGGGCTTTGCACGTGCGGGAGTTTTTATAAATAGGCCTAAGACCACACTGGCCTCGTCTCCCGCACTTCTCGCGTTCTCATCATCTCTTGGAGTTCTGATCTCGAGAACAAACCCTCTTCTCCTCTTCGCCTCCCGCTAGGGTTCCTCCTTCCTCTTCGCCGAGATGAAGCTCACGGTCAAGACGCTGAAGGGAAGCCATTTCCAGATCGAGGTTCAGCCCAGCGACACGGTGAATCTCTTTCTCACACTCTTTCGTCCCTGATTTTGCCCTTTTTATGGAATTTGTTGGAAAATTCATTGGCTCTTCTTGTGATTTTGTTTGATCATCTGTCTCTTCTTTTTTGATGGTGTTTTTTTTTTTTGTGGGTTTTTGTTGAGTAGTATGGAGCTTGTTAATTGTCGTCCGTTTAGTAGTTTAGATCATCCAGTGATGAGTATGTGGATTTCGAACTGAAGTCGCTTGCGAGCAGTGATTCTTGTTGGAAAGCGTTGATTCTCATAACAATTTTCGGGAACAATTTTAATTATCGATTGAAGGGATTGGAATTATTTTGATTCGTTGGAAATTACATTGGATTCGTGTGTGATTTTCTTTCATTTTTTTTGTTCTGGCCGGCTGCATTTTTAAAGTTTTCTGTAGTGGTGTTGGCTTTATTTATAATCTTGCTTAGTGGTTGTTTAGGTCAGGGTGATGTGTGTGTGGATTTTGAGCATCTATGTGACCATTTTTATTGTCAATCATTGATTTTTAGAATGTATTGAACAAATTTGAACTATTGAGAGATAATTTGGTTAGGGACAAAGCTAATTGTTGATGATTATATAGTCTTTTATTCTGAGTTAGGTGCATGTTGTTGCTGTGTTTGCTGAATGGTTTTTAGTACTCTTCAATAGCTTCTCTCATGCTTTGTGTTGTCTTTTATGTTCTTGTTGGTAGCTGGATTTCTGTTTTAGCACCATATGGACTGACGGTTTTGGATACATGTTTTATCATGTGATGATCTGACGTGGGAATCCAGAATGCATACATACATTTCCTCGTATATTATGTTGATTTCTGTGCTATTTCTCTGTCTATGCATATAAAACAACACAATATACGTTTTGAGTCTTGTGATTCTAAAACAAATATCCTATAGCTCACGAAATTCAAAACAACCTATATACAGTAAGCTGGACCTTCTCATATATTTTCCTAGAGAATTTTTTTTAGAATTTATATGAAATAATGCTCATAGTGATCTTTAGCAATGTTCATTGTGATACAAATAGACTTCTGTGGCATAAGACATCACTGTGATTTGTATTAGAATTTATATGAAATAATGCTTTTAGTGATCTTCAACAATGTTCATTGTGATACAAATAGACTTCTGTGGCATAAGACATCACTGTGATTTGTATTTTCTCTCCCTCTTTTTAATAGACACCTAAAAACAAAAACCAAAGAGACAAACACTGTATCTGTATTTCTTAAATTTGAAAAGGCTGCTTGGTGAACTGTCATTAGGCTTTGGTTAATTATATTTTTCCTTGATGAGGCAGATGTTGAGTCTTTCATTTGTCATGTTTGATGTAGGCTGAAATCAGTAGGTCATGATTACAGTTCTTAGTTTAAACTTTATTTTGTGATCTATATTCATGATGGTTTTTGGTTTTGGAATTTTCCTTTGTAGGTTATGGCGGTGAAAAAGAATATTGAGGAGGCTCAAGGAAAAGAGAGCTATCCATGTGGTTTGCAGTTACTGATTTACAGTGGAAAGGTTTTAAAAGATGAAAGCACATTGGAAGAGAATAACATTGGTGAAGAAGGTTTTCTTGTTGTCATGCTCAGTAAGGTGCTTTATCATGCCTTGATTGTGGCTAGTCAAGTTTTTGCCTGAGATATATTTTTATGGAGCTATTTATGTTTGTTTTGAACTTCCCATTTTACCTATGGTCACCATATATCAGCTACGCTTTCTTTCTATGCAAGACATAGACTTTGCCTTATTGGACAAATGTATCTATTTTGCTATGTGACACCTATGTTTGACCACCATAAATTATTTTATTTTATTTTTTCTCATGTGGTGCCATTTCAGAACAAATCTTCTGGTCCAGCAGGATCCTCGGCTGTTACCCAGGTATTCATCTTGTGTTTTTATTAGAGAATATGTTGCTTTATCTTGCCTTCATCTTGTGTTTTTATAAGAGAATGTGTTGCTTTATCTTGCCTTGCTTTGGCTATACGAATGTTTTCTAACTTTGAAATTATACTTCTGTGTTGAAATTCCCATTATAGCTATGATCACTATATATCTGACATAGTTATTAGACCCAACTCGGTCATTGACCCGGTAGAGGCGCTGTGTCTTGGGTCAATTGGTTCTCGGGTCAATGCTGGGTTAATAAAAATATTTTAATTTTATTATTTTTAAAATTATAAATTATTTTAATTATATAATGATATATAATAATAATATTTATGAATTATTAGTTATCAAATAAATAATTTGATGAAAAAATAAAACAATTGTTAATCGCTTATTTAGAAGTAGTAGAAAAGGGAAAAAAACACATACTTGACAAAACTACATATATACCCTTCAACTTATTAGAAAAAAAAAAATCTAAGGATGAAAAGGTCATTTAAAAAAAAAACATTGACCTGGCCGGGTTATAGAAACCCAGCCGGGTCATCGGGTTTGATCAGGTCAAAGTGAGTCAAGCCGGGCCAAAGCGGATTGATTGCATAAATGATCTAATTAGAGACCTGGACCGGTTTAAGCACCGGGTCACCGTTCCAACCGCCGGGCGGGCCCAGATTTAATAACCATGATATCTAGTAACCATTCTCAGGGTTCACGGCATTGTGAGGAATCTTATTGGACAGATGCACAAATTTTTCCACATGACTTACATGTTGTCGCCACCATATTATTTTATTTTCTTCTCAAATAATATGTTGTATTTTATTTCTCCCTTTTTTTATTCCTTCCGATAGCACTAATACTGTTTGTACCATTTCAGAATAAATCTTCAGGTTCAGCAGGATCCTCAGCTGTTACCCAGGTAATCTTCTGTGATGTTGTTGGAGTTATATATATATATATATATATATATATATATATATATATTTAAATTTAACAATTAGGTTGCCGTTTTTGGTTGCTAAATATTTTTCTGCACAGCCTTCAACAGCTGCTGCACCCAATCAACCTCCCATTGTTGACACTCCCTCTCAAGCTCCGTATGTGCCTCTTATTTCTTCCATATTTTTTTACCAAATCTATTGGTGCTAGATGGCTTTATTGATTGCTTTTTGTGCCAGGCCATCAGCTGACGCTGCAAGTGCCATTGAAGGAACAACTACAAGGTATAATTTTTTGTAAGTGTACATGGGTTTGTTTATCTTTTTTGTATTTTATTTGGCTAAGAATATTTTACTCTTGTGCACTTTACTTTTTGATCCTCTTAACACTTGTTAGCAATCCGTGTGGTATGTTGCTTCCTTGTCATTGTAATTATTGGATAATGCTGCAACATGTTTGGAGCATCAGTGATATTTGTTGAACTTCTACCTTCTCTATTTTTTGTATTTAGAAATATTATGATTTAAATTGACCTTAGGTGATGGCTTGATGCCAAACTCACCGAACCATCAAATTGTTTTATTTTCTTGTAGCTATTTTTTTGGGAATTTGGAAAATATGTAAGTTAAGCCTTTTCAGCTGTTTTTGCAATTATTGAAGGTGCAATAACTTTGGCCTTCACATTGATCTAACAAATAGTTATGCCCTGGTTTGCCTTTTGTCTCTCCAATCTTTACTTGTAGAATTTATTTAGCCCATTTATCATTTGGGAATTTCTGAATTAGTCAGTGACTCAGTGTTGTGGTGATATTCAGTGGTTGTATTTCTTAATGTAGTGGATCTTCTAATGCATATGGTCAAGCTGCATCCAACATAGTTGCAGGGAGCAACATTGAGCCAATGGTTCAACATTTGATGGATATGGGTGGTGGTAACTGGGACAAAGAAACAGTTCAACGTGCACTCCGTGCTGCTTACAATAACCCAGAGCGTGCTGTGGAGTACTTGTATTCTGTATGAGACGTTTTTTTCTGGATGATATGGGATTTTATAAAGTCAACAGTGTATGCCATCTTATATTTTACTTTTCTTATGCAAGGGTATTCCTGCCTCGGCAGAAGTTGTGATCCCAGCTGCAACTAACCCTCTTAACCAATCTAGTCTTGGTGGAAACACAACTGACGCAGCTGTTACCGGATTGCCAAATTCTTCTCCACTAAATATGTTTCCACAGGTCAAATTCCTTGCGTTACCGTCAATAGGATTATTCAATATGATATCGCTTTTGCTGTTGCCTTTAAATGGTTAAATCTTAAACAGGGGGCTCAAAATACGGGTGTGGGTGCTGGAGCTGGTGCTCTTGAATTTCTAAGAAACAATCAACAGGTATATTGTCTTCATTTGACATTACTTATACACCCTTGATAATGTCTTTTGTATACTGTCCTTATTATGTTTTGATATTATCTTTTCTCTTGCTACTCAAATTTCATCAATTAGATTATAACCTCTATTTCTAAAAAGTAATTTATGGCAAGCATTGAGTGTTAGAAATATGTAGATTTGGTGGATCAAAATTTCTTATTAAAAGTTTCTGATCAATTTGTGTTTTTAGGCTATAAAGATAAATTAGTATTCTTTCCTAAATGTAGCCATACCTTTCATCTAAGTTGCCACATGCTCTTTATGCTAGGTATTTAGGATTTTGGAGCCTTTTTATTGCCTAATGTGTTTCTCTCTTTTAAGACATTATGTAGATTAAAGCTCTGGTATTTTAACTTAATTGTTTGTTATCTGCATCAGCATTCTCTCCTTTATAAACTCATTGTTATTTATTTACTTTAAAAATTCGCACCAATAAACTACATTGTTTGCTTGCCATATTTGGTAGAGTGAAATTGGAGGGGATTATTATGGATTTCTTGCATATTGCTCTCGAAGTCTAGGCCCTTTTAGCAAATGTTTTGGCAGTTTTGAGGTGTATTATTTCTGTTTTGGAGGCCACTGTCACTAATGTTCTGACAGTTTACATTGTTATATAATATCTTTGTCAATGTCTTATTGTCAATGGCCACTGCCACTAAAGTTTAGAATACACATAAAATTCCTACTCATGGTCTACGTATTCTTTGATCTATTGCGCTCAGTATGCCAAACTTTAAGGTGGTAATTATTCCCAATGCCCACATACAACCCTAATCTCTAGGTTGATGTTAATTTTCTTGAGTAATGCTTGTGATTGCTCACATGTGCTTTTCTTTTTGTATCTTCAGTTCCAAGCATTGCGCGCAATGGTGCAAGCCAATCCACAAATTTTACAGGTTTGCCCTTCTCTGATATATGTATTAACCTCATGTTTTTGATTGCAGAATTGGCTTTCAGAATCGATATTTTTTTTGCAGCCAATGCTACAAGAGCTAGCCAAACAAAACCCTCATCTTCTAAGATTGATTCAAGAGCATCATGCAGAGTTTCTACAGTTAATAAATGAACCTGTTGAAGGCGTTGAAGGGTGAGTATGTAATTTGGGTTTGGAAATTTTCGCGGTGGGTCAATGACTTGTGCTTCAGATCTATTTCAGCATGACATCTTAATATATCATATTATTTCAGCCTTTTCCATAACAATCCTCATAAATTAGTACCAGTATTAGTAATAAGCTCTCACAAATTTGCTGAAATATGACTAATGCTCTGTCAAGTATTATACGTGCAATTTCTTTACTTTGTTCTTTCAAATTTAAGAAAAAACTAGCCGAAAACTTAAATGCGGTGATATTTTTACCTATGGTTTCAAGACAAGTCATAGCATGCTGGCTTTTGACATGCTTTGCTGGAAGTCTGGTTTATAAAAGTAATTCTTATATCTTTTTAATCTGTGGATGCATTTACATAGTTTTTGATAATTTTGTACTTTTTGAAGCCACTGCCTTTGATATTTAAATCACATTTAGTTTGTTTAAACTATGTGTTAGAGGGCTAAAACTTCCTTGAGACATGCAAGTGTTTGTGTGCAGACATGCTCTTATGCTGCCTTGTTATTTTCGACTCATCACTATCATTCTCCCTATTTGAACCATTGCACTGGATGATAGTGCATTTGTTTCCGTTATACTGTGAGGCACATTTATCTCTCTCTCACATCATGCTGCAATTAGGATCTATGATATTCTATGTGTCAACCTTTTCCATTCATGTGGTCATGTGCCCGCTAGCATCCACCTCTTCACATCATTATTATCGGGAATCATGGTAGCTTTTAATTTTAGGGCAATGACCAACAGTAATTTGCTATGTCATGGAAAAAGGTTAATCACGTTGCATAGTTTATAAGTGATCGCAGGGTAGTACCTTCCCGTGTAAAGGGTTGCTCCTTTAATAGGACATCTTTCAAATCAGGTTCACAATGAGTTTGTTCTGAGGGATATGTTAGCACTTGGCAACTTCTTTACCTTTTTTTGTTATTATCCAAATAATGGGGAAGATCTGAAGGTTTATTAGGAACTTTGATCAATAGAAAATGAAATTAAAAGACTGGAAGGAACTGGTTTTTATTTTGCAGTCATGGATTTGACCTGAAATTGCAAAGCCTGTGTTCTCTTCAGTATTTGGTTTCCATTCAAGTTGGCCAGCTTTATTTGTGATCATTTTAACCCGTATTTACAGGGATTTGTTTGATCAACCTGAGCACGAGATGCCTAATGAAATCAGAGTGACCCCTTCGGAACAAGCGGCTATTGAAAGGGTTAGTCTCTTTTGATATGACAATGGCTTGTAGCTACATATTCTCACGAGCTTGAGTTGTATTTTTCAGCTTGAAGCTATGGGATTTGATCGACCTCGGGTGATTGAAGCATTCTTAGCATGTGACAGGGATGAGCAGTTGGCAGCAAACTATTTGTTGGAACATGCTGGAGATGAGGATTAAGGTACCTGACCACACCATCATAATGGTGTGAAAGTTCCACATTTATTCTTTTTTTTTTTTTTTTGTGGCATATTTATCTATAGGCTAAAGATAATTTTAAAAAATTAATATTGGTAATAGTCATTCCTTGCTAATAAAATGGAACTAAAATGAGGTATTGTTGAATCATAAAATAAGGTTTTCCCCTTGAAATCATTGTGTTTAGCCTGTTTATTCTTCCTAGTTAAAAAACTCTTGAATGTGTTTCCAAATCAGGTGCCCAGTCAGTTCTAGACACTCGGATTTCTTTGAAGATGATACTCTTGTTATGGTTTGGGAGGACTTGATCTGCAGACAACTGCAAAGGCGGCAAAGGCAAAGACTAGCTTTTACTCACATTTCTTAAATTACAATCAAAGCTAGATTGAATTGCTTTAATACATACGGTTTTTTAACCAGGGTCGATGTCTTGCTAGGGTCACTTGTCTCGTACTTTGGTTTGTGAATTCTATAAAGATCCCTCAATATTCCAGAGGTTAAACTGCTGTTCGTCTTGCGTTGTGACACCGTTAATGTTCAATGCTCTTTGCTGCCATTTGCTTGATCCCTTTTGTTCATTCAGTTAAGAACTTACAGTCTTCGTGATGCATTCTTAGATATTATAAAAAATGCACAAACTGGATTTCCAATGTTTAGCGTGCTGTTTCTTATGGCATGAATGGTTTTTTAACTTGGTTATTATTTGGCTTTGCCCAGCTTGTTGATAGCTTTGACCTATTTTATACTCAATTGTATCATCTATTCTACATTTTACGCTCTGAAATTAATCAGTGCTATTTTTTTGGGAAATTATTTTCTTTCTTTCTCTTTTTTTATCACCTTGAGATGAGGTTGAAAATGTCAAGGTAGCTCATGGGTTTGAAAACATGAAATTGTTAGACATGCATAAAGGATAATGATAAACACAGGATCTGCTTTTTGACCCAAAAATCCAGGGTAATGATAAACATAGTACATTGGGAGGTCATTTATCAAGTAGTTCTCTATTTTATGATCAAAGAAATATTTTCCCATAAAAATATCCACGCATATAAACTTAAACGAGACCGTGATGCGGATATGGCGCGCATTAAAATGCATATAATTTTAAAGAAGTCGAATAATTCAACTAAAGTATAGCCGTTTAATCTTGTTGTATAGCGTGAAAGAGTTCATTGTGCAGTGATATGGACTATACTATAAAAAAAAATGTGTATAAAATGCTAAAACATCTTGATTTTGAGTCTTATTTAATATAATAATAATGGGTTTAATTATGAATTCAAATTTGCTATCGCCGGTTAAAAAATATGCATATTGATTGATTTTTGATCTGTGCGACATTTTTAGATAATTGTCTTGTTGCATAGCACAGTGCATGCCAGTCATCATCAAACGTCCAATCATCTTTTAAAGTTCTTCAAAGCCAAGAAGAGCAGGCCCACTTAAACAGGATAAAACCATGAGATATGCAATAACAAGATGCTATCAAAACCATTGATCATATCCTGTTCCTTGATGCAGTACACCGCACCAATAAATCTATTTTTTGACATTTAATCTACCATCTGGTGATCGTCAGTGAAATCCAGCCATCTGTGTGGATGAGAACAGTTGGATAAGTGTGTGGACAAGAAAAGCAGGAGAAGAGTGTTGGAAAAAAAACCCACAACCCACTCAAAACCCACTCTAAACACCTCTCCCCGGTTTCCCTTCTCTTCTTCATCCTCAAAAATGGCACTTTTTCATCCCACAGCATTCACTTCTCTCTGTCTCTTCTCCAATCAAAGAAGAACACTTAATTCCTCTCTTGTACCAAAAACATCCCATGCACACACTAGTAACATATCAAGACCACTAGTATTAGATAAGAGGAGGTTTGGGCAAGTGTGTTGTGCAGCATTGGCTGAAGGTGTTCAAGAGAAACAAGCACAAATACCAGTGGAGGCTGAACAAGATAATATATCAAATGAAAAGTATGACTGGAAGGAGGAGTGGTATCCACTTTACCTTACTAAGGAAGTCCCTGACGATGCTCCTCTTGGCCTCACCGTCTTCAACAAACAACTAGTTCTTTATAGGGATGGTGCCGGTGTGTTGCGGTGCTATGAAGATCGATGCCCGCACAGGTGATCTTCATCTGCAGTTCTTTCAATGGTAAACATGTGATAGTTTTGCTTTACATAGAAATGAAAACTTGTTCAGATTAGCAAAACTTTCAGAAGGGCAGTTGGTGGATGGGAAATTGGAATGTTTGTACCACGGATGGCAATTTGAAGGGGATGGCAAATGTGTGAAGATACCTCAGGTTCGTTTTCAGATCCGTTTGTGTCTTTTATTTTCAAAGGATTAATTGCATCAAATTATCTGATCACACACACACACACACGTTCTTTACTGCTTTATCTGTAACTCAGCCGGTTTTGAGCCACTTAATCCTACTTCACTCCATTCCAAATACTTGGGAAAGTGATGCGAACTTTATTCTCTTTCCTTCCCATCAGATTCCAAAATCCAAAATACTTGGGAATGTTGTTCTTTTCTTTTCCTTTACATTCCCTCTATCCAAAATCCAAACACTCCTTCATCAGTGGTCTTTCTAGGGTTTCTCTGACCTAATGAATGAAGCTGTTGATCCCTTCATCAACACCATTTATCCTTGCTTATCTTCCAGACATAAGAATTCCTTTTTTTTTTTCTAGTTTCCATTAATCTAAACACACCCTTATTTGTGATCCTTTTGAATGGAGTTTGTAGGCCTTTTATCTTCTCTGTCTTTGTTTCTCCAATGTGTGTAGGCGCTTGCTTATATGCGGAGTTACCATTTCCCCTCATTTGCTCGTCAACATCCAAATTCTAACCAAACAATTTCAAATCAATTCCTTAATTTCTTTTCCTGTATTGCACAATCCAAACTCACATACCTCCACTAACCTTCATGTTGTTTTTTTCTATGAGTAAACCTAGAAGAAAAAGGGGGGAAAACACTATCTAAGTTCTCCGTGTTTCTGTGCATTTACTTATGAGTAAAACTTGAACAACTTGATCCTGTGAACAAGGTCATGAACTTCAAAACCATCTATTTTCTTTAATGTTTTGTGCATTTCCATGAGTAAAATAACAAGAATTTAATCCACTGAATGAACTTCAGGCCTATCTATGTTCTTTATTTTCATCTGCCTTTCTGTGAGTAAACCTACAAGAACTTAATCCAGTGAATGAACTTCAAAACTCTGTTCTTTGCTCTTCTGTCATCTATTTCTACGAGTAAAACTATGTTCTTGTGTGCAATAATTCTATCAATAAACCTAAAATAAAAAAAGGACTTCAAACCTATCTAAGTTCTATGTTCTTATGTTCATTTCTGCAAATAAACCTCAAACAATTTGATGCAATGAATGAACCTAAAACAACCTAATTAAGTAGTTCATTCTCACATGCATTTGTACAAGTAAAGCTAGAAGAAGGAGCAACAATACCTCGTGCCGCCTGCGCAAAGAAATACCACATCAAAGACTCCCAAGGCGTCGTATGGGTATGGATGTCCGACAAGAACCCTCCAAACACCTGGAAGCTCCCCTGGTTTGAGCACTTCGCAAGGCCCGGCTTCACCGACCTTTCCTCCATCCATGAGCTCCCCTATGATCACTCCATCCTTCTCGAGAACCTCATGGATCCTGCTCACGTTCCCATCTCCCATGACCGCACGGATTTCACCGCCAAGCGTGAGGATGCGCAGCCTCTAGGCTTCACCGTGCTTGAAAGAACCTCCAGAGGCTTCTCCGGCAACTGGTGGAGGTCCAAAACTCCTGATTTAGTGAACACTCTTAGGTTCGAAGCCCCTTGCGTTTTATCAAACAACTTGGAGTTCACTGACAAGCAAGGAATCAAGCAGTATTTCTCAGCGCTCTTCCTTTGTAGACCATCAGGGCAAGGGAAATCAATGCTGATTGTGAGGTTTGGGGCAACAATGAGATCACCTCTTGTCAAGATCCTCCCAAATTGGTACTTGCACCAGAATGCTTGCAAGGTTTTCGAGCAAGACATGGGTTTTCTATCATCGCAAAATGAGGTGCTAATGAAGGAGAAATCACCGACCAAGGATCTATACCTGAATCTCCGATCGATCGACGGTTGGGTAGTGGAGTATCGGAAGTGGATGGATAGGGCTGGGCATGGGATGCCTTACTACTTCGGGCACAGCACGGTGAGGATGCCGGAGGAGCCGGCGGTGTTGGAGCACGCGCCGGCGGGGATGGTGGCTGCGGTGGCGGCCTCTCCGCCGGCGAAGGGAGGGGTGGGGGAGACCGCGGTGGGGAATCCGGCAAATAGGTATTACAGGCATGTGGTGCATTGCAAGGGATGCAGGCTAGCGGTAAGCAGGTTTGAGGGGTGGAAGAAGGGGTTGGTGATGGCCGGAGTAGTAGCGGCGGCGATGGCGGTGCTGGTGAACGGACGGCAGTGGAAGGCGGCGGCGTTGTTGGCGGCGGCGGTGTTGCTCGGCGGAGCGAGTGCGTGTTCGGTGGTGGTTGGGTTGCTTACTACGAACTTCGTAAGGACGCATCGGAGGATCTGATTTCAGACTTAATATTTATAGGTATATTTTTTTAATATTTATTAAACACTGTTGTAAAAACAAGTGAAAAATTACTTTTTGTATTTTTAAAATTTTCTTTTTTAATGGGTTTTTTTTGGTGTGGCGCGTAGCGTATGTTAAGGAACACCAGTGGTTTTGATTATTACTGCTTTTCTTTAATTGTTATTTATCTCTGTTAATGTATATACGCACACAAATTAAAGAAAATGGAGAGGGTGAAAAATGTTTTCTATGAAATGGTATTATGGGCATTTTGATTAATGAAATATATTCAGATATTTATTGAAATTTTATAAAAATATAAAACTTATTTTTTAAATATAGAACAAATTATTTTATGAAATTTTAATTTAATTTTTTAAATAATAATAAAATCTTATTATATTACTAATTTTTAATTTTTAATTAATAAGCATATTAATTTAAATAATTAAATAATACTTTTCCCACCTTGTGACTATTCCCCAATCAGACAAAATTTTATCGTTGGTATATATCCAAAGAAAAGCAGCTAGCAAAGGAAGTGGCATGCATGGACCTGATCAATTGTAGAAAGCCTGACAATACAAACATTGGAATGAGCGTTCTAGGATCCATACACACCTTTTTGGTGCTGGGGGCAAACGAAACAGGGCCAGCGTCTAAAGGAAAAGGAAAAACAACATGGGCAGAGATGCACGTTCTTTTATGATCAATCAATCGTCAGCAAACAAATAAAAAGCTCAAGTCTAATTTCTCACATGCAACTACAAAATGTGACAATTTGTGAGTTATTGTACAAGTCCCATTATAACAGTCTGTATTCAATGCTGATATCACTTCAGCTTGTACAATTTGAAAATCAAATGCTGCTTTACTGTGTCCGATGACGCAGTTCAAAGTTTGGAATGAATACAACACAATTAAAAATGGCACAGGGCGTGATCTTATATCGCCAATTTGTAGTGACAAAGAATCAATGACTAAAATGGTATCACATTTAAATGAATCAGTTGTTTACCTTTTACTTTGATTGCTGTTCTTGGTCGTTTGCATCCCCAGGACATGGTCACCTCATTGTTCTTTCTCTTGCTTCCTAAAAAACCTTGGCAGTTTGAGGCCCCGCAGAAGCACTTGACCATGGATCCAAAATGAACAAATCTGATAAGATAGAACCATAATGAGCTCTATCTTGCAAAGTGATGAAAAAGAAAGTGAGATCTTAAACAATCAACAGATAATGAGATTTGTACATACCTGTAATCATACGTCAAAGGCTCTCCAGGTTTGATGGAACGAGAGGCAAATACACCCACACGTGTTTCCCCGTCAACTTGCCTGAAGGAGAAACACATCACAGAGATATGTTGGAGATAAATAGCTTATACTTTAGTACAATGAAATTATTGCTTCTTTAATAAAGATATGCACAACTGTACCGACCACTTCTCTAGTTTACAGTTGGGATCGCAACTGTGATTTAAGAAACGAGAAGCATTTCCCTTGAAAGTTGCATCAATTGTGAAGTCTTTGCGAATTTCACACATGTAGAAATTTTGATCACCTCGGCGTTTCATGTCCCAAAGCCTTTGTTCACACGCCGCATCATCAATGACTATAAACAAAAAAGCGAAGAGAGAAAGGTTTACAAAAAAGAAGGAAAAAGAAATGTTAGGATGACACAGTATCAGCCAAAATTACAACATATTTACCTAAAAAAGTTAACTATTCCTTGGTTCTTAATTAGGTAAAATTTTGGTCTTCACCATGGTCAACAATTTATAGTTTGAGTGATACCACAAAAAAAAAAAAAAAAAAAAACAGAAAAAGGAGGAAAGAAGAAGAAAAGAAATACAGTTTGTCTCAGAAGCAAAAAGGACTGAATGTTAATACCTTCGAACAGTCAACAATAAGAGCTTCTTTCTTCAATAAGATTTTGTAATTGAATATATTTATTTTAAATGTTCATAATTTAAAATAAGGACTAAAAGCGAGCTTACTGTTTACCTTCACCAATATATTCAATTACAAAATCTCCTTTCTCAATGCTCTCCAATGCCTCAACTCCCCATCCACATAATTTTGTCTGCAAGACAACACCAATAACTGTGCTCAAAACCAAGAAGGACAGATGTGGCGCGGGTGAGTGCAAGCACCAGCTTATGCAAACAAAGTTAATCACAAGACTTCAAAAGCAAGAACACAGTGATTTGAAATAACCAAGTATGAATATGATGCCAATCACCTAAACATTCAAAAATCAAAATCTCAAAATTAGAATTCATTGTCTAGCAGATACAGAAGACTGTATTAAGAGAGAATGATACTTCCACACTAAAGGAGATATACCACAAAGTATTGATCATAGTCTTTAAATCCGAGAAACTCTAACGGAGATAAAACCACATGCAAAGAGTGCGCCATTAGCTCACTATAGCAATTGCAACATGATTATATAAAAAGGTCGCTTATAATTTCTTTTAACCAGTTCTAACTGTAGGTGCATCCAAATGCTAAAGATACAACAAAAGAAGAAGCACTGGAATACTCGTTAAAATAGACTAATCCTAGGTATGAAAGCACTTATTTCATGAATTTATATCTTATTTTAAATCTGATGACTAGCCTAAATAATGAATATATAAACACAAAAGTGTTGCCAATTAACTATCAAGTTTTAAGACAAAATCATTCAAAGGACTTAAACAAGCATATAATAATCAAACACCATGGGCAATGTGGATAATGAAGTTAGCAAGTCGTGGCTACTAATCAAAGAGAAAAGGCATACCTTGACTACTTTGATCTTTTTGTCTTTGCGGAAAGGCCTATTTTGGCATGAGTCTGCACAATGACAAGCCTTTGAACAGCTGATTGATAGGCCCCTGCAGTCATGTCAAATTAAGAAACATATCAAAGTTGAATACTGTGTTTTTAAGAGGACTATGAAATTAAACTTTAGAGAATTACATTTGCAAGACCCAAAGTTTACAATTTAAAATGCATGCAATGAAAAACCATGCAACACTAGAAGGTACGAAATCAATTAATTAATTGAACCAAGGAGATAAAAAATAAACAGGAAACGACAACTATTAGATGAGATCAGCAACAGAAACTCTTCAGAAAACTAACTCGACACCATCCAATATTCCACTCCCATCTTTGTTATAATCTCAATGGAATCTATTAAAATAATGGTACCAGTTTTCCAGATAAATGAAACAGGGTAGAGCTTTCTCTAATTCTAAACGAAAAGAAAAAAATGTGTACATAACCTATTAAGTATTGGGGTGTGTCTGGTTGCACAAGTCTCCAACAAATCGTTATTCTGACTTCTTTTCACAAAATTTAATTATTTAAATAAATATATTTCTGGTTTATTTTTAAAAATATTAATATTATTAATTTTTAAAATTTAAAATATTTATTTAAATTAACATTAATTAAGTCAAAATTTATTTATTTTTCCTCCATAATAATTTTTCTTACAAAATAATTTTAAACTTCTAAAATTCTCTACCTTGCCTCAACTAAGTACTATATTATAGGCTTATAGCATAGAGTATCCTAAACATTAAAAAATTTTAATTAAAAATTTTAAGTTACTCACCACTGCCACAATGACTGAACGGCAAAGCATTTAATTCCCATATAGAAGATCAAGAATTCGACTCGCTTCTAAATATATAATTGAGATGTAAATAAGATTTGTGTGATGGTTTATCCACATTGTCAAAAAATAAATAAATAAAATAGAATTACTCCAACCAAATTTTTTTTTAATATAACATTCAATTATTTAAATAAATATTTTAAAAATAAAAAATTAATTTTCAAACGATTTATTTTAATTAGTATTAATTGAATTTCGTTAAAAGATTTGCCTCCAAGACAAATTTGAACTTCCAAAAGCAAAGCAACATGGAGGATCGGACTAAGCATATGTAATACGCATGATGAGGAGATTTGAAATAGGCTATGCCTCTGGGTACAGTAAAAACTTAGAATGATGCAAATAACTGTGCTTAAAGCCAAAATATGAGCAATTGTTCGAAGTTAAGGAGGATACCTGCATTCACAATCGCTTCTACAAGTGGAATCAAAAGTGCAATTTCTGCATCCGACATCATCATTAGCATAATCCCTTTTCTTCTTGAAAAGGTAAATGTCTTTGTTCAATAGGAAATTTCCTTTAAACTGAGTATATAGAGCACAATCCTAACCCAACTAAAATAAAGGGAAGCATAGAAATGGGGAATGCTTTAATGATTCCTACAACAGGAAAAACAAGAATTGAACTATTTAAAAGGATACTGCGTTTGATATGGACGTAAGGAGCAGGTTCAGCTTGGCTCTCCATGAAATCTTTCCAATTCATGCCAACACTAAACTCCTCGTCCATATAAGGAAGAGGCAAACGCTGAAATGCTTCCTGAATATTACAACACAAAGGTATTTTATAGTTATGTAGCAACAAGTAAAAATCAAATTAAATAATTGCTATGTTTATATACATATCCAGGGTTATACAAGTGCTCCGAATGTGAGCCATAAAATAAAGAGAAGGCTAGGTATTCCTGTGTAAAAAGTTAATGACTGGTACTGACCTCTATGTCACCCGTAAGATCTGCGTGCTGTTATCCAATGAAATAAAAAGTCCTGTCAGAAAACTATCAATAAAAAATAAGAATAAAGAAATCTTAATTTTAACATGAGAAGACAGAATTGTTTAGTTCTTTGGAAACACGAGCTATGAAGTGCAGATGAGTTTTCAACATAAATGACACTTCTTACTAATGGACCATTCCAAGATTCAACCAGCAGTCATCCAGTTTTGTTATCTACTACAGGATACCTACGGATTTAATTCATCTAGTAAATTAAAACCTGCTCCAGAAGCAACATTAAAATGAATAATTCATTCTCTCTTTGTAGACCATATGGTCACAATTGTAATTGTCAGGTCAAAGAGTGAGTCAATTATATTCACGGTCAAAAACAGGTAAGAAGGTCGCAATGTGTGATGGAATTAAACAGAATACCTGAAATCAAATTATTTGCACCTAGTTATCTAGCAAATAGAAATAATAAGAAAAAGATTAGTTAAAAAAAGGAAATAGAATGATGCAGGATATAAAAGATTATTAATTAATCACACCTAGTAGTTGTAATTAACTTTAAACAGGTAATTCTGCACATCACATCACATCACAAAAATAATTGACCTCAAATATCTAGACTGACAACTGACTCAAATCTAATGCAGAGAGAGAAGATGTTATCCCCGATATATGGTTTTGGAATGCCAATGCCAGAGATTACAGACGTAGGGTATTGTTATTGTAAAGAAATATTTATTCTGAAATACCAGACATGAACTTCAGAATTTCCAGGTAGATAGCATCAAAGTCTAAGATGGTCAACTACAGCGTACAAGAAAAAGAATTGGTATCAAAACAAGCTGCAACATGTCACAAACAAATCACAAGAGCAAATGAATGTGCCATCAATAACAATAACAATAACAATAATAATAATAATAATCACCACAATTTTAAAATATCACAATTTTATTTTTTCGGAATAAACTCAGTTCTTGCCAATTTTCTGTCTTCAAACAAAGCAAATAATCAGCAAAAAAATTTAAAATATCTGCAGGTGTACTATTAAATAATGACTCATACAAATCTAAAAATCCAATATTTGTTACAGGTGGATCTTGAGAACAATCAATCGAAAATCTTCTTGCATTGAATATTTATTTGAAAGCAATTGATGGTTCTACTGCAGATAGCTTTAGATTGTCAACTGCATTGGATATCTTACGCCATTAATTGTTTTGGTTAAGGAAAGAAATGATTGACCTTGTTTAACATACGCCAATCTGCAGGATGCTTCCAGCAAACTGCCCATCCAGGTCTATTTGGTAAGCTTCGCATAGGCCAAGGTGAACAATGAGGATGTGTTGCCATTGTACATCGAACACAACGCCAATGTGACTTCTTTTTGCAATTGAAACAAGCCTGCTCAGGATAAAATGCAGAAGGTATGAAGAATGAATGATCAATTGGAATAACTGCAACAAGCCACACCTGCATAGTTTAACACATGCCAAGCATGCAGTGTGCTAATAGCCTCATGTAATTGATCATTACATGACCTGTCTTCTCTAACTACATTCTTATATTTATATAAAAAACTCTAAGGTGCACACATGAATGCATTCATGTATTTACAGCTTTGGAGTACATAATATTTGATTTAGAAGAGATTGCCCATCAAGCAGCAGAGGAAGGCCGGCCAAAGCTTAATGCAACCCAGCTTTTTACCACAGTTCAGAATTAGACCATAGCAGAATTTCTCTATACCAGTAGTATGATATCAACTGAGGAGCATAACTGGAATAAGGAACTGAAAGAAAAGTGAGGATATGGTAATGTATGAGTAGAAAATAAAAATATCTATTCCAGTTCTATCATTGGCTATGTAATCAAATCTAAGAGAAATTCTAGGCAATGTTTGTTGCACTGAAATTTTCTTATCTTGTGGAAATAATGAGGGAAAAAGATCAGATTTTATCAACAATTTGCTCACGTAGGCGGGGAATGTGTCGTAAATTGGATAGCATGCCACGCCTGGATGCTTGATCACTCAAATGCCAATTTTTTACTATAGAAACTGGAGCAAAACATTAGTCTCATGGCTCTGATCTCTCCAGAAAAAGCTCACAATATTTCAAGCAAAAGGGAGCAAACTTCCACAATCCACTATGGTTGGCACCTTCGTGACTAGTGCAGCCATGACAGGTCATCTCTTAGGGCTAACATTGCTGCAGTCCCATTTGTGGAAAGGTGGCCAGATTAAAGTTCTATAGAACAACAAAATCAGCCAGCCCAATCCTCCTTAGCGAACTGGATATCAAGTTTTTAGCCTGGCATCTAATACTGCTCAGATTTGGATCCTATGTCGAAATCCCCTAGCCAGTTCAAGTTGTGGATATCAACTCAAATATAGGTTTGAGTTGATAAGTACCCAACACAAATCCAATTTTAAAACACCTGAATCGATTTTCCAATTTGTGGTACACGATATAATTGATCTAACTTACCAATGTGTTTGAGATAACCGTCAAAGAGAGAAAAGACAAAAAAATGTTGTGTGATTTGGAAAAGGGAAGAGAATGCAGAATGGCGTGCAAGGGCATAGTATACCAGCAAATTTATCAAAGTCAACCAGAGTACAATGCAAAATAAGTAACAATCACGCTTGCATTTCCAAAGTAAGCCCATTTTTATCAGGAACACAAAAGCAGATCAAAGAACTTTTTTGTGTAAAGCAGGATGAAATAAATACATTACATGTTGAGGACACTTGAACTTTCTGGACTTGGATAATCCAGCAAGTTCAGGAGCACACGTCCTGTGGTAGACTACTCGGCAACGAGAAACCGAGCATGATAGTTCCTCCCCAGGATGGATACATTTGCTACAAATGCAGCATTCAACCTGAAATAAATGCCAAACCACAGATAAGTAGAATTTGTTTCAGATAAAAATAAGACATGAGTACCAAATAGACCAGCAACATAATTTATTATTTGCAAATATCCAGGCCAATCAATAATATAGGTTGCCTTAAAAATTACCAAATAGATAGCAGAGCATCAGTAGGGATATCTTAACAAATGGCTGCATTAAAAGCCAACACATTATAGATGGCCAGTTTGCGAGACATTACTTATACTAATCAGAGCACTTGGCTTTCTGAAATCCCTTCTCTTCTTCTACCTCCCAGATACGGTACACGTATCTAACAAACCCCAAAAAGAAAAGACCTTTTCAACTCCCGAAACATTTCCTGCGCTGATAAACTAACAGAACAAACCTTACATTACAAAACCTAAAAAGAAAAAAAAACTAATCCACTACCTGTTGAACTTAGTTCATACGAAAACGCTTTTTTCTGTTTTTGAAGTCCCATTATTTACTCTTTACTGAAAAAAAAAGTCCTTAAACCCAAATCTAAGAGCAGATCAAAAACCAAAGAAGCAATCGGGAAGAAAACAGCAAAATCCTAAACGCAACAAACTACAAAGAAAAGAAAAACGAGATTACCATCCTGGGAGCATTGTCAAGAAAAGGCAAAGAACATTGCTTCTCATCAGATCCATCGGCCATCTTCTTCTCTGCCCAAGCCTTAAGATACTCCCCCAGCGACTTTCCACCACCCAACTTCTTCCCCCCCATACGATCCCTCTTCACGACCGGGAACCGCGATCTCCTACTCCACTTACGGTTCTGATCCACAGATCCGCCATCAGCGAGGTAAGTGGGAGTACAAGGCTGGAGCACTGGAAGGAGATTGCTGAGGTCGGGCATGGCGATCGAACCTTAGAAAACTAGAGTGAGGCTGAGATCCACCATGAGAGAAGGAGAAATCGAGGAAAACTAGGGTTAGGGTTTGAGCGGCTTTGCTTTTTCTCTTTTGGGGTTCTTTGATTTATTTTGGGAGGGCGAAGATCGAACGGGGAAATGAAATGGGAACGTGGGCGGGAAAACGGGGGCATTTAACTGGGGCGAAAGGTGGGTGAAATTACGGGACAATCCGATTAGTACTTCATTTATTACTGGATTGCCATTGGTCGGTCGGTGAGCATTTGCGTTCACGTGCAGTCAAATTAAGAATTCTTTTTCCTTTTTTTTTTCTTTTTTGAAATCAAGAAATTTTTTACATAGTTTACATATCACCCGAAGGATATAGTGAATTTTCTAAGCTTTTATTGAAATTTTACCTTATGAGTAATAACTAAACATTTTCTTAACTTCTCACGGAACAAATACAAAGATTTATGAGATTCATTTTCGCCTTATTTGTGTCATCATCATCCTGTCATTTGATAATTAACAAAAAGAAAGAGCTTCCAGAAAACCAACTAAACCAGAAATTTTGAATAAGAATTGAAAGTTTTTTTCTCTTTTAACAAAAGAGCTTTTGCCAGCACTTCCTCTGAAATGTAAAAGCATGGGGTGGTCTTTCCAATGCCTGCAAGTGTTTGCCAGTGAATAAAGACAAATTATACGCCACAGAGAATGAAATTTAATAATAAGGATGCATAACAACGTTCACGTTGCACCATACTCGTCACACTTAGTAAGGAGCATATGCTACTCCTCACACACATCACAACCAGATAAAAAAGTATTATTTGATGTATATGATTATTTACAGCAGCTCACACGAAGAGGATCAGAACTCCCTGTCTGGGAGAAGAATGGGAGCAACAAGGGACCAGACGAAAAGAGTGGCGGTTGCCCATTGAGTAACTATTCTAACCCACACTGAAGGCCAGCCTACATCCACAAGCTTCCCACTCTCACCGACGGAGGTTGACCAGCCGGTGAGAAGCATCGCCGAGTACATGCTGGCCAGGGAGAAGATGAGATGGAAAAAGGAGTACGAGTAGGAGACTGGCCTTGCCTCATCCTTCTTCTTGTCCTCTTGCTCATCTGCCTTGCTGAAGGGAAGAAGTGGTTTGTCTGAACCTATGACAAGAAAAGAAAACAAAGTTAAAGAATGACGGAGACAAAAAGTTTCAGAGGATAAAGCGGTTAAAAGTTGAAACCAACTTGCGCGTGGTGAACTTGGTGGAGAGAGGAGGGTCGTGGAAGAACCAGCACGAACGGCAGAGTAAACCACTGAGAGAACGGTGGTTGTCAAACCTAGAGCAAGACTACCAGTTGAAACAGCCTGTGAATGATTGTGGAGGCCATTGCACTCATAGTCCCTTGGTTCACTGGAGAGCCCACTGTAGCACAGGTACATGCAGTACAGAGAAATAACAGATGCAGGCAACAGGCTTCCATTGATCTGCATGCCATCAGATGAGATCAGGCATAAATAATTAAATATTAATGTACAAACCATCATATAATAGGTAATCAAGAAACATCAGGTAACAAGCCTGTCCAACATGATATTCAAGAAAGTCTATAGTATCCACTGTCAAGGGATCTTAGTTTTCCACAAGGATTTGAGTAAAGTGGAACCTTGCAAATAGTGTTAAGAGATCTAAAAAGCATATTTAAATTGTAATAAGTTATTATCTGTAGTTAAAATCTAAAGAGGCATATTAGCACTATTTAGTCCTGATTCTCTGGCACTACAAATATTCTGAAGGTCATTTAACAGGCTCAATTTACACCAACTCAAAGGGCAACCTACATACTCTATCCTACCACAAACTCCTCGTCCATGACACGTATTCAAACACCTCTGATCACAGTCAATTCTCATGAATTGCGGCAATAAATATCATAGCTCCAAGAAATACTTCACCCAGGTTATCATTAATGCACAAAAAGTGTGTAATCCATAATAAGTAATTAATATTGCAAAAAAATAAGAAGGAAAAAAATTCAAAGAATGCACTAACCACGTAAGCTATCTACAAAACAATACATGAACTTAAATAGTTTGCGCGTGTATTGTGATCAATAGTAGCAAATCAATGTCGCAATAGCAACCACCATAACAGCTTCAACTTCTCACACCGACAAATCATATGGCAGCTTTCAATAGTGAGAAACATCCCGAACTGTTTGTGTATATATTGTGATCCATAATAGCATATCAATGTCTAGGTAACACAAAACCATGATGGGTACAACTGTTTACACTGACAATTGGCACTAGAGCTTTTAAAGTTAGCCAATCTTTTATCATCTTAACATGCCTCTTTTCTAGTTTTCTTATACAAGACAATCTCAAAGTGTGAAAATAGTATTTTCGGTTTTTTAATAGATTCACTATTGGCTTCCCGATAATTTGCTTCCACTTGCCAACAGCTAAATGGAACGAGTTGTGCATAATCTGTAGCATGGTACTGTCAGGCTATGTGGATCAACCAGAATCCCCTCACACTGGAAGTTGTTCTAAATCCTAAATTTGATCATTCAACCCAATTCCATAGTAAGAGTACATGGGCTTAAGGTGCAAGGGGCATTCCTGAAAACTATCAATGAAAATTCCAGCTTAGAAGAATTTCTAACTTAAACAATGTATCAGCAAACCATGTCTACATTGAAAAGTGAACCAAGAAATGCCCATGATGAGCCAAACAATATATTCACAATAGGCTAGGAGCAGTTGATTCTTTATGTTGCAACAGTCGTAAACTCATTCACCAAACACAGAATAATTTTCCATTAAAATCACACTATATAACACTTAAAAAAGTATTATAGCCATGATATCACCAAAGCAATATCAATCTAAGGCATCCAAAAAATAATAATAATAATTAAAGTCCATACAGGATATAGAAAAATATTATTTATATTTTCTAACACATACTAGAAAGGAATGATATATACGTATACATATTTGTTAAATTAAATAAAATAAAAAACCATACCTTTGGGTGCAAAGCAACAACTGCAAAAGCAAAGACAAGAATCAATGTCAAAACAATGAAGAAGGTGTTAAGACCACAATCATGTCCAGATGGAGTGAACCAATGGAAAAGAAGGCCTGAGAAGGAGAACGTTGCCAGATAGCAAACCAGTGAGACAATTAACAATGCCATGTACCTGTTATATAAATAACAAACATTTTAAATAAGATTACCCTCTCTAGGACACTAAGTAAATAATAAGAAGAGATTAAGGGATAGGATATACAAACCAGAATTGTTCATCCCTCTGAACCCAGTTATCATTCCAACTATGGACAAAGTCCAACAAAAGAACCACTTGAACAAGAAGAAACAGTCCAGATCCGAATTTAGAAATACTCTCTGACCAAAAACAAAAACATAAAGTGGCGAATTTTAGCCTTTAGCCCAGTGTAGCATTACAAAACATTATGTACAAAATTTCAATGTGCTGTAGTATTACAAAACAAAAGGCCTTCAAGGCTTCAACACTGAATGTTAGAAACAATCACATACCTGATAAAAGGCATTAAAATAAAATCTAAGGGATGGTGGTAACAATTATAGAATGATGATATGTGCCATAATAAAATTACAGTGCCACACAGAATATAATTCACAAATCATAAATGATAATAACCAACTAGTAAATATAAGCAATTGACAGCAAAGACAATCAATGAATATGCCATATTTCATTTCAACTTCGCATTCAACACACGTGAAGAATTAGAATTAGCTGCTCAATTTACTAGCGCAAAAAAAATATATATATATATATTGTATTCTATCCAAAAGAAGCTTTTTTCTCCTAAATAAAAACAAGTAAAGTGAAGACTATATCAATTGATATGTGACACTCATACAAAGAAATCAGTTATGAATCCAAACACTCACCATAGAAGCTGACAAGGCCATTGGGAACGAAGAACATTAGAAAGACAATGATGCACCAACAGACAATCTTGGCCATCCACCCACCATGATGGATACGGTCACGAGGATCCTTCTGATCCTTAATACCCATCATCAAAGCAGCAAGAATTGTGAAGAAAACGAAGTTTCCCAAGCTCACTCTCAGAACTGCATCAGTCTCAAACCATTCCCGGTCTGGCGTTTTATGGAAGTGATTAATCCCTTCACAAAAAGAAAACAAAAGGGTAAAAAAAAATAAAAGAAACTCATTGAGAGAAGAGATTGATCTAATGTCCAATAATCCCCAAGAAATTCACGACTTTGTCATCTTTTCAGCAAAAAGAGAGAATATCAACCTTGCAGAATTGTTACATCTCCTTAATTAAACCCCAAAAGGAGAGGAAAAAAAAACATCGATCAAGTTAGAAGTCATGAATCGAGCGAAAAATTCATGAAATTCAGCTACAGCATATCCAAGCGCAGGGGATAATCCATAAAAACAAACCCAAAAAAATTAAAAGTTAAAAACTAAAGAAAAAAAATACACAAATCACTAAATTGGAGCCAACAATTGAGCATACAAACCTGAACCCTTAAAATAACCTCTAAAAACCACAAAATCAAATAATCATGCAAAAAACAAAGATCAGGAAAACAGAGGGAGATCGAGATTAGATTACATGGGATGCTCTCAAGCAAGGGCGCAGCGACCTCGCGGAGAACCCAAGAGAGGACGAGGGAAAGCGCAAAGAGACCGCAATAGGCGATACGAGCGGAGCGGCGGCTGATGCCGCCGACCACCGATTGACAAGCGCTGCATGCGCACGATGCGCAGCAGGACGCCAAGCAAGAAGCCGCCCACATCTTCTCCAAGCCGGAAAGAGAGAGCCCTAATCGATGGAGATCTCAATGAAGCCCTGGAAACCCTAGAAATCAGATGATACAAAGAGACGAAGTCTGAGGACGATTCTGGCCGTCGCGAACAAGTCTATTATGGATGCCAAGTCTATTATTCTTTTTAATTATTCAAAACGACCCTTGGATTCATATTTAATTATTTGACATTATTTTGCAACGAACCCCCTACAAAATTGCCAAATCGACTTTGAATGTTCCAACCTTTAATGGTTAAAAATTATCTTAACAAAGACAAAAATAAAAACTTATAATCCTACTCAAATATTGTTATTGTTGAATAAAATTGAATATAGACCGCGAATAACATATTCAAAATTTATCCAGGAAAATTTTATTTAAGTTTTCTAACTGAACTTTAATAAATTCAGGATAGCCCTACCCGCTAATTATTTATTTATAAAATGAAACTGAAAATAAATGCGCGCACTTATGTCGCATTTACGGGACTTGCACATTGCTTTGGTAGATAAGTACTAAAATTATTATTTTACAGTGGTGTATACATACAAAACTCGTATACCAGTCAGTAAATAATAAATTGAACTCATACAAAACTTTTTACAGAAAGCTCTGAACAGATAACAGAGAGGTTGTACATAGATCAACCAAAATAAATATATGTCTTAATTCTCACACAAGCTAAATCATGATGCCAACAATGTTGAAACAGTGAACATTGAATAATGATGAACAATCAAATGAAAAATTTGTTGCTGATGATAAAACAATGCCGAAGTTAAGACGTTTGAAGCATTCGGTGCACATCATCATCATCATCATCATCATCATCATGCCAACAATGTTGAACTAGTGAACATTGAATAATGATGAACAATTTTTTATTTGTTGCCGGTGATCAAACAATGCCGAAGTTTAGAAGTTTGAAGCATTCGGTGCATCAGTAGAAACAGCTATCCAGAACATGGTCTTGCAAATCCATTGAGTGAACTCTAGCTTGAGGAGGATTACACCTCTGAACTTCAAAAACCGAGCAAAAAAATTACTGAGAAACATAAATCACAATTAGCAACCGGAGTTAAGCATCAGGCCAATTGCATGGAGGCTCAGTAAAAGCAGATTGACAGAACAGAAGTTGAATAAATTATTTTAAATTGCAAATAATAAGGATGTTGAAGCACACATTTGAGCTATAGATCACTCCTTGAGTCCTTGGTGATAAATAGAACAAATCCAACTTCCTCTGAAAGTACATCATGTCTGACATGGTATTGAATGAAACCATAGTACTAGTATTAATAAATTTCCTGGCAGGGTAAATACTTGGTTTGAAAAAGAAAATTCCGAAGAATGCTCAACTTGTACAGTAATCCTGCCTTTTCCAATCATACAAATTTTCTAAATCATATTTGCTTGTAACTACTAGTATAAAACAGTTTGCAATCTACTGAATTAATTTGGTAAATATGTTGCACAGAATCAAGGCAGAAATGTTCCCACAAACCTTAATGTTAATGTAGAAATGCAGCTCTATAAAAGGATGCATGGGCAATAAAAAAGGCTTGTTTTGGTAAAGTTATAACTTATTAGCTCTAAAAAAGGTGCTCTATACAGAGTCGCTCATGAATAAAGATGCAAACACACCAACTTTTAGGCTAGGAGAAGAGCTAAATAAATCAATAGACATTAATCTAATCAAGCGACTTTTGGTTCATAAATAATAGAATTGGTTTATCAAACACTAGGATATTGAAAAAGTACTAGAGCCAACATCTGTGGCTTTGGGGTTCCTTCTCTTCCATTCTAAACCAAAAGTTCAATATGCCATTGAGCTTACATTTGTGCTTTGAACTCCATCTCATCCTGGCTCAGGCTCTCATCACCTTTCCTCCCCAAATGCTGTCATCTTCAGCAAATATCAGAGCTTTCCACAATGAAAGACTTCTATATGCTTTTAAGAACCAATTTTATTTTTCTAATTGTTCTTGTTCTTTTCTCAACTTGATCTAAACCAATTGAGGGCAAAAATCTTGCTCCCAAACCAACTCATCCATCTTTGGACCAAACAACGACTAATTTCAAATGAAACTGACAGTGTTAACAAAAGAAAATCCATCTCACAAATTAAAAGATAAAATAATCTAGTCTAGCTCTCCAGACACCAAACACAAAACCATGCTATGCCTTCTCTACAATTATTCAATTCAAAAGCACTTTCTGACATTTCACTTTCTGACATTTTCCTTGTTTACTGAAACTAGCCATTTTTTGTTTATTCCTAAAACCTGCATTTGAGTCTCGCATTCGTGTGGCCATCATCACTTATTGTGGAATGGGAAAACATAAACATTTGGACTTACAACTGAAAGTTGTTCGAGGTAAAATAAAATGTCCGGGTGAAAGCCATTCACCCAATAATTTGATCCTCCAGTCTTCGGCAATGCTCAGGGAGCTTGTGTCCAACAGAAGCACATACTCGAAGATCAAGAGCATTTCATTTTGTGTTTGCAAGTAAGTTATCGTCACAATGTGTTCAACAATTGCTAGCAGCTCAGGGGACTGGTCAATTTTTTCATTGACAATAAGAACCACCATCTCATAATCAGTGATAATTCAGGCTCAGAGAGAAGGGGAATAACCCTGGGGCAAGTAAGGATGGTCATTACCATTGTCATCAACCTCTCCACCTTAACGAAGCATAGGTCAAATCATATAAACCTCCGTATTCTATGGTTTTTACTGTTTCCTCTTCAACAACTTCTCCAATCTTTCATGCAATGAAACCCTAAATCTAGTAATTGTGCAATAACTACATTCAATTAGAGAGCCCACAACACAAGTTCTAAACTTTCTAATTGAAATGAGTGAGACTGTGAGATGCGAAATTTAATATATATATATACACATATTTCATTCAGTGATTGCAATGTAGGTAAAGTGCAAGAACATATTTAAATTTTCTTTTAAAAAAAAGGTGAATTTATGCAATAAATTCTTGAAAAAATCAACCAAAAACAAGAACACTTCACCTTATCTGAAATCACTGATCCTCAGCTTCGAGTTCCCTCCTCCTCCGCTTCGTCGCCAGGTCATCAAAATTACCTCCTTTATCATCCACTTCTCCATTCCTCTTTTTCCTCTTCCGATCGAACTCCTCCCCCTTCTCTCTGTTCTCCGCCTCGTCGTTCTTCCAATGAGCTCGGATCTCCCGGTGAACCTCCACGAGTTCTTCGAAGGCCGCGGACGCGAGCCTGAGGTACGCCGAGGCCCCACGGCGCGAGCACGAGCCTTCAGCGATGAACCGGGACAGGATCGCCGCCGCCTTTGATAGCCCTCACCGGTTTCAACACCGGCTCGGACTCCGGTGACAATACCACCGCCTTCATCCTTGCCCCCTCTTTTCCCGCGCGTTCTGCAACGTATTTCTAGGGTTTTACCTGTCTAAAAAACCCAGCGTGGATTCAATACATAAGTGACTTTGAGATTCGTGTGATAAAAAGTGTGTTTTTTTTTTTTGTTTTTTTTCCCTTTCGGAACTATGGCAAGCCATGCGCCTGGACCAACACAAGGTAAGGATCGATCATCTAGCCATGTGTCATGTGGCAAAAATAAGGTTCAGGTTTGTCATCCAAACTCACACCAGAGATCTATTATCATCATTTTATATCTCAGAGAATTTAAATTTAGGATAATAAAATTCTCTTATTTTAACCTCGTGTAAATGGGGAGTTTTTTCCTCTTTATTAAATTACATATTTTAATCTTAATATTTAGTTTTTTTTATACAAAGCTAGATATTTAGGTTATTAGAACTATAGCATATGAAGTAGGGAATTATAATTAGAATTTCATGAAAATTATGGGAAAATATAAAAGAATTTTGCAAAATCAACATCTTTCAAAATTACATTATATATAATTATTATCATTATTATTATTATTAAGTTCTGCTATAATTTGTGCGTTGTTTTTATCCAATAAATTATATTCTGAATTCCTTCGGCTCAAGCCATGGATATTACCATATTACTCCAAAAAAAAAAAAAAAATCTCTTTGAGTAAATATTGATACTTTCTTAAATAAAAATAAAAAAAAAGGTAGAATACCTTGATTGATCCATGTATTATCTGAAATATGCCTCTTTAGTCCCTCTCGTTTTATTTGCCCTTGCGAGGTCCCTTTATTATTTCAATAAGTAAATCAAGTCAAAGCCGTGACGAACATTCAATTTTCCATCCACAGGGATTGGCATGGCATATATATATATATATATATATATATATATATATATATATGTTAAAATATTATTTCTTAAACTTAAAAAAAAATGGCTCGGATCCAAAACTTTTAAATGAACTTTTATCAAATGCTAACAACCATCACCCTCGCAGCCACTATCGTCATAGCCATGGCTGCAGTCGTCGCAGTTGTAATGGGCGTCGCTATTGCCATCATCGTGGGAAACATCAGCCAGTTTTTCTTTCCACATAGGATGGCCCTTCCTCCACACCAAAGATACGCCTTTGTCGTCTTCGGTAACCGCTGTCGCTGTTGGCAACCACGTCATCGATATACTCATGCCAAAATTTATTTATTTTTTAAAATTTAAATTCTAATTTCAGATACTAAGCTACTGTAAAATATAAAAAGAAATGTTCATTAATATTGATACTTCCGAATTTCTAAACTTTTGTTGTGCATTGAATCCCCATGAAGATCAATTCTACGTTGATGAAGATTAACTTGTACGAAGTTTCATGAATTCATTTCATTGGAGAATACAGAAAGAAAAAAATGAAAATAAATGCAAACTAGAACTTGTGTTGTTTTTCTGTATTCAATAAAAATGAACAAAATATTCAAAAGTTTTCAAAAAAAAAAACAATGGCTTCAATTTTCACTTAACTAAAAAAAACAAAATGATATATAAAAGACTAATTATGATGAACAACATCATTGTAACATCCTGTTATGTATACGTGAACAAAACATCATTTCAAATAAACAACATGCTTGATGATACCAAAAACCATCTGATCATATCAAAACCCCTTTCATCGCTATCTTGACCTCCTCCTCGTCTTTGAATCAAAAGCACAAAGAAGCTCAATGCAGTGCACACGACCACAGTGAGATTCCCCTCTCTGATCACCACCATGAACGCAAACCCCGACTTCCCAGTGAGAGCTAGCAACACCAACACTATGATCCATGCCACCAACATTGCCGGAACAGCCACGGCCAACGCCGCCCCCATGTCAAGCAAGCCGAAAACCCCTCTATAGAGAAATGAGTCGTAGATTATGGGCCATATGGAAAGGTTCGCGCTCAGTGAGAGAGAGATGGAAGCATTGTACTAGGATCGGATGGATATGACGAGGTTCCAAGTAGAGATGTCAACGGGGCGGGGATTTACCGGGGGGTGCATTCCCCGGCCTTGACCCCGAAATTTCACTCCCATCCCCGAACCCGGCCCCGAACCCGAATATGGGGAATTTTTTTTTCCGTCTCCGTCCCAGCGGGGATTTTCAGGTTCAGGGATTCCCCGGCCACGATTAATAAATTAAAATATTATTATTATTTAAAATAAAATTTATAAAATATTTGTTAAAAATACCATACAAATTTTTTATAATTAAAAACTCATTTACAAATATGATTAACACAAAATACCAACATACACAATCACCAATAAATTATTTCCAAAATTTAAAAAAAATTAAAAAATGCAATATAGTTAATATAAATTTAGATGGGTTTTTCTAATTTTTATTTAGATATTTATAACATATTATATATATATAAATTAAATATTTCGGGGCCGGGGGTCCCGACCCCGACGGGGAATTTTTTTTTTTTTTTTTTGCCCCGGCCCCGTCCCTGACCTCTGAAAAAATTCCCTGACCCCGGCCCCGACGGGGAGGGGAATTGGGTTCCATGTCGGGGTCGAGGTCGGGGCCGGGGCCAATTGCATCCCTAGTTCTAAAAAGAGGAGAGGAGGATGTAGATGATGAGGAAGAGGGTGACCTAGGTCCTCTTAATGTCTTTTAAGTGGTCCAACGGATCGGATCTGCTTCTTTAAGTTTAAAAAATAATATTTCCATAATAATATATATATATATATATATATATATATATATATATATAAATGTCATGTCACTCTTTATGGACAGAAAATTGAATGCCTGTCACTGCTGGAACTTGATTTTACTCATTTAAATAATAAAAAAATCTCACAAGGATAAATAAAATGAGAGGGACCAAAGGGGCACACTTCAGATAGTATAGGGATCAATTAGGGTATTCTACCAAAAAAAAAAAAAAACCTCACATCCACAACTAATAAAAAAAAAATTCTATTATTTATAACTCTAAAAACACAAATACTTTCAAAACTCAATGTCTCTTTTATACATATTGATAGAATCAAAGGGCAAAGAACAAAGAATTGATACATCTAGAGATCATTATTGAGATTGAAATGAATAAAAGCTCACCAGTGTAATATTGGTGAAATAAATGAGTTTATTATGTCTCCAAAAATGGCATCATCATCATCATTACCTGTGTAGTTTTCTTCATTTTTAAATTCAAAGTATGTCTGTATGTCATCAGGGAAGTTGCAGCCAGACCGCTGATGATTTGTTGTTGGTGCGTTCTTCAGTATTTCATTAATTTCAGATGATTGATGAAAGCTTTGCTTTGCCAGAGAGTTCTCATCCTTATTAGGGTTAGGGTTAGGGTTAGGATTAGGATTAGGGTTAGGGTTAGGGATTTCGGTATTATTTATGTACAAACTAAGATCAAAGTTAGTGACTGCATTGATCCCTCTGTATTTGATTGCTGCCACGTCATACGCAAACGCTGCTTCTTCTTCTGTTGCTGGTTGTGGTCAATGGAAAAACAAAATAACAAACTATTAAAATTTAATTTATTGATGCTATAAAATATATTAAAGCAATTTCTTTTTTCTTTTATAAATAAACGGCAAGGCTCCATTTAAGAGAAGTCAGGGAACATTTATAAATGTGAAGTTAATTTTTCGGGTCCTCAAACTAGCAAACCTATGCTCTTAGGTTTCATGAGTTTTGGGATTCACTCGTAAATTTTCTTCGAAATAAACATTTTAAATAAATGACCATGTGTTATTAAGTTAAAAGGTGATTTTGGGATTTGATATCGGGTCATGTATAAAATAAATATCATGTACAAAAGAGCTTGTGGTAATAAGTTAAAACATGGTTGGCAAAACAAAATAATTATACAAATTATTAGGTTAGCAATTATAACAATTTAAAAAAAAAAAAATAGATAAACTACTCAAAAATATATTAGACAATAGCAAATAATTACATGTGCAGTGTAAGTCAAGCAAGATAGATAAACAAACAGTACAAGTACACACATGACCGTCATGCGGTTAGGTGACCTTATTGGAAAAAGACAAGGAAGTGGGTAGCAGTTATCTGGTTAGGAAAATTTTGATTTAAATACATTAGTGCACATTTCTTTAATTTTATTAGTTTAATATTTTTAACTATATTAATTATGGTTTTTTTTTTCAAAATATAAAAATAATATTTTAGAATGTTTGGAGAGTCATGCTTAGTAATTATATATATATATATATATGATAAAATAAAGAAAAGTCACGTTAAAGATATACACTAGTAAAAAATTAATACTCTCAATTTTTATGAAATAAGGTTCAAACTCACATTTTTAACAAAACACTAGTATTCCACATTAAAAATTTAGTGCTTATAGACTAAAAGATAGATATGATTTTTTTTTTTAAACAACACCCGATTGATTGAGTATTTAGTAGGTGTGTGGGCAACGGTGGCTTGTCCACATTGCAATGAAAAAAAAGACACCTTTTTTTTATCACCCATCACTGCAATATTATTTTGCTTTTTTTTTATATCATATAAAGTGTGATATCTTTAATTAAATTAAAATTATATCATAATTTTTGCAATAAAATTCAAATCATTCTAGGTTTTTTAGAAATGTAGTAAAGTCCCATAATGGATTCAATTATTTATTTATTTATTTTTGTTAGAAAAGAAATGAAATACCAACTCTATTATTCATGTTAAAAGTGTTTGTCAGTGAAATTGATGTAGTATATGCAAGTTGAAGATATGGAACTTAAATAGATAAATAATTGTGTGTTCTATTTGTGGGGTAGGATTTAGTAGATAAGTAGTTCAACTAAGCTAGGAAAATTAGGAAGTTGTTAATAATGTCAATCAATGATCAATTAAATTTAACTTAATTAAATATATGTGAATTAAGGAGATATAATTAATACCATATGTTCCGAGGTAGAGGTACTTGTTGCCAATCACTCTACCAATCCTCGCTTCCCATCTTCCATTTTGATGATGCCTATTTAAAATTATATACATATATATAATCAAACGTTAACATAGTGACTCTTATATTTTTCTATGTTATAAAATTCAAGTTTTAATAAATAAAATAAATTTAAAATCCTCTAATTATATAATTAACACTTAATTAACACACCTTGCAACACCTCTATACTTTGAAACTCCTCTGGAAAACCCGTTGCTTTTCCTGTAAAAAAACACAAAAAATACTATAAAAACAAAGTTAAAAGATAATTAATTATAAATAAATCAAATGACTCATAGCCCAATGATAATGGTCATATTGTGAAAAATGAATGCATCTCAATTTCAAGTCTTGCTGGACACAGAGATGATAACGGATCTTTTATTGCGGGCGCGGGTTTATTATCCAAATCAGTGTCATTGGGTGAGGATGCGTAGACTGGATCATCAATTCTAGCTTGATGTATATGACACTTATCATTTTTGTATATATATATATATATTATAAATAATATTTAACAATATTAATTTGTAATACCTCCTTAGTGATCCAATATACTCCTCTCTGGATTGCCCTTCCATTTCTTTAAGTTCCTCTTCATATGCTGATAACTATCATTCACATAAATATATAAATAAATTTAACCTTTTGCATATACACATCTACAAATGAGTAAAATTACACATATTTATTAAATTTGACAAAGCTGTGTGCATCTCTCTCTCTCTCTCTCTCTCTCTCTCTCTCTCTATATATATATATATATATATATATATATATATATATGAGGAAAATTTTGAAAAATACAAACATAAAAACAAAATGATGAAAATAAAGCATGTAATTAAAAAACATACAGGGAAGTTGAGAGTGGTCTGAGGGCCCCAATATTTCAATGCAGCCAAGTCATATGCTCTAGCTGCTGTTTCTTCATCATCATAAGCCCCTAAATTAATTACAATAAAAACCATAAATAAATATATATATACTTTTTCAAAGACGGTAAGCAAACGGACAAGATATATTTTTAAATAGGTTTTTTATTCAACAAAAACATGTATTTTTTCAAAGTTAAAGGTTTGTCATTTTTGACTTGTTCACATTTCCAAAAATAAATAATAATAATAATAATAATAATAATAATAATAAGTTAAGGGATGCAAATGTAAAAAATAAAATAAACTGCGTACCAAGATAAACTGCATGGCCGTCAAATTCCAACCCACCAGAAAAAACCAACAGTTAAAAATGTTTAACTCTGTCAAGAAAAAATAAAAATAAAAATAAATAGAAAAAAATAGCAAACCTTGTCTCCCTTTCTTATTCTGAGATTCATTCCAACAGTTCTTATCCCAAAGATGAGCTTCATATCTCCCTGTCCAACGATGCCTGTAAACATAAATTAAAAAAATAAAACAAAATAAACAAAAATTATAAAAACAACAAAGATGAACAAAATGAAAAAGAAAAAAATTCAAAAAAAAAAACCTTGTGACACCCTTGAAAATGGAGGTACGTTGTGTAGGTGAATCTCTTGCAACTCTCTTTCCCATTCTCTTCACCTTCAATCTTTCCTCACTACTACATTCACTACTCCTTCTCTTGCTTATCTTCTTCTTTGCCAAACCATCCATTATTAATAATCTCTCTCTATATATATAAACAATATAGAGAAAATAAGAAGAAGAAGAAGCAATGAAAATTCACAATTTTTCTTTATTTATAAATAGAAAATAAGAGAAAGAGAGAAAGTTAGAAAGGAAGGGATGAAAGGAGAAAGAGAAGTAGAGAAGCAATGAAATAGACTAAGTTGAGGATATTTGGAGGAGAGTTTTAAAGAACTGGTGGGGAGTTGTGGGTCGGCAGAGTTGCTTGTTAATTTGGCGGCCTAATATGTCATGGTCTTCAAGTGGCTCAAACTCATGGAAAAAATCAAAAAGGCTCATTTTTCATCTGTTTTTTTTTCTTATTATTTTGGGGCGTTGCTTTTTAGTTTGACCATTGGAAAATTTATACTAATGTGAATGGGTTTCTTATCCGTGTACTTCTTTTAACTCATTTTAGTCTTTGACTGTGTATGCATTGAATTTGTAGAGTGAAAGGAAGTAGTCACAACTTCTTGTTTTCAAAGTTAGCTGAAAAAATCTAGATGTCAAATTGAATTATTATTTTAAGAATTTATAATGTTTATATTTCTCTGTCAACTTTGAATATTTTCTGCTAAAAATTACTTTTTTTTTTTGCAAATACAAATATGTAAAGAACTATAAATTTTTATGTGTATTTGTATAACAGTACAAGTATATATACATATGCATGTATTTAAGGATGTAGGTTGCAATTCTGATGTTTGGTTGGACTTGAATGCATATAATAAATTAATAAAGGATGTGGTAATAAACATTGAGATCGAGAGTAGTTAAAAATCAAATGCTCCCCACCCATCTTGGCATGCATTCATTAGTCATATAGGTCTATAATTTCATTTATGTACAAAGGTATTTTTTAGACCTTCTTTCTCTTTCATATTCCCATCACATTTCAATGATCAATATTCAAGAAGTAGAATATAATTGTTTCAATTGAGGAAAATAAAAAGAGTCTATTTTGCACATATATTTTGAATTTTTTTTAGTTACTTAATTTTTTTTTTTTGAAAAATTTTAGTTACTTAAATTGCTTCATAGAATATATAAATATTATTTTAAAAAAATTGTTTGCATGAATCTCTTTTCTTTTTATTTTTATTTTTTTAAAGGAATCTCAATTTTTTAAAAACATACGAAAATAATTAGAAATTTACAAATTTACAAATTTACAAGAATATATATTAAATTCATTCCTCTTATAGGTGCATCTACTAAGTCAATTATGACAGGTAGAATGGTGAGAATTCGAATCTTTATTAGACAAATAAACTTATAGATGATGTCGTATCTCTTACTTACATGCGCTCACTAGATAAAAGCATGTTTTAGATATTAACTCATGTGTGCACGCCTCTTAACAAGTTGACACAAGTTTACCGATAGAGTTAAATCGGACCCAAATTTCTCCACAATTAAAACCAAGGCAAAAAAAAAAAAAACTGGTTTTTTCTTGCAAAGTTGGTCCTAGTCACGTAATAAATAAAATGTTCACATACGTACATATATCTTTTGGCCTTTTTCCTTTGTATTCTTGAATAAACCTTTTGACCATGTACTTTTTTATACCTGCTACACTGTGCACAAAGAAGAGTCATATGGCAACATTAACACCATTTAGTGAGACATGCATACACTCTAACAAAGAGGCTCATTCATCAAATGCTTTAACTCTCTCCACCACAAAAATCATATCAAGAACAAAAATATGAAGAACCGCCATTGCTTGCAGTTGGAGTTGCTGAAAATTTAATGATATTGTTGGCTGGCATGGCCTCATAGTCATAGGAGGTGGTATCAATAGCAGTTATCTAACGGCATTGCCAAAAATAGAAATAAGAATAATAATCAACTTTAATTTTTTTAATATTTAAAAAAAATAGATAAATCACTTCAATTAAAACAAGAAAGCATACAATAATCTTTCACTAACCAGCAGTAAAAGGAACAAAAAACAAAAAGAAACTACAACATACCACTAGGAATGACACCACAAATAATAGAAAAAAACAGATGATGAAAGGGAAACACACATAAAAACAAAGACAAACGAGAAAAAATAGGCCCTCTCAAGCCAACTCCAAAAAAACTAGCTTGTGATCTGATCCTGAACCTCCTCAGTAGATAAAGTCCCACTAACATTCTCCACTTGAGACCTAAGAACTCTAGGCGTAGCCTAGATGGAAGATATGAAATCCTCCAGCCTCACTCCTTCGAAGAAGAAAAAAAAAAAAATCATAAAAGAGAAGTCCTTTTTGTGTGTACTATACCCCCTCTTATAATTGCGTACCCACCGTTGGATATTCATTGATGAACATTTGTATATACAGTAACAAATTCTGACATTCCTTGGAGACAGCATTATCACTTCAATTAAAAATTAACAATTCATTAATCCATAATGAGAAATCTAGTATTGATCAGATGCCACTGACTTCTTGAAAGTATTACTATTTCAATGCACATACTAGTCTACAATGAGAATTTGATTTCATAAAATGATTACTAAGTTGTCTGCAGTTATGGGAAAATGGTCAAACAGCAAGGAAGAGCAAAAACCTGAATTTAACTTGCAAGCACACTGCTTCAGAATAATCTTCCATTGCCATGATAAACAACAATAGCCCCGGAAATAGATACTCCGCTGGTTGTTTTCTTGAGAGCTGTAGAGGTATCAAAATATGCTACTCTACTGCCGAAGTCCCATTCACGGTTTCTTTATCTTCGTCATAGGATTCACGGTTTTGTTTAGTCGACGGCCTTGGTCCCTCAATCAGCCTCATCTTCTATATCACTGTTATCAGCCCAGCAGTTGCCAAGATTTTCCACAACTCTTGGTGGCTTAGGACTTGGGGGCTTCTATTGTCCCCACCTTTATTAAACTTCCATAAATAGAATCATGAGAAGCATTATGATTGTATTCAAGTTAACAACCTTGACTTTTTTAGATCACTGGGACAGCACACTTTCTTTCTCATTCTTACTCTCTTTCAATGGATTATCGATGTTAACATCTCCTTCCATTCAACTTCCAATAGAACAGTTAAAGAAGCTGTCCGAAGATCTTCTGGTTCATGCTTTCCCCTAAGTATAAGTGAAGAGTTACTCATTCATGTTGAAGGCTGGTATTCCAAAAGAGGAGAATTGTAACTAGTGTCAACCATACCCTTGATTTCATGAGTCTTCATGCCAAGAGACACTGCATCCTCTTCAACCTCAGCTTAGCTTATGAAACTGAAATGACGAAGTTGGCATTTAAGAAGGGCGTGAACTCAGTGAGGGAGCTTGACCTTTATAAACAAAGTCAACGTTGAAGAAAACACGAAGCCTCTAGACATAAAAAGTATAATGAAATTCAACGATATGTTTGATGATAGCCACAAACTCTTCCAAAAAGAATACCAGCCTTCTGGCCTCATCTACAGCAGTGATTTGGTTTCCAACAGAGTAAGTGAGCCACAAACTCTTCCGAAAAGAATACCAGCCTTCTGACCTCATCTGCAGCAGTGGTCAGGCTTCCACTAGAGTAAGTGCAATTGCAACAGCCTGATAATAAGCCACATTCTGCAAAATAATAGTCAAGATGATTTATCCACAACTACAAACTCTGTGGGTGAGTTAAGGGTCAAAAGATATAAAATCAGATGAATAGATAGAGACACATGGTACATCATAGATAAATAGGAACAAACCTGCATATGATCAGACACTAGGAAATGTTTGGCCAGACTTAAAGAGACTCATGCAGTTTTCTATGGGCATTTCCCAGTGCTTTCATCACTGCCACATTGATGCCAAGTACTGCTATGAGGATGAACAAGTCAAAGGTGAAAGTAATAAAGCATGATTCAAATACCATGCTGCTGGTGGTTCATTTAGGAGTGTTCCTCATCCAGCTCCAACCAGGGCACTTGATTGCCCTTCTTTCTTTCATCAGCTTGCGCGTCTGCTCTCCCATCTCCAGCTTCCCAGCATCATCATAAATACCAGCTAACAGCACATAAATTGCTGGGTCCATAGGATCCAGTTCCATGGCACACCTCGCCATGCACTCCCCGAGCACCAAGTTACCATGGACCTTGCAAGCCCCCAGCAACGTCTTGTATATCAGAGCACCCGGCTGAAAGGGCATGGTCTGTATGGCACAAACTGCTTCCTCTAGTCTGCCAGCCCTTCCAAGCATATCAACCAAGCAAACATAGTGGTCTGGTTGGCAAGGAACACCATACAAGTCACTGCTCATAGTGTTGAAGTACTCAACACCCATGTCGACTAGGCCACCATGGCTGCAAGCATAGAGCACCAACAAGAATGTGACTCCATCTGGGCAGGCTCCCGCCAACCTCATATCCTCAAAGGTTGACAGGGCTCCAGAAAACTGTCCATTTGATGCCAGCCCTGATATTAAGCCATTCCACGACACAATGTTGGGTTCTTCAACCTCCGCAAACACTCTGCGAGCTTCATCAATGCTCCCGCATTTGCCATACATGTCAATGAGGCTATTTGACACCGAGATCCAGCTGCCCAGACCAGACTTCGCCGAATAGGAGTGCAGTTGCTTGCCCATTTCCACTGCAGCCAGGTTGGCAGAAGCTGATAAGAAGCAGGAAACACTAAAGTCATCCATCCGCACACCCTCACCATGCATGCAAGCGATCATGTCCAAAGTCCTTCGGTGAAGGCCTATTTGATTCAGCCCCTTCGCCAGACTCGTGTAGGTCCATACATCCCTCAAGGGCATTTCTCTGGAGATGCTTAAGGCTTCGCCTACCCTCCCATATCTAGAATAAGCATCGACAAGAGAATTTCCAACACTTATATCCCACTCAACCAGCATGCTCTTCAAGATGTAGGCATGGAGCATTTGGACATGAGCCGCAAATTTTGAAGATTCGCAGCCTTTCAGGATAGCAGACAAGGTGAAAGAATTAGGACACACTCCATCCACCCGCATAGCCCCAAATGCTGCAAATGCCTCCGGCTCATGCTCATGGCGAACCAGACCCGCAATTAAAGCAGTCCAAGAGACAACATTTGGTGAAACTATCCCTTCAAAGACACGAACACAATCCACAAAGTCAGATTCAGAGGGAAATTTTGCATACAAGTCCACGAGAGCATTACCAACCGATGCATCATGTGCCAGTCCAGCCTTGATCACCTGTGAGTGAATTTGCTTCCCTAACATCGGGAGGGGAACATCAGAACAAACATTAATGAGCTTTGCAAAAGTGAACGAATTGGGTGAGATTTTGGCAACCTCCATCTGCTGAAACAATGTGATTGCTTCTTTATAATCCCCTGTTTGGCAGTAACCAGTAATCAGTGCTGTCCAAAGCATAACATCTGACTCCAATGTCTGTTTCATTACCTTCAGAGCATCTGCCATCCTGTGACACTTGGAATACATGTCCACAAGTGATGTTTTAAGAACCAGGTTTAACTTTATCCCCAGACGAATAATATGTGCATGAACCAATCTCGAGCAGTTGGATCCAATAGAGGTGCATGCCTTAAGGAGCTTAGTGTAAGTAAACTCATTAGGAAGCACCACTTTGCTTGCAAGCATAGAAGCATACAGCCGCATTGCCTCTCCCCAGTCCTCAGCTTGAACACAGGCAGAGATTATTGTAGTCCACGATACTATGTCCTTATTATCCAAATTGGTGAAAATCTGGGATGCTTCTTCAAGCATGTTGCACTTGGAGTAGAAATCCATCAGAGAGCTTCCCAAGACTGCATTGCATTCGAACCCACATTTCACTGTCTGGGCATGAGTGCGCTCACCAAGGTTGTAGTTCCTAAGAGCAGAGGCACATTGCAGGATAACAGAATATGTGAACTCATTTGGTACAAAACCAAACCCTAGCATCTTTTCAAACAAATCAAGAGCCTCCTCGTGATTGCCACAACGAGCATACGCTGAAATTACAGAAGTCCAAGAGGCAACATCTCTAATATTCATGTTATCAAACAGTTTGCGTGCTTGGTGGATTCCGTAGCAACTAGCATAGACTGGGAGGAGAAGATTATTGAGAAGTACTTGATCCTGGAAGCCTGACTTGATTGCTGAGCTGTGTGCGCAGATACCCTGCCTCAGAGACCTAGTTTTGCAGAGTTCTAGTAGCCTGAGAAGGGAAGAGTCTCCTGAAAAGAATGACCCTGCTCCTTCATGCTGGACAGGTCCTAGTTTTCTAGGCAGGAATGGAGAAAGAATGGGGCCTGAGATTTTCATTTCCGTTCGAAGAAAATGGGCCGTGCAGCTCGTGGTTCTTAAGAGAGACATGACAATGAAATTCTAGTGCTGGTACCAAGGTCAGGGGTGACAGTCTACTAGTGGAGCTCAATGAAAGAAAGACATAAATAATATATGATAAGACTGGCAAGGTATGAATCAGCTTACTTGATAATGCTTTCCGTCTTGACATACAAGATATATCTAGCGATCATGCATAGCCTTTCCCGGTGAGCAACTCTATAACAAAGGTAGCAAACAGTCAGTAAAATACTAGAAACAAATCAAGAATCAATGAGCAGGAGTAACATCAAATCATTGAGAAACTAAAACAAACCAACATCACATTTATGGATCTGAGCACACAAAAATCCCATAAAGAGTTTAGAAAAGAAACTCTAGCTCGAAGAAAACACCAACTCCAGGCCTTCTGTATGTTCTCCACTCCAGCCTCTGTTACACTTGAACCAGAGTACCTCACAATTCAGACCTCAAACATCCCGCAGGTATATAAAAACAAGGTTTATGAATTGCAAAAAAAATATCAATTTTCAGTATATTATTTCAATTAAAGAGATGGAAATAATTCAGCATTCCTTCACCAAAACTATATGAAACGGATCCAAAATGCAAAAGATAAAAACTTTTTTTTTTCATTTTAACGCGTTCCCATGAACAAGAAACATCAGTTCGGAATCCCAGACCTCAAAAAAAGAACTTTAGAGCCCATCAAAACGCAGGTCTCTCCTGACAAATTTCTTAGCAAAAAAGCAACTTTTCCCGCAAATCCACTCCAAAATCACCACAAAAAAAACACATGAATTCACTTACACTAATCCATAAAACGGATTCAGAACACAACGACTCTAATATTTCTCAGAATCAAAACAAAAAATCAAGTAAATCCCAGAGTGGTAAAGAAAACCAACCATGGATAGAGGAGCCTGCTGATCCGATGGCGCTGGAGAGTGCTACGAAGGCCCTGAACTCGAGAACCCACCATAATGGCCCTAGATCGCTGAGAAAGGAATCGGAGGAGAAGACGAGAGCGCAGGGCTCCGCCAATGAACCAGAGAAAGCGTAGGCTTTCAGGCGAGATGGTGATAAACCGCGAGAAGTGTCTCGGGATCAGAGTTTTATTGTCATCGTGGGGCCATGATGAATTCCCACCATTAATTAGAGCCAAAAATATTAAAATAATTTTTTTATTTTATAGATTTTTACATATAAACCTTACAAACATTTTTAATCATGCATACACCCTTATAAACCATAGATTGGTACATATATGCCGGCTTTTTGGTCTATTGATACCGAGTCTTTTACGCAATGTGATTGTTTTAAAAAAAAATCTAAAATTAAACCCAAAAATCCACCCAAAAAGAGGATATAACTAAAGATATAAGTAAAATGATTATTAAGTTTGTTCCACATTTGTGCCATGGCTTAATTGTCAAAAAAAAAAAAAAAAAACAGTCAAACAATGGTTTTAAATTTAAAAACAAGCTCGTGAGAATTTGTTCTAATTATTCTTTTCGTTTTTTCATATTTTTCATCGACTTTTAATATCCAAGGTGTTGAATGTTTTTGTTTAATTTGATTAAAATAAATCCTTCCTTTGTATATAAAGCCCGGTAAACTCAAAATTGTATATATATATATATATTCTTCAAAATTCGTAATAACTTTAACACTCACTGCTCTTGCGATAAAAGAATTAGTATTTTTTTAATAGGTAAACCATAATTTTATTACAAAGTTGAAAAAACTGATATAAACCAACAATGATACAAGCAAATTACATGATTTTCTTTTATTGTAGGGGTGTGGATGTGAGAATCTGGGTTTTGTGGTTTTAGACTGCAAAAAATCCTCAACAAGTCAAAATTCAGTGACAAGGGACATAATTCATAGCGCAACGCAAATGCAGACAAACATAAGTTTCATGCTGCAAAGTGACATAAATTTAGTCAGATGTTCACTTAAGAAAACTAATAAAACAATGTTCTTTGATTGATTTATAATCTTATAAGAAGAGACAGTGTAAATGAGTCCATTGTTTTGATTCGCCGTTCAATATACATTTATCATTTCTCACACAAGGTAGTGCCAATACATACAAGACGTCTAGTTTTACTGATATTAAGCAATCCTTAAACAGGTTAACAAATCAGGAAAAAAAATAACTCCAATATAAGCTTTAACTTTGACAAATGTTCGAAAGATGCTCAAAAAGATCAATTCAAACAAGGAAAGACGAGAACCTGAATTAACTGCATGCAGGCTACTTCAATACAGTCTTGCTCTTCAGTGCCATGGTACACAGCAAAAGCTCTGGAAATGGATTCTCTGGAACTTGTTTCTTTTTCTTGGAAGTGGTAGAGAGATCAGGGAAATATGCCAATCTACTCCAAAAAATAATAATAGTAATAAACAACAAAAAAAAACTCAACTTTTCCATTGTCCAACCAATTTCCTCAATTCCTGTCTCATAGATTTCCTTTTATCAGTTAGATAATTTATGGTTTTGTTCATTTGTCACTCAGCTGGATACCTCAACGATCTCAGCTTCTCCGTCACTGTAATCAGCCCAGCATTTGCTAGGATTTTCCACAACTTTTGGCGGCTCAGATGCTTCCACTGACACCTCTATATTATCTTCAGAAGAATCATTATTACAGTCATTTTCAAGTTCGGCATCCTTGATTTGTTCAGCTTGCTCAACCTGCTCAGCTTTATTCTCATCCTTCATTTCTTTGGACGGTTTCTCAATGTCATCATCGTCTTGGACTGAAACTTGAGTAGCTTCACAAACTTCCACTGGAACAGATGTAGGCAATGATGCTGCAAAACTGCTTGGTGATTCTGGGCAACTGTGTGGGGATGACGAAACAGCATTCGGTGATCCTGGTTGGCCATTTGGTGAAACTGGATGACCATTAGGTGACCATGGCTGTCCAGGCACAAACTCTGCTGCATTTGGATTCATTATTCTAGGACTGAAGCAGTTTGCATCCACTATAGTGATGTCACCATTCTGAAATCCAGGCTTGTTTCTTGGAAGCCGATTTCCAGACCTGTTGTATCCACTAGATAGTCGAGGACCATAAGGAACCCGAGCAGTAGCAGATTGATGAGGAGGCTTGCGCACTGGATGCAATACAGGCATTGGAGGGGTGTTTAATGGTGGAGGTAAGATCCCTCCATGCTCTTTAAAGCCAGGCACTATAACTGAGCTAAAGACGGGTATCATAGATGGATTGAATGGAGGCGCTGATGCCGACAATTTCTTGCTTGGTTCCTTGGCAATCTCAACAGCTTCTTCTTGCTTTTCTCCTTGCACTAGTAATGGTGGTTTTGCAGTTTCAACTTCACTAGACATCTGCTCTGATGTTCCATTTCCTAATTTTGAACCTTCCTCCACAGATTCATCAGTAGGCTCTTCTGAAGCAGATGAAGCTGGTTCACTTTCCTTGCCTTCATTTTCTGTTTTTTTGGCTATTTCTGCATATTCTACAACAGATGAAACTTCCTTGCTTTCTTCTTTAATGTTGCATTCAACAGTGGCTACCACATTCTCGCATGAAGTAACATTCTCTGTCTTTGGTGACTCTACTTCTGTTACTGTAATATTTTTTGTATCCGAATCTCCTTTCTCAGGAATAACATGTTTAGAATCCTTATCCTCTTCAGTAGTCAATGTATCTGTTTTCTCTACGTCAGGAGGATTCACTACAATCTGTTGAGTGGGAGTTGGTTCCTCAGCTGCTAATTCTTTGGGAACTTGTTCTTCAACAGCTTTCACTATGGTTCCTGGTGGGGCCAATGCAACTTCCTTGTATGACAAATTTTTCCTTGTTGAAGGAACACTGACTGAACTCGGTGACGGAGCAGGGCTAGAAGGAGCTGATTTGATGACTGAAGACTTCTCAATGTTACCCGATGAAACAGCAGTTGGGGTGGCCAGTTTTGGACTGAAGCTTGAACTCTTCAAAAGTTTCTTTGATATAGGACTCGGAGCACTACTAGATGGAACAGCTTCATTAGGTGATGATGTCCTAGAGGGAGAAAAACTGGGGGAAGATCTTCCTCGATATCGAGCACTGTCTCCATTGTTTATTGCATTTGTATTAAGTTTTGCAAGGCTTGGTCTCCTTGAAACAGAAGACTTGCGGGATGAAAGGGATCGGCTTTTTGGGACAGCTTCTTGCCATCCTTCATCAGATGTGTCTCCTTGTGCAACATCATCTTCTACTGCATTCAAAGTGGAAAAATGAAGTGCTGTGGATGTGGGCATGTCATCTTTAGATTCGACAGGTTGAATTTGGTTATTGTTCTCTTTATCACTAGTAGAGTTCTCTTTCCACGAGTAATCTGAAACTGGAGGCGCATCTTTTTGGTCATCATCCTCAACAGTCTCCCATTGGTTTTGACCCATTCTGCCTTTGATCTATTATAAACAAGGAAGATAGGTATGAATTTCCAAAGAAAAACAGAAAAATTTCATGTTCTCATGCGTAATTCCAGGAAGCAACTAATACCTTTGCACGGGCCTGTTTCCTTTGCATTTCTCTTGCTTTAAGCTCGGCATCAGGATTGATATAATCCAGAAGATCTGACACGCTGGCTCAACAGAGCAAGGGACATAACAAACAGACAAAAATTTGTTGGTTAATATTTTAAAACATAGGACATAAAACAGAGGAAAGTTGAATAAATTATAAACATGTTGTCATACAACATTCATGTACAATACATTGCTCATGCAATCATTCTGTAACTCAAAGGTCCAAGACATGTGAGTGAGGAAGTATTTATTTCAGGCAGGCCCCTACCAGACATCACAGCATTGTCCCATAAAAAATGTCTCCTCTCGTGTTCATGTCCAAATCATATTTTTAAACATGTAATATTTCTCTCTTATTGATATGAGACCATTTAATTCATCCCATATATGCAATTCTAAACATAATAAGAATCGGGGTTGGGTATCACATTCTATGAGACTAACTTTGGTAATTTCTATCTATAAGTCAATGTTGTCCATACCTCAAATGGCCTTTACTAGCAATGGAAGCATCTGGTTTTGGAGTACCATTTCGCGCAGCTTCCTGTTGCTCTAGTGCCTTTGACTCAAAGTACTCAAGCCATGCAGCAGCATCCTGAATGAGATTCGTGCCATTCGTATAAGAATCCAATGTGTTCCAATTACAAACGGTAGGGGAACAGATACAGGTACAATCACCATGCAAAGCATTCAATATGTTTACCTGTGTGCGGAGATCTTCTGATCCAAGCTTTGCCTGAAGTATACGCAGAGTGGTTTGTTCATGCTGAACACTTAGTGTATAGGCTTCCATCAGAGAGAGTGCAATGGCAATTGCATGATAACTGGCTGCAGTCTGCCAAAAAAGAAAGCCAAAATGATTTTACACGTATGCATGAGCTATGTATGGCATGAAATCAGTACTGATTGATTGACAGATAAACAGAAACAGACCTGTATGTGGTCTGCGCCAAGAAGTCTTTGGTTGCACTTAAGGGCCTCATGTAGGTATCTAAGAGCAACATGGACATTTCCCAGCCCTTCTTCCATCATTGCCACATTTATGTAAGTAGCGGCAGTGTTAGGGTGTGATGGTCCACAAGTCAAGTGTAAAAGGTATAGAGCACGATTAACATACCTAGGAATAGGATAAAGGGATAACCATGAATTTTACCTCATCATGAAAACAGAGCATGCATAAGAGTTAGAACAGCTTTGCAAGGACCCAAATCTGACACCTCAGATTTATTGAGAAGAAGAAATGAACTGAGAAGAACAGATCTGATAGTCTATGGCATGATATTTGTCATAGTTTATTGATCAAGATATGAGAAAGGGATTATCATAGATGATCATTATTTAGAATCTACAGACATTGGTCAGTACCTTATGAAAAGAAGTCATTTAGATGGTACTAAGAAAAAATTTAGGAAGCATTACTTACTTCAGAGCCAATTCAGTATGTTGAAGCCGATAATAAAAAACAGCAAGATCACCATAGCTTTTCATTGTATCTGGATGATCAAGACCAAGCTCCCTCTCATTGATATCCAAAGCCTTTTGTTGGTAGATAGTTGCCTGCTCAAATCACATATATAATTAGATATAAAAGTACATTACAAAGACTGCAGGCCTCATTTAGCTGGCAATCAAAACTCTGTTCAAGCTTATATATCCCCACCATTTTTAGAATTATAATTCCACCTTGATGAGCAGCAGTTGTGTTGTTCAAGCTATTTTAGATAATTATGACTGGGAATAACAAAAATAACAACCATGTAATACACAGAATAGACCTTGGTTACTCCTATGCATTACAAATAAAATTATGATTCCTACACTAATTCTTGTTTTTCAAGTTCTCACCAATCAAGAAGAGGCAGAAAAGGTTGTGATGATGTGGCTGGATAAGTCCTAGCAAAAATTTCAGTCTGCCCTGGTTTGAGGACATGTACCTGGTTAAAGTCTCCTGTATGGTAGAGTACAACAGCCAAAAGGCTATATGCTCCTGCAGTCATTCGATGGTATGGACCACAGACTGCCACAAGCTTGGAAAGTGCCTAGATTTTTTTTTTGGAAAAAAATGTTAGTGCTTCTTGATCATTCCAATGAAGAAATCTCAATACATCTTCCTATGAAGAATCTTTGAAAATATTCAGACCTTTGTCCCATAGTTGACAGCATCCTCTAGTTTTCCTTTGTCCAGAGAGGTTTTGGATGATTCCAGCAGAGTGCGACCGTCTGCAGATGAGCATGCCACATGCTGCAATGCCAAAATCAGGATTTAAGTGTCGGAAGAAAACTAGTCAAAATTTAACTCCAGTTTATTAAGTAAAACCAGCTGTTACTTTGTATACAGGAACCAAGCTGATAACATCGGACTTCAGGAAAGGAGATGGGGAATCCATATCATAGTCCCTAGGAACAAGTTCAAGTCCCACCTGCATTGTGAAACAAGCTAACTTCATATGCAAACGAATATGAAACCTTTTTCCTTTAAACAGCATATCATAACTACGTGCAGCACCTTGTGGCAAAGACCACGAAGTATAGAAAATTTTCGCAAATCACAGGAATTTTCTTCCTTCCATCTCCACCCGAATCTTTTTAGAAGGAAGACTTCCAACCATTTAAATTTCAGCAATGCATCATTAGCTAAGTCTTTGTCTGCAGCTTCTCCAGGCAAAGATCCCAGCAATACATTTAAACATGATGCAACTGATCCAGCCATTTCTTCTATGTCATCAACAGCTGCTATAACAGCTTGCAATATATGCTTGAATGCGCGAACTATCATTTCATGAATACAAAGGGACTGCACATGTGGGAGTTTGTCTGCAAGTTCAACCTGGTATGATGTACAGAGAGACATAAGAGAGGGCTCTAACATGGATATTATCTCCTTCGTGATGTTTTCAATTGAATGTGAAACAATCAAACAATTGTCTGATATTTATTAACTTACAACAGATCCCAATGAACGCATTTGCAGACCCCTAGTATGCATAAAATCTGTCAATGTCCTCCCATCAACAGGAGAAAGTTCAAGTGAACCAAAATCTGCAACCTGATATAAATTACCGTATCCACAACATGCAGTAAGTCACAACGTACAATTGCAATAAATAATGACATCAACAAGATGACTGATTAAGCACACTTACCAGCTTTGGCAAGGCTGTGTCTTCATAAAACTTATATGCCATTTCGATCAATTCATCGGGTGACTGTTGATAAAATGAAATTAGACAAGGTAAAGAACAAAAATGAATAATTTACATAGCTCTAGCCGGAACATGCTTAAGTGGGTGACAGAAATGCCTAAAGAAGATATACCTTTCAAAAACTGAATTTCTAGTCTCTTAAAAGGACCTAGAGATGAACTGAAGTTATAAGCCTGGTGAATTTATTGGATTAACTAATAGTCCCGTACTGGTTAATGGTTAATATAGTTAAGTTTAGACTTGAATATGAAACTTTGTCTCCTATTGCTCTTGGATGATATGTTTGTCTTGCATGTACTAGAATCAGGCCTCCAACTTAAAACATTTGACTTCTGTAGATACATAATATGTGTATGAACAGGACGGCTCAAGGGACCAGAGCATGACTAATTTCCAAGCTCCAGATAATTAATCATATCCAAATTAACAGGGACCCATCACAAGCTTGTCAGTTGCTATGACTAATGTCTCAAGACTCTCAACAGCATGCAGACCAGAACTTTGAAATGAAAATGCAAAATGGTCAAAATTAGCAAGGAGCAGATCAAACCTTAAGATGTAGTCCAGTTTCAGATTCTTTCAGTCGCAAGAATGCAGCTTCAGGAAGCAACTTCTGCAGCACCGATTCCTTATCCACATTTTGTTTATCCAACTCTTTTGAATCTGAAACTTTTATCAAGTGATTCTTGCTTGCAACAGAACCATTACAAGATGAATTTTCCTTTCCTCTGGGATCAGTCTTAACACCCTTGTCATCCGTTTTTTTCTTAATCTCTTTTAGCTGCCCGAATTGTTTTCCAAGACCTTTAACAGCTGGCTCAACTTTGGTCTCTTCACTTTTCTTGGGTTCAGTTTTCCCCTTATCTTGATTTTGCAAATGCTGCACCCAACATGCTCCAAGCTCCCACCGAATTGAGTTTCTCTGCTTCGGAGCTACTTCTTCTAATTTCATCAAACTATCTGCTAATACTTTTCGTACAAGAGACCTACCAGTCTGCAAATCTTCATCATCCATACAATTTGTACGAGATGAATTGGATGATTGAGAGGATGACTTATGCAATAGCATCCTCAAGCTGAAACATAGAGACAAATAAAGATTTTTCAATAAAATACCATCACTAATCATTAGAACAAACTTGAGAGATCATCTCCTAATTGGCACCAAACTTATTGCTACCTGTTGATGAACTTATAATGAAACATAAAGAGCCTAACGGGAAGATACTAGTAATATGATAATTAAGTTCTTCCGGATGATTACCTGTTGACGTTTAAGGCATTGCTCCCACCATCAGGCTGATCTTCTATATCAATATCTTGCAGAGTTACAGGAACTCCTACCAATCCAACCTCTGTAGGGACGCTCACAACAGCGGTATAACCACAATGCCTAACAACCACCACGCCAAGAGTAGCAGTATCCTGTATAGTTACAATGCTTCAGTGTTCAACAAGTAAATAGGAAGAGCCTTCAAATGAATGTGTGTATGATTTAAAATGGAAAAGATTTACTTCTTACATGAACTGTGGCACTCTCATCAGCTGTTACCCCTTTCAGTAAGTTTCTTTGAGCAAGTTCTTCATTAGACATTCCAGGAGCCTGACTCCCATCAATTTTAACATCCAATTTAGCACTTGCATCTGCTGCATCTCGTGTAACTACAATATTTAGTTCCCCAACTTGCTCCCTTGGAACTACACTAGAGGGACCATGTGGCTGTCCATTTGATCCTTCTTGGCAAACAAGATTCTGAATAACCTCAACAGCCTTAAAAACAGCAACATCAACAAATAGACTATGAACAAGAAATGCCTTCCTATCACGGATTTGTCTCTCCTCGGCAGTTTTACAAGGCATTGCAGCCAGTATAGAGAAGTCCCTGGCCCATTGCCTCTTATCATGTTTCCCGTCTTTTCCTTGTCCACCACCACTACCTCCCCAGTTTTCATCCTCTATTGGAAGAGGTGGGAAAATTGATGGAGAATCTGCAGGCAGAGGAGGAACTACCCATGTATTTGCTCGGAAGCCATATGGAAGATTCCCAAACTGAAAATGATATGTTACATCAAACTTGAAGTGAATTTAGAGGCTAGACGCATTCTAAACACTTTTAAAGAAGTAGGTAATTAATATGGCCTAAGAGAAATTATTGCAAATATTTGACTATGGACCAGGAAGTAAAGAAATATATAAACTGCCAAATATTGGCCTTACATTTTTTTTTAACCTATTTAAGCTTTCTGCAGAGAACCTCAACCTCATTGATATATGCTAACGAAATATGAAACTGTGAATTCAGAGTTCTTCAAGAAAGCAAGATTTCTTTCATTTTAACATCACCAGTAAAGCATGTACAGAAAGTCACCTTGTTGTGCTCAGTGAAAGCTTTCATGAGAGCTTTATAAGCCTGCATACAAAATCAATTAAAGGTTAAGAACAATTCATGGATTGGAAAAAATCAAAATATAGTAGCAACATTTCTATCACATGGGTTTAAATAAATAAAAGAAAATAGAGATCATTTGAATATTTTGATTCTTCTTAAAGAACATTATGAGGAGAAACATACATAATTATAAGTTCACAGCTACACTGTTAGTTGTAGCAATGGGGCAAATGATACACATATCAACTCTAAAGGCAGGATGTTATGATTCTGAAAACAAGATCATATAGTTATACAGAAGCAATAGCTATAATATAAAAATTAAAAAAAAAAAAATTTGACCACTTCTCTCAGTTTGGATTTAATTCCTGAGATTCTAAGAAGGTTGTGAAAAGGAGCACTCACACCATCAAATGCTCGGCTGATCTGTTGCAGCAAGCCAACCAGAGAGTGGCTAAGAAGAGAACGTTTTCCAGCAGGATAGAATCCTTGTCGAGAAGACACAATTGTTACCGGCTTCCCATTACAAATCCTTACCTGTCCACAATGCCAAGCCCTCTCAATCAGTTAGTTCAAACGCATATACTACAAATAAAAAAAAAAATTAAACAAAAAGTTCCATTCTGATATAGTGATATAAATCCACACCAAAAAAATAGAAATTTACAACTTAAAACCCAACAGAAGAAATATCTCATGGAACATTGAAATTAAAACCTTTTGCAAAGGAGATTTTGAGCAAGAAAATTCAATCAACCTCCTTCATGGATTCATATCAAATTTAAACAAAAATAAAACTTCAATAAATAAACAAAACATGAAATCAACATGTATCTGCTCAACTGAACAAATAGAAAAGAGTTACTGTGAATCAATTTCCAAAAGGCACGACTAAATGCAATCTCAAAGGAATCATTTGCTAGACCAAAATTTGAACTTTAACAAATAAGCAAACGAAAGAGTGAACCAAAGATGACTCATTTCACCAATTTCATACTGAAAAAAAATACACTTCGGAAGTAAAAAGAGAAAAAGACCCACATCAATCTGAAATAAATCATCCTCCCTCTTATCTTCCACGAATGGCTTCGAAGACCTTCTTATATCTGCACCGAAAAGCAAACAAACAAACAAAAAAACAAAACCAAAACCCCATAAAAAGAAATCCAAATTGTCCCCATTTTCCAAAAAAAAAATGATAATAATTAAAAGAAAAGGAAAATTAAAAACAAAAGCTCACATTGGAACGGAGGAGATAGATGCGCAAACGAGAAGAAATCATAGAACTGGCCGAGCTTCGGAGGAGGGTACATGGGCTCATCCTTTTGGCCACCAACACCGCCGGTAGCGCCACCGGAGGAGGCAGCGGTCGGCGATCGAGGAGATTTGCTAGAAGCTTTAGGGGCCGATTCCGCTGCCCCTCCAGCGTGGCCATCAGGATCTTTAGGCGAGAAGCCGGGCCTCGCAGAGCCATTCTTGGAGGTAAAGGCGGTGGTGCAGGCAACGATGTCAAGGAGGCGGCGGACATGGGCGACTGCGAGCTCCTCCGTGTACTCCTCTGCCATTAATGGCGGGGAGATCCGTTATGTTGTACTCGAGATGCATTTTAACATCCAAAAGTTTCCCTTCCAAATTTGAAATTTTCAATATATATAGAGCAAGTGATTCACAGTTTTTTTTTTTTTAATATTTATTTATTTTAAGATATGAGGTTTTTAACAAATAAAAATGAAAAAATTGTGAAAGCAGAATGAGAGAAGGAAGTCCCCACTTCTCATCCTAGCCTCTCAACCCATTTAAAAAAATAATAATAATAATCTAGGACATAAATCCATCATTATATTTTTTTTTTAAATAATGTGAATAAAACCACAGTTATTATTGAAAATAAAAAATAGAAATTCTTCATTATATTATATTATATACAATATATAATTAGGTTTATAAGTGTTTTTAAATTTTTTTAACCAACATATTATATTATAATTTATATTTATATATATATAGCATTTTTAGGTTGGGATCATGTAGGGAGAGCAACCCCTTTGCTCAGTTGTAGGGGACCAGAGAAATTTATTCCCCTATCCCCATCTCATAAAAGCAGGAACTTAGATTATCTGGCCCACGCTCATCTCATGAACTAATATTTTATTGATAATGAACAACAAAATTATGTGAAATAATTTAAAATAATAATAATGTCTGAAAATTTAAATAGAAAATTGTGGACATACTCCATTTATAGTCCTAATAATTCATTGTAAGTTCTAATTTGAAAGAAGGAACTAATTAATGAACGGTTGAGATCCAGAGTACGATAATTCAAGAGAATAGGGGACGCCCATATCTTACCATCGACGATGCTGACGTGGCAAGGCTTCAACGCCATGATTTCCACGTTGTCTTTTAGCCGCAGCCCGCGTACCTGTGCAAAGACGAACAGCATTTTCAGTGCAAGCTCACCCAAAGATCAGCAAGTGTCCTCCAATGTGGGGCCACACGATTACAAACCTCATGAGAGAGGGAGTAGTTGGTGAGATGGCAAGTATCCACGTGGACGGCTAGCAGCTTCCGGATGTCAAGAATCTTGTCCGTTGATATTCCCTGGCGATTATAAACAAACAAAACATTAGTCATGCTGCCAATCTAGTACACGTACCCCCCATGCAAGGAGAAACGAATCCCAAATCCGTTTCCCAATCTCTATTCCTCGTTTCCCTATTTACCTTGAGTGTGAGTTGGGTGTAGTCTGGTGTCTCAACTGTAATATCTACAACAGTGGGTAAAACTGCATAAAAATGAAAAAAAAATGAAAAATTAGTTAGAGAGAGCTAGAAATAAGTTAAAAAGATTTATCTAATGGGAGAGAGAGAAAGAAAGAAGAGGAAAAAACACAAGACCTTTCTCTTCTTTCTTCTTCTTCTCTCCCTTGGGCTTGTGAGGCTTTGCTTTGCCAGCTTTGGGAGCCATCTTTTTGTATCAAAGAGCTAGAAACACACACACTTTGAGCTACAAATGCTTGAGAATCAGGAGAAGAGTCTAAAAGGAAAGAGAGAAGATGTAAGTTTACATAAGGAAAAAATAATTATTAATATTTGGTAAGAAAAAGAATAAGAAGAAGAAGAAGAAGAGATTGGTGAGAAGATGATGGGAGTTTGAAGCAAGAAGATAAAGCAGAAGGACAAGAGAGGAGGAGAAGAGTTTGTTTTGTATAAGGAGGAGTGTGGTATGAAGGATAAGGGTAGAGGATAGAGGAGATAAGGTTATATGGATGTCCTTCTTGGAAACATAGAGAGAGATAGACAAGGAGAGAACTACACACACACACAGAGACAGAAAGAGAAATTAAAGAGAAAGAGAAAGAGAAAGAGAAAGAGTAGAGAGAAAGAGAGAGAGAGAGGGTGAGAAGAATAGGGGCCTTTCATTCCTCAAAGGCTGATCTTTCATGGCTTGTGGTTAAGGCATGTATTTTGTATGCTTGCTATATATTAGTGTTTTTAATCTTTATTTTGGTTAATGTATATTTGGAGTTTGGAGTGTTTAATTAGCTTTGAGATTAATCTTTTTGTTTTGAAATTGAAAAAGAGAAAAAATAAAATAAAATAAAATAACATTACATGGCTCTGAACCACAGGTTTGGGGATAAGTTCCCTTCCCTGGTTTCTTTCTAGAGTAAATGATTTAATTTTCAAGCTAAACTTATTTTTGAAAAATTAGAAAAAAATTATTTTATCTATTTTTTATAATTGTTGTTTTTGTTTTTTTTTTTTTAATTTGACTTTGTTTGTTTTTCTTTTTTGTGCTTGAGATGTGCTGTTGATGGATGTACATATCATGAGTGCCGTGTTAATATTATATATGGTTAAGTTCTTGGAGCATTAATTAATTAATATTGGTAAATTAACACTATTTAATTAAAACATTAAACAAATATATAGAATGGAAAGTTTAAACATAACTTGAGAGTTGAGAGGGAGTATATATTAAATATAAAATGTCATGGTAATAGCTCTCAATTAGCTTCATGGAGTTCAACATACAAAACTATCTATATTAAGATGATTAATTAACATTCCTTACCCCTTTCATTTCCAAGCATGTTTTTTTTTATTTTAAATATTTTTAAAACACAAACTATGCATGCATAATAAAGAACATATTATATTTTGGATTTGTCGGCTTCATATAAAGTTATATGACTTTTTAATCATCAATATGAACATAAATACTAGAGACATGACTTAATAGTTTAAGTTGCATTGAATCTGAATAAACACAGAGTTTAAAAAAAAAAAATCAAATGTCTTTTGTCACAATAGTTGAGAGTTTGCGGTTTGTCCATATTTATAAAAACAAAAAAATTATTCAAAAAAATTTGTTAAAATAGTTGTCATAATTAGCAATATCATTATTGCTTGCACTCAACAAGCCAAAGTTTTCCACCATACAAGTATTGAGACAAAAATAATCAAACATTGATCTGCAGTATATAAAGCATCATTCATTGTCCTTCACATTTTTTTTTTTTTTTTTTTTTTTGAGATAGGGCGATAAGCACCAACTCTCAAGGACGAATGCGGGCGGGGAAAATTGCCACAACATCCTCACCCTCTTGAAACTGGAGAGCACGGTTAGGAGGAATCAAACTCGCATCTCTCCCAAACGAGAGGACCCGAAGTACCGCTAGGCTACAAGCCCGTTGGTCATTGTCCTTCATTTTAAACAAATCTTGAGATTAATTTAATTTCAAGTTTTCACATCATATATATATATATATATAATGAGTAAACCATCAATTTATTAAAAAAAACTAACAAACAAGGCCAAAACAAAACGTACAAAAAAAAAAAAAAAAAAAAAAAAAACAAGAACAAAAACCCTATGCTCCTTTTAGATGTTTAATTTTTAATATGATTTTTTAATCATCAATATGAACATAAGGACTAGAGACGTGACTTAATAGCTTGGGCTGCATTGAGTCTGAATAAACACAGAGTTTAAAAAAAAAAATCAAATCACATACGCACCATATAAAATCAAGATTATCATATGCACATCTATAATCCTAGCTAACCATTAATTATCGCACCAAATCATTAACCTACACCGTAAAAGACAGACTAGAGTACCTTGAAATTTCAATTCTAAGAAAAATATGTCTCTATTATGGGAATGAATGCAATAATTTAAAAAAAAAAAAAGTAAATAAGCAAATACAATAATCATATAAGATAATGTGAAGAGCCAAAGATGTTGCCCAAAGGGCAAAGGCATGTATAAAAGGCTGAAATGTTTAAAAGTAACAAAAGAACATAAAAGCTATTTCCTTTCACTTGACTAATATATATATATATATATATATATATATATATATATATAGAGACAAAATAAAATAAATAAATCACTGTCTACACCATTCACCATGCAGAGAAAGGCATTTAAACTTTCAACCTCTGTATAAGACTTTCATGCCTTATCGTTGGGTTTTATAAACGTTGGCTATATATAAATAAACAATTTTTTATTTGTATATATACACAAAAAAAAAGTAAATTTAATAAGATATTCTCTGTCTATATATCTCAGAAAAACAGAGAATTAAGACATGTAAATTTCTCAATAAATAAAATACTATGTATACTACTTAAAATTCAATTTATTTGTATATATATTCCTCTACTCCACACACACTATAAAAAATATATCATAAATTATTCAAATATTATTTTTATAATAGTAAAATAGACTTTTATTTACCTTCCTAAACTAGGTGTGATATAGCAGTATATATATATAAACAAATTGAATTTTAAGAGACATACATGATATTTGCCGATTATTTGGTTTATTAACGAATATATATTAGACTAATTTTCAAAAAACCCTTTGATGTTTTTCATGTTTGTATATAACAATCCACAAGACTGCAACAAAATAAAAAACAACTGAAGTGTTTTGTATATAACAATATTGCATTCCGGTTCCAACATTCCATGTTCCCAATAATCCAATACAAGCAAATTTATACTTTTCCGAGGTCTCAAATGCAAAAACGGAAAAAAAAAAAACCCCCAAAAATTAGGGAGGGTTGGTGTGTTGGTGGAGATCTCAAAGATTAGTTTTGTCGTCATTATGAGGGCTTGGGCCAATAACAAGTTGTTGTAGGCCCAGCCCAAAACTATGAAAATGATACCCAAAGCCCACGCTGTACGAATCCCCAGACAAACATGTGCCGTAAACCCAGCAAAAGGTCCTGGACCCAATCATATTATGCCACGTGGATATGCTAACGTACTACCGATCTTGCCCCGCATTGGTTCAGTGCAATAACGTCCCTTGTCTTTTCATAATTCCAACCGTTCTGCTTCTTCTGAGTGTGCTTTTTAAAGGAATTATTATTATTGTTATTTTTATTTTTTATTTTTTGGAAAAAATAATTTTGTTGATAATAAATTGGGAAATATTTGAACCATCGATTTTGGATGAAATTTATCAAAACACAAATAAAAATATTCCTTTAAAAGGACTTTTGTTTGAGGTTTTTTTTTTCTTTTTGTTTTTATGAAAAATTAGGGATTTTTTAGGATTTATAAATAGTTCAGGGATGTAAATGTAATAAATGGTTTTAATGGTCAATTCCATGACAATGCACGAGCTTTGGACTGTGTTTCTCTCTCATAGACCATTTCTTCAACCTGCTCATGTCCTTCGCTTCCTTGTTTTGTGAGAAAAACTCTCCTTGGATTTCTTATCTTTTGCCTGGATCTTCATCAAAATCACATCTTTCTTTTCCATAATTTCTTTTTCTTTTTTGGATTAGATCCAAAGAAGAGAAGCATTGATGTTTTTGGTGAAAAATCCGTATTTTTTTTTGGCTTAAAGATTCGTCCTTTATGTGATTTGAGATCAGCACAGAAAAGGAGAGATCCAGGGACTCTTTTTGGTTCAAATTGGGAAGGCTTGAATCCAAAGATGGTAATTAGTTGTAAGTAATCCTGTTTCACTTGTGATATTGGTCCTCGCATTGATGACAAATCTCCAGTTCTTTAGCTAAAAATTCAATTTTTATGTGATTTCGTAAGAGCTCAACTACGCAAGCTGCTTTCTTTTCTACAAATCTCTGAGTTCGAAGTGTTTGGATCCATTTTTTTCCTTTGGGAGCAAAGCTTGAATTTGTGAAAGAAATCTCAGTGAGAATCCATGGAATCTGGACCAACTTCTCCAGCTTCTGTGGATGAGGAGAGAGCTGAGGAAGGGGAGGCAGTTAGCCTTGTTAGACAGGACTCAGAGGAGAGTGGAGCTAAGGCAGAAGGGCGGCTTTGTGCTACACTCTCTTCACCTCTGCATTGGTTCTTGATGCTTGCGGATGAGACACACTGGAGCTTTGTGTTTGGGGTTGTCACTGTGTATGGGATTAGCCAAGGATTTGGTGGAGCTATTTCGCGGGTTGCTTCTGATTATTACTGGAAGGATGTTCAGATGGTGCAGCCATCGGAGGCACAGGTGTATCAGGGAATAGCTTCTCTTCCATGGATTGTTAAGCCATTGTGGGGTCTTCTCACTGATGTGCTCCCAGTGGTCGGGTATCGTAGGCGGCCATATTTCATTCTATCAGGCAAGCTTCATCTTCAACATTGTCAGATCTGTTTGCATTTTTTCTTTCATGCACACATAACAATTCTTGCAACCCTGAGTAAATGAATTATTTTGATTTGTATAGCTTGGATATTCTTATCATGTTATAGATGGAAGGTATTTGCTTACTAATTAGGAAGAAAAAAAGACAATGACAACCTTTTATAGAAACGGATGTACTACGTAACTCTTGTTGATTGGATTTGCCTGATCATGTTAATTAAGGTCATTGCTATCTTGTTTCGTTTTGATGGACAGATTGCATATTGGCATTGTTCAGATGGAAGGCATCTGCTTGATAGTTTGATAAAAGAACATGTGAGAATTATGCAGATGAAATTCCCATTGCATTATCTGTTTTGCTTTTGAGTTTTATCTCATATGCCACATGTAGTTATAGAATGCGAGGAATGAATAGACTCCACAATTACAAAGGAATAGACCATGCACTGATTTCATAGAGAACTTCTCGTGATGTAAGGCATTTGCTTGATGATTAGAGAAAACAGGCAAGAAGGGGAAGGAAAGATTCACGGGATCTGAGCCTACTTTACAAATGAAGTTATTGGAGAACTTTTATCCACATTGTATTGCATCAAATAATTCATAGAATCTTTTGAAATCAAAAAAGAAACTAGTGGAGGAGATATTCTTATTCCTTTCTGCACAACTTGACTGATGACACGTAAAGAATTATGGATAAGCTACTTTTTGGTTTTTATTTTAAGCACCAATACTCCTTGAACTCATGAATTTAAAAGGGTAAATACCTGCCCAGGGTATGAAATAATTCCATGCAGAATGCCTCTAAATGTCCAATAAACATCCAATTTTGTATATTAGTATTCATTAATTTAAAATGGTTTTTATCCTTCAGTTTGAATCTGGAGATCCTATAGTTCCTTCAGCTCCTGTTAGTATCAATGGGCATTTTATTTTTGTCACAACTAAATGACCTGCTATTTTATCACCTTCAGTACAAATGATTTCTAATCTCTCCACACCTCTTTTTTTTTGTTTTTTGTTTTCTTGCTTGTGTACATTGTTTATAACTATAACCATTTCGTTCTATTTCTTTACTTTTGAACTGCTAACCCCCTTTAACCATTTGTTGTCTGAATATGATATCCTTAATATTTAATTGTTTCTCTAACTGATTTGATTCACTCCCACCTTTGTCCTTGCTATCGCTATCGGACCTTTGTTCTGATTATCATGGACATTTTATTCCAGGTCTGTTGGGAGTGATCTCTATGCTTATACTTTCACTGCACAAAAAGCTTCATGTCCTTTTTGCGATACTAGCGCTGACTGCAGGTAGTGCTGGAGTGGCTATATCAGACGTAACTATTGATGCTTGTGTTGCACAAAACAGTATAAGTCATCCTACACTTGCCGCTGACATGCAGAGCTTGTGTGGATTAAATGCATCAATTGGAAGGCTTCTGGGGTTCTCCATTAGTGGCTTGCTTGTTCATGCCATTGGACCTCAGGTTAGCTTCTTAATTTCATAAATGGTAATTTTTTTGCAGCAATGAGCCTCCTTACTTAATTAATGAAATTTGGATCAAATCATTTGTTGTACCATTATAAAGTTTGATGCTCACCAAAATGATTCAAAAATTCAAAATTTCACTAACACTTAAACATATTTCTATCTCATTTTTAAAGGGGGTACTGGGTCTGTTAAGTGTCCCTGCTGCACTGGTATTTTCAGTTGGAATAGTGCTAAAGGAGTGGCGTATACCGAACTTCGTTTATGGGCAGGTGAATTTTACTTTTCAGCTTTAGAAAAACTAACAGTCCTTTTGCTTTTCTCTCAGAATGTGCAATTCTCTGAACTTTCTGCTCTGATCAGGTCCATGAGAAGTTTCTTCAAGCTACCCGAAGTATGTGGAACACATTAAAATACCCAAATGTCTGGAGGCCATGTTTATACATGTACTTCTCATTTGCCTTAAGCTTGAAAATCCAAGAAGGAATGTTTTATTGGTATACCGATAAAAATGCGGGCCCATCTTTCTCCCAGGTATATCATAGGAACAACAAGTTAATGCAATTGAGAGCGCCTAAACCAAAACTAATACTTTCTTTTTTGATGCAGGAAACAGTTGGCTTCATTTTGTCAGTTGGCTCCGTGGGTTCTCTTCTCGGAGTGCTGCTCTACCAGAATCTGTTGAAGGACTGTCCTTTTCGTAGCGTGCTCTTCTGGTGTCAATTGCTTTCTGGTATTGCTGGAATGCTGGATTTAGTTTTGGTATTGCGTTTAAACTTGAGAGTTGGCATACCAGATTATTTCCTTGTTGTGATTGACGAGAGTGTGTCTCAATTGATTGGCAATCTCAAATGGATGCCACTTCTTGTTCTCAGCTCCAAGTTATGTCCCCCTGGCATAGAAGGCACATTTTTTGCATTGCTTATGTCCATTGATAATGCCGGCTTGCTAACATCATCATGGGGTGGTGGCTTACTACTTCACATCTTGAGAGTTACCCGAAAAGACTTCACTAATCTCTGGGGTGCAATATTGATCCGCAATATTATGAGATTATTGCCATTGACCTTTCTATTTCTTGTGCCGAATATTGATCAACATTCTACAGTTCTTCCAGCCGACATTTTAGTAGAAAATGGAAACACGAAAACTCATGAGGTTAAAACAAATGATATTGAACTGCTTTCTCTTGTTAACAGCAGCGAAATTGCAGTAGGGGAAAGCTTGATTATTATCTGGTCAATGTCCTAGTACACATAAATGACAAATTATCAGTTAAGGATGCTACATTGGTTGCAGGGGGAATAGCCTAGCGTATTATTCTTTTATCACTTCATTATACCAATGATAAACAGTACAATCAGAATCAAGACATCTATCGGTTACTGGTGATCGGCACTATGAATACGGAGATAAGTTCATACACTGCATGCAAACACAAATTTTTGTAGACTGGATGCAATGTAATTTTTCCTTCAAACAGAGAAGTTGTCCACTGATTTATGGAGAGGTGAATGCGAATAATAGAAGATGCCTTTTCATTTACTCTTAAGAATGTTGTTAGCATTCTCTGCTTAAATGTAGCCCTTGAGTTTTAGCATCAATTTTTACCTCATTCTTTGCGGATTCAGATATTTGCTTGCTTTAATAGTGGCATGATGCTTGTGTTATCTTGTTTAAATTTAACAATCAGGTTAATTCTGCAATCCTGGACTAGAAATGGTGATTCACAGGTGATAGTTGGGCAACATGCAAGTAAATGATTCTTTGTTCTCGTACTTGGTAAGTAGATTCTTTAAGTAACAAAACCATTTGCATTATTTATGAACCGATCAAAGTTAGGGGAACTGAACATGTTTGTTAGTGACGTTTTCTCTCAGCCCAACCTTAAGATGAATTTTTTTATTTATTATTTTTGTTTTATTGACAAATGCGACAAACACGGTATAATCATTAGTGTGCGCATGGGTTAGGAATTGACCGTCTAGTTTATGCGCCCTCATCTGGCGACATGGGATTAGACTGCAAATCTGCACCTACAATCGAGAATCTATTACCATTATTAAATCTAACAAGACTTGAATTTTTCACACCAGCACCTTTCCCACTGTGAGGTTGTTGGGTTTGGAACTCCTTGGCTTTCAGGTGAATTTTGACCTTGTTTTAGTAGTTTGTAATTTAATGATCTCATGCTGATAAAAATTTACTTTAATCAGAGACTCTGGTCACGTCAGTAGTTCTTTGAAGGTAATACGGTTTGTGCCTCTGTTCAGCATGTGAATATATTTTCATGTTGTTCAAGTGATGCCATTTATTTCTTTAAACAGTGTCAGACATTCATGAAATTAATTACTGTTTTGACATTTTCAATACAAGACAGCCCACTGAAGCAATGCATTGCAGTAGAATGACTATTGTATGCAGTGTTTAAACATTGCCATAAATAACACGGCACTGTCTAAAATTTTGTTTCGTTTCTTTTCACATGTTTCAAAAGCAGTATTTTTCGTCCATCGGTTTCTGTCTTCTTTTATATTATCATTCTGTCTCTTTCAGTGATGTATGAAATTTAGATTTTAATTTTCAAGTTATTTTTTTATGGGCAGTCAGAGTATAGCTTTCTCACTCTTCTGTACATACGTTTTAAAAACCATTGAGAGTGCTTGCTAGGAATTTCAACTTCTGTGATTCTCTATTGGAATAAAGCACTAATTGTCTTTTATTGCTTGGGTGCAAAAGCAGTTGAAATTGATTGGCTACAAGTTGAAGCATGTCTGGTTGTGGAGGGATAATGATAGGATATTTTTTACATGATTTTTTTTTTTAATATCCTTTCTTTATTCTCCTGAAGCATATTACTGCTATTACAAACAAAGTTCATGTTTGGTGTTTAAAATGAGTAAGGTTATGTTGAAGGCATCCAAGTTTTACCCTATGGCCATCTTATCTTCTTTCCCTGGAATCAAATTTCAAGATCAATGTTTTTCTCGAGGGACAGTTTCTTTTGGAATCTGGTGTGATGAATTCAATTCATGTAGCACAGCAACAATGAATCAGCTATTTTTTTTTTTTCTTTCTATCTGAACTTTGTGCAACATAGTATCTACTACACAAACATGTATATTGTTCTACTGATCATGAATGGTACATTTTTTGTGTGTGTGTGTGTGTGTGTGTGTGGCTAACAATCATTTATCCAAGATAATACATTTCAGAATCATGTGATGTTTCTTGTTTTGTAGCTCGATTCGTTCAAATGTTGTAACTTGATACGTTATTGTCCGGCTAATATACACCACAGGAAATTGCTGACATGATCTGCTACTTTCCTGTCAGAAATTCAATTCTTGTGGACAGAGCAAAGTGGGAGAGTTTTCATCAGTAAAGATGAATTTTTACTATTCATGTCACACGTCAGTATTTGGAATTCAATTGGATTTATCTGCAGTTCAGATTCCCTTTACAGGCAACTTGCTAATGGACATGCTGTCTTTGGCCACAGAAAAATTATTATCAGACATGAATTGCTCTCCAGGACCATCCTGTGTGGAGAATTCAAGGTACCTGTCTACCCACTTGCCATGTTCTTTTATGCTACTTTCTCACTTCAAGCCAAAATACTTTTCTCAATTTCCATGATGCTCATTGTTTCAATTGATTACCTTGCATATCTTCGTAGAAACTACTGATTAACATTCTTTAACATTCTTTTGTTAGTGATTTGAAACTGCAGTTGTTGTAATAGAAATTACAGATACAAATTCGTCCGAAATCCAAATCAGATAAATGCACACAATGGAATCCTTGAATATACAATTCACACTACCTATGTTTTTTATACTTCTCTTAGTTATACTTATTCCTGCTCTTTCTCTAGTTATAACCACAGGCCTCTTCTGCAAATCCCAATCTATTTCCTGCAGTATCATATACAATGCGCAAATTCTTTTGCTGATAATTTCCAAAGATGGTAGTCTCATCTTCATACAAAAGACTAGCCAGAGCCAAACACACCTGAGAAGCATCCTTCTGAACAAAATACAACACACCTGTGGCATCTACATCCAGCTCCACCTCACCTTCAAATTGCAACCTCAATGTAGGAACACTCACTTCTGTGTATCCTGTCAAGTTGAAGCAAGTATCCAATATCGAGAATGCCGGCGCAGGAGAGAAGCCGGAGAATTGCTTAACAAACTCATCTCTCAGAGCTCTGTAAATGGATGGAACAAGCCTAGTGATCACTGTCCCTGAATCAATTAGAATTCTACCATTAGAGAAACCAGAAGCCTGCAATGCCATTCCTCCAACACTGATGCTAGTGAGATTGAGATAATAAAATGGTCCTTGCAGAGGATCTGAGATCAATCTGGTGTATACAATTGGTGTGGAATTTCTGTAAACTGAGGAATTACTGCCAAGAACTAGAGAACCTGATGAATCGAATTCACTTGCAGGCAAACAATAGGAGAAAACACCTCCAAATTGAAATGCAGTTTGAGATACCAATGAGAGTTGAGTCCTGCCAAGCCCCATTAAACCTGAGGTTCCTCCGAAGAGTCCTTGGTTACTCTCACCACAACCAAAAATGAAATTTTTCACTAACGTGCCACCAAGATTGATACTTTCACTGCTTAGCACTCCATGGCTGTAAGATCCATCTCCATAACTGAGTGAATAACTGCAACTCTGCTCATCAGTGCTACAAACACCTGAATTCCCTGTGGCCAATGGAAGGGAATCACAAGTGGGTGAGTTGCAAGGTATGTTTCGGTAAGAAGGTGAAGCAGAGGGATCAAAAACAGGGTCTTGTTGGTTGTAACAAGAAGTACAAGGCTTGCATTGGACCCAAGTAAGATCACTTCCAGTGTCCACAATCACTGTCATCTTCCTCCCTCCAAGCTCAACAGCTACAACATAGTTCAATGTCTGCAATGTGACTCCAGAGGACAGAGGGATTTGAACCTCCATTGAAGACCCATCTTGTGCGCTCTCGTTGCTTCTATTTCTAATTCTGAACTGCAAGGATGAGACTCTTGCATCATCTGACATTAAAAACTTCAGGACATCATCAGCTTCCCGGGGTTTGGTTAGCTTCATTTCCAGTACTGTTGTTCCTTCTACTGTCCCTGCAGACATATATACAACCACAAAATCATCATTTCCAGTTTGACTGCTTGATAAAATATATATAAATACTAGCTAATCATAATTATCTTACTTGATCTTTGTGGAGGATGAGGAAGCCAAACATGGTTGAGGTTCCATTGGAGCTTGTTTAAGAACAAGAGTTTGGTTTCTTTGGACAAAGGAACATCATCATGAATGGCAATGGCAGGGGAGAGAAGGAGATGCAGAAGGATGAAGATGAGCATTAATGGAAGCATTGAAGAAGAGTAAGTGGAAGAGTAATGGAGTTAAGTGGTACTAAGAGTAAGAGAAAGAGAAGAAGAGAGAGGAAAAGGGGTGGTGGTGGAGAATGGATGGGGATGGAGAGATTCTTTTGGGATGGGAAGTCGGAGGCTACCGTGCATGAGAAAATAATTGATGCTTCACGTGCATGTCCTTACCATCCACTGTCAACTCGGTCCCTCACTCGTTCTCACTTTCTATTTCTCTCTCTTACTCATTACACTGAGTGCACTCGGTCGCTCAGAGTATAATCCAGCTAAACTGTTCTACTTTTTAAAAATTCACTTTTATTACTCTTTTTAAATATATTTAATTTTGATTCATGTTTGATTATGTGAAAGTTTGATCAATTTATATAAAAATGCACATTATGACATATTGTATTAAGTTTTTTTTAACTCATAATATGAAGATTCCTTTTTTTTGTTTTTCTTTCAAATTTGATAATTTTTTAAAACATTTTGTTTTAAATTCAATTTTATTTGAAAATATTAAATTATTTTAATTTTAACATTTTGCGTCGATAGCAACTTAGTGCCAGTGAGCTAAAAGAGGTGTCAAGTTTGTCCGGGGGTACACGAACAAACATAAAGGGGTAAGCTTACTTTTGTGCTTATTGTCGTATACTCAAATACACAAAAAAAATATGTTTGTCTGATTATGTGAAGTTTTGATCAGTTTATATAAAAATGCACATTATGACATATTGCAAGAAGTTTTTTAACTCATATGACAATTCCTCTTTTTTATTTTTTTTTAAATTTGATATTTTTAAAATAATTTTGTTTATCTAAAAAATATTAAATTATTTTAATTTTAACCGTTTGCATCGATAGCAACCTGGTGCCAGCTAGCTGAAAGAGGTGTCAAGTTTATCAATGGGTATGTGAACAAGCATGAGGGAATAAGCTTATTTTTGTGCTTATTGGCATATACTTAAACATGAAAAAAAATAAGTTTTTATATGAGGATATTTTTTATATTTTAAAATATATATTAAAATAATAAATTTTTAAATTTTTAAGTTTTTCAAATTTTAAAAATAAGACACCAAAAAATATGGGAAAAAATGTTGGAATGATTGATTTGAAAACAATTTGTAAACTTACAACAATTGATATAGGTAATTTTTTTCCCAGTTTATATATGAGACATTAGATTTTATTTTATTTTTTATTTTTTATTTTAAAAAAAAAACAATCATCTCAAGTTATTTAACAAGTTTTTTTATATAAATTTAAATTATTTAAATTATATATATTTAATAATTTATAACAACATTTTAATGTAAAAACATCTAATATTAATTAAAGTAGAACTGTAATTTTTTTATTTTAGTTATTATTAATTAAATCATGATGAATTTTATATGCTTGATTTTCTTTAAAAACACTTTGAAATCATTGAATTGAACCTGTTAGAATCATGATGGTAAATCACCTCTTGCTTAATTGATATCATGTATTTTACATACGTTATTATTATTATTTTTTTTTGGCCAAATAGATAATTTCAAACCTTAATTAATTAATTAATTAAAAAAATTTAAAATGGATAAACCACAACTTTATTGAAGGAGTTCAGAAGAGTACATAAAAGTAGTCCTTTCACCAGGGGTGAGGGGAGGAACAAAATACAACACAAAAAACAACAGAATAAAGTTGAGGAAAAGAAAAGAACTGGATATACGGAAAACACGGTCTGGAGTTTTAGGTCTACTCAAATGAATAGGAGGAAGGTCTACTCCTGTGCTAGGTCCTGCTCTCGATCACCACCAAGGTTGAAGACTCTAGCGTTAAGGAAGTTTAGAGAGCGTTTAATTCGAAATGAAGCATCGGTGAGAGACTGTTGATGACTGTCGGCAGCTGTTGAAAACCAAGAGAGTAGCATGGTAGCAGTTTAAAAAAAAATAATGTAAAATCTTAATTTATACATAATAAAGAACATATTTTTTAAAATAATACTTTTATGCACTTTTCTGACGTAATTTGTACTGTATTTTATTTGTCTATATACATATATGTCACACTGATGATGAACCAGCATCTCCTCCACAATGAATTCGTTAACTTAGCAACAATTCATATTATGAGCCCTTAGATACGCCAAGTTTCTTCATAACTCTTTTATCTCTCATTGCCATCAACGGAGCTTATTTAAACAAGTCGGTATTGAATAAAAAATTAAATCCTATTCCGCACTTCACAAGGACAACAATCAATGAATAATCAAATCATACTAAATGGATTTTTTTGTACTTTACATACTATAAATAAATAAATTAATCAATTCTCCTTTTGAAGAAAACAATTAAATTATTAAAGTGGGGAAAAAGGATTAAAATCATTTAAAAAGGTAGGAGAAAAAAGGCGAGAGAGACCAAAAAACAAAAAAAACGAATATTTATTTAATTAATTATTTAAATAATTGATGATTATCCAAAAGGGTTGTTGGCGTCCGAGTCATCGCCCACGTGTGAATACAGCCGCCGTACACTCACGTGCCGCCGCCGACAAATGGCCGCCAGCGAAGCTGAAGGTTCATGAACCGGGGCCCACTGGGAATCTCTTTGGATAACGATTCCCAATTGGATTTGAGGAATCGTTTCCCTTTTAAGATATATATATATATATATATATATTTTTTTTTGAAGGAACAAAATACAAGGAAAATATATATTGAAAAACAGCGACCAATGGCCTATTGGTATCAGGATCTTTTATCTAAGGTTTCCATTTCAGGAAGATTCGGATCAAAACTTATATAAAATGAGAGCATAATGTTATTAAGCTTACAGATGAGTTTTTGTCATTTAATATAAAAAAAAAACAACATAAGTCTTTGCATTTATGTGATAAATAAATAAATAAATAGTTGGAAATCATGGATTTGGAACTCCTCTTGTATTCAGGCTGTTTTATGAGTTAAGTTCTTTGTATTGAAATCTTTTTTAGTTATTGATGATTAATTTTTATTATATTAAAAAATATTTAGTTTTAGGTGTTCCATGTAGAATTTTGATTTAAAACTAAATTTTAAATTTATAAAATTTCTTCTTTTAAATAAAATACCCAATTATTTGAGCTCTTTTTTTTTTTGAAATGGTAAACACTCGATGATATTAAGTTATATGATTTGCTGTACCATCTTCTTTATTATGGCATTAGACCATTAGTTCAATGTTTCCTAAAATAGAAATTGACCTTATGTTTTGAACAAATAATTAACCTATATCTATATTAATTTAAAAAAAAAACCACATAATCAACACATAATTTATAAATAACAAATTATGAATATCGAAGTTGTTTCACTCACTGGTAATTTCACTAAAAGGGAAATTTGATTTAATAAATAATTCCAAATTATTGCTGAAATTTCCATATTTATATTATCTTCAAAAAATAAATTTTAAAACTTAATTTTAAAAAATTCCACGTAATTCCAAAATGGATAAACCCCTGGTCAAACATAGAACAAAGAAAAGCCGGCTCGCAATCCAAGCATCAATCTATATGTCCACGTGCTCTTGTTAGATATCGACACGTGTCTTTGTCGGAGAAATTTCTCAAATCCCCCTGAGTTTCTCAAAATTACGTCTAAGTATAACATGTTATAATATTCTTCTATTTTTCCAGCTACCTTCTCATCATCTCGCGGATTCCTCGCGTCTTCTTCTTAGCTTCTTTGTATCCGAGAATTAGGGTTAGGGTTTCTGGGAATCTTTGGATTGAGCTGTCTAGCCTGTGGATTTCGATGGTTAGGATGCCGAATACGGGGGAGATGAGGCCAGAATCACTACCGGTCGTGAAGGCGATGGGGGCGAAGCCGATGGCGGTGAAGATGGAGGTGGAGGACCATTTGGAGGAGGAGCATGGACCTCTTAGCAAGAGATCTAAGCTCGTTGGGGCTTCCCGGCAGGTGGATCTCTCTTTTTTTTTTTGTTTTGATTGTTTTATTGGATTTGGCGGAGATTGGTTGTGTAGGAACTCTTTTCCCCCCTTTGACTTTTGGATGCTGATCTCTGTTTTGGATCTTAAATTAGGGTTTTGTATCAAGTTGACGTTTTGTTATGGTTTGATTGTTGTTTAATGGATTTGATGAGGTATTAGGGGCTTCAAATGGCTGCGCTGTTCTTTGATCTCGTAGGGCAGACTTTAGTTTTGGAAAAATATTTTGCAGTGTGTTGTGAAAGTCTAATTTTTCTGTTAAAATTTTGACTTTATGATGTATAAATCCAGAACCGCGTTCTTTTTCTCGCCCAGTAAAAGTGGGTATTAAATCAAAGGAACTTTATTCGGTTTGAATTGTTCTGCGAAAATTTCTCGAATTTCATTCGTTGGATGGATACACATGAAGAGCTGGCCAGTTTCATGTGTACTGTGGAAGCGATTGCTGATTTTTTTCGCCTCTGTGTGTACGTGTTTTTTTTTTTTGTTATTACTCAACTGTTAGATGCGGCTTCTCTTTTTCTCCGAATCATTTCATTTTTATTATGGTTTCGTTTCAGATCTTCTTGCACACGGATCTCCTGCCACTTTAGGATCTTTCTCTCTTTTAGACTTCTTTTCTTGGTTAATTTCATGTACATTTGAAACCTATTACAGTTTTAGATTCCCTGGATTACTCTTGAACTGTGTATAGGTTTGGTATAGCTGGACATTCTTTCTTAGGAGTATTAAGTATTTTAATTGTTAACATACTGAATTTGATCTATATTATATTCGACTTCCATGCTGTTACAAAGTTGGCCTTTTTATTTCATATGAAGAATGTTTCTGACTTTTTTCCCCTTTGTTTTATCTGTATTATATTCGCCTGCAGTGGAGTGAAGGTGCTGCTGATAATGCCCCATCAGAGGCCGTGTCCTATAATGTACTCAATGAGCCTAGTCCATTAGGATTGCGTTTGAGAAAGAGCCCTTCTTTACTGGATCTGATTCAAATGAGACTTTCTCAAGCGAATTCTACGGCTGCTACATGCATTTCAAGTTGCGCGAGTCTCGAATCTGGGAAAAAGAAAGATCTTAAGTCTACTGCTGCATCAGCTATTACTGACAAGTTGAAGGCTTCAAACTTTCCCGCTTCTTTGTTGAGGATCGGGAGTTGGGAGGTATATAGTAGTTCTGTTTGATTGTGGCCTATAATGATTTGTCATGTTGCTGCATGATGAACTCTTGTTTGTAAATAGGTTTTGTCTTCTTTTCTTCTTAGCTTTGAAACACATGAACCAAAGCTATCTTAATACTGGAGCCTAACTAAGTATAGGCTGAACACCGTGCCTTTGGAAGCAAATCCTGAAATACGCAATTAAGTTATAAATACTTGTTATGGTCATTGAGCGATTTGATGGGTTTAAAATCTTTCTTAATGCTTGATAGATTGATTCTAATCGTTAAATCTGTTTGTTTTGTTTTTCCTTGACTAACTAATATTTACAGTATGATTGACTGAAGTCAGTTTGTAAACAGTGTGTTTCAAGATATGAAGGTGATTTAGTAGCAAAGTGCTATTACGCAAAACACAAACTTGTTTGGGAAGTCCTGGAAGGTGGTCTAAAGAGCAAGATTGAAATCCAGTGGTCAGATATAACAGCTCTGAAAGCATCTTGTCCTGACAATGGGACTGGCACTTTGGATGTTGTGGTAAGGTGTTGTTTCCATAGTGATGAGGTTCCTTCATTATTACTGTGCATATCATCTCTATTACTTGTTTTTGCAGCTGGCTAGGCAACCTCTCTTTTTCAGAGAGACGAACCCCCAACCCAGGAAACATACCTTGTGGCAGGCTACTTCAGATTTTACTGGTGGACAAGCAAGTATACATAGGTAAGGGCATTACTTTCAGGCTGCGTTTGGATTGATGGAAATTGAGTAAAGACAAATTAAAGAAAGTAAAAAAAAAAATGATGGAAGGAAAATAACAGAAACTGTTGGAAGAAAAGTAACAGTAAATCTTAGTTATGCACATTCGATGATTTGCCTATCCCTCTTCATTCCAATAACTGGACAAAATGTTTCAACTTTCTGTGTTATTTTTTTTCCCTCCAAGATCCCTCGATTCAAGAGTACTTTTATTGTTGTTGTCATGTGCTTATGTTTTTATGGACTTTCACGGTTTTAAAGACTTTTCTATCATACCTAAGTAATCAGTGAATTCAAAGAGAGCTAATCTTGAGTTGCTGCCAATATTCTACCTTAACATCTACATCCCTTTAGTCTTTGTATAGTTTTGTCCCTTGCTTTAATTATTAACAGACTCATGTTCTGCTTTTCTTCACCAGACCAATCTCTCCTTTCTTAACTTGATTTATTAATCATTTTCTGCCTGCAATCTTTTGCAAAATGGATTGCGTTAGGTGTTGATCATACAATTGTGAACATCAATTTATGATTTAGACCGCTAGTTCTAAACTGTTTGACAGCTGATATAAGCTTGGTTTGATGAGGATAATCACTTTGAATGCTTTTCTTATTAATCATTCATTTTTTTTTGTCGGAAGGGTCTTGAGTATGGTTATTAGCCTTTAAGTGAATGTTTACCCTGTACAAGTAAGTACAGCCATCATTTTCCTATGTACTAGCCCTTAAAAATAGAAGCTGAGATTTCTTTTTATGATGGCTATTGAGTTCTGTTGTAAACTCTCTTTCAAAAATTGCCTTTTTCTTTGGTAAATAGTAACTATTTCCATTGACCAGCATATCAAGCCTCATGGATCCTGATGAAAATCATTAATTTCTTTATCCACTCTTTACTTTTTATTCAACCATGATGTTGTTGACAATCCTTCCTGCAGGAGGCATTTTCTACAGTGTCCGCAAGGCCTGCTTGGCAAACATTTTGAAAAGCTTATCCAATGCGATCCTCGATTGTACTCGCTGAGCCAAAAGGCTGAAATTATCATTGAATCTCCTTATTTTGAACCTCGGTGTTCCGTTTTCGAGGATCCAGATGATAGTAAACGTCATGCTTTTGATAACATGGATGATGATGTCAAGCCCACCTTCTCAGGATTCCACGAACCTGGATCCCCTTCTGATGCACCATCAACGTCAAATAAGAGCAAATCAAGGGATCTATCTGTTAGAGCACCTGACCGTGAGGCAAGAGAAACTCCTTCACCTAGCTCAGGTAATCTTGTAACCCTAAATTTTCAGCCTTATGACAAGGCTGTCAATGCTTAGGTTTCTCTTATCTCAGGCAGAAAGAAATGATTTGGTAGTATCTGGCACTATTATATTTATTCATGATTGAGGCACATATTTATTCGCCACAACAAAAAGTTTTTTTGTCTACTGGAATCTTTTATATGATAATAGCACCCTGCAGTCGCAATCTTTAATAGCAAAGAAAGAACTTTCCTTTTAAAAGTCCACATCAGTGTGCACAAATTTAATTTGGAAACTGTTCCATCTGGCATCTTGCCGCACCTGATACACTGCAAATATTTGTTCTTGTTCAGCTCCGTGAAAGTTTATTTATCTATTTATTTATTTTACTTTATCTTAATAATCTTATTCATAAGAAACTAAAATTTGTGGTTTATCATCTTCCCAGTGATGGATACTCGGGCAATCGAAGATAATGCTTGTAGTGAACCAGATGACTTAAAGGATCGGTTCCGGTGGGACCAGCTGAAAGTCCCAGGATTAAATCCATCCATGTCCATGAGGGATTTAGCAAATCACTTGGAGCAGTGCATTTCTGAGCAGATGATTTCAGGTGACCCGGGAATTAGCTTGCCAAGCAAAGGCATGCTGGAAGAGCTAACCCAATATCTTCTTAGTGACACCCAGGGTTCTTCCGCCTCTGATGAACTCTCACTCATGTCGAGGGTCAATTCTCTTTGTTGTCTGCTTCAGAAGGATGGACCCACAGCTCAAAATTTTCAGACAAGCGGCGGCAGCCACGAATCCTTGGATGAGGATGGACCACAGGCGGAAAGATCTGAAGCCAAGCAACAAAGCATCTCAAGAAAAGAGTCTTTTGGAGATTTATTACTGCATCTTCCTCGGATTGCATCAATGCCGCAGTTCTTATTCAATATATCCGAAGAAGACTGAGAATCAAGCCCAATAGCTTGACTTCTGTTTCCATGTTGAGTTTACCAAACAGATCAATGTTCTGTCTGTCAATGATTGTAACGAAGTCCTATTATTACTGATCGGTATATGTATATATATGTAGATTTACAAAATGGCTGTTTTGAAGGACCAATATGGCCGACCTCAAGCTCATTCATGGTTTTGTTGCGTTTCTGATGTTGTTCTGTGTGTATATATGTAGATTTGTTACTCTGAAAAAACAGTCAGTTGGAGTCTTTTATTTCTTCCATGGATATCAAACATTCATTCAGTTTCTTTCAAGTTTAGCAAAATTGGACAAGTATGTTTACTAGGTTGTCAGATTTCATATTTCAATTCATGAGAGAAATGATGTTGATTACTGCTCAATAGTTTTTGACATTTTAGAAAAAGAAACATTATTGTTTCTGTCATTATCTGTTGCTTCACAAATTAAGTCTGCTGACTAAACTTTGTGAACCAGGTTTAATTTTCACATTAATTAGAGAAGTTTAACCAATTACCTGAAGTATTTGTGTACATATTGCTCGCAAATATTCAACAATATTTTATCAAACACAAATTTAGCATCACAGAAGGTACTCTTACTCACAATTTCAAAAGCTGAAAATTAGAGTTATACACACAATAATAAATGATTTCTTTTATATATTGATGGTTTGATATAAAGTATAAAAACATAAATAAAGGTTATGAAATAATTACACATTGAAAACAAAAGCATCATCTCCAAGGGATACAATACTAACATTTCCTGTGTATTCACTGTATTGGGCAAAGCACCAACCGAAAAGAACACATTGCACTCGTAGGGCATAATATGAACATAATAAGATGGAGGCAATCAAGAATCCTCTGAAGCAACCTCCACATCTACTGGGGGCTCAGTTTCCTCCAACATGTTCATCAGCATTGAGACCTGCTCATGGAGCATTGAATTCTCCCTTTCCACATCTGCCCGCTTGCTGCGCTCCTGCAACAGCTGCATCTGGAGGTGTTCAAGGCAGCGTGAGTCCTCTGCTAATTGTTCATTAAGTCCATCAATTTCCCGATCCTGCATAAAGGTGATAAGACCGACAGCAAAACAAGAAGCTAAAAAAAATCTTTGAAATGAAGACAAGGAAAATCGGTCAGACTTATCATCAGTGGCTGTTAAATTGACATCCGGCATCAAAACTATACGCAGGCTTTCGGTCCGTGAAATTATTATCAAGTAAAGGTGGGCACTAAATTGCTTTTTTTGGGGTTTATGGTAACTACTTAATATTTGAGCAGTTAGTACTATATTGACTTATAAGATCGCTAGTAAAAAGCAAACATTTATTTCACTATGGAAAATAAAATTATGTTAAACCTTTCGGTTCATCTCTTGGACAGCGATTCTCCGCATGCTCTCAACCACATCAACATTCACAAGCTTTCTCTTCTTCCCAACCAACCATCCTTTTGGGTAGGATGCAGATTCAAAGTCTGGTGGGGGGAGCAAGTCTTCAGCTGGGATGCGTCTTCCATTTGGGCCACTGCCGATAGGGTCCAATGGCTCAAACAGGGCTTTCCGTCGTTCAGAGAGGGCGGCATTGTCTTTTTCACTAATTGGAGTTTCATCTGCAGAAGTTGGTGCCACTTCATCCCCATTCATAGGTACATCACTTGGTTCATGGGTCGCTGTCTTTTCCAATTCCACTTTCAGTACATTCTCCAAGCTCCTTGTACTGGCTGAAAATATTGTTAGTTGGTTAGCTCCTAAGAGTTTAGACAAAGACTTTGTTTCGGTCATTCAATCACTTAAAACTAAATAAAAAGAGGAATACATCAGAGGATAGTTTTCTTTTTCCAACTAGAATTACTTGAGCTCAGGAATCAGGAACTTCTCTGTTATAATACAAGATCGAATCAAATGGGAAAGATCTAATATTGATAATATGTGCTGGGCCAAGAGAAATCTTGGAAGTAACTTGGGATAAATTTGCCTTGGCATAAGGTACTTAATTCACTAACTGCTTCATTATGAAGATAATTCTCCGAATTTTTGCTAAAGAAAAGAAATTCCTTGAATTGACTTTGTTAGTTTGCCCTGATTTTCAAAAAACCTTCTGTGTTAGATTAGTTCAAACTACATAACATATCCTAAGCAAGCATAAGGTACTGCTAAACTAATCTCAATCTCTGACAAACAGGTATAATTCACCGCTCAAGTTGTATTTGCAAATGCACTCAAAAGAGCTACAAAGTTCTTCCTATGTGCTATCCTAAATTAGAACTAGGTTTTGAAGCATTGCATTGATTTAAGGCATGGGATTATCATATACTTTTGTTAAGAGACATCCTGAAATTACTGACCCAGAGAAGGATCCTATGAACATAACCTTAGGGATCATAATGTCTTGCTATTACTGCTGAAATTAGAGGCAAGCCCATCTTTTAAAGCTGGAGACAATAAGAAGAATCTCTAATTTTGGCTATAAATGTCATCAATCTCGTGAAACGACCATCTTTGAATATCACAAACACGTTTACCTCTACTAGAACATTGCTACAACACACATCATGAATCCAGTTAGGCATTATTATGTCAATAATTCTATGATGCATGAGATAATCTAACTTACATCAACCTGCGTAATTTCATTAAAAGGGTAAAAAAAAAAAAACTGCAACTTACAAATGAGCATGATGGTTTTGCCAACACTAATAACGAGTATTGTTTCACAATGCAAAAAAAATGTGTTTTTTTTTACACAAGCGCACACTGGTTTAGGCTTCTAATTTACGTAGAATCACCTAATACAAATTCTATATTCAAATTAATATTTCAAAATACTCAATCCTATCAAAAATCTTAAAATTTAAAGCAGCAAAATACACTACCAAGGCTACAAATGAACTGAGTTTGCTTGAGCTGGGCCACCTTAAACTTGGCTCAAAATTGAGTAGCTCAAGCTCAAAATTAGCTCAAAACGATTTGTTTAAGCTTGGCTCAATTTTAAATTCAAAAGCTTGAGCTATTTAGCTCAAAATTAAAATTTAGTTAATTTATTTTCAGAAAATCATATCAGGCTCCATGTAGCTTGAAACTAAAAGCTCGTAGCTTGCTTTTTGTTCTATAAAATAAACAATATAAACTATATAATACACTCAGCATGTTATATATATATATATATATTCGACCGAACTCAATCTTTTGTCACAAAAGTTACGCTAAAGCTAAAGCATCTCACAAATAACTTCATCTATTAACAGCCCTGCACACAACCATTTGCAAACCAACAAATAGGAAATTTTCTTCAAAAACAAGCAAATATCAACAAATAGATATATTTCATGAGGAGCCAGCTAATTTCAGCTACAAACAGGGACTAAAACGCAAAAAAAGAAATGCGAGCAAGACGGGAATATTCCCAAAACTCCAAGAAAAAGACCGCAACGTGCCGGTAAAGCAAAGCAAGAAACAAGCAGACTGCACAGAAAGCAACCGGCAATAGCCGGTCAATACTCTTGGATACCGATCCTCCTCTCTCTCTCTGAAATCTCTCAGAAACCCCCTCAAAAAACCTCGAAATTGAGATGGAGAGTTGCTTACCAGATCTCTTGCGGGAGTTCCAAAAGATCCGAGGGGGAGAGGATGGAGAGAAGCCCTCCATCTCCTTCTCCGCCTTCTTCTCCTTCTCCTCCGCTTTCCCTTGCTTTCTTCCTATTGAATCCATCACCAAGAAACAAGTAATCAATAAGGAATCCAAGAAAAAAAAAGAAGATGAGAGAAAGGAGAAGATTGGAGACCTAAAAGAGTGAATTTGAGGAAAGGGTTTGGAGAGAGAGAGAGGGAGAGGGAGAGGACTGGTAAGCAGAGAGACAGAGAGACAGAGAGAGAGCTCGATATTCACGAGTTTATTGTTTTTCTTGAAGTCTTGAGAGCCGGTGTTTGTTTTGTTGGTTTTCTTTCTCTCATTCCACCCTGGTAAAATTTCATTATTTTATTTATTTTATATTTTTTTTACATAAATGCCCCTGTGCGTATGGATAATTATATATATATCCCTGAAGATATTAGAATTATTTATTTAATTATTTATTAAAAACAAATAAACTACAAATATATTAAAAAAATAAACCACAAATATATTAGAATTATTTAATTTTTTAGTTGTTTTGTTTCCTTCCAGTTTTAAGGGTTTCACCTTTTGTGTGTGGCCGTCTTTTTATCTGTTTTTATGTTTCAATAAAATTATAATTTATTCATATTTATTAAAAAAATAAAAAATAAAAGAGTTTAATCAAATAGATACAGAATCACAAAATAAAAATTGTATAACAGATGCACTAGAAGTGAAATATGCAAAAAAAAAAAAAAAGAGGACTCGAAAAAAAGAGACTTCTCCCACAAAGTCAATGCATAAATTTATTTATTTATATTGTTTTTTTTTTGGATAAGTTTACATATTATTTATGTTTTATTTGCGTAATTTTGAGATTTCACAGGGCTCTATATAACTTACAAAAATTACAGTATGTTTTACTGTACTCTCCATGTGTGTGTAGATAGATGGCAGGGTTGTACATGAAATTATGAGAGTTTGCAGGGGTATACATGCAGAAAACAATTTGTTTGTTTTTGGTATTTTCTCACAATGATAACGTTGATGATATGGTCATTGGTCATTGAGATATGGAAGTGATATATTTTTTTTTCCTCCTTTTTTATTTTTTTTTATTTTAAAGCATTAAAATTTGTAGGGATGTAATACAGTGGCAATTATTGGTACCCTGTTTATGCAATGACATTATTAATTTGTTTTTTCTGGACAAACAAGCCATGTGTTAGAGAAGAATACAATACACATGTGAACCATAAACGAAAACTCTACAATCTTTATAGGTTTTGCTTGCTTGCATAAATTAGGGTTTAAATTTATTTTTTCAAAAGACCTAATATCAATAGATTACATGATTTGTGAAATTTATTTGGATTGATGATACAATAAAAGCTTTTTTCCCCTGTTTTCTCATAATCCGACACACCCCCTTCGGAAAAGAAGAAGAAAAAATATATAATTACTTTTAATCCATTGAAATATCTTCCTTCCATTCTTGATCCAGACACAAGAAACATGTTCATTGAGATCCATTTTTAATGGCCAAACAATATATCTTTCCAGCAATTAGTTCAACAAACAAAGAATTTTTTTTTTCAAGCAAACCAATGATCCATCATCCATGTGCAGAGAAGATAATTACTATAACAAGTGTTATTATTTTTCCTTAGTTACATCGCATGACTCGAATAGAACGAATTCAATTCAACCTAAAAGTTTAAACAGATGAAAGCAACCTAAACTTATTGCCTATATTAAATTAATCAAATAATAGTATCTCTGAAATGCATCCTGGAGCTGATAAAAGGTTACCCAGAAATAAATAATCAATGTCAATGTCAAACACACACACACTGGCACACACAAAGATAACATTTTCCTGATCAAAGAAAGCGATCCAGAGATCATGCTCTCTGATTGATCACCTGCTCTGCTTTATTCGTCAGGCAAGATATAATGGCACATCACCACGAAAGAAGAATGCAAGTTATTAACAATGAAGAAGGTCTCTGGCTTGTTTATGGTTCCAAACTCAGTTCACAAAGTCATATCCTCTTCGTTAAAGGACTTATAATCTAGCATTATTGACTCCACTGCCAAAGTCATTGGTGCAGAAAGTACAAGTGTCGAGTTCAAATCCTGTTGGATGCAGTATGGTAATGCGTCCCCGGTTATGAATGCGGGCTTACAATACAAAACCGTCCTCAAATGAAGGAGCATGGCCTGGACAATTAATTCCCGGTCCGTGCACATGCTCTTGTCGTATTTGTCACAAAAAAAAAAAAAAAAAAAAAAATCATCTTCAATCATCTCCATAGAATGGCCAATCTCTTCGCATTCAATCACATCATATCGTTAGAAACTTAGAATGGAAGAATAAGACTATATCATGGTATGATTTACTAAGAATAAAGACATTGAGCAACACTGACATTATAATGGCTGAGTATAGATCCCTGATCATATCACTAATAGTTTGCACAGCCTTTTTTTGTTATGGAGTTATAAGAAAAATACAAAATATTAGATAAATGTCAATCAAAACCTTTGGTCAATGTTACTAATTCAGTTGGCAGAATTTTCCCCACCTTCAAGGCATTGGATGCAGGTAGGGTCCTGGCCTGGTTGCAGAGGACCAAAAATATCTAGCAAACAGCTGTAATGGTAACAATGGCCGCAGGGCATGACTGCATGGACGGATGGACCGGAGTCGGAGTTGGAGTTTCTGGACCCGTCTGGATTGAATTTAAGATCGAGTTTGCATAGTTGGCATCTCTCTCCGAATAGTTCAGGAGATTCAGCAAAGAAATCTTCTGAAAATGAACACAATCACAAGCATGTTCTCGTTAGTACTGTACTGAGTAAAAACTATAACGGGTGAATTTATTTTGTATGACAATATTATGTCTGCAGTGTTGGCTGCATTCATTTTACATTTCAAGATAAATTGCCTGGTGTGGTACTTCACTGTGTGCATGGTGTGCCTAATTCTGTATTCATCTACATGATTCATGGGATAAAGGATATCAATTTCTAGACATAAATGAGGACAAGAACAAGATGCACCAAGGAGAGCAGCATGTATATTGATTCAACTCGAAGAATAAAAGAACCAAGAATTTGAATTGAAACACACTGAAGAGCATATAGAAACAAACCAGCTTTGATGTGGTCAACTGGTTTCGGCTGCGGCTGTGTCTGACGCATCTGCAGCAGGTTCTGGAACTGCCGGATCAGATCTGTCTGCTGCTGGGTTAGCCTCCTTTGGTCCTGGAAAGCAATTAAGGCATTCTGCAGTTCTGACATGTTTAAGGTGTCAGTTGCATGAGCACTAAAGATTGGCTTTTTTGGCAACTTATTTGAATCAGTAACCAGTCCAGTATTCTGATTCATGCTGGGTGCAATTTCTTTACCTACAATAACAGGCATATGCCCATTTACTTCATAGAGAGGCCAGAAATGAAAAATCAGAAGAATTGTATATATGCTACTGAAATCAGTACAAACCTTTATCAAGGATAACTAGACCCACAGGTTTACTAGAACCAGGTTCAACGCTTGGACCACCACCTTTGTCCTTCTGAGCTCGACTGCGAGTTACTCGGGAAGCAGCCAAGCCTTCCTGTGGACCAGAAGGACCTTTTCTCTTGTTTGCTTGAGCTGGAGGTGCTTGTGCAATTGGAACACCACCAATATTTCTGGCTCCTGGACCTCGTTGAGCATCGAAGTTGGAACCAAATGGAATTGCTGCTTGGGCATCCTGCCCACTAGCAAATGGAGTGGGTGGAATTGCATTGCTGCTATGAACTAGAGATGCAAGATTAGTTAGACTTGGTTGGACCCATGGGACACTTCTACCAATGGAGGATGTCTGGAGAACATGGTTGCTGCCATTTGGACCTACAAGATTGTTGAAAAGATAACTTCCAGTTTGAAATAGTTTCTTGTTAGAAATGAAGAGATACTATTTAACATGTGATCAATCCTAGGCACAGCCATTCAAATTCAAGGGACAGAAGATTTTCTGGGAATTGTGTAAAGAAACAGATGGGACTGCAAGGGGTTATGAAGCAGAAAAAACAGATGGGTCATCCAACAGGAAGACAGATACATTATATGGTAAACACCCATGTGGTTGCAAAAGATGCAGTTATATACATCTGAAGTTGCAGAGCAGGCTTCTGGGATACAAAAAAAAACATAAAGCATAGCAGTATCACACAGCAGAAAATCGGAGAAAGATAAGGTGGCATATTTTGGTACTACTAGGAAGATGCTTAGGGCAATTTGTAGTTACTTTTCAAAATATGAAACTTAAAAGCCACAGGAGGTGATGCAAATCCCTGCTGACAAACAGGAATGCCAGATACCAATAACAAGCAAATAAAATTCAAGGTATTGAAACATTTTTAAGTATGATCAGATATATGACCTCAAGCATACACATTACTTTCATCTGGAAAAGTTTCTCAACAAAAATTATAATGTGCAACAAACTTTTGCTTATTGTCAATGTCAACATATTCAGAATTGAGGAAATTCACGTTTCCTATTAACAAGGACTTTACTACTGACTTCTCATATATAGATTGATTTTATATATCCATTTATTATGCAGTTCAACAAGAGTTGCAAAAATAGCTAGCTAGTACGGGCAAGATAAGGTAGCAAAATGATAAATATTAAACTAACTGGTTTTGACATCCTAACACCCAAGTATTGAAGAATTGAGCTTCGCAATGACAACAAAGCAAAGCATCATTATGTTCATGGAGGTAAATTGAGGCTTGAGTAGCTAAAGGCATAATAAGAACTTAAAATATATATATATTCACGCAAGAACGAACTCTGGGGTTTATCTCAACTTTATAAAGTCAGTTCCTAGGATTAAGATCAGTATAAATTCAATAATGTTGAAGCATAGATCATCACTACTCTTATCACTCATCCTTGAATAAATCTGAAATTCTATGCAGGAATCCCATACACCCTAATAAACCAACCCATAAACATAGTCACAACCAAAAAACTAAACACCTATAACCGTCGGGCCTGTACACCATCGGTAATCATTGAACAATTGCCACTCTCATGGTCATTCGTAAAGCGGAAGTACAAAACATACTTAAGATGATGTCAACTTATGCTCTAACTCCTAATATTATAACCAATTCTCAGTTAAGTGGGGATTCATTTTATGATTCAGATATATCAATCTGACACTAGTTTGATGATTGAAGGGCATAAAGCTACGCCATAAGGCTTGGCAGGTGAAACAAGATTACCTAATAAGAAAGGTTGCGGGGGAGGAATTCCATGCATAGGTGGCACTTGCCACTGACCGAAAGAATTAAAGCCCGCAGAATTGATACCATGAGGTGCGGGCTCCGGGTAGGGAAGAAATGGTCTTTGCCAACCACCAGGCTGGGTGGAATTCATTCTGATGTTGACATGATGAAGACCTTCCCCAGAATAATAGGGCAGAATACTTTCACTACTGCCAATCCCAGACCTCAGCTGATTCCAATCAGCATATGTTCTACCAGCTTGATTATTCTCATAAGATTGGTGTCCAGCTGCAGCATTGGTCACAGGTCCAAGGTTCAGCAGACTTCCATCAATATTATTGGGCCTTGTCAGGATATTCTGCCTAAATCCCGATGTTGTATTAGCAACAAATGGGGGAATGCCATATCTTTCACTTGGCAAATCAAATTGTTGTGCATCTCCTATATGACTGGTCACAGTATTCCTGCTATCAAATCCACCTTGGTTGAAGTTAAATAAGTTTGATGCAGTGGTATCGTTCTGACTATTATGCCTTGCTCGCCAAGTGTTTTCCACTGTCTGTTGAAGAATTCTCATATTCCTTGATTCTAAGTCCAAAGGAACTCTCGGTGCAATAGTAACAGTTCCCAATTGAGGATCAAAAGATCTTTCATTGTGAACTCCAAATTGATTTGCGTTTTCCGTAGTTTGTTGAAGTCTCCATAGATTCCTTGATTCTGATTCTACAGGCACTTGCTGTCCAATACCAATAGTTCCGAATTGAGGATAGGAAGATCTTTCACCCTGAACTTCAAACTGGTTTGCACTATCCATACAGCTGCTGATGATATTCCTGCTACCATCTGTTCTTTGAAAACCAATCCTTTGCAAAGCATTTTGCATTATATCATTACTGCCAGGAAATCCACTCTGGTTGAAGAACAAATGTGGAGTACTGTCAACCATGGCATTTGAAGAACGCCCACCAATTGGCGGAAAGAAGTTTGGATCAATGGTGCCTCCTCGAAGATTGTGATTATGCACCCTGTAATTATTATAATCTGCATGCATAACTTGCCCGGTATTTCCTATAGTTTGTTGAAGAGTTCCCATAGACTGTGATTCTGATTCCAAAGGGAATTGATGTCCTATACCAATATAATCATTACCATCTTGTGAGTTATGAAAGCTTGAAGATGAAGTTTCCACAGCCGATATCCCAGAACCCACCATATCAATGTTGTATTGAGATATACTGTGAATGTTACCTGATGGTAGGCCCATTGTACTTTCAACAAACTGTTGGCTAGGAAAGCCACTGAATTGCAGTCCATCTAATGTGGCGTTGACGCCAGATGCTCGTTCAATCTGCCTAGCATTGGTTTGCTGAATTGTTCTCTCTGGAACACTTAGATTGTCTCGAGAAGCCATCAACCTCTCATGATGATGACCATCATCTAGATCAATGGCATGGATTCCTACTCTTGTCTTATTCAGTAAACTCTCACTATTGCGGGAAGTTGTGTCCTGCCTGGTGCTTACATTAGCTGGGGAACTTTGATCCATCATAAGTGATTTATTTAGATCCAATGGAGCAGTTGTTGGAGGGTTGCTTGCGGAACTGGAACAAGAACCTGACTTATCCTTCTTATTTTCCATTGAGGTAGTTGACTGATCAAAGTTACAATGAATCTCTTTCGCCGGTGAGCACTACTGAATAGAAGTAGCCATCAGAATACCCAAAACTGGAATGGCCCAGGCAATCATAAATACTATATACTCTGCTAATCTTATGAAGGTTTTCTTCAGGAGATTAGTCTTCATGGAACAGTATAAGATTTCTCAATAATTGCAGTTGAATTTACATGCAGATAGAGTATGAAATTAACATCACGTGCTATGGGCTAACTGAGTATGACAAGGCAATCGTCACGACATGGCCAGAGAGAATCCTTAAGGGAAAATTGCAATAAGATCAAGAAAATCAGATTGCAATTTACCACATTGAAAGTGATTGCAAGAGCAGTGACATTCGCATTCAGTGAAAGTTATTTAGCAACCTATCACTCATTATATTACAATGAGTTTGAATCTCCTGTTATTTCTAACTAGCTCAGTTATAGGGATCAGTTATAGGGTGGTGGCTGTTATATTACTGGCATAGTTTCAAAGTCTCCTTAAGACGAGTTCACCAACCAGAACCAAATTCTTGTTATTGTTATGAGATTGAATGCTATTACCATCAGCGATAATATTCTAAATAGCAACCATCTTGTTTGAGGAATCACGTCACCCCTAAGTTATCATAGTAACATCCAACCTAACCTAATCTTACCTCGTTCCCCAAAAGTCAATCAAAAAAATCTCTTAAAACAAACTCACACTTGATGCAATAGGCAACATTTCTTGGGCCAAAAGAAACATCATCTTGATCCAACAACAACACAACAGAACAGTGTCCAAGAAAACACACACGTGCACATACACACACACACACACACACAAAAACAAAATAAAAGAAAGGAAAAGAAACAGAGAAAACATCAATCTAGACCCAAAATTAACCTAAATTACTAAATAATTGAATAAACGCAAACATTTCAAACAGGAGCTCTTGAATTGCCAGTTCTTGGTATTAACTTATAACTTGATGAAAACTACATTATCAAAATCCAGCAAATTTTGAAAGAAATCAATCAATTGTAACATGAAAAACATGCATCTTTTCTAGGAATCCCAATCACTATCAATAAATCAAAGAAACATCAAAATCCTCTGGTCATATAGCCCCATCATGCATAAGACTCAAAATTCATTCAGAGATTTCCTTCAACTCAAGCACATCCAACAACAATCCAATATTATTTCTATCCATTAGTGATTGATCGATCTCAAGAACAAACCTTTTTTGACTCAAATTGAGATTTGTAATAAGTTCATCCTGACTAAAAAACAACAGATAAAGCATTTCTTCTAGAAAAACAAACTTCAGAGAATCATATCACCATTAAAGCACAATAAAAAACACTCCAAGCACATCAAAATCAAGCGACAACAAAACCAAGTCCATCCCAACTTGACCTTAATCCATCAGCAATTCAATAAACGCAAAGGATTTCAAAAGAGAAGCTCTTTGATTACCGATTCTAGATGAAAGCCTGGTTCTTCTTGGAGATTGCATCAAGAACTAGAGAGATCGGCGGATTAATTTATGAAAATTTTGAAATCCCGAAAAAAAGACCCAAATAGAGACAGGGGTTTTAGCGCTTGGGGTTTCTTGCCGATATAAATAGGCTCCGGTGTGCCCGACCATTGTAATTTTTTATTGAGAGCCCTGCAGATAGTTTAATTATATGGAAAGTCCTACAAAAGCTTAAAATTTGATAAACCCCTGCAAAACCTGGTATGCATATATTTGCAACATGGCCCTCTAAGCAGCCAAAATATCACTATGCTTGTTTTTTGCTTTTATTTTATACACTGACAATGTGAACATGCCGCCATGTTATTTGTCTTAATTATACATCAAAAGAAAATTGAATTGTTCTCATCAAAGTCAAATATCATAACCGCTTTGTTATTGTAATGATGATTGTTTTTATTTGTCATGTTTGATGAGAGTTTTTTTTTTAATTAATAGGTGACAAGCGCCTCACTCAAAAGATTAAAGAATAGTACTAAACCCGGATGTACATTGCATGAATAGTATACAAAAAGTATTAGAGTGGGGGTAAACAGTGCATGAATAATATATGTGCAGTATGTGAACAATACAGGAACAGTACTGCAAAGAAGGATTTGAATCCATAATTTTTTTTTTTTTTTTTAACACTTTGGTGTCATACCATTGGGCTATCTAATGGTTGACTTAATGAGAATGGGTTGGAATAATATAGAGGTTTATGAATTATAGGCTACTTGAAAATAGCGGAGTTATTGAAATAAGAAACATGATGGCTAAATATATTTTCTTTGTTACAAAGGAACTTACATATATTTTTAAAATCAAAATACTGGGCCATAATCTTTTGTTTTGTTTTGTTTTTTTTTAATTGAGTATACAAGTCACTTTGAGTCAATTCCGGGATATGTGTTGAATGCATCACAAGTACTCACCTTGTGCACAGAGGACCCATTGTCCACGTCTGCCACATAAACCCCTATTCATCGTGTTTTGAATAAAATTTAAACGACTATTCTTCATATGGGATAGAATATACCTCACTACTAAGCTATAATAGTGTAACCAAGCATAAAAAATATACATTATTCATAGTTATAAAATCACAAGTGTTAGGATAGTTCATATGGCCATACAATTGATCATCCAATTTGCACGCCCTCACCAGGGGTCTAGGATTTCAGATTACAAGTCCATGTCCACAATTAGTGACCCGTCACTACCGTTGCTTCAATCAAATTTTGAGCTAGAGACTTTTAAATGTACCACTTTTAATTTTTAGTACCATTGAACTATAAGCATTTTGATATATTTTTTTAAAGTTAAGTTCATGTCCATAAATTTAAAAATGAATGTTTAAAATTTAAAATCCAGTAGCATAGGTAGCAAAACTCACGATTATGCAAAAAAAATGAATAAAATAGGAAAAAGAAAAAAAAAACAATTTTAAAGGATAAAAATGAATAAAATAGGAAAAAGAAAATTCCAATTTTAAAGGATATAGAATTTATTTATTTATTTTTATATTACTTATATGCTAAGAAATAAATTTAAGTTGTTAAAATTTTATATTTTTTCCCCATCAATTTATAGATGGCAACCGAACCCACATACCTAATGGATACTCTAAAAAAAAATGGCCATCATAGGCAGAGTAAATATCTGATGGACAAGTTTAGGTTTGGGTACGGAGGATTTAGGTACCATATTGGTATAGTACAGATACCCATTTACCTGCATATTACACATATACATATATATATACATATGTGGGAAGGGTATGGGTAATTTTTTAAAATATTGATATTGGGACGAATATTATAGTACTCTACTCAAATTCTTATCCATTGCTATCCCTGCATCATGTGCACTCTCAATCACTCCCTCGACAGTATTGTTTTATACTATTTATGCATTGAATACTCGGGCTAATATTGTTCATTAGTATTTATTTACGATTTAGGTGTAAGATCTTCATGGGAGAAATAATAGTTTCACCACTCTATGCAGAGTAGTCGGATTTTACTAATGTTTTGCTTGTTTGGGGGGTTTTGGGAGGTAAAAAAAGGTAAGATTTTGGAGGTAACTATGCTTGAGGAAGGCGGTAAGAGTGGAGATAAGAGTTTAGAGGGTTAGATGGATGTTTTAAATTCTCCATCTGACCCCCATTTTCCAACTCTCCAAATTGGAGGGTCGGAGAGGTTTTGAATAGAATTTTTTTTTTGTTGACCAAAAATGCCCTTAGTCATTTTAAGAATTCCAACATAATATTATTATATTAATTAATTAAGAAAATAAACATATTAATATAATATAATATTATCTTAATATGTTTAATTTTTAATATTAATTAGTATTATATTAATTAATATAATAATAATCAAAGGAGATGTTTAGGTAAACAATGAGAAAATTGTGTAAGTTTCATACAATTGTAAATAAAGTTACAACTTTTGTCTTTCAACATAAGGATAATTTGGTAAAATTACTATAAAACCTTACCTCCAATTACCTTCAAACCAAACACGACAAGGTTTCAAAACCTTTATTTACCTTACCTTGCCCTAAGCAAGGAAAGATTTAAAAACTTCTCTTTACCTCCCATTACTTTACTTTATCTTATTTTACAAAACCTTTCAAAACCTCTATCCAAGAGGTTAGTAAGTTATCATAATTAGTATATATGTGTATTTATTTATCTTTTTGATAATTTTTTAAATAGGAAGCTCCTCACTTATTCGTAAAAAAAAAAAAAAATTGCACCATGAGCTAATTCAATTTTCTATGATATTATAAGAAATATTTTTTAGAAAATACGCAGAAAATTACATATTTTTTAGGGTTTACATAGACCTTAATTAAAAATATTTTAAAGAACTGTCTAGACAATAGGAAATTTAATAATTTATTTTTATCTCTTAAGGCAAAACTCAAAAGTCCCACATTTATATATATTTTTAATTTTGAACTTTTATGCATATGAAATTATAAGTTTTTGGAGGGTTCGCAAGAAAAAGAAGTGTCTTTTTCAGGGAGGTCTAAACAATATTGTATTTTCTATTTGGGGTTCCATGCAAAAAAAAAAAAAAAAAATCCCGAGAGGAAAAAAGCAAACCCTCTCCGAGCCATTTGCCGAGTTGGAGTGCATCGAGCGGTGGACAAACCCTAAATTCGATCCTTTCAATCACAACTAGAATTTCCAGGTGCGCATTTCTCCTTCTCCTCGTTCTCTCTAGGGTTTATCCCGTGATTCTAATGATTTTTGTTGGTTGTAACCTGCCAGTATTGCGAGTTTTCAAGAATTTGTTGTGGATTTCGAAACCGTAGTTTGATATTGATTTTGAGAGTGATCGGGTTGTTTTTTTTGCAGGTTAATGTTTTTGTCGAAAAAAATTCACTGTGATCTTATGCTATTTTAGCGTTTGGAGGAGAGGATGAATTCGTTCTCAGTCACTCGGAAAAAAACTCCCTTTCAGAAGCATAGGGAGGAGGAAGAGGCGAAGAAGAAGGTGCGTGGTTTTATATGCATTTGTTCCCATTTGGATGATTTTGACCTAATTGAGTGTTTCCTTGGTTGATGAATGGTTTTTTCCTGCAATTGTTGGAAATTATAGAGAGCGGAGGATGAGACTGCTCGATTATATGCTGAGTTTGTGGAATCGTTTCAAGGGAGTGATACACCGGGGAGTAAAGCTTTTGTGAGAGGAGGGATGATTAATCCCAATGAAAATATCAAGAATGATTCTGAAGGTTAGTGCTGGGCAGTCCATATGATACCTTTTTTCTATTTGATGAGAGATTTATTTTTTTAAAATTTATTTGCAACTGGATACATGATTGCTTATATTTCACGAGAGCAAATTAATGAAAATATGGGCCTTTTTATTCATTGGGCGATGGCAGGTGGAAAATCCAAAGAAGGGATGTCTGTACCAAAGAAGGGGAGTAGGTAACTTAATGTTTTTGATTCTTCAACAGGGTGGAATTTTGGTGTTAGCCGTATTCCATGCTTAGAATAAAACGCTTTATTGTTTTGATTCAATTGGGCTTCAGTGCTTATTTTTAACTATTAAACACGCACCAAGTCAGCAATAAACCACTTGATGAAATTTTGATGAAGCACTCACTTCTATACTAGCACAGAAGAACTTTGATGTGCGGGAAAAATGCGTGTTTTGTTAGTTCATTTTATTTGGAAATTTGTTGATGTGCATGATATTTACCTATGAATGGTCATTTTTCGGTGCTCTTTTATCGTGCTTTATTCCGGGCTATTTTCTGTGCTGTTTTTGACAAAATAGTATTCATATCGTTGTAATCTTCTTTCTCCTCAACATTTAGATGAAACTTGTGTAATCTAAATTTGGTCAAAGGATCTATCCCTTTTACTTTCCCGAGCTCGTAAGTTCTCATCTTTGGTTCCATAGCTCGGGTGCTCAGTTTATGATTTATAGGTTGCCCCCTTCAAATATGTAATTCTTTCTTTCATCCAAATTTTATTTGTCAAACATATATCAAAATGGCTAAATGGAATAACTAGCATTTAATTGAATGTAGTTCTTTTTATCTCATCTGTGCTCTTGAGTTATGAGTTCTATTTTTTCCACATGTGACAAACATCACTATATATCTGTCAGTTATTTCATATTGGTTTCAAATTCATATATTTTACGCTCATGTAGTTGGATAAGGGGCTCAATTTTACTGTAGCATAGAACATTGCCAATGGTGGATACTTGATTTCGGATGAAATTACCTCCTGATTTATCATTATTTATATTGACAAGCCACCATGCTTTTTCTGGCTTGGTTAGGACTGCCTTGTTTCTTATATGATCTCTGGTTTTGATCAAAAAATAACATTTTGATCACATATATCACAATTCTATCAACAAATTATTAACATATGTATCACCATTGCAATATGGCATTTACATGTGAATCCAATTTCATCAAATAAGAAATTTGATTCACAAAGAGCATGCTCCAAAATTTTCCACCATGAATGGGCATTATCCATTAACATTGTAGAAAGGTAAATACTTAATGTGTAAGTGCTGAGTCATGGTCTAGTTCTGTTATAACTGGGAATTTATTTATTATGCCCATACTAATTCTTACACTAATGTGTACTTAAGAAATACATAATCTACCCAGTAATTTTAATTGTGTGAACCTTCTTAAAAACCAAGGTCTCACCTTGTTAGCTACTTTAGCTTTTTTTAAACCAGTGAATAAAAGATGGAGGTTTCTACCAAGTTCCGTGTTGGCTCTTTGATTTGGTGTAGTCAGGTCCGTCTATATCAAATCAAGGAGTTCTTGTCTTCATTGGGGCATGGTCTCGCCAGTGTGATAATGCGAAGTTGCTGATTTCATTTATTACAAACATGGGAATTGCTTTCCCATGTGTGGGCTTGTAACTGATTGATAGAAACCTCTCCATTGTTTCTTTAAGAAACAAACTTGCCCATTCACAAACATAATTTTTTTAGGATGGAATTTCCATTTTATTAGCACAGGATTGCCTTCTTTTCTGATTACATTAACTTCTCATTGTTTGCGCTGGATGGCAATTTTGTTTGTAGCTTAGGTAGCTAGCTAAGTTTATTTTTGGAATTATATCTATTAATTATCTTTTTGGAAATTTCAAAAGAAAAAAAAAGAAAAGAAAAAGAAAAAGAAATCCATATGGGGGTTTGAGATGTGTGTTGTGTGATTGTCCATTGCCATGTTTATAAGATCGTTTGTTTTTGTTTGTTCATGGTTCCGAAAGAGCAGACTTGCTGCACTCAAACTTCAGTTATATTTTATTTATTTTTCAGGTATGTGCCATCATTCATACCACCTGCATCGAGAGGAAGAGAACTTGAGAAAAAGGTTGCATAGAATGCTTAATAGATTTGCTTAATGTATGCTAATGCTAAATGATGTTCCAATTGCATCTATAGGATATGCTTGTCTTGTATCTCTATATAACTATTGCATTTTTTGTTTAATTATTATTATTTGTTTCTTTCTGAATATCCTTGAACTGTAAAAATGAAGACTTTTTTCTTATTGGGAAATGGTACAATTAATGCCTGTATCAATTGATTTAAAGCGCCTTTTTCTACACAGACCATTCAAGCATTGGATATCAGAAAGTTGGTTGCCCTTATACAAATCAATTGTTCTTATTTACAGTGAGCCATCAGATAGACTTGTGTATTTTTGAGTGCAGAAGTCTTGCCGCATAGTATTTAGCTTAACATTGATGGTGGATGGTATCTGACTGAATTAGTAGCTACAAGGCTTGTGCATTTATGCAAATACTTTTCTATTTCATCATCTGAGCTGCTATTTTTCTTTCCATTTTAGAGCATTTGGTAAGTTTATTAGGATTTTTCTGGGGATGCCATTCTGAAAACTTGGGCCACTAGTCATGCTGCTCAATAGATGGCAAATCATTGTTATCACTTTTTATTTAAAGAAGATTAGGTAAAGTCAGTTGAAGTCCTTGCATTTATGCTTGTTGGTCATATCTTTCTCTCTCTTCAAATTTTATATATTTTATTTTTTACTTTCTTTCTGGTTATGGTTGCCATTGAATGTTAACTGCAGAATTCTTTTCTTTTTTGTTCTACCATTGTATTAGAGACTGAATTTTGTTTTGACATCTCACAGAAGGAGGATGAAAAGCCAAAGGAAAAGGAGAAGGGAAAGACACGAGTCATTGATAACTTTTTAGAGGAGCTTAAACATGAACAAGAGCTACGAGAGAAACGTGGCCAAGAACGTGAACATTGGCGTGAAGGACGCCACATCGACAATTCTGCCGTAAGTGCCTGTTGACCTGATTCAAATTCTGAGGTATAATTGATAACCATGCTATAGCAAAGAAGACAAGAAGACCATCATTTCTTTTAAGGAGACTTTATTGAAAACAAATGTTACAAAGCTTGCAACCTCCAACTTCTAAAATTGATCCCTTCTTAAAAATCCTCAACCAAATAACTATACCTTTTGTGACAACCTAAGCTCATTAAACTTAGTACGATACTAAATGAAGGAGATAAAGCTCGTGTGTGACCCGGTGTTAGGTTGCTGTTATATCTCTCTTTCTTTATATGTCTGTTTTACAAATTTACATTACCATCTAATTGAGGTTAAGTTATCATGGATCTTGATTTTTGTCCGTTGAGGAAAGTTGCATCTAAAGTTTGATAGATCTCAGAATATAACTGTATAATAATTGGAAAAACCTTATGTCCAAATGATCTTTTACTTCTTAGCAACAATGTAATTTAACTCACGAGTATCACAAGGATAATAGCCTATGGTGAGATTAGAAATTAGTCTTGATTAGAGGGAGGTTAGGTGGGGTTTTGACAACAGATGAGAGAGAGCAGAAGTATAAGCATGAATTATTTTGGCAGATATTATGATCTCATGTGTTTGTGTGCTCTTTGGCCTGTCATCTCTAAAGTATCATTGTGAATCTCTTGTTATGTAGCATTTCAATGCTATCTATGGTCCTTTTTTGGGGTTTCAAAGTGGTCACTAGGATTACACAGTAAAAGTGAGCTCACTTTTCCTATTATCAATCACCTGTTATTCTATCTCTAACCAGTGCATTTCTTTGGCTGGCACTTATGCGCTGACCAGCTTAGTGTATAACTTTTATCCTGAACCTCTGTCAATAACGTTATTAATTTGGTTTCTGTTATGTGGACTTCTTAGTCCAAGTGGGAACCAGGGGGCCATGTGAATTGTGAGCTATATTGAATGCAGACTGCAGTTACCCTTTCATCAAAGCTTGATTATTAGGTTTTCGTATGCAGGTACATCATGCATCAGGTATTCAAATATGACTAGGTTAATTGGAGATGCCTATTTCATCATTTTAATTTAGATATTAAAACTGTAAATATATTTAGAGGAGCTGTGTTATCTGATGTGTGGCCCAAGAAATAGACATGCATAGACCTTGTGTCTTCAAAAGTTATTTTTAACATTTGCCTTTCTTCTTTTTAGTTGGTATACTTGTGTTTGTAATGCGATTTTATGTTTTGATTAAAATATTTATTAAAGTTATATAGATATTTGCTTGTAATGGAAACTTCTCTGTTTCTAGCCACCTAGCCGGTTTGATGAACTACCCGATGATTTTGATCCAAGTGGAAAGCTTCCAGGCTCATTTGATGATGGAGATCCACAAACAACAAATTTGTATGTTGGGAACCTTTCGCCGCAGGTGTGCTATGTTTCTAATGTGTTGGTTCATAAGTGTTATTTATGCCAGTTTGGCTAATAGTGCTGGTGACATCATTGCACAATGTGTTACATTAGGTGGATGAGAACTTCCTTTTGAGGACATTTGGTAGATTTGGACCAATTGCTAGTGTGAAGATAATGTGGCCTCGAACAGAAGAGGAGCGCAGAAGGCAAAGGAATTGTGGTTTTGTTGCTTTCATGAACAGAGCAGATGGGCAGGCTGCAAAGGACGAAATGCAAGGTTTGATGGCTCATTTTCCTAGTGTCACTAAATGGATGGTGATTTGCTTTTCTATTCACCATAGATATTGGTAATTGGTGCTTCAACAGATTGTTGGAAGAACTTTATATTTGACTTCCCCCTTGTATCAATTTCAAAGGACGATTCATGGTTAAGTACCATTTTTTGACTAGGAATCTTATGGGACTCACATAGCTGTGATGATCTGTTGGTGCTTTCTAATTATTTTACTTTTTTACATTCCTACATTCGGATGTGAGATAAATGTTTATTCATGACATTTGAAATTTGGTTGTCTAAAAAAAAATTGTGTTCCTTTTGCCTGGTCTTTATAATGATATTGCATCTGTTAGGGATATCATCTACTGTAATCATTTGTGACAATCTTTATTCAATAAACATTTAATTTAAATAAAAACATTTAAAGGATGGGTAAAAGCACTGATATAGGTATTCACAGAGAGCCCAAAAATCGTGATTAACAACAGGGTGAAATTCCTGATTGATAACCATGCTAAATATCCTTTAATCTCTGCTCTTGTTTTCAATTGCTTCAGAGTTCTTGTTGCTGATACAAGGTAATATCTTCTACCATACTGACGAATGAAGGAGTGCATTTATACTAAGAATTTAGAAGTATATCATAAACTCCTTCTACCGATCACCTTCTATTTTATTAGGCAATTGTGGTAAATCATTTATGACCGAAGGGTCATGCTGACAGCTGATTTGCATCCTTTAGGTGTGGTTGTGTATGAATATGAGTTGAAGATTGGGTGGGGTAAATCTGTCTCACTTCCAGCGCAGGCCCTTCCTGCTCCCCCTCCTGGGCACATGGCCATCAGAAATAAGGAGGTCAGTAGATTTTTCTTATTTTCATTGTTACTGCATGGTGTGCCTTCTTTGGTTCAAAGGAAAAATGAATTAATTTCTTAAGGGTGTATCTTCTTCGACTTTCTATTCATTTTGAATCAAATAATAGTCTTGTTCTTCAGGAATAAGTTTGCAGATGAAAGAAGGCTTTAGTGTATGCCTTTGCTTATTTTTTTCATTCAGCATGAATTGTATAATTCCTTGTCTGTAAGGAATAATTTTGGTGGAGGCTTATCTTTTATTTACAATATCTCACAGGGAGGAACGGTGATTTTGTCTGGACCTGATGGCCCCCCAGTTACTTCTGTAACTAGCCAAAACTCTGAATTGGTAGGTCAAGCTATCTATTAATAGCTCATATTGGAATTTTATTTACTAGAAAATGTTTTTTTTTTTTTTTTAAACAATTCATTAGATTATTGATATTGATTTTCTCTTTCCTTCAAAGAGTTTTTAGTGTATAAAGAAAGTTGAGATTAAGATTTATAAATTTGAGGTTGAATGTGAATCAGTGAATTGTAGGTTGTTCTAGTCATTTTTGTGGCTGTTCTAATTGTTTGGCATCTATTATCAGCAATAAATGATCATATTTTCTCTGTATATTGATCTCATTCTTAGTTGGAGTTCTATATTGCACAAATCAGCTTAATAATCTCTTCCAGTGATCATTAAGGCAAAGTGTTTCTCTGTGTGAAGTGTAATAATTCATTAAATAAAAAAAACTATACCTTTAACCCTAAGTAGAATTGAATTGTTTACTTTTATGCTTTTTCTGTGTCATTTGACTAGAAGAATTATACAAAAATAAAACATAGCAAATGGAGGGTTGTGTGTTAGAGTGCACACATGATGTTGCCATGATGTTTAGAGATTAGTTTTTGAGGCAATGCCTTGCATGTAAATGTATGTGTGCTCAATGGAATTTGCTAATATAGCTTCACTCAAATTATGTGTTATTTCATGAGGATATTTCATAGGTGAAGTTTGTGGGGGGTTGGAACTCACTGGCCACCCATAGGAAAATGAAGTAATTTTTTTTGTAGATTTTCTATCTCCTTGAGTTTAATTTTCTGAAGGATAATATTATTTACTCTTATGCTATAGAGTAGTGCTGATATTGTATTGGTATTTCTGGGATCTCCAGGTGCTCACTCCAAATGTTCCTGATATTATGGTTCTGCCCCCTGAGGATGATCACTTGCGTCATGTGGTTGACACAATGGCTCTGCATGTGCTTGATGGTGGTTGTGCCTTTGAACAAGCTGTTATGGAGAGGGGTCGAGGAAATCCTCTTTTCAACTTTTTATTTGAACTTGGGTCCAAAGAGCACACTTACTATGTATGGCGACTGTACTCATTTGCCCAGGTAGGCATCAGAAGATTACTCTTTATCAAGTCAAACTAGATAAACTTTACTGATCCAATACTATTTTTAGAAAACTGAATTTGGGAATTTTTTATCACTTGATATTGTCTCTGTTTAAGTTTGTTAAATTCATAATTGCACCCTTGTTCCTTCATGTTGATGCAAAACATACAGGAGAAATATCTCTTGTTTTCAGGATTCATTTCCACCAGCAGCTATATAATTCTTCCCGCCACTTAGTGTCATTCAACAATTTTCTCTGCATTCAAGAAAAACTAAGTATGTGAGCTAGATAGTCTGTTGCTTTCTATTGTTTGAACCATTGATTCAAAAGGAAAATGCATTTTTTTTTTTTCTGACTTTACATTTTCTATGTTTTTCCTGTGTTAGACTTGACACTTTCTTGGTTGTTGCTTGATAGTCGGACCACAACATGTATCTTTCACGTGCTAGCCTGGAACTTTATCCTAGTTCAGCATAAGCACCTAATTGGATGTATGAAGCTCTCCTATTAAAATTGATGTTCACTTGTCGTTGATGTTTCTGGACACTCATTTTCTCAGAGATCTGGATTTTGATGTTTAAACTTTTGAAAATTCTCATTTTATTCTTTTGGCTTTGGAACAAATCCATATTTATGGAGTCAAGCTGCTAAAATTGGACTCCACAAAGATTGAAGCTTGCATTCCTCAATTTAATTCTAATCTTTGTTTGGAGAAGTGGTAACACAAGAAAGAATGATGAAGTGTTCTTAGTTTCCTTCAAGAAGTAGAATAAAATCTCTAATATCTTCCTTCCTTTGATTGAAGTAGTGTGATTCATAAAATAAATAAAACTTACTATTCATATACACTCTGGTTGACATGCCATATTTCTAAATTGTTTCCACTTATACGCAGGGTGATACTCTGCAACGATGGCGTACAGAGCCTTTCATAATGATAACTGGTAGTGGGAGGTATATGACATCATGTCTTTGATTATATTTTCATGTTAATCTTTCCTACGTATGTTTCTATGTAATGTTTCTTTATGTTCTATCATGTGAAAGACCAATTTAAACAGTGCTATTTGCATAATTGTGTACTGTATATGATACAACACCCTGTTATTGTACATATAGATGGATTCCTCCTTCTCTGCCAGCTGCTCGTAGTCCAGATGTTGAGAAGGACTCTACTGCTACATATGCTGCTGGTAGAAGCAGGGTATACATAGAAATGAATTGATTTTGTTTGGCAATATATGCATAAGGGAAAATTTTTCTGATCTGCCATTTGTGTATTAATGTTACAGCGGGTGGACTTGGAGAGGGCATTAACAGATCCACAAAGAGATGAATTTGAGGATATGTTGCGGGCCTTGACTTTGGAGAGAAGTCAGATAAAAGATGCCATGGGGTTTGCTTTAGACAATGCTGATGCAGCAGGAGAGGTAATGTCTATAAAAGTAAATAGTTCCACATCAGTTGAGGTAAATATGGATATAAATATATAAGCCCTTGGTATCTCATCCCAGCAGCTTAAGTTTTTTGGTTTGAATTGATTTTCTGGATAATATGATTGGTTGTCATTTAAGATTGTATCAGGTTTGTTTGGTTTGTTTGTAAAGTAACTAGGTAGAATACCACTTAATAAGAGGGCGTATTAGACCAATTAATAGTCCATCAATTAATTTAATAAATATGAATTTGAATATAAAAGTCCGGGTCTCTCATCCTATTAGCTTAACCTTTTTGGTTGAATTGTTCCCTGATAATGTGACTGGCTTGCATCAAACAATGCCAACTTGTTCTGTAATAAACTCTGACGCGGTCAATAAAAGATTATGGTTGTGCTAACTTCATTCTGACAATGCTCCTGACGTTTTGGTTCGTTTTCTTCTCCTAGTATTTTTGCAGGTTTTTAAGAAATAACATTCTTTTACAAGACTTGCATTTGTTTTCATTTCATTTTCCTTTTTAGTTGTATGTTGAAATTACTGAGTTTCATTACCAATTGTCATTTCTTTAACCTTTGCTGGAAGAATTTTGTCCTTTGGGTATCCTGTCCTCTTGGATTTTTACTGAATTTTCCTTTGCTCTCATTTTTGTACTTGCAGATTGTTGAAGTTCTTACAGAATCTTTGACTCTTAAAGAGACCCCCATACCAACTAAGGTTGCTAGGCTAATGCTTGTATCGGATATACTTCATAATAGTAGTGCTCCAGTGAAAAATGCCTCTGCTTATAGAACAAAGTTTGAGACAACCATACCGGATATCATGGAGAGTTTTAATGACTTGTATCGCAGCATCACTGGGAGAATCACAGCAGAAGCCCTCAAGGTATGACATTGCCAGGATATCTGTTGGCACTGATGATATCCAGTCCACTTTTTGTGTTAACATTACCAGTATTTGCTGCAGGAGCGTGTTCTGAAGGTACTTCAAGTGTGGGCAGACTGGTTTCTTTTTTCTGATGCATATGTTGGTGGATTGCGCACAACTTTTCTTCGATCTGGGAACTCAGGTGTCATCCCTTTCCATTCCATATGTGGTGATGCATTGGATGTTGAAAACAAAACTGGCATCGGAGATTTTTATGAGGAAAGTAAGCTTAATCAAGACACTGTTCTTGCAATGGGCAAGGGAGCTGCCATGGAAGAGCTCTTAGGACTTCCTCTTGCTGAATTGGAAAGAAGATGCAGGCATAATGGTTTGTCCCTTTGCGGCGGTAGAGAAATGATGGTTGCAAGATTGCTCAATTTGGAGGATGCAGAAAAGCATAGAGGCTATGACTGCGATGATGATTTGAGGTATGGGCAAAATCAATCAAGTAAATACTCTAGAGATGACAGCAACTGGGCAGCAGGTAATGCTGGACGGAGGGAGTCCAGTCTTGGAACAGAACCATCAGGCTCAGCTGGATGGAATCGACACAGTGAGGAAACGATTCAAGTGCATGGTAAAGGATCAGCTTCAACTTTAGCTCCAACTCTTGCAATTCCCCAGCCCGAGTTAAAAGCGTTTAGAAGCAGAAAAGAGAAATCTGATTCTGTTTTACCTGCTTCTAAGTGGAACCGTGAGGATGATGGTACTGATGAAGAAGACAGAAAGGGTTCCCAAGGTTTAGGTCTAAGCTATTCTTCTTCAGCGAGTGAGGATGCTGGTGGTGTGGAAAAGGTGGACGATGCTGATATGGTGCCTGATACTGGTTTTCATCATGACAGCGGCATCAGTGAAGAGCATAGGTTGTAAATCTCTTCCTCTCAAATACACACCATTATTACCTGCTCCAAACTGAGTCTTATTACAAGAATATTGTGTGTCGAAATTTGAATATTATTTGAATCTGCAGAACAAAACTCAGGTGCTTGGAGGTTGCTGTAATGGAATATCGAGATTCTCTTGAAGAACGGGGCATCCGAAACTCAGAAGAAATTGAGAAGAAAGTGGCAGTACGTCGCAAAAGGCTTCAATCTGAATTTGATTTATTGGATTCTTCAGACAGCAGCAACAAACGATCTTCCCGTAAGCCAGATCACAATTCTTTTACATAGAATTATTACATTCTCAAAATATGCCCTGTAGTGCTTATTCCAAAATATATTTTTCTCACTTGATACTACGTTATTTTCATTAATGATGTATTTTGTTTCCATGTTTTCTGAACAATATAAGGAGAGTTAAAACATTTAATGGAGTGAATGATCAACATATAGGAGTTAGATAAATTATTGTTATTTTCAAGAACAGTAGAAACCCACACGTCAGTTATTGTTAGGAAACCGAGGAGAATGGAATTAGAGGCAATTTTAACAAATCTGAGAAGCTTCTCCATATAATAATAGATGCTTGTTCGGACAAAAATGGGTAGCTTCAAAATGAAGGAACTGTTCCCTTTGCAAATGATTCCATATACTGTTAAGGTCAGAGAGCGTATTACTCTACATGAATTGTTTTTTTTTTTTAAGTTTCAGGCAGTACTTAGGTGTTTTCTTTTTCTTTTATTCTTTCAAACTATTAAGATATTTTCCTTTCGTCTATTGGTTATTATGGACTGTATCAAGGATAATGCATTTTAGCCCCAGTCTTGTTCTTAAACAAAGAATTATTGCAGAGAAAATAGAGAGGAAGGATAGACATGATGATACCCATGATTCTTCAAGAAAACGTCATCGGAGCCTAAGCCCTAGTCACAGTCCACATAGAAAATCATCCGTCAGGGACAAGGAAAGGGAGAGTGATGCAACCAGAGATCGAGATAGGCATCATGACCGGAGCCGGTCACGTGAGACAGATGGCGAAAGATTGAGGGACCGCGAAAAGAGTGGAAGTAGGGAGAGAGATGACCAAGACAGGGATAGGATAAGAGACAGAGACAGGGATAGAAGAAGAAAGGGTTGATGACGCCGCCATACTATACTACGCTTCAGTAGTATTATGAGGTGCTATAAAAAGAGGATAGGTTCATCTACAATTAGTAGATCTTAGGACCAGAATGCGGCGGCAACCATTTCATAACTTGTTAATTTTGTTTTGGCTGCAGTTTCATTCTCAAGTAACACTCTTTAATTTATTTACAACTTCTGAAAGCTTTCCTTTATGGTTGGTTCACATTCTTATGGACAGAATATGCTATAGAGTTGGTCTTAAATCCATGTTTAAGTATTTTTATCTGTCTCTGAGTTTCCTGTGGCTGTCTGATTCAATCTGTTGGTCATTACAAGGCTTTTTGTACTCTATTATGCTGTGAAATTGCTATAGTTGTCCACAATGTTGGAATGAGTTTATTCAGAGTTGACAGTAATATAACACATTAAATTGTATTTTTGGTATCTTTTCTTGCACAATGATTATAATAACTTGCATTGATGTTTCTTTATAATTTCATTTTCTTACACAGCCTTGTATATAAGGTAAAATAGAAATTCTGTTTTAGTTCTAGGACTTTATGAGAATTTATGGTTGCCTCTTATTTTGAAGTTGTAACTATATTTATTTTGTTTGTGTATTTACCCTTGTAAAATCTCATAATTGTAATCACTCTTGAAATTGTATTTGTTTGTACACTGTGGAATAGAGGCTTTTACATACCTGCGAAGGCATATATTTTGTAGTGTGCTTTTGGCATATGCACCCTTGCAGAATCATATAATTGCATTTGCAGCCCCACAAAACTTAAATCCTTGCTGAGCTTAAAAACCGAGATTTTAACATACATGCTGGTATATTATATAGTTGAATTTTGCATATACGCCATGTAAAACCTCATAATTGTATTTGCCATTTGCAATTCTTTTTCATACCCTATAAGCCAAGATTCTTAGGTATATACATGCCCTGAAATGGTACTCAAATATCAATAAACAAACTTTTTGGGGGAAAAAAATTGCCTAGTTTAACATGTGTATATTTAAACCAAAAAAGAAAAAAAATAACAATAAGCTTTACATATAGTGAAATAGCAGAACGTAGTATAAATAGATTAAATCTCAACCACCTGTTCCCTCCCTTCCATTCTCACAAGTTGCAAGCTCTCCATTTCCTCATCCCCAACATCATGAACCTTAACCACCTCTTCAGAAATCAAAACCTCATTCTGATTCACATCAGGAACAAGAAAAATCAACCCCAAAATCCCAAACCTCAACAAATTCCTTATCAACACTGCCAACCAAAGGTTGTCAAAATCAGTACGTGTGACATGCAAGGCATGCAGAACAAGAGCTCCCACAATCTTGGACAATAGAGATCCTACACTATCTATGCACATTAGAAGAGCAAAAAAGCTCCCTTCAATGCCAAGAGGACAAAGCCTTGTGCTAAGAACCATCATCGGCATCCACCGAACACGGCCGATAATGCGAGAGAAGCATTCTTCAATGATGATGAAGAGAGAATCAGCAAGATGAAGCCGGAGGTTCAACCGAAGAACGAAGGCGAGATCGAGCATCCCGGAGACGCCATAGAGGATTTGAACGTAAAAAAGGAGCTTTCGGAAGGGATACTCCTTCAAGAACTTGTGGTAGATGATAACTCCAACTATGGAGGCTATGGCTCCTATGGCATATATAATTCCTATGAATTCCTGCATGCATTGTTGATTTCATGTATTATTTGGGCTTTTATGCTTATTTTGATGAATTTGTTAAAAATTCAGGGTGTTATATGTAAAAGACATGAACAGCTATAAAATATTAAAATGTACCTGCGAGAATGCAGGACCACCTTTAGCGCTTGTGTACCAATAGAAGTGGCCTTCGTGGGTGCTGAAGCTGAGGGCCAATGAGAGGAACATATAGAGTGATGGTTTCCATACCTGCGCACAACGTACCGTCCTCCCCATCCCTTTCACTGCGACCATGGCCTTATCTAATGCCTACATAATACACCCAATAATTCACATCATCCACCGTCCATCAACAATCTAATGGCCCACATTGTTCCTCATGATCAAATTATATATATATATATATAATAATAATAATAATAAAAATGATGATCTAACAACTATACGTCAAAGATGAGTAGGTTTGAATTTAAATATCTAATAAAAACAGTGAGCTTACTTCACATAACATAACTGCATTAAGAATACCAAAGAGCAGTTGAATCACATATTATCTTGGACTAATATCTTTTTTTTAATCTTCTGTTTAATTATTGAATAATATCTAATTTGCGATTGAAATGCTCTTTGCTCAAATTACGGCTTCGTAGATCATCATAATAATTTAAATTTTTTTTTTTTTTAAGAAATGGTCATCTAGCCTAATATTGACTATGATACACCAAATTGGAATATTTTAATATTAAAGTGAGCAACTTGATATATATATATATATATATATACACACACACACACACACTTGATTGAATATGATCTCCCCAATTGAGAGTTGAATTCAAAGGTACGCTAACTTAAAATGTGCTTGACTTTGATTTTAAATAAATTAATGTTCATCACCTAGATATGAATATTAAAAAAAAAAATCTAAAATATCTGAAAAATAAAATAAAATATATATGGATTTTCATAAAGTTTAGATAAACTTACATTTTTCTTCTCAGAGGGATGTAGGCTTGCTTTTAACTCAAAGATCACAAAACCTAACAAGATGAGCAGCAATGCAGGGATGGCCATCAACCCCAACGCTGCCTAAAGCCATGAATGCAGCAAATAAACCTCTGTTTTAAAACATTTGTATATCTATACAGTTGCAGGTGCTCTAAAAGCCTAAGAAAATGATCAATAGATAAATATAAAATTTAAAACATTCAACAAAAATTAAAATAAAAAACTATCCAACTAAAAATAATATGAAAATATAGAGCTAAAATTAAGTATTATGGATTTTATTTTTCGATCAATCATTTGTTATTTTTATTAAAAAAATAAACCATTTATTTTAACCACACACATATATATATATATATATATATATATATATATATATATATATATATATATAAACATCTGTATGTATGTTCAATGGAAGGGTTATTATACAATGGGGCAATAAGCACATTTTTTTTTTTCTTTTGATAAATGTGGCAAGCTGTGAATAGTCAAAAATTGAACATCCAGGCCATGTATTTTCACCCCATGATATCCAGGACCATTTCAAAAACTCTATGAGACTTTGTACACGGGAGTGAAAATCCATTCCATCAAAGTAAATATCTTATGAATTAAGTTAACCAATATTGGTCAACAGGCGCATTTTCCAAAACAAGTACATATAATAAAAAAATAAAATAAAATAAAAAATATATAAATAGATTTATAATAAAAAAATATTTATTTTTTCAAAAAAAATTATATATATTGTTTACAAAACAATATGTGTGAACGAATTACCTGAGGTCCAAGTTTGTGGACGAAAACACCACTGGTTGAATAACCGACTAAGGCGCCAATAGATGAGACAAAACCACAAAGGCTTTGCATGTCTGCTGCCAACTCAGGTCTCTCAATACTGTTCCTAGCGATGCATGCATCAATGGTTACATCAGCGATGGCAACCGCTGCAACCATGCCCACCAGGCAAAGCAATGCTGCAGGGATTGATAGTTTCTCATGTGTTGCAATTATAATCGATGTCCCTGCTCCTATCATTCCTGCATTCATTATTAATTACAAGTGTTAATTTACTTTAATATTTTTTTAAAAATTACAACAATGTGCATGTTTGTTAATAATTTTTTTTAATGAATTCGATATGCGATAAAGCGAAAAAAAAAAGGGTACGGAGATGTACTAGTTACGGTTGCTTGATTGACCTCCTGGAGATGAACCCCGCAACTGAGAACTATTCTTCACACAGAACTCTCATAAAAGACCTAAAATATGAATTATAATCTGAGAGATGGGCAGTTACCGTTGGACTAGCCTACGGTTTTTATGTTTATTAATAATTAGAATGAATAATGGTGTGCTTTGTTTGCAAGAGGAGGGGGATGAAATTTATATTAAGTTCTACAAAATTATATTTATAGATGGTCCAAAATATAACTATATTTAAAAAATAAAGGTTTATTCTTTTTATTGGACTTTGAAATGCCAAGGTCCTACATTGATTTTGTTTTAATTAGTAAACTATTATTTTTTAAGTAGTTTAATCAGATACCAATGAACTTGCATGATTCCTATGGAGTACACTTGCAAATTCTCCTCCTAACAAGACACTCTAAAATGATTCAACGTACTTGTCATGAATGATAGCTCGGTATTTCTAAATCACTCAATGAATATGTACATGATCCTAACCATTACATTAATTACACAATAAAATATTTTACTTTTATCTGCTGAGAAATTAAAAATTTTAATCACATCCAATGCACAGGTAAAAATAAAAAAATAATTGTGTGTGAGATGGTTTTCTCTACATTGTCAATATATGCATGTATACAAACGCATGCCATGGCAACCATAAATTAAAGTCTAAACCTCTAGTAAATTTGAGATATTAAAAAATACATGAATTTCCAAATTAATCTAGCCGCACTTGCATCACAGAACGTGTAGTAAGTCAAAGTTCAACGGTCAAACTTCAAAGATGAAAAATTATTATTATTATTTAAAAAAAAAACAAAGGACTTGAAACCTTCAATGCATGAAAAGAAAAGAAGAGAAAGAGAGAAGATGAAATGAGAGGCTGACCGGCAATGACGAAGTAGGGCCGGCGGCGATAGCCGGAGATGGGGAAAACGTCAGTGAGGAGACCCCAGATTGGTTTCATAATCAAAGGGATGTAATAAAAGCCCATGAACATTTGAACTGCGGATGGCTGGAGTTTCTGGACATCTTTCCAGTAGAAGTCGGTGACCACACGGAAGAAGGAGCCGGCGAAGCCTTGGCTGACGCCGTAGACCAGAAGCACACCCAACACGAAGCTGGTGTTGAGTTCTCGACATAGCATGCTTAGCCATTGAAATGGTTGCCAAATTAAGCTCATGATCATGGTGATGAACCCCTTGAGATTACTAGTACTTTTCTGTTGTTGTTGTTGTTGGTGGTGGTGGTGGTGGTAGTGGTGGTCAGAGGAGGATGGAAGGGAGTGGTTTACTAGATCTTCTTTCTCTGAGGAGTCCATGACCATGAGAGAAAGAGTTTGGATGAAGATCAAGACAAGGGCTAAAGAGGAAGATGATCTTTTTTCACTAAGGTGTCCATGAATAATAGAAGAAGAAGAAGAAAATGATGATGGAGAAGAGAGGGTTCAAGAGATGGTTCATTTTATTGGTAGCCACAAATGTTTGTAACTTATATGGTTGTGGCTATAAATGTTTTTTTTTTGTAATTGGATGGTTGCATAAATTTTTTTCAATAGCACCCGTGGTCATAAAAACTTGTTTGGAAGCTATTTCTGATCCCCTTCGTTAGTCAAGTTGTCAGAAATAATCCATTTATGTCAGTCAAATCTCTAGAAATAGCCTCCAAACAGGTTTTTATGGTATGTGTGCATGCTACCGGAAAAAAATTATGTGACCATCCAGTTATAAAAAAAATATTTATGGCTATAGTGATATAAGTTATAAATATTTGTGGTCACCGTGAAATGAAGCCAAAAAAAAAAAAAAAAAAAAAAAAAAAAAACTAAAGAGGGGTTGAGAGGTTGATTTGGGCTTAGATGTGTGACACAATTGACAAATGAAGAGCATTAATTCAATTCTTTGATATAAATGATGGTAATCGATCATAAAATAGCAATAAATACTTAAAAAAATACAGAAAAGTATGTGAATAATTGCCGAGTTAATACTGTAGCATGTTTGAGCCTTCAACTCACATGTACTTAAAAATTTCATTATGAATTATTCTTAAAATGAACCTTTTAGGTAAGAGATTTGGTTTCAATAAATTAAGTGGATATTGATTTTGATATTAATTATATATATCAAGTATTCAGTAATATATATATTTTAATATTTTTTATGTTAATAAAAGATAAAAGAGAAGTTAATTTAACCTGAGGTAAAACATACTTTCATTAATTTTAAGGGGGCGGAAAGTAAAAACATGTCACTTGTTTACTTTAGACCTTATGGTCTTGATTCAGTAGCAAGTTGTTCACGTAGAAGCATGTGTAGCAATAAGAAAATAAATAATGAGATTAAAAAATAAAGTAGACATGCCGGTTATATACTCATCTTATTGTTTTCAATTGCAGACACCGAGGCGTGTAAGAGATTAATGGTTTAAAAATTGTAGTATTATTTTAAAATGAATAAAATGGCAGGTCATAAGTTCATAACTTGGGAAGAACACACATCACCCTTCTTTATATTTATTTATTTTTATTTTTATTTAAATAAAATCTTTTTACAATGGAGTCAATATGAGACTATGGACATATACTCTCTTGGGCCATATGTATATATATTTGTCTCATTTACTAAAATACACAAATAAAAAAATAATAAAAATTAATTATTAATTAGTATTAATTTTGCTTAAATTTATGTTAATTTTTTAATATTATCTTTTGCTTTACTTTATCTAATTTCTCGCTCTAGTTTTAATGTTTCCGAATTTTTAATTAATATCTATTGTAAAAAAAAAAAAAAATCCCCTTTCAATTTATTATACTTATAGAGTAGTTGTCTAAGAGCAAATAAAAAAAAAATATTTTATTAATTTGACAAAATAACAAATAAAAAAGGACAAAAAATCTTTTAAAATATGACAGATATCGTGTATGTATTGACAAAGCTAGGCAACAATCGAGGAACCATAAAGCCATAAAGGAGTTATAAAAAAGATATGTAGATATAGTGATGCACTAATTATAGTAGTTTAACAATTTTTTAAGAATTTATAATATGGGACGTGTTATAACTAGTATTTATTGTAGTAATTTTCAGTCCATTACTGTAGCAGCCAGAATTTTTCATTAATTCCTTCTTCTTTCCTTCTTCCTCTTTCTTTGTTTCTATGGGTTGATCCTTTCCATTTTCCTTAGAAAAACATCCGACGACCATTTCGACGAACCAAACCTCAAAAAATCCTCCTCTGGTATTCTTGAATCCAGTAAGAGCTTAGATCCGACATTTTACTTTGTATTTGGTTTGTATTTTACCGTATTTATATTCTTTGAAAACCTAGAATAAATCATAGATTTTATTTGTTTGTGGATGTTTATCGGCTTAAATTGAAGCCCTTGATTTTGTGATTCTTTATGGTGGATGATTGTAAAGAAGTTTCATTGTTTGATGATTGTAAAATTTTACTGTAGCATTACTGTAGCACCGGTGAATTTTAGTTTTTTCTTTGGTTTGTTTGGTTTAGATTGAAGCTCGAGACATTAGGAATTCATTGGTAACCTGAAAAACTAGTTTTGAGCCAACCCTAGGATCGTTTTGGTGTTGTTTGATAGCAAAAACTTAGGGTTTTGTTGTTTGATTTATTTTAGCTAAATCTTGTTGGTATTTTGTTGTGTTTTGGCAAGAAGGTAAAGCTTTGGCTGGAGGCAAGGAGCTAGCAGAGGATTAGCGTTTGGGGAAGTTAAATCATCAAAGTTGTGAGTGGGATTAATTATGCATATTTTTACTAGGAAATTATATATATATATATTACTTGAGTAAAGTCTTGTTGGCTTTTATATTTGAATCGATATTTTTATTGCTTTGAAATGAGATTATTTATTGATGCTTCATGTTTGTAAAGTAATGTTGTTCAAAGAAAAGGATTTTTGGATTGATACTTGATTTGTAAGCTGTGAATTGATTTGCGTTAAAAACTTAGGACATGATTGTATGTTCATCATTTCCTTGTGAAAATGACAGTGATTTGTGATTATTAAGTTTTGTGCTAGGTATTGGACTCCGTATGGAGTATACTTGTATTATTTAGTTTGTATGGTAGTATCCTACAGCAGTAGGCGGTCTCTACGCCCAGCCTTGTAGAGGTGGTGTAGTAGACCGGCTGATCTTTCATTGGCCCAGTTCAGGTGGGAGTGTAGAGCATTGATTGGATATCATCAGGGGGCCCGAGGCACCATACAATGAACTGATGGGTCAACGTTAAGAATATGCGTACCTTGACGGCTCTGAACCTAGCCGCGGCCGCGGCCACGGCGAAGGTTTAAAGAGGTTTTTAGACCATTTCATGCTGGATGTGTGTGCTGGGAGTTGTGTATTGTTTTGAATTATTGTTTCCTTGCTTTTGAGTTGAGATTTATCTTATTGTATTTTTCTTTGTTGTTTGTCATCTTGAATTTTGTGGTAAAGGAGCGAATCCCAGTTGTCACTCTTACGAGAGCAATCTCCCATAAATTTGATTTGACACGAGTATTATGATTATTTATTCGAAAACCATGTTATTAAGTTGTTATACTTGTATTTGAAACTATTTTGATTTATATGTTTTTATGGTGAATGATTGGATTCATGATTAGCTTGTTTTCCTAATTTGGAACCCTATATTCAGTATTTTGAAGTGGTAAAACCCTAGTTGAGGTAGATTGCCTACTTGACTTTATTTTTTTATATTACTGTATTAAAGTTTGCTATAGTAAGTATTCATGCTCTAAGCTAGTTATCTTATTAGTAAAATATCATTTTGAAGATTTATATTTATTATATTTTGGTATATTTCTGGTTAAGTTGTGCTAACCTTCCCTCATAGAGTAACTTTAGTTGCTCACCTTTCTTTATTCCTCCCAGCCTGTTGCAGGTAGTAGGTGCGGCTGTGTGGCAGTGTACTGGGCATTTGCTACTGTTCTATCATTTGTATTTTTGTCCTCTCAATTCATGTATGTTTATTTTGGTCATGCACATGTTATTCAGTCTTCGATCCACTAGTATGTAGAGAACCCTGTTACATGGTTTGTATGTTTGTCTAATTTCTTGGAAACTCGTTGTACTTGTGATTGGTATAGTTCTTGAACCCTACTATTAGGTCATGTTGTTGATGCTTCTTTTGTGTACCTTTAAATTTCCCTATTTTTGTATTTGTTGTTTGAGGTTGTTGATTCCAGGTTTGTTAGTCAGTCTTGTGGTGACTCGAGGGTTGAATGGTAAGGTATCCCTTCTTGGGTTGCCGTGGTGATTGTCGTGTCCCTTGGGCCCGTGGGTTGGGTCGTGACAAGATGGACTAATACACGGTATAATGATGACCATTGTCAAGTGTGTGCATATATATATTGCTATGTTTAATTATTGACAAGTGGTGATCATATGTTACAGAAATCTCATAAATAATCATAATTAGGGCCTGTTTGGTTCGGAAGTGAGACACCGAAGTGACTGAAGTCAGGAAGTGGCACTTCGGTGGAAGTCAAGACTTCAGCTGAAGTCATCACTTCAGTGTGTTTGGTTGCAGTTGGAAGTGGCAGAACAGTGACCAGTTCCTGTGTTTGGATGGTGGAAGTCAAATTCTGGAAGTTCTCACTTCGACAGTTCATAGTGTTTTGGTTTGCTCAGAAGTGGGGATCCAGTCACCACTTCATCAAGTGGTGAGATTACCCCTTATATTTTGTTTTAATTTAATAATCACACAAATGATTATTTATAATAATTTTGTTAATTGTGTTAATTGATGACCACTTTCCAATATTAATACGAAGTTCTTATCTTAATAAATTTCATTGTACCAAATAATATTATTTTTAATATTATACCAATTTTCTAAACTACATTACTTATCAATGCAAATTTTAATAAATTAAACTAAACATAATTTATCGAAATTTGTAATGCAAAACTTATAAATTAATAAACTTATTATACCAATTATTAGTATTTTTTTAACGTTGGTTGTTAATATAGAAAGTATTAATGCACATCCCATAAATTCAACTAGCATTCTATGTCAACATGACGTATTGACACCTAAAATGCATTAGTTTTTTAGCAATGAAGTGTCAGGTGTTAATTTATCAAAATTTTTAATACAAAACTCCTAACTTAATCTTGAACAATTGACTTGTTAGCATAATGAGCTATACTCAAATATGGCTGTTTTTTAAAAAATGGTTTTATTTTTTTAAGCACATGAGGAGATTTCAAATTTAAGGACAAGAATTAAACTTGAAGTATTGACGAATTGGTAAAAACAAATTTAAACAAAAAATGATCCAAAATTGGAAAAAAGCCTGCATTTATGGACTTCAAAATTGAAACATACAACAAGTGTTGAAGTTCCTTACAAGGACAAAAAATCCTGTAACAAGCTAAGACCTACATTGCAAGTGCAAAATCCTGTTACAAGGACAAAAAAATCCTGTTACAAGCTATTCGACATGATCGTCATATTACAATAGTACATTTCATTTTTACATGATGCTTCCAAATACAATGAAACATACAACTGATCATAGATTGGTCAAGAACAAAAAATCTAACAACAACCACAACACATTTCCAGCCCCCACTGTCCCCAGCGCCCGGACTCCATAAAGCACATAGAACATACCCATCTTCAATTGGTGTAGACAGCACCAATAACACAGCTGTTGGGCTGTCTTTATGGCTCAGGCGGCAACAGATGCACATGGCACTTCATTGGAGAGGAAGGTTCCAAAATATTGTTGCGAACATGAACATCTCCCACAAAATACGGAAAACAAAACATACACAACTGGGAAAAATATAAAACCAAACAGAACTACAAAAACCAACCAGAACATTGGTTGCCTCTGACTGGGAAAGAGTTGGCTGCAGTGTAGGCATTGCATGCCCACTGCCCCGCCATACTCTTCCTTTATCATGAGGCAAACAATAAAAATGGTCATGACAATCTTACCAGATCTGCATGTTAATGGCTGCAATGACATGCCCCGCCAAAAACATCCAGAGGCCTGACTGTGTCGACATATTTGTTCACACAACAACAACCACAAACAAGATGGGAACCTTCTGCCTCTGTGCAACTAACAGACTTTGCCATCATCATTGCCGTAACAATAAACTCCTGCAATAAATAGAGACACAAAATGAGTAGATAATGCAAGGCATATAGTACACAAAGTAGTGATGATCAGGGAAACAATAAACTTAAGTCAAGGCAACTAACAAACAAAATAGTAAACATGAAGCAAACAATAATCTTAAGGCATGGCAAGTACTAAACAAAATAGTAAGCATGAAGCAATTAATAAACATAAGGTAGGGCAACTAGTACACCAATTAAAACACTGACTACTGCAAACAACAATAGCTTGCTTAACACAATACAGCAATTAAGAAACAGTATAGTTGAAAATAAAACAGTGAGCACTATATCAAAATAAAACAGTGTCCATTCAAATAATTAAGATACAAAACCTGCGACCACAACTGGATTAAAAAAGAATTGCACTTAAGAACTAATAGTAGCAACAAATAATAAACATATTTCTGAAAGCAAAACTGTGATTCCCTAGTGAAAATGAAATTGTGAACATAACAAGATTAAGGATAAAAATTGTGCGAGCACAAATGGATAAAAAAGAAAAGAGATACTTAAGAACTAACAACAACAATAAATAGGAAACAACGATATCAAACTAAAACAGTAAGCACAATACGAAAATAAAACTGTGCCCAGAACAAGAATAACGATTAGCATATTGTGACCAGAATATGAAAACAGAACTGGTAATTAAGAACTAACAACAACAACAAATAGGAAACAAGAAGAAGGATAAAAAATCTGTGAGCAGAATATGAAAATGAAATTGTGAACATAACAACAATAAGGATAAAAAATCTGTGAGCTGAAATGGATAAAAAAAGTGGTCTTTAAGAACTAACAACAACAACAACAACAACAACAACAACAACAACAACTAAGAAACAACAATATCACAATAAAACAGTGAGTGCAATGATTATATAAAACTGTGCCCAGATCAAGAATAACGATTAGCACCATCGGAGCAGAACATGAAAACAGAACTGGTACTTAAGAACTAACAACAACAACAAATAAGAAACAATATAGTTGAAAGTAAACAGATGATCATCAAGAAGTTCAGCCATATATAATATGCATAGTCATACGGATAATAACACCAAGCATAGCATTGTTAATCATGCAGCATGACGAAGGCCCTAATTCAAAATGTGCACGAAATGCAACAAAAGTGGCCACCCATAGTTTGTCATGAACATGCATGGAATGCAAGAAATGCATGATGCAGAAATTAAAATATAGTTAGGTAAGCAGTTTAGTGCATAGTCCACCCATTTCCCCATCCCAAATCAGATTTGTAACTTGCAGTGGCATCAATTAGCCCGACTGAGAAACCTCTGAACCCATGCCTGTCGCATATCAAGACTTTTAACGAGGAACCTACGACCCTCATTCTCCTTCTCGTGCAAGTAGTCGAATACCTCTTCGAGGGATTGTTCAGTAAATCCCTCAATCTCCATCACCTTCGCATACAACGTCTCAGACCAGTGGGTGGGGCACTTAATTGCTGCTGCCATTTCTCCAACAACGTATACAAGATCGGACATCATAGAATTATTTTTCGTTCCCTTGGAACGCTGTGCCCGAAATGTAGAAGATGTTGCAGGGCTGGCAGGCACCCGAGGGGCTGAGTTACCATCTCCTTCCCCCTCACTGATTGGTTGTTCATTTGGTGATTCGTTGTTGTCATTTTCGTTGTCATCGGACCCATATTTATCTCCAAAATCTGAGTAAAGCGACGTCGCATATGACCCTGTCGCATTATCATCCCCGCAAATAATTTTAAGCCCCTCATAATTCTCAATTGGTTTGTTGATGAAGGGCTTCGCAGCCGGATGAGCCTACATTTGTGAGGAAATTCTCAAATTAACCTAAGGCAGCAAGAGAAAATTATGAGTTAATAACAAAAAAATTTAATCCTTGCAGCAGTACCTCAGTGTATGTGTATGCAACAATGGGGTCCAACGTGATCATCTTGTTCTCGTCATCCCAACCAGCCCCGCTTAAATCCCTAGCTTTCTTAATTTCAACATACCTTGCTTTCAATGTCCGGTAATGGTTTTCCACATTTTCAGGAGTGAAATCTGTGCCAAATTTTTCATTTACAGCAGTGGCTGCATGTGCGAAGGCAATTCTTTTGAATGACTTGTCGCACTTGAGTCCTTTGTTGGCTTGGTCAACCAACAAAGGAATCAAGAAGTTGTCAAACTCAGTCTTCCACCTCTTGTTAGGGGTTCCACGTTTCCCCTTCGCAGCCTTTGCACTAGCACCATCAACCGAACAGTTCACACCTTCCATTATTCTAACAATACCAAAGCACAAAATGCTAGAAATTAATTAATTCACGAATTGAAAAGCAAGCACATTCTCGGACAAGATAGTTAAACTAAACAGGGATACGAGAATTTAAAGGCATGGGAATGAAACAATAGCAGAACACAGTCAAACTGTAAGGGAAAAAAGCATTTCAGTGCAGCAATATAAATCAGTCTCTAGGACTGTATTGGCGCCACATTTCATCCGCAATTTTATCTCTCAATTCAACCCATTGCCTGTTTTCCATACGTTGTTCTCGTTGGGATCGAGATTGCGAGATAACCAGATGCTCGTCTTCTATGTTTCGATCGACAAAAATCTGGTCGTTTGGATCGACCCCCGCAATATAGTTGTGGATGATGCAACATGCAAGCACTAGCAAGACTTGGGTCTTGTACGGGAAAAAAGGATGTGATGTAAGAATTTTGAAACGATTCTTGAGAGTTGCGAACGCGCGTTCTACTCTCGATCGTAACATAGAATGCCTAAGATTGAATAATTCTTTGCTATTCAATGGTGTCCTTCCATTGTGTTCTTTGAGATGGTATCTAACCCCACGATAGGGGGCTATGAAACCATTCATAGTTGTGTAGCCCGCATCTACCAAGTAGTACTTTCCTACAAGGAACATTAACATTAACATAACTAATTGCGAATTTGTAAAACAAATAATTTAATGTGCGCAACCTTCTATTGTTTTCAAACCCTCAGGTTGTGGTCGCGCGAGTGCATCTCTAAGGACTATGAAATCATTTGCCGATCCTTCCCACCCCGCTAGCACGTATGTGAACCTGAGGTCAGGATTCACAACGGCTAGTACATTTTGTGTTGGGCCTTTTCTACCTCGAAAACGGGCCAACTCATGAGCGGGGACTGACGCATCTATGTGTGTGCCATCCAAAAGACCAATACAATCCTACATAGGAGGAAAAGAAATTATTTCTTGAACCCTAAACATTATGAAAGATTCGCTAATGGAATTATGTGTCTTGATCATGTACTATTACCTTGAAAAAGGGATACCAATTAGGGTTGGTCTCAACGTCGGGATGGCAATTGCCGTTAGGGGGCTGAACGAAGTCATCGCGCAATGAGCACACTGCGCGTAGGACATTATTAAAGTACCTGCTAATAGTTTCACCAGACCGTACGAACTCTATACGCATTGTCCTATTCTTTGTGTTGTGGCCAACAATGTGAAGGAATATCGCCAGTTGTTCCTCCACCGAGACATGTCTTGTGTCGACAAGAAGGTGTTTGTCACGCATAACAGAGGCCAAATTCATGAAAGGACCTACGTCCATTCTAAGGTAGCTAACACAATAATCTCGGCCACCCCTTAAGATACGGTTCATATGTCTTTTCCTGGTTAGGTCCCTCAATAATGACGGAATGGGGCATCTTGATGTTCTAGGGATGTGCAATTCTTCAAACAAGATCGCAACAATGACAACTATTGTTGCAAAAGCTGCTGCGAGGGGCCTCGCACGCTCATCTAATGCCCAACTATCCATCTACACATTTTAGGAAAAAATTATGATTCATTTATTGTTAAGTGATTCCCTAGTTACTGTCAATTTGAACTATATATTGTGCAAATGGAAAGAAGGCCAACAGAATCAGAAATTATGTCTACATACTTTGCAGCCATTTTACGCTGAATATTGAAAAATTGTGCAGAATAATAGAGAAAGACAGCATAAGTATATGACAAACAAACCAACCATAACTGAAGGATAAACAAACAGAACAATACTTTGCAGCCGTTTATATTGTCGGCAACAAACTAGCCATATATCACAAGCCTAGAAATAATAACAGACTGGTAAACAAAATCATACTTTGCATGCATATATAATATTGTGTATAAACAATATAGGCAAAGTAGACAAGAGGTAAACTAGTGGCTATATACTCTGTAGGCATTTCAGTACAGCATGTTAAAAACAAGCAAGTTATGATAGTTGAACAAGAACATAAAGACAACCAAAACCCATTTATGCTGAGATCACAACTAAACAATAGACGATTGAAGGAGAAGCAGAATAATAGTGCAGAATAACAGCATAAACAACATAATTACAACTGAAATAAACTAGGCATATATGACAATCAGCTATAATTGAAGGTTAAATAGAATCATACTCAAGTATATAGTGCAAATGGAATCTAGGAAAAGTAAACAGAATAACAGTCTTGCGAAATCAATGAAGACCAGCAACATATTCATTGCAAAAACAAGTAAACAAAATCATTCTCAAGTATAAACAAAATAAAAGTGATGTGTATTTGCTTTGGTAAAAGATAGTAAGAAGACAATGATTATGTAGCTGCCATGCATATCACCAAAAATATAAACAATGTAAATATCCCTGAAAATTTATTTGTTCACCGAAACTAGTGTATTATATATCAAAGACAAAGTTGTCCATAACAATGAAAATGTTAGCAATTAAAATACTGTGAAAATATTAACAAATTAGCAGTATTAACATATAGGCAAGCTAACAGTGTATACCTCTCAAGAAGGCATCAGACAAACTAAGCAGATGCAATCACTAATAAAAAAAAAATCAGGAGTGAGAGAACAATATTGAAAATTATGCAAAATAATAGAGAAAGACAACATAAGTATATGACAAACAAACCAACCATAACTGAAGGATAAACAAACAGAACAATACTTTGCAGGCATTTATATTGTTGGCAACAAAGTAGGCATATATCACTTTCCTAGAAATAATAACAGACTGGTAAACAAAATCATACTTTGCAGGCATATATAATATTGTGTATAAACAATATAGGCAAAGTAGAGAAGAGGTAAACTGCTGTATATATAATTTGCAGGCAATTAGTACAGCATGTTAAAAACAACCGAGTTATGACAGTTGAACAAGAAAATAAAGACTACCAAAACCCATTTATGCTGAGATCACAACTAAACAATAGACAATTGAAGGAGAAGCAGAATAATAGTGCAGAATAACAGCATAGACAACATAATTACAACTGAAATAAACTAGGCATATATGACAATCAGCTATAATTGAAGGTTAAATAGAATCATACTCAAGTATATAGTGCAAATGGAATCTAGGGAAAGTAAACAGAAGAACAGTCTCATGACAGTTGACGAAATCAATGAAGACCAGAAAACATATTCATTGCAAAAACAAGTAAACAAAATCATTCTCAAGTATAAACAAAATAAAAGTTCCTGTGTATTTGCTTTGGTAAAAGATAGTAAGAAGACAATGATTATGTAACCGCCATGTATATCACCAAAAATATAAACAATGTAAACATCCCTGAAAATGTTTTTGTTCACCGAAACCAGTTTATTATATATCAACGACGAAGTTGTCCATAACAATGAAAACGTTACCAATTAAAATAATATGAAAATATTAACAGATTAGCAATATTAACATATAGGCAAGCTAACAGTGTATACCTCTCAAGAAGGCATCAGACAAGCAGATATAATCACTAATAAAAAAAAAACTCAGGAGCGAGAGAACAATATTCAAGAACAAAGAGAGAACAATATTCGTGAACAAACAACCGAAACTGGAAAAACCCAAAAAAAAAAAAATCAGAACAAAAAAAAAATACAGAGACAAGAACACAACAACACCCAAATGGGAGATAGAGAGACATGAAATCCTACAGAGAGATTCAAATTAAAAAAAAAAATACAGAGACAAGAAACCAAACGGTAAAAACCCAAAAAACCCAAACGGGAAAAACCCAAAAAACCAAAAACTCAGTAGTAAGAGAACAATATTCGTGAACAAAAAACCCTAACGGGAAAAACCCAAAAAACCAAAAACGCAGTAGCAAGAGAACAATATTCGTGAACAGAAAACCCAAACGGGAAAAACCCAAAAAACCAAAAACCCCACAAACGGGTTTAAGGATACCACAGCTACGGGTGAAATGTATGACGAACCCAAAAGAAACCCAAGTCCACCAAAAATACAGAGACAAGAACACAACGAAAGCTTCGGGAAAAACCATAACAGCGGAACAAACCTTAAAAATCTACAGCAGGAGGAGGAGGGTTCCAAGTCCCCGGCCACAGGCGGCGGGGAGAACAAAACCCTAGCAAGAGAAGGGGACAGTGGCGATGAGAAACCCTACCGAAAATCGAGACGCCCGTGAGTTTGGTTAAGAAGCGGTGGTGATAATAAAGCAGTCACGTGCGCGCACGTGGGCGAAGTGGCGAGTTCGGCGAGATGCTCAAATTTCCCTGAACTCCGACTTCGGAGTTTCTCAGAGGGAAGTGGAAATGGGTGAAGTGAGGGAGTCTGGAAGTGTCACATCACGCCGAAGTCATCAATTCGGCGAACCAAACGTTTTTAAAAATGGCCGAAGTCAGCACCTCGGTCACTTCGCCCTCCAATGAAACCAACCAAACACGCCCTTAATATATTAAGGGCACAAAGTTACTATTGAATGATTCATTGTTTGTCAATCATTGAATATCTTAAGGGTGTGACACAATAGGGCTAAGGGAGAGAATAGGGGTTCGAATCCTTCCTCTAACAGTTTTATTTCTATACTGTTTATGCACTACATTTGGGTCTAATACTGTTCATTAATATTGTTCACTGGCACGGGTGTGGGCCTCCTATGGAAGAAACATTTGTTTCACCACTATAGGATTACAGGATAGTGAGATTTTTTTAAGAGGTTCATAAGCCATTATAATTGCTCACCTTCACGCTTGTCATCTATTTGTTAAAAAAAAGAAAAAAAAAAAAAATCATCACTCGATCATTAATATAAGCATTTGAATTCATTAACATGAGCACATATCCTAAGTTTTTTCCCAAAACAATCAAAAGTAATCGAGCAACGAGTAATAGTAAGCATTATGAACTATCATTAACCAATCATAATATTATTTATATGTTCATTGGTTGTCAATGACATAACCACGTGAACCACTTCTTAAAAGTTGTTCACATTTTTGTAGGTTTTGTTTTTTAAATATTCAAGAACTTGGGAAAACTTATATATATATATATATAATTTGACAATGTTTCAAGCTATCTTAATTAAATACATATGTTTTTTTTTTTGTCATGGCTCAATCATGTAATTAAGAGAGAAAATTGAGCCCTCGACTTTTCGAGTGGGGTCAATTATCTTAACCACAAAGCTATTAAGCATGACATAATTTTAATTATTCAATGAATCCCTATTTTCTTTATTAATTAAAAAATTATAAGAATAATTTAGTCAATCTAGAAATCAGGCCACTTAAATTGGATTATCTCTAATCAAGGTGATCAAATTTCATCCATGGGCTAATACTATGTTTGATTCAGCCCACTACTACATAAGTTCATCTGCGCTCCATAGACTCTGTGATCAAGGTGATTAACATCATTATTAGTTTATCACCTTTTTACATATATATAAATGCTTCAATTTGAGTTTATGATTAGGGTTTTTCATGCCTAAGAAAGTCTGAGTCTCAAAATTTTACTTATAGCCATGATATTGAATTTAGAATTATTAAAGAAAAAATAAAAAAAATTTGAATTTAATAAAAAAAATGATCTAATGAGAATTTGAACTTCATGGATATATATAAGCAAATATAGACATGTTTTCTATGTTGAATTTTGATATATATAAAACACTTTTTTAATACTAAAACTTTTCTTATCTCGAATAAAATAATAGTATCCTTTTACTATACTCTTTACATAAATAAATAAATAATTACATAATTAAAAAAATTAAATATATACGTAGTTTTCAAAAATAAAAATTAAAATATATTAAGAAAAATCCTTCTTTTGTATCATGCTTCTACAAAATAATATATAAGTAAAATTTTAATAGTGTTATTTTTTTAGTACATTCAAGATAATAATCTCATCTTCGATTTGGACATATGGATATGGCTCCCGCCTTGTAACAATGACTATTCGACCTCTCCAAAGTCAAATAGTCTTTTATTCCATTTGGAACTTGTTTGGTGAGCATCCACAAACATTAGTTTTACATGTAACTTTATATATGAACTTAAATTATAACTTTCAAATCTTCCGTCTTTAATCCTTAAAAAAAATATATATACTTTTTTAACAAGTATATACAATGGACAAGATGTCACAAAAGTATTAAGTGCCTATAAAGATCAAATTAAAAATGAACAATAGGGTATTTAACAAATGTTATCTCAATGGAAAGTATATGAAGATCAACTTGCTTATGAATGCAATCAATTCAAGTCAATCAACTCAAGCTAAAAATCTTATAAAGAAACATCTAAACCAATCCATAAGACTCGTTCTTTGGCGTCTTAATTATTAAATCACATGCACCAACCCATGTATGAGATTATATATATATATATATGTATACACACATGATCAATTGATCATTTTATATCCATGATGAACTTCTACAAAGTTAAATGTGCAATTTAAAACTTTTTTTAAGAGTAATCCTAGCTATCTCACGTAATTAAATAATAACGATAAGTTTTTTTAATGATGCTTCAACAGCATGCGTATTCCTTCTTTAATGTCGAAATCAACAAAAGATTAATAATTAAAGATATATAATTTTGATAGTAAATATATAGTATTTTTTTAGATACTAGATCAAATTTTAATTATATTATCTTTTTTATAAATATTTTTTATATTGTAGCTATTTTTTTATAATTATGTTTGTTTTCAGTAAATCATGCTTCATCCACTTTATCTAAAAACAAAAAATTAAAATCATACAATTAGATCACTTTTAATTATCTTATTTACACTATTTATTTAATAATACTCTAATTAATTAACAACAAATCCAAATATATGTCCATTTACATCAAATGATCCTCTAAATCCACCTCCATAATTCTCCGAATCATCTACCACTAACCTCAATTAAACAAAATATATATATATCAAATTAAACCACAATTCTCACACAATAATACACCAATTTCTCCATTCCTAAAGTTCAAAACAACAAGTATCAAATGGGAAAGGGACAAGCTTGAGCCTTATCACATAATTAAACCCACCAACCATAATTAATCAAGTACTAATCCCACCCTTAATCAACCCATTAGTGCATAATAGCTAATTAGGCCGCCCACTATCCGACAAAGATACGCTAACGTCGTGTACGCCACTCTAAACTCCAAACTTCTAACGGCGCTGACGTGTAATCTTCACCTAACTTCCACGTGTCCTATCTTTTCCCGCCATTCCCATTGTCAAAACATAACGGTTTTTTCAACGGTAGTTAGGCACGCATTTCCCGGCTTTTCTCCTCCCTTCCCTTAAAACCAAGGCCATGTAGCAGCTCCACTGCTCATACCTCCCCTTCTTTCCACCATGGCTAACTTCTTCAACTTCATCATCATCTTCATCTTTGTTTCCATCTTTCAATCCTCTGGCATCAATGCCGCACTCCCAGGCCTCTCGCGGGACCTCGCCGCCCTCTCATCCTTCTCCGCTGCCATCACCGGTGATCCTCACGGCGTTCTCCATAGCTGGAGATCCCCGGAGATTCATGTTTGTAATTGGACCGGTGTTACTTGCCATCTAATGAAAGACCGAGTTGTTCAGCTTGATCTAAGTGGCAGGGACCTCATCGGAGTTATCTCACCGGAGGTGGCTAACCTTTCCTTCTTGGCCGTGCTTGATCTCTCAGGGAATTTCTTTAGTGGGAGGATCCCACTGGAGATTGGCTCTCTCTCAAGGTTGAAGCAATTGAGTCTTTCTTCTAACATCCTTGTCGGAACCATTCCGGCACAGCTTGGCTTTCTTCACCGCTTGGTTTACCTTGATTTAAGCGGAAACCAACTCGATGACCGAATTCCTGAGCCTCTGTTTTGCAGTTTATCTTCATTGCAATATATGGACCTTTCAAATAATTCTCTAAGTGGTGAGATTCCTCTTGGAAATCAATGTAGCCTTCTTGAGCTGAGATTTCTTCTTTTATGGTCTAACAATTTGGTTGGTCCTGTCCCTTCATCTCTAGCAAACTCAACAAAGCTAGAGTGGATTGATTTGGAGTCTAATTTTCTAAGTGGAGAGTTGCCTTCTGAGATCTTTGATAAGACTCCTTACTTGCAATTCCTCCATCTTTCTTACAATAATTTCACAAGCCATGGTGGTAATACTAAGCTCGAGCCGTTCTTTGATTCCTTGGTGAACTGTTCTCGGTTGCAAGAGATTGAGCTCGCAGGGAAATAGCCTCAAGGAGAAATACCAGTATCCATTGGTTCTCATGTTAATCTTTTTCAACTCCATCTTGAAGAAAATTTCCTCTCTGGTCCTATTCCTCCAAATATATCCAACCTTGTGAACCTCACCTACTTGAATCTTTCAAACAATGTGCTGAATGGATCCATACCACCTGACATATCAAGATTAAAGAAGCTAGAGAGACTTTATTTGTCAAACAATTTGCTCTCTGGTGAGATCCCAGTTTCGCTCGGGGAGCTTCCACACCTTGGACTTCTTGATTTCTCCAGCAATTTGCTTTCGGGTTCAATCCCGGAGAGCTTCTCGAACCTCACACAGCTCAGATTGCTCATGCTTAATAATAATCGGCTCTCAGGGATGATACCGCGGAGTCTAGGTAATTGCATGAACCTGGAGAACTTAGATCTTTCATACAATCAGTTAACAGGAAGGATTCCTAGTGATGTTGCAGCATTAAGTAGTTTGAAGTTGTATTTCAACTTATCAAACAATTTCTTGGAAGGTTCTATTCCATTGGAGCTGAGTAAGATGGACATGCTACTGGCATTGGATTTATCGTCGAACAACTTCTCCGATAAGATCCCTCCGCAGCTAGGAAGTTGTATAGCTTTAGAATATCTCAATCTCTCTGGCAATGCTTTGCATGGCCCTCTTCCGAGGTCCATCGGAGGCCTTCCTTACCTTGAAGCTCTTGATTTATCTTCTAACCAATTGGAAGGAGCGATGCCGGAGTCCTTGAAAGATTCTTCGACACTCAAGCTCCTCAACATCTCATACAACAACTTCTCCGGCATTGTACCAGAGGAAGGAGTGTTCGCTGTTCTTTCGATGGACTCCTTCTTGGGCAACCCTGGCCTATGTGGTTCGATCTCTGGCATGTCGCAATGCGGTGGTACTGGTAATCGAGCTCATCGATCCATGATCTTGCCGATCCTTATGGCCTTAATCAGCACACCTTGCATAATATGTTTTTGTGTCTGCTTCCTTGCAAGGAAATTGCGAAGAAAACTTCAATTGCCAATCTTCAAAAGAACAATCTCTGTAGAGGATGCTGAAGAAGGAAGACAACCGGACTATCCGCGCATTTCCTATTGGCAACTCATGGAGGCCACTGGAGCATTCTCTGAGTCGAACGTCATTGGTTCAGGCCGATTCGGTCAAGTATACAAGGGAATCTTGCATGATGAATCAACAAAGATAGCAGTGAAAGTATTGAATCCAAAGAGTGGTGTTGATATCTCCAAAAGCTTCAAAAGAGAGTGTGAAGTCCTCAAAACAACTCGACACAGAAACTTGATCAGGATCATCACAACCTGCAGCAAATCAGACTTCAAGGCTCTAGTCCTTCCTTTGATGGTGAACGGAAGCCTCGAAAGCCATCTATACCCTCGAGGACTCAGCCTGGTCCAAGTAGTGAGCATTGCAAGTGATATTGCCGAAGGGATCGCTTACATGCATCACTACTCTCCTGTTAAGATAGTCCATTGTGATCTAAAGCCGAGCAATGTTCTTCTCGACGAAGATATGACCGCTTTAGTAGCTGATTTTGGTATTGCAAGGCTGATGAATTGTAGTGCTGATGAAACCAATGAATCTTTAGGCTCTTCTCCATGCATCTCTACCACTGGCTTGTTATGTGGATCAGTTGGTTATATTGCTCCTGGTAAGCATGAATTTCTATCTAGCTTTTAATCACCTTATGATTTTTTTTTTTAAACTCAGCTGATAATTATCTGAAAATAATCACACAGAGTATGGAATGGGAGGCCAACCTTCAATGCAAGGAGATGTGTATAGTTTTGGAGTTGTACTCTTAGAGATGATCACAGGAAAGAGGCCAACTGATGTAATATTTCAAGAAGGTCATTCTCTTCATGAATGGGTGAACAACAACTACCCTCACAACATTGAGAAAATCATGATGGAGGCACCATTAAGAGATGCTTCGCAATTATCGAATTCTTTGTATTATAAGAAGTTAAGGAGAGATGTGACAATGGAGCTCATTGAGCTTGGTCTAGTTTGCACACAGTTCTCACCTTCGATGAGGCCTATGATGAATGATGTTGCTCATGAACTTGCTCTAATGAAGAAAGATCTCTATCAGCATGCAATGCCTAACCTTAACACTAATCTTGAATCATGTTCAGAATAAAGAAATTGTAAAGGCACTAATATGAGACAGGGATCTGACCTGATTTTATTAAACAATGGTGGATCCTCTATTTTATTAGCCATTTGTTTTGTTGCTCCTTTATCAACAAATTCTTTTGGATTTTCAATTCAGAAATGGAGAGGTCACTCAACTCTTTTCAAACATTGATTATGAATTGATGAAGGTTTGTGGAGTTTGGTGAACATTGTATAGCTCTCATCTGAAATCCATTCTATGATCCAATCAAATAATAATATAAATTTATCAATGTCTAATGTGATTGTCAGAAAGTGAAGCCTAACACACTCCTCTCTTTCTTCTTCAGAGTTGATATTTACTGCAGGAGATGGAAGAAGCATGATGCCATAGTTCCAGATAACTTTGACTTTTATTTATATTTTATATGTTGTATGATATCAACTTATTGTTTTTATCTAGGCATGTGTATATGACTGAAACTCCTCTTTTTATCTTAATGTATGTCATTTATTTATTTGTTGAAAAAGAGAATGAAAAGTTTAGTGATCCATCTATATCACCTCTAAAAATAATGTAAGTTAAAAGCGTTACATTTTTTTTTTTTGTGTAAAAATACACACCTTATTCTTTGTTATTAATGTATATATTATTTTCTATAATGTGAACTGTTATAACTTTACTCTCAAGTTTATATATTGAAGTTCATCACCTTTTTTTATATTTCACTCCATATTTATAGTAAAGTTTTATCTGTGACTGATTTTGCATTTCGGTACTAAAACAGAGTCACACACATATATATATATATATATATATATATTGTAAAGTTTTATCTGCTTGTTTTGTTTTTGCTGCAGATGCTCAAATGGTCTGAAAGAAAGTTTCACCAAAAGATGGCAATGCAGTCAAGACTTGAGAGTTGTGAAATCTCATTAGTTTAATGAACTTAATTTTTCCATAAGATTATATGAAATCAAAACAATCAGACTGATAGACCCTATATTACATAAAAAGAAAACAAAAGAGGTATAAAACTTAGGACAGAGGATAGATATGAATTCTGTTCATAAACTTCAACTAAAATAGTACATTTTCAATCTGTTCAGATGGTAATTAATTAAATTTGAACAAGTTGGAATTGCCAAATAACATGCCGAATGTTTTTGATAATTTGTGCTAGTTTTACTGATAAATCAGAGTATACATTTGGAATTACTGGTTCTTCAGAAATGCAGGGAGACAATGCTAGATGCTGCTAGATGAGTTAGACTGCTAAAAAAAACATTTTCCAGCTCTCTTCCTTCACTGAAGATGTCATCTTCCATGATTGCTATTTAAGTATTGTGTAGAAAGATTCAGCATAACAAGAATTTGTCACCATAAATTTCAGTTTTATTTAATCTTTCAAACTGAAACCAATCAAAGTTCTATTGCTGAAAGGACAGCAACCAATAACTCCATTCTTAACATACTAATGACAAGCAAATGTTCAATCCTCTGATGATTTCATATAAAAAACAAACCAATGGGAATTGAAACTTGTGGAAGTTCTCATTGATAAGATTGGAAGCATTAGAAGGAGAATTTCCAAGTCCCATGAATGGTACCTAACCCATATCAAAAGAAGTGGGACCAGAAAAACACAAGTACATGGATAAAACACAGACTATATAGTTATTCGATTTTCCTATTTCGGTGAGTATTGATACCCTTGTGTTTCACGATAAACCACTATATAGTGCTGCAAATAAAGTTTGTCGATCCAACATGAACGAAAAGGATGTGCACTAGAAGGGTTGGAGTCTGAGTCAGATGCATGTAGTGTACTTCTAAATCGAAAAATTATGCAATCAAGTAGATAGAAAATTTTCTCATAAATATATTTTATTCCCTCTCATTGTACACTTCTAAATTGATCTTCATGGACAAAATTAAATTACCAGATTCACATTCACATGATACTAAAAGAAAAGGCAAAAATGACAAATCTTAACAGTATTGAGTCTATCAACTTGCATGCTTGATGATGTTAAGGTAAATAGTATCTTAAAGGTGATTGGGAAAAAGGCAAAAGAAAAAAAATATATAAATCGCTTGCAAGACTGGCTTCTGTCGGCCAGATTTGTAGCACAGAGCAAGCAGGAGGTAGATATCAAGAACAAAAGGTTGATGCTACTAGAAAAAAGTGAAGGCATGAGCAAAATACACAGCATGATCATGTTAGTCAAGTTATTTAATAAAAATGCATAAAAAATAACAGCATTTGCCACTTAAATTTGAAGAATGAATGAACTTATAAACTCACATTCCATGAGGAAGTCAAGCGAGTCATAGGTGTTTTTAACTGTTCTTTTGGCTCCTCTAGATCTGTCATTCAGCAAATGAAGTTAATGTTTAATTTAAGAACTGAAACATTGGTATCAACAAGAAAGTAGAATATGAATGCTAAATAGATGACAACATTAATCATGAGAAGTTGAATAGGTAGAAGTGTCAATATAGATGGATGAAGAACTAAATTTCTTTGCCGTGCATCATTCCATCACACTCAGAGTAATCATATGAAAGCTCTGGGAAGAAGAAAATGAGAAGTGGGATAACTATTGCATGAAGTAGATTCTGCTTCAACTTTTCGGTCTCATATGGTTAGTGCCGATTGTTCCTAATTTGGAAAAAGAAAGCCATCATAAAAATATTCCACTATCCCCCAGAGTAAATATCTTGTTTCAATCATCATAATAAGATGATTTTCCAAACCTTTAAGCTTTATTGTGGTAGTGTTCCTAAAATATCTGCAAGGCAAAGTTCTGAAAAATTCTCACCGATTATTATTTTCTTCTCCTCTCACCTTCTCTTCATCTTCCAATGCACCTCAAAAATGGTATCAACATAAATTGATTAGCACTTTTCTCCATTAAATTTCTTGATTTTTCTGACGATTCATGTCATGGGCTGATACCTGAAGAGTTTGGCGCTTTACCAAATTCGCCAAAAGGCAATTAAAGAAAAAGTTCCATGTCGTTTTGGTAAGCTCAAGCCACTGCTGCATATCAACTTCGGCAACGACCAACTTCATGGAAGGATTCCAAAGATTTGGTATCTCTTTCTTCCTCTTTCAAGCAAAATTCCACCTTCACTTCAAAACTGCACCAGTCTCTGGTAACCCCAAACTCAATGAGGTGAACTACTACGAGGTGGTGTTTTTACTTCATTAACGTTGCATTCAAATCATTAGAAATCATTTCTCCATAACATACCCTGACTTTAAGACTGCTTTTGGTATGCACTGTCTCCATTTCAGCATTCCTTATCACAATCTTGTGTAGTCCAAGTATAAAAGTACCAGTAGAATTCTGGATTTGGAGTAGTCTTACCCAAGAATAACCTGTAGAAAATTTTGTCTATGCTACTGGAGTTTTACAATTTCAAGCAACTCTTCCATGGAAGTTCAGAAAAACTGACGAGGAATGAATAACCTGCACCACCATCCTCCAGTTCACGTCATCCACGGTTAGTTAAAATCAAGTAATGTTCTCAGTTACAATGACATGACTGTGATTGTGAGAGTTTATAAAGAAAACATAATGTCTGAAAGTGAGACCAAGTAACATTTCCTTTCACTCGAAAACTCAAGTTAATTCTGCCATTGTAACTAACAGGTTTGGAAAACAAGAAAAAGATTACAAATCTATTTTTAAAACTTCAGGAGCTAAATAATTGTTGTGATGCAGTAAAAGAATTCAAACAACCTAGAGCAGCCCAGTCATCTTATGCTTGTCTTTATCTTATCTGAGAATATGTGAATGATAAAATTTCTAATTTAAAATAAATTGTAGGATATGAATCTCTTCCAGAGTGCATGCACCCAAGAGGTCCTATTAATGAGATGCCCAGTGCTTGATGCTGCTGATGATTTGGACAGTAAAATATGTTGACTACTTACCTCAACAACAATACAACTGCAATCTTTACAGCATCATGTGGCATCTCATCATCTACAGTCACCAGAGAATAATATTGGTAAGATCTGTAAAGTTGTTTGCAATGCAATTCATTGTTTCAGAACTAAAAGTTCAGTAAGGTCAAAGGTAATTAGAAAATCATACGTTTCAGATGATTGTGATAAATGCCATGTCAACGAATCTTCTTGTACTCGATACCCAAATGATACCTCCCATAGCAATCCAGATTAATATGTTAGGCTAAAATAACATAAGAAGTGGCAGACATGAAAGAATTGTCGTATATTTACATAGTAATCAGGAAGAGAATGCCACTTTGTCAATCGACAAACCTGTATTAGGGAGCATGAAAGTAACTTCACACTGAAATAAGAGAAATGAAGGTTATCTTCTTATGGGGCCTATTTGGATTGTTTCTGATTTAATAAATCACCTTCTTTACAAGATTGAGTTCAGACTTTGAAGGTCAGAAGATTCATAAATTTGATAACAAGGGCACATTGAAGGAAGCAAGAAATTTAATTTATAGAAAAATTCCAAAGTAAAACAGACAGTTACTAAAATTTCTCATGAAATGCATGTCAATCCAAAATCATCAATTTTTCTTATAGTTCGAAGCAGTGAAAATGCTGGAATGAAATATAAAACTAATGACAGGATATAAAGGTTCCACTTAAATACCTTGCTATTAGACCACCCCAAATGGCTTTACCTTAAGTAGAGACAATTGAAAGACTGACTCAAGTGCACATCCATCTGGCTCCTTTTGACATTTCAGAAGCCTTGCCCACCTCACCAATATTTCAAGCACCCAGATGTACACCATGCACATATCTAACGCTTACACCAATCACACAGCAAGGGAAAAAACAAAGGTGATCAGTAACCGAAAACTACTTACATATAAAGAATTGTACCATAACTGTCGTAATACTATCTAAGCATTCCACCAGTTTTAAATGACAATTTCAATGAAAATTAAAAAAATATATATTACTCCTACCAGGAAAACTATATAATTCTTTAAGGGAAGGAAAGAAACGATGTATGAGCTAAAGTTTGAGCTCATGGCACTCACAACAGAGTGTTGTCTTATTAAATATCTGCATTTTGCAGATCAATTCTCCAATACAATCTTCCTACATGAGTCGTGATCCAATCATGGTATAGACTGAGCTAACATAAAAGAATAAAATTGGCGACACAGAGGTTATTCACTTCTTTCTGAACCATCGCTGGCTACTGCAGGATGCTGCACCAGTTAATATATAACCAACTTCTCTTCAAAAGAGGTGGCACCAGTTTGAGAGAATTAAATCGAGAAGGAGAGGACTGCCTGCTGATCAGAAAAGATTGTATCAGATAAAAATCTTGAAGAAACAATGCATAGAATGCAATGCCCATTTGAATGATCATATTCTCCTAGAGTTACTTTACGATAAAACTATGCACTCTTTCTCTCATTGATGGATTTTTACATTGATTAATCACATTATCATAAATGTCAAATAAAACAGAATAAATTTGAACATTGTATCTCATACCTCCATAACAGAGACTAATTTCGAATCTTCCTCTTGAGCATGCTTCTTCACATATGGGTTTCTTATTTTTGATTCAATAACATTAAGTTGCTTGTATATCTCCTTCAACAACTTCAACTGCTCTTTGCCTCTGTCAGCATCATCCTGAATTGTGGCATTTTCCCTCTCAAATTGCTGGAGCTGACACTTTAGCTGTCCAACATTTTTCAGATATTCAGTGATTTCATTCTTAGGAGGATCGACAACGTGATAGTTCATGGATTTAGTTCTCATGGGCATTGAGAACCTCTTCCCATGGTTCATAGAGGTCCCCTTCCTAAGTTTGGATACCTTGTTCTCCTGATGAGAATATATGAGAGCTTTATTTAACCATTCATCATCTTTGAGAATGTAATTCATAGCTTCGTGTGGCACCAATATTTCCTTAGCTTTCAGAATGGAGTCTTCCAATACTTGATTGAAATTTTCATTAAGTTTGTCTCCTTTCTGATCCTCTGGAACTTCATATATGTCTTGGACACTGACAGAATGGAATGTGTTTACATTTGATTCAGTTTCCAAACATGAACTGCTCGGTGAACCACAGTCTGAAAGTTTCTGTGAGATTTCTGACTGAGAAGGCAGGCGTGAAACATGTTCACCATTTAACTTGATCCTCACACCTTCACCACTCACCGCTGAATACCATGAGCATGCAGGAGAAACCTCTTCCACATTCACAGGATCTTTTATAACTAAACTTCCATTGCAACAACCTTCTTCAACATTCTTGTTCCATGTCCTCTTTTCTTCTTCAGAATGTTTCAAATCAGTATCACTGTCCTCAAACAACTCTGAATTTTCACCTTCTGTAAATTTCCTTTCAAGTTCGACACGGAAATCACCATCCTCTCCTGATATTAACTGCCTAGTAAGAAGTGAAGGGCTGGTTTCATCAATTATGTCCGACTCATGGCACAAGCAATCAAATCGAAGAACAGGTAATGAAATGTTTCTTCTGAACAAGCATTTCTTCTTCCAAAGGGTTGATGGCTTTCCTAAGATTCTCATTTCTTTGACGTCAATAACGGATGTCGATTGGTGCTTGCAAGCCTTCAGCTGACTTCTGAGTGTTTGAATCTCCATTTCTTTCTGCTGCACAACTTCTTCAAGATCTGCCAAAAGCTCCTCGGCAAGATAAAGTTTTTCCTCCATCATTCTCTTGTATTGGCATGCTTCCATCTTCTCTATCGCTTTTTCTCTCTGAAGTCGTAAAATCATAGAGAGAGCTTCATTTGCGGCACTTGCCGAAGCATCTCTTTCCTCTTCAATTTCATTATAAAGTTTTTCCAACAGAACACATTGATTGAAGAGAGCATCTTTCAATACAGAAATCTCACCCTCAGCCATACTGCAAAATCACTCACCTACACCTGAGAAACCATGTCACAATTAATAATCTAATAAAATGAAATAAATAACAGAGGCAGCTATTACCTTTCTTGATTAAAATATACATATGACACATAAATAAAGAATTACGATACAAATTGGCGACAAGGTGACTGCAATGATTATGTAATATGTAGTTTCCTCTATTACATAATAATAAGGAAAATTTTTGGTAGAGAATGAGTAATACAAATGCAGGTCATGCACCGCATTCACTGTTAAGAACTAACACATAATTGAAAGATCAAAATACTTGTCCCCATATCCATGGAGAAGGTCATTTACAACTTATGACTGGATGCAAGGAGGTTCTCACTGTTCATAATCAAAGAGAAAAACAAAAAACAAAACAAAATTCCCAACATACCTGAAATAAGGAACCACTGCACTATCGCTCATTAAAAGAGAGCATCCCCAAAGCCATCTCAGACAAAACCTATAAAACCAATGAAATTAATGACCAAAATCACCAGCATATGGAGAATTAGTGAGCAACCAAATTCCCAAAATCCAACCTTTTCTTCTAACAAAGATTTCTCACAGACAAATGTCTGTGAATCAATCAAGCATGTAAACCTAGGGCTACCTCCCAGACACCACAATGCTCTCCCAACAATCCCCATTTCTCTCAAAATCTAAGAAAAGAAAGGGCTCCTGCTGTTTGCCATGAAACGGAGAGGTACGCGTAGCTGTTGGATAAAATGTACCTAGAAAAGGGGCACCATGCCCAAATGGAATCCAATGTCTGGTCTCAAACCCTAACCCTAACCCTAAATTTTCTCCCCCTCTATTTTCGCTAGTTCCCTGGTTTTTCCGCGAAAAGCTATTGGCGCGTTCGGATATTTAAAAACTAGTTAAAACAACGGTAACTATAACGGCCCCCTTGGGCTCCTATCCACCGCACAAAATGCCTCGAGATGAGATCTGGAACAGATTAAAAAACGCAAGTTTATTTATATTTCACAAATCACCTTCCTGATTCTTGAATTTTTTGTTTACTACCACTAATCTTTTATTAATGAAACTTCAGAGTTTTGCAAGGGTATATTCACAAAAATGATTAAAGCAACAATTGAAAATGCATTATATTCTAAATCATGGACCATATTGGTCAATCAACCACAAATAATTCTGATAATTTGGTAGCCAACTTTATCACAACATCAATACATCATCTCCAGAACTTATTCCCATTTCCCACCAACCATATTGATATACCAAAAGCTTTCTAGTTTTTCTTAAACACATTACAATGAGCACAATAACCACATTGTGCATATGGTCCCTGAAGAGCATGTATATCTTCACAGCCAAAATGTACACAAACTGGCCCCTTTTATGCTGGATGTTCAAGATTCAGCAATGGACAGCATCCAATGTAAACATTAAGGGAAAAAAACAAAAGAAACAGAATCATGAGGTCCAGAAGCTGAAATTGTTGTAGAAGTCTGGTGAAACATGTTTGGGTAAGCACAGATTGATTCCATTGCGAGTGTGTCAGTATGGTTTGCTGGTGCACTGAAAGAAAACGGGAGCTGGCTGGCTGCCTGCTAATCGATTGGAACTTCCACCTCCATCTTCAATCCTGAGGTGCCAAGAATCTGAGAGACATACGGTTTAATCTGTGTTTCCATTTCATATATACATATAACCAACTGCGTAAAGCTTATAATGGCATGTTTTAAAGATGCCCGCATGTTTCTCAACCCAAAAACAAAAAAAAGTGTACACAAAGTAATGATATAGCAAAGACCAGAAAGAGATGAATACTAACAAGGATGAAAACATAAAGCCAGAGATTAAAAATAAATCATTATTTGAGAAATATATGACCTAGAAACAATGTTGACATTTTCACTTGTTGCCTTCTTGAAAAGCTTAAAATGGTTTGACTCTTTTACCTTTCCCAAAAAAAAGAAGCTCCAATTTTTTTCCCCCTATTATAAAGGGCGACAAGCTATATCCAGATAGAAAAATAATTATTCTCAGAATTGTTGAACAAAGTTTTTTTTTCCAGATCCATTATTTTATAATTTACAGGGCTCTTCAATAAATGCAGATTTCTTGGTTTTGTGGTAGCAAAGAAAGTATAATAAGGCACAACGGAATGACTTGAGTGAACTATTTATTTGTACCTGTTACTTAAGCCTATTTACTGAAGACCCTAACTATGTTTACAAGAACTCCCAAACTACAATAGTGTTCCAGTAAATGGTTAAAAAATAAAAACTAAAGGAAATCAAAACTGGAATGTGACTAGTGGAATAGCCACAAGCAATAATCAGTGCACTCAAGTGTTTCCCAGTATCATCACCAAACCATGCAAACAAATAATGTAAACAGTAAAGGGTCAGAGACATCAGTCATATGTTGGATGCAGCTTTTGTCTTTGATTTTCAATCTTACATGGGTTCTAGGTCTACAAGTGAAAATATAAGGATTATACTACTCATAGCAAAAGCTAGTGGAAGTGCATAAACCAACATTTAATGCCCCTTGATGTTTTAACAGCAACATAGATCAATAACAAAATACCATATATCTCCCAATCAAGAGCTTTCTGACAAAGTAAAATTTCCCATGTTCAAATCAGCTAATAGTTTGTGGTGAAGTACCTTAACGAAGTCAGATAGACTTAGCAAAGAATCCTCCTTGTATCCAGCTTCTTCCAAGACATGTGTCAAGACTTTCTGGAGAAAGTAAACTATGTTAGTATGGGTAAGCATATAAAGAATGTAACTTAAAAAGTAGGATCAATAGCAAAAGCAAACATCAGCTTAAACAATATAGTAAACAATTTGATAAGTGAATTACTGAGATGGTCACAACTAATTCATAGTTTCATAATATGCAAGAAATGAAAATAAAAAAGCAGAAGCAATTTTAATCTTGAAAAATATTATTCTCTAAACTAAATAGCATCGAATATACACACAAGTTATACTCCCCATGCTCGAGTGCAACTTGTAATCATTATTCACCAGTAACACTATTGCTTTCATTAAGATAGAATATTGCTTCCAATAACATTTCCAAAATAAAAGTGGCTTGCTTCGTTTAGTTAGAAAATAGCACTAGGTTTTCGAGATGAAGACCAGAAATTTACTATTAGATTAACTTCAAACAACAATCTAGATGACATACTTCCAGGAGTGCGGTACAGAATGGTGGTAACTACCTACATACATAGATTCAAAATAGTCCAGGTATATTAGCATGAAGGATAATAATTGTATTTTACATCCAGCAAGACACCCAAACAATACGCCAATCTCGGCAGCTGAAACATGTTTTCTTCAACAAAAACCTGTGGTCTCTAATTCAAAACATATGCAAATAAATATGGTTCTTTCAATTAATAAATGTAAATGAAGGACAAGATAAAGCAAAAATCACAATTTAGAGATCATACTAAAAAATCATATATAACACATCTAAATACTCATAGCATATATTCAAAAGAACAAAAAGAATTCAACCAACCTGCCTCTGCTGCTCAGTCATAAAAGATCCCGTCAAGTCCCGCAGAACACTCAGTATGCCATTGAAGGAAACCTTCCCGTTACAATCCAAATCATAAACCTTGAATATAACTACACCCAAAGGAGATCCACATTGATCTCACTATTATCAGAAAACAATCAATCAACAAAGTTAAGATCAATAAAAGCAAAAGAACAGCTACATTCGATCTTCTGCTGCAAACTAGTCCGAGAGCTGAAGGCTGACAAGAAGGCAACAAACTCCTTGAAATTCAACCCATCAAGCATTCTCAATAACCTCTGAATTAAAAACATCAAATTTCTTCAATAAGAATCGCATTGATTAAAAAATGAGCAATTTTGACAAAAAAAAAAAACAACCTGGGAAAGGGGATTGACGGCGAACTCGGGAACAGAGAGGAACTCATCGCCGGAGATGAATCCACTACCATTGCGATCGAGCTGGCAGAATCGATGGTACAACGACACGATCTCTTGTTGGGAAACTGGAAAAGTGTAAATCTTTTCAGCAAATTCCGAACCAAATCGCAGCCGTAGAAAGAGATACAAAGAAATGGAAAAGACGGAGACTCACAAGCGTGATTGCAGTGCTCTTGGACTTCTTCAATGTCGTATTGGGTGAGCATTGAGGAAGTGTTCCCCATCTCCTCGACAGCGAGAGATCGAACACGGATTCGAGATCGAGCAGTAATGCTTGAATTATATAAACCCTAATTCCGCCATTAGAGGCGTTCTTCGTTGCTTTGTTGGCCATTCCGATACAAACGAGGTCTTCGAAGGTAACAACTGTTTGAACGATCTTGGCCGTCAAAATGGCCTTGAGATTCGAGACACACATTTAGATGGCATATCTTCCCAGAGAAATGAAATCTATTTAGTATTAAGGTTTGGTAATTCTAATGCAAGAAAATTTTCATATCATTTATTTATTTCCAATAAATGAACTGTTTTTTTTATTACATAATCATACTTTATAAACTATTATCACACATCACCAATATTTAACTTATTAGATTACAAATACTCACAACCAACTCAGATTGCTAGTGTAGCAATTCTAATTCTTAGGCTACCCATTCATACCCACTCATATCATAAGTGCAACTAGTTAGAATCATGAGTTATTTAAAAAAAATAAATACAAATATATAAAAATTTACCTTTAATCATAATAACTATGAAAGGTTAATAGCATTGTTAGAATTTCAACCATCCAACCAATACCATTATTTGAACCTCAACCATAACAGAAGATAAGGAAATGCCTTGAGACCTTTGCTCAAAGAATTTCTAATAATAATTACTCCTCCTTCCTCTGATCCCTTGCTCAAAGAATTTCTAAATTTCCATCATCCAAGTGTAATACAACCACACAGACAGAGAATTAAAACAATTCCTCCTTGGAAGCTTTGAGTTGGAGTTCATTTATTATTTTCTGATTAATATCATAAACAGCATACATTGTAGCTCTTCACCAATTCATCAAAACGGAGTATACATGAAATATAAACAAAATCATCCAACCTGTATGACATGAGCATATGAACAATCTCTTGCTACTTAAGAAATCAATTTAGTGCATAATAAATTCATTAAAGATGATCTTAGCAAGGCAAGCACTCCTATGTACATCTGAAATTTTGGTGTACTTTATGCTGCAAGGAGCTTCTGGATATCCTTCTGCAGAACAGGAACAAAATAGCCAAAATTAGAGTCGACTTTGCAAAACCTGAGAAAGTAATCCTGAATTTTCAGAGCACATGCATACCTCAATCTGAAAAGGCGATGTGGTCGGCTGATATCTTTCAACAACCTTGCCATTTTTATCTATCAAGAACTTCTCAAAATTCCACTTTATAAGATCACCGAAAAATCCTCCTGCATTTGACTTAAGAAACTGATAAACTGGAGCTGTGTTTGGTCCATTCACATCGACCTGTTGATTAAAACTGGTTTATGCAAGCTTCAAAAGTAAAAATGTCTTCTTGAAAATGAATAGATACCTTATCAAAGATAGGGAATTCTGCTTTGAACCTTGTGCAAGCAAACTGCTTTATTTGTGAATTCGACCCAGGCTCTTGACCCCCAAATTGATTGCAAGGGAATGCCAATATCTCAAATCCTGCATTTCATGTTGACTGGATAAATAGACTTATAGGAAGCAATCCCTAGTCTAGTTCAAATGGTCCAAAACCTATATAACTCAGATATAATCCTAGCTCTTTCTAACCCAATGTCCACGTAAACCACAAACCAAAGAAACTATTCTTTTGGTTCAAAATTAAAAAGGACCATAATAACCAACCATTTGATCTTTGTTTATCTCCTGGTACCTTATTTTCCTTAACAAAATAAAATTCATGAAAACAAGACAACAAAGATCTAACAGCTTATCATCAATAAACTTTCGCAATAATTCTACACTGCACACTTTAAGAAGGGAAAACCAAAACACGTACTCATAGAAATGAAGGTACATTACAGAAGCATGCAGAGTACCGCATATGAATATAGGGCAGCTCAAACAGAAAATTGATGTTTATCATTGTTGCTATCAAGCTAACTTCATTGATGCTCATCTCGGAATATGTTATCAACTTCCACTGTATGTCGAACATGTACTACTAATTCTAGCTTGAATTTTTTCCAGCATCCCAAATCAGACTCATACTTTCTCCAGATTAGAGAAAAAGACATGTCATTCATTCATCTCACATATATATTGGGCACATCAAACTTTGAATGCTTAAGACAATAGTTGCCATTTCCTCCTATGAAGATGCCAATAGGTAACACATTTCTACATCAAATGAAAGATGATAACTGTAAGTAATTCTAAGTGTCTTAAGTAATATAAAACAAACAAACACACACACACACACAAGGTAATCAATATCAAGTAGAAATAAAGGCCAAATAAAATATGAAATAGAGACTAGCTTAAATCCCTCATTAACAATGAGTCAAAACTGAACACCAAAAAATAAAATAAAATAGAATAAAATAAGGATAACCATGATTCAAGCAATGTAATCACTAGAGGAAGTAAGAAGAGACAACATAAAGGGTGCGCAAGTAAGAGGCAATGTATAACCAAATACAGATCCTAATTGGAACCACAGAAATTTTGGGCGCAATAAATATAAAGACATTCCCAGCACTTTAATTTCCATATGTGCAGGATTGTGCAGTACAAATCATCAGGTCGGTGGCCATGATTGACAACCTATATTAGACATGTAAATAAGACTAATGAACCTTCAGCAATAATGGCAGTAACCGGTTCCCAGCAGTAGGCAGGATCATCAACCCAGTGGTATGGATATTGAGATAGAGAAAATGGGCATGGCAGGAAAGTCAAAAGGTAAAATTAGGAAAAAAAAAATGTTGGAAACAGGGATATTGAATATAACAATAAATAGGAAACTAGAAAGCAAGGGCTGCTGATATCAAAGAAGTAAGGAACATACCAAAAGCTTAACTCCTAAATGCTAACACATATCAATGCAATGCTAACATAAATGGCCTAAATCCACCTGGAAGGCAGAAAATTACAAGAATGATATTGAATTTAATAACATAAACTACAGGAATTTCACCTACTAAATTAACCCAAAAATGAGGAAAAAGTAAAAGGAAAAGCTAAGAAGCCAGGGGATAGGCTTGCGCATAAATGTACTACAGATCATTCTTTTATTTCATTGAAATACAATGCCTAAAGCATCATAGAATTCCAAGGATGGAAGTTGCCAAGGAGATTGCATATATAAACAGCTATTGCCATAAAGGAGGATTGAATAATTTATAAACACTTTCGAGGTTAGGGCAATCTCATATTCTCCAAAATGCAATTCTCAAGACTGTATGGCATAATAACGAAAAGCCTAATTAAGAGTATAATACAACCTTTAACCAGGTTCTCTTAGCATAGGAAAATAGCATATAGCTAAAGACAGATGGAATAAAAAATAATATGCAAGGTGGCATGAAAAACGAAGTATGGCCAAGAGAAGCATGAATGCGTGATCTCTGAAATTACCTTGACTTTTGTACTTCTCATAAATGTGGGACAACTCCGTGTAGTTTGATGTTGTCAACCCACTGAAATTAAGCATCAATTGCAATCACCAGTGAATTGAAACAGCAAGTCCAAATAAATAAAGTATAAAATAAAAAAAACCAAACTCGCTCAGTACAATCTAAGGAGAAACATTACCATTTTGAAGCAACATTAACTATCAGCAGTACTTTCCCTTTGAACTTGCTAAGAGATACATCTTTCCCATCAATATCCTACATTAATAAGAAAAAGGCTCACCGAACTTAAACGCAATTTCGTTGCATGCTACTGGAGAACCACCAGTGATCCAATTGCAGTCAATTTTAATAAATATACCACCATTATGCTCTACTTCAATACCTCACGCTTCAAAAAAAAAACTTTTTTTTTTCAACCCAAGGAAACAGAAAACAGAAGTAAACCACAAAATCAAAGAAAAAAGGCACAGAGTAAGAACATGTCACACGAAGCAATCACAAAATAATCCAACTTTTTTCCAAAATCAACGATAAAAATCACAAATTGAGATCCAAATAAAAAAATTCATAAAACAAAGCACCCAAATTCGAACAAGCCCAACCTTAACAGTGAACTCATAGATGCTCTTCTCCGTTGCTGCAGTGGCGTAAACAACGCCGGGCACCCTCGAAATCTTCGATCCTGACCCCGAAAACCTCAAGCGTCCATCAAAGATCCCACGGGTCGACAAGAGAGGTTTCGGCAACCCAGTCACAGATCCCGCCGAGAAATTCAGAAACCCAACCGGACTAGGAGCAAAGCCCGTCTTGCCACCACGAAAGAAAGCATTCAAGGGACTCGTAGAAGTAAAGAGAACAGCGGAGAAGGCCATGGAGGCCAGAAGGGTTAGGGTTTCGGAGATTTGGATGGATTTCTTCGAGGGTTTCAGAGAAATCACGGAACGAGGGTTGAAGAAGCGATGATGGAAGACGTGGATAAAGTGATTACACGTCCCAGAATATCTTTTTTTTTCTAATTTTGGAAATCTAAATTGGAAATATTCAGAAAAATCAATTTCCAAATATGAGAATGGAAAATTCCAAATATTAGTAATAATATTTTTATAAATGTCTTGGTATTTTGTTGGGTTAATTTTTCAGGAAGTGACCAAACTTTGACTTATTATCACTTCGGTCATCCAACTTTAAAATATATCAAAATGGTCACTCAAATTCTAATTCATATCATTGGACAGTCACCCGTGGCTTTCCAGCCCAAATTATTCTATGTGGCCGCCGAAAAAACTGAGGTTCGACGGCCACATAGACTAATTTGGGCTGAAAAGCCACGGGTGACTGTGGTACCTCAATTTTTTCGGCAGCCACTTAGACTAATTTGGGCTGGAAAGTCACGGGGTGGCTGCCCCGTGATATGAATTAGAATTTGAGTGACCACTTTGATACATTTTGAAGTTGGATGACCGAAGTGATAATAAATCAAAGTTTGGTGACTTCCTGAAAAATTAACCCGTATTTTGTTTATATGTAATAAGTTTTAGATGCAATGAAATGTTATGAGAACGGTGAATCGCAGATTTAGGTCGAATTTTTTTTGTCTATTTATTTACTGTTTGCAAGTTCTTTATGGAAGAATATTACTATTTTTTTCTTCCCAAAGTTGCATAATAAGAAATATTTTTTTCTAACCGAGTTAATAAATTTTTAAGGGTAGTTAAGCATCGTAAATGATACACCACAGCACCTACTTATTCACAATTGTGGGATGGTGCTCTTCTTTGTCAAAAATAAATAAATAAATAATATTATTATTTTCACTTTTTTTTTAAAAAAAATCCGTTATTAGTATAATTAAGTTATTATAATTAGAGGATGGGATAAAATATAACAGACATAATGGAAAAGGTGGATGTTGGTGGTTGGTTTTAAATTAAAAAAAAATTATAAAAACTAGAAGTTTATGTTTATAATAAAAACTTCCCAAACAATAAATTAATAAAATTTATTTGATTAAAAGATATTTAAGGGTCCCAATATAGTAAAAACAGATATGCATAATAAATTATTTGATTTGTGTGATATAAAACAAAATCTTTTTTATTCCGATCATTTGAAAATTAACTTATCATTAAAGTCGCGTAAATTATTCAATACATTATTTCTCACCGGCATGCTCGAAATCTATGGCGAGTCCTCCTCCACCCATTTTTAAAACTTTCCAAAAAAAAAAAAAAAAAAAAAAAAAACCCACTATAAAGACTTGCATGTTCAACTTTCCATCCATTTTTGCATTTAAAAAGCTTTGAAATTCGAATATTTATTGATCACTTTGTTAAATTAAAAAATATATTTATTTTTATTTGTATACCCCTCGAAATAGCTTAAATCATCTATGGGACCAACAAAATTTATTTTTTATCACTATATAACTCTTTACAATATATTCATGCACCAAATTTATGTGCCATTCTAAAACATTAAGCAGGAGTTAACCACATGAATTAAAAAAAAAAAAAAAAAAAAAAACCATACTACATTAAAATATAATATATTTTAGTTATTTAATGCGAAACTCCCAAATAATTAGATTTTTTTTAGGGAAAATTATTTTTTACCCCTCGGGGAATTCAAAACTTCCCAGTCAGCCCCTGCAAAGTTTGAATACCCCAGACAGCCCTTCCTTTATTGTTTTACTTTTTTTTTGCCCCCTGTAGATCATTTAGACTGGGTCCATGTTGTGAAATTCTTTATTTGCCCTTGAACATGGTGGGAAAAATCCACCATGGATTCTCTTTCCTCTACTTTCATCTGCCCCTTTTTTGCTTTCTTCTCCGGCCCTCCGTCGACCCCCGTAGAGTCCTCTCCAACAACTTCACCCGCGTCTCCGAGCTCCTCCCGACTCCGAGCTCCTCCCAACCTCAAGCCCCATCATTCATGGCCGTATACCACCTTGCCTCGCAGGTGGCGCCTACATCCGTAACGGCCCCAACCCTCAATATCTCCCTCGCAGTCCTCACCATCTTTTCGACGGCAACGACATGCTCCACTCCCTCCTCCTCCTCGTCACCCCCTCTTATCTCCTCTCGCTTTCCACCACCAATGGCGACATCTCCACTCTCGTCCGTGAAGACTTCTCCGGCAAACTCTTCATGGGCATGACCGCTCATCCCAAGAAAGATCTTACTTCTGGTTCATTCCTCGCCTACTTCCGGTTCGACAAGGACGACAACAAGCTCGCCGCGCGTTTCCATCTTCTCCGTTCATGAGCCGTCCTTCCTCCGCCGACGTTCCCGCTTAAATTTTCTACTATCCTTGCCCCATTCCAAGTTTCTTGTCTTTATAATGTTATTTTAACAGAAACCCGATTTTTTAAATAGAAACTTTTTCTTTTAAACGGAAACCTCTTTGTTTAAACGAAAACCTCTTTTTTTAAACGAAAACCACATTTCTTCAACTGGTGCTATTAAATAATTAAACAGAAACCTCATTTCTCATCTTCAAGCAAGGTCTAGGGAAAGAAGAGCAATTAATTTGTTGCATGCATGAGTATTTAATGTTTATTGTCTCCAAGCATGCATGAGTAGTTAATGTTTCTTGTTCCAAGAGTGCATGACTTTAATCTCTTGTCCCATTCCAAGTTTTCTTGTCTTTGTAATGTTATTTTAACAGAAACCCGATTTTTTAAACAGAAACTTTTTCTTTTAAACGGAAACCTCTTTGTTTAAACGAAAACCTCTTTTTTAAAACGAAAACCACATTTCTTCAACTGGTGCTATTAAACAATTAAACAGAAACCTCATTTCTCATCTTCAAGCAAGGTCTAGGGAAAGAAGAGCAATTAATTTGTTGCATGCATGAGTATTTAATGTTTATTGTCTCCAAGCATGCATGAGTAGTTAATGTTTCTTGTTCCAAGAGGGCATGACTTTAATCTCTTGTCCCATTCCAAGTTTTCTTGTCTTTGTAATGTTATTTTAACAGAAACCCGATTTTTTAAATAGAAACTTTTTCTTTTAAACGGAAACCTCTTTGTTTAAACGAAAACCTCTTTTTTTAAACGAAAACCACATTTCTTCAACTGGTGCTATTAAATAATTAAACAGAAACCTCATTTCTCATCTTCAAGCAAGGTCTAGGGAAAGAAGAGCAATTAATTTGTTGCATGCATGAGTATTTAATGTTTATTGTCTCCAAGCATGCATGAGTAGTTAATGTTTCTTGTTCCAAGAGGGCATGACTTTAATCTTTTGTCCCATTCCAAGTTTTCTTGTCTTTGTAATGTTATTTTAACAGAAACCCGATTTTTTAAACAGAAACTTTTTCTTTTAAACGGAAACCTCTTTGTTTAAACGAAAACCTCTTTTTTTAAAACGAAAACCACATTTCTTCAACTGGTGCTATTAAACAATTAAACAGAAACCTCATTTCTCATCTTCAAGCAAGGTCTAGGGAAAGAAGAGCAATTAATTTGTTGCATGCATGAGTATTTAATGTTTATTGTCTCCAAGCATGCATGAGTAGTTAATGTTTCTTGTTCCAAGAGGGCATGACTTTAATCTCTTGTCCCATTCCAAGTTTTCTTGTCTTTGTAATGCTATTTTAACAGAAACCCGATTTTTTAAATAGAAACTTTTTCTTTTAAACGGAAACCTCTTTGTTTAAACGAAAACCTCTTTTTTTAAACGAAAACCACATTTCTTCAACTGGTGCTATTAAATAATTAAACAGAAACCTCATTTCTCATCTTTAAGCAAGGTCTAGGGAAAGAAGAGCAATTAATTTGTTGCATGCATGAGTATTTAATGTTTATTGTCTCCAAGCATGCATGAGTAGTTAATGTTTCTTGTTCCAAGAGTGCATGACTTTAATCTCTTGTCTCATTCCAAGTTTTCTTGTCTTTGTAATGTTATTTTAACAGAAACCCGATTTTTTAAACAGAAACTTTTTTTTTTAAACGGAAACCTCTTTGTTTAAACGAAAACCTCTTTTTTAAAACGAAAACCATATTTCTTCAACTGGTGCTATTAAACAATTAAACATAAACCACATTTCTCATCTTCAAGCAAGGTCTAGGGAAAGAATAGCAATTAATTTGTTGCATGCATGAGTATTTAATGTTTATTGTCTCCAAGCATGCATGAGTAGTTAATGTTTCTTATTCCAAGAGTGCATGACTTTAATCTCTTGTCCCATTCCAAGTTTTCTTGTCTTTGTATTGTTATTTTAACAGAAACCCGATTTTTTAAACAGAAACTTTTTTTTTTTAAACGGAAACCTCTTTTTTTAAACGAAAACCACATTTCTTCAACTGGTGCTATTAAACAATTAAACAGAAACCTCATTTCTCATCTTCAAGCAAGGTCTAGGGAAAGAAGAGCAATTAATTTGTTGCATGCATGAGTATTTAATGTTTATTGTCTCCAAGCATGAATGAGTATTTGATGCTTGAGCGCCTCGAGAACCTCCGCCAGGCTCGCAAAACCGGATCCGGATCTGGATCTGAAGCCGTCCCATCCTTCGAATCCGTGGCATTCCTCCTCTCTCGATTCTCCGACGTTAAGCGCTCCATCGATGTGGAACTCTCCTGCCTCCGTGTGCTCAATCCCTTTGCCAAGCCCGTCGTGAAGCCTCAGCTAGAAGCCCTCTCAGCCATGATCGCCGACCTTGAGCACCTCATCGCTGATAACTCCTACTTCTTGCCTTTCTACGATGTTCGCTCTTCTCTCAAATCCATTTCCGATTTGAAAGAATCCCTAGATGCCCTCTCCACTGAGCTTGTCCCAAGGAAGAAGTTCTCCTTTAAGAACAAGTCTTTGAAGAAGCTTCAACCTGTTTTGAGCCACAACTTCCCATGCAAGGGACAATTTCGTCCAAAAAGTTTAAAATTAACTCTATTAATCACTGTTAGATATTTGGGGGGTTTAAAAATCATTATATTCAAAAGGAGGGTATTTTTAGGGATATGAAAATGTGTGGGGTTTTTTTGTGCATATTGCAAACTTTGTGGGTTTTTTTGGTAATTTGCTGTTTTTTTTATGATGATCGAACAATTAAAAAATATTTTGAAAGGATATGCAGTATAAATTAATATAAGCATATTTTAACTTTTGAGGTGGATCTACATGAAAAAGATACATACTAGAAATTATACCCTCATTAATATTCATAAAATGACATAAATACATACAAATTACAAGCTCTATAAATGCGTCCAACATTCATAATGCAGACCATTCCAAACCCTAATCATCATGGCCATGCAAACCCTAAAACTCCATCTCCTTCTTCATCTTCACCTCCTCATCATCTTCATTGCATCCCATGCACGTCCAATCATAATCCATGACGTGAACTTCATACGTAACACATGCAGCAAAACACAGAACCCATCCTTCTGCTTCTCCACTCTCAGCTCCGACAAACGGTGCATCAACGCCACCACCGTCGAGACCCTGGCCGGAGTCTCTCTAGACCTCACCGTCGCCGCCGCTGAAGCCACCCTCTCCTTCATCAACGACCTGGCTGACAACAACCCAGGGACACCATTGGAGGAGGACTTGCACCTTTGTGCTCAGTTATACTCTAACGCCATTGATGACCTTCATGATGCTACTGATGAGCTTAACTCTAAGGATTATGGTGCTGCGTCCTCGTCGGAGGACCAGGCTGATGATGCGCCGGACTCTTGCCAGGGGGCGTTCACCGGCGACGTGACGTCGCCGGTGACGGACAAGAACAAGATGGTTAAGGATCTCTCTGGGCTTTCGGGTGATCTTATTGATTTGCTTAATTCTTGAATCATGACTTTGTTTCCGAGTTATTGATCAATAATAAGAATTTTTTTTTTCTATCTGTGTTTGATTTTTTGAGGTTGGAGGTGTGATTGAAAATGGTGGAGTGATTCCTCAAAAATAAATAAATAAAAATATGAATGGAGGTTGAGTGGAAAAGAAATTGGATAGACACCATTGGACAACCATTAGATAGCCCAATGGTATGACACCAAAGTATAAAAATGGAAGGTCATAAATTTAAATTCTTCCCCGGCAATACTGTTCCCGGTAATGTTTATGCAATGCTTATATGTTATTCATGCACTGTTTACCCGGACTCAAGTACTGTTCATATACTATTCATACATGCATTGTACATCCGAATACATAAATGGTTTGAGAGGTATTTTAGTAATTCAGCAAATTATTAAATTTAATATGAGAATAATCATTGATTTTATTAATTAAAAATACAATATAAATCATATCAACCGGACAAAGAAATGTGAGAAATATTTGGAGAAAATTGCTTGCATATTCTTAATTATAGAAATGGATAATTATTAATACATCCTTATAAAAATTATATACGCTTAATTATAAAATATTTAGAGGCCCTACTTAATTAGGGCTTTGAACTCATAATTGGAGCTTTATTATTTTGTTCCTTGTTTTCAACCCCCCAAATTTTTATGATCTCTTTGTTTCATTGGGCGTTTTTTTTCCTTTGGATTTTCATTTTAACTGTGATTTAATTTTCTATTAACTCTTAATTTATTATTTAATCACCAGGAACTCATGAGATGATTACATATTGAACTATAGTTTAATTCGAACAGGCACAAACAATGACAGCAAAATAAATATGATAAATTGAAAAATTCCTCAGTTAAACGTGTAAACTTGATTATGGCAAAATGATAATCAATTCTTTTTAGGAAAGATTCATTGCCATGTTAATTTATTTTCTCAATTTAATCACCCAAAAAAATTATCATATTTTATTATAGTCGATTATATTTAAATTTAAATAACGAAATATCTTCTTTCAAGTACTGAATTGTTTGATTTGTGGTATCTAAACATGCATTAATTTATTACCTATATATTATCAAATCAAATTCAATTATATTAGAATGATAATATTTTATTCAGAGAATATATAAAGCTTTAACTGCTATTCATTATATATAAATAAGTATTAATAAATGTCTATTTTATTTTATCATTAATTTTTTAAGTCGCATCCGTTACAAAACAAGTTTAAGAATATAAAAAAACAAATTTAAGAATATAAAAAAATTGTTATGTCAACCATTGGATAGTCCAATGGTATGACATCAATGTATAAAAAGGGAGGTCATGGCTTCAATTCCTCCCCCAGCAGTACTATTCTTTATATTGTTCATACACTGTTCACTCCGGGATTATTGTATTATTTTTCGTATTGTTCATATACTGTACACCCAGGTTCTAATGCCGCCTATTAGTCCAAAAAAAAAAAAAAGTTGTTATAAACTAATGGAACACACATGATAATTAAGTTATCATATTTATTTATAAATTTCTATGGTAAAATATTTAGATCATTTATATGTATATGCATGTGCATGTGGTTAAGTGAGGGGATATATATACACACACACATGGATTATGATTTTTTATAAATACCATATAATTCTGTTGATACACAAGATTTGCTGAAACATAGATTCCAAAAGATAGTATTAAATTTTAAAACATAACTTTAACTAATAATTTACAATTAATTAATTAGGTTGTTGGCAATTAACTAAAAATATACTTTGTAAAATACAAAATAAAATTGAAAAAATAATTACACAAAAAAAAAAACTCTCATAACCTCTATCGGAGGATTGAAAACTTATGGATTTAATTTCTTGGAACGTTGGCATTTGTCGAAAGTAAAAGTCCTTATGCAAAACATGCATTGAGATTGCCTAGAGATATGCTTTTGGTCTGATCATGAGGAGATTAGTTGGCCCTTAATACAATCAGGAAACATCATCATATATAAATAAAATCCCATATTTATCCCTGACCTCTAACCCCATTCTTGACTTTTCAAATCATTTATTATTTATTTATTTATATTTATTATTTGTATGATATGCATATATATTTAATCTTCTTAAATAATTCAGGCCTCGAAGGATAAATTTGAGATCTTAAAAAATGTATGATGAATAGATCATATTAGCTTTTTATTTTCTTTTATTTTAATTTCATATAAAACAAACATTGAAGCTTATCTAGGATGATAACAAATATATTTGTTGTGTGAAAGTGCTAATTTTTTCTCAATTTCTTCCAATATCTAACCTCATAGAGGTTTTAACAATGTTCATTGTTTAATTTTTTTATTAAAATAATAGTCAAATTGATCTCTATCCACATATGATTTTAAAATAGCTTTGATTTTTCAAAAATAATAGCAAGAGTTTGTTGTGTGCATTTCTTTATCATATTTTTGGTGTTTGCTAATTCAAGTGTTGTGTCTCTCCAATTTATGTGACCATAAATAAGTGATTTAATTAAGTACTTAAAAATACTATCTATCTAGCAAATTATATGCTAATATTGGATGTTTAATTTTTTTTATATGAAATATGAACAAATTATATGTGGAGTTACAACCCGCCCTCGTCCTATGTAAGTTGAAGTTCAAACTTATATCTCCAATATAATATGAATATTCTATGTAAAAAATTTAATACTAATAAAACAAAAAATTATTGGGATGTTTGAAATTAGACATTGCTGATTGGAATACGCTAGTAATAATATAAAATCTATAAATAAAGAAATAGCAACGCATGTGCATTCACTGTGAATTAATTAAAACAGGAAGCTCAAAGGGAATGTGAATAAGAAAATAGATTGGCAACATGGTATGCTTTTAGGATGAGCATGCAAAATTCCCCATCAAGTGGAAAGGGGTTGGTGCTTTGAAGAATGAGCTGTGGAAGTAGCCATTCATGCCTAAAGCTTGTGAAAAAGAAGCAGCAACAAGGGGGGACAAAATCATGATTCTTTACATGTTCTAATATTGAGCTTTTTGTTTTGGAATTTTAAATATTAAAAATAAAAAATAGATATGTTTTTATTAATATATATATATATATATATATATATATATATATATATATATATATAAAATATTTTTTTAAATGAGAAACATAAAAAAAAAACTCATAGCCTAATGGTATCTCATCCGGTCACCTACAAAGAATTCTGAGTTTGAACATATGGTCAATTGAATTGGATAGCTCAATGCCCATATAACTTGTTCATTTATTTAATACATATTTATTTATACGAAATTTTTTTTTTAGTTATATATATATATGGTTGTTTCAAAATAAGATGACGACATATTGTAAAGCTAATTTGATTTATTTATTTTGCCTATGATTATTTTTTTATTACTGTGATTTTAAAATACTTAATATTATTACTATTATTATTATGGAAATGTATGCAATTGGCGCTAATTTTTTTAAAAAAACTAATTTATAAAGTTTTAAAAGTTTTAAAATTATTTTTTATACTAATATAATATAAAAATATATATTATTTTATATATTTATAAAAATAATTTATAAAATTATGACGATGTATAAGTTGCCAAGTAGAACCAAACCACTCCAAACGATGAAAGTGAATACACATACAAAACCATAATAAGTATTTTAAAATATATAAATAAAAATGAACACTTACGCAAAGTGAGATGTCTTTTTTACCCTTTTTAGAATATATTCAATAGAAGCCAATTAAACTTTCATCACAATCCATCCTCAATTTTTTTTAATAAATCATCATCATCATCCAGTATGACGTAGTTTTTTAATTAATTTGTCTCATATTATCTTTATCACTAATTTAACTTAAAAAATAATACTGTTCTTACCTATTAATTACTCTCACTTTACAAAAATTAGAGCAAGTCAAAATACTGATCCTTGTTTTCTAGATTTTTTTTAAAATAAATAAAATAAAATAAAATGAATTTTCTCTCAGCACTATTTTCACTCAATTTGATAAATAAAAATAAAAACTCTTAACAAGAAACTAATAGCCAAATGTTACAAAAATAAATAGCTTACATATAACCTTGCAATATCTCATAAATATATATTTTTAAAAATTTTAATTACTCCAAAATTCCTATAAAACCAAAACTCTGACCAAAAAAAATTGTCAAAAAAATGTGATAAATTCAAGTTGGACTTCGAGCTCTGGAAATTAGAATTATATATATAAATATAAATATAAATAAATAAATAAATAAATATATATATATATATATATATATATATATATATATATATATATATATATATATATATTTGCAAAAGAACCCTTGTAATAAGTGAAAATTAGAGACTAAAGTTGGGTCCCATCCTTAGCTAAAAGTAGGCCCATTATGCAACTGTTGGAATGCCCCCACTTTGTGTCCTTTTAACTGGCCCATTTCCACTTTGAACACTCCAGATCGGGCCCACATTGGCGACCACTTGCTTCGAGATTGGTTCACCAGATAAGCAAGAGCTTTATAGCCGTCCGATCTACAAAACATATGGTGGACCACGTTAACTAAACATTACCGAGAAGAGACAGTATCGTCCTTGAACCGCGTGCACCCCCGATACCTGGTCTCCCATTTTGACCCAGTGACCGTTAGATCATTATCTTTTTTTTTCTTGTAAAAAAATAAAATAAAATAAAACATTTTATAATTTAAATTTCATTAAATTGGATTTATTTAAAATTAAAACTCAGTCTATATTTACAGAATAAAAAAAATTAATAATTTTTTTTATATAATTTCACTTTTCCATTATTTTTTTAAAAAACAATAAACAGTGAATTAATATTTTGAGCCAACCACCCTTGAGTCTATTGGTACTCAGGTCCTTGCGTAGGGCTTTCGTTTTGAATTACGAGTGGTGATTCCCCGAGTTCGATCCCCAGCTCGCGCAGATGAGGGTATTGTGAGGTCTTTAAACCGTGGCTCCCCTGTGTACCGATTTTTTGATTTGACATTTGTTATTTTTGACAAAAAAAAAAATATTTTGAACCTGCCTCTCCTTTCATAGGCACAATGTGAGTTAATTTCTTTAATGAGAATTCGAATTTTCACGATTTTATCGTCACACGAGTACTATGTTAATGTCTCTAATGGCTTGAGTCAGCCCTTTCGGTTATCTTTATTTAATTTTATTAACCTTAATACGTGGAATAGTTTCTAATTATTAATTAAAAAAAAAACTTCTTATTTTCTCTCTCTTTCTAACTGAAAAACCGTTTCCTTTCCTTTCTCTCTCTAAAAACCGCGGGGGCGGAATCTAAGAAGAAACCTGCGAATTCACGGCGATTTCTTGATCTAATTTGGTTTCCGATCTGAATTTTTTTTTTCTTTTTTTATGTTTGTGTGCTCGTGCAATCGATTTCTTTGTCTGCTGTTTGATCGTTCCTCCGAAGAAGCGTGGACTTGTTTGTGATTACCGAGGTACGACGCTGTTTCTGAATCCTTGTTATTTTGTGATTTTTAAATTTTTGTTGCGTTTTGGTGAATTATTTATTGTTTTTTTCTTGTTTTTGGGTCTGATTGGAGAGAAATTTGACGAAATTGTGGTGATTAAGGACTTTTTTTTTCTTTGAATTTGCTTCTTTTTTCGTTGAAGTTTTGTATTTTAGACTGAATTAATCTCTCTGGATCCGTTTGTGCGAGAATTTTTTTTTTATAGATGATCTCCTGAAATTTTTTGGGAAAACCTTGGATAAATCTCCAAAAAAATTGTTGCATTTTCTCCCCTTTGCTCCATTTTCTGAAGTTTTTCTCTATGGAATTTGGGGATTATGGTTGTTTTTCTGATTCCCAGCAGTCTTTAATTAATATATTTTCTAACCCTGTTTGTCTCCCTGTCTCAATTGGGATTTTGTTTTCCCGTCCTTTGGATAAAATCCAAAACCCTAGATGAAGAATCCTTCCCGCGAACCGATAAAAATCATAGCTTTTTTTTTTTTAATCATTTTCTCTGCATAATTTGATAAAAAAAAAAAATCTCCCAACCTCTGCGACGTGCATCTCCATGCCTCTCCCCCAAGCCCTAACATCCTCAATCTATTCTCTTTTCACCTTTTCTTCCTTGTTTTTACCAATTTACTCCAGATTTTTCAGTATAAATGAAACTAAAGAATCAGGTATCCATCCTATTCCTCTCCCTCACTCCATTAAATTTCCTTCCTTTTTTTTCCCTCAGGTTTGCTCCTAGGTGTCTTCTAGTCATGAAACTCCCGTGAAAAGGAGATTAAACAATCCTTCAAAAGCTTGAAATTTTATCTGATTTAAGTATAAAAGCCCTGGAATTCAGACAATTATCCTTTCTCTTTCTAATTGTCAATATTTCCCATCCAATTGAGGCCTTCCAATCTTTCATTGATGAATTGGCAGTGCAAATCTGTTGATTTTTTGCATTGTAAATATTCAAATATGATATCTTTGTGCTCTATTTTTGGTGGTTTGCTTTGTTGTTTATTTGTAGTTTGAAATGCTGAAGTTTTTGTGGATAGCTTGATTTGATCATCCAATGGTGGAGGATTTGAGGGAGTGGGGGTATTCCTGTGAGTAGGGGTGTGTATTTTACGTGGAAGATATCAATGTGGTTTGATTTGGAAGAAGCTGTGAATGGATGTGAGTAGCTTAGTTCTTGAAGGATCTGTGGTGGAGCAGAAGGAAGATCGTCCTCGGCCGCCATTGGTACCATCTGAGAAGAACAATGCCGTCACAGCTGCTCGTAAGCCCCGCTTGCGGGAGATTTCATCAAGGTACAAGTCTGCAGCTTCATCAACCACAACTGCCCCGCGAAGATGTCCTTCCCCCAGTGCTGGACGGACATCCCCCACTCCAGGGGCAGCTCTTCCTAAGCGCTCCCAATCCGCTGAGAGACGACGCCCTTCCACTCCTACATCAAGGTATTCTGCACCTTCGTCCCCAACCTCCAGGCCATCCACACCGTCTACTCCATCCTCAAGGTCTACAACACCTGTGCGTGATTCAGGAGTGGACTTGCACAGTGCTACCCGGAGGTTACTAGGTGGTAGAGCACATGATGGATTGTGGCCTTCAATGCGGAGCCTAACTGCATCATTTCAATCTGAATCTATTTCTGTCCCTGTGATTCGGAAGGAAAGGCCATTTAGAGATCCATCTCCTGATCGTTCGTTGAAGTCTTCTATCAATGTTGGTTCTGAGAGGAAGAGAACTCCTCTTAGGGGGAGGAACACCTCTGACCAGTCAGAAAATTCTAGGCCAGTTGAGAATTCGCATTCAAGGGTGGTGGAGCAACATCGTTGGCCTGGTATCAGTGGCGGGAAAATGTCTGTTCTTTCCTTATCAAGAAGCATGGATCTGACTGACAAGGTTAACAGATCTGCCTCATTAGTTTCAACACGAGGAGTTTCACCAAGAAGAACAGCAGTATCTGATAGTTCAGGAAGAGGGCATCAAGAATCAATGAGCGAAGTCGGAAGGCGAGTGCTTTCCAATGGGAGCAGAAAGTTAGAACGTGATGTAGGTGTTAGTGTAAATGTTCCTTTAGCTCCTTCAGAGCGGTCTGCATCAGTTACACACCCAAGTAGAACCCATTCTTCTCCCCTTCCTGGTTTGCGTCGCCCTTCATCACCCAATAAGACCTTACTAATGCCATCTTCAACCACCAGGGGTATGCAAAGCCCATCTCGAACTCGACCATCAACTCCTCTCTCTTCCTCCAGCTCTGCCGCTGGTCGAATTGGTGCTTCCTCTTCTGTTTACAACTATACTGTTGATATGAGGAGAGGAAAGAAGAATGCAAACCAGATAGAAGATGCCCATCAGTTGAGGTTGCTTTACAACAGGAACTTGCAGTGGCTCTTTGTCAATGCACTATCAGATGCTGTATCAGTCATACAGAAAATGGCAGCAGAGGTACAGATCTGACAGCTTTAGATTCATGAATGAGCTATTGGTTTCACTCTGTATTTGTGTTTGAATAGTTATTTTTCCACCCTAGTTTATTTTCTTGCTAGGTATTGCCATTCATGTTAGATGGTAAATCTTCTGCGTTTCTTTTCCTTGGTGAAAAGCAAATAATTCGAGGCTATAGTACTTATGAACTGCTGCCACTTGAAGTTGATTATAATTTCTTCCTGATTTATAAAGTCAACTTGTATGAGGTTCTTTTCTTGGGAATGATTTTTAACATCAATATGGCCTTTATGGTAAGAATTATTTAGTAATTTTCTGTCCGAACTTCCAACCATGCTCCTAGGTAGTATGCGTTGACATGAACCATGAAGCTATTAATGAGGTTTCTATCATCCTTAGAGACATTATCTTTGATAATAAGAATATAAAGGTGTTCTGAATCAACAAATTCATGGAGAAAACCATATAAGTAAACAAATAGGCAGTGTTTAGAATTTTTTTTAGTATGATATTCACAAGCAAGATAAATGGTGATGTTTGCTAAATCTCCAATTGAAAGTTTTTGAGAGATTGTTTAAAACAGATTGAAGCAAAACCTTTTTGGTGTTTCCTCAATATAGCTAAACAGTGGTCTTTTTGTTTTTGCCTTGTCTCAAGATAGCTAAACAATGTTTGTATTTTATTATTTATTTTTTGTGTTTCCTCAATATAGTTGAACTGTGGTTCTTCGGTTGGCATGACTGTTGTATACTCAATGGATGAAACAGGATACTCTTTACACTGTGTGGAGTAGAATCTCAGAATTGGATGGCTCTGTCATATCAAAAAAGATCAATTTGCAATATCTGAAAGAAGAGATGAAACTGAATATGGTCCTAAAAGAACAAGTAAGTCTCGGATGATACATTTTTTTTTCCTGCCATAAGGCTAATCTTCACTTTCCTTTTTTGGCATTAGATTTCTCATCCCTACTTGCTAAATTTGACACAAAAACCTTAATCGAGTTTGATGCTGATTTGGTCCAGTTAGTTGCATTAGCTGCATAATTGACCCTGCTATACTAAAGGACATTGCACCCTTACCTTCCATTACATAAATGAAGCACCAACCTCTTGACACTTGTTGTAGTGAGTGAGTGTAGTTCCCTGTAGGTTTTTAGTGTTCCATTTGTTGGTACTCAGAAAATATAGCTTCTAAGTTCTAGGGAGACCAGTCAACAAGTTAACTTTTCTTTTTTGCATTCAACATTCTTCTTTTTCCTTTGTTTAGTTCTTTCTACTGCTGGCTTTTAGGTATCTCCATGAGCAAATCTTTTGCAAGCATAAATTCTTTTCTAAAGCCCTTTTTTCATCATAGATGGCATACCTTGAAGTTTGGGCTACACTGGAAAAAGAACATTCTAGTTCATTATCAGCTGCAACTGAAGCTCTTAAAGCCAGCACTCTCCGTCTTCCGGTTACTGGTGGTGCGAGGGTATGTACTTAACGATTAGAGTGCTAAAATTGTGATATTATCACATTTTTGGATCATATTTTAGTCCTTCTGCCTTAAATCAGCAAAAATGGATTTTTGATCATTATCTGTAGAGCAGTCATGTGATTTCTTTTTGGCTCATACTCGTTACAGGTAGATGCTTGTGCTGTCAAGAATGCAATTAGTTCTGCAGTTGATGTTATGCAGGCCATGGGTTCTTCTGTTTGTTGTTTGCTATCCAAGGTAAAATTTCATCTAAATTTGCAAGTCAAATAATGGTGTCTCCGTTTCCTATTGTGTTGTGTTGTTAAAGCGAGAAAATAGCAATATTTTTGAATTGCAATACCACTTACAAAAATATAATATGGGGGGAGCTGAAAATCTAAGATTATAATTTTGGAAGACCACCTTATGTAGATGTCCCCATTGTCTAGAGATAACTCCTTGCACCAGATTATTATTGTTGCAAATGCTTTTAATATATGTATATACAAGAGGATAACTGCAAAGTAAGGTCATCATGAAGATGGATCATACTTTTTCTTTTTACTGCATTTCTGTAGTATTTAATGAAAGCAGAGAGGATAGTTGGCAGAAAGCCATATGTTGCCATTTTACATGTTTGCTGCAATGGATGTTCTTGTATAAGCAACATCATGTGCCTCCTTATTTTGTATTTATTTCATTATTATGTTTGTTGGGTGGTTGAACAATGGAATATTATTTAGAAGCACCATGCATTGATATTAAGCTTTAAGACATTACAAATATAAAAGGTAGTTTGGCACATGATGAGAGCCTTTACCTAACAACTCCCCATGAGCTTCTCCTTCTCTTGCCTTTCCAACTCCATGCCATCTTTGGTGATGATCAGTACGGGAACATTTGTGCGTTGTTTTGCATTTTTCATTGATTATTGCTATGCATCATTATTAAGTCTATGCATATGTTTCCCAAAAAGTATATAGATTCATTGAATAAAGACTATCCTAATATATGCAATCATGTTACCTGATGTCTAATATTTGTAGAAATTTAATTTGTATAAAAATATCGTAGCCATGCTTCCCATTTAATTTAGGGCTTCAATGTTTAATGCATTTATCATTTAAAGATCAGACAGTATTCCCGCTGCAGTGTTGGAGGCTGCTTTTTAACATGAAAAGCAGTTCACATGCTGTTTTTATAGATTGGCTAAAATGCTGGATTAACCATTGAGCATTGAGAAATATGCTTTTCCTTCATGAGCTGGTTGATTAAAAGTTCGGTACATCTAGATGGAACAGATTGTACAATTTTTTGTTTTTCTGAATTGACGTTTCCTGCTTGTAGGTGGAGGGCATGAACCATCTGGCTTCTGAACTTTCTGATACTGCAGCAAAGGAGAGAGCTATGCTCGATGAGTGTAGAGATCTGCTATCTTCAACAGCAGCAATTCAGGTAAAAATAAATTATCAGTCTATGCTCTGTTTTCATTTGTGTTCTCGTCACTAGTGGATGGTGAGGATTAAAATTGATTAGATATATTAATTTTCTGTCGTTAAAACATAGTAGGACACAAGATACATTAGCAATAAACAAATTCCACAAGATACAAAACTCTAGTTTTCCTTTTCTTTTTAAAATGAAATATTTATGGTTAAGATTGATTCTTCTATCTTTGCTCTGAATAATTAATAAGCAAATGATTATAGTGAAAACTAATCTTAATTTTCCCATAGGTGATTTGTGTCCGGACTGTACTGTGACACGGAAAATGCTACTAATGTTCAGCATGCTGTGATTATTCATGCTTGTACACTATTTTTTAGACAACTTAAAATCTCAAATTTTGGTCGATGATTTGTGGCATAAAACAGGTGCAGGAGTCCAGCCTAAGAACTCATCTAATCCAGTTGAGGCAGGATTTGTACAAGATGAAATAGCCATAAATTGGTGGTTGAAAGTTGAAACTCCAAATTAACCAAAACTTTATGCTTGGCTGCAACTAACAACTCAGCAGGATTGCTAGATAACTCACTTGCCTGGTCCAGTGAGTGTAAATTTGTGGCAGAAACATTTGTTGTCATTTTTTTTTAACCCCCTTCTATCCTCTTCTTCTTCTTCTTTTTTTTTTTTTTTTTTTTTTTGAGTTTTTGTAGAGGGCGTGAGACACACTCTCGCCCAATGCAATTTTTGTATCAAGCGCATTGAAAAAGTAATAGAAAATGGAGAATGTGAAAGTTTGAAAGGTTAAATAGAATATGAAGAGCACACTGTATATAAATGGAGTAAATGTTTGCCTTGCTAATTTGCAGCATGTTGGTGAAGAGCAATTTTGATGGGGTTGATTTTGCACTGTCATTTGCATAAAACCATATGATAAGTCTTTTGCTAAAGCATTTCATGTGGAGGAAATTAATTTCACTGAATATATTACATGAAAATGCATTTTGATTGAGATAAACAATCAGCTGAAGGAACATTATACATCTTTACTTCGGTTTTCATGAGAATGAACTCATATTATCCAAACTCAAGACTCAATCCAGGTGACTTGTTCAATCTTCTACTTTTCATCAATGTCCTCACATTATCAGCTTCTGTCCACATACCCATCAAAGCATAAAAATTCGACACCAGAACATAGTAATCTGCAGTTTCTGGAAGCAATTCAATCACCCGTTGTGCCGCCATTTCGCCAAGGTCCAACCTTGAATGTATCCTGCAACCATGGAGGAAAGCTCCCCAAATATTAACCCCCGGCTTTATTGGCATTCTTTCGATGAATTTCAATGCATCTTCAAGCTGTCCAGCTCTGGCTAACATATCAACCATGCATGCATAGTGTTTCATTGAGGGAGTTATGCCATGGTCACGTGACATGACATCGAAATACTTCTGCCCTTCAGTGACCATTCCGGTATGTCCACAAGCAGATAAAATGTTAGTGAAAGTGACATCATTCGGATGCAGTTCTTCTTCCAGCATTTTACCAAACAAGGCAATCGAATCAGCAGAATCACCATGCACTCCATGCCCACCCATCATCGCGCACCATGTCACTGTGTTCTTTTCGTTCATCCCGTTGAAGACTAACCGAGCTGAATTTGCTTCACCGCATTTATTGTAGAAGTTTAGAAGAGCAGTACTCACATAGACATTGGACAGAAATGCATGTTTCATGGCATAGACATGCAAAGAACAGCCGTGTCGAAGAGCTCCTAGACAAGCAGAGGCAGAGAGAACACTCACGACAGTAATAGCATCCGGTGAGCAGTCAGCAGCCTGCATCTGCCGGAAGAGTGCAAGACATTCATATCCGAAGTTATTTTGAGCACATCCTGCCATCATCGCATTCCATGTAACCACATTTTTCTTCGATACACTTTCAAACACAAATTTAGCCTCCAACATTTCACTACATTTTGCATACATATCAACCAGAGCATTCTTCATCACATCGTATTCTTCAAATCCAAGTTTAAGCCCAAGCGCATGAATTGATTTACCAATAAACAAATATCTCAGTTGTGCAGAAGCAGACAGAACACTGGCAATGGTGACTGAATTTGGAACAATGGCTGCCCACTTTTTGTCGGCAAATAACTCCAATGCTTCAATGGGGTACCCCTTTTGAGTGTACCCAACAACCATAGCAGTCCATGAGATCAAATCCACATCACTTAGCTCATTAAAGACAGAACAGGCATCGATAAATTCTCCACATTTGACATACATGTCAAGTAATCCAGTGCCTACAAAAGAATTCATGCAAATCCCATTCTTTACAATGCAACCATGGATCCATTTGCCTTGATGCAATGCACCAAGCCTCGAAGCCCCAGCGAGCAAGCTGACTACTGTGTATTCACTAGGCCTAACATTTTCTTGTCTCATTTGATTAAAAAGCGCTAATCCTTCTTCCGAGGAATCATTCTGAATACAACCTGAAATAATATTAGTCCAAGAAACAACATTTCTCTGTTGCAATCCATCAAACAGTCTTCGACTGCAGTTCATCTTCCCACATTTCACATACAAATTGATAAGCCCATTGATCACAAAACAATCAGGACTTCCAAACTTGATAATATCACAATGTACAATCTTTCCCAGCCTCAAATCAGGCAACTTGGCACAAGCCTTCAGCAGCATAGAAAGCAAAACATTGTCTTGCAATACAACGTGCCGGCCGACACCCTTATACAACCAGATAGCTTCCATACTGTATTTACTTAACAGATAGAAAGAGAACCAAATGAAGAAAAACTAAGAATAGAAATCTGGTTTAAGCATTCTATCAAACACCTTGCATGCACTCCAAAAAGAATCATGCAAGAGTAGCATTACTTGGAAAGGCCAAACTTGGGCAAGGCCATTTACAAAGAGAAGGATTTTGGTTCTCTCTATAGAAGTATGAATTTCCAGGGCTTCAATTCAAGGGTTTCAGTGAATGGATGGATCTCTGGGAGGTAGGCCTCCCAGTGAGGCAGAGCACTCTGTCATGAAACCACCATTGTTTGTTAGTTTTCATAAAAACCCTGAAAAAAATTATAATTTATTTGTTTATTTAAAAAAAATATTTTTTATCACCCGTAAAAATTTATAAGATCTCACAATTTTTTCACAACCATAGGTAGAGTTATTAATGTTGTGATGTTTTGTTTTGGTCTATTTGGGCAGCTTATGTGCTGCAAGTTTAAGTTAAATGTAATGGTGTTTTGTTGGACTGGTTAACTAGTTAGTGGTTGTTCTTGAAACTAAGAAAACTTGATGTAGTAGGTAAGATGCTTTCCTGTCCTGTTCTTTATCTTCATATGTATGAACATCTCAGATCTAGAATAACTTTTTCAGAAAAAATCTATAGATCTACCTTCTTTCCTCCATTTTGTTAGACAAAAATACTCCAATAAGAGTGTTATTCTTGGGCCCATAATATCTCAAATGGATCAAGTAGGTCTCCTATGAATGGTATTGTATCACTCGCCAAAAAAATTAAATAATATGAGGAGTTTATTTTTGAAAGATTTATAAATTATTGTAATTAATGCACTTTCATATTTGCCTCTTTTCACAACTCTCTTTATTACTTAAATTAAAAAAAAAACTTCACCACCTTAGAACACTTTGGAACATGTGAAGATAAACATCCAAACAACTTCTCTTAATTCCAACTGAAGCCAAAAATGAAAGGGAACAAACTCAAATAAAGACATCCAACAACTTTCTTATAAATTTCCAAAACTTAGTTCAAACGCTATGAATCATTGACATTTACATAACTCAAGACGGAATCTATCAATCACGAACACTTGTAACAAATAAAGCAGAACAAGAGACTCTGTAGCACATGATCAGCAATTAATGCCACATTGCTTCACATCAGGTCCTTTGGATTTGAGCACAAATGGATCAATCCTGACCCAAAGCAGTGAGAAAATGGACGCAAGAAGCACAGACCAGATGACAACAATGGTTGGAGTCCTGTTCTGCCTTCCCATCAACCCTTTGAGGAATGGATACAGATGAACAATCACCCAAAATGCAAAGAAGAGTTTCCCAAACAATGGGCCCCAAGATTGATATCCATTGTTAATTGCATCAGATACTCCGGCAACAACTCCGACGAGGTTTATAACCAGTAAGGTGGTGGGAGGGATCAGTAGAGTAGTCCATTTGAATGCATATAGCTCACCGAAATCTTCGTCATCTGAAGCCTTGGATGTAACAGTGAAGTTGGTATCAATGCCTGCTAAGACTTTGAGGAGGCCTTGGATGACGGCGAAGAGGTGGGCGGAAACGCCACCGATGACCCAGAATTGTTCATTCCTCCACCATTCTTCAATGCTCACTCCGCTCCACCGGAGTTCTAAGATTCCGGTGGCAAAGATTGAGATAAAGAGGCCAATGAAGAACAGACTTGCAAATGTACTAATCTGCAATACATCAAGAGCAACATTAATTTAATTAATTGATACGAGCATATTCTATTGTATAAATTAAGAGTTCGAATTCTACTGTGACTTGTCCACATTTCTTTCATATATATATATATATAACATACATACCGTTGGCATGATAAACTTTCCGGTGAGCAAACACACGGCTGGGAGGGTGCAGTAGGCAAGGAGAGGAAGTGAGGTAAAAGGGTAGATGGTGGTGTTGACATAGGCGAACCTCTCAAGCCATTTGAGATGGCCTTTTTTGTAACCATACCACACTGGACTGTGTCTACTGAAAAAGATCTCGACCGAACCAAGAGCCCACCGAAGAACCTGGTTAAGCCGATCGGAGAGATTGATTGGTGCTGATCCCTTGAATGCAGGTCTCTTCGGCATGCAATATATAGACCTCCACCCTCTGCAATGCATCTTGAAGCCAGTGAGAATGTCCTCTGTGATTGAGCCATAGATCCAACCCAACTATACAAACACAAAACCAAAATGACCATTAGTTCTTCTCATAGTCTGACATCGGTTAATTTGATTGGTATTAGTATATGTATATATATACATACCTCCAATCCCCATTCAGTCTTGTCTTCGTAACCACAGCTGATGACATGTATGGCTTCTTTGAGCAGGGCTGCAGGGCTTGAAGAAGGAGGAACTCCTCCTTCCTCCATTAGAGTCGATGTAACGAATGCGGCTGACTGCCCAAATCTTTTCTCAAAGTTCATCTGAGACATCAGCATTTCCTTATCGTCGTCTTCCATTACTATTAAGTATAAAATTACGGTTGTCAGATACATTAGGATATCATCTTATATAATTTGTAGGATGTTACACTAATGTTCTCTTTTTTTATACCTGGTTCGGCTGTGAATTGGCCATCCCCATGCTTGGTATGCTTCTTGCGGCTGCCGAAGCAAGGGCAGCAGTCACAAGTCACCATTTTTGGGCGTTTCGGTCCCTTGGGAGGGTTGTAGCCATACAAAGCTTGTCGTCTAAATACACATCCGGTACCGACATACACTGGGCCTTGAATTCCATCTAGTCCCTTCATGTTAATCTTCATAAAACCAAACACCAAATCAAAACTTTGTTTCACTGAATTGATCCATGAATAAATGAACATATTGAGGTGCACAAGGAAAATGGTGTTTACATCAAAGAAGACAGTATTCCGGTTGGCGTATCGATCATTTTTGTCAATGCCATCAAACCTCTGAGGGAACTGAACATAGCACACCTTTTTACCAACTTGTGGATCCATTAAGAAGCACATTGCTTCTCTGATAGCTTTGCTGTTGTTGATATAGTGATCACAATCCAAGTTGAGCATGAATGGTGCATTAGTAAGCACAGCAGAAACCCGAACCTACAACCAAAATTTATATATATATATATATACAAAAGTTGGTAAAACACTTCTTCTCTAGCTAAGATGATGTATCTTGGTAAAAATAGATATCCCACAACTTTATCATAAAGAAGGGTGGAAGAATTAAAAAATATGGTACCAGAGCATTCATAGCACCGGCCTTCTTGTGGTGCTGAAAGCCGGGCCTCTTCTCACGAGATACATAAACAAGACGGGGAAGCTCATTGCCTTCACTGTCATGCCCTCCACTATGGCCCAAAAAAACTTGGATCATGCCGGGGTGATCCCGGGTGTTGTTCCCCGGCCATGGAGTCCCATCCTGCATGATCCACCCTTCCGGGGGCACTTTCATGGCCTTGGCCACCAATGCATTGATCCTCACTTTGAACTCTTCGTATTCTCTCTACACTCAAATTTATACGTTCAAATCAATATTTATTTTAACTAATCTATACGAAACTATTACCTTAAACAGCAAATTCACCTACCTTCATTGCGCGGCGTTCTTTAACAAAAGTCGGCTGAATTTTATCTTTGAGATAATCTACCTTGAGTGAGAAATACATCTCCGGAGCTCTAGGCTCAATGCTGAATTTCTTACAAAATGGTACCCATTTCCTTGCAAATTCTGATGTTTCTGCTAGAGCTTCAAATGTAAGCATTGAAGCACCATCATCAGATACATAGCATGACACTTTGTCAACAGGGTAATCCACTGCTAAGATTGATAACACTGTGTTTGCCGTGACTAGAGGTGGCTCCTTCAATGGGTCCACTGTACTCACAAATAGGTCCACTGGTGCTAACATTGAAGGCTCTCCTTCCCTCTCATATCTAATTAAATATAACATGGACATATACATTAGTAGATGCATAAAAAAAATAAAATAGATGAACCATGTTTCTATTAAATATATGTTTACCTTAGAGAAAGGCGATCGAGGTAAGTCTCACGATCGATGGGAAACCATTTGGGGAACTGATCAAGTATCCATGAAACAGCAAACCAAATCTCGCATATGATTGAGGTGAGCCATAGGCCTATAGCATCAGGAACTGGGTTGAGAATCCGATATCGAAGGAAAAAGCCGAGGACTACTAGTCGGATGATGATGATCATTCGGTAAGGATTGATCTTGCTTGAGGCAATAGGAACCTTTCTTGATAATGGTTGCCTAGCTTCATCCATTCTGTAACATACACATATATGTATATATATACACCAATGCTTAAATTTAACAAATGAAGGGTTCATTGAAAGACTTACATAGGCATATCAGGATCCATATCGTCAGGATCACCACCAAGAAGGCCTTGTTTGGATTTCCACTCATCCATCCTATCCCTCCACCCCATCTCCTTCTTCTCATCCCACCTTGCACTCCCTGGTCATAGACACAACCCAACCATTTGATCAAACTACTTAAACTAAAGATTAAATTAATCTCAAGCAATGCTCACCAACTTCAGGTTCAGACACTGGATAAGGATGAACACGCTTATGAAGTGTTGATGAGAAATCTCCATAGTTATGGCCATTGGACATTAGTGGAAGTTCTCCACTCACCTACATTTACAGAGAATCAAGTTCAAGTGTTGAAATTCATAGTATTAATGCAAATGCAAACAGTTTAAACAGTTTATATTTATATTACTCACAGGTCTAGATCTTGCAGTTATAATTGGAGGAAATTGAGGTGGACTAGTGTCACCATTTTCAGGACCTCTACCATAACTCATTTTTCCATACAGCATTGCCTCTGTGATATGCTTGTTTTGCAGCTGCTGATGCTGATGATGTTCTCTTTTGTTTTGCTCTTCATCTTCGATCTTGAACTCATGCTCGATATCATCAATGTCTTCTTCATCTTCATCGCCTTCCACTCTCGGACTCCCTTACCATTCCAAATTATCTCTTTTTTAAGTACTAAGACTAGCCAGAACAAAAGTGAGGATGTTCACCAATGTCAATCTACATACCTTTAAGACGTTTATATCTAGTCTTGCACTGGGGGCACATTTGTGTCCCTTCCCTTCTCTCATACTCATAGCAAGGCCGACACACCGGGAAGCCGCATTCATCACAAGCCACAAAAAGATCTCCATCCACTGTCATACCGACTTCGTCCCCGCATATCTCACACACTTGCCCATTCAATGCCCTTATCGGTTTCGGCTACGTTCATAGAAAATACAATATGATTAACAATAACAACAACAACAAACAATGATGATGATGAAGATTGAAAATAACACAGAGAACACACTGCTACTATATATACCTCTTCATGCCCACGGATGAGAACGAGCTCATTCCGATTATGAGAGCCAGCAACCAAGCCGGCACTGGCTTCCATGGTTGGCCAAAACAACAAAGAGAATGTGGACAAATGGTGGAATGCAATGGAACGGGCAAATGTGAAGAAAGAAGAGAGATTGAATGGTTTTTATTCGAATTTGGAGATGAGGTGTTGTTTTTGCTTGCAGTATCATGCACTTACCAAATGTGTTTGTTACCGGAGGTTGGTTGGGTGCAGAGTCGCCATTGCCATCTTCTTAAGCGATGCCCATGTATATGTCTCTGTATTCCTAACTCAACCACCAATGCCTGTCAATTTCCCGCGCCTCTCAAAAGTTAGGTAATTTGGGGACACTTGACCAAATTGCCCCTTTTCTAGGTTTTTATATGTTTTATTATTAGATTGCTCTGTTTTATACTTAGATTAATCTTGCTTGATTTCTAATCAAATGAATTTGATGGCCAAAGATTTTAAACTTAATTTTGATTCAAATTATTTATTTATTTTTTATAAATAAGTGATAAACGACTCATTTAAAAGAAGTCAATAATATATATAAACTGGATTTTCTTCCAAATGAATACTCTATTCAAGGGGCTCAGTGTCAATAGACTAAGAGGCTATCGGCAAATAATATATCTATTTCCTTTAAACGTTTTATTAAAATTTTTGCCAGGAGAAATTAAAATTTGGATTTGGGTTTCAAAACTTGGGAAGTGATTTATGAGGGTCCCATGAAGGAGGGCCTTGCATTCTAAGGCAAACAGAAGGTCTTTGGCTTTTCTTTGGGTTGAGGCATCTCCATCCTTTGACAGAGGGAGGATTAATGCTTTTTGTTTTTTAAGAAAAAAAATTTTTCAATAATTTTTTAGGATAGTATCTTGAGATTGTCAATTAGATGTATATTTTTTTAAAGTGGAAATGTGTTGAAGAATCAGAGGGGGTTAGGTGTATGAAGTAAAGGTCATAATAAATGTGCAAGTTTTCTTTTGGGCATGATTAAGCTGCTTTATAGACTAAATATGTGAAATATGTGGTTACAATGATAATTGTTGAAAAGTTGTTGAGACTCTTTATCCAATCACTTAGCTAGAGTTGCTAATGCACATTGGTGAACTTTACAAACATGAATTGGCTCCAACAGTGCAATGGCATCTTGATGAGAATCCATGTCATTTCACAGCACAGCATTGTGTAAACGTATAGCTTCAAGACCACATGAGCCAAGTAAAATTGTTAAGTTTTACTTGGAAAACCAAAATTTCTAGGTGTGGCATCTTATTCAACAGATGGTGAAATTGTTAGAATGGTTTATAAACACATGAATAACAATGTTGATCCTGATGACAATTCAATTGGAAGGGGTGGAAAATTTTGTAGAATTTAAGATTTGCGATTGGTTTAAAGTGTTTATATGAAAACTACTTCTTTATTTTTCTTTCCTTAATGACTGATAGAAAAAACAAAGAAACTAACAGACTCTAATCAAAACAAAGTCTAGCAGCCAAAATTGCATCTTTAATCCACACATGCCCTTTTGTGGAAGAGGGATAAGCTGGGATTTGGACAGGCGTAATTCGCCAAGCCGTAAGGTTTAAACATTCGGCCTCATATGCCTTGTGTGTTATGTGATTTAATCATTAAATCAACTGAGTATCTCATGCGGAAATGCAGTAAAATTATTGCTTTTTGGAACATGCTTGAATCATTCAGGTACCAGGTTCAACAGGATTCAAGTTTTTAGTTCTGGTTATGGGCTACTTCAGAGTTTCAACGCAAAATTCTCTACCACTTACTAAATGCCTTTCTTGCAGCCTGAGCCTGGCATTGTGGGGGGAGCAAGATGTCAAGACAGCTAGCTACAACAAAGTTAAATCTGATTTCCAGAAAATTTGTCAGGCCAATATTAGACGCACTATGGAGCATCCCTGTGAAACTTACTTATAACTACATCAGGGAGTTTTCTTATTTTTCTCACTCTCTTTATAATATTACTCTTCTTGTGAATCATCTCATTAAGTGGGATAAGTTTTGTTATCTTTGCTAATTCCAGATTTGTCATTCATGTTGGATGGTCTGCAAATGGAATAGAATCTAGTCTTCATGCTGAAGCTTTGGCCATGCTTATGGCTAGAGAGTATTGCTGTGAGACGAATCTTCGACCGGATAACGTTGTTAAGCTCCCTTGGGTTATGACCAGTGACCACCTAAGAGTGCCAGAACTGCTAGGCAATCAGTGTGTATTCTGTCCAGTTCCCAACCTTTTTGTCTACATTGTTCCACAACAACTACAACTACTAAAACTTCTGCTTGCAGTGCTGGACTCCGGTACCACCAATGATGATCCAGTGAGAATACAAGTATTCGCTTCCATGATCACTGCAAAAACCTACACCAGATAAGGGGAAATTAGTGTGCCAAGATGCATCACACATAATTGTAATCAAGTTTTTATGAGTAGAATTATTAAGATACTCCCTGATTTGTCCTTGACCCTCCACATGTAGTCTTGTGTCGTCTTGAGCGCCTGTTGGAAAATTTGAGAAGCTTGCAAACGTTTGTTGTTGAAAACTAGATCACACCGGGCTATCCAAATGCTCCAAGCACAAGTAGCCACTAGAAGCCTTATAGAATTGATATTTGTCCTCCCATGGTTGAGGATCCATTGGTCCTCCATCAAGTTGCCAATATCATTATAATTTAAACGAGTACAGCCAGAGTCCAGAGACTAGCTCCCAACATCCGTTACCGATGTTACAGTTTTGAATGAGATGATCTATAGTCTCTTTTCCCAAACTGCAGTGAGGACACATCATCTGAGGGCTTATGTTGAGATTGAAAAGAAATTCAAATGTTGGAATTCTATCATGAAATAGCCTCCAGAGAAAGGTTTTAACCCTTGGAGCTATTGGCAATTTCCATAATTTAGACCAACCCTCCCAATTAGCAAAATCAGAGTGACGATCTGATTGATATGGTTATAAATAGCATTGACAATTTTACCAGAACAGGTGTTCGGAATCCAGACCCAATGATTATCACAGTTGGAATAAAAAACCATTTCACCCTAACTGTTCCAGTCAATAAGATTTCCAAAACAATCAGTAGGGACTTTCCAATCAAAAGCTCATAATACTCAAGTTTTCCACAGGCAGATTCATGTCCAAAACTGATCAATAGGAAAGGCCCGTTTACATATCATGTCCAAAACTGAGCCAGGAATAGGGTAATAAGACAGAGAATAAACAGGGATAGACATCAAAGTACTTACCCTCCGTTTGGTTCACGGAATAGGCATGGGAATGGGAATGGGAATGATGGATGGGGATTGGGGATGTGAATAAAAGTACGGGGATAGGAATAAAGATAGTGTTTAGTTGGAAGGAATAAAAAGTGGGAATAAAAAAAAGTAAGTAAGAGAAATCATGTAAGATTACTTTTACACCCTTTAATGTAAATATATGATATTACATACAATAGTTAATTATATTTAAATATAACTATTTTTTTAATTTATAAAATAATTTAAACAAAATTATTCATTTTAATTATTATAATTAAATATTTTAAATAAAATCGAATTTAATTATTATATGTTTTTTATAATTATTAAAATAATTAATCTATTTAACTATTATCCAATTTAATTTTTATAATTAAATATTTAATTAAATAATAAATTTTAACTACATTTTTATGAAAATTAAAATGGATAAAATTTCTACTTTTCTAAAATAATTTCAAAGTCTCTTTCAATTATGATTTAATTATGATTATTAAATATTTAAATATTTTTTATTTAATTATGATAATTAAATATTTTAATGATATAAATTAATATAATTAAAGAGTGATTTAATTATAAGATATAGTTGGTGTATTATAAAAATAATTAATGGGGGGTAAAATGGTAATTTATAGGTAAGGAATGCTCATACCCCCCAAAATTGGGGGGCATGAGCAATATGGGTTTTGAGGGGATGATGCCTCCCCTCAATTCCATCCCCAATCTCATTGGTGCATATCCAAACATGGGTATGCACCAAAAGTGGGAGTGATCCCCATGCCTTGGGGATCACTCCCACAATCCAAACGGAGGGTTAGGTTATGTTTGGATCATGGAGTGATGATGCCTTGGGAGTGGGAATCCCAAGCCTCCTAGCATCCCACTCCCATGTTTGGTACTCGGATTAGGAATGTACAGTAATTTTTTAGAGAATTGGGTCTCCTTAGCAAGGTGTTTTCCACTCCTTTTAAATTTGAGAGGATTGGGTCTCTTTAGCAAGTAAAAGATTATAATGCCCTTCCTTAGCAATGTTATTTGCTTTCACTTGACTTATTAAATGTAAAAATAAATAAATTTTAGTAATGAAAATCATGTTAGTGTTTTAATTCATATTAATATTAGTGGGTTTTCATTATTATTATTTTTTAAAAATTTTCTTTGTGATTTATTAATAATAAATTATGCTAATAAATATTATATATAAAAGCACTAATAAATTATTAAAGCGCTAATAAATATTAATATTAATAAATTAATAATATTTAAAGAACTAATAAATATTAATAAATAATAAATTATGCTAATTATTTATAATTTAATATATTAAAATTTTCCTTAAATCATATTAATTGGATGAAATATTTAATAACAATAAATTAAAATAAATAATTAAATATATTACAAATATTTATTAATAATTATGTTAATTAGTTACTATTGAATATAAACCATTGTTTTCTAAAATGTCATTCTATTTATATAAAAGGACAAAAGTGTAATTTTACTATATTTCTCTTTTACTTTTTACTATTCATAACTCTCATTCCCTCCAATCAAACACCTTCATCATTATCCTCCCCTTTCTCCCTATTCACACTCCCACTCCTCCCTTCTTCTCATTCCTCCCTTCTCATTCCTATTCCGCAATCCAAACACCCCCTTATAACTTAGACAGTCCTGCCTGCTACAGAAATAGAATGATGATTCCAAGAATTTAAACTGTGATTAATCCCACCCACTAGGTATTAAAATTGATGACCAGAAAGTCTCTTTGAAGAGATTAGAGCACCCTAGTACTTAACAAGGAAGATCCCTATTTTTATACCTATGATGTTTTCAATTTTTGTCCTAATTTTCCTACTACCCCAACTGGGAAGATGAATAATAGACTTAGCTAGGTTAGCTTCCTGGGCGGTGAGCTTATGTTAAATGTCCAAACAAAACCTACAGTTCCTGCCAGCAGACCTTGATGCCCTAGTGATTACAATTACAACATCAAGTGTCTTCTAAACGGGTTCCCAGGAGCCTCAACAACTACTCAGACTGCCGGGCGGACTACACCCGAGCAAACCTAGAACTAAATCTCCCTTCTATAGGATTCGGTTTTGACTTGTTTTTATGTACTTGTGTTCGCAGATAACTGATCAGCTCTTTTGTTAAAAGAACAAACTACAAGAAACAAGTACCAACTAATGAACATTAATCAAAGAACAAACTTGACAAATTAAATATTTGATGCTATTAAGCCTTGTTTTTGGATACTTAGACGGGGCAAAACCACCATTGAAGAAAATTCATGGTGCTTCTTTCCCTACATAATAAAGAAATAATAACACTTATGTGACCTCGCAAAATATACAAAGTCATAAGATTACCAGCTCTCACAGCTCCATTTTAGGCAAATTGTAACAAGTTGCTCACCTCAAGGGGAAAAAGAGGAAAGACGACAAATGAAATAGAAGAGAAAGGCAAAGAGTTTGGTTTAACAAAAGAGTACAGAAGCTAAAAAAGAGGCGAACTCAGGGCCACTGCATCAATTCAAGAAAGAAGGCTCTCGCACACCTTGATCTCGGCCGCTTGCTCTCCTGTTATGGCCTGACCTGACGGGCTGGATTCTATAGTTTTCATTGTGGCCATGAATATCACCGACCGGAAAAACGTGTCTTCTACCTTATTCAGTACCTCCACCATTGTTTTGAAAGCCAGCCCACATGCCAAAATCAGTTTGCCAAGAACTTCCCCGAAACAGGTCGGCGCTTTGGGCAAGTCTATTGCAATTTCATCCAACATTGACGCATAGAGCAAACAGCCCGCCCTTAAGTCCTGTGTGGTGAATACCTTTTTAGAATACAAAAACTCCAAGAGCTTGACAGTGGGATCCACAAAACTTGATCCCTTGTCCAGAGCAAGGTTGATGGCTTCCTTGACAACTTCAGGATGATACTCAGGGCTCTGCAACTCCTTCACACATTCCAGTGCTTCATCAAGGATACGGATGTGGAAATACTCTTCCAAAAGAGAGATTGTCTTCTTGCGCAATTCATTAGGGTTTGCTTTGGGTGCAGAGCTAGCTTTCTGCGGGGATGGAGCTGGAGATGTCACCCGATTCGAGGGCATTGAGGGCGAAAGGTTTTGAGAAGCAGGCTCCACATTCCCAGAGATGAGATTGGATTGACGAGCTTGTTGAACACCACTACCCTGCAACAATGCACTAGTCTTACCACTAATCAGGCCACCACTACCTTGAGGAAGTAGCCTAGTGTTTGCTGTTGATGCTTTACTGACCAAGGGAGACTGGATGCGAGATTGGTCACCTCTTGGCATGGATTTGGTTCGTGGAACCTCCCAATCATCTCCATCTAACCCTGGCATCCCAGGCATCCTTCTTGCTCCTGGCATCCCAGGCATCATGCCCCCGGTCCCAGGTCGGGCACCCGGGCTAAGGCTGCCCATCGCAGCGGCATTCCGACCATTTCTAATATTCGCAGCTGCTCCGGGACGAAGTCCAAGATTCTTTTCTGCCTCGCTATGGATTTCAGAAATGGTCTTGGCTTTCACCTACAAGATTACAAATAAAGACCAAAATTATAAATATAAAAAATAAAAATAAAAAGATAACATCTTTCTGAGAAATCAATATTCTTGCAAAATGCTATATAATTTATTATCCCAAAGAAATCAAAACTAATGTCTTCTGTTAAAAATTTTGTCAAGCGCAATTGGAAATGTTCTTGCAGTTTCAAATATATTCTCCTGGTCTTTGGAACCATGAAAGAAGACTGCCGGAGGTAGCAACAGCATCAAAACATAGCTCTAAAATAGAAAGTGTTACCTCTTCACGCCGGGGGACCCACTTATTGGCACGCAAATCAAGGACATCGCGGACCATGAACTTCAAACGAGGTGCAAGCTGAGGATTTTTTGCAAGTTCCTTCAGCCGGTTAAAATATGAATCATTGAAATGGCGAGATTTTGGGCTTTCATCCAACTGCTTGCCAATGGTATTGAAAAATTGACAGATAGCCTCAACATTTTCCTCTTCAGGGCAAACCTTGGCATCAGGTCCCAGCAATTCCTGAAACCAAAAGCTACATGAGACAAATCTAGAAAGGAAAACTTTCCAATGTTTCAACAGAAGTTTTGAAGAGCAATCACAATATATACCTGGACAATGTGATGAACAATCTTCTCTGGAACCATCTTTTGCTTCAAAAGTTCCCCAATAAGGCGTATATTCCCAAGGGTCCGCAACTTGACCATTCTCTCCTTATCCTTGCGCTCCAATTCTTGATCCGGATCAGTCATCTTTCTTATTTCAGCCCTTAGATTGTCTGAACCTTCAAATGCCTCTTGGCAAATATTTAAGAGCACTCGTTTGAATGTAATGTCTTTCCCGCCAGGTTCCTCAGCAGGGAATGAAGGAAGCTTTTCATTAAGATCAGAACAAAGTTGAGCATACATGGGGCAAAAGGTAGGCTCTAGAACAGCTTTGTCAAATATGAGTTTAATGACTTCCTGCATCCAACAATTAGTTTGATGAATAAACTTTGAATTACGCAAAAATGATAACAGAATTATTATTTTGAATGGCAAACAAACCTTCAGAATATCAGTTGAAGTAATTCCTGAGTCAATTAGCTGTCCCTTGAGAACATCAAATTTCTCTGGTGTAAGCTTGTTTAAAATACTGCATGGAAAAACAAAAGGAAAATGTTGATAAATTAGTCCCAGAAAAATTCATGGGCTAAGCTACATTACAACGCAAAACTTAATTTATAAACAGCCAAGTAGTTACTATGTTAAATTAATAACCAAGAAGAAGGTATGGTTCAAATCCAATAGAAAGATAAAAGAAAAGACATTCCACGGCTTGCAAGAGCCACGCATAACCAACGCTTTTTGATGTTTGAAAAGGGTATGCCATACCCACATGGCGAAGTATATAATAAGATGCTTGCAAGAAAAGCCCCCACCAACATGTGAGATACATTGTATTGTGCATACCTTAGTATTGTCAAGGTGGCAAATCATACCTAAGAAAGAAGGATCCCCCATCCATATCTCCTGGCAAACTACCTTGTTACCCAGCAGTAACTCACATAATCTACAAAAATTTCAGAGAAGATCCTCGTTTTTTTTTTCTTTTTTTCATTTTCAAACATTATGTTATGAAACTGCCTGCTTATAAATTGGGGATGCTCAGATTTAGGAACTAATATGTTCAGATATTTTTCAGTATGAATCATATGGATTGTCTTGAATTCAAGTTGAGTAGCACTTGTTGTGTGTCCTGATAGCTCCTAGCTTGTTAGCAATCAGTCCACTGATGACTAATTGATCATTAATCAGGGGACTATCAAATAGGCATCCATTTTCTATTCAAATCACCAAAACCACCTGCACAACTATGCACTTCAAAAAACATTCAATGTTATTCCGAACACTATCTCTCAATAAGGGTACCATTTACCCATGCATATGCAGTATTTGCTTCATGAATTACAGAAAGCCCATTTACCAAAAGAAACAAGTAAAAAGGGAAAATCCAGATCATATAAGCATTGAAAATATCATCACAAATCTGGTACCACATGCACAAGAAGCCTTAATGGTATAACATTATGATTCTTTCACCCTATTAGGATCTCACTCATTAAGGAAGGTAACTGCTGAGCATCTTCATGTCAAACTGGGTTGCAAGTTCTAATCAGAATAGTCAACAGGTAGGCATCTTAAAAATAGACCAAAGTTCCTCTATTTTGCTAATCTTTTGAAGGTTGACCACATAGATGGTCTTTTTGTTAAAAGAGGCAATTCATCCCGTGATACTTAAAAACTTGATTTAAAAGGGCCTGAGACAATTTTTACCATGTCAATCATGATGAACACCATGGATTGTGTATCTATTAAAGAAGGTTAGCATGGTCAGTGGACAGATGGCCACATAATTATGATTTGTAAGCCCATATACTTATTTGTACTGTAACAATTCATCCCATGATACTTAAACTTGATTTAAAAGGCCCCAAGACAATTTTCACCACGTCAATCATGATGAACACCATGGATTGTGTATCTACCAAAGAAGGTTGGCATGGTCAGTGGACAGATGCCCATATACTTATGATTTGTAATGCAAATATGCATTATATAAACAGTGAAATTCAACACATGAAAAAAAATACCAAGGGGAAAATTACCCTTTCACCGTCTTCAAAACCCTTTCTTTTTCAGAGAGATTGCCACGTCGCACAGACCACGGCACTTCAGCCTTAATTAGTGCAGGAGTTGTTCCAGGCTAATCAATTAAATAATAGCAACAATTAGATACAAAGCAAAAGAATACACGTATGTACTAGTAAAACTGATTCTTAAAAATGAACTGATGATACATTTATACTGAAAAGCACTACAAGTTTCAAGTGTGAGCAAAAGCAGAAGAGAAAGCATTCTACCAGCTAACTAGGTATTCATAAATAACTGACTATGGTTAGAACAACAGCTATTTGAGAAAACTACAAATTGATCAAGTTGAAAATTTCTCATTTACTTTTGAAAAAACTACAAGTGAAAACCCCAATATCGAAGAACAACCAGCCCAAAAAATCTCAAACATAAATCCATTCAAAATATAGGATGAAAATGATAATTGTTTGCAGATAGAATATTGGGTAAACACTAATTAAAAAAAAAAAAAAAATCAAGTCCCAAAACTAAGCAAAATTTTACAAAATGGCCTCAATATTAGTGAAAGGCATCAAAGCCTCATTGCCACCATCAACAATAATTATCTGGTTCATTCCTTATCTGAACCCCATTACACCACACATAAATAAACGTCACTATGCAATGCAAGCCCTAAAACTTGCTCATAAGAAGCGACTTCGACTATTAACATTCTCTACATCAAGAAGTCATTATTATGATTCCAAGTGCTATTAATATCTTGCATTAGACTGGCTCAACTAATCCAGCTTTACTTCCAGTATTACCTGCCAACATTCTAAGAACTTCCAAACCAACCAACCAGCAACTTCAGCATATTGAATATTGAAAATCCAAACACTTGTTCACAGCCCATTGACTAAAAACGACATAACACAATTATTCATCCCATCATGAATGTATCCAATCACCACAAACTGCATGGCAAAATTTATCAAGTTTTTTTTTTCCCCAGAAAACATTACAGTCAAGACAATAATGGTCCTTGCTGAAAAGCCAAAACTTTCAACTAGTTAAAACTATCCGTGCAAACAAGCTTAATGGGAAGTCTCTAAGATGCATTAGAGAAAAATTGCGAGAAAGATTTCAATAGTTGCATTAGGCAAACAAGGGCTCCATAATTGTGGAACTGGAAAAATCTAATTCATAGTGCATGAGTCAAACATCATCATAATTAATAAATAATTCAGGAACCCAATCTGAACTACAAGTCCCACATAAACCATAAAACACGTTTACTTTTCAGAGGCATAAAAAATTTGAGACTAATCCTGACGCAGGATTTAAAACGATAATTAGAGGGGAAAAAAAGGCAAACTTCATATACAGATACACATACATATATAGAGAGAGAGAAAGAGAGAACAAGGTACTGTATTTTTCTTATTACCCCTTGATTGGAAGAAACTTGAGCCTTTGAGGAAAATTGTGAACTAAGATGATTAATATCATTTCTAGAATTGGATGCAAATGAGTCTTTATTATCATTCCAGTTCCTCTCCTCTCCAACAGAGGGCGATTGTCCTGATCTTCCACGCCAATCCCGATTGTCTGGCTCAGAATAACGACTCTGAGATTGATTTTGGATCTGCAACAGGAACATAAAAAAATGCATTCATCAGAGGAATTATTTCATGCAAGGGGGATACCTTTAATCAAGGATGCATGAAGTAATTAATCATCACATAGATATGAGATGAGGTAAATAATGAAAAGAAAACTCACGTTTATGTCACCACGAGCCCAGCTCTGTTCTTCACCAAATAATTCAGACTCAATCCCTTGTTTAACTTTCAGAATGGCTTCTGGTACATCAACATTCTGCCAGGAAAAAATTAAATTAGCTACATTCAGAAAAACAGTAATATTGTAAATCCAATAGACTTCGCCAATGAATGAGAACCAGCTTGAACAACATATTTTGGATGCATCCACATTAATGCTGAATTTACATGTGAAAAACTTACAGGAGCTAATGCAAGGCAGTTGAATTTTCAAGAAAATAAGCTTAAACTCAATTTGCTAGTTTGATGGTCCAACCAAATGCCGAGTCAGGCTTTTTCTCCCACAAATAGTTTGTTAAAAAAGAATAGCTCATAAACCACTAAGCTAAAAAGAAAAAGAAAACAGACTGCTAATGAAGAAAACAATAAGCCCATTAGGCAATATGATGATGGAAGTATAATACATACCAAGGAAGTCACAATTACAAAATACAACGGAGTTAGCAGATTCAGCTTGTACATACTAACCAAGGGCCAGTTTACCTAAGTTTTTTGTTAAATAAGCTCCTCCCAATAGCTTACTATTGGAACTTTTGTCAAGTTACAAGACATATGCTATAAAAATTAATTAAATTGCCAAAAGAATAACTTGGAAACTTTAGAGACCTTCATACTGTTTGATCATAGTCTAATTTACAACATAAGAATCTGGTAGCACTCAATACCACAGGAAGAATTAAAAATGGGTGCCGAGAGCCAAAAGAAAATACATAACAAGGAAGCATGCAATATTGAGAGGAGAAAGGGTACATCGAATCATAGAAATAGTAATTGAATTGCAAGTTACCACAGACTATGCCTTCTGGATACCACTACTGGTGCAATTTTGAGTTATACTGAAGGAAAGAAATGTGTAGAAAATTTTAAAAATTCAGCAAACTGCTCAACAATGAAAAAAAAAAAAACCAAATGACAATGACAAATATAACAAGATAGAGGGAAAAAAAATTTCTTCTAATTCTACAATTAGGGAACATCTTCTGAAACATTACTTCATGTGGTACTGCTTTTCAGTTTTGCAATGGTAACGGAGCCATGATTTTCCAAGGAAAGAGGCTAAGTACATGGTACATGCTGAAAATTAGAAGAGCCCTCACCCAGGGCTTTAAAAGCAGTAAGACATCAATGAAAGAAAACTAAAGCAACTGAGAGAACCAATAAGATACCTCCCTGAGCTGCAGAAGTTGATCCCTGGTGTATCGGACACGATCACCGCCATCAAACCGCGCATCCCCAGTCTGCAACATAAAGATTCATCTAGTATCACTAAAAGATGCCAAGTCACCATTTTCTCATCCAAGCCAGAGCAGAAAACCACAGTCAAACAGCTCATTCAAGGGCAAAGATAGAATATTTATATGTATATATCAAAGATCTTGTGACCCAGAATAACATAGTTCTAAAGACAGAACCAATTAACTCATTAAGCGTCCATAGAAACCCCACTTGTAGGTGATAAAACTAGGATTAGACGATCAGAAGCTAAGCAGTTAGGAAAGAAAGAACACGGAATAAAAACAGCACTGGATAAAACCATAAACAAGAACGAATAAATAATACACGCAAATAAACACAAAAGCATAGGAATTTCAATAGAAAAACACCACCTTTCTACACACGCACACAAAATAAATAAATAAGAGAACTTGTCGCAGACCATCAAGAATTAAAGCAAATCAACATAAAAACATGTTATTTTCTATCAGACCACAAGCACAAAACATTCAAACAAAATACCAAACAAACAAAAAGAAATGGAATAAAAGAAAAAAAATGACTACTTAAAATTAAAAGCTTACATCACCAAAGATCGAAAACAAAACCACATCAAACACAAACTTCAAATACAAACAAGAAAAAAGAAACCATCTTTATCGATGAGAGCGCGAAACCCTAGATCCAGTGTCAGGAAGGCCCAAACCTTGAGATTGGCGGCGGCACCATGAGGACGGAGTGCATCGGCCGGCGATCCTCCAGCGGCAGCGAAGGCAGCGGATTCGAAGCGCGGGACAAGGAGCCTGCTGCTTCGGTTGCCTCCACCTCCAGGCCTCAAGCTAATGACCGTCTGATCCGCCTGCATACCTTTCCTCAACTCCGATTATCAACCCTCTGCCGTCCGATCTACCGGAAAACGCGCCGATGATGGTCGAAGACGAGCTCGCGGCGAAGCCCGGTCTTCCAAGAAGAGGCTAGAGAAAGGCGAGCGAAGGGGAGAAATAAAGGTCTGCATCGCATCCTATATTCGATAATCCAACCAAAATCTAAGGGTATATACGTCATTATAGATCCAGTTTTTAGGTAACGAGAGAGACCATTAACCCTAGATATGACTGGTAGTGTTATTGTCCGGAGTTTATGGACGAAATTAGACTTGAAAACTCGAGAAAATTACGGATGAATGCCATCGGGCGGTGGAAGTGCGTTTGCTATGACGTTAGGGTTGACACGTGCGATGGGTCCGTGTCGAGAGGTAGGTGCATGTGGGCTGGGCTTGATGGCGGTGATGGATTGGGCCATGGGTTAAACTTACCACCCGGTGAGTTTTATGCTGTGAATTTTTTTTTTTAGTTTTATTTTTTTCAGTTTAATATTTTTAAATCATTTAAAAAAAAAAAACTTTCTTGATTAGCCCAAACCAAAACAAAGAAGACAGCAATTAACAGAAGAAAATGACAAATTGGATACAAAGATGTGGATGTTTTTGATTTCTAGCTATGATACATCAAGGGAAAAAATCTTGCTGAAGGCCCCAAAGTCCTAAAGTCCCTACTTTCAATGCACACTAATTTTGATATTCATTCTCTTCATCATCATCCACAATAACAAAAAGCAAAGATTATATTTATATGTATATTGTATATACACACATTCACCGTCACTTTCTTCTTCTCTCCGTGGTTGGTGGGCTAATGTCGGGTGCAATTATTGAGTTTAATTTAAAGCCTTATTATGTGACTTACATTAGTAATACAAACACATGCAAACATATATACAAATATTTATATCTACATTATGTGCTTCTATATATATGGCTACTTATGAACATGGCCACTACCAAACCCATAGCTAGCAAGGCAAAGCTCACTCACTGCTCACATGGCCCAAAAAAAACCCTAGACAAAAGCATGCAAACTAAACTAGTCTACCTCTTCTTCTATCTTTGCTCCAACTCCTCCACCAATAGCGCTGGACCTGATACTCTCCACCGGCGTCTCCATCCATCCCTTCCGTAGCTTCACCACCCTGCTGATACATCCTTGATATGATAGGGTTACAAGTCTCCTCCAACTCTTTCAACTTATGCTCAAACTCATCAACCTCAGTCAGCTGCCTTCTTAATCCTCTCCCTATCACTCGCTGGCAACTTCCCTTTTATCTTCTCATCCTTCACAGTATTCCTCATATTATACGCATAATTCCTCAATGCATTCTTAGCATCCACCTTCCTTTTCCCTTCCTCTCATCTTCCGCCTTGTACTTCTCAGCATCACGCACCATCCTCTCTATCTCCTCCTTGCTCAATCTCCCTCTATCATTTGTTATGGTAATCCTGTTCTTCACTCCGGCAGTCTTATCCTCCGCCGACACATTTAAGATGCCATTAGCATCAATGTCAAAGGTCACATTAATCTGCGGCACACCGCGTGGCACTAGTGAGATACCAGTGAGTTCAAACTTGCCCAACAGATTGTTATCCTTAGTCCGAGCTCGTTCCAGCCCCTTCATAAACCTGGATCAAAACACCTGGTTGGTAATCAGAATAAGTAGAAAACATTTGTTTTTTCTTGGTTGATATTGTAGTGTTCCTTGGTATGAAAGTAGTCATGACACCCCCAGCAGTCTCCAATCCAAGACTCAACGGTGCAACATCAAGAATCAATAAGTCTTGCACCTTCTCACTTCCCTCACCGGTCAAAATGGCAGCTTGCACAACTGGGGTTGATGCGCTTAAAAAGCTCTTTCCCATTAAACAAGTACTGCAACAACTGTTGTATCTTTGGCACTCTTGTTGATCCTCCAACGAGAACTACCTCGTCCACAGACCGTTTATCAATCTTACCATCTCTCAAAAGTCAAAACACTTCTCCATAAGTTCCATGCCCTTGAGGAAAAGATGTTGCGTGTGAGAAAGCACAGAACTAGTTTAGCATTTCGTTAAACATTTGATGTTCAATATCACAATACCTAACAATGACATAATGAATAGACAATGCAAGGACAACATACAACTAATTTCACAAGAATAAAATAAAAGACATCAGTTTAACTTAGTTCGGCTAAAGACAAGCCTACATTCACGGGAGAACAATGCTTCACTATATCATTGGGAATAACAAGAGTACATGCAAGAATATAATAAATAAACATAAAGTTACGAGAGGACTACTAAACTGCATGGTTTTAACCTCACCTCAAAAATAAGGATTCTACCTTGTTTTAATAAGATCAAGCAAGAACAAGAGCTTTCCTCTGCACCTTCTTCACTCTTTCCACTCTCCAAATATAAAAGAACTCACCCTCTCTATCTCTCTTTTCTCTCATTACACAATACCCAACAAACATAATCCTATATAAACAATAGAGTAATCTAGACCATTGGATTAAAAAAGATCAAGATTTGGCTTCATCCCAAGAATATTTAGCCAATATTTAACAAAAGATCCTTGTAGAGCTCCTCAAACCGAGCTCTTGTTATTGTCATATAGAAATTCATTCCTTCATGCAATGGTGGTCTGATTAGTCGAGGACAACGTCTGCTTGGCACGTTCACAGGCAGTACGGAGCTACCGTGGAGCTCTAGCGTTGCTGCCTAAGTCGTTCTTGTACTTCCTCCTAAACTTAGCCACATAGAAGTTAACGAGCAGGTTGTCAAAATCCTCACCGCCGAGATAGGTGTCTCCGGCGGTGGATTTTACTTTAAAGATCCTTTCTTCGATGGTGAGAAGAGAAACATCGAAGGTCCAATCGCCGAGGTCGAACACGAGTATGTTCTTTTCCCCAGTGCGTGCCGCTTTTTTGTCAAGCCTGTAAGCGATAGCGCGCAGCAGCCGTGGGTTCGTTGATCACGCGGAGAACATTGAGGCCTGTGATGATGCCAGCATTTTTCGTCGCCTGGTGCAGCGAGTCATTAAAATACGCCGACACGGTGACAATGCCATCCTTGATGGTCTGGTCAAGAAACGTCTCGGTGATGTGGCGCATGTGCGTAGATGAAATCTCTTCAAGAGCGGCAGTGGGGAATGTAACAATTGTTTATGTTATTTATTATATATTTTTATTAGAGAATAAATAAATAACAAATGGTCAAATAACTCTCAAAGCATTGTTTTACATTTAAATTGATTTCTCTTCAAAATGCAGAAACATTCCTTTCCTTTTCTTAATTAATGAATGGTGGTTGTGTGATACTAATGATTTTTCTATATTTATGTCATTTATTTTGGGTGTTCTCTATAGTGTTTTGTTTAGTTTGATGAGTATAGGGTTGTAAAATAGTTTTTTTTTTTTTTTTTTTTTTTTTTTTTGGAAAAAGTGGATAAACCACGCTAGATTAAGAGAAAAAACAGTACAAAAGTAACAATACAGAAAGGGAGCCAAAGCTCAATAAAACGCCCACAAGGAGTGGGAAAGACAAATAACAACAAACAGCATCAAAGAGAAAAGGGAAAGAACCCTCAGGACAGAGGTCCTAAGGGGAACAAGGAAACACCAACACCTAAATCTCACCTGGGGTAGGTGGAGTCACATAAGGGTCCTTCTGCCCCATAGCTCTGGAAGACATAAACTCCAAGCTCCTCTTAATCTTGGACACTAGTTCTTCAAGTTTAGGCTTTTTTGAATCAGAAGTTGCATTATACCAATGAATTACCATGCGGTTAATTTTTATAATAATGGATTCAGGAGAAAGACAATTGGAAGTAAAAATGCGTGCATTTCTTTCAAGCCAAACATTCCAATTAATAGCTCTCCCAAGCATGTCCCATAATGGGACCAAGGGCCTGGACACAGAAGTCCTCCAATCACCCCACATATCCTTGAGAGACCTAGGGGACCGGCAAGATCCTATCAATTGTCCAAAGTACAACCAGAAAATAGTCATTTTTATATTTTTCTACAGAATACATGACTAGTGAATTACATGGGGATGCACACAGACGTGTACCTATCCATGTAACTCTCTGGAAAACTCAGTGAAGTGTACTGTAGCAATAGTGTACCTTTCTGGAAACTCAGAACTTGGATAGAGAATTACCGTGTAACTCTCTGGAAGACTTAGTTTTTTGCTAGAGACCTACATGGTAGAACTACATGGCGTGTACCTGGCCGTGTAACTTTCTGAAAAATGTCATAAAACTACATGGGCATATAACAATGTACCTAGAAATTCAGAATATGGGGGCAGTGGTACTCTTATCCTCCTTCCTTTGGATGATGATCAAGACCTTGAATCTTTTCATCCTTTTATCCTAAGTAAAGCTTGTTTGGTTCCCTCTCTTTCTCTTTAAAGTTTGACAAGGTATATCATCTTTTTTTTCTCCTTGTTTCTCCATGCTTTCTTACTCCTGTAAGATAGATCTAGAGTTTGTGAATGAATGAGATTCTTGAGCTTAGTGTATGTTTGGATGTCAGCAATGGTTCCCCCGCTTACACATTCCCATACCTCCATTTTGGAATGTTTTTTACGAGGTAATCATTACTCTGAGGGGGTCACCACTAAACCCCTATAGGGTAATGAAACATTCCCCCCATATTGGGGGAAATGAAGAAGGATGGATTGAAATGAGTGTAAATTACCCATTTAACCCCCGCAATATATGGATATACTAAATAAATATAAATATAAATATATTAAAATAATTAATATTTAATTATAATAATCATATAAAATTATATTCAATAAATATTTATATTTAATAATAATAATCATATAATAATTATATTAAATAAATATTTATTTCAAATATAAGTCGTAAAATAATTAATAAGTAATTTAAATAATTAATTATAATAATTAAAACTTATTTAAAGTATTTAATAAAAAACAAAATTTATTTATTTATATTAAGGGCATAAAAGTAATTTACATTATATGTTTTCGTTATTTTTTCAATTCTCAATAATTTACTCTCTATTTTTTCCATTCCTAATGAATTATCTTAACAACCAAACACCCTTTTTATTACAATTCCCTACCCATTCCTTCCCCCTCTTCATTACTTCATTCTCCCTCATCCATTACCGTAATTTAAACGTTTCCTTAGTTTGTGTTGTTGTCTCCCTATGAATTGATGAAAGAGTAATCGAGATAGTATTTCCTCTTTTTTTTCAATCTTGTTAGAACCATGTAACCCTTTGTGCTATAAATTGTGATTACTATAGTTCGGTCACTGTAACATCGAGAAATTCACACACTACAAGAATATGTCTGATTAGCAACAGAAAATTAGAAACAGATTGATTCCATTTCTAATTAGATTCAAATTACAAATGAAATTGTGTTCCGTTTCTATATTAGCAACGGAATAAATTTTCGTTTCTACATTAACAATGGAATATAGATTGGTTTCTAATCAGTTTCTAATTTAGAAATAAAAGAACTATCAGTTTTTAAATCATTTCTAATTTAGAAACGAAACTAAACTATGTTTTTATTTCGTTTTTACTTTAGAAATGGAACATGATTCCGTTTCTAAATTTAAAATATATAAAAATATATTATACAAAGAATTTATTAAAAAAATTAATACTTATCCGGTTTATATATTTAAATACTAATAACAATGGTTATTAAAAAAATATACATATAATCATTGTACGACATTTCTAAAATTTATTAATTTATTAAATCTAATCTTATTTGATAAATTGTAATTCTACTTGAAGTATTTTTTATGTATAATTAATAATTTGAAATAGACTTATAGAGCATTTTTTTATATATTTATTTTTACTTTAATTTACTTATAAATATGCAAATAAATTGGTGTGTGTGTGTGTGTGTATATAATGATTGATTGAATGTGAAGAGTCAGCTGACTCAGGAAAAAAAAAAAAATCAGAGATCATTCTCATGCACTCTGGCCCATCAATTATGTTGCAATGGATGATTTTTTATGAGGGTGCTATCACCCTAAGCTGCACTGGTTAGCCAGTCAAACCAAATCCTAAGTGAACTACCAATGAACTACAAACACCTAAAACATTTATCTATGCCATCACAATGTTCCTAGTTTTCAGTCGGCATCAATTCGGATAGCTATGGAAAATAACTTTGAGTAAACACCATATTGGATACCAACTTGCATGTCAAAGATTAGCTTCAAATCAATTTCTCAAACGTATGGGCCTGAATATTATCATTTATTTTGTCAAAAAGTATGGACCTGAACTTGGCAAAGGGAGGTGCCCAAGGAAGTTCACACCTCAAATCAGCAAGAACTGTCATTTTAGATAGTATAGTCTTGCAAGAATACTGACATCATGGGAATCCATAAAGAAAGATACAATTGAAATGCCAAAGTAGATGGAATTGAATGACATTATGATTCGACTACATACAACTCTAACAGACCATGCAATTTTAAATAAAATTTACCTGCCTCAGAAGAGCATGCACTCTTTGCTTCATGAGATCGCACACCTTCATCAGCTACGAAAGTCAAATGATTTGTTAGGCACTTAAATTCAAAATAAGCAAAGTTTTATATCTCATTAGTCAATAGTATTCATTAATGTAGAAGATAAACCATGACAAGCAATTGGAGGGGCTATGGAATGAGATAGATATTGTCACCAGTGGTATCTTACTGCATGCCTATATGAACTGGTAATATACGTTACTAAATTTTTGTCAATTACCTTGCTTGCAGTTACGATTGAATGTATTGGCATCATCAAATAACAACAACGAGAAATCAGAAAATTTCACTAAATTACAGTGTGATCGATCTATCTCTTTATTAATTCGGAATCTTTTGGTATGGGTTTTGGTATTTTAGTACCATGTAGTCCAAACCGTTTGTAAAAAAGTACTAAAACATTTAATCAAGTTAATACAAGCTGATGTGGCATAAAAATAAATTGGAATTCACTTTTTAACCCCGTGATGATGTCATAAGAACATCCATGAAAATAAGCGCCATGTAAACAAGCACAAAAAAGTAAATTCATGTCTATTTTTAGGCCACATAGTAATTATTAATAGAGTTAAGCATTTTAACATCTTTTTTCAAACGGTTTAGCCTATAGAATACTAAAGTGCTAAAACTAAAACCACAATCCCCGAATTAATAAAGAAGTAAACTACAGGGTAATTTAATGAAATTTCCGTATGAGAAAATTAGTTGCTATGTGAAGTATAACAAGAAAGAATATTATGACCTAGAATGTATGAATTCCAATATCTTGTCCATTAAATATCCACATAGATGAGTAAACTTCCAGTTGGGACTGAAACAAAGAAGCTTCAATACATGGCCACTTTCCAGTAAGCAGTACCACACTAGTAAGAGTTAGTTAGAAGGCCAGCAAAGGATTCAGTCAAGTGCTTCTGCCAAGGATTATGTGATCTACTCTATCCTGAATACATAGAACTCAGACCATCCAATATATATATTTTATTCTATATTTTTGTTCAACTTTCTCCATTCAGTCAAGTGCTTCTGCCAAGGTTCATGTGATCTACTCTATCCTGAATACATAAGACTCTGACCATCCAACATATTTTATTCTATTTTTGTGTTCAACTTTCTCCATTCATAAACCCAACATGCAACTAAATCAGAAAACTTGTCAATAATTAAAGGAACCATTTTTAAGTAAAATTACTATAACCAAAGTTTATAATAGTAGCAGGCATGAAAATACTACAACAATAACAAGCCATTAGTCCCAAATATTTGGGGTTGGCTACATAAATCCTTCCTTTTCACATTGCTCTATCAAAGGCCAAAAACTAAATAAACAAAATCATTACATGAAGTTTGGTAAGAAAATACTACTAATCATAAATCTAGGCATGGGATTTGACTCAAGTTCCAAAATACTTATAACTGATCATTAAAAAAAACAACTAATGGAGATTATAACATATGGTTAGGTATTTTACTGTATGTATAAATTCTGACCCTACACCTAGAAAAAGCATAAAAATGGGGCTGCTTGAGTATCAACAATATTGAGTAGTTTCTTGCTAGACTCTTCAAATATACAGCCTGCAGAGGATAAATGCAATGGTTAATACTTCAATTAACACAAGCAAATCCTCATAAGAACTGGTATCACGTTTGCAGCAGCAAATAACTTTTGCAATGTATCTAGATTGAGTGACTTACAGGCTGACATGAATGGGGCATCTCTTACTTTACTTGAGGAGTTCAGGATATGAATGCAAAGAACTCCTTACTGAGAAGTGAGATTTGTCAACCACCCACGTAATCAAAGCCAAAGGCCTCCTATCTTTCAAGTAATGGATTAAAAAATTCATTTGCAGTTGAGAGGAAATGCTGAGTTGCCAACAATATGAACTGGACTAATAAGGATTGGTGATTGTAAGCTGAAAAGGCATGGACTCACACCATGGTAATTAAGATTGCAGAAAAGAATAAGAAAACAACACAATAACAACACAGCATGAGAGTTAAGATAAATTAACTTTGAATTACCCCAAAAAAAAAAAAATTCTCAGGTTAAACATGTTGCTCACATTGCGATTATGTAAGACCAATGGTGTTTGCTTAATTCATTCTTCATAAATTTATAGTTTGAATTTTCAAAGAAAAAGAAAATCCATCCTGACAATTCTAGTTTTTTTTTTAATAAATATATATCTTTCTTCTTTATCACAAATACCTATACCAAAAATTAGTAAATAGTTTGAAAAATCCATTCTAGTAATACACAGACTTTTGTAAACTAAATATAGCCCTTTGCCACAGACATTCCAGATAACTTCAGCTTTCTTGTCTGATCCCACGGACCCAAGCATCAAGTTGCAGAGAAATGCACTACACAAAGCTGATCTCACCTCTAACCAAGTATTTCTAGAATACCTTTTACAGCTTGGTTTTATGCCAATTAATTATTTTAGTTTAGTTATGAGAAAGAATAGTTCCTTTGTAGTTGCGAATGAGCATGAAAGGCTACTTAGAAATCTTTTCCTAATCAGAACTAGGTTTCCATATTTTGATCAACTTTTTTTTTTTTTTTTGAAAAACTGGATAAACCACAATTTTTTGAAATAACAAAGAAGAGGTACAAAGATTTGATCACCCTTTTCATGAAAACAGTGAAAAACTCAAAGTACAGTCCAGTAGAAAGGCATCACTGATCACCATTTAGCAGGTCAGAACTTAAAAATCTCTAAAAACGGAAAAGCAAATCACGATAAGTTGTTTTATGAATATTAAACACAATGGCATCCACATGATTAGCAAACCCAGATATTGAAAGGTTGACCACTGTTAAACTAACTTGTTAAATTAGGTTGCCCTGGTTTAAAGATGCAACCACAGAAAATTTCAGCTTGTTTACTATAACTGTTTTACAATCATGTCATGGGAGAAGTCCACTTGTGTCAAGTCTTAAGTGGGCATTCATGACATTCAATGTTCTAGTAAATGAGGACAAATTGGATCATAAACAGACAATATTAGAGACATTAACTTCTGAAAAAGATGAAAAACATTAAAAAATAAAATAAAATCTCATCTTGTTCAAGGACAAGGTTAAGATGGTAACAGAATCAATAACATGGTCTAATAGAAAGGAACATAAGGAAGTGAACAACAATGGTGGAACATTTTCTTTCAACCTAATCATCAATGCCAATCCCAATTCCCTGGCATGCTTCACAAATGCTCTTCCTTAAAATCCAACAAATGCTCTTCCAAACATCACCAGCAAAACAAATTTTGGAAATAAAACTAAAATAACTAGCATTGAAGATTTGATTGCAATTCCAACATATTTCCTTAAAATCCAGAAATCAAAGTGACAAATAACACAAAAACAAGCAAAATCATCAAGGATAGATATCTAAATGAAATCACAGCATGCAAATCAACTGCAGAGAAGAAGATCTCAGCTAGAAAAAGAAGAAGAATAGGAAAGAATGCTTCACCTCCGCGATCATGGACACCATTTGGCACCGTGGAGATCGAGCACTGCACTGCAGGCTGCAGCCATGTTGATGTATGGAAGAAGCCAGGAGAGGGATTTTCACATATACCACCCGTTCAAATTCATAATTTCATAAAACTCCTTCAGCGATGAGGAAAATTCATAAATGATCTATTAATATTTTTTTAAAATTGTATTCTGGTCGTCCTAATTTATATTTATGCATTAAAATAATATTAAATGCACAAATTTTATAAATTTATAAAGAACAAGGAGTGAGAAATAGTTAAAATATTATTGAGGGGCCTACAAGCAAAACATTCTTATAGAGTAGTATTAAAATCAAATGACAGGTTTATAGTTCACGCTAAAAAGAAGCAATCTCGCGCGTCCCCAAATCACGAAAGCAAACCCATCACCATCGTCTACGCTTCGCCAAAACCCCAAACCCCAGTGCGATCGAACGCCGAGAAGAAGATCTAGGGCATCGGTGAGGACGAGACGAGGAGGACAAGCCTGAGAGGAATCGAGCAGGAGAGAGATCAATAGGGGCTCCCAAGCAGAAGTGGACATCGGAGGAGGAGGATGCGCTGCGGGCCGGCGTGGACAAGCACGGTCCCGGGAAGTGGCGCGCCATTCAGAAAGACCCAGAGTTCAGTCACCTCCTCTCCACCCGCTCCAACATCGACCTCAAGGTCTTCTGATTCCTTCTTGAACTTTTCTTTTTTAAATCTAGATTTGTTGAATGTGGGGAGGTCGATTGGAGAATTAGATTAGGATGGTCGGCGTGTTCTTATTTTTGGTTTTTTGATCTTTTTGCATTTGATATTTTGATGTTGTTTTGTTGCTGGAGTTGGTATTGATTTCTTCCACTCTTAAGTTCTTGTCTGTTTACTAATGGTTTCTGTAATTTTGATTTGAATGCTGCGAATGCAAAGGGAGGAGCAAAATTGATATATAAATGTTTAATTCCTGCTATAACTTGGCAAGAATCCTGTAATTTTTTGATGTCATTGTATTTGTTGGAGATTCAGCTCTTCACAGTGCATGTGATGCAAGAGATAAGGTCTTAAGACATAGCTGGGGGATTGGTATACGTCTCAATGGATTAGAAAATGAGCTAAAATCATGATGGTGGGATTAAACATATTCTATTGATAGGAACAAATGTAAGTCTATAGTGTATGCTCACATGAATCAGTTTATAATTAATCATCCATTAGGCTCGACTGTGGGCATCATCATTCTTCGCTCGCTAAGATAAAAGTTCAAGCTTGTTCCTAATGATGCACTTAACATATTTGTCTAAGTATGCTGGAAAGGGGCTCCATTCATTGACATTTTATCTATGTATAGTTATTAAAAATGCATTTTAACATAAATGATTACTTTCTGATTGTGGATGTGTGTCTGTTCTTCTTTGTATCCAAAGGAAATTCTGTTTTGAAGCTTGAACTATTAGAAATAAAAAAAGAAGAAAAAGAAGGTAGACAAGAGTATGCTTGAGATCACTGAGTCCTGCATGGTTGTTCCTAATGAGGAAACACCAAAACACAGGCTATGGCTCTCCAACCTTGATGTCTTCGCACCAAGAGACCATGCACCATTTTTCTTTCTTTACAAGCCCAATGGAGATCCAAACTTCTTTTTGGTAGACACTCTTAAGAAGGCCTTAAGCAAGGTCCTAGTCACCTTCGACCCACTAGCCAGAAGGCTAGTGCTTGACGGAGATGGCCGGCCAGAGGTGGACTGCAATGCCGAGGGTGTGCTCTTCCCCGTTGCACGAGAAGCGTGCACCATTGATGGCTTTGGCGACTTCCGACCACCACCTGTTCTTCGGCAGCTTCTCATCCCCTCCGCCACGGGCCCTGAGAGATCATCCATCTTGTTGTTGTGGCTCATGTTCAGGAATTTTCCTGTAACCACTTTGATCCTCTTGGCAAAAAACTTATTTTAAACAACTTCTCTTGTGCGGATGGATCATTCTTATTCACTCATGCATTAACCAGTCCAGAAAAACAGGTAAGAGCTATTGGTTTTTTTATATCTGATGCTTATTATAAAATTTCTATTGCAGGATGCTTCTCCCAAGCTTTAGATGACAACTCTTCAGATGTGATCCTGGCAATTGAAGCTGCTCTTCACACTGCACTAGATCATCAAATTCCAGTTAAACATATTTTCAGTGTGTATCACGCCGATTTGGAATCCAGTGGTGATCCTGATCAACTCTTGTCCTGGCGATTTCAATCGCAGATTTCAAATTTAAATTTTCTTCTGGACAGTTGCAATCGACCAAGAATTCACACAATTCCACCTTCTTGGATGAGGCCTGCCATTTGCCTAGCTTCCCTTGGATTTAGACATCGTCATCTCAACCTCTTCCTTGTTGGCAGAGATTTACCTTACTGGGTTATGAAATCATTTAAATGCCATGGTTTCTGCTTTTAATTTCTTTGTTTTGTCTGCTCTTTGTTTGTATTTGAGTTTAGTGTAGTTCTCTGTTTTTAGTTTTAATAAATTAGCTTCTCAAGATGAGAAGTTCTTCCAAAAAAAAAAAATATATATATCTTTACATCGTTACATATATCACTTTTGTTTTTGTTAATTGTTTTCTTGGATTAAAAGGATTAACGTAAGATATATATAGTTGTTAAAATTAATTGATATATATTCTTGATGTTGTTAAAATTTAACATCAGTATTATATTCGAGCTACATTCTACTGATATTAGGCATTTGTCCTAGCCATCCATTATTATTACCCGCCAGAGCCATGTTCATTTCTACCTTATCTTGAATACTGATTTCTATTTTTGATGGGAACAACTATGGTTATTGAAGTCTTAAAATAATCATATTCTTGATGGTCCAAAGTTTATAGGACATTGGTGGCAATCGATACAAGTCTTCAAATTAAAGGAGATTGCATCTCTTTTGATTAACTACAAAAGGTGTAAGGACTCTTTGCATCATTCAACAGGCCTTGCCAGAACCAATATTTTCAAGAATTATAGGAACCAAGACAACAGAAAAAAGCATGGGAGATAATACAAGAGGAGTCTTAATTGATACAGCATGCATGTATGCACCATTATACTTCAATCTCTAATAGATAAATTTGAAAGTATAGAAATAAAAATTATGAGACTATTCAATAATATTGTGGAAGAGTAACATAAATTATAAACCAAATGAGAGTCTATGAAAATTGCAAGGATTTTTTCCCTCTATCCCCGTCCCCATTCAAATGAGAGACCAGTCAAATGAGAGTCTATGTAATATTGAGAAGGAAATCTATCACTGATTCAAAATTAGTTGTATTTAATTCTTGTTTAATTAGAGGCTCAAAATAGGTCAAAATTTGCCTACTTTTTTATTTGTAGAAAATAGTTAAAAGGCTCCGAACTACTTATTGATATTTTGACTTGAAATGCAGCATTGGTCTAGGAACTCTTCTATCAGGTGCTCGGCTTATTTCAATTGATATGCTACAAGCTGCAGCTGAATGGTAGGAGACTGATCTCATGTTCAGAATATATATATATATATATATATATATGTCTGCCATTTATGTATGGTTAGTTATCTGTCATTGAAATTAGGTGGAATTATCAAATAACCAGATGGGCAAGTTTTCTAAACTCAGGTGAAAATACAAAAAGAGGAAATACATATGTTTGAAAGACAATTAATAACAAGCCTGTGAAGCCTGGTAGTTGAAATCCGGCTTCATGCTAAGTCGTGAGAGTTGAATTTTTGTATTTTTTGTTTATTTATTTAGTTTTTAAGGATGAGGTGGCAGTTCAACGTTCACTACTATATAACTTCACTTATGTAGTGGTTATCTTGTAGTGGTTACAAAACTGTTATAATAGAAAAAGCGTCTTATTGTTTTTTTAAAAACAAAATATGAAAAAATAAAAAATAAAAAAAATATGGAGATCAATTTTCTTATTTTCTCTTTTTAATGTTTTCCCCCAACAATGTGAAAGCTGTTAAGATTCCAAGCTACAAAAATCAGAGAGTTTTCTGCCAACTTTCTCTTTCTGCCAATTTCAGAGAAAGTGAAACTAGTAAGCATATGCATTAGCACGGTAGCATATATGGCAATGCGATGACATCCAGTTCTCTTAATTGACAGACAACCGTTTACGCTTGAACTCCTCACTAACACAATCCAGAGTCATCATGAATCATCCTAAGGATTGATACATTCCAAAAACTCATCACAGAAATGAAAGCTATATATGGGCTTCAAACCAGTTGCTCTCGGACCTATCCTTATGCTCTATGTGCAGAAATCTCTCCGGGATTTGGTGAGCCACATTGCTTATCATTTCAGCAACTCAGAACTTGATGTTCTTGTGTCTTTCTGCTGATTATTTATTGTTCGTTATGTTTGTTGATTACTTTACACAGGATCTCCTCGGAAAGGAAAGGAAGAAGATGGAACCAAAGCAAGAACATGAGAAAAGAGTAGTCTTGGAGACAATATTAATCGTTAGGTAAGGCCCAGAGTGTCAGGTATTTGACATTTGGTTGATCAAAAGAGTTATGGAATTGTATCTGAATCTTTTTAAATTGACCATTAATGATGCAACCCACAAACATAAACTCATTGAAGTGTACCAAAAACGATGAGTTGATTCTTAGGAGGTCCTAGAGATGTATAAAAACAAGAAGCTAGTTAATAATATCACAAATTTTGAACAAATAATTTTTTGTCGAAGTTAGTACTGATTTTTAGTGATACATACATTCTTTGAAAGACAGCAATCATATTTGAGTAAGTAGAAAATGACTAAGTTTCTGGTCACTTGATGACAATTCTGGCTTTGTAATATGATATCCACTATGTGGATGAGTGAATTAGGGGCAATACAAGGTCAGATCTAGGCAATTTTATGTTTGAAAGTACCTTTTCTTTTGTACTATGTTTGCCATTTTTATGAAGTTTCTATATTAGTCATTGTACAACCTTGCATCTTATATCACAGATGAGGACATACAAAAGGGCATCCTCTTTCTTTCTATCTCAAGGTAATTGGCAGATCGCGTTTCATGTTCTTTTGTGCTTGTTGTCTGACCTTTTTTTTTTAATCTTCTAAAACTGAAGATATTTGTTTTGTTATATTTTTGATACACTTATTAAAATGTCTTCACCGTCTAGATGGACACGTAAAGAATGAAAAAATAACATGGAAGTTACCAATAGATAAAATGCTAAAGAATGTATTGACTTGATATTGCATCGTGACATAATATGCTGAGACCTTGTCCAATGAGAATTTGATGTACATGAAAGAACTTGATTCTGGCACCCATAACTGTTTTCATCACTAGGCTTGCATCTAAAACAATTTGATGTGCATGTGGTTGTGTCTTTTGGCATGGGCAATGTGTGTACACGTGCACATGTATATTTTTATTATCTAAACCTTATTCTAGTGGTTATCTATGTTTTCTTTTCGGAATACTATACCATTATTATGGAGATTTCTCTATGCGCGCGCAACATGGAAGACAGATGAGCCCAGGTGAAGATTTTTTGAAAGCTTTTGCTGCAACACCGGGTTCTCATTATTTTCACAACTGATGCCAAGACCTAAAATTACTTAGTAAATTACAAAGCCAATCATCGATCATATGCTTGATGTCTCTATGTATACACTTCATTGTTGTGAGGGACTAATAATGTGTTTGCGCGTGCGTGTTTGTTTGTATGCGTGTTTTCTTATAATAGTAAGCTGATTATAAAAAAAAGATGTCCTTTAGTTTATCATTATTTATAAGATTTAATACTTAGGTGAGTTATAAAGTCTATAGCGGCAGATTTTTCCACTGTTATATGATATTAAACAATTTTATAACCGCAAGAATGTTCCGTCACAAAAAGACTTATAGTGGCAAAATTTTCCGCTGCCACAGATCATTGTGTAGCTTTAGACCTAACGGATAAGATAGAGGTAAAAGTGTACATTTGTTACTAAAAATAATATAGCGACCAAGGATTTAATGATTAACTGCAATCTGCCGCTATAGACTTATTGAGGCTAGAATAGGGTTTATAGCAGTAGTTTTTTCCACCGCTATAAGTTATTTTTTTTTTATTTTTTTTATTTTTATTTTTTTTTTGTAGTGCAAGTTTATTAAAGAATAGATTATTTGATTCTAAATTTTGATTGGTGCATGTTTTAGTAAACATTTTAAGAGGAGAATTTAGCTGAAGTTCCATAGTTGCCGTTTGTGTTTTTCATAATAATTTGTCAATATTTATCTCATAAATAATTAAAAATAACTCATGTCATCCGACCAATCCATGTTCCTCCTTTCATTTCATCTGTTGGTGCATGATGTGAGCCCCAGTATTTATGAACATGTGTAGAATGGAATAACACTAATTGGGAACTATCCACAACTAGGACTTGGCATTGCCAATGATCACATGGTCTATTGGTACACGGGTCCCCGATAGAGCTTTTCACCGAGTAGTGAGAGTTCGATTTTCGGGTGAGGGCACATTTCTGAGAGTTGTGAGCGGTGGTTGTGCGCGGGTGGTCCCAGCGCCCACGTGTGCGCGGGCCCCGCCCCCACTTGCTCCGCCGAGGCTTATGCACACCCTTGGTAGTCTAGCAAGGCCTACGGACTATCTGTTCCTCTTACCAAAAAACTAGGACCTGGCATTAGTCGGGTGACTTATGGGCTAGTTTGAACCCAGGCCAAAAAATATAAGATTTGGGCTTGGGCTAAGGTCAAATACATAGCCCCAATTGAAATTTGAGCTGAATTTGGGTCATGCGAATTTTAGCCCCACCTGACCTAGCCTGATCCTATATTTTTTGGGCTTGGGAAATTAGCCCAAAGAACCCAGGTAGGGTCAAATACATAGCCCTAATTGAATTTTGAGCTGGGTTTAGGTCATCCGAATTTTAGCCCCGCTTGACCTAGTTTGATCTATATAAAAGGATTTATGCCTTCTTTTTCCATTTTGGTTTTGTTATTTTATTTAGTTTAATTGTATTTATTTACTTACGTGATATATATATAAAGGCGATAAGCACCTGTTAGTATTTCTATCGTGCATGAGTTAATGACAAGCAGTGCCTTTGACCACTTGAATCGAGTGGTTTTAGCACAAAATATTTAATGTTGTACAAGTAGTTTTATTTATCTATTTATATTATTTTGTAAAAAATAAAATAAAATTTTGTTTATTTTAGGGCTGGGGTAAGTTGGGCAACCAATAACTAGGAACTATCACACATAATTACTATTATTTATGGACGGATGCGAAGCAATAACTTAGAGTTATTACAAATGATTACCACTATTTATGGACTCGTGAGAAGCAATAATTGGGAACATCACATAATTATATATATATGAAATTTTACCTAAATTTTCTTAAAATTTTAATGTTTGGTAATTAGACTGTTTGTTAACCTGAATAAAATTGGATAAATAAGTAGGCGTTGCCATAAATTACAAAATTTTGCATGATTATTATTAGAATAATTAATACTCCTATATATGTTGATTAATTTGAAAAAAAAAAACAAATGTATATGAATATATAAATTTAGGTTTCTGGTATTATAAGTTTAAATTTTTAAGTTAAATCAGATTCAAATAATATATTTGGTTTGCATTGAAGGATTATATACATATATACACTCAAACACACAATCTTGACCGCTAACGCAACAAGTTTTTCGACGAACTAGCCAGTTTTGCTATGCGATGATTGAAGAATCAGTGTTGCGACTTAAGATAAGTACCTAAGTTCACTGGTGGACTTCTTGGAGATGAACAAAGATAACAAAGACATGGTGCTAGGATCAAGAGCGCCCATGGGGTCTGGGGACTTCCTTTGTAATAGTTGGTTGGCATTGCCCGTTTATGATGCTGATTTCGGATGGGGTCAGCCTTGTTTCATGTGCAGCTAGAGCTTTCACGCGTTTTGCAAGCCAATCTTATGTGATGTGTGGTCCTGGAAACACTGGTGGAGTTCCCATTGCGTGTTTGCATTTGAACCACAAAACATGGCACGTTTCAAAGAGATCTTTTATAAAGACTTGGTTGTTGAGGAGTCTTTGAATTGTTGAGTAGTGTTGTTCACTTTGTTTGTGATGTGATAGAACGTTTGTGTTGTGTGTGCTTTTATTTTCAGGGTGACATTTATGAATGAAAAGGCTGGTGGGAAATCAATGAATGTTTTCTTTTGATTAGTTGATAGAAGAAATTTTAAAAATAAAACAAGTAGTTCTTTATGTTGTTCTTATGTATTCATGCAAGACAAATATGGTGTGACTCGGAAAGGATTCGAATAAAGATGGTTAGACATCTTCACAATCGCAGTTATGTTGAGATTATTAGATACTCCCAAAATAATATTTACATTGTGCATACTAAAAAATTAATAAATAAAATATTTTTTTTCTTAAATTTTTAAACAACTACAAACTAATTCCTTTAAGTAATTTTTTGTTAAATTATTTTTTAGAGAAAGTAACAACATTTTCATCTACCAAATGCTCACTAAATATTAATAATTTTTTAAATAAATATGATCATAAGTAAAAAAAATTCTCAATTTTTAAATAAAAGAAATTCAAACCCCAACATGACAAGAGAAATAAATTGTAAAGTGATGAATACATATCATCTCAAAAAACAAAATAATAATAATAATAATAATAATAATAATAATAATAATAATAATAATGAGAGAAATTTAAACTTCTACATGAGAAGAGAAATAAATTGTAAGGTAATAAATACATATCATCTAAAAATAATAATAATAATTATTATTATCATATTTTTTTTTAAATGGCTCAAATAATAATAATAACAACAACAACAACATATATTCCAAATACTATATTCTTAAAAAAAAAAAAAAAAAGAAGAAAGAAAAAATAAAAAGCATTCATTGGTTGGTGGGCACTAGGCCGAGGAATAATTGAAAATAACGCTGGATTGGGCAGGTATGTGGGGCATCACATCACATGTTTTTTTTTTTTTTTGAAAAGATCACATCACATGTCTCTCTAATTGATCAAATGCATGAACCGCCCCGGCGAGAGAAAGATGTGGCTTTATCACGGCCCCAACCATACTTCACCATGCCACCAACAACTGCTCGCGCCACAAACACTGTCTCCATTTATCCTTAATTTGCCCATCAAAGAAAGAAAAACAACCATGCATATATAATCACACAAACCAAACTCCACCCTAACAAATTTTTATTTTTATTTTATAATTTTATAATTTATAATTTTTTTTAAAAAATAGATAAACTACACTCATTTAATATATATATATATATATAACCTAAAATGAACAATAGGATACATCGACAAAAAAGAAAAGAAACATGGAGATACCTTAACAAAAGACACAAACTAAGACATAATACCATTAGATGTGAAAAGACAACAACATCGATGAAATATAGACTGATCACCCAAGGTACTAGTTGGTAGATTATTACACTTCTTATTTTCATATGTAAAACTCTTATTGTCTTATATGAGACAGTTGAAATGATTAATTTTACGTGGACATGCACCCTTTGAAATGACATGCATCATGTGGTTGTGTAAACCTCTGTCGTTTTTGAAAATCATAAAAAGATTTAACAATGGACTCGTTTTTCTGTGAGGATTTACCATTTCAAATTGCCACTACTCACCAACTATCCAGCAATCCTTAGGAAGATAACAACAACAGAAGGATCTACCATCAATGGAGAGATCTGCAGGGAGCTAGTGCCCAAACTCCTTAATGATGCCCAAAGGTTGCTGGGAGTTCCTAAAGGATTCTAGCAAGATGTTTATCATCTGACATATATTAACCTAATTGTCAAATCAATACAAAGTAATACAAGCCCTACATGCTAACAAACAACTAAGAATTTTATTTTAGAAAAAGGATCTTCTCTTAGGTTATCTAAAAGAAAGATTCCAAAATAGAATACCTTGGTAGCAATTGAAATAAATGCCAGCACACCAAGGGATTCCAAAGGAAATCTTCCTCCACCATTCCCCATGACAGCATTCTTGAAGTCCTTAAGTCTAAAATACCCCGCTCGCCTTGCTCTCGTGATCTACATAAGTATTTCCAATCAACTAGCTACATCACAAGTAATTGATGGTTAGACCAAACTAGAGGAAACCTCTTTGGATCCAACTAATCTCTTTGATGATCGATTAGGGTAGTTTGAATATAGATATCCAATAAATTAGAATAGAGAAGAGAACCAAATTAATTAGAGTGACTCTACCTCCAAGTGAAATGAACTTAGATTTCTAAGAAATCAAACATGATCTGATCTTGGAAATCAAATTTCCAAGAAGCCAAGTCATCTACCTGAGATGGGGACACCCAAACAAATTACAAGAAGAACTCCGGTTGTACAGTGCAATGTGTGAGCAAGAGATGCCTTTGGGAGTTGGCCCATTCGTGAGGATAACATGCAATTCTTTTGGAAATTGATTGTCAACACTGGCATACATTCAACAAGCAGAGGATAAGTTTGATAACTCTCAAATCCTCACTCCCACATACAGTCCTAATGAAAAGTTCATTAGTATATTGAAAATGACACATTTTCTCACTCCACTTCTACTCACTCATCAGCTAATCCTGGGTGTTGTCAGAGGAACTTCAGAGTGTGTTTAGCGGTAGTAGCTAGGGCTTCCAATCACGCTTTCTTTGTTTCTGAGATTGCAACAATCTATGACAAAACCATCTAAATTATTTTGATAATCACAACGATATAATTAGACAATTTATCATTTTCCAACCAAATGTTCATGATAATAGCCCTAACAATGATGTCTCCAGACTCTCTCACCATATTGGAGAGTTGGGGTCTCCATTGTCCCACAAATCTTGTAAGAACAACATTGGACTAGGATGTTTGAATATATACAAGTAAACGAGCAGATGCGGGAACGGAGTGGAATGGAGCGATAGCATCTGTCCTATTGGGGGAGCATCGATTTGATAAATTGGGGGTGTGGAGGCAACGCCCCCACGGTAAGATACAAGGGTAATTTGTGTCTGGTTAGGATTATGATTTGGTAATCTTGAATAGGGTTATGATAAGTTTAGGATCTAAATAAGGTTAGGATCTGGATTGGATTTGTATTTGGATAAGCTTAGGTTTTTACCCATAAATTCATTTAACCCTGGTTTTTTTGTCTACAGAGACGAGTGAATAAGAGGAATACGGCCGCTCCACTCCCGAGAATGTAGGCACATTGGCAAATAAACTTTTTTTATTTAAATGGATAATATATGATTTGTACTATAACAAGAACCCTTAAAAAATTAATTTAGAAAAAAAAGATACAATATAAAACTTTAACAAACCTATCACGGGTCATAACTATAACGATAACCCTATAAAAAATAAAAATTATATAAGGGGAAAATTGCAAAACTTCACCAAAGCTATAAGTGTACCATAGCAAGAACCTTATAAAAAATAAAAAATTAAAAAACATAGGTAATTCTAAAACTTCAACAAACTAGGGTTAAATAAAAAAATTAAAAAAATCTCCAATGTTGAAGCCTTAGATTTTATGCCATGACCACCACATGATATCATCCCCCCATCATCACATCAGCAAAGAGAAAAGCCAAAACACATTTTAATTTCCAACAAAAAATAGGATATTTAGGGCGATCTCATCCCAATTAAATTTAATTTTTTTTGTATAAAAAATATTATAAAACCCTAGGATTAGATTAATTAAAATTCTCATACTTTTTATAACAAAAACTAATTAAAAAAATAATCATCTATCAATCATCCATAATTAACAAAAAAATAAATAAATATTTAAATAATATTACAAGAAAACAATGCAAAAAATACGATGGAATAAAGAAAAATTGAGGTACTTACTTTTTCTCCCGACAAGAACTCTACTTTTGGTCTTTTACATTATTATGGTTTCTTTCTTATCTAATAGATCTTGTATATATAGGCCGTGCATGCGTTTTGAAATTCAAAATATTACCGATTTTATTTATCCTTAAATATCGTTTTTTATTTCAAATTATCTTTCATATTTTTTGAATATATATATATATATATACTAACTTAAAATAACTTTTTTAAATATGTCATAACAAATTGATGCAATAAAAGTCATATTGAATTATGACATTTGTTACATAGGTAGTAACAAGCGTCTTAATAAATAATATTGTTCCAAAATTTCTTTTAACAACTCTAAAATTTTCAAAAATATCGCAAAACAAAAACCTATTGTGACTATAAGTAGAAATGTCATTATAAAAGTAGGAACAAATAAAAGTATACCAACATTTATTACAACTATCGCTTAAAAGTCATTTTAATGGTTTACAGTAACATTTATAAAAAATATTGTTTCAAAAATGTCACAATAAGCCTTTTTTGTTGTAGTGACATATACAAAATATATACATATACACATACACATATGCATAATACACACATACATATACTTATACACACATATATACATATACATTTATATATTTATATAAACATATATAGGTATTTTTACATATGTACACACACACACACACACACACACACACACACATATATATATATATATACATGGGCATTTTTACATGTGTATACCTATACATATACATATACATATGCATATATGCATATATATACAAACACATACATATACGCATATGCATGTATGTATATACACACACATATATATATACATATACTTATATATATACTCATATACTTATATGCGTATATACACATGTGTTTTTCAATTCCAGGTTTACAAATCCTTTCAAACAAACATAAAATCTTATAATACAGTAATTCCAGTTACATTCAACCAAACACAAGATTTTACTGCACTGTATTTTGAAAACCAAGTATTTCCAGTTACATTGTAACTGAAAATTCACTGCATTTAGAATTACATCCAACCAAACGCCCCCTAAAAGTATGCTATTGTCCCATGTCAACCAATTAAAGAGATTGACTTTCTTTAGGCATATGCTTTCCCATATTGTGTTAGTTGTGGCACATAAAACTCCACTATGTTTGAGGAGCCCGTAGAATGATTTGACTAAGAAGGTTCCATTAACTGTAAGGCACCATTTTTCCATCTCTGAACCTTTGTGATAGATTTTCATTGTTAACGGTTATAGTAAAACTATGATTAGCGGCGAACCAATCTAACTGAGTGAGGTGCATCTGTTCCGTAGGGTGCCACTTGGTTGTCATGTAACTTTTTAATGTTCAGACCAAAGGTATATCGGTGCGCAGCTGTCGACCCATTTATCATACCAAAAAAAAAAAATTTGTACCATCAATGATAGAAGGGGGATACACAAGCGTGCTTTGACTTATAAATTGGGAACCTTAAAAACCTTTATTTCAAACAAAGGCAAATAAGAGAGTTCAGAAAGAGGGGTTTTGAGAAATTGAAGAAAAAGGCTTGAGATCCGCTTGTAAATTCGAAAGGGCTTGGTTTTTTCTATTAAACAATTTAAAAAAGAACAAGTAAGTTTGTGATTTATGTTTGTAAGCTTCTTTAATATTTTCTTTTCTTATTTGTGAAGTCATTGTCAAATCTAAGCTTTATAAGCTTGTAATCTCTATCTTTTAAGATTATAGAATTTCTCGTCGCCTCTAACTGTGGTTGTATGCTTGAAGGGCGGAACTATGTTAAATTTTATTGTTCTTTCTTGATTGCTTGAAGTGTCAGTTAGCTCCTATTTTTTTTTTCTTGTGTGTGATTGTGGTGCTATATTGAGTTGTTAGGCTACGCCCAATCTCAACAGTGCACACCAAGAGAAAAGAAACAAAAAGAAGATAAATAAGGTTGAGAAGAGAATGCTTGAGATCACTGAGTCCTGCATAGTTGTTCCTAATGAGGAAACACCAAAACACAGGCTATGGCTCTCCAACCTTGATGTCTTCGCACCAAGAGATCATGCACCAACCTTATATCTTTACAAGCCCAATGGAGATCCAAACTTCTTTTCAGTAGACACTCTTAAGAAGGCCTTAAGCAAGGTCTTAGTCACCTTCTACCCACTAGCCGGAAGGCTAGTGCTTGATGGAGATGGCCGGCCAGAGGTGGACTGCAATGCCGAAGGCGTGCTCTTCTCCGTTGCACGAGCAGCGTGCACCGTTGAGGGCTTTGGTGACTTCAGACCATCACCTGTTCTCCGGCAGCTTCTTGTCCCCTCCGTCACGGGTCCTGAGAGATCATCCATCTTGATGTTGTTTCAGGTCCAATATTTACATCATTACATATATCACTTTTGTTTTTGTTAATTATTTTCTTGGATTAAAAGAATTAACGTACGTACGTAATTAAATGAGATATATATATATATAGTTGACATATTTCGAGTGCGGTGGAGTGTGCTTGGGCTGTGCGACGCACCACTCAGTTACGGATGGTGCCTCTGCACTCCATTTCATCAATGCATGGTCTGAGATTGCCCGCTGTGGCTCTGCCATTACCACTGTTCCTCCTTTTCTTGATCGCACTGTGCTTCGTGCTAGGTCACCACAAACCGTCATGTTTGATCACATCGAGTACACTTGTGATCAGCTCTTCCGCAAATACGCCTCACCAGACGAGATGGGACAAGCATGTGAGACAGCTATACTCACAATATCTAAAGACCAGCTCAACGCACTCAAACATGGTTTGAATGGGGACCGAAATCTCAGCACATTCAAAGCAGTAGGCGTGCATCTGTGGCGCACGGCGTGCAAGGCCCGAGAGCTGGCCGACGAGCAGGATACCAGGGTTTTCTTAATTGCCGATGTTCGTGCACGGCTCAAGCCGGTACTACCGATGGCATATCTTGGTAACGCGATACTGAGAACTTCGGCACACTTGCGAGTTGGGGACTTGGTTTCCAAGCCATTTGAGTCTGGAGTTGCCAAGATTGTAGAAGCAGTTAACAGTCTTGATGATGAAAATATAAGATCATTGATGGATTTGTTGGAGATACACAAGATTGATAAAGAGAAAGTGATAGGGTCTAGGGCGCTAAAAATGGTGGATTTTAGTTTGGTTAGCTGGTTGGCATTGCCTATTTATGAAGCTGATTTTGGGTGGGGGAAACCGTGGTTTATGGGGAGAGCATGCATGAGATATGCCGGTCAAGCGTGCATGATGCGTGGTGGTGCTGGGAATAGTGGAGGTGTTTCGGCTGCTGTTGCATTTGAGAGTGAGAATATGGTACGATTCAAAGAGATTTTTTTCAAGGATTTAGATTCTTATGTCTGAAGTCCAAGGTGGTGTCTGATTGAGAAGATTACAGTTCTCTGTTTTCTTGAGCTTATAAAAGAGTTGCAACTACTATTTTTTTTATGTTCCAAATAAAACGCCAACTGTTTATGAGCAAATTTTAATCATCATTAACGAAGCAGATTGATGGAGAGTGACTCAAATTTGGCAGATGTTAGTTTGTTCATCGGTCTTTGTCTTCAGTTGGTTGTTAATTAGTTCCTTAATTTTCTGTTTTGACCGTATATGTATGCAGTAGTGCTACTGCCAATTATTTCTGCATATATAGTTAGTCAGTTTGTTGTTGTTTAAAGCCTATAAAGAAGGCATGTTATCGTTATGTATCTCATGAAGTTAAGTCAGTAAAACACCTGCAGTAGTTTCAATTAGCAATTTGCATTTCTGCTGTTTCTTCTGTGTTTTTTTACTCTGTTCTTTTTTTTTTCAGCAGCACAGATAAAGTTTTGGATGGTATTATCATTAGTTAGGCTAAATGCAGAAATTCAATCACATAAAACTGCAAACACAAAGAGAACGTGAAAAACGAACAATGTACAAGCATTCCACCACGGGTATTTTGTATTAGATAGAGCTCATATATGACTTGCTCAAGTTTGTACTACTCCAAAAGCCAGTATGAGCATCCAAGAAATGGTTTATGTATTTTTGTGCAAACAGCAACCATACCAAATCTAATCTACAAATGTTCAACATAAACATCTATGCTTAAAGAGCAGGATGCCAATTGGACTAAGTAACCTACTTATGAATCTGTCAATATATAGTTTCCATCTTAAGCAAATGCATAGCTAAGAGGACCCATTCATTACTATCCACTTAGACTTGAGACTCCAAACCCTTGTAAAAGATCTCCTTGAAACGGGCAATGTTCTCTTTCTCAAAAGACAAACTAATGGAGACGCCTCCACTACTTTCAGCACCAGGTACTACATATGCATAGCTAAGAGGACCCATGCTAGCCGGCCCTTTGAACCATGGTCTACCCCACCCAAAGTCAGCTTCAAGCATTGGAAAACCCAACCAACTAACCAAACCAAAATCCTCAGGTTCCCCCGCCCTCTGTTTCGCATTCTTGTTTATCTCCAAGAAGTCCAACAGTGAGTGTACATACTCGTCATCAACCTTGCTGATTGCTTCTTGAATATCACCAGCAATTTGGTGCAATGATTTCATTAACAAGTCTCCAACTTGAAGATGTGATGACACCTGTTGGGTTTCACCCCATTTGGGCTAGAAGAGAAATAAAGTTGGGCTTTGGCCCAATATAAAAATGAAAAAAAAATAAAATAAAGCTATGTCAATTGATGGAAAGTGTCACGCCCTGACCCGCGGGCCCACAGGACGCGACAACCGCCGTGACGATCCCAAGGAGGGATACCCCGCCACTCAGCCCTTAAGACACAGCAAAGCTAACTAATACACTTGGAATTCAACAATATCTCTCGCAGGTATAGAATAGAGAATAATGATACATAACAGGAGTAACAATAACAACAACAGCAACTACAACAAGATACAGAAAATACAGGTTCACAAGTACACAGGGAAGCAACATTTACAACAGTAGGAAAAGATGAAACACCAAACCATGCAACAGGGTTTTCTACAAGCTAGTGGATCCGACACTTAATAACATGCTCATAACCAAAAATAACATACGTAGACTGAAAGAAATACAACAGGTGAAATAGCAGCAAATGCTCAGCACACTGCCACACCGCCACACTTACTACCTGCAACAGACTGGGAAGAGAAACGAGGGGATGAGTAACTACAGTTACTTAGTGAGTGAAGTTAGCACAACTCTAAAAGAAATGTACCAGCAATAATTATAATAATAATAATAATAATAATAATAATAATAATAATAATAATTTACCAAAATAAATATTTTCCAAAACAATACCAGTTTAGAACCATTAGCACACATCATAGAAATCTTCAAAAGAAGTAAAACAACATAATGCCATGATATTGAAATAAAGAATGAAGATACGGGTAGCAACTCAAATATGTGGGAGACTGTCCTCCTAAAAGCGACAGTTGGGCTTCGCCCCCTCACCACACATTTAAGATGATACTACAAAAGAAATACATGGGATAAATCTCAGATTCAGTATAAAGCCATACTTATCACTTACCCAGCATAATGTGGTCTAGAAAACTCTCTAAACCTTCGCCGTGGCCATAGCAAGGTTCAGAGCCGTCAAGGTACTCATATCCTTGACGTTGACTTATCGATTCACCGGTTGGTGACTCCGGCTACCCGATGAATATCCAGTCAGGGCTCTACACTCCCACATGAACCTGGCTCTCGTAGATAATAATTAATCTGGCACGCCACCTCAAAAGACTGGCCGTGGAGACCACCTACTGCAGTAGGATACCACCATACAACTCACACAAGTACAACTTCACTGGAGTACAATAACCATCCATAATCATCAATCAATAACACCTCGGTCATTTGTACGAGGAAAATATAAAAACACAAACAAAGCTCAAGCTTTTTTCTAATACAAATTAATTTACAAATCCCAACACAAGAAACAACATGAAAATATTTTCCTTTCAACAATTCAAAATGAGTTTCAAGCCTTAGTTTTCACCAAATCCGGGATATTCACAACAAATCCCAAGTTTCACACAAAACACGGATTTTGCAAACTCATTAATATATAACAATCACAAATCCAATGATAACAAATTAAATATCAAACGAGGCACCCAATATCTTTCTCAATAATAACTATCATTCACCAAAATGCCAAACAAGTATAAATCCATAAAACTTACTTAAAACATGATATATATATATATATATATATATATATATATATATATATAGAGAGAGAGAGAGAGAGAGAGAGAGAGAGAGAGAGAGAGAGAGAGCAACATTCTTTTAATAAAGCCATGCTCAACAATTCCACTCACAGAATAGATGATTTGTCTTCCTCGCAAGCTAACCTTCGGCTAATCCTTTGCCTCGAGCCAAGACTTCTTCTCCTTGCCAAAGCACACAAAACACAATAATTGTTAATACAAAACCAAACAAGAAACCCTAGGTTTTCTAGCAAACAACCCTAAATCGATCCTAGGGTTGGCTCAAAGCTAGGTCTAAAGGTTACCAATGAATTTCTGAGGGTTTTAGCTTCAATCTAATCCAAAGAAATCAAAGAAACAATTAATTAGGTTTACCGGTGCTACAGTAACCTCGGGTTGCTACAGTAAAACCCGGCCTTATACAAGTGTTTTCTCTCAAATTACAACACTAAAACAAGAAATTCTTCCACAAACCTTCTCATACATCAATAACAATTCAATGGCTACAATTTGAGCCTAAAAACACCAAAATCCATGCTATAATCTTGGTTTTTAGAAATTTCTAAAAACCAACAAATACAAGGAAAATACGGAATGAAAAGGTTGGATTGAAGGCTTACCATATTCAAGAGGATGTGAGGAGGAGAATGGAGGATTTGGTTCGCCGGAAAAGCTCGCCGGAAAACTCCAATGTGAAAGCTAGGGTTCGGCCAAGGAAAACCAAAGAAAGAAGAAGAAGGAAGGAGGGGTTTAAGGAGAATTCGTGATGCTACAGTAACGTTTGCTACAGTGACAAAAACATAGTGAACAGGTAGCTACAGTACCAGTCTGCTACAGTATTGTGCTGAAAACTCTACAGAAATGGACTAATTAAATCTACAGTGAAACTGGTTATAACATAAAGGGCAAGGGGAAAATGGGGTTTTCACAAGAAACCAATTATGATGACTTTTCTCATTAATTGGAATGAGAGGAGAGAGAGAGAGAGAGAGAGAGAGAGAGAGAGAAAGAGAGAAAAGAAGCCAAGAAGAAGAGGAAGAGGAAGGTGGTTAGGGTTTGAGCAAGCAAAAAGTTGATCGGCAAATCGGTGCCGGATCTTGCCCAAATCTTGGGTAGAGAAGTTAAGGCAAGAAGTTAATCTTCCCTTAATCTCTTCTTGATGTCATTATTGTGTAGATCTATCATAGTGATGATGTATGTGTTGTTGAGAGTGAGTTTTTAACTTGTATGCTCTCATTCTTGTAATCCTCTAGTTAGCTAGAGAGAACCTTTTGTATCTCCATTAATTGACATTTATTGTGTAGATCCATCATAGTGATGATGTATGTGTTGTTGAGAGTGAGCTTTTAACTTGTATGCTCTCATTCTTATAATCCTTTAGTTAGCTAGAGAGAACCTTTTGTATCTCCATTAATTGACATACTAAAGAGAACCTCTTGTATCTCCTAACCTACCGGGTTTGATCTTCTCTTAATCTCTTCTTAATATCTTTATTGTGTAGGTCCATCATAGTGATGATGTATGTGTTGTTGAGAGTGAGTTTTTAACTTGTATGCTCTCATTCTTGTAATCCTCTAGTTAGCTAAAGAGATCCTCTTGTATCTTCATTAATTGACATAGTGGAAGCTTTGTAAGAAACTCTAAAGAGCCCCGTGGTTTTTCCCTCGATTCGAAGGGTTTTCCACGCTAAAATTGTTGTCTTGCATTGTTGTATGTTTTATCATCTTGTTCTCACAAGAATTGAGAGGTTTTGTGGTGCCTGAAGCTAGATTTGAAGCTTTGAAGTGTTGTAGAAGCCTTGGGAAGATGTTTGAAGCCCCAAGGAAGTTTTTCAAGTTTGGCTATGAGGCGCTCAGGGGTCGCCAGTGAAGTGCACGAGCAATTGCGCCCCCGCATACAGATGCACATGAACAATGTTTTGCTACAGCATCCGTAAACAGTACCTGTGAACAATGTTTTACTACAGTACTCTGTTTGCCGGTGAAGTGCGCGGGTTTGTTCACGGCCACGTGAAGCCCCGCGTATGAACAGTAACATTGCTACAGTGTGTGTGAACAATGCTTTGTTACAGTGATTTCCGCAGTTTTTCTCACTGTTGCACAGCCGGGAAAACACCAAAACCCCAACAACATCCACATCACAGTGTTATCGAGATACCCTGTTGGCAAAGGCGGCTTAAGGCGTGAACGGGTGTTGACAATAATAAAAAGTCTGGTATTCTTTTCACTTGTGAGTTCTCTGGCTTTGCATGCAATTCGCCACAAGCGGGAGGCAATGGCTTTGAAGGTACTCAAGTTATTCATGCCCTCAAGTACTGTTTGAGAATGTTGAGCTGGTTCTTGGATAAGGTGAGTATCACCGAGTCGTACGTGCATGGTGGGTTTGAGGCTTCTGGATGGGGATCAAGACAGGAATCAGTGTATTTGGAGTCGTCATGCATGATTCTATTGTTAGAATTTATATTTTGTACTAGTGAGCCCTATATGGGCTCTATATGGGCTTAGGGGTCTTACACCAAAAAGTCTCAAGACTTAGTGGCTCAACCCCTATACTTATATATAAACCCATTACACTTTTATCACACAACCGATGTGGAACTTATATTTCCAACATCTATTATCTCCATTGCTAACTCTTCTTCCATCTCTTCTGCCTCCCTACTTTGCTTGTGATTATTGATGGGCATATGTAGAGAGAGAGAGAGAGAGAGAGAGAGAGAGAGAGAGAGAGAGAGAGAGATTATATATATATATATTGATAAAGTGGATAAACCACAAATATTATTAAAGTAAATACACACAGATACAAACCTCAAATGTCAAGATACAGAATTCCACTAGAGATGGAAACTACATAAGTACAACAAGCAAGAAAAAAAAAAGCACTACCCAAAGAGACGAACACAACAAGATGGAAAAACAAGAAAACAAAACCCCTGGGCAAAAACAAGACTCCGGCCAGTGGAAAAGAGCGAGGGGAGAAGAAAGAGAGCTAGCTGGCGAGCTGGTTTGGATCCTTGATCTCTTGGTAGCGCTCATCGCTTGTGGATGTGATAATAAAGTGGATAGCCCTTCTCACAGCCTCAGCGGCTGGCTCAAGTTTTTGTCTCTTCTCAGCAAATGGAGATTATAAGACAATTTTACTTTTACTTAATTAATTAATTAATTAATCGACTAGTCCAAAGAAGGCATGTACTTCAACAAAGCAGAGTTTTATTTTCTATTGAGTTCTACTTCTGACCATTGACCAAATCTCACACAATTATTTCTTTATAAACTACCCAGATAATCCCTAAACTATGGGGGTATTCCTATTTTGGTCATTGAAGATTAAAAAAATTTCAATTGCATCCCTAAACTATCTATTTCCTTTCAATCAAGTCCTCCAGATGAACGCCGTTAACGACAAGTTGACGTGGCTCGCCACGTCTCTGGCAACTTTCCACGTCAGCTTGCCCATAGTTTATTTATTAGCAATTTTATAAACTTGAGTGACCAAAATAGGAACAACCATATAGTTTACGGATGAAATTGAAATTTTCTAAACTTTAGTGGCCAACACAAATCATAGCCTAATAGCATAGATTTTTGTTTCAAAATGCATATTTATACTAGCAAAACATAACTTCAACCATTCATACAAAAAGTGATACTATCAAAGCTTCCACATAGTTTGATTCAAAAAAAAAAAAAAAAAAAAAAAAAAAAAAAAAAAAAAAAAACAACAACAACAACAACAACAACAACAAAACACTTAGTTATTGTAATCCAAAAAAATAAGCTAAACCAAAACTTCGACATCATGCACAACCTCCCCAGTAGCAGTCCTTTTGACATCATGCACAACTTCGACATCATGCACAACCTCCCCAGTAGCAGTCCTTTTGACATCATGCACAACTTCGACATCATGCGCACCTTTGGACAAATCTTTCTTGGATCTGCTTTTGAGCATTTTCAACAGATTGACATATGTTTTTTTTCCCAGCCCCAACTTTACAATTTGAGATAACCCTCACATATATCTTGAAGGCAGTTGTCTCCCTTGCAGCTTTTGTTGTTGCCCGGATGGATGTGCAAAACCAACTTGTGTATTCATAGTTTGAGAAGTACCCTATACAACCCCAAATATCACAAATCATCAAAGCAGAAAGGAAAATTTGTTAATGATTAATAACAAACCAGGCTTACATCAGGCATCCATCTTACAGTTATTGTATGAGCTTGAGTGGATATATTTTGCCCAGCTGGAGTTGGCATCTGACTTGTTGAAATACAGAATTAGTATCTCACACAATTTAAAAAAAAAACTCTATGAAAGTAATACAATTTTTACCGCGTGATTAATATTCTAACTTTGTGGTTGAAATGAGTTATTTTTTACCTAAGAAGAGCTATTTTTTATAAGTGCCTGATTGAGAAAAAAAAAATTAGTGTATCACAAATGTGAATCATGAAACAAGACTAATTTTACCTTTTGCACATCAACCTGATGCAACATTTCAGATCTCTCTTGGGTTGAAGCTTGAGAATAACCTTACAAATTAATTACACAGCTTAATAATATCCTATTATTATCCCACGAGACTTGATTTTCATAGTGTGGTAGGCATACCTCTTGACTTGCATTTAGTTGAACCCTTTGAAATCCACCTTCAGTTACAGTTTGTGAAGAACCCTGTAGACAAGCCCAAAAATCAACACTTTAGTCACCTTGTTCTCAGGTTTTCCAAACAACTTGACAGAAATCAACACCAAAATCAAACAGCAAGGTTATTCTAGGGCAGGGAAAGAGAAGATGATGGGCTAGCTTCGGGAAAGGGCACCTACCTCAATATTATCCTCCTCCATCACACCACTCCGCCTATTGCTTTGTCTCTTCCTCAGCGCCATGCTCATCGAGTCCTTCCTTCATGGATGAATGAAAGGGAAAATGAGATGAAAGGGAAAGTAAAAAAGGTTGAGTGTAGGTGTGAAAGAGATGAAACCGTGTGGCATTTCAAGCAAACTAACGTGGTAAGTTGCTAGTGACGTGGCAAGCTACATCAGCTTACCGTTAACGCCGTTCATCGAGAGGACTTGATTGAAAGGAAATAGATAGTTTAGGATGCAATTGAAATTTTTTAAACTTCAGTGGCCAAAATAGGAATAATCCCATAGTTTAGGGACTATCTGGGTAGTTTACCCAAGATTTTATTATTAGGGTAAACAACATAAATGGTCCCCTAACTTTTCGTGTGTTTTCATTTCGGTCACCCAGTTTTAAAAAGTTACGATTTGGTCCCTTACCTTTAGTTTTTGTTACGATTTGGTCACCCGAGCATACGTCGTTAACGGCGATCACATGTGGCATATGCCAGGTCAGATGCCAGCTTTGAGCAAAAGTATGCCACGCAAAATGCCACATGTGATCACCATTAACGGCGTATGCTCGAATGACCAAATCGTAACAAAAACTAAAGGTAAGAGACCAAATCATAACTTTTTAAAACTGGGTGACCGAAATGAAAACACACGAAAAGTTAGGGAACCATTTATGTTGTTTACCCTTATTATTATTATTATTAAAAAAATTTCATAAAATGAATAAATCATGTGAATAATAAAGTTGATTTATAAATGAAAAGAAAGTAAAATGTAGACCATTTTTTTAAATAAATGTTAGATAAACCACAGTTTTTCTTAAAAAAAAAAAGACAATAAAACAGGATAGACTCAGAAGAATATATATAGACCAATTTTATGATTTTTTTGTTAATATTAATTATTATGCTTTTTAATCATAATGTACATATAAAAAACAGTTATTCAACTATTTTTATATTTAAATCCAACCCCGATCTACCTATATTATGCTTAAAAAATGTATATGTGTGATTTGATTTCTAAATATATGAAACAATAACATATATATATATATATATGATTATTGATTTAGTTTCTAATTTGCATGTTCAACCTAATAAGATTTCTTTAATTTGGGAGATTGTCATGCATCTCATCAAATATTGGAATGTGTTTTAGTTGACCTAGTGCCTTCATGCTTTATATATACATATTTTTAATATCAGTATATATAATTTTTTAATAGGTCGACAGTGTGCATCTGTATATATGAGTTTTTTTTTTTTTATTCTTTCAGGGTCCCATAACATGGTTTTAATTGTTGCGTGATGCTTTAGGGTGTGGAAATTGACCACTGGTGTTTGAAAAATTATTTGAGTAAAGAATGATGATTATATTGAATTGGACAAATGTTTTTTAAAACAAATTTATTATTGTTGATCATCATTCATAATCAAGCCATAATTACCCCCTCTGCAATGGCAGAGTTTGTATTGTATTATCTCATAAGCCAAAGAGAGAATCCTTCCCAACTTAAAAGTGGAAGGCATGTGATTTGTCTATATATTTATAAACAAAAAAAAATCAAACTATAATTCGATAAACATTATAATAAATCTGGGTACACTCAAAGAAAATAGAATTTTTTATATCCTCTAACTCACCTTCTAAGTGCTCCTCACTTCAAAGTTTATTTTCAACTAATCTCTCAAAGTTTACAATGTTTAATTTAAATTTAAATAACGAAGAAGAGGTACAAAGATTTGATCACCTTTTTCACGAAAGTAGTGAAGAACTCAAAGTACAGTCCAGTAAAAAGGCATCACTGATCACATTTAGCAGGTCAGAACTTCAAAATCTCTAAAAACAGAAAAACAAATCACAATAAGTTGTTTTATGAATATTAAACACAATGGCATCCACATGATTAGCGAACCCAAATATTGAAAGGTTGACCACTGTTAAACTAACTTGTTAAATTAGGTTGCCCTGGTTTAAAGATGCAACCACAGAAAATTTCAGCTTGTTTACTAACTGTTTTACAATCATATCATGGGAGAAGTCCACTTGTGTCAAGTCTTAAGTAGGCATTCATGACATTCAATGTTCTAGTAAATAAGGACAAATTGGATCATAAACAGACAATATTAGAGACATTAACTTCTGAAAAAGATGAAAAACATAAAAAAAAAAAAAAAAAATCTCATCTTGCTCAAGGACAAGGTTAAGATGGTAAGCAGTGGACAAATAACAGAATCAATAACATGGTCTAATAGAAAGGAACATAAGGAAGTGAACAACAATGGTGAAACATTTTCTTTCAACCTAATTATCAATGCCAATCCCAATTCCCTGACATGCTTCACAAATGCTCTTCCTTGCTTGAAGAATCGATGTTTCAGCCCAAACCAAACATCACCAGCAAAACAAATTTTGGAAATAAAACTAAAATAATTAGTATTGAAGATTTGATTGCAATTCCAATATATTTCCTTAAAATCCAGAAATCAAAGTGACAAATAACACAAAATCAAGCAAAATCATCAAGGATAGATATCTAAATGTAATCACACACGCAAATCAAATGCAGAGAAGAAGATCTTAGCTAGAAAAAGAAGAAGAATAGGAATGTCACGCCCTAAACCCGGTCTACCGAGCCCAGCACGTTGACAAACGGCCGCACACCCACGGGCTGGAATCAAAACCAAACTAACAATTTAAAACAAAACTATAAATCTGGACATAAGATAAAATCAAACTAACAAGGTCCACAAAAAACAAACAAAATACAATGCTAGTATTTAGGTATACTGGAAGCCAAAACATGATTAGTAGAAAGAAAGCTAGATGGTGTTTCACTCAACAACCCCTGCTAGGTTATACGCCAACACGCTCTACGCCTGATATGAAAAATTGGTAAAAACACATTTATGAGCTTAAAAGCCCAATAAGCAACCACTAAAAATATTGGAATTACGGTAATTCTCAAAAACTCAAAATTTTAAGTACAAATACCGTAACATAACACAATACTTGTCAAAACACAATTCAAAACAAAGTAATTCAGCAAAAATACAAGCTTTGTCAGATAATTCAGAATATATGTCTCCCAATTCACTATTGCCAAAATAAAATATCAGAGATCATTTGTTTACCCTCGGTGACCTGAGCCAGAATATCAGAGATCATTTATTTTTCACAGATGGAACGATGAGAAACTATAGTTTCTTAACAGAGATACATGTCGACATGGTCAGTATTTAACCCCCAATGGCAGGGTTAGTGCATAGTTAATTGGGGATTAGTTTCCATGTCAAAATACTTAATGTTCACAAAACAGCAAACTATCAAAGTTCAGGTTAAGCAAGATACAAAGTAATTTGCCAAGCAACATTTTCAGCAGTCGTGTGATCCCATTTTTTAATCATATCAAAATAATCCCATTATTTGAATCCAAAATTGAACATATAATTTAAAAATATAAATAATCAGACAAAAAAAAAATTAAAGATTTTCAAGAGACTCGGAGGAATCTAAATAATCATAAATAATCAAAAATAAAATATCTAATAAAATATCTAATAATTCAAAAATCAAATAATCACAAATTAAATAAAATATCTAATAATTCAAAAATCAAATAATCAGAAATTAAATAAATTATCTGAAAATTCTGAAATTAAATAATCATAATTTAAATAAATTATCCAAAAATTCAAAGTTTAAAAACAACAAAATTTAAATAAATCATTATACGTTTCAGATAATTCTAACTATAAAAAAACATTAATTCTAAATTTTAAATAATTAAAGATAATTTCAAAAAAGTAATAATAATTAAAAAAACACAATTTAACTAATAAACAAATAGTAATCCAATTATCAAAAAAATAAATAAATAAAATACTTGATTTCATAACTTTGGTTAGTGTTAAAAGATGTATATACATAGTATAATTTATAGGTGGTTACTTAATTGATGCTCGCTAAATTTCCAAGGCCTCTCCACAAAAGAGCCCATGTGGTATTCTTGAGTTTGTAATGTACATCTAATCCCTTATAACAACCATACAGTTGAACAAAGATTAACAACAAACATAATTATAGCCGGTGACTAACCAAAAATGAAATAAAATCAAGATAAGATTTAGACATTATATTCAAATCTTAAGAATCTTGCAAAGAAGATAAATAAATATACTAAACCCTGAATATATATATATATATATATATATATATATATATATATATATATATATATATATATATATATATATATATATATATATATATATATATATATATATATATTACGGTATATAAAATAAGGGGTTGTTTGGTTCCAAGGCTTGGATTGGAAATTGGTGGGATTGGATTGGGAATATGCTTTAATCCCTTGTTTGGTTGGCAAGCAAAGAAATGAGGGAGGATTGTATGAGGAATGAGATGAGGGGTGAGGGTGGATTGGGATTCCTCCCATTTTCATCTGGAATGCCCAATTCGGATCAAGAAATGACCATCTTATCCCTCAATTTAATTGTATTTCCATCCAATTTATCTACTTTTGGTATGTAAAAATTAAATAAATAATGAAATAATAAAATAAAATGATAAATTAAATTAATTCTAAAATATTGCAACAATAAATTAAATTGTAAAATTACTTATAAAAAATAATTATAACAGCCATTAATTGATAACATTGTAATAATAATAAATTAAATTAAATTAATTCTAAAATAATAAAAATAAAATGATGATAATAATAATAAATTAAATTAAATTAAATTAATTCTAAAATAATAAAATTAAAATTAAATTAATTCTAAAATAATAAAAATAAAATGATAATATTGTAACAAAACTACAATATTAATAATGAAAATTAATTGTAAAATTAATTATAAAAAATAATTATAACAATTATGACAACATATTACAAATAAAATAATATTATTGGTTAATAAATTTATTTATTTAATATTTACTCTATAAGGGCATAAAAGTCATTTTCCACATATTTCTTCTATTTACTTTTTTCTTTCCCAATGAATTACTCTCTCATACCCTCCAACCAAACACAGTTTTTCTTTCATTTCTAATCTATTCCCCATTATTCTCATTCCTATCCCATTCCTCCCCAACTCCACAAACAAACAGCCCCTAAGATGCTAAAATTCGTGATTTATGAGAACATACTCACGTGCCTTACAATATCCAATTCTAAATAACTGATCATCAACAAAATCATCATCACATCACTATAAATAAAAAATAATAATAAAAAATTTGGGCCACATAATAATTTTAAAATTAGAACACAAGAGAATCCAATTTTGACAGAATTACTTCCCAAAATAGATAAAACAAGTAAAATTAAATCTTCCAAACCATAATAGAACAAGCACTCTCGGATCAATTAAAAAGAAATCAAAACTTAGTTTTTAGAGAGACAAAATTATGCAGTATTGAGGACACCATTGAATCCCAATTTCCCAAAACTAATAAACAAGATTTGATTTTTGGAAATAAAGAACTCAATCCGTTTACATACATAGGTGATAAAACATGATTACTAAAGTGAAGCCCAAGCATAAACCCACTCCTATTGCAATAGATTTGATGAAAACTTAGACAATTCAACAACATAAAGCATCAACATCAATGCCTAAAAATTAAAAAAATTAAAAAAAAAAAAAAAAAAACCATCAACAAAGAGTGCAACAACCTACCTCAACAATAAAATAATAACTCGCAATGAGAAGATCCTATTGTCCTTCTACCAGCACCACCACGTACAAAGAAGAAGAAGGCAAAGTTTGTTTCTAGGTTTTTTTTTTTTAAACACAATCAAATGATCGTGGGTTGAGGGATAGAATCATGCCGCGAGATTTGGTAACCGATAAGAAAAACGAATTTTTTTTAAAAAAAATTAGATTAAGAAATAGCTAAAAGTTTAAAATTAAACTAATAATAAATATAATAAATTTATTATTATTAAGATAAAAGGTGGGGTCTACAAGGAAAGAATGCTTCACCTCCGCGATCATGGACAGCATTTGGCACCGTGGAGATCGAGCCCTGCACTGCAACCTGCAGCCATGTTGATGTATGGAAAAAGGCAGGAGAGAAATAGATGAAGAACCAGGGATTTTCACATATACCACCCCCTCAAATTCATAATTTCATAAAATTCCTTCAGCGATGAGGAAAATTCATAAATTATCTATTAATATTTTTTTAAAATTGTATTCTGGTCATCCTAATTTATATTTATGCATTAAATGCACAAATTTTATAAATTCATAAAGAACAAGGAGTGAGAAATAATTAAAATATTATTTAGGGGGCTACAAGCAAAACATTCTTCTAGAGTAATATTAAAATCAAATGACAGGTTTATAGCTCACGCTAAAAAGAAGCAATCTCGCGCGTCCCCAAATCACGAAACCAAACCCATCACCGTCGTCTCCGCATCGCCAAAACCCCAAACCCCAGTGCGAGCGAACGCCGAGAAGAAGATCTAGGGCATCGGTGAGGACGAGACGAGGAGGACAAGCCTGAGAGGAATCGAGCAGGAGAGAGATCAATGGGGGCTCCCAAGCAGAAGTGGACGTCGGAGGAGGAGAATGCGCTGCGGGCCGGCGTGGACAAGCACGGTACCGGGAAGTGGCGTACCATTCAGAAAGACCCAGAGTTCAGTCACCTCCTCGCCACCAGCTCCAACATCGACCTCAAGGTCTTCTGATTCCTTCTTGAACTTTTCTTTTTTAAATCTAGACTTGTTGAATGTGGGGAGGTTGATTGGAGAATTAGATTAGGATGGTTGGCGTGTTCTTATTTTTGGTTTTTGATCTTTTTGCATATGATATTTTGATGTTGTTTTGTTGCTGGAGTTGGTATTGATTTCTTCTACTCTTAAGTTCTTGTCTGTTTACTGATGGTTTCTGTAATTTTGATTTGAATGCTGCCAATGCGAAGGGAGGAGCAAAATTGATATATAAATGTTTGATTTCTGCTATAACTTAGCAAGAATACTGTAATTTTTTTACGTCATTGTATTTGTTGGAGATTCAGCTCTTCACAGTGCATGTGATGCAAGAGATAAGGTCTTAAGACATAGCTGGGGGATTGGTATACGTCTCAATGGATTAGAAAATGAGCTAAAATCATGATGGTGGGATTAACATATTCTATTGATAGGAACAAATGTAAGTCTATAGTGTATGCTCACATGAATCAGTTTATAATTAATCATCCATTAGGCTCGACTGTGGGCATCATCATTCTTCGCTCGCTAAGATAAAAGTTCAAGCTTGTTCCTAATGATGCACTTAACATATTTGTCTAAGTATGCTGGAAAGGGGCTCCATTCATTGACATTTTATCTATGTATAGTTATTAAAAATGCATTTTAACATAAATGATTACTTTCTGATTGTGGATGTGTGTCTGTTCTTCTTTGTATCCAAAGGAAATTCTGTTTTGAAGCTTGAACTATTAGAAATAAAAAAAGAAGAAAAAGAAGGTAGACAAGAGTATGCTTGAGATCACTGAGTCCTGCATGGTTGTTCCTAATGAGGAAACACCAAAACACAGGCTATGGCTCTCCAACCTTGATGTCTTCGCACCAAGAGACCATGCACCATTTTTCTTTCTTTACAAGCCCAATGGAGATCCAAACTTCTTTTTGGTAGACACTCTAAAGAAGGCCTTAAGCAAGGTCCTAGTCACCTTCGACCCACTAGCCAGAAGGCTAGTGCTTGACGGAGATGGCCGGCCAGAGGTGGACTGCAATGCCGAGGGTGTGCTCTTCCCCGTTGCATGAGAAGCGTGCACCATTGATGGCTTTGGCGACTTCCGACCACCACCTGTTCTTCGGCAGCTTCTCATCCCCTCCGCCACGGGCCCTGAGAGATCATCCATCTTGTTGTTGTTTCAGGTCCAATATATCTTTACATCGTTAGATATATCACTTTTGTTTTTGTTAATTGTTTTCTTGGATTAAAAGGATTAACGTAAGATATATATAGTTGTTAAAATTAATTGATATATATTCTTGATGTTGTTAAAATTTAACATCAGTATTATATTCGAGCTACATTCTACTGATATTAGGCATTTGTCCTAGCCATCCATTATTATTACCCGCCAGAACCATGTTCATTTCTACCTTATCTTGAATACTGATTTCTATTTTTGATGGGAACAACTATGGTTATTGAAGTCTTAAAATAATCATATTCTTGATGGTCCAAAGTTTATAGGACATTGGTGGCAATCGATACAAGTCTTCAAATTAAAGGAGATTGCATCTCTTTTGATTAACTACAAAAGGTGTAAGGACTCTTTGCATCATTCAACAGGCCTTGCCAGAACCAATATTTTCAAGAATTATAGGAACCAAGACAACAGAAAAAAGCATGGGAGATACTACAAGAGGAGTCTTAATTGATACAGCATGCATGTATGCACCATTATACTTCAATCTCTAATAGATAAGTTTGAAAGTATAGAAATAAAAATTATGAGACTATTCAATAATATTGTGGAAGAGTAACATAAATTATAAACCAAATGAGAGTCTATGAAAATTGCAAGGATTTTTTCCCTCTATCCCCGTCCCCATTCAAATGAGAGACCAGTCAAATGAGAGTCTATGTAATATTGAGAAGGAAATCTATCACTGATTCAAAATTAGTTGTATTTAATTCTTGTTTAATTAGAGGCTCAAAATAGGTCAAAATTTGCCTACTTTTTTATTTGTAGAAAATAGTTAAAAGGCTCCGAACTACTTTATTGATATTTTGACTTGAAATGCAGCATTGGTCTAGGAACTCTTCTATCAGGTGCTCGGCTTATTTCAATTGATATGCTACAAGCTGCAGCTGAATGGTAGGAGACTGATCTCATGTTCAGAATATATATATATATATATATATATATATATATATGTCTGCCATTTATGTATGGTTAGTTATCTGTCATTGAAATTAGGTGGAATTATCAAATAACCAGATGGGCAAGTTTTTTAAACTCAGGTGAAAATACAAAAAGAGGAAATACATATGTTTGAAAGACAATTAATAACAAGCCTGTGAAGCCTGGTAGTTGAAATCCGGCTTCATGCTAAGTCGTGAGAGTTGAATTTTTGTATTTTTTGTTTATTTATTTAGTTTTTAATGATGAGGTGGCAGTTCAACGTTCACTACTACATAACTTCACTTATGTAGCGGTTATCTTGTAGTGGTTACGAAACTGTTATAATAGAAAAAGCGTCTTATTGTTTTTTTAAAAACAAAATATGAAAAAATAAAAAATAAAAAAATATGAAAATCAATTTTCTTATTTTCTCTTTTTAATTTTTTCCCCAACAATGTGAAAGCTGTTAAGATTCCAAGCTACAAAAATCAGAGAATTTTCTGCCAACTTTCTCTTTCTGCCAATTTCAGAGAAAGTGAAACTAGTAAGCATATGCATTAGCACGGTAGCATATATGGCAATGCGATGACATCCAGTTCTCTTAATTGACAGACAACCGTTTACGCTTGAACTCCTCACTAACACAATCCAGAGTCATCATGAACCATCCTAAGGATTGATACATTCCAAAAACTCATCACAGAAATGAAAGCTATATATGGGCTTCAAACCAGTTGCTCTCGGACCTATCCTTATGCTCTATGTGCAGAAATCTCTCCGGGATTTGGTGAGCCACATTGCTTATCATTTCAGCAACTCAGAACTTGATGTTCTTGTGTCTTTCTGCTGATTATTTATTGTTCGTTATGTTTGTTGATTACTTTACACAGGATCTCCTCGGAAAGGAAAGGAAGAAGATGGAACCAAAGCAAGAACATGAGAAAAGAGTAGTCTTGGAGACAATATTAATCGTTAGGTAAGGCCCAGAGTGTCAGGTATTTGACATTTGGTTGATCAAAAGAGTTATGGAATTGTATCTGAATCTTTTTAAATTGACCATTAATGATGCAACCCACAAACATAAACTCATTGAAGTGTACCAAAAACGATGAGTTGATTCTTAGGAGGTCCTAGAGATGTATAAAAACAAGAAGCTAGTTAATAATATCACAAATTTTGAACAAATAATTTTTTGTCGAAGTTAGTACTGATTTTTAGTGATACATACATTCTTTGAAAGACAGCAATCATATTTGAGTAAGTAGAAAATGACTAAGTTTCTGGTCACTTGATGACAATTCTGGCTTTGTAATATGATATCCACTATGTGGATGAGTGAATTAGGGGCAATACAAGGTCAGATCTAGGCAATTTTATGTTTGAAAGTACCTTTTCTTTTGTACTATGTTTGCCATTTTTATGAAGTTTCTATATTAGTCATTGTACAACCTTGCATCTTATATCACAGATGAGGACATCCAAAAGGGCATCCTCTTTCTTTCTATCTCAAGGTAATTGGCAGATCGCGTTTCATGTTCTTTTGTGCTTGTTGTCTGACCTTTTTTTTTTAATCTTCTAAAACTGAAGATATTTGCTTTGTTATATTTTTGATACACTTATTAAAATGTCTTCACCGTCTAGATGGACACGTAAAGAATGAAAAAATAACATGGAATTAGTTACCAATAGATAAAATGCTAAAGAATGTATTGACTTGATATTGCATCGTGACATAATATGCTGAGACCTTGTCCAATGAGAATTTGATGTACATGAAAGAACTTGATTCTGGCACCCATAACTGTTTTCATCACTAGGCTTGCATCTAAAACAATTTGATGTGCATGTGGTGTGTGCTTGCATGTGGTTGTGTCTTTTGGCATGAGCAATGTGTGTACACGTGCACATGTATATTGTTATTATCTAAGCCTTATTCTAGTGGTTATATATGTTTTCTTTTTGGAATACTATACCATTATTATGGAGATTTCTCTATGAGCGTGCAGCATGGAAGACAGATGAGCCCAGGTGAAGATTTTTTTGAAAGCTTTTGCTGCCACACCGGGTTCTCATTATTTTCACTACTGATGCCAAGACCTAAAATTACTTAGTAAATTACAAAACCAATCATCGATCATATGCTTGATGTCTCTATGTATACACTTCATTGTTGTGAGGGACTAATAATGTGTCAGGCGCGTGTTTGTTTGTATGTGTGTTTTCTTATAATATGTAAGCTAATTATAAAAAAAAATGTTCTTTAGTTTATTATTATTTATAGGATTTAATACTTAGGTGAGTTATAAAGTCTATAGTGACAAAATTTTTTCACCGTTATATGATATTAAACAATTTTATAACCGCAAAAATGTTCCGCCACAAAAAGACTTATAGTGGCAAAATTTTCCACTGCTACAGATCATTATGTAGCTCTGAATCTAACGAATAAGATAGAGGTAAAAGTATACATTTGTTACTAAAAATGATATAGCAATCAAGGATTTAATGACTAACTGCAATCCGCCACTATATATTGAGGCTAAAATAGGGTTTATAGCAATAGTTTTTTCCACCGCTATAAGTCTTTTTTTTTATTTGGTAGTGCAAGTTTATTAAAGAATAGATTATTTGATTCTAAATTTTGATTGTTGCCTGTTTTAGTAAATATTTTAAGAGGAGAATTTAGGTGAAGTTCCATAGTTGCAGTTTGTGTTTTTCATAATAATTTGTCAATATTTATCTCATAAATAATTAAAAATAACTCATGTCATCCGACCAATCCATGTTCCTCCTTTCATTTCATCTGATAGTGCGTGATGTGAGCCCCAGTATTTATGAACACGTGTAGAATGGGATAACAATAATTGGGAACTATCCACAACTAGGACCGGCATTAGTCGGGTGACTTATGGGCTAGTTTGAACCCAGCCCAAAAAATATAAGATTTGGGCTTGGGCTAGGGTCAAATACATAGGCCCCGATTGAAATTTGAGCTGAGTTTGGGTCATGCGAATTTTAGCCCCCCTGATCTAGCCTGATCCTATATTTTTTGGGCTTGGGAAATTAGCCCAAAGAACCTAGATAGGGTCAAATACATAGGCCCCAATTGAATTTTGAGCTGAGTTTTGGTCATGCGAATTTTAGCCCCGCCTGACCTAGCTTGATCTATATAAAAGGATTTATGCCTTCGTTTTCCATTTTGGTTTTGTTATTTTATTTATTTTAATTGTATTTATTTACTTACGTGATATATATATAAAGGCGATAAGCACCTGTTAGTATCTCTATCGTGCATGAATTAATGACAAGCAGTGCCTCTGCCATTTGAATCAAGTGGTTTTAGCACAAAATATTAATGTTCTACAAGTAGTTTTATTTATCTATTTATATTATTTTGTAAAAAATAAAATAAAATATTGTTTATTTTAGGGCTGGGGTAAGTTGGGCCTGGCCTAATGAAATTTAAATAAAGCTGGGTTTGGACCGAAATAATTTAGTCCAGCCCGAATATATGGGCCAGCTCTGTTTACTCTAGCCCAGCCCAGACCCAGTTCAGTGCCGCCCATGTCCAGCCCTATGCACAACTGTCCCTATTTATAGATAAATTGCAACCAATAACTAGGAACTATCACACATAATTACTATTATTTATGGACGGATGCGAAGCAATAACTTAGAGTTATTACAAATGATTACCACTATTTATGGACTCGTGAGAAGCAATAATTGGGAACATCACATAATTATATATATGAAATTTTACCTAAATTTTCTTAAAAATTTAATGTTTGGTAATTAGACTGTTTGTTAGCCTGAATAAAATTGGATAAATAAGTAGGCGTTGCCATAAATTATAAAATTTTGCGTGATTATTATTAGAATAATTAATACTCCTATATATGTTGATTAATTTGAAAAAAAAAAAACAAACGTATATGAATATATAAATTTAGGTTTCTATTATTATAAGTTTAAATTTTTAAGTTAAATCAGATTCAAATAATATATCTGGTTTGCATTGAACGATTATATACATATATACACTCAAACACACAATCTTGACTGGTAACGCAACAAGTTTTTCGACGAACTAGCCTGTTTTGCTATGCGATGATTGAAGAATCAGTGTTGCGGCTTAACGATAAGTACCTAAGTTCACTGGTGGACTTCTTGGAGATGAACAAAGATAACAAAGACATGGTGCTAGGATCAAGAGCGCCCATGGGATCTGGGGACTTCCTTTGTAATAGTTGGTTGGCATTGCCCGTTTATGATGCTGATTTCGGATGGGGTAAGCCTTGTTTCATGTGCAGCTAGAGCTTTCACGCGTTTTGCAAGCCAATCTTATGTGATGTGTGGTCCTGGAAACACTGGTGGAGTTCCCATTGCGTGTTTGCATTTGAACCTCAAAACATGGCACTTTTCAAAGAGATCTTTTATAAAGACTTGGTTGTGGAGGAGTCTTTGAATTGTTGAGTAGTGTTGTTCACTTTGTTTGTGATGTGATAGAACGTTTGTGTTGTGTGTGCTTTTATTTTCAGGGTGACATTTATGAATGAAAAGGCTGGTGGGAAATCAATGAATGTTTTCTTTTGATTAGTTGATAGAAGAAATTTTAAAAATAAAACAAGAAGTTCTTTATGTTGTTCTTATGTATTCATGCAAGACAAATATGGTGTGACTCGGAAAGGATTCGAATAAAGATGGTTAGACATCTTCACAATCGCAGTTATGTTGAGATTATTAGATACTCCCAAAATAATATTTACATTGTGCATACTAAAAAATTAATAAATAAAATATTTTTTTTTTTAATTTTTAAACAACTACAAGCTAATTCCTTTAAGTAATTTTTTGTTAAATTATTTTTTAGAGAAAGTAACAACATTTTCATCTACCAAATGCTCACTAAATATTGACTTTCTTTAGGCATATGCTTTCCCATATTGTGTTGGTTGTGGCACGTAAAACTCCACTATGTTTGAGGAACCCATAGAATGATTTGATTAAGAAAGTTCCATTAATTGTAAGGCATCATTTTTTCCATCTCTGAACCTTTGCGATAGATTTTCATTGCTAACGGTTATAATTAAACTATGATTAGCGGCAAACAAATCTAACTGAGTGAGGTGCAGCTGTTCCGTAGGGTGCCACTTGGTTGTCATGTAACTTTTTAATGTTCGGACCAAAAGTATGTCGGTGCGCAGCTGTCGACCCATTTGTCATACCAAAAAAAAAAAAAAAAAAAAAAATTGTACCATCAATGACAGAAGGGGGATACACCAGCGTGCTTTGACTTATAAATTGGGTACCTTAAAAGCCTTTTTTTCAAACAAAGGCAAATGAGAGAGTTCAAGCATACACCTGCTGTTGTTTTCCTGCTTTCTTTCTTCTTGTAGTGTTCCTCACTTCTGGTGAGGATCTTTTTTTCTTTCTTTGCTGTTTGGTTGTCAGGTTTCTTTTTCTGTCTGCACTTTCTCTTTTTTAATAAACTTGTGATTTATCCATTTTTTATAAAAAAAAATTTAAAAAAAAAAGTCATTGTTAAATCTAAGCTTTATAAGCTTGTAATCTCTATCTTTTAAGATTATAGAATTTCTCGTCGCCTCTAACTGTGGTTGTATGCTTGAAGGGCGGAACTATGTTAAATTTTATTGTTCTTTCTTGATTGCTTGAAGTGTCAGTTAGCTCCTATTTTTTTTTTTCTTGTGTGTGATTGTGGTGCTATATTGAGTTGTTAGGCAACGCCCAATCTCAACAGGGCACACCAAGAGAAAAGAAACAAAAAGAAGATAAATAAGGTAGAGAAGAGAATGCTTGAGATCACTGAGTCCTGCATAGTTGTTCCTAATGAGGAAACACCAAAACACAGGCTATGGCTCTCCAACCTTGATGTCTTCGCACCAAGAGATCATGCACCAACCTTATATCTTTACAAGCCCAATGGAGATCCAAACTTCTTTTCAGTAGACACTCTTAAGAAGGCCTTAAGCAAGGTCTTAGTCACCTTCTACCCACTAGCCGGAAGGCTAGTGCTTGATGGAGATGGCCGGCCAGAGGTGGACTGCAATGCCGAAGGCGTGCTCTTCTCCGTTGCACGAGCAGCGTGCACCGTTGAGGGCTTTGGTGACTTCAGACCATCACCTGTTCTCCGGCAGCTTCTTGTCCCCTCCGTCACGGGTCCTGAGAGATCATCCATCTTGATGTTGTTTCAGGTCCAATATTTACATCATTACATATATCACTTTTGTTTTTGCTAATTATTTTCTTGGATTAAAAGAATTAAACGTAATTAAATGAGATATATATATAGTTGACATATTTCGAGTGCGGTGGAGTGTGCTTGGGCTGTGCGATGCACCACTCGGTCACGGATGGTGTCTCTGGACTCCATTTCATCAATGCATGGTCTGAGATTGCCCGCTGTGGCTCTGCCATCACCACTGTTCCTCCTTTTCTTGATCGCACTGTGCTTCGTGCTCGGTCACCACCAACCGTCATGTTTGATCACATCGAGTACACTTGTGATCAGCTCTACTGCAAATACGTCCCACTAGAAGAGATGGGACAAGCATGTGAGACTGCTATACTCACAATATCTAAAGACCAGCTCAACGCACTCAAACGTGGTTTGAATGGGGACCGAAATCTCAGCACATTCAAAGCAGTAGGCGTGCATATATGGCACACGGCGTGCAAGGCCCGAGAGCTGGCCGACGAGGAGGACACCAGGCTTCACTTGACTGCCGATGCTCGTGCACGGCTCAAGCCGGTACTACCGATGGCATATCTTGGTAACGCGATACTGAGAACTTCGGCACATTTGCGAGTTGGGGATTTGGTTTCCAAGCCATTTGAGTCTGGAGTTGCCAAGATTGTAGAAGCAGTTAACAATCTTGATGATGAACATATAAGATCATTGGTGGATTTGTTGGAGATACACAAGAGTAATAAAGAGAAAGTGCCGGCGTCTAGGGCGTTGAAAATGGTGGATTTTCATTTGGTTAGCTGGTTGGCATTGCCTATTTATGAAGCTGATTTTGGGTGGGGGAAACCGTGGTTTATGGGGAGAGCATGCATGAGATATGTCGGTCAAGCGTACTTGATGCGCGGTGGTGCTGGGAATAGTGGAGGTGTTTCGGCTGCTGTTGCATTTGAGAGTGAGAATATGGTACGATTTAAAGAGATTTTTTACCAGGATTTAGATTCTTATGCGTCTGAAGTCCAAGGTGGTGTCTGATTGAGAAGATTACAGTTCCCTGTTTTCTTAAGCTTATAAAAGAGTTGCAACTACTATTTTTGATGTTCCAAATAAAACGCCAACTGTCTATGAGCAAATTTTAATCATCATTAACGAAGCAGATTGATGGAGAATGAAATTCAAATTTGGTAGATGTTAATTTGTTCATTGGACTTGGTCTTCAGTTGGTTTAGTTTCTTAATTTCCTGCTTTGGCCATATATGTATGCAGTAGTTCCACTGCCAATTATTTCTGCATGTATTTAGTCAGCCAGTTGTTGTTTAAAGCCTATAAAGAAGGCATGTTGTGTATCTCATGAAGTTAAGTCAATAAAACACCTCCAGCAGTTTCAATCAACAATTTGCATTTCTGCTGTTTCTTCTCTGTGTTGTTTTTTACTCTGTTCTTTTTTTTTTTTCAGCAGCACAGATAAAGTTTTTGATGATATTATCCTTAGTTAGGCTAAATGCAGAAATTTAATCACATAAAACTGCAAACACAAAGAGCACATGAAAAACGAACAATGTACAAGCATTCCACCACGGGTATTTCGTATTAGATAGAGCTCATATATGACTTGCTCAAGTTTGTACTACTTCAAAAACCAGTATGAGCATCCAAGATATGGTTTATGTATTTTTGTGTAAACAGCAACCATACCAAATCTAATCTACAAATGTTCAACATAAGCATCTATGCTTAAAGAAAACAATACAAGTACAAAAGCTGAATGCATTAAGTTAAATCATCTGCTAAACCATGCTGACTAATAGCATATGAACTAGTATAAGATGCAATAAAGCCATCTCCTACATGATCAGTAATTAATGAAGAATTTGTATAATCCATCATCACAGGCAATTTATGTGTAAGCAGGACGCCAATTGGACTAAGAAACCTACTTATGAATCTGTCAATATATAGTTTCCATCTTTGTCCAAGCAGAAGAAATGACAGAAATTGTTTATAAATAATAACTTAATAAAAATACCATTCATTAATATCCACTTAGACTTGAGACTCCAAACCCTTGTAAAAGATCTCCTTGAAACGGGCAATGTTCTCTTGCTCAAAAGACAAACTAATGGAGACGCCTCCACTACTTTCAGCACCAGGTATTACATATGCATAGCTAAGAGGACCCATGCTAGCCGGCCCTATGAACCATGGCCTACCCCACCCAAAGTCAGCTTCAAGCATTGGAAAACCCAACCAACTAACCAAACCAAAATCCTCAGGTTCCCCCGCCCTCTGTTTCGCATTCTTGTTTATCTCCAAGAAGTCCAACAGTGAGTGTACATACTCGTCATCAACCTTGCTGATTGCTTCTTGAATATCATCAGCAATTCGGTGCAATGATTTCATTAACAAGTCTCCAACTTGAAGATGTGATGACACCCGCATCACAGTGTTACCGAGATACCCTGTTGGCAAAGGCGGCTTGAGGCGTGAACGGGCGTTGACGATAATATAAAGCCTGGTATCCTTCTCACTTGTGAGTTCTCTGGCTTTGCACGCAGTGTGCCACAAGTGGGAGGCAATGGCTTTGAAGGTACTTAAGTTTTTCATGCCTTCAAGTACTGTGCCCTGTTTGAGAACGTTGAGCTGGTTCTTGGATAAGGTGAGTATCACCGAGTCGTACGTGCATGGTGGGTTTGAGGCTTCTGGATGGGGATCAAGACAGGGATCAGTGTATTCAAAGTAGTCGAAGAGGACGGTTGGAGGTGTCCGAGCACGGAGTGCTGCCCGGCCAAGGGAAGGCCGGGGAACGGTGATCTCCGCACCACGAGCAATGTCTGCCCATGCAGTCACAAATTGAAAACTCGTTGTGCCATCGGCCACCGAGTGATGAATTGCCCGGCTTAGACACACACTGCCACACTTGAACACCGTCAACTGTATCATTACAAACAATGATACATTTGTCTAAGTATCTTGTAATTTCCAATATAGTTAATTAGTGATAGGTAAAGATAAAGAGAATGAAGTAAAAAAGGGACCTGAAATAGCATCAAGATGCACGATCTCTGTGTGTCGTTATTATCAACTACTGGCACAAGCAGCCGCCGGAGGACCGGTGATGGCTGGAAGTCACCGAATTCATCCATGGTGCAGTTGGCACGTGCTACTGAGAAGAACACACCCTCCCCGTTGCAGTGTACCTCCGGCCGACCATTATCATCAACGGTGAGCCTACCGGCGAGTGGGTAAAATATAACCAAGGCCTTACTCAGTGCCTGCTTGAGAGTATCCACTCTGAAGAAGTTAGGGTACTGCCCATTGGATTTGTATAAGTAGATGGCTGATGCATGAGTCTTGGGAGCCAAGAGGTCGAACTTAGAGAGCCAGAGCCTGTGATTTGGTGTCTCTTCATTTGGAGTCACCATGAATGACTCTGTTATCTCCACCGCTAACTCTTCTTCCATCTCTTCTGCCTTGTTGCTTTGCTTGTGATCATTGATGGGCATCTCTACAGAGAGAGAGACAGAGACAGAGATGGAGATAATAAGACAATTTTACCATTGACCAAACCTCACCCAACTATTTCTTTATAAACACGTGGAGAGGAATAAACAACACGTGGAGAGGAATAAAATAGTAATCAGGAAAGAAATAAAGGATTTTATTATTATTATTAGTGGAAATTGCCAAAAACACACCCAACACCAAAGTTTACAATATGCACAGATTCAACCTTTAAATTTGAATATTCATAAAACCTCTTTTTTTTTAATACACTGATTTTTAACACGCCAAGCATCTAACGGTAATTTTTTGAACGAAATTATCCTTTGCATGGGAAGTTGTGCAGTTTTCTTTTGTTTTTACATTTTCTGTATTATTTTTGCTCGTTTGGAAAAAAGTTTTCCACAAACTTGTTAAATTTTTCATATAAATATTATTGTCTTCATAAACGAAAACAAAAAGGTATGAAAAAAGGTTTAATGAGGAAGGAAGGCATGCCACAACGTCTAGGTAGCCTTGAGGTCGAACGGATACGCTCGGAGAATCCGAATACTTGCTATAATATCATAACTTTACAAAGAGAAGAAAAAATTAAGCGTAAACATAAAATTTTAAACGGAAAATGGAAAAGTTAAACGGAAAAGTAATATTTTAAACGGAAACTGGAGTATTTAAGCAGCAACATAATAGTTTAAACGGAAACTTTATAAATTCAAGCGGAAAATTGGATGGGACAAGGATAGTAAGGGAAAACATATGTTTTTCCTTTGATTTAAGCGGAAACTTATGTTTTTAGCGGAAACTATAATAATTAAGAGAAAACATATACTTTTAAGCCGAAAATGGCATGATTTGTTTAAGGAAAAGCAAAAAAGAATACAAAAAGGTATGGAAAAAGGTTTGACGAGGAAGGAAGGCATGCCACAACGTCTGGGTAGCCTTGAGGTCGAACGGATACGCTCGGAGAATCCGAATACTTGCTAGAATATCATAACTTGACAAAGAGAAGAAAAAATTAAGCGGAAACATAACATTTTAAACGGAAAATGAAAAAGTTAAACGGAAACTGGAGTATTCAAGCGGTAACATAATAGTTTAAACGGAAAGTTGATAAATTCAAGCGGAAAATTGGATGGGACAAGGATAGAAGAGAGGAGAGAATAGAGATGTCGCCATCAGTGGTGGAAAGCGAGAGGAGAGAAGAGGAGTAGGAGGGGGAGGGGAGGGGGAGGGAGTGGAGCATGCCGTTGGCATCGAAAAAATGGTGAGGACCGCGAGGGGGATATTGAGGGTTGGGGCCGTTGCGGATGTAGGCCCCACCGGCGAGGCAAGGTGGTATACGACTGTGAATGATGGGGCATGGGGGTCGGGGGGAGCTCGGAGACGGGGGCGAAGTTGTCGGAGAGGACGCTGCGGGGGTCGACGGAGGGCCGGAGGAGATGTGGGTCTGAGTTTGAGGTTGGTTTTGGTTTTCTTTACTGTCTTGACAGCAGAGATGATGAGACGAGGCAATGGTGGTGGAAGGCCGGAGAAGAAAACGGAAAGGGGGCTGATGAAAGCAGAGGAAAGAGAATCCATGGTGCATTTTTCCCCATCATGTTTAAGGGTAAAGAAGGAATTTCACAACATAGACCCGGTCTAACTGATCTACAAGGGTGAAAAAAGTAAAACAATAAAGGAAGGGTTGTCTGGGGTATTCGAAATTTGCAGGGGCTGATTGGGAAGTTTTGAATTTCCCGAGGGGTAAAAAATAATGTTTTAAAAGTCGGACCGATTGTTGAACCGGTTAGGCAACCGGTTCACGGTCCAACCGGTTCAACCGGTTGGACCGGCCGGTTCAACCGGATTTAATATTTTTCAAATAAATAATTTTTTAAAAATTTAAAAATAAGTAAAAAATAATTTTAAAAATAATAAAAAATTAAAAAAATACAAAATTAAATATTGCAAAGTTATATTGTCTTTATAAGGTCACAAATAGAGGTGGGCACGGGCCAAAAAAAAATCGGCACGGCCCGTACCCGGCCCGGAACCGGCCCGTCGGTTCAATGACCCGGCAGGCCGGTTCAATGACCCGTAACCGGCCCGTACTGTAGACGGGCCAGTTACGGGTTGGGGAGGCCCAACTCGTTGACCCGGCGGGTTGACCCGCCGGATCAACCCGCGGGGCCAAACCCGGTTTGGAACCGGATTTGGCCCGGTTTTTTGAAATTTTAAAAGGCATTCAACCCGGCGGATTGACCCGCCGAGTCAACCCGCCGGGTTGGATTTGAAAATCAGCTTTAAAATAAAAAATAAAATAGGAAAAAGATAAAAAGAATCACCCAACGGTTTTTTTTTTATTTATATTTTTTATATTTCAAAAGTAAAAAAAAAAAACTCAAAATTTAAATTTTAAATAAACTACCCTATATATATCCCCACATCCTTATCCAATTATTTTAATTTATTTTATTACTTGAATTTTTTATTTTTTACTTCTATTTTTTTTTATATCAATTTCTATATATTTATTATAACTAGTGTTTCTAATTTTTTATTTTTTACTTCTATTTTTTTATCAAATTCTATATATTTATTATAACTAGTGTTTCTAATTTTTTATTTTTTACTTCTATTTTTTTATCAAATTCTATATATTTATTATAACTAGTGTTTTTAATTTTTAGTTATAATATAATAATTTAGTATTGATTTCTCTTATATTTACATATATTGTTTTATTTGATTATTTCAATCACCAATTAATAAGATTAGTTTTTTTTTTTTTTTTTTGCATTAAGTTAATGAGTTTTAAATTTTATATTAATAAGTTTTCATATAACATAATTTCAATCACCAATTAATAAAATTAGTTATAATATAATTTCCCTAATATTTTATATCAATCATCAATAAATTTTATGTTAATCTCTCAAACAAATAGATAGTAAAATTTTAATATAAACCAGTACATTTTTATGACTATGATTTTTCATATAATATAATTTTATAATTTAAAAGAATATATAAACTATTTAATTCAATAAATAAACAAACTTAGTGTAATTTTTTATTACTATTTTTTTAATTTATTTTGAAGCATTTCAAACTCTTCCAATTTATTAAAATTGCTTTAAACTATTTCTTATTTTTAATTTTTTTTAATTATTTTAATTTATTTTGAAGTCTTCTTTTGGTTATTAATGTTTTAACACTAATACATTAAACTTTCATAGGTTAGTGGTAATAATGTTTGTTAGTGTTATGGGTGACCCAAGTTAAAATCCCACCAAAAACATTTACATTTAATTTTTATTTTAAAAATTATTCAAATTAAGAATAAATTAATTAAAACCAGTGGGCCCGGTGGGCTTGGCCCGGCCCGCAGGGCTGGTCTCATACTCTCAACCCGGACCCGTCGGGTTGGCCCGCTGGGTCAGGCGGGCCCGGACCGGCCCGGCGGTTTCTTGGCTCTTCCGGGCCGGGTCCGGGTCACAAATTGGTAACCCGTGACCCGGCGGGACCGGCGGGTCTTCAACAGTAGCCAGGCCGGTTCCGGGTCCGGCAAAACCCGACCCGGAACCGCCGGGCCCGGTTAACCGGCCCGTGCCCCCTCTAGTCACAAAGTGTCAACTCTATATAAAATTAAATTTTTCAAAGTACAATTATACAAGGATACAACCCTACAACAAATATTCAAAAATAAATAATTAAATAAAATATAAGTATACAACAACAAAAACAACAAAAACAACAATAAAAAATGAAGCATAAAATAAAATACAAGTGTATAATTTTTTTTTAAACAATTTTAATTTTAAAATTAAAAAAAAAAATAAATTAACCGGCCGGTCCGGTTTTTTGTGTTTTATGAGACTAATCGGACCGGTTTACCTACCGGTTCCCGGTTGAACCGGCCGGTCCGGTCTGGTTTTAACAACATTGGTAAAAAATAATTTTGCCCTTATTATTATTATTATTATTATTATTATTATTATTATTATTATTAAAATTTAATAAAATAAATAAACCACAATTTATTGGTGTAAATAATAAATCTTATTTATAAATGAAAAGAAAGTAAAAAATAGACCAATTATATATTTTTTTTTTGTTAATATTAATTATGTATATTTTTTATTTTAGCTGTATTATGCTTTTTAATCATAATGTACGTACATATAAAAACAGTTGAATAACTGTTTTTTTTTATTTAAATCCAACCCAGTTCTACCTATATTATGCTTAAAAAATGTATATGTGTGATTTGATTTCTAAATATATGAACCAATAATATATATATATAATATGATTATTGATTTAGTTTATAATTTGCATATGTTCAGCCTAATAAGATTTCTTTAATTTGGGGGAATTGTCATGCATCTCATCAAATATTGGAATGTGTTTAAGTTGACCTAGTGCCTTCTTTATTTATTTTTGTTTTTGTTTTTTTTTTTTAAAGAGAGACAAGCCCTTTAATCAAGGGGTGTGCACGTGGGAAGCCGCGCTCGATATGCACGAAACGGAGAGGCACGCACGACTTCCAAAACAAAGACTCTATGCAAGGGACCCAATGCCAAATGACCCCAGGGCCGTTGGCGTCTTTTTCTTTATGTATACATATTTTTAATATCTGTATATATATATTTTTTTTAATAGGTCGACAGTGTGCATCTGTATATATGTGTTTTTTCTTTATTTCTTCCAGGGTCCCATATGAAGGTTTTAATTGTTGCGTGATGCTTTAGATAGTGGAAAGTTGATCACTGGTGTTTGAAAAATGATTTAAGTAAAGAATAATGAATATAATGAATTGGACAAATGTTTTTTAAAACAAATTTATTATTGTTGATCATCATACTTAATCAAGCCATAATTACCCCCTTTGCAATGGTAGAGTTTGAATTGTATTATCTCCTAAGCCAAAGAGTGAATCTTTCCTAACTTAAAAGTCGAAGGCACGTGATTTGTCTATATATTTATAAAAAAAAAAAAATCAAACTATAATTCGAAGAACATTATAATAAATCTGGGTACAATAAAAAAAAATAGAATTTTTTATAACCTCTAACTCACCTTCTAAGTACACCTCACTTCATAGTTTATTTTCATCTAATCTCTCAAAGTTTATTATGTTTAATTTAAATTGTATGATATTGATGATTTTACTATTCTTGCAATATGATAGTTGGTATTTTATTCTCTTCCAAAGTCAAAAATCAACTATTTGAATTTTACTCATTCCTTGTTCATGTGCCTCTCTCTCTCTCTATATATATATATCTCTTTCTCTCTCTCTCTCACTCTCTCTCTCTCTCTCTATATATATATTTAGTGGTGTCAAATGGGCCGGCCTGGCCCGGCACGGCACGGGCCCATTGCGGGCCGGGCACTATGCGTGCTCGGGCCGGCACGGCCCGTCTAGCAATCGTGCCGGGCCGGCCCGGCCCACCAACCACAAAGGTTGGCCCGGCACGTGGCCCGACCCGGTTATATTATATTTATATTTTTATTTTAAAAACCCTAAAAATATAAAAAAAATCCTAAAATTGCTAAAAATATAAAAAAAAATACCCTAAAATTCAAAAACATATAACTAAAAGCCTTATTGACTAAAAAAACAAAAAATATACCAAAAAAAATAAAAAAAATGAAAAAAAAATTTGTATTTGCGTGCCGGGCCATGTTGGCCCGAAGCGGGCCGCGGGCCGTGCCGGCCCGCGGGCTGCAAACTGCTAGCCCAGCACGGCCCGGGGCTTGGGCCGTGCCTAGCCCGGGCACGGTACTGTAGCACCGTGCTTGGGCCAAGCACGGCCCAACTCGTGCCGGGCCCGGGCCGGCACGGCCCATTTAACACCACTATATATATTGATGAAGTTTCATTGCATGACTTTTCATTATTAAAATAATTTTTTAAAGATAGTTAGCATGCACTAAAAGAAAAAAATTACTAATTGGTTTCGTTGTTTTATGTGTACTCTTGCAAAGTTGGAGATTCTTGCATACACAAACATGCTTAAGTATATATACGTTTTTAGTTGCTTATCCGAGAGATTTTTATAATTGATCTTTTAATTTTAATAAAAATTTTTCTTCAATTTGATTACTTTTATATTCAATTTTAGTATGTTAAAGATTTGATGATTCTCAAATCAATAATTAATCATATCATCCATAAAATACTTACTAATGCTGGGTTGTAAGTCAAATAAAATCTAAAAACAGTATAATTTATTTTCATAAATTATTTTTAGTCTTAAAACGAGCTATTTGAAATTTCAAAGACAACCCAAACTAATTGTAAATAATTTGATAATTTGATAACCCTATTTAGCAGCTTTAGAAAAAGCTATTCGATCCATAATTTAGTATTTATTATCTCACTCAATATCATCAAGCTAGGCATCATTTTGCCTATTACCGTCTTAATTAATTTATATGTAACAAGACAAATTGTCATTTGGATATAGTCATCCTGGATATTTAAGTATCTATCCGGCAAAAAACCTCACTGGTTTTAAATCATCTAAAAAACTTCACAAGTTGCAATAGTTTCCATATTTGTATAGAGCCTACACATGATACAAATTGCTAATTTGTATTTAAGAAATATGTATAGATTGTATAGAAGATTGATATATTAAAAATATATGTGACTTGGTCTATATGATAAATAAAGAATAGTTGCTTAAGCTTTCTGTCTGCTTTATTCTCTGATTTGCACGTCACAAGGAGAATTATTTATATATTTTGAGGGAATTGTCATGCATATCATAAAATGTTAGAATAGATATAATTTAGTTAGTCTTGGATATTTATACATAATGCATTTGGTCAAAGTCATGCATCAATAATTGCAACTTTTTTCTTTATATGTGATTTAAATCTTTACATTATCTTTTGCACCAAAATGTGGATCTATGAGTTGTTTAAGGTTTTCATTATGAACTTTAAGAACTTATCTAATGTTTCTGATTTTAATCTTTCAATAAAATTCAATATTTAAAAATTTTGATACCATGTATATACCCCTGTAATAAATCTAATTCTCTACTGTAATTCCCAAATAGTATGAATTAATGTTATCATCTGATGAACTCAATAGACTAAGATTCCCATCACTAATAGAAACAAGAGTTCATTCATTCAATACTTAGCAAATTACAAGAGAAAATTTAAAAAATAATAAACTCTAGTAGTAAGTAATGAACAAAAAAGTAAATGCACGTGCTTTCTTAGAGAAGAGATTCACAACTCGGCTTCACCTCCTAGCTTAGTAGCTTTTCACCAAATTTCCAAATCCCTTTCCTCCCCTCCATACAAGAGATTCTCTCTCACTCTCCTAATTACTCGTATGTGCAAAAACTGAAAATTGATCATTCAACATGTGTATTCTTATCTATTGATAAGAGATTTGGGTTGTAAACTCATTCAATTTCAAAATTTAATTTTTTATATATATGTGTCTGTGTGTGATGAATTTTCTCCCTTGTTTTGTTAAACACTATTTAATAAAATAAGTTTTGTGTGTTAGTTATTCACTTTAGTTATAAATCATTTCAAATTTTTAATTAAGAGAGATAAAAAAAAAAAGTACGAACTACCAAGTGCAAGCTAGGTTATGGCCATGACTCAATTCATCACAACCCAAGAGTCAGTGTCTAGGGGTGGACATGGGACGGGCTGGGCTAGACTCAAAAATACAACCCATTTATTCGGATTGGGCTGGGGCGGGCCATGTTCGGGCTAAATTGTTTTGGTCCAAACCCGGCCCATTTGATTGTTATTAGGCCCAAGTCCAGCCCAACCCAACCCAAAAAATAAATGATTTTTTTTATGAAATAACTGAAATAACTAAATAAAGCTGCCACTTCAAGCCCTAAAATTTTTTCAAACAATTAAAAAAATACAACAAATACAACACAAGTATTATAAATGGTTCAAATAAATTCTACATAAATAAGTAGTAATATTATCAACAAATATTACATCAAGTACAAATATATCATTCATAATATTATCAACCTATTATATATATAATTATAAAAATTATAAATAATATATATTATATATATATTATTTATTTATTCGGATTGGGCCGGGTCGGGTCGGGTCAAAATTTATTTGACCCAAACCCAACTTGAAATTTAATCGGGCCAAAACATTTGAGCCCAACCCAATTCTTTGGGCCAAATCTTTAAACCCAAGCCTTGTATTTTTTAGGCTGGGCTCGTGCCAGTCCTTGGGTCGCCCGGCCCATGTCCACCCCTAGTGTCCTTGCCAAACAAGGCCTATATCATGCTGGCCCTTGAGCCTCACACTGGTCGACACTTTGAGACTTTAAATTGAGTAAAAATAATTAATAAATCACTAATTTTAATAGTGATTTTTCTTCATTTACAAAATACTTTAATTAGTATTAACATCAATAATAGTAGTTAATAATAAATAGTAATAACAAAATCTCATTGTCATGTGGCTAATTATATTTATTTTTTGATAAAAATATGCATGTATTATGAGTCAAACCTATGCACTCAGATATGAAATTAATCTTTTAATATACTTGTGCTCTCATTATACGTTTATTATTATTTAAGATGTGTCTAGTTATACTTTTCATCATTGACCTTTGTTAATTAATTATTTAGAATATTTATATTGTAATTGATCATAGTGGTACTTATCTTGTGATAAAGAGACTTGCATTATCTTTATAGATAATAACATATATATTTAATTCTTGAGGTGCATTGGTGTTCTTCCGTCCTTTCTTATATGATTCCAAATTATTCAGACACTTCCGACCAATATATTTATATATAAACATTCAAACATTTGAATGATCACTCGGTCAATTATTCATATATATATATATATATATATATATATATATATATATATATATATATATATATATATATATATTCAAACACTTGAATGATCACTCTGTCAATTATTCATATATTTACAACTGGATTTTTGTCATACACATAAGTTTAATTTTGGTAGTGTGCATATTTTTATGTGTGTGGGTATGTTTCTATTGGATTTCTTTTTGTGTGGCTGATATTTGTCAAAAAGATTAATTATTATTATTATTGCCCAATGATGTTTATATGCTCATGCATGTGAGCCAAAATAATGGGCACAAATTGCACAAAAAATAGTTTGTGTACAATTTGGTCGATGATTTATCACCTATAATTGATGCTTCCCGAGAAAGACACCAGTTTTAAATTGGATTCATAAAAATGTATTATTTTATTGTTATTCATGTTAATTAATTAAAATGTGTTTTACTTATTAATATTAAAAGGATTGTACTATTATTGATAAGTATACATTATCAATTGAGAAATATAATTATAATTTCATTTAAACTTGGCCAAAGCCAGAAAAAAAAATTCATTTTTGAACAAATTCAACAACCTAACTCAAACCAACTTAATTAAATACCATTTAATTTTGGGGGTTTTTTTACCTAGATTTACAAGTTCTAAACTTAATTGGGTTTTATTATATTTGATTGAAAGATATAATGTACCTCTATAATTAAATCATTTATGTACAAAATATTATCCTTTTTTACTAACCAAATTGGAATAACTTCATTTCACAATATGGAGCTCTTTGGAGTAATTTAATTTAGTGCATTTGATATGAAAAAGTTGTTAAAATAACTGAATTTTATCGGTATAAATTTTTTATTTCTCAAACATCAACTTGAAAACTATATTGTTGGCATATATTAGGGCAAAAGGTTTTTTAATTTGAAAGGAATAAGAGAACTTTCACAAATAATAGTAGAGACTACTATATACAACATATATCTTGAAATGAGCACATCTTTTGTAGACTGTTGTGCAGTAATGTAACAAATTCTCTAATTAACAAGTTGCAGCTAAAATATACAACAAAAACTCCCTAGATCAATAGTCTCCACTATATTAAGCAACAAAATCTCCAAATCAATAGGATTCAAGGGAAAATAAGTTCCAATTCATCAAATAGACAACAAAAATGAGTAGATCGGAAGAAAATACATTGAAAAGTAATAAGATAATTTGGGAATAGATCCCTTCCGTCGCCAGCCACCGAAGTACTCGTCAGAGAACCAGAGAACAGACCTTAGCTTCTTTCTTTTTCCTACTTGCCTTCCCTTTCCCATCTTTACCTTTTTATCTTCTCTTTTATCTAGTTTAGACACAACCAACTCTAGCCTCACTCTTGGATACTCTGTCACACAACAATGAACCCAACCAAACGTGTGCTCGCCCGACGCTCACACTCACTTCTTCTTCTTCTTCTTCTTCTCCCAGTCAGCTCAGCATCTTTTGTTTTTAGTAAAATTTCTGGACACGTGCACTGCACGTGAGGTTGGTTAAATACCACTTCCTTTGGTGTCATCTTCACCTTCTGGCCAGCATTCATAATACAGACCTACTGTCTTAAATTCCTCCACAAGCTCCTCAATATATAACCAAATACAAATCTCACACTCACAAGACCACAACAAAGAGAGCAAGAAAGGACACAGTAGAAGCGATAGAGTTCATGGAACCAAAAGTTGAGATCATAGAAACCCACATCGTGCCTCCAAACAAAGAGACACCCAAACACAAACTCTGGCTCTCAAACCTTGATAAGTTTGCTCCCAGAGATCATGCACCCACAATCTATATCTACAAACCCAACAGTGACAACCCAGACTCAAACTTCTTTTCAGTAGAAACTCTTAAGAACTCCTTAAGCAAAGCTTTAGTTATCTTCTATCCACTCGCCGGAAGGCTCGTACTAAACAAAGATGGTCGTCCGGAGGAGGTGGACTGCAACGCCGAGGGAGCACTTCTTTCCGTCGCTCAAGCCCACTGCACTCTCGACTCCTTCGGCGAATTCCGACCATCACCGACCGTGCTAGAGCTCCTCGTCCCGTCTGTCACTGGGCCTGAGAGATCATCCATCTTGATGCTATTCCAGGTCTAATACACCCCTTCCTTTTCATGTCATGCAACATGTATGTATGTATATATATGTAAATTGTTTTGGATTAATCAGGTGACATTTTTCAAATGTGGTGGAGTTTGTTTGGGGTGCACGATGCAACATAATGTGATGGACGGAGTAGGGGCACTGCATTTCATCAATTCGTGGTCGGAGATTGCCCGTGGTGTTGCGGACGAGGATGTTGTTAAACCGTTTCTTGATCGGAGTGCGCTCAAAGCTCGGACACCGCCGTGTGTTGTTTGTGAGCATGAGGATTACAAGAGTGATCTTTATTGCAAGCGACCTTCGCTTGGTGGTTTGGACAAGTGTGAGACGGTGATATTGAAGATAACTAAAGAGCAGTTGAGTGCCCTGAAAGGAGGGAGGAACGGGTTGAGCACGTTTAAGGCAGTGAGTGTGCATTTGTGGCGCACGGTGTGCAAGGTAAGAGGGTTGAGCCAGGGTGAGGATGTGAGGCTTTACATGGCTGCTGATGCTCGTGATAGACTTGAGCCACCCCTCCCAAAAGGGTATCTTGGTAATTTTCTTTTGTTGTTTAATTTTACATGCATTATTTCTTGTTTGTTGGTGGCTAATAATGAGTAGGCCAAGTTGCTGGTTTTATTCAAAAAATTGAAGAGGAGGATGTTGGTGAAGTTCCATACTTGCCGTTTGTGTTGTTCATAATTAATTTCTCCACAATTGTCTCATAAATACCTAAACCTAACACATGTCTTTCGTCCTTGTTTTTCCTTTCATTTTATCGGTCTTCTTTCGTTTCTTCTGTCATTGTTGCATGATGTGAGCCCCATTATTTATGGACATACATGAATTTGATAACTGTTCCATAAATTATGAAAATTTTGTATAGTTATTATTAGAGTAATTAATAATTCTATGTTGTTTAAGTTAAAAAAATGTATATGAATATATAATTAAATTTAGGTTTGTGATCCTATATACCTTAGTTTTTAAGTTAAATTAATTTTTTTATTAAAATGGATAAATCACAAATTTATTGAAATAGAAGAATAACAAGTACAACAAAAATAACATAAAAAAATTATCAACAACAGACCAAAAAACCAAAAAGGAGAGTTCGTCACTAAGGTTTAAATTAAATTCAAATGTTTAGTTTGCATTTAACAATTATATATATATATGGACTCAATTTTGACAGGTAATGCGATATTAAGTTTTTCCGCAAGCTTGCCTGTGGAAGACTTGCTATCGAACCCCTTCAAAGCGGGAGCCGCGAAGATTGAAGAATCAGTGTTGAGACTTAACGATGAGTACCTACGTTCACTGGTCGACTTCTTGGAGGTGAACAAAGACAACAAAGACATGGTGCTTGGATCAAGAGCCATGGGGCCTGGGGACTTCCTTTGTAATAGTTGGTTGGCATTGCCCATTTATGATGCTGATTTCGGATGGGGTAAGCCTTGTTTCATGTGCAGAGCTTCCATGCGTTTTGCAAGCCAGTCTTATGTGATGCGTAGCCCTGGAAACACTGGTGGAGTTGACATTGCATTTGGGTTTGAACCTGAAAATATGGCACGGTTCAAAGAGATCTTTTACAAAGACTTGGTTGTGGAGGAGTCTTTGGATTCTTGAGTCTTGTGTGTGCTGTGGCAGAATGTGTGCGTGCTTTTGTTGTTGTTGTTATTATCGATATCAATAAATGGTGGCATTTTCTGAGTAGAAAGGCTGGTGGGAAATCACAGGGAAATCAATGCGAATTGAAGGCTTTCTTTTATTGGTGCTAAGAAGAAATAAATTTAAACAATAAAAAAAATAAGTTGATTTGTCGGCAAGACAAATATGGTATGACTAGGAAAAGATTCCAACAAGGATGATTAGATTTCTTCCCAATGACAATTATAATTCGATTATTAAACTCTCAAAATAATATTTACATTGTATATACTGGGAATAGTGGCTAGTTCAGTTATAATTACGTAGGTCTCAAATTCAAACCTCTTAACTCGCATTGCACTAACTCTCCTATGGAAGTTATGTGTGACAAATACCTCTCCTCCACTCCTCTATGGCTTCATAAGAGGGGGTTTACTCTCCAGAGATCATTTAAGGCACCGTTATTTGTGCACATTCATACCTACTTATTTTTTGTGAAATTTTTATTTTAGTCCCTGTACTTATCAAAATGTGCCCTTTTAGTCCCTTTAATTTATTTTGTGCCTTTTAAATCCCCTATTTTGTGATTTGAGCCAATGTAGCCAATTTTAGTCCCTGTATTTATCAAAATGTAGCCAATTTTAGTCCCCCAATTTATGCTTGAGGGACTACATTGGCTCAAATCACAAAATAGGGGGATTTAAAAGGCACAAATTATACTAGAGAGACTAAAAAGACACATTTTGATAAGTACATGGACTAAAATGGGAATTTGTATATGTCATTTTTATTAAAAAAATATTTCTACCAAAAAAATAAATAATATATATATATATATATACAAACTAATCCCATTAAGTGATTCTTTCACATTAATTTTTTCAGAGAAAGTAACAACATTCACTTCTACAGAACAATCAGTAAATATTGATTATTATTTTTTAAATAAATATGATTTTAAATAAAAACATATTCTCTAAAAAAAAGTAATCATCATATTTTTTAAATGATTAAAATAATAATAATAACATATATTCTTTAAAAAACATGCATTGCGTGGTGGGCCACAGAACAATTCTAATTGAAAATAACGTGAGCATGTGGCAGGGATGGGCCATGCAGCACTACGTGACTAAAGGCATCACGTGTCTCTGTCTACCTGTTGAATGCGTATATGGCCCCGTGCCCCGTCAAGAGAAAGATGTCACTTTATCGCTGTCCCGCATTCCTCGGCCGGCACACTGCTCCGCGCTGGCTTACGACTAACCGTTCTTCGCCATGCCACCGACAACTCGCACAACAAACACAATGTTTTTTATTGTTTATTTATTTAAAAATTTTGTTTTATATTAAATATTATTTTTTTAATTATGTTTTAGAGGGTTGGAACTCGAGACCTGCCAAACACAAACAATATAAAAAACCACTTATCTAATATATTTCTACAACTTCCAATAAATTATATTCAACTATACAATTTTCAAAATATACTTTAAATGAGGGTAATATTGAAAAATTAATATAATTTTTATAAATTTTAGATTATTAATAACTTCAATCAACTTATCTTAATTGGTATGAATTAGGAAAAATTGACAAATAACAAAGAATAGAGGGAGTATTTTAAAAATTTTATATATATTAAAAAAGTCGGTTAAAAGTAGTTGATAATCTAAAATTTATTACAAAATATATTAAGTTTCTAAGATTACTTTTATTTAAAATATAATTTAATCGAATATGTAATTGAATGTGATTTATTGGAAGTTGTAGATGTATAAGAGATATATTTGAAAAACCAATATTTAATGTTTTATAAATTTTCTGGACAAATAAAAAAACAAATAAAAAAACTCTAAAAGGGATAAATAAAAATGGCGTAAGGAGTATAATCACACCAACCAAACTCCACCCTAACAACTTTTATTTTATATATTTATTATGTTTTATATTTTTACTTTTTTTTAAATAGATAAACTACACTCATTTAAAAAACAAAAAATACAGAACCAAAAATGAATAACGTTAAATTTAAAGTGATTACAGTGTTGGTTTGCTTTTTTTAATGTTCTTGTTTTTTCTTTTCTATTTTCTTTCCTTTTTTTTTATTGGTTTAGTTTTTCTTTTTTCTTTTTTTTTTACTGTTTTTTTTATTTGCATAATAAATTTAGTGATTTATCTATTTTTTAAAAATAAAAAATAAAAAATAAGAAAGAGAGGGAACATAGAGATACAAATACAAAACAAACTAAAAAGTAATGTTATGAAAGATAACAACATCGACAAAAAGCTTGGGACATTATTACACTTCCTCTTCACAAGATTTTCAAACATAAGAATCTCGTTGTTTTATATGAGAAAGTTGAAATGGTTAATTTTATGTGGACATGCACCTTTCAATATGTCCTGCGTCACGTGACAGTATAAACCTCTGCTCACCAATGTTTTAAAAACCGGACCGATTGTCGACCCGATTATGCAACCGGTTCACAGTCCAACCGGTTGAACCTGAACCGGATTTAATATTTTTCAAATAAATAAATTTTAAAAATTAAAAAATAAGTAAAAATAATTTTAAAATAAGAAAAAAATTAAAAAATACAAAATTACATATTGCAAAATTATATTGCAGTTATAAGGGTACACAGTGTCAACTCTATATAAAATTGAATTTTTTAATGTATAATTATACAAGGATACAACCATACAACAAATATTCAAAAATAAATAAATAAATAAAATATAAGTATAAAACAATAACAATAACAAAAACAATAATAAAAAATGAGAAATAAAATAAAATACAAATATATAATCTTGTTTTTCGTTTTTTAGAATGGGTTTAATTTTAAAATTTTAAAATAAATAAACTAACCGGCCGGTCTGGTCCAAACGGTTCACCAGTTCACCGGTTGAACCTTTTGAACCGGCCGGTCCGATTATTTGGTGTTTTATGTGACTAATCAGACAGGTTTACCAGCGAATTTCCTGTTGAATCGGTTGAATCAGCCGGTTCGGTCTGGTTTTTACAACATTACTGCCACTATTAGTTATAGGGCTTTACTATTTCAAATCATCAGTACCCACTAACTGCCCAACGATCCTTAGGAAGATCATAACAACAGAAGGATCTACCATCAATGGAGAGATTTATAAGAAGTGCACAAACTAGCTTGTGAGAGACTACCCTCCCTAAGAGCAACAGCTGAACTTCGCCCCTCAATATATACAATCCAATTATTGTACAGTTATCACCAAGTTTGTTCACTCTTGGGATTGAAACCGTGACCTACCCTTTGTCTCGCTCTTAAGGAGAGTGTCTGTCACCAATTGATCCAATTGTCGCTCTTAGGGAGGGAAGTTTCTCACATAGCTTCTCAATGATGCCCAGAGGTTGTTGGGAGTTCCTAAAGGATACTAACCAGATGTTTGCTAGTTGACATTTATTAACCTAATTGTCAAACCATTTCAAAGTGATACAAGCTCTAAATGCTAGCTGGCAACTAAGAATTCCATTTAATAAAAAAAAAGGATCTTCTTTTAGGTTATCTAAGGAAAAGATTCCAAGGTAGATTATTTTGGTAGTAGTTGAAATAAATGTCGCCACATTAAGGGATTCCAAAGGAAATAAATGTTGCCACATTGAGGGATTCCAAAGGAAATAAATGTCGCCACATTAAGGGATTCCAAAGGAAAACTTCCTCCACCATTCCCTAGGAGAGCATCATTGAAGTCCTTTAGCCTAAAATGCCCACCTGCATTGATTTCATGATCTACATAATCGTTTCCAATCAACTAGACTACATCATGGGTGATTAATATGTATGGACCAAACTAGGGGAAGGCTCTTCAAATCTGACTGATATCTTTGATAACCGATTGGGGCAACTTGAATATAAATATCTAGAAAGTTGAGATAGAGAAGACACCCAAGTTGATTAGAGTGAATCTACCTCCAAGATAAATGACCTTAGATTTCCAAGATGTTGGAAATCAATTTTTCAAGAAGCCAAGTCATCTATTTAAGATGGGGACACCTATGCAAAATATTTGAAGAACTTCGGCCACACACAGTGTAGTGTGTAAACAAAAGATGCTTTTGGGAGTTGACCTATTTGTGAGAACATGTAATTCTTTTGAAAATTGATTGTCAATCTTGGCACACATTCTAACAAATAGATGATAAGTTTGATAAGTCTCAAATCCTCACTCCCATGGGTAGTTTTAATGAAAAGTTCATCAAGATGATACGTAGATTTTCTCAAAACAATTCACCAGGACTTTATATAAAACCCCAAATTAAGCCCTCTGACCTTTTGGATGAGGAACACTCTCATGGCGACAATAGGGCTATTATTTTCATGAGGCTAGTCAAATAGAGAATGACATGCAAAAACTAGGGAAGGGTCACCTTCACTGTTCTCATACTCAAAAAGCCAAGATATTGGACTTAACGTCACATATGAACAGCCAGGCCAAATGCTCACAGGTCCAAATAAACCACGGTTTCCCCCATTTACATTAGCTTGGTAAATAGCTAAGCCCAACCAGCTAATCACACCAAATCATGTTGCATGTTGGTAATTTAACCTTGTTTGCATCAAGGGGCGGAGCCAGAAATCATAGAGAGGGGGCGTGGGAACGGGGGAGCTACAAATTATAAAAAAACAATATTTTAAAATACAAAATAAAAATATCACTAATTACTGCGAGGAGGGAGCTGAATCCTTTGATTTTGCATGTTTTGAAAACATTGCAATATTATTTCTTCATCAATTTTAGCAAACATTTCTCGCTCAATATAACATACCATTATATTGTTCAACCATACATTGCCTATTTTGTTTCGCAAATCTGTTTTGATGATATTCATTCTTGAGAACGCTCTATCAATTATTGTTGTTGCCACTGGTAAGATCATCGCCAATTCGATAAGGCAATAAACCAATGGAAAAGTCAAATTCTTATCAATTTGAACTATTTTCATAGCAAGACTTGCAAGATCAAGACAACTCGAAAAATCAGAATTTATTCTCACATCAAGAATATATATGCAAAGTTGCTATTTCAAGATAAGATGATCGGATATGGAGAAATCATTAGAGTAAATATGACCAAGTCGAACAAGAATACCATGATCAAATTTCAAAAACGAGTTTCTTGGATGAATACAAGCAATACATCTTAATAACTCTGTAGAAGTTTCACTAAACCGGTTATTCATATCAGCAATAGGTAAATCAATGATAGCAATAAAGATCTCCGCATGATAATGATGGTAATAAGTAACCAATTGCCCTCCATGTCACGAACGACCTCGAACTAGTATACTATCTTCCATATTGAGCATTGAAACACTAACATTGCAATACAAAAGCTCCCGACTTCTTCTAAAAATGCACCCCATCCATTTTCTCCCAAGTCTTGCATAAGTTCTTTTATAGTTACTATCAACCCCATTGCATTAACAATGTTTTGATTTTCTGCTGCAAGGCATTTGACAAGTCATTAATTAATCCCAATACTTTGATCATCAGATCCAAGATAAATACAAATTCAAAACTTTCCATCCTTTGTATCAAACCTGATGCTATGCCTCTTTGTTCTGCAACATTCACATCATTACATACATTATCTAATACCTCTAATACTAATTCGCACATAGTAAATAGGCGGATTAAAGTTGTATAATGCGAGACCCAGCGAGTATCACCGGGTCTTGCAAGATTAGTCTCTTGATGTTGTCCCCTTCCTGAGAAGATCTGACCTCTCTCCAATTTCTTGACAATCTTATCATGGTGCTTTTGAAGCAACACATCTCTTCTTTTGCAAGAATCACCCACAATGTTCACAATCATAGTGACATAGATAAAAAAATTCACTAATAGCCAAAATGCTCTTAACAACATAAATGACAACCGATTGTAATTGGTGGGCAAAGCAATAGACATAAAAGACAAATGGATTTTCATTTAAAATTAACTTCTTCAATCCATTAAATTGTCCTTTCATATTTGAGGCTTCATCATATCCCTGCCCTCTCAATCTACAAATAGATAAACCACAACAGCCAAACAATCCATCTAAAGCTGTCTTTAATAAAGGGGTTGAAGTATCAGCAACATGTTCAACGGCAAGAAATCTTTCAATTAGTTGCCCTTCCTTATTCACAAATCTCACAACTACAGCCATTTGCTCTTTTACTGATGTTTATATAAAAAATTTCACATGTCCTAATTTAAATCAAATTAAAATTTTAGATTCACATATAAGCCTAATCATCATCAAATTAGTGATTCAGATAAATAAATCTCATCATATTCGGATATGTGCAAGATAAGTATAGAAGATATCTTCAAGATAATCTCAAAATACACAAATATCAAGATCAGCCGAGAGCACCGATCTCGAGACAATCTAAAAAAAAAATATTCAAATATCAAGATCAGCCAAGAGCACAGATCTCGAGTCGATCCAAAAAATACTCAAATCTTAAGATCAGTAGAGATCACCAATCTTGAGGCGATATAAAAATACTCAAATATCAAGATCAGCCGAGAACACAGATGTCGAGGCGATCTAAAAAAATATTCAAATATCAAGATCAGCCAAGAGCATCGATCTCAAGGCGATCCAAAAATACTCAAATCTTAAGATCAGCCGAGAACACAGATATCGAGGCGATCTATAAAAAAAATTCAAATATCAAGATCAGCCAAGAGCATAAATCTCGAGGCGATCTAAAAATATTCAAATATCAAGATCAGCCAAGAGCACCGATCTCAAGGCGATCCAAAAATACTCAAATCTTAAGATCAGCCGAGAGCACCGATCTCGAGGCGACCTAAAAAACATTCAAATATCAATATCAGTCACGAGCACAGATCTCGAGGCGATCTAAAATGTTTAAATCCCTAGGCAGGCGATCCCTGTCCCAAGATGAAATATGGATACAAATCACGAGGCAAAAAAAAAGTTAAATTAAATTAAATTAAATTAAATCAAAATATATCAAAATCAAGATAAATATATATATATATATCAAAAAATATAAAATCAAATAAAATTAAATATATATCTATATAACCCAAATAAAAAAATAATAATAATAGATAATAATATATTAAAATAAATCAAATAATAAAAAATAAAATAAAGCGAAATAAATAATAATAATAATAACAATAATAATAATAATTATTATATATATATAAATCAAATAAAAAAATAAAAAAAATATAATAAAGAAATAATAATAATAATAATAATAATAATAATAATAATAAAATAAAACGAAATAAATATAATAATAAACATTGATAAATAAAATAAGAATAATAATAAAATTAAATAATTAAAAATAAAATAATCGGTGCGTCGTGGTCCCCCATAATCGACGCAACGGCCTCGTTCGCCTCACGTTTGCCCACCACCCATGCAACCGTCGAGAGGCTTTTAAAAAGGTTGAAGAGGAGAGGCCAGAGGAGGGGGTCTTGGAGAGAATCGGTGATCAAGCTTGTCATCAATGCTGCTGACGTCGACAAGGTGTCTCTCGCTAACAACGCGACGAACATTGCTGCGGAGAATCCAATGAAAGAAGAAGATTAACAAGGAGACCAAGAAGAAAGAGAAGGGGAGAAGAGACCCGCCGACGGAGGCCGTTCTTGATCGGAGCTCGTGAAGACAGAGTAGCCTGAGAAATTAGAAGATGCTATAGGGATGGTGCAACCAAAGTATGAAGAGGAGGCGCCAGAGATAGATAAAGACGAAGAGGAAGAGGGAAGAGCTTCTTGATCTGTTTCTCTGCAAAATATATATATAAAAGGAATTAGCCGGGGCGCTGCCGCTTTCGCTCGCCACCACCGCCCTCGCTACCGTCACCGGAGAGACAACAAACTATAATTCTCCATCAAAGAAGAAGGAAAAGAACCAGGAAAGAGGAAGAGCAAAAAAGAAGAAAGCATAGGAACCAAAGAAGAAAAGATCTAAATAATACAAAGGTTGCTGCCTCTGCTCCGTTGATCTTGAGGCCGGTCACTGTACTGAAAACAGAAGAAGAAAGTAAAGAACCTGAAGACGAAGGAGATATAAAAAAAAATAAAAAAAAATAAGATGAGGGAGGAACCCGGCAAGGAAAGAAAGAGAGCAGGGGAGCCCGGCCAACAAAAAAAATCACCGGTCACTGCTGCTGTCATCGCCATTGCTACCCCGCTGCCGTTGTACCTGTCTATCTGTAAAATAAAAGTTGGAGACTGAGAATAGGCGAAGAGAATCCCATCCATGGCCAAGGAAAGACGACGGCGGTGCTTCCCTTCCCGGCGGTGCTCTCGTTCCACATCCTCCGACTTTCAGGATCATGAAAGCCTTGAGAAAGAAAGAAAAGCCTGAAGATGAAGACACTTAGACACCATAGAGAAATCAGAAATGACAATGTTGGTAGTTCCGTAGTTATTTCGATGCCCTCTATAACTTGTCGCCGGATTCTTCATCGGAGATCCCAAAGATCATTGTCAAGTTCGTTGATCTTGAGCCAATCAGTAGGAGACCTCACCCGGTGCCAACGTTGGGTTCGACATCAAGAATGTTGCTGTCAAGGATCTGAGGCATGATCTTCATTGCTTCCAATCTTGGCTTCTCCATCCCTCCCACCAGAAAGACTGCCAAGAACATTGCCGAGCAACAAGCGGAATAGTGTAAGGATTTATTGTGTCTTATAATTGATGAAGCTGATCAAATATTGGAGCAAAACTTTGAGAAGGACGTACATGAGACAAATATCTATGCATCTACCTAAAGTATATGCAAACGACTTCATATATAAGAATTTACAGTGTTCTTCTTTATCCTGCAAGTATATCTTGAAGACTTGTACAAATTCTGCTAGAAAATAGGAGAAACAATATCTAAAATAATGTCTGATATCCTCACCTTTGAAGCTGAATGAAGAATTGTTAACATTACCATACATGGTACTGAGTTGACTTGAAATGATCAGAGGAAGCTTTATTCTAATCTTGGTTTATTAATGGCACATATTATTTAACATCTTCTAAGTATCGCTTTGGAGCAATAAAAAATCTGTTTGGACTCTGTTCATGTTTCTGAGTTATATTTCTCAAGTTCAAGCCATGCGAAATTGCTGCGTTTGCCCAATTTAATTTCAAAGTTGCAAAAATTGAAATTTCAAAGTTGCAAAGAATGAAATTATGTTGTTATTCATATATATATATATATATATACATATATATATATATATATATATATATATAACATAAAACTCATAATTTACATGGATACATAAGCCACGTGATTTCATATGTGAAATTATGAATCACTATTGAAGAACTTAAAAACGGGTCCCACCACCATAAAGAAATGAAGGTGAATATGAAATGCCTTATACATTCACGTGCATAAAAATATATATACATATATAAAATAATGAGAAACATGCAATGCAATGATATACATGCATGCATTATTCGGTGAAAAGAAGAATTTAAAAAAAAAAGAGCGGGCCCATCATGCACATGGTGATATATATATATATATATATATATATATATATATATATATATATATATCCCAATATATACATTTATATTTATCCCAAAACAAAGGGCAAGGATATGCAAAATATATATACATACATCCTAATATATATATTTATATATATTCATCCCAAAACAATGGCAAGGATGTTCATCTTTAGGCAGCAACAAACTTTGATAATATATAAATTTCAAGTGGTAATGAAACATATATCTCAAGACAGTAGCAAGGTACGCGACATGGTGACGAGGCGCATGCAGCGGCTATGTTCAAATATACAATATATATATATATATATATACTCAAAGCCAAATAGCTAAGTCTATATATATATATATATATATATATACTCAAAGCCAAATAGCTAAGTTAAGACTCAAAATATAAAAAAAGTCAAGATTTAAAAATTCATATAAATCGACAATTGAACTCAGCAGTCTCAAGACGTCATAAGTCAAAGACCCAGAAAGTTTCACAAGTCAAGACTCAAAGGGAGCTTCATAACTTCAAATTTAAGTCGAACTCAAGATGCGAATCAAACCCAAAATGCAAAATGTCTAAAACACAAGTTCAGACACAAACCAGTTTACAAGTCAAGATAATTTCAAATTTATGTATTTTCAATGAGTCTATGAATTCATATTTATGCAAATGAATGAAATTGATTGTCACAACTTGTTTCTTTGTTCACACTCATTTCTTAATCGGAGGTTCCTGCGACAATGTCCAGGGTAATTAACATTAAGGGCTTGCCCTAATGGAAGTCATGAACCCATAATCCCTTGAAGTCATAAAAAATAAAATTTGATTTGTGATCCATTATTTTTTAACTGGTCAAACTATAATCAAAGGCCGGATGAGAAAAAAGGAGCCCACAACTGATTTGTTACGAGACTCATCAACAAGTATAGAAAAATGACTATCTCCAATCTCATCAATAATGACCAGCGTGGTCTTTTTTGCACAAGCGTTTACTGACTCTTTTTGTATTTGTGGAGAAGTCATTTGATTATTTCCATGAGCATTTTCATTAATACACGACCAACACTTTCAACTTCCGTCCCATACCAATTTAGCATATTTAGATCCTTATTTGTGGAACTAGAAGATTTATCATGTCCACGAAAAACAAGACCTTGCAATAGAAGAAATCTAATCACACGTAAAACAACAGTGACACAAGCTCTATATGCAATCTTCATCTTTTTGCTATGAGAAGAGAATATATGCGACACATTTTGCCTCTGATTTTTGAAATCCTCACAATGTTGCTTTACATTGTTGTAGTTTCTATTAACTCCACCAACATGATCATCGAAAATCTCCATTGCCTTTTTCTAATTACTAAACCTTATTTTTGTGAAGGCATCAATCCCAAGTTTATCACCCCTTGGTTGCTTAAAAAGATAACAATAGAAACATTAAGATGCATCTTTCTCCACACTATATTGTAACCAATCAAATTTCTGAAACCGTACTTCTTTAAATCTTCTCAAATCTTTTCCTTGTTGTTTTCTAGGAAAATTGTGGCTAATTGGTTGACATGGACCAATTAACAAATACTATCTCCTTACTTGATCTCTTATTTCTGTGTCATATTCCTCAATTGCTTTTCGAAGCTCTTGGTCAACAATAATATCACTTGGATCAAACTTAACACGACTTTTTCTTTTGTGCAATAGTACTTACATCAGGCGATGAACTCTTTCTTGCTACAGTACGTTTTGGTATAGATTTAAAAAAAAAAAAAAACCTCTCCATATCTATGAAATTGATCAAATTAAATATATAAATATTTTGAAGTAAATTATAAATTCATAAATTGTCCAATCAAATATGCGTAACACTAATTGGATACTTTATCCTAATCATATTGAACTAAGTTAGAATAGTGCCCCCTCTTTGAGTTTATTTAAAATAAAACTATAATATAATTTTAAATTTTTTGAGAACAATAAATTATAATTTAATAAATAAAATCAAGGCATAAGTATAATTTACAATTATATTAAAATAAATATTTTTATTCACATGTATAGTTATAACTTATACTAGTTATATAAATGTAAAAAAAATATTTTAAATTAAAAAATCTTATTTAATAGAATTATGATGAGTGGGATAAGTTATAATTCAACAAGGAAAAATAATTACATTTTATCATTATTATGGTTATAAATATAAATTATTGTTAAATAAATGTAAATAATATCTTAAATTAAAAAATCTTTAGAAGAATTATGAAAAGTTGGCATATCTTATAAGTTCGAATTTATTATGATAAACTGATGATTATGTTTTAAACTCGTATTTGATGACTATATTGATTAGACATAACAATATTATGCAAAAATACATGCTGGCAATGGATAACAAAATTTTTAATGGCAAGTAAACATGATAAAACCCTAACACATGCCATAACTAGGATTAAATTCTAAACAAATAGATAACTAAAAGTTATACATTTCTTTTGATGATGATTCTGAATGTACCCTTGTTTCAACGAAATCAAAAGGAACTGCAAATCGCGACTCCCCTCCACAATCACGTATACACGAACGTCTCTGGAAATCAAGCAGGTAAGCTAGTACCTCAAGAAACAACACTTGTTTTGTGGTTCGAAATTAGCAAGTACCGGAGATTCAAGAGAAATAGGGGCTGTAGGTACGGCGTAGTGGGTTTCAACGGCGAGATACGATGGCGGTGGGCAAGGGAGAAGAGTGGGTGGCAGCTAGGGTTTCTTAAGAGACAATTTCTCAAACACTCTATTTTTCTCTATTACTCCCACATTAGGATTAAGGTTAGACCATCTATTTATATTGGAAACCCAAAACCCTAATTTATGATAAAACCCTTCACTCCTAATCAGATTAGAAATATCTTCTTTACTTGATTAATTAAACCATTTTAACTAACCAAATTGATTAGATTTGATCAACACTTAATAAGACCAAAACCGAATAAGCTATTCGTTCCACCTAATTTAGGTTTTTCACTAAAACCCTAAACAGGTGGTCTAATAAATAAAAATACTGAAATTTGATCCGGACATTCTTAGTGTACGATCCTATAGGTCCATATAACATTGGCAATGAGCTTAAACAACTTTAACGCTCATAAATCATAATTATTTTCTAGCAAAATAATACGATTATCCAATATTAAATGAAGGTCAATTTTGACAATTAACGTAATCTATCACAACCTCATACAATCCTTTGCCACTGAATATCTTAATTAGCATAAGGTATGGAGTGAGTCACCCTTATTTTAATGCTAATTAATTTCTTGATCTCTTAGTGAACTGACTTGGTCAAGTAAATGATAACTCTTATCATTTCCCTTGGGTATAGCTACGCACTACTCAGTCTCACTAATTAAGTGGCCGGTGATATTCACTCTCTCTATAGAGAGCGGCAATCCCTTCACTTCACTTATGTCTCTCAGCATGAACCACGACATGCCCAAACATACCCATACTTGCCATTCAATTACAAATGATGTTAGGCGTAAGTCAAAGCATATAAGGATTCATCCGAGAACTATAGTGATTTCAGGTTGAAGTATTCGAGTACAAGAATTGCTTGAAAAAAAACAGTTATGACTTTACAACCATGTAGTGTTATTAAGAGCGGATCGTTCTAGATACACTGTTCTCTAACATGAATTGTTTGAGAAAAACACTTATGTCCTTTGATTAATTTCCAATATCCTATGACCTATAAAACAAGGCGATCTCACGAAAGACATACTAGTCTTAATTTATTTTTATTTCCATGAAAATAATCGACTAGGGACATAGAGAATGTTGTTCTATTTTATGCTTCAACGTTTTACTATCCAAATCACGCATTTGATAACTTCAGCAGAACCAATATTCAAGGATGTTTTATGTTATTAACTATGCACAAAAATAATAATAGATAGAACGATGCTTTATAATTGTTATCTAAATAATAAGAGTTCATATGTATTGGGACTAGAGCTTACACTAACACATATGTTATTTAAATTAATGACTATATATTAAATATTTTTTTTTGAATTTATTTAGATAATTTTTAAAACTTTAATTTGTTTTAATTTTTATATTTAAGATCTTAGTAATTATAAATGAAGTTTTATTTTAAAGTGATATCTTATATTTTAAAAAAAATTTAAAGATAATTTTTTTTATTTATTAGTAAATCACAAATTTTGATTTTAATACTACTCAAAATGTAAATTAAATTAATGATATCAATTTAAATGCCACATCTCTAAATCATAGTAAATGATATATAAATCCACATACCACATTAATCAATGTCAATTCACAAATATTTTAACAAATTATATATATAAGTAAATAAATTAAATGATTAAAAAAAAAAAAAGCATTCACCTTCTGTGATCGCCGAACTGGAAAAGAGAAAATAGATGGAGATTGCGCAAGTGTTGTTTATTAACAAAAATTCAGGATCTCAAGATCTCAGTTCTTTGAAAATGGTTAAGTAAACTATGTGACAATGTTAATATGATAGGTAATATATATGTATTAATACATATATTCAACAACACATAACGGATATTTCTCCAACAAAAAACATGTTTCAAGTTTTCATTGGCTCTCTTGCTTTTTATTTTTCTTAATCCCAAAGTTCTCCCTCGGCCTTCACGCTTCTGTCCGGCATCAGCGATTGAGGGCGTTGCCGCATGCCGGGGGGCAGATGGCCGGGCTACAAAAAGGGGAGAGAAGCCTCATGAACCCATGGTTAGAGCTTTAGAGGAGGGACACGGGACACCTGCCGTTAGGGGAAGGGGGTGGTTCGGGCGGGGAAGGAGGGCAGAGTGTATCTCAGGCCACGGGATCCACTGACCACGCTGGTGACAGGTGGCGGCCGCCCCCTGCCCCCTATCCCTCCGCCCTTGTTTGCATCCATTCACAAATAGTGCAACTATATAAAACATAAAAAATGTGCCTAATGTGTTTTTAATTAAAATATATACAAAATTGTGACATTTTTTTAGATAAAATTGACTGAAAAAATTTATTAAACTTAAAAGAAAAAGGTATATATAATAAATAGTTCTTTTTTTTTTCGTTTTTTATGCCTCATTCGAATATTACAAGGTTCTTTTTTTTTCTTTAAATAGAATGGAAACAAATTTATTAAATATTTTTCGGAAGGACCACAGCACAAATTAAATTTGCGCCGTCGTTTGTGCGTGCATTCCCGTACGCTCGACAAACACATGCTACATGATCATTTTATCAAACACCTTCCGCGCAACCAATGACCAGCTCCAAGAACTCGACAATGGCGGTGGAGATCCAAGTAGTGGAGTCTGGCTTGGTGGCTCCGAGCGAGGAAACTCCCAAGCACTCTCTCTGGCTTTCCAATCTAGATCTTCTGGTGGCGCGCGCGCACGTACCGACGGTTTACTTCTACAAGCATGATGGGAGTCAGAGCGGCGATTTCTTCTCACCGGAGGCGATGAAGGTGGCGCTGAGCAAGGCTTTGGTCCATTTCTATCCTCTGGCTGGAAGACTCGAGTTGGATCCCTGCGGTGGAGTTCAGATTCAATGCACCGGTGAGGGGGTGTTGTTTGTGGTAGCGCGATCGGAGTCGGTGGTTGATGAGTTCGGTGAGTTCGAACCTTCCGATGAGATGCGGCGGCTGCTGGTGCCCTCGGCGCCGTCAGGGACTCCACCTTGCATCTTGGTCATGCTTCAGGTCTCCTCTGTTTTTTCCAGATATTATTTTTTATTTATATGTAGCTTATTAAAAACGGTTTTTTTTTTATATAATGCGTTTTTTTTATTTAATTACAAAAATATGCACTTTTTAAATTAATTACGGATTTAAGTAAAACAGTAAGAATGAAACCGGTATTGAAGTAAATGGTTAGAAAACGGTATATTTATACCGTTTTTTAAATGATTTTGAAAAAAATAGTAACCATCATACCGTTTTATTTTTTTAAAATTAAAAAAATTTTACTAAAAACGGGATTTAAAATCCTTTTTTTTTTTTTTGTGTTAATGCACTGAAAACGGGATGCTTCATCCATTAGCAGGGATGGTGTGTCCCGTTTTCCTTTTCAATTTATTTTTTTATTTTTTTAATCCTTTTTTTTCATAATTCTTTTTCAGTGTATTATATATATATATATATATATATATATATTAAATTTTATCCAATTTTGCATGTTAACCCTTTATTTGATTTTAATTACATTTCTGTTTTTAATTACTGATTTTTTGCATTTTAACCCCACATTTCTTTTGTAATTATTTCAATAATTTATTTGTGGTTTTATTAAACAAATTTTTTTTAACAAAAATTGTTATTTAAATTTAAAAATTATTTGAAATTAGAATTATTAAGAATTATTATTATTATTATTATTATTATTATTATTATTATTATTATTATTATTATTATTATTATTAGCATAGGGAGAATCATTCGTAATTATTTGAAACCAACCCTTATCTGTACCTTATCTGTACCTGTAACCCTTATCTATGGTTGTGGTTAGAGATGGCAATCGGTGTAGCGTATATCAAAACCCTTATCTGTACCTGTAACCCTTGCCTTATACCTGTACTCTCTAGGGTAAAAAAAAAATCGTACCCTTACATAACCTGCAGAATACCTACTTATCGTCGTTCAAATTACAAAATTAAATATAAATAATAATAATAATAAATTAATAAATTAATATTCCATTACAATACAATGTTTAAATACATGTCCATAAATTCAAAATTACAAGGTGATACATATTTATTTATCTTAAATTTTATAACAACATAAAAATTATATGTAACAAATTGATTTATATAAAATAACAAGTTGATTGATTTTCATTAGCATATATTTAGGACTCAACGATAATTCTACCTTTTTCTATTTATGTTTAACTATCTTGGTTTTTGTTTTAAATTTTTTCATATATCTACTATTTATATTTTATATAGTTTCAAATTTTATAAATGTCTAGTGAGATTTTGAATTGAAGTGCAATTATAAATTAAGTAATTTTCATAAGTTTATAAATTAATTGATTAATTTATATATCCAAATGATTTTTTATTAGCATCTTATTTTTCAGGATGTTCTTATAATTTATAGGATAAATTATTATGACATTTTTTTTTATATTTGTTTTATAATGTTTAACTTTTTTAATTTTATTATGGTTGTTATATATATTCAAAATTCAATTTTAATAATATCATGCTCTATTAGGTATAAATATAAAAATTAAATAAAATTTAAAATAATATATTAAGAGAAAATCTAAAGTATTATTTTCAAATTAATCAACATAAAAATGGACCCCGGATAAATTGTACGTAAATATTTAGTTTAATAAAAAAAATTATATATATATATATATATATATATATATATATATATATGAGGGTAAGGGTAAAACATGTACCCTCTTAACCTCTTTAACAGGTAAGGATGAGAAAATCATACATTTTTCAGCAAGGGTATTAGTCAGGTAATAACATGCTCTTACTTAACCTATACCCGCTCAAAAAATAATGATTAATACTCATACCCATATTTGTACCCATAACAAATCAAAGAAGGTACGAGTATGAATAAACTCATTGGGTATGGTAAAAATTGCCATCTCTAGTTGGGGGTACTGGCATCCCTAGTTGGAGTGGAATGGAGAGTGGCCCATCATCACTTTTACTATTTCCACTTCACTGTTGGTTTACATAGGAGATCCGATTTTCAAAGGGTAAATGGATAAAAAAAGTTCATATACTATTAATTTTTCATGTTGGCTGGTTCATTGAATTTGTACTGCGCCACTTAATTACCTGCTACACCTGATGGCAAAACAAGTCATTTCTTGAATCATTTGAACTTGTTTGTGCTATATAGCTGGTTTGTTCCAGGTGTTCTTCATTGCCAAATTCCATACTGCATCTGATAATAAAACAAATCATTGTGATGATATATACCTTATTTCTTCAAATAATATTAGTGCTCTTTGCATCACTGAATTCACAAGCAATTTGTGCTTCTGTGGAACTTGTTTATGCTTTAGCTGGTCTATGCTACTGTCTTTTTCAACCAATGACTTGTTGTAACTGATTCTTTAACGACTCATGAGCTTTATTTAATACAGAGGTCACAGGAGACAGTACTGAAACTTTCCTGATATCTACTTTTGTGGCTACAAGTAATGTTAGAAGTTCAGATAAAAAAAAACAGTTTCAATCATTCTTCAAATTCTAACCATTGAATCATTTTTGCTAATTAAGCTTTGTAAATGATTGCAACGTGACAGTTGACCTTCTTCAAGTGCGGTGGAGTATGCCTTGGTGCAGCAGTGCATCACACAGCTGCCGATGGCCTTGGTGCCCTCTACTTCATGAATTCTTGGTCTGACATTGCCCGGGGCATCAACAAACTCTCTGTATCACCCTACATTGACCGCACACTGCTCCGTGCCCGCGAACCTCCCAGCATCACCTCTGAACACATCGAATATGCTCCCAAGCCCCTCTCCAAACACTCTGCTGCAAAGCGCGCATTTGACTCTGCCATTCTTAAGCTCACCAAAACACAAGTTGAATCCATCAAGCACTCAGTAGCTTCTGGGAAGAAGCCACTCTCCTCATTCAAAGCTGTGGTGGCTCATCTCTGGCGATCTGCCTGCAAGGCTCGCAAGCTCATCGATACTGAAGCGACCCATTTGTACATCACAGCTGATGCTCGGACCCGGATCAAGCCACAACTCCCACAAGGCTATCTTGGCAATGCCATATTCCGGGCATCTGCTGTAGCCAATGCTGGTGAAATTATAAGCAACGAGCTTGATTTCAGTGCAGAGATTATCAGCAAGTCAACTGATAGATTAAATGATGAGCACATTCGATCACTGATTGACTTCTTGGAGTTGCAAGAAGATGTTAAGAGGTTAGCAAAAGGTGCATGGGTGATGCCAGAGACTGATCTTTGGATTATCAGTTGGCAGGGACTGCCGATATATGACGCTGATTTTGGGTGGGGGAAGCCAGTGTTCATGGGAAGAGCCTGTCTGCAGTTTGCGGGATTGGTCTATATCATGAACAGCCCCGGAGAGAAGGGTGGGCTACTGCTGGCAGTGGCGATGGAGCCAGAAAACATGCCGCAGTTTAAGAAGATCTTTTATGAGGACTTAGGCTGTGCCTGATGAGCAATTGCATGGCATGGCAAGTGGACTTGTTTCTTCATATTATGTTTTAGAGAATGTTTTTAGGTATTGTAATGTAGACTGCGTCTTGTTTTTGAAGCAAGAGAGCTAATAAGCAGCTATTTTATTAAAAGAAAACTTAGACACTATACAACCTGACGAGACCAGAGAGACAATGAGAACAAAAGCTTATGACAAAGAGGTTGTAAAATACAATAACAAGATGTTTTATCAACCAGCTGGGAAAGCCCCTTCCTTGGTGAAACAGAGATACACTGTGACAAGATTTTTCATGTGCAGCAAGTTTGTTAGTTAAGGCTATCTCCAACCCAAAATTTTATATTTGGCGTTTCAGTACTCAAATATACAGCTTCTACAGTGAAATCTTCTCCAACCATCATCTCTATTTTTAACTCTAAAATAGAATATTCTAAGAATATTTTTCTCCAACCACCATCTTTATCAATAAATTTAATCATCTTTAATTTTATTTCATTTTGAACCATTAAATTTAAATATGATACTATTCGGCAATATTGGTGGAAGTGGCGATAACATGCCAAACTATTAGCTCCATACTTCATATTTGTATTTTGGGTGTTATCGTTTTCTTTATCGATGATAATGTATGTTTTAGGATTATTTTCTATATTTTTATTTTATCGTTCATGTAATTTTCGTTAACTTTAATGAATTTATATTTCACAAATTATTTTTTTAATTATATATTTCTTATTAATTAAAAAATATAAATATAAATTATTATTTTAATTAAATTATAAAATATAAATATAAATAAAAAAATAAAAAAAACAGAATTTTAAAAAATCAAAACAGAATTAAAAAAAATAAAAATAAAAAAAATTATATGAACAGACAATTTTAGAAAATATAAATTAAAAAAAATTAAAAAAAAATAGATAAACAAAATTTAACAATAAGATATAAACATAATTTAAAAATAAAAAACAAAAAAACAGATAAACTAAATTTAACAAAATTAAAAAAAACAATAAATAAATAAACAACGCTGCTACAGTGGCGCGCAAGATGTTGCATGCCACTGTAGCACAATTCTGAATTGGCGCAGGATTGGAGCTTATCGCCAATTCAGTCGATTAACTCCAATTTAAGCGCAGGTTGGAGAAGCCCTAAGGCGTTCCACTCACGGGGGATAACTTCTATATTAATAATGTTTAGATTATATACCCATTTCAGGTCAGCAACTCTATGTTTTATCCTCCAGATATTCTCAGTAGAGTTTTGCTCTAGCATGTGCTTAGCTCTAATGTAGTCTATAAAGATTATAGTAAATGTTTATCTTCCATTTGGCAGCAGTCTTGAGGCCTAAATGCATAGCAGTTAGCTCAACTCCAAGTGTAGATTCAGAAGTAATGTTAGAACATCCTGTAATCAAAATTTTTTTTTTTTTTTTTGTGAGCATTAATTAAGAATAAAGAAGCCACCTGCACCCCTGATTGATTGTGAGGAATCCAAGATGCATCAGTGAAGAGGTAGCATTGAGAGTGATAACTGTCAAAAATATTAAGAAAGAAAATCTCCCTTTGATAATTTGGACGATTGGTATATTCCCTCACTTGATCCACTGAGGAGGTAGCAATCAAATGAGGAGGATCTAAGTGTTGCCCTTTGAAAATAAAGTTATAGTAATAGAGGCCACCCATTTGGCTTTAGCAGCTCCAATATTTTCAAGCCAAACACCAGAATTAATGCTATGTTCTAGGGACAACTGCATCTTGTTATTGTTCTTGTGATATTTATTGGTGAATTTTCTTAGTTATTGTTAAATGAGAAATAAGACTTGCATTATTGTGAAAAACTAGCAAATCCCTACCAAATTTAACATCATGTTTATATATGAAATTTAAGCCTATTTAATCTGTATACCATGTGTTTAATAAATAAATGGAGAATTTCAAATATTAATGAACATGTTAATAATTAAACACAGCAATAATATGGCTTAAATACTAATTAATTTTGACAAAATATTTAAATATATTCTTTTATTGCGCAACACCTATTGCTCTATTAACCATAACTAAGCCATTATTATTATTATTATTTTTTATGTAAAAATTTAATCTATTCCAGTCTCAAACTTAGGGTAAATTTTTTGACAGAGTACCAAACTATGGCCCGTTTTTATTTTGGGGTCCAGACTTCAATTTGAATTAAAATGGTTACCCAATTTTAATTTTGTTTCACTGAATGGTCACTCGAGGGATTTTGGCCTATTTTTGATGATCTGATGTTATAAATTTCTATCAACATTTGGAATGAAATTGCCAATTGGGAGAATAGTGTGCCATGCATATGTTGACAGAGAATTTTCGGCATTTATATCATTAAAAAAATAGGCCGGAATCTCTCCGGTAACCACCATGTAAAACAAAATTAAAGTTGGATAACTATTTTGATTCAAATTGAAATTCGGATCGTATAATGAAAAATGACCCTAGTTTGATACCCCACTAAAAAATTATCTCCTCAAACTTGCACCAAACCTTTGATGGGTTAGTGATCCGTGAATCATGTGGCAGTATAAAGTATAAACCTCTGCTCATTGTTAGTCATGATGCAATCCCGAGGTTGGCTGGTGAAGAACTCTGAGTGGAAGTAGGAAAAGGGGAAGAATTCTAGAAAAGGAGTCAAGAGATAGTGAGAAAGGGAGACAGGATTGAGAGAAAGAAACTGGGAGCATACTCGTTCTTCTCCTTTCATTCACTTCTAGGCACTTTAAAGCCTGGCAACAATACAACTTCTTTTACCCATTGGTTACCTGTCATCCACTACATTGATTCCCACTACACCACTCATGCACTAATGAGATGATGAAGTCCTTAAATCTGGTGGCACCTGTCAATTGATGCTCGATTGGGCCTTCTTCCTTTCAAATTATCACTACCCACCAACTGTCCAATAATCTTTGGAAAGATCACAACAACAGAAGGATCTGCCATCAATGGATAGATTTACAAGAAGTGCACAAGTAGGGGTGGCAAAAATCCGGGTCCGGATAACTACTACTATAAATAAATAAACTTGTTGTTCAGACCTGATCCGCTTTTAAATCCGGACAAATCTATCTTGTCCAGACCCGGTTTGTTTTAAAACCAGGTTGTCCGGATGTTCGAATTTTATCCGAATCCTATAAATTACATTTAATTTTACTCAATTATTAAACTATAAAAAATAATTTAATTCACATTATATGAAAAAAAAAGTCCAACAATCCAAAACCCAAATCAAATCCTACAAAATTCCAAGTCTTAATAAAAAAAAAATCCATATAAGTTGGAAGTTTTTGGAAAATGGGGCATAAAACTATTGGGCTTATGTTTGGGGCTTTTAAAATATTAGAAGTACAAAAGCCTGGTTGTCCGAATTTTTATGTCCTGCCCGGATTTAAATTCGGACAATCAATCATTGTCCAAACCTGGCCCGGATTAATTCAACTTTTGTCCAAACCCTTTTTATTCCGGGCCCGGATAAAACCTGGCCGAAGGGCCCGGACAAAATATTGCCACCCCTATGCACAAGCTAGTTTTTTAATGGTGTCCAAAGGTTGTTGGGAGTTCCTAAAGGATTCTAACCAGATGTTTGCTAGCTCACATCTATTAACCTAGTTGTCAAATCATTTTGAAGTGATACAAGCCCTAAATGCTAGTGACCTGCTTGACCAAGTTTACTAAAGAATAGATTACTTAACTTTAGATCTATGTTGTTGTTGGCTTTAGTAAACAATTTAAGGGTGCGTTTGGTAGCCTGGATATCCAGGGACGGGGATGGGATATCCAGGGCTACAGGCCCATCCAGTTGTTTGGTTTCCTGGATGGGCCTGGATGGGGATGGCCCCCATCCTTGAAAAATGGATGAGTGGCATCCCTCCAATTTGGAGGGATGCCACTCATCCCTCTCACCCATCCCTCTCACACATCTCTCTCATCCCTCATTAGCTACAAGAATTTTTTTTTTTTGCATTATAATTTAATTGTTTCTCATTAATTTCACTTATAATTATTTTATCATTAGTTACAATAATTAAGTTAATTTTTTTGTTTATTTACATTATGATTTAATTATTTGTCCTTAACTTCACTTATAATTATTTTGTCATTAGCTACAAGAATTAAGTTAATTTTTTTTTTCTTTACATTATGATTTAATTGTTTATCAATTAATACTGTTTAAATGTTTATTTAACTTGATTTTTTGAATTAAATTCAATTCGAAAAATCAAGTTAAATAACAAATTGATATGTTATTCATTAATAGTCCATTACAAAATTTTCAAGCTAAATAAATAAAATTTATCTATTAATATCCGCTATTTAAATCAAATACTTACATAAAATATTTAAAAAATAAATTTCTCTAATCATCCACTAATAATTGAATTTAATTAAACAATTTAAAAATATTTTTAAAAAATAATTAATTAAATAAAGGGGTAACTTCATCTCCTCATGGATAGTGTTATCATACCACTCCCATATCCATTCAACCAAACATTCAAAAATGGATATCCAAAACTTTACATATCCTTATCCCTCCAACCAAACACCAAACAATCTTTATACATGTTATTAAATCCCTCCAACCAAACACTTAAATATGGATATTCCCATCCATGGATACTTCATCCATGGATATCCCCATCCATAAGAATATAATATCCCACTATCCAAACGCACCCTAAGAGGAGGACTTAGGCGAAGTTCTATAGTTGCAGTTTGCGTTGTTCATAATAATTTGTAGACATTTGTTTCATAAATAACTAAAAATAACACTGTCATCCATCCTTGTTTTTCCTTTCATTTCATCTGTCATTGCATGATGTGAGCCCCATTATTTATGGACACATGTGAAGCATGGAATAATATTAATTGCGGACTATGGACAACTACCACTATTTATAGAATAGATACATGCCAAGCAATAAGTAGGAATTATTCAAATAAATATTAAATACCACTATACCACTATTTATGGTGAGACAATAACTGGGGGCTATTACACATAACCACCACTATTTATGGAGAAGCAATAACTGGGGGCTATTACACATAACTACCACTATTAATGGTGAAGCAATAACTGGGGGCTATTACATGTAGCTACCGCTATTAATGGAGACAGTAATTGAGAACAACGCATAACTACTTAGTTTTTCTAAAAATTTAATGTTTGGTAATTAGACTATTTGTTAGTCTACATGGAATTGGATAAAAAAGTGTTTCTATAAATTGTAAAATTTTGCATAATAATTATTAGAGTAATTAATAGTCCTAGGTTAGGTTGATTAATTTTAAAAAAATGTATATGAATATATAAGTTTAGGTTTATGATCCTATAAGCTTAAGTTTTCAAGTTAAATCAAATTCAAACAATCTATTTAGTTTGCATTTAACTATTATATACATACATCCCTAGAAGAGCATTATTGAAGTCCTTGAGTCTATAATACCCCATCCGGCTTGATCTCATGATCTACATAAATGTTTCCAATCAACTAGATTGCATTGTGGGTGATTAATGTCTAGACCAAACTATAAAGAAGAACTTCTTCAGATCCGATTGATCTTTCTGATGATCGATTGTGGCAGCTTGAATATAGATATCTAGTAAGTTGGGATAGAGGAGAGGCCCAATTGTGAGGCTACCTCCAAGGGAAATGAACCAAGATTTCCAAAAAGTCAAACATGATCCAATCTTGAAAATCAAATTTCCAAGAAGCTCAATCATCTACCCGAGAAGGGGAAAACTATACAAGATATGGCAAGAACTCCGGTAGTCGTCTACTAGAGATGGGGATACCTATACAAGATATGGAAAGAACTCCGATCACACAATGTAGTGTGTGAGCAAGAGATGCTTTTGGGAGTTAGCCTATTCGTGAGCAGAACATGTAATTCTTTCGGAAATTGATTGTCAACGCTGGCATACATTAAAAAAGGTAAAGAATATGTTTGATAACTCTCAAATCCTCACTTTCACCCGCAGTCCTAATGAAAAGTTTATTAGTATATCATAGATGACACATTATCTCAAAACGTTTCCTTAGTTAATTGATATCAAATCCTTTGTGTAAGGTGTTCATTTTAAAAAATAATCCAAAATCGAACAAAAAAATCACATAAAATTAAGACATGGGTGTTTATTGAGTTTGATTGATGCCTTTGCACATCCCTTGTATTTTATAAAACAAAATAAAAATTAAAAAAATTTCACAAGATTCATCATTTTTTAAATACTAAAATAGGGATAAATTTATTAAATATTGACCTAAAGGACTACGGATTAAAATTTACAAGGTAACCCCCAACCACTCTCTCTGGCTTTCCAATCTAGATCTTCTGGTGGCGCGCGCGCACGTACCGACAGTCTACTTCTACACGACGGATGGGACTCGGAGCGGCGACTTCTTTTCACTGGAGGTGATGAAGGTGGCGTTGAGCAAGGCTTTGGTCCATTTCTATCCTCTGGCCAGAAGACTCGAGTTGGATGCCAACGGTAGGGTTCAGATCCAGTGCATTGGTGATGGGGTGCTATTCGTGGTACATTTGTGAAAATTGATTGTTTGAGTTTTTAATATTTAAAAAAAATTATATAGGTTTTTTTTTTTTTTTTTTTTTTTTTGCAAAAGTCTATTTTTTTTACCATTTGTATTTTTTTTACAAATTAGTATATATACTTTAGAAATATTATAAAAAGGCAATATATTTTTTTTGAATAAAGTGGATAAATCACGAATATATTGAAATAAAAGAACAAGAAAACAGTACACGAACATACCCACAACCAAATAGAAGGTGATATTTTTAGATAAATATATTTGTAAAATTATATAAAATTTTATTGTTTAGCTTTTTGACATTTAATAAATTGGTTATATAGTTACATAATTTTTTTTTAAATATTTATTGTTGGATAACTTGATTTTCTATAAACTAGTATATATATTATTAAAAAAATATATATTTTTAGGAAAACATTTACAAAATTCTATTATTTGTTTTTGTTTGTCCTCTAAATAAAATTTTTAGTCCTTTCTAAAATGATTTTTGGTCCCCCAAAAGAAAATTTTTTAACTCCGGCCTTTCTTATAAAAAACATATAATAAAATCATATTAAATAATATTTGATTTTTTTTAATGATAGGTTTCGTTGCGAGCTTAATTTTTTTTTATTAAAAAATTTATTTTTTATATTAAAATAAATAAATCACACACACACACACACATATATATATATATATATATATATATATATATATATATTTGAGAGTCCGAGACGTGATCATTATTTTTTTTATTTTGTATTTATAAATGCGGACTAGTCATATGATACATGTACATATCTCATCACGTAGTAGCTAGTGGCGTGGAGAGTGGCCTAATCATCACTTTTATGTTTTCCACTACTACTGGTTTATAGAAGATCTAATTTTCACTGGTAATTGGATAAAAAAATTCATATACTATTAATTTTTCATATTGTCCGATGCACATTAGGTTAATCAATCTTCACATCACTGGATTCATATTATGTGTTATGTTGAACTTGTTTATACTTTGGCTGGTTCATTGAATTTGTACTGCGCCACTTAAAAACCTGCTGCACATGATGGCAAAACAAGTCATTGCTTTAAAGTATACTTTTTTCTTGAAGTAATTAGGATAGTGTTCTTTGCATCATTTGAACTTTTTTGTGCCATACCTGATTTGTTCCGGGTGTTCTTCATTGCCAAATAACATACGGCATCTGTAGCCAACGATCAAACAGTTTATTGGTACACGGGTCTTTAATAGAGCTTTTTATCAAGTGGTGAGGGTTCGATTCTCGGGTGAAAGCACATTTCTGAAAGTTGTGAGCGGTGATTATATGTGGGTGGTCCATGCACCCATGTGAGCATAGGCCTACCCCTTTTACTCCACCGAAATTTATGCACATTTTTTACTGTCTAGCAGTGCCTACGGGCTGTCTGTTCTCACGTAAAAAAAAAAACATGCTGCTGATAATAAAATAAATCATTGTGATGATATTACCTTATTTCTTCAAGTAATATTAGTAGTATTTGCATCACTGAATACACAAGCAATTTGTGCTTCTGTGGAACTTGTTTATGCTTTAGCTGGTCTATGCTACTGTCTTTTTCAACCAATGACTTGTTGTAACTGATTCTTTGACGAATCAAGAGCTTTATTTGGTAGAGAGGTCACAGTAGACAGTACTGAAACTTTCCTGGTATCTACTTTTGTCGCTGCAAGTAATGTTAAAAGTTCAGATAAAAAAACGGTTTCAATCATTCTTCAAATTCTAACCATTGAATCATTTTTGCTAATTAAGCTTTGTAAATGAATGCAACGTGACAGTTGACCTTCTTCAAGTGCGGTGGAGTATGCCTTGGAGCAGCGGTGCATCACACAGCTGTCGATGGCCTTGGTGCTTTCCACTTCATGAATTCTTGGTCTGACATTGTTGCAAGGCTGAGGATAGATGAGAGGAAGAAGAGAAGAAGGGGGAGAAGGGGAAGGAGAAAAGAGGAAGAACGGAGGAGATTTGGCAAATATTTCCTGTTTCTCTTGTCATTCCATCATTCCTATATAGGAATTACAATCCTTGTAACAGATTTGCCTCTCTGGCATAATAACAAACAGTTCATGTGCAATTAGCGATTCAATTTTTGTAACTAATTGCCTAGCAAATCAGTCTTCCTAATTACAACATTCCATTCACTAATCACCCAATTAGGAATTAATAATATTCTACGAATCTCCAGCTACGCTAATTCATCCAGAAATCAATATATTTGGCACCAGGAACTCCCCTATTCATTCGGCCATTTCCCTCCAGTAACCTCTTTGTCTGCATCAATTGTTCAGGTATTTGTATTCATATTCTCTTCTCTAGCAACCCCTTTGTCTGCATCAGACATTGCCCGGGGCATCAACAAACTCTCTGTATCACCGTACATCGACCGGACACTGCTCCGTGCCAGCGAACCTCCCAACATCACCTCTGAACACATCGAATATGCTCCCAAGCCCCTCTCCAAACACTCTTCTGCAAAGCGCGCATTTGACTCTCGCAAGCTCATCGACAATGAAGCAACCCATTTGTACATCACAGCTGATGCTCGGACCCGGATCAAGCCACAACTCCCACAAGGCTATCTTGGCAATGCCATATTCCGGGCATCTGCTGTAGCCAATGCTGGTGAAATTATAGGCAATGAGCTTGATTTCAGTGCAGAGATTATCAGCAAGTCAACTGATAGATTAAATGATGAGCACATTCGATCACTGATTGACTTCTTGGAGTTGCAAGAAGATGTTAGGGGGTTAGCAAAAGGTGCATGGGTGATGCCAGAGACTGATCTTTGGATTATCAGTTGGCAGGGACTGCCGATATATGACGCTGATTTTGGGTGGGGGAAGCCAGTGTTCATGGGAAGAGCCTGCCTGCAGTTTGCGGGATTGGTCTACATCATGAACAGCCCCGGAGAGAAGGGTGGGCTACTGCTGGCAGTGGCGATGGAGCCGGAAAACATGCCGCAGTTTAAGAAGATCTTTTTTGAGGACTTAGGCTGTGCCTGATGAGCAATTGCATGGCAAGTGGACTTGCTTCTTCATATTATGTTTTAGTGAATGTTTTTAGGTACTGTAATGTAGACTGCGTCTTGTTTTTGAAGCAAGAGAGCTAATAAGCAGCTATTTTATTAAAAGAAAACTTAGACAACATACAACCTGACGACAGAACAAAAGCTTATGACAAAGAGGTTATAAAATACAATAACAAGACGTTTTATCAACTATCTGGGAAAGTCTCTTCCTTGGTCAAACAGAGATACACTGTGACAAGATTTTCCATGTGCAGCAAGTTTGTTAGCTAAGGCGTTCCACTGTGCTTCAGATCAGCAACTCTATGTTTTATCCTCCAGATATTCTCAGTAGAGTTTTGCTCTAGCATGTGCTTAGCTCTAATGTAGTCTATAAAGATTATAGCAATGTTTATCTTCCATTTTTTTTTAACAAAAAAAAGAACCCCAGAACAATTGAGGCTAATTTTTTTGAAAATAAAGGGACAACGACACTAAGGTCTTGTTTGGGTAAGCTTTTTTTTTTTTAAAAAAAGTGTTTATTTGTTAAGTTGTAGAAGTACTTTTTAAGAAAGTGCTTTTGGGAATAAGTTAAGTGCTTTTGAATATTTTATGTTTGGGTAAATTAATACAAAAACACTTTTATATTTGTAAAACAGCTTCTCTTATGAGCTTTTTTGAAAAGCACCTTTTCAGCAGCTTCTCAAAAAAGCTGAAATTCAGCTTTTTTACATTTTCAGCTTTTGCCTAAAAGCCAATACAAACATAAATTTCAAACCCAGAACTGCTTAACTTATAAAAAAGCATTTCTAGGTTTTAAAAAAGCCAATCCAAACACCCCTTAAGTACAACAAAACACACCGAACTACAAGAGCAAAAAAATAACAAGGTTATTGAAAAACAAAGCCAGCATCAGTAAAGCTATCCATCAAGCACCGGGGTAGATCTCTTCCAACTAGGAAGAGGTTAAGATTTGAATAATTCACACCAAAAGAAGCAAGTCTGATGGCCGGAGACAGCCATCTTCCATTTGGCAGCAGTCTTGAGGCCTAAATGCATAGCAGTTAGCTCAACTCCAAGTGTAGATTCAGCAGTGATGTTAGAACATCCTGTAATCAATTTTTTTTTTTTTTTTTTTTGTGAGCATTAATTAAGAATAAAGAAGCCATCTGCACCCCTGATTGATTGTGAGGAATCCAAGATGCATCAGTGAAGAGGTAGCATTAAGAGTGATAACTGTTAAAAATATTAAGAAAGAAAATCTCCCTTTGATAATTTGGACGATTGGTATATTCCCTAAATGAGGAGGTGGCAATTAAATGAGGAGGATCGAAGTGTTGCCCTTTGAAAATAAAGTTATAGTAATAGAGGCCACCCATTTGGCTTTAGCAGCTCCAATATTTTCAAGCCAAACACCAGAATTAATGCTATGTTCTAGGGACAAACTGCAACTTGTTCTTGTTCTTGTGATATTTATTGGTGAATTTTCTTAGTAATTGTTAAATGAGAAATAAGACTTGCATTATTGTGAAAAACCAGCAAGCCCCTACTAAATTTAACATCATGTTTATATATGAAATTTAAGCCTATTTAATCTGTATACCATGTGTTTAATAAATAAATTGAGAATTTCAAATATTAATGAACATGCTAATAATTAAATACAGGAATAAAATTGCTTAAATACTAATTAATTTTGACAAAGTATTTAAATATATTCTTTTATTGCGCAACACCTATTGCTCTATTAACCATAACTAAGCCATTATTATTATTATTATTTTTTATGTAAAAATTTAATCTATTCCAGTCTCAAACTTGCACCAAACCTGTGATGGGCTAGTGATCCGTGACTGAAGTGGGCATGCATCATGTGGCAGTATAAACCTCTGCTCATTGTTAGTCATGATGCAATCCCAAGGTTGACTAGTGAAGAACTCTGAGTGGAAGTAGAAAAGGGGACGAATTCTAGAGAAAGGAGTCAAAGAGATAGTGAGAAAGGGAGACAGGAGGATTGAGAGAAAGAAACTGGGAGGGTTCATTTTACTTGTGGCCACAAATGTTTCATCATTATAACGCTATGGCCACAAATGTTTTTTTTGTAACGTTGTGGCCAGAAAACTATTCTCTGGTTGCACTGATGGCCACAATGGCATGTTTGGGGCTATTTCCGGTGAAGTTGATGACGTGGCCACAAAACACATGATCCACATGGAAAGCCTTTGTGGCCACAGTGTTATAATGATGAAATATTTGTGGCCATCAGTGCGACCGGAGAATAGTTTTGTGGCTACAACGTTACAAAAAAAACATTTGTGGCCATCAGTGTGACCGGAGAATAGTTTTGTGGCCACAACGTTACAAAAAAAACATTTGTGGCCACAGCATTATAATGATGAAACATTTGTGGCCACCAATGAAACTACCCCGAAACTGGGAGCATACTCATTCTTCTCCTTTCATTCACTTCTAGGCACTTTAAAGCCTGGCAACAACACAAATTTTTTTACCCATTGGTTACCTGTCATCCACTGCATTGATTCCCATTACATTGTTCCTTGATTTACCTCCCCGCTCATGCACTAATGAGATGATGAAGTCCTTAAATCGGGTGGCACCTAGGGGTGGCAATATTTTATCTGGGCCCGCCGGCCCGGCTTTGTCCGGCCCGGAATAAAAAGGGTTTGGACAAAAGTTGTGTTAATTCGGACAACCTGGCTTTTGTACCTCTAATAACTTTAAAGCCCAAAACATAAGCCCAATAGTTTTATGCCCCATTTTACAAAAACTTCAAAATTCAAACTTCAAACTTCAAACTTATATGGATTTTTTTTTTTATTAAGACTTGGAATTTTGTATGACTTGATTTGGGTTTTGAATTGTTGGATTTTTTTTTTTGTATATAATGTGAATTAAATTACTTTTTTATAATTTAATAATTAAGTAAAATTAAATGTAATTTATAGGATTCGGACATACGGACAACACGGTTTTAAAACAAACTGGGTCTGAACAAAATAGGTTTGTTCGGATTTAAAACCGGACCGGGTCCGGGCAATAAGTTTATTTATTTATAGTAGTAGTTGTCCGGACCCAGATTTTTGCCACCCCTAGTGGCACCTGTCAATTGATGCTCGATTGGGCCTTCTTCCTTTCGGGTATGTTTGACTTGGTCACCATGACTGTGACACAATTTCAAATTATCACTATCCACCAACTGTCCAATAATCTTTAGAAAGATCACAACAACATAAGGATCTGCCATCAATTGAGAGATTTACAAGGAGTGCACAAGCTAGTTTTTTAATGGTGTCTAGAGGTTGTTGGGAGTTCCTAAAGGATTCTAACTAGATGTTTGCTAGCTCACATCTATTAACTTAGGGGTCGTTTGGCATCTTTTCTGTTTTCTGTTTTCTTTTTTTCCACTTTTGTTTCCTTTTTTGTTTTCGTTTTATTTTCAAATTTTTAAAAACAAAAACATGTTTGGATACTCTAACTATTGTGTATTTTAAAAAGTTGTAAAATAAAAACATATTTGGTTAGCATAAAGTTATTATATCGCTTTTTTTATCGTTTTTTCAAATCCACATTTTTAAATATTTTTTATAAAACTTTATTTTTCATATTAGTTTAATTGATTATATTATTAAATAAAATTAATAACACTGGTATTATATGAATAAAAAATATATCATAAAAATTGCATCATTTGAAACAAAAAATATTTTGGCGTTAAAAAAGTTATTATTATTATTATTATTATTATTATTATTATTATTATTATTATTATTATTATTATTATTATTCATAGTTTACCAAAATCAAGGTTCAAAATAATGTTTTCACAAATAATTTTTAAAAATATAATTTTTTTTATACTATATAAACTAATTTGTAAAATATCAAGCCAAAATAATAAATTTTTATAATTATTTTTTTTAAAATATATTTTTAAAATTTTTATTATTAATTTGTCAAAAATTTTAAAAAAAATAATAATTAAAAATTAAAGAGAGAGAGAGAGAGAGAGAGAGAGAGAGAGAGAGAGAAAGGAGTAGAAGAGGAAGGGATTCATTGTGGTTGGAGGAAGAGTTTTGAAAATATTGCCAAACGACTTCTAAATCATTAATTTTTGAAGCAATAAATGATGGGGAACTTGATTATAACTCTATTTAATTAGATTAAGAGATTAAGGGTTATAACGTGAACAAGTATATCAATTAAATGGCATACTAAAAAATAGTTTGTTCTTGTGAAGATTTGTTGGGTAAAAAATTGGTAGGATCGGGCAGCAAAGGGTCATATTGTTAAGCTTAATATTTTTCAAATTATTATTTTAATCAAATAGCCTCAATATTTGCTTTGGCACATAATATATTTATATATATATATTTGAAAAAGTGGATAAACCACATGCATTACTAAAATAAAAGAGGATACAACCATCCACTAGAAGTGGAAAAGCATAAGTGAACACCAAAAGAAGAACATGGGAGAAAGGAGCGGAAACAAAGGTGGTACATCAACTCTCGAAAACGAGAGTGAATAAAATAGAAAAACTAGCCTTCCTCCTAATCGGGGTTTTCTTTACTGGTAGCACTTCCACCAGCAATATCAGCATTGAGTTCTATCAACACCCAATTGCACCACACGCTTTGAATAGAATCTTTGAGCTTTGCTCTTTTACCTTCAAAGACTTTAGCGGGATCTTCACGAGCACTTTGTTATGAGTTAATGCTTTTAAACTTCCTTTCATGGCATGTACGGATTAATGACCATATCCCGGAGATAAAGCACCAAAAGAAACACTCAGGAGGTAATACAGTATTATAAAAAGAATCCCAATGATCCTCGGAGGCCTTGGCATTTCGTATGTGGGCCAGCCCACCAAATAAATGGTCCGGGCCCAAGAGTTTTGAATCTGGGACAAAAGGAGCAGGTGGGCCATCCAGTTGAAGTCAAAACTTCAAAAGTTTGCTTTTGCTATGAGTGGAGCACATGGGCCCACTAACAATGTTATGAGAGCACGTAGAAGTTTCCATCACATGGCTTAAACTCACATTGCTTTGCTCAACATGTGGCAATAAATTGGTCTCAAAGGGAGGCACCCAAGTCAGCTTCGTGTTCACCCCATGCATGACCATTCCATGCATGTCTGTGTGTGCCTCATGTGAAGCAACTTTCGAGAAGCCACTGGAACCCAATATAACCGTTGATTTATCGACACGCATGTACTTCATGGCGTGTCTTATATGCTGATTGTACCTCCGTTCTGATAGCATCGATGCTTGGCGAACCGCTGGTCGCTTAGGATGTCTACCGTACACCATCGAATGACCAACGGTCCTTTGAGAATCCTCCGTCGATGATCGTCGGGCTCCTCTGCCATAGCGAGAGTGTAACTCCACCGCCATAGGGGCATCACTTGGGCTATCTCTAGCCGATCTTCTCGGAAACTCATTGTCTCTTTGACGGAACCTCGGGAGGGAGCTTAACTCCACCACCATCGGTCTAGACGTTGGTTGACAAACATCCTGTCCCGTCGTCTGGTTGCTCTCTTCTACGGAGGGGGTCTCTTGCGAGTGCCAAACCACTTTTTCCCTCTTAGATGATTGACAGAACTTGAAGGTTGAAGATACACAAAGTAGGCCAGCAGAGGCAAGAAGAACCCAGCTGTATGATGAAAAAAGCCAAGAGAGATACTAAGCTTTTCTCATTCACAACCAAAACAATCAAGAGAAAAACAGAGTGGAGACACAAAATGTTTTCATCTGCCTACATCGTCTACTAGTATTTAACCATACATATATAATCAAAAGATTACAGACAAGATTGTTACCAAACAGTACTCCCATTGGCTGACAGGATACTGTCATACGCCAATTGGTCACATGTTAACATTAACTTGCTCTAGCATTGGCTGAGTACTAACATCCATAGATTTACTAGAGTAATATTAATATTCAAGATACTTCTCCTAACTTACTTCCATTGGCTAGCAACCACTTCTCTGTTTCACCAAACAGTCAAACAGCTGCTCCACCATCCATGCTGTCTGCCACCATCATCCGATCACGGCAGCTACCATGTTAAGGAGCTGTACATTGCGAACCTCCATGCCTTCTGCCACCAAGCTATCTTCAATCACATCCTCAACACCCCCCTTTGATTGAAGTGTGCGCATTCCAATCAAACTCCTCAAGTTGGCATGCTTCTCTGGAGGGAGAGGTTTTGTGAACAGGTCAGCGAGTTGCTTGTCAGTAGAGCAATGATGCAGAGAGATCACATTGTCTGAGACCAGCCCTCTGATGAAGTGGTACCGCACATCGATGTGCTTGGTTCTCCCGTGATGAGCAGGGTTCTTAGCTACAGCAATCGCCGATTGATTGTCGCACCACAGGCGTGTCGAATTGTTGATTCTATGTCCACACTCGTGTAGAATCCTTCTAAACCATACTACCTGACACGCGGTTGAAGTCGCGGCAATGTACTCCGCCTCCGTTGTGGACAACGCCATAATTTCTTGCTTCCTTGAGCTCCAAGCTAGTGGACTCAAACCCAGACGCAGTACCATCCCAGTTGTGCTCTTGCGATCAGACACCGATCCTCCCCAATCACTATCAGAGAAGGCTTCAAGGTCCCCACAGTCTCCACGAGAGAACCATAAACCCAGATCTCTAGTACCAGCAAGGTACCTCACCACTCTCTTTGCTGTAGAGAAATGGCTAAGAGTTGGACAGTTCATGAACCTGGACAGAAAGCTAACTGCAAAGCATATGTCTGGTCTTGAGTGAGTGAGATACAGTAGCTTCCCGATTAGACTTCTGTACAGTCTATGATCTGTAAATTCTCCATCTGGTGTTGTTTGAGAGCAAAAATTTACTCCCATTGGTGTCACTGCTGGCTTGCAATTCTTCATACCCAGTTGATGTAATAATGCTTCAATGTAGACCTTTTGTTTGATGTGAATTCCAGCTGCATCTTGCTTTACTTCTAAACCCAGGAAAAAATTTAATTTCCCTAAGTCTGTCATCTCGAAGGATTGCATCATCTCTGATTTGAATTGATCAACCAGCATCATTGATGAACTTGTATAAATTATGTCATCCACATAAAGACTCAGTAACAAGCATTCTCCATCCTTTAATTCCTTCTTATACAGTGTGTGCTCACACTCACTTCTTTGAAAACCATGGTTGCGAAAATGAAGATCAAGGCCTTTCTAAGTCTGTAGACCAGTCCTTCACTTCCTGCAGTTACATACCCATCCGGCTGTTCTACAAAGACTTCTTCTTGAATATCTCCATTGCCGACTTGACATCAAAATGGAACACTGGCCACCCGGAATGTGCTGCCAACGCTAGTAACAGTCTGACTGTTTCTAACCTAGCCACAGGTGAGAAGACCTCTTCATAGTCCACACCAAGTCTCTGCGAGTACCCTTTGGCCACAAGTCTGGCCTTTAGCTTCACCACATCTCCTTGTGCATTCACCTTTGTCTTGTAAATCCACTTCAGGCCCACTGCATGCTTTCCTTTTGGCAGCTCACATAAATCCCAGGTGTGATTCTTCTTGATAGCTGCGATCTCAGCATCCATAGCTTCCACCCATTCCTTGTGCCTTACTACTTCTTTGTAATCTGCTGGATCACCTGTAAACAAAGCAAATGTGCATGTGCTATAGATGTCTTCCAAGGACCGTGTCTTACGCGGTGGTGTTTCATCAGTCCCAGCATCCTGTGAGGCTCTCTCTTGTGTTCTGGACTCACAAACCTCAGCATCTTCATTTGACTGGTCTCCCGATGATTCATATGGCTCCTCAATTGTAATCACATGTTCGTCAGTGCTGCTTCCTTGCCACTTCCACCTTGAATCTTCGTGGAATACCACATCCCTACTTACAATAATTTTATAAGTAGTAGGATTATACAATCTGTATGCCTTAGCATCAGAACAATATCCGATGAAAATTCACTTTTCAGACTTTTCATCCAGTTTCTGCAGCTTCTGTGAAGGTATTAGAGCAAAAGCAATGCAACCAAATGTTCGAAGATAACTTACATGTGGTTTGTCTTCATACCAGGCCTCATAAGGAGTCATGTTATGCAGGGCAGCCGTTGGGGATCTATTGATAAGGTGGACAGCAGTAGACACTGCCTCTCCCCAAAACTTTAACGGAAGATTACCACTCTTGAGCAAACCTCTTGCCATCTCAACCACCGTTCTGTTCTTTCTTTCCATAATTCCATTCTGCTGAGGCGTGTATGGGGCTGTAAATTCCCTCCTGATTCCAACCCGATCACAGTACTCCTCGAATTCTTTTGACATGAATTCCCCTCCTCGATCACTCCTTAGAGTTTTGAGTACCAATCCCTTCTGTCTCTCCATATTTGCATGGTATACTTTAAACTTTGCAAATGCTTCTGATTTGCTTTTCAAGAAATAGACTGTGCACCATCTGCTGAAATCATCAACAAGTAAGAAAAAATACTTGTTACCTCCCAAAGATTCCTCACTCATTGGGCCACAGAGATCCATGTGCACCAGTTGGAGGCATAACCGTGTCCTTCACACAGCTCCACACGAGAATGGGTTCCTTGCTTGCTTGGCCATTACACAACCTTCACATTGTGTCTTCTGCCTTAGTTCTGGTAGTCCCTTCACCAACCTTTTGCTGGCCAAGGACAACAAGCTTTTATAATTTAAATGTCCATACCTTAGATGCCAGAGTTCTTCAGAGGATTGATGCTTCACAGCCATCACAAATCCTTCAAGCTTTGCTATGTCTAAAGGAAACATGTTGTTGCTGGACCTTGGAACAGTGATGACGTGACCCTTCAGTTGATTGCTGCTGATGATACACTGATTTTTTTCAAATGCCACAGAGTATCCTCTGGTGAGAAGTTGCCCCACACTGAGAAGATTATGCGCTAATCCTGGTACAAACTGGACTCCATGCAATGACCTTCGAATCCCAGTTTGAGTACAGACTGTAACTGTCCCTTCACCACACACCTTCATCTTCTTGTCGTCTCCTAGCCGTACTGTGATCTTTCTTGATTCATCAAGTTTGCTGAATAGTTGCTTGTCTCCCGTCATGTGGTTTGACCACCCGGAATCTATCAGCCACACAGCACCAGACTGAGCACCCGTGGAGCTACATGCCATGAAGAGGTTCTCTTCACTGCTTTCCCCAGCTAAAAGACCAGCACCTTTCTCTGGTTGTTTTTCCCTGGCTCTACAATCAGCCTTCACATGCCCATATCTTTTGCAGTGAAAGCATTGAATGTGTGCCTTGCTATCGGCCCCTCTTCCTCGGCCACCACGCGCTCTACCTCTCCCCCGGATAAACATTCTTCCGCGGCCTCTACCATCTCCCCACGAGCCACCTGCGCTATTGACTCTACTTTGGCTGCCAGTCAAGAGCTCACTCTTGACATGAAGAGCCTTCTCTGTAGTTTTCCCAAGGCCCCGATTCACCCGTACTTCATGTGCTTGCAGCGTGCCGCAAAGATCATCCAACGAGAGTTTTGCGATATCCTTTGATTCCTCTATTGCAACAGTAACCCAATCAAACTTTGGGGCTAAACTTCGAAGAACCTTGGACACAACCTCAGATTCCTCAAGCTTGTGCCCAAGCGCCTTAATTTGGTTGATGATCGTCACCACCCTTGACATATAGTCTTGTATCAATTCTTCATCTCCCATCTGTAAGGTTTCAAACGTCTGTCTGAGCGCCTGAATCCTTACTGTCAGAACCTTGGAGGTTCCCTGGCACTGTTTTCTCAAAATCCCCCATGCTTCATGAGCAGACGATGCCTCAGCGATACGATCCAAATTTGGACCGTCCACTGCCTGCTGGATCAAACAAAGCGCCTTCACGTCACGCTTCTTGTTTTCCCGCTCCACAGCCTCGTCCTTCGATGCGGCCACACCCTTCTCCACCAAGTCCCACAGCTCCTGGGACCTGAACACAGTCTTCATCCTCAAGCTCCACCGCCCGTACTCCTGTCCCGTGAACAGCGGCACTGACGATTGCGAGATGGACACCGGAGTGTTGACGCTTGTTGGAGCACAGCTGCTGGCAGCCATCCTCGTAGCTCTGATACCAGATTGACAGAACTTGAAGGTTGAAGATACACAGAGTAGGCCAGCAGAGGCAAGAAGAACCCAGCTGTATGATGAAAAAAGCCAAGAGAGATACTAAGCTTTTCTCATTCACAACCAAAACAATCAAGAGAAAAACAGAGTGGAGACACAAAATGTTTTCATCTGCCTACATCGTCTACTAGCATTTAACCATACATATATAATCAAAAGATTACAGACAAGATTGTTACCAAACAGTACTCCCATTGGCTGACAGGATACTGTCATACGCCAATTGGTCACATGTTAACATTAACTTGCTCTAGCATTGGCTGAGTACTAACATCCATAGATTTACTAGAGTAATATTAATATTCAAGATACTTCTCCTAACTTACTTCCATTGGCTAGCAACCACTTCTCTGTTTCACCAAACAGTCAAACAGCTACTCCACCATCCATGCTGTCTGCCACCATCATCCGATCACGGCAGCTACCATGTTAAGGAGCTGCACATTGCGAACCTCCATGCCTTCTGCCACCAAGCTATCTTCAATCACATCCTCAACAGCCTCGTGTGTATTACGCATGACCGCTAGCCGAGCTTCTCACTGACAAACATCCTGTCCTGTCGTCTGCTTAACTCATTGCCTTCTTTCTCACTGGCAGCACATAGCATTCTAGTTGTCTCTTAAACGCAGGAAAAACACCTTTGTTGTTGGGTGTTTCTCTTTGGCTTCTTCTATTGGGGCGAGAGCTAGGCTCAACCGCCCCCGTTGCCTGCAAACGTGCCGTTGCTGGCTGTTGACTCATCTCCGGACTAGTAGAACTCACTTGCACCACCCATTTAGAGGGGATTGTCACAAGTGCATCACCAGCATCGGCTCTTTCTACTCTACCAGAGCGGGAGCTAAGCTTGACCGCTCTAGAAATAGACTCCGAGCATTGAACGATGCTATTCTCAGCAGCTAGGTCTTTGGGATGGCCAAAGGTCGCATCAGGCTGCCAAGGATGTTTGTCCTTGTTAGCCGCTTCTTCTGCTGCCAACTCGCAAGACCGAAGCTGATCCCTAACCTCATTAAAGATAAGATCATGATTTTCTAGTGCCCCGTCATCCCAAGAAACTGGGTTCAACAACGTGGACAAAATGCCGAAGTCTTCATCCTCGTCGTCGAAACCATAAAAAGGGTCCTCATCCTCATCGCAAGTTGAAGGAGAGTAGCATACCGGAGAATAAAATGCAAGGCCTTCCGGCGTGAAGCATCGCCGCACATCGCCGCCCGACTAGGCCTCCCTACATTTCATCCTCTATAGGTAGCTTTGGTAGCTTTTGACATCAGATTTTTTATTTTCATGTCCATAAAATATATTTTATAACTAATTTTGCAATTGGTTAATTTTTTTATTAATTTTAGATTACTAATTAATTTTAACTGAATCTCTTAATCATGTAAATTAGTTTAAATAGAGAGAAGTTAAAAGAACTGGAGGGAGTAAATCAAATAAAATTAATAATGAGTTTGTAAGTCATTTTCAAAGCTTTATATCTCTATGGTATCCTTCGTTTTCTTCATCTCTAAAAACAAAGAGTTAAATCAGTAATTATTTAAGCAATAAATGATGGGAAACTTGATTAAAATTCTGAGTATCATGTCTAAAAATGATGGGGAACTTGATTAAAAAAAATGATGGGATCAGGGTATCTGAGTATCATGTCTAAAATACTAATATTGGATTATTAAGCTTAATATTTTTTAAATTAGTATTTTAATTAAGTAACCTCTTGTTTTGGCATATAAAATATATTTTATAACTAATTATGTAATAAGTTAGTTTTACTTCATTATTTTCTTCTACTTATAAATTAAAAGTTCCTACTAAGAACTTGTCCAAAATTCTATTTGAAAAACAATATGTTATAAAAGATATAATGCATGATAACATTCATGAATATAAATGATGTTTTTTAAAAAAAAAAAGTCCTAAAAAATTTTGATTTTATTTATGCTCTAACAGTGATGACATTGAAAGCTCACACCATTCCTTTCATGAAAAGATCATTGCTTTCATCATACTTCACATTGCCTGCGGTTTTATCCGTTGTCACATTCTCATCTACATTACTATTTCATGCCTTACCAATTAATATACACCTTGCTTGAAACATACATTCACTTCATTCTTAATAAAACACAGACCATTAAAATAACTAATCCATTTGGCTTTATTTATGTATTATTATATAATTCTTGTTACAATATGCTACTCTCTATATATAAACAACTATAAATTTAACTTTTGTAGCAACAAATCAACTTTTGTTCTTTATTCTTTTATATAATCATCAATTTATTTGACTCTCGAATCAATTTAACCCTGAAAGTCATAAAGTGGTTGAATATTGTGCACCACCTACCACTGATTGAGTCAATGGCATTATGACACAGTTCATTCACGCCTCCATTGCTATACTTAACTTTGATCCAATTAATGTTCCCACTATGTTCACATGGTTCACACCCATACAATTGGTAGAAGTAATTAATCAAACACAAGTTGGTCTTTTGGAAAAACGCATAAAGCATAGCAATGATTTCCTTATCTAATGATATTATGATTTATATAAATTTTTTTTTAAATATCAATTCTCATGTCTGGGCACCGGATCATTTACATAACTAGGATGACTGTGTTTTTGTTAGAAAGATGGATTTAAACCCAGCACAAATAAAATAAAAGCAACGGTAAATTAAAAGATTAAGGGGCCGTTTGGTTCGCAGTAATGATATATTACCACAGTAATAAGATTATCGTAATAATGAGATCGGAAATGTTGTATGCCTGGGAATGTTGTGGTAATGTGAGATTACCATGTTTGGTTGAGAATTTATATTACTGGTAATATTTCATTACCATATTTGGTTAGCCATGTTAATCAGTTCAGTAATATGTCAAATTTACCAAAGTACCCCTACATATAAAATCTTGAAAAATATAATTTAAATTATTTAGATAAATAAATAATTAAATTATAATATTACAAATTATTTTTTTGCACAAATGTTTAAAATACCTTTGTATTTACCAAATTATCCCTATGTATAAAATTTTGAAAAATATAATTTGAAGTATTTAGATAAATAAATTATTAAATTATAATATAAAAAAATTCACAATTTTTTAAAATACCTATGTATTTACCAAAATACCCCTATATGTAAAATTTGAAAATTTAAATTTAAATTGTATAGATAAATAAATAATTAAATTATAATATCAAAAATTATTTTTTTCATAATTTTTAAAATACCTTCGTATTTAGCAAAATACCCCTATGTATAAAAATTTGAAAAAATTAATTTAAAATATTTAGATAAATAAATACTTAAATTATAATATCAAAAATAATAAAGGGAAAATAAAAACCAGGGTTTTGATAATGAGTGTAATATGCAATTAGATTAAATGAGTAAGGGCATAATTGGAAAAAAAAAATATTACACATTACCACCAACTTGGTAATCTGGATAGACACCTATTTTGGTGGTAATGTGATTACCACCATATTTGGTAATATTCCACTATGGGGCCGTTTGGTTCGTGGAAATAACATATTACCACATGATAAAATTACCATGGTAATATGGGTGAAAATGTTATATGGTTGGGAATATTGTGGTAATTTGATATAATCATGTTTGGTTGAGAAATCTTATTACTGGGAATAGTTTATTACATTTTTTGGTTCATGGTAATCAATTTGGTAAAATATAAAAAGTTATAAGATTACCATGGTAATTCAAGATAGACACCAAATTTGGTGGTAATATGATTACCACCTTCTTGATAATATTCTCATGTTGATAATGTGATATTTCCATCCAGATTACCACGTAACAAGTGGTAATCTTTCTCAATGCAATGCCAAACGTGGGTGGTAATCTGAAAATATTACCACGAACCAGACGGCCCCTATTGGTAATCTCACATTACCATCAACATTACCATTGCTATAGTAACCAAACATGGTAATTTGAACACATTACTATCAGATTCCAGGTAATGTTTTCACATTATGGCGAAACAAACGCCCTGCTATTTATTTCAAGAATACTAATGAGATTGAAATCATATTATATTATATTATATCACTACACCAATTTTTATTTTTAGAGGCACATTGGTAGAGGGGGTTTTTAAAAAAACACCTCTATAACTGGAAATTAGATTTTCTTTATAAATCTATAGAAGGGGTTTTTCAAACCCCCTCTAATTTTTAATTAATAAAAAAAATACTCATTTGCAAACAAACCCTCCATTCACTCGCAAATGACTATTAATGGTAATTAGTAATTTTTAGACTAACTAATGTCGATTTTGACTCTCCACGAAAACTTCTTCTCATTTCTCACCCAATCCCAAATCCAACAAACTAAAATTCCCCAAAACCCAACACAAACCAAACCCTTGCTTCTTCTCCGCTTCTCTCCTCGATCCATCCTCACACATCCCCGGCGTCGCCTCCTCTCCTCCTCTGGCCACCGCCCCCATCCCCCTCCGATGAAGATGAAGACGATCCCCACCCCTCCCTCATCGTTGTCGATCCCTCCTCTCCGATGCCGACCAAATCTTCTCCATCCTCCAACAAGGCGGTCTCGGCTTCGAAGCCCGCACCGCACTGAACGATCTCCGGCCAAAAAAAAATTCTTCGCCTGGGTTTCCGATCAACCCCAGGCAATCCCGATGTTGACTACTAGTAAATGGCAGGTATGTTGTTGGACAGTATCCAAGGTTTCTAAGGGCTCACTGGAAATGCAGCGGAGGAGAAGGAGGAGGAGGAGGTGATAAGGAAGAGCTCCAGCATAGGGAACCTCGTAGCAGCGGCGCCGGCGCCGGCGGAGAGTGGTGGAACGGAGCGAGGATATCTCTCTGATGGTGGACTTGTTCGGTCGTCTAGGCGGAGGGGTGGAAATGAACGGAAGCGAGGTGATTCATCGCTTGATTTCTCTTGTTTCCTTTTCTTTTCGAGATTTTGAGATTTTTTTTTTTGGGTTTTTGAAATCGTTTGAGAAATCCTCTGAAGTTTGGATGGGTTTCATGTTTTAGGGTTTTTTGTTTAAAAGATTTTTGTTATTTGATTTTGAATTGGAAATCTAGAAACATTGAATTGAATTTCAGAGGGTTTTGAGACCATTTTTTGCTAATTTCTTTACAATTTTTAATAAAGATTATGAAACACATGGACAAGTATTGTGAATTTTGTTTGATGTTTGATGTGTAGTCATTGTTTGGTGGGAATTTCATGCTGTTAGAGGAATTGAGACTATGTTGTCCTTAATTTTCATATTTAAATTATGAATCAAAGACCCGTGCTTTGAATTTTGTTTCAGTTGCAAGTCAATACATGACCTTAATTTTCTGATGATTCAAATTTGGTTGTCAACATCAGCAATGTTATTCTCGAATGGATTTTTGACATATTAAAGCCTTATTTTTAATTTTGTGTTCATGCTGAGAAGTGGACAAGTTGTATTGCTGTTGTTTGTTTGTTTTTTTTTTTCTTTCTTTCAACCCATCAAAATAGACTTTGTTCACAAGGCAATTAGTTCATGGTGGACCAAATTATGATGCATCTCTTTTTGTTTTTCTGAACATTTAATTGCTGATCGTTGTCATATCAATTTTATGACAATGATATCATCATCATCATCATCATCTTATAATAATTCACTTGATCAATGTCATCTAAAAAGGGGAAAAAAAGCAAAAAAACATAATAATACTAGAAAGACTGCATTATTTCATTATAATTTCATTGAGAGATTAAACATATCATAGTATCACATTTGAGCATTGCAAGTTGAAAGGCTTCTCATAAAAGAGTTTGCCTGTAATTTCTTTTGTATGATGTTTAGATCTGTCTCACTTCTCAGTATGGTTCAAAGTTTTTTAGGTTAAGTTTGCCAGATCTTTTTTTTTTTTTGTGTGTAGAAATCAGATTTTATTTGTTCTTATTTATGCTTTGTAGACAAAAACAAGTGTTGCCACTTATTGCTTATCTGCATTTTATCAAGAAGGTTTTTTGTTCTTAACTACTTGTTTTTTTTAGATTGAATGAGATTACACCTCCTTATTAAGAACTACAAATACCTGCCTATGGTAATTCTCATTTCTTAAATGGAATATTCTAAAAACATTTGGAATTTATCAAACTAGGAACAAATGAAATACCCAAATATCCTTTCATGTTATTATTTCAAAATAAATAGCTGGTAATGACTGCTAGTTTGACCCTTTTGGCCTTCGTGGTGTTTGATTGAAAGTGTGAAAAACATCAACTCCTCAGGTTATATCTAATATTATCTATATCACATGGCCCATATCTATTTATCTATAAATATTTAAATTTATTGCATAACCACTACATGTTAATCTAAGCCGGTGTTACTTTTCACTAACTGTCTCTTATTAGTTTCTAGGTCTGTTGTTTTGTGTCTTTGGTGTTTTAGTTAGCTCCTTTGGAGTTCTTCTGTCAAAAAAGAAGAAGAAGAAGAAGAAGAAGATAGACTAAAACAACACACATCTGAAGGGTCGGGAAAATTTGAACCAAATTGAAACCATAATAAGAATTGAAAAATTAGTTAACTGAACCAATTGGTTTGGTTTCAGCATTTTCAGTTTTTTAGGTTCATATCTGAGTAAAATCTAGGGATATATTGGCCAAACCTAACCGGTTTAAATATTAGTTTTTATAATATAAATATATAAAAAATAGTTAGCTGGACATGGTTCTTTTTAAGCCCACTTTAGGTTACAGGAATCACTCTTTTCTTTGATGTATTAATGCATACCTACAATCATATCACACTTATTCAAGATCTAAAAGTTTGTTGAATAATATTTGTTTGAAAATAATTAATAAAAATAGTTTTATTCTAGGATGTCTGTTCTTGGTTATTCCCGGTGTCCTACTATTAAGAACTGGATCAGTCACTGCAAAATCATGTTCTTGCTGTTGCTAACATGGCTGAACCCAACGCAGGATGCTGTTGAGAAGATGCTGCCTTTTGATGCTCAGAAAGGTGATCTCAACCTGTTCTTTCAAGAAATTTTCCCTCCAGAGTCCTAGTCCCATGTCCAATATTTTTAAATGGCTGCGATAAGTTGTAAAAATTACTTTTCTTTTCCCTCCAGAGTCCTAGTCCCGTGTCCAATATTTTTCACAATGCTGACTTTTGATTATTCTTGTTTATGAGTTTTTAGAAAACTACAAAACTCTTAACAGTGATAGTAACAGTAACATTCTCGTGCAAATTGTTATGCATGTGTGCATGCAGTGCTCTTTATTTTTTACAAAACCAAATTCAATTATTACATGAGTTTCTATTGTTTTAGTAGGGTAAATTTTTTTATTTGACTCTAAACTATAGTTTATTTTTATTTAATGTTATAAATTTCAATTTGAATTAAAATATTTATCTAATTTTTTTTTTTGGAATGATTACATAAGAGATTCTAGCTTATTTTTGATGATATATGTCTGGAATTCTCTGTTATAATATCATATGGTATGTTGTTTGTTCAATTGATTATTCTATCTCATATGGTATGTCTGGAAAAGTGTGTGCGCATATATGATTATCATTTCTCATGAACTGCTTAGATTAACATGTAGTGGTTATGCTTCCTTGACAAAAACTATGTCACTCTGCTTTAGTGTATAGTTAGTGTGAATGTGAAACATCTAGAGAGATGAGCTTACATGACAAGAGCTCTCTAAAGTCAATCCGGGACAAGTAATTTGGCTCAAATATTGTAGTTCATTTGCAGCCTGTAAATACTTAACTGTTGTTTTTTTTTAAAGTTTGGTTATTTTTATGTTAAACCAATGCCATACTTATGCTGTTGATTATATTTTCAGCTTGTGGTTTGGATTTCTAATTGATTTGAATGTAACAGGCAAAGGGAACCATGTCCGGTATATCTTGGGGAAGAGCAAAATGCTTCTTGGATTTTGTGAAGGCCTTCCCACCATGTTAAAGGGTGAAGTAGCAATGGTTCTCCCTTTATCTTTCTAGACCAAGTCAAATATTTGTAATGTGGTTCATTTTTGTTGTTTCTATTCTATTTCTGATAATATATATGATTTTTTTTAAAAAAAAAAAAAAACTTTATGGTTTTCTATTATAATTGATTTTTCTTTATTGTCCACGCAAATAGCTCTGAAGCCATTCTATATCTTTAGTTGGTGATAATGGTAAAATAAAAATGCCTTTTGGGAAGTCTTATTGGTTGACAGGATACTTCAGAGTTCTCTCCTCTTTTCTGTGATTTTTTAGGATATCAGCCATTGGTTCTAATTTGTGCAAAAGATCATATTATGTGTTCTTTTTTTAATTTCATCTTGTAATCTTTGCAGTTTAAAATTAAGCCAAAATTACACTATGCTAAGGATGACTGTACCCTTAAGGCTTCCGATGGCTTCCCAAAAGATGATGAACTTCATTTTGAGATTGAGATGTTAGATTTCTACAAAGTCAAGGTGAGCATATTTATGAGTATTACTGATTGCTTGAGATATCTACAGGCTTAACATCTATTTATTCAGTGTAAATGACTTCAAAAAATTTAATTTACTGTGACTAGCAACCAGGATGGGGTGTTATTTGATATATCTATATTATTTCCCTTTCTTAGCCTGATTTTCTTTAGTTGACCAGGTCGTTAGTGAAGATTTGGGGATAGTTAAGCAGATATTTCATGTCCATCAATCTTTTCTCTCAACTCTGTACAGTATATGGCATCATAGTAGTTATTGCATGTGATGCTGTACTAAAATCATATCTTTATCAAGCTCCTTCGTCATGTTTAATTTATTGAGAATTAGCTTATTCAATGGAAAATACAGATGCAGTCACATAGTTCTCATGTTCAGTTTATTTCCAAATGATATTGCTATCAAATAGTTCTATCATCAGATTTCGAAGGAAATGGCAACTTCTGATGTAGTCTTGGTTGCTGGAACCACTAGTGGTGTTGGATGAAGAGTGGTTAATATCTTGCGCAACAAAGGCAGTCCAGTTTGAGTACTGGTATTGAAATCTAATGTTTATTATAGGTGTTTATTGTCTTAATTTTGTGTTTTATCTTAGGATGATTTACTTTTTTTTGCCGCTGTTGATTTTACTTCTTGTATAATTTCAGGTTGGGAACAAAGAGTAAGCACTGAAAATGTTTGGGCCAGACATTGACATGGTATGTAATACAATTTTTAATTTTCAGGATAATATGTGCAAGCTAGCAACATTTCATCTCAGAAATTTTATGTTATCAAACCTCCAATGTTAGGTTTCAGAAATGATGACAGCTATTCACATGCTACTTTTTATTGTGTATTATGAAGACATTGGAATAAAGTAGCTAATTGGGAACTGGCTTTCTTTTCTTTCACTTCCCTTTTAATTTACTTAGTTCAGACATTGTACTTTGAAGGTATATGATGGTAGCTCTAGGATTTTATTTCCAAAGCAAACATGCTTGTTTCTAAAGTTTAGACATGTGGCATACGATTCTTAATTTGATAGTTATAGCTTTAGCAAATAAATAAATAAATACTACAAGGTTCTGATAGAAGTCTCTTGTCATCTCATGTGCTTGAGGATGGTTTCTATTTCAATTGATACCAATTGGCAATTGAAAAAAAAATTTTTACAGGTTTTAAGAGGCAGTTCTTACATGAAGTTGCAGAAATTTCATCACTGAGTATGATCTACAAGGTTCATACTGGCACCTACTCGAATAATAAAATGAGGAAGAAAAAAAAAGATAGCATCTCATTATGCATCTTGAATTATGGAGCATGCTCAAGCTGCTTAGTTAGTGAGGTAGGTAGGTAACAGAACCTTAGATCATGACTTGTTTGGTACAATGAAGTGGCGTGTCATCTATCCTCGACTATACAGACATATCTTTCAAAATTTTGATTGAAAACAGTGATGTGATTATATTTGGAAAGATTTTATTAGCAAGATGCATGACTACATGTAGAAATGGATAACATTGTTGTTGCTTACACCAAAATGGAGACATCTCAAATGGTAAAATTATGCATTTGATTCATTCTTACACCAACATTGTTGTTGGTTTCACCAAGCTGGACTTTCAACTATATAGACAAAACCATCAGTGCAAACAATATAATATTAGTAAGTATGAACTAATAACAACAATTTGTTAATTAAATTGGTCCTCCTATGCTACGTTTGTTATTTAGCGTTACAATTTTTCTAATGTTATTTTTCTAATACAGTGTATCCAATCTTATTTATATATATATATATATATATATATATATATATATATAGAAGATAGGATTTTTTATGTTTTGCAGATTTTGGAGAATTCATGGTTAAAGATCGAGAGGGTTGAAGATGAAGAGGATACATGAAGCTTTTTACTTTGTGTAATTAACCCAAAAAATATTTTGTAATGAAAGTATATTTAGTGTAAAATTCTTTACATTTTGTTATTAATCAAAATACATTGCATTTTAGTTCATAATTTGTCAATAAAAATAAATGAAATTGAATTTAAGATATTTTTTAATATATTTAAATATTTAAGTTTTTGATTTATAGGTTAAACAAAATTATTTATTATTAGTAGGAAAATAAATTAAAATTAATGAACAAATTTGGAGGCGTTTATAACCTATAACCGCCTCTAAAACTATGAAGGGTAATGAATTCTTATTAGCTATAGAGGCGGTTATAACCACCTCTAAAACTATTGAGGGTTATTGAAACTTAGTAGCTATAGAGGCGGTTATAACCGCCTCTACGCTTTTTATTAAAAACCGTCTCCGTAGATGAAACTTACCCCAACGGTTGGCACAAACCAGCTTGATACGAGACGGTTTAGAGGCGGGTGAAAAAACCAACGCTATACCTGAAAACCGCCTCAAAAGCACTTTTTTGATGTAGTGTATTATTTATTTATTTAATAAAATAAATAAGATACTATTTACATTATTCACTGTAAATAAAAAAAATTTGACTTTCTAACCTCCCACGCTCCCATGTAAACTCATATATGAGGTTTTCGCATCTTATCATTGAGTTATATCAAATTCAAGTAAATCATATTTTGTATCTTAGTCAGCCATCACCTCCTCTGTAGTTATAAATCAATTTGTAACCTCTATAAAATTGACAATTAATTAATTAAAAATACATAAATTGTCACCTCTATATAGCTGGCAAACAATTAGTAAAACACACACATTACAATGACCAGTGTAATTCAAAAATTTATCCCAAAAAAAATCTTCTCTGAACAATGACATGAAATTTTTAGTTGAATATAAACTAATCACAAAACACAAATATTTATATTTAAAAAAAATGCGTAACTATCAGTATGTTATTTTCATCCTATATTTCTTGTAATCCATTTAATTTTTTAGTTTTTATAAATATAAAAGAGAAAAAAAAAAATCCCCAAATCCTAAGCTTTGACAAGTGAAAGAGAATCACTCCCATATTGATTATTTGGTAGCCAGAAGTTTCTCTTAAAATCATGAAACCAATTATCCAAATGTGTTTTTATTCATTTACTATTATTCTTAGCTTTAGGTTTATTATCAAAATTTAAATATAAAATAATTTAGGTTAACAATATAAATAAAAATATTATTTATATTCAATTTTAAATTGATTAAAACAACACAAATAAAAAATATATCTAATTTGCAGAAAAAACTATATAAGTATATATATTCTTTTGGAATAAATATGAACAACTAACCAACCCTTAATTGATATATGGGAAAGTAACAACTTTACAGAGAAGTATGATGAGGGCATGTGATTTGGTTGAAGAGAGATGGCCAGAGACGTTGGATAAGGGGAAATGCTGATTCTGAGAACGAGTTCTAATTTAAACCATGCGATGAAGTAAAGGTCTTCAACTAAATTGTGGCTTAATACCCTCCATGGACATTTTCATTCTAATTAACATCTTAAAAAAACTAATTATTTTGTTTGGATTTTGTATTTTATTATTATTTTTTTATTTTAATCCACTAATTTCTTAGGAGCCAATATTTTAAACTATTTTTGAATAAGATTTGGAAAAGCTCAAAAGAAAGTGACCTTTACCAACACTAGTATGGCCTAATGATATGGTAATTTGGTAGTAAATGGACATCCATGGGTTTGAAACTCCGTGCACGCTGTACCAAGTACCATTTGTTTAATATTGTTTACTAGATCCTATGTAGGATGAGTTATATTCTCCATCTCTCAAAAGTTACATAGTAAAAGAGATCTACTATGGTGAGTTTATAGTCTCTTATATATCATTTTGGGCACACATGGTAACTCTTCATCATTTTATATATTACCTATCCTATATGATAAATTTCAAGAGGTTCATTAAGCAATTGTAACTTGATTTTTTGACACCTCATAAGTGGAGGGACTTGTCACCCTTTGTGATCTCTCTCAATCATTATTTCATATATATATATATATATACAAAATTTCAAATTCAAAATCACTGATTTAAAAGTTTTAATTATTCTTCTACCACCTTGACCAAATCCTTGTTCATCAACCTTGTGAATTAATGTTTGACAACCGAATTAGTAATTAAATGATTTGTGATATAATTATAAAATTAAATAGTGTTCAAAAAGAGCAAGTCTAGTGGTCCGAGAAGACCATAGAAGGTTGTGGTTAATGCAAAAGCTAAGGGCGGTGTTAACAATCGCACTTCCAAAATCTCCAGAGTACCAAATGGTCAAAGGCCAACTGCAAATTTTAATGGAGGAGCATTCAAAGTTCAAATGTCTACTACTATTGCAGAAATCAGTCAAATAAGTTTCAACTGTGTTTTGGTCTTGTTCTTACAATCAATGAAGACAGGAATTGAATGCCAACTATATATATATATATATATATATATATATAAAGTCTTTATATATTTGAAATCTAGAATCTAATATATAAATAATAGATTTAGAAAATTATTTCCTAATTTTCTTTTGATGTTAATGAAAATCAGACCAACCCTAGTGTTTAGTTGCCACCATTGAGTTTGAAATCTTGAACATACTACCAATGATAAGACAGAGGAAGATGAGGATAACGTTTTGTAATCAGACTCTGTGAGTGAAATGGGATAGCGGAAACAATCAAATGACAAGCCAAGTTCTCATAGGTATTTTATCGAACACTTTGTGTGCATGCATTGTAGTAATACCTTGTCATGCACCTAAGTGTACAAGCTTTCAAATTACAAAATACCTATTTGATATAGCATACCAAAACAATTAATATACCAAGAAGCAACCAATATATCAAAGAACACAAAGATTTACGTGGAAAACCCTTGCGGGAAAAACCACGTCCGGCGGTGAGGCAATCAATCCATTATGGAGATGAAGCAATACAAGGTGAAAGCCAATAACAATGGGGAGGCTCCAAATCCCCAATCTCTCTCACAAAAGGAACTCCTTTTTCCTCTCCCAATTTCTAGCTCTATCCAGAAAAACAAAACGCCAAAACTCACTGTTTCAGATTGAAAGATGGGCTTAATAAAAACATTATTCAGAAAGTCCCCTGGAGCTTCTAAATATTACAAATAACCTCTTTTCAATCCTACTACACATATAGAAAGGAAAATAAAGTGAAAGAGAAGCCGAACATCACATACTCTATGTCTTGGGTGACACATATAAATGCTATGATAGACGGAATAAAAGAACGAGATCTTGTGAGGTGAATTAACACCAAAAATCTATTTACAATTCAAATTACAAACCGCAACTCATGTAGATGAATAACTGATATTGCATGCATTAGTAATTTAGTTTACAAAATTTATGAACCATGTATAGTATTGGAAGATTATAAAAAGAAAATTTTTAAGCATGAAGGTGGTTAGTAAGATTTAGGAATCCTTCTCATTAATTTGAAGAAAATAAAAACCTTTAATAAATATTGGCAATTCTTTTTTGACATAAATATATCTTGAACCAATTCTTGTCAAATGGAGATGGTTTTCTTACTAAAATCATTCTGGCAAATTTTGAATGAATGGATATTAAATGGTGAAGCAAAAGTATAGAATAAAAAAAAATTAATAATGGTAAAACATAAATTAAAGAATGGATTTTGCAAAATAAATAAATAAATAAATAAATAAACTCTGGCCATTTGCTTACTTGGAATTAAAGCGGATTAAATTTATATATTATTTTTAAGAATGAAATGCTATCCTCTCGCACGATATTTGTATGTCTAAATAATTCACATTATCATGATTTTGATTTAAATTTTCTAAAAAACCGAGTTGAGACTAAATAGATTAAATTTTTATAAAAAAAAGTAAATAATGCCTCCGATGGTTAACAGAGCAATAGGTGTTGCACAATAAAAGAATATATTTAAATTTTTTGTATAAATTAATTAGTATTTAAGTCATATTATTGATGTATTTAATTATTAACATGTTCATTAATATTTGAAATTCTCCATTTATTTATTAAACAAATGGTATACAGATTAAACAGGATTAAATTTCATACATAAACATGATGTTAAATTTGGTAGGGACTTTCTAGATTTCCACTATAATTAATGCAAGTCTTATTTCTCATTGAACAATAACTAAGAAAATTTATCAATAAAAATCACAAAAACAACAACAAGAGGCAGTTGTAGCAAGAACATAGCATTAATTCTGTTGTTTGGCATGAAAATATTGGAGCTGTTAAAGCCAAATGGGTGGCCTCTATTATTATAACTACAGTTTAGTGTATTTGGAAAGCTAAGTGCAACATTCTTGTTACCTCCTCAGTGAATCAAGTGAGGGAATATACCAATTATCCAAATTATCAAAGGGAGGTTTACTATCTTAATATTTTTAACAGTTATCATTCTCAAAGCTACCTCTTCACTGATGCATCTTGGATGCTTGACAATTAATCAGGGGGTGCAGGTGGCCGGCTTCTTTATTCTTAATTAATGCTCACAAATTACTGCTGAATCTAGACTTGAAGCTGAGGTAACTGCTAAGGATTTGGGCCTCAAGACTGCTGCGGAATGGAAGATAAAAATTGCTATAATCTATACATACTGCATCAGAGCTAAGCACATGCTAGAGCAAAACTCTACTGAGAATATCTGGAGGATAAAGAGTTGCTGATCTGAAGCACAGTGGTACGCCTTAGCTAACAAACTTGCTGCACATGGAAAATCTTGTCACAGTGAATCTCTGTTTGACCAAGGAAGAGACTTTCCCAGGTGGTTGATAAAACGTCTTGTTATTGTATTTTATAACCTCTTTGTCATAAGCTTTTGTTCTCTCGTCAGGTTGTATATTGTCTAAGTTTTCTTTTAATAAAATAGCTGCTTATTAGCTCTCTTGCTTCATAAACAAGACGCAGTCTACATTACAGTACCTAAAAACATTCACTAAACAAATATGAAGAAGCAAGTCCACTTGCCATGCCATGGAATTGCTCATCAGGCACAGCCTAAGTCCTCATTAAAAAAATCTTTTTAAACTGTGACATGTTCTCCGGCTCCATTGTGTTTTTTTGGTTTAACAGGCAACAAGCGCCCCAACTAAAAAGATTGAAGAATAATAATAAACCCAAATGTACAATATAAATTGTATATAAACAGTACTAAAACCGGATAAATAATATATAAACAGTAAAATAAATAATAGTGACGGGAAAAATTTGAACCCATAACCTCTGACAGGGGAGTTGATTGCCATTGTTTATAAACCAAATATATAAGTAAGAAATAAATTGTGGAGAGAGAAAGAGAGGGAGACCTGAAGCATGAGCAGGATGCAAGGTGGAGTCCCTGATGGCGCCGAGGGCACTAGCAGCCGCTGCATCTCGTCGGAAGGCCCCAACTTGCCGAACTCATCAGTTGCCGACTCCGATCACGCTACCACGAATAGCACCCCATCACCAGTGCACTGGATCTGAACTCTACCGTCGGCATCCAAGTCGAGTCTTCCGGCCAGCGGATAGAAATGGACCAAAGCCTTGCTCAGCGCCACCTTCATCGCCTCCGGTGAAAAGAAATGGCCGCTCCGAGTCCCATCCTGCGTGTAGAAGCAGACTGTCGGTACATGCGCGCGGGCCACCAGAAGATCTAGATTGGAAAGCAGAGAGAGTGCTTGGGGGTTACCTTGTAAATTTAATCCGTAGTCCTTTAGGTCAATATTTAATAAATTTATCCTTATTTTAGTATTTAAAAAGTAATGAAGCTTGTAATTTTTTTAATTTTTATTTTGTTTTATAAAATACAAGGGATGTGCAGAGACATCAAACAAATTAACTCAATAAACTCCCATGTCTTAATTTTATGTGATTTTTTTGTTCGACCTTGAATTATTTTTTTAAAATGAACACCTTATAAAAGAGACTTAGTATCAATTAACCAAGGGAATGTTTTGAGACAATGTATCATCTCTGATGTACTAATAAATTTTTCATTAGGACTACAGGTGAAAGTGAGGATTTGAGAGTTATCAAACTTATCATTTACCTGTTTTAATGTATACCAGCGTTAACAATCAATTTCCAAACGAATTGCATGTTCTATTCACAAATAAGCCAACTCCCAAAAGCATCTCTTGCTCACACACTACATTGTGTGACTGGAGTTCTTTCCATATCTTGTATAGGTATCCCCATCTCTAGTAGACGGCTACCAGAGTTCTTGCCATATCTTGTATAGTTTTGCCAATCTCGGGTAGATGACTGAACGTCTTGGAAATTTGATTTTCAAGATTGGATCATGTTTAACTTTTTGGAAATCTTAGTTCATTTCCCTTGGAGGTAGTCTCACAATTGGGCTTCTTCTCTATCCCAACTTACTAGATATCTATATTCAAGCTGCCACAATCAGTCATCAAAGAGATCAATCGGATCTGAATAGGTTTTCTTTAGTTTGTTCCAGACATTAATCACCCACAATGCAATCTAGTTGATTGGAAACGCTTATGTAGATCATGAGATCAAGCCGGATGGGGTATTATAGACTCAAGGACCTCAATAATGCTCTCCTAGGGATGTATGTATATAATACTTAAATGCAAACTAAATAGATTGTTTGAACTTTATTTAACTTCAAAACTTAAGCTTATAGGATCATAAACCTAAACTTATATATTCATATACATTTTTTTTTAAATTAATCAACCTAGGACTATTAATTACTCTAATAATTATTATACAAAATTTTACAATTTAGAGAAACACTTTTATGTAGACTAACAAATAGTTCAATTACCAAACATTAGATTTTTAGAAAAACTTAGTAGTTATGCGTTGTTCTCAATTACTGTCTCCATTAATAGTGGCAGCTATGTGTAATAGCCCTAGTTATTGCTTCACCATTAATAGTGGTAGTTATGTGTAATAGCCCCCAGTTATTGCTTTACCATTAATAGTGGTATTTATGTGTAATGGAGAACAACTGTCTCCATTAATAGTGGCAGCTATGTGTAATAGTGACACACCCCTTGCGTGTGTACCCCGCAAGTGCACGGGTTGTCAAAGTAATAAAAATACCCTGGTGAGTGGGTAGTCGTATCCACAGGGAATAGTGTTCAGAAACAAGTGTTATCGCTATTTAGCTATGAAAGAAGTCGATGATGAGAAAAGTATATATATATATATATATATATATATATATATATATATATAAATGTAAAAAGAAAATAAAAGAGTGCAAGAAGAATAATGAGGGTAGGAGAGATAATCGATATAAAGATGGGGTACCCGGACAAAGCTCCCCCTAAGACTAATGCTTCTAGTGCAAGACTAGTATTATACCCTCTAATTGATGTCTAATTGAGTCGAGGATATCCTTAAACACACGGTCCCAAACCTAAGGTCAACCGTGACTAACCCCAACACTATGCCCCGGCATTAGGATTCACTACGACTCTTGACTCTCGTTGACCTGTCAACTAAGCCCTAGAGGAGTATATCTACCTAAGCCTCACACTACGTGGGATTGCATTAAGTTCTAGGGACTCCTAGTGGTAAAACCTGTTCCCATGTGTAGTAGTTCTAACCCTTTGGTCCAGGTGGAAGAACCCTAGTCTAGATTAAGTCCCAGTGCGTAGGATTCACTTCAACCCTTCACTCTGTTACTCGCGTAACTAAGCCCCAGGGGAGTTTATCTACCTAGCACTTCACTCTATCTCGACCGCTAATGAATCAAGGAAACGGAGGTAGGGAGAAACCACACCGGAGGGGAAAGGGGTACATCGCTACCTCACAACTCTCCCTCTCAACCCTCTCCAACCTTGTGTAGTCTAATCCTATAGAGGTTGTCACACCCTCAAAGGATAACCTAATAGATTCTCAACCCTAGTGTCACGGCTAAGGGAAAATCTCATACAATCGTCATGCAAGATTGGAACTCAATAATAGAACATTAAATTAACAAAGCATAATAAAAGTCATAGAAACAATATCATCCTAGGGTTTACAAGTCCGAATACCCACTAGGGTTTAGCTCTCCATGGAGCAATACAAAGTCGATAAATAGTTTAAGAACATATGCATGAAAACCATAAAGAAAACCCCCTTGTAGATCGTATCGATGGTCTTGTGTAGTCGCGTGTCTTCTCCAACGAATCCCTTGTCAAGCCTAAGGCACACCTCGACAAATCAATGCCGATGAGAGCTTCCCCAATAGCTTTCTTCCAAAGGATGTCGATGTCGATGCCGTTTAATCGCCTCCAAAGACCTCCAAGAACCTCTCCAAACCCTAGCCGAAAGCCCCCCAAAAGATATCCAAGTGATAAAAGAGGAGGGTCCCCAAATAGATATGAAAACGGGCTATTTATAGACTGAAATCGGGCTGAAATCGGACTTCTGTAAAAATCCAGAAATTCCACACGCCCGTGTGTTAATTCCACACGGCCGTGTGGAAATTCTGGAATCGTGATTTCTCAGCACCTGTGAACAGTGTTTCTGCTACAGTATTCCTGCTACAATACACGGCCGTGTGGAATTTCCACACGCCCGTGTGAACTCTCTGGAATTCTGAATTTCGGCAGAATGTGAACAGTAGTTGCTACAGTATTTGTCTACAGTATTTGCTGCAGTGCCTGCTACAGTACTTCTCCGAAATACTCCCGAATCGATCATTCTTCATCGAGGCCGTTGAATTGGGCACACAATCAACGGTAGATTATGTCGATTACTTCATTTCTCTTCATTGGCGAAGTTCTCCAATGCTACACGAGTTATAGACTTTTGTGAGTGTGACTGCCCTTGTGCCCCTCCAATGGAGGTTGGCACACACCCACAAGTCTAGACTCGTGCCTTGTTCCTTGCTTGGTCCGAGAACTCCTCAACAACGTCGAACATAACCTATTCTTACTTCTTTTTCTCTAGATCTTCTCCACAACCCTTCAATGCACAAAAGTAAACAAATGCACACTTTTTAGTGATAAAATCTGATTAAATTAATGCCCATTGCAAGATAATAACACTTCGCATTACTATAACACGAGCACTTATCAAATAGCCCTAGTTATTGCTTCACCATTAATAGTGGTAGTTATGTGTAATAGCCCCCAATTATTGCTTCATCATTAATAGTGGTAGTTATGTGTAATAAATAGCCCTTCTCCATAAATAGTGGTAGTTATGTGTAATAACCCCCAGTTATTGCTTCACCATAAATAGTGGTGGTTATGTATAAGCTTCACCATAAATAGTGGTACAGTGATATTTAATATTTATTTAAATAATACCTAGTTATTGCTTGGCATGTATCTATAAATAGTGGTAGTTGTCCATAGTTCCCAATTAATAATTTCTCCCGATATGAATTCTCGTTGATATTTTTTATAGACTAAATTTAGACCCATATATATTTATTACTGGGGCCTAATTTGAATTATGGATTAAGACCAATGAAGATTGTTAGTTCCGCCAGAGTGATTTGTGGATTTAGTGAACATTCAAGCACTCATAGAATTTTTACATAAACCAAAAATAAAAAAGTGACATATAAAATTTGTAACCTAGTTCGGCGTCAACTCGCCTACGTCTAAGGTGCCAAGCTTGGAGATAAGCAATCCACTAAAAGAGATGATAAAACATGAGTACAAACACTTGTCACTCACACTCACAAATAAAGAGCACTAGCTTCTCTAAATTGTCTAGTGTCTTCCCACTCTCTTCTACAAGAATCACACCCAATCTAAGAGTAAGGTAGATTATATAGACGCCTCAATGTCCCAAACATAGTCTATACCTCTTTTAAAATCTCCGCTGCTACTAACTTTATAACCTTCGAAAATTAGCTGTTGCAACTCCTGTTGTAACACGATTTGCAACATTGCCGTGACTGCTGACTTGATTGAGTTCTGGTTACGTTGCGAAGCAACCTCAAGATCCATCAAACTCCTAGTCATGCCTAGTCTGAGTCGATGCAGCTAGATCTCCCAATTTCGATTACCAGAAACTAGACTCCCTCCTCAGTTCCTCATCACGCAGTCTTCTAGCAAGGGGTGCATGCCTTTGTGCATCTTGACGAAACTTACCAAATTTGATCTTCAATTCATCCAAATTTGATCTTCAATTCATCCAAGTTTGGCCTTCAAATCTTCCCAAGAAAAAACTTCAATCAATCACGCCAATCATGCCAACAATAGGTGTCTTCAAATCATCCCTTTAATAATCTTCAATCATATCTATTAAGGTTTTTCAAATCATACCATCAATAACCTTCAATCATACTATTGACAAGTATCTCTTCAATTAAGCTGCATCCATATTTAGTCTTCAATTAAATCTCCTAAATAAGGTACTGATGAGATATTGCCTTCAAGTTGTAGCACACAGTAAAAATAGTTCTATCAAGATTTTCAAAGATATTTTCCTCCAAACCAAGACTCCTTATTATGTCACCATACTTACCATGTCATCTTCTATGCCACATCATCTTGACTAAGTGTAATATTATGCCAACTTATAGTGCTCTTGCACCAACAAAGATGTTATAATCAATCATATTTCAATTTTGTCTCTCAATTTTAGGAAGACTAATTTTAAAATGCGTTTCCCATTGGTATTCAGAGAGTGGAAACCACAAATGGATTGAATGTCAAAATTACATTTAAAAAAATGAAAAAGCCAAATAAATCAAAGACAAGACACCTTGAATTATAAAAGAAAAATAATGGCATTGGTTTGTTATTTGTTTAGCGTGGACAATATCAAGTGGTGCGCATAAAGTAAAATAGTGTTTCTTCGCAAGGTAGCGTGTTATTCTTTTCAAATTTTTTTTTTTAAAAAGTGAATTAACTACATCCATTGAAAAACAGAGTCAGTACAAAGAGTGACTCTACAGAAGCACCACCACGAGTTACAAAGAGTGACTCTACAAAAACACCACCACGAGTTAGTACAAACTGACTCTAAAAAACACCACCACGAGTGGGAAACCTAAACAAAAAAACAAGAGACAGAGGACGGGGAGGAGTGAAAGCCACATAAGAACCGGCAGTAAGAGAAGTATGTTGGGCCTGTTCAAGAAACAGAGAAAACCGGCAGTAGTGATTTGGTTTATAAGTGAAAACGTTTTCCTGTTTTCCTGTTTTCAGTTTCCATTTCATCGGAGGAGAGATGGTGAATATCACGATTAGAGAGTCAACGATGGTGCAGCCGGCGAGGGAGACGCCGCGGCGGAGGCTGTGGAACTCCAGCTTGGATCTGGTGGTGCCGCGATTCCACACGCCCAGCGTCTATTTCTACCGGCCGGATGGATCCGGGGACTACTTCGATGCGGGGAAAATGAAGGCGGCGTTGGCGGAGGCGCTAGTGCCCTTCTATCCGATAGCCGGAAGATTAGGGCGTGATGAGGATGGGCGGATCGAGATCGATTGTCAGGGCCAGGGAGTGCTTTTCGTTGAGGCCGAGTCGGAATCGAGGATCGATGATTTTGGGGATTTCGCCCCGACCATGGAGCTGAAGAAGCTGATCCCCGCCGTGGATTACTCCGGCGATATCTTCTCCTTCCCCCTTCTCGTCTCGCAGGTGATTTTTTATTTGCATTTTCATCCCCTTTTTTCTTATATGTTCCGTTTTGGTCCTTTTTGAGAATTTTATGGGATTTTCTGCTTATATTTTCTCTGGAATCATCTTTGATGCTTTAGTTTTTGTGGATTAGCTTTAATTTTAAAAAAATAATAATATGAATTTCATGAATAAAAATTAAGTTAAATTATGAGAAATTAAGGTCGCTTTCTGCATATATATTTTGGATGGCGGTGAGTGACTCCATGATTGAGTAGGCTGTAATTTTCAATATATTAGTTATATAATTTTATTTATTTTAACATTCTGGTCCGATTTATATTCATGTAAATATTTTATTTGACTTATGAGAGGAAGAGTGTTAAAACAATTTTTTTTTGTAATTTGTGTTAAAAAATAGTATAAATTGTGTAATTTAGTTTGCACTAACCTTTTGTTACAAAATATGTAGGTGTTCTAGACATTAGTTGATGAAACTTGAACATAAAAAAAGACTGTTTGTAATGGCGAATACTAAACGTGCTCTCTTCATTATTTCTTCAGGCACACGAACTTATTATTTATTTATTTTTGGAAAAAGGATTAACAAAGCACGTACATTAATAAAATCATAGAATTGAGAAAACAAAAACCATGGTCTATCCTATTAATAACTACTTGTGTTTATGATTGAGAAGTTTTTAGTTTATGTCTTTCAGATTATAAGCCATCGTAATTGGTGCATCTTTATATCAATTTGTCTTGTCAATTTTGTAAAAAAAAAATACCAATTTTGTAAAAAAAAATTGAGAAAATATAACACAAAACATTAGTAACAAGTAACTAAACTTAGTCACAACTTGTACCAATATTTGATGTAATTTCAATGCTTCTTACATAAGTTTGTTGTTTGGACTTTGGTTTCTCGTAGTCATAGCTCAAGGTTTATTACTTGTGAACATGACATTTGCATAAGCCACAATTTTATTAGGGGTACTTACTCAGTTGTAAAATCGTGCTGCCAACTTGTACTTTCCCACCGCCCGCTTTATAATAATAAGGGTAAATGACCCAGATGGTCACTAAAGTATGTGCCAATTCCTATTTGGGTCACTGAACTAAAAAAACTTCTATTTGAGTCACTGAACTTATTAAAATCTTCCAATCAAGTCACCCATGCAAGCGGCGTTAACGGTAGTCTGAGCTGGACTGCCACCTCACAGGCAACCTTGCCTTGTTCACGTGATTTGTCAGTTTAAAGTTTAAAGTTTAAACTTTTTGGTGGTTGAATACAATTTTGATAAATTTTCAATCCCAAATGGAGCCACCTTCAATCCACAAGGGCTTCAAACAAAATAATAAAGTTTTCCCAAGGTGTTGGCTGAAAAAAAAAAAAAGTTGAAATGGACGAGCAGGATTAAGCCAGGTGTTGGTTTCTTATTGGCAGGTGACGCACTTCAAGTGTGGCGGAGCCTCTTTGGGGGTGGGCATGCAGCACCACGTCAATGATGGCGCGTCTGGGCTCCACTTCATCAACTCGTGGTCCGACGTGGCACGCGGCCTCGGGATCAGCATTCCTCCCTTCATCGACCGCACCCTCCTCCGATCGCGGGACCCACCTACACCCTCTTTCCCCCACATCGAGTACCAGCCGCCACCCTCCATGCTGTCACCTACTCCGGCCCCGGTATCTTCACCGCCATCGAACCCACCGCTCAAAACGCAACCCCCACCCACCACAGACACCGCGGTGAACATCTTTAAAATCACTCGCGAACAACTCGACCTCCTAAAGTCAAAGTCACCCCCGGGCACACGCTTCAGTGCCTACTCCCTCCTCGCCGGACACGTGTGGCGTTGCGTGTGCATCGCACGTGATCTCCCTAGTGACCAACCCACCAAGATGTACATCGCCGCCGACGGCCGTTCCCGTCTCCGTCCACCACTCCCACAAGGCTACTTCGGCAACGTCCTCTTCACGGCGACACCTATGACCAACGCCGGTGATCTCATCGACGGTGGTATCATCACCGCAGCCAAGAAGATCATTGATTCCTTAGCTCGAATGGACGACCAGTATCTAAGATCAGCATTGGATTACCTGGAAGTTCAGCCGGACTTGGTGGCTCTGGCGAGGGGTGCGCATACCTACCGGTGTCCGAACTTTGGGTTGACCAGTTGGACGAGGTTACCGATACACGACGCTGACTTCGGGTGGGGCCGGCCAATCTATATGGGTCCCGGTGGGATCGCCTATGAAGGGCTGGCGTATGTGATGTCGAGCCCAACTGACGATGGGAGCATGTCTTTGGCCATCTCCCTTCAGCCAGGCCACATGCAGAGGTTTCAGAAGCTCATTTATGAGTTTTAGGGTTTGCATTGCTTTTCATGCAACGTGGAACTAATTTTTAGGTACGTCAAAACAAGTGATTAGTGAGGAAAAAATATATACTTTGGGATGTAAGGATATATTTTTCTCATAATTAATGAACTGTGAAAGTTCACGTCTATATCGTTATGTATGTTTTGCTCCCTGTTTTTTCTTCTTGTTTTAAATGTGGAACATTATGTTACTGGAAGTAAGTGTCCTGGGAATCATTATTGTAGCAGTACTGTAGAACTATAGCCAAATATAAAATATTTTATAATATTGTTAATGCACTTTTTATTGGCTTTTTCATGTGAAGAGTTGTATTTTTCATCATTTTAACATTGTAAAGTAAAAAAAAATTATTATTATTGGATTATGGTCCCTCATGTATCTCAAACATATGGCAAATTTTTATTACTCTATGTAGTTTGCCCCATATGTTAAATTTCTAAATCGTCGTTAAGTTATCGTAATTAATGCACTATAATTCTCATGTGTTTTTTTTACAATTCCTTATACTTGCGCTTTTAACATATATATATATATATGGCTTCTTTTAAGAGAGGGCAATATCCCAAATTTACTGATTGAATTTGTGGTGATTTTTTTTATAAAAAAAATCAGGATTCTTTTATATATATAAATTGGTGTGCATTAATGAAACTAGAATTAAAATAAATATTCAGTAGATGTTTATGTGTGTATCATATCACAGAAGCCAGAAGAAATAGTAAACAATATATACCTAGTAAGAAAAAATAAAAAAACCTTTTACACCATATAATTGTGTTCATATCCTGCTACATATTGCTAATATTCAGTACTAAATCATTTCTAAGTTAGAAATGTCAATTAATATCTGTTAATTGATTAGGTGTTGAACCACGGAATATTTTATCTTCTTGATGATTCTTAAACTAACGGTTCTATTTACCTATTCTTATCTGCATGGGGTGGAAGCAGGTAGAACAAAAATAAGCTTCATCCTTTTTCTCTATGATATGCCCTCTTAATTTGATGGTTTGTGTATGCTCAACATATATTCCTTTGAAAGTATAAAGGTTAGTTCTGGTGCCTGTAAACTCCCTCAACTACATAGCTCTCTGCCATTGCACATCACTGGAACAAATTCTAAACAAAGACTTTGGAGATAAGAATGAAGGAAAAAAAAAATCTTTTATTGTGACTAGGCAATATTACAAGTTAGTTATTAACGACATTATGTCCTTAAGTTGGCCTGATTAGTTGGTACCTGTTTATCTAGTAAAGAATGATGAATATATTGAATTCGACAAATATTTTTTAAAACAAATTTATTATTGTTGATCATCATTCATAATCAAGACATAATTACCCCTTCTGCAATGGCAGAGTTTGTATTATATTATCTCCTAAGCCAAAAAGAGAACCTTTCCTAATTTGAAAATTGAAGGCATGTGATTTGTCTATATATTCATAAAAAAAAAATCAAACTATAATTTGATAAACATTATAATAAATTTGGTTACAATCACGAAAATAAATTTTTTTATAACCTCTAACTCACCTTCTAAGGACACCTCACTTCAAAGTTTATTTTCATCTAATCTCTCAAAGTTTACTATGTTTAATTTAAATTGTATAATATTGGTGATTTTACTGCACTTGCAATGTGATAGTTGGTAATTTATTTTTGTATTTTATTCTCCTCCTTGGGTCAAACGTCATTCTCCTCTTTGTTCAAAAGTCCACTATTTGAATTCTACTCATTGCTTGTTCATGTACCTCTAAATATATATATTGATGATGTTTCACTGCATGACTTTTCATTATTAAAATAATTTTTTGAAGATAGTATACACTAAAAGAAAATATTTACTAGGTTTTGTTGTTTTATGTGTACTCTTTCAAAGTAGGAGATTCATGCATATATATTTTTTTTTTTTAAAAAAAATGAATAAATCACGGCTTTATTAAAGGAGTTCAGACATGTACATAAAAATAATACTCTCACTAGGGGTGAGGGGAGGGACAAAATACAGCATGAAAAAGCATATGATAACATAAAAAGAGGGGAAAGATGAGAAATGGGTAGACTGGAAACACCGTCTGGAGGTTCAGGTCTACCCATATGATCAGCTAGGAGGATTACTCCTGCGCTAGGTCATGCTGTGGGTCACCACCATGGTTGGAGACTCTAGCGCTGAGGAAGTTGAGAGAGCGCTTAATTCGGTGGAACCGTCGGAGAGAGACTGCTGATGACTGTCGGCAGCTGTGAAAAATCATGAGAGTAGCATGTTAGCAGTTTTAAAGATAATTGTGAAGAACATTAAAACATTTAAATGAAATATACGAGAGTTCCACTCAATCCAGATATTCCATAAAATTGCTCGAGAGATGAGCTCCAGATTCTTGCATATTCAAACATGCTTTAAGTATATATATTTTTTGGTTGCTCAGCCAAGAGATTTTTATAATTGACTTTTTTATTTTAATAATTTTTTTTCTTCAATTTGATTACTTTTATATTCAAGTTTAATATAAGTTTAACTATTTGTTATTTACTAACCTTTTGACTTTTGATGTTTTAAAAACCGTGCGACATTGCTTTTGCATAAGTCTAATATAATACAATGATGAATGATTCAATTTATTTGTACTTTATTAAAATTTAAATATTTTAGAGGCCTTGTAATTAGTTTTATTCAAATGAAGAAACTTTTAAATTTTATTTTTGACTTAAAAAAAAATTTTTGCATCAGTTCAATTTAATAAATAATTGTATATAACAAAATCTTTGACATGTTCATAATTATTTAAATTTAGAATTTTTTTATTAATTTTATTATTAATGACCATTTTCACTGTATGTGAGTTAAACACTTAAAAATGTTATATTAGTTTTCAAGTCATTTTTGAGTTTATTAAAGATTTGATGATTCTCAAATCAAATAATTAATCATATCATCCGTAAAATACTTAATAATGTTGGGTTGTACGTTAAATCAAATCTAAAAACAGTATAATTTATGTTAATAAATCATTTTTAGTCGTAAAATGAGTTATTTGAAATTTCAAAGACAACCCAAACTAATTGTATTTATTATCTCACTCAATATCGTCAAGCTAGGCATCCTTGGCCTATTACCATCTTAATTAATTTATGTGTTAACAAGACAAATTGTCATTTGGAAATAGTCATCCTGGATATTTAAGTACCTATCCAGCAAAAAAACCTCACTGATTTCTATATTAAATCATCTAAAAAACTTCACAAGTTGCAATAGTTTCCATATTTGTATGGAGCCTACACATGATACAAATTGCTAATTTGTATTTAGGAAATATGTATAGATTGTATAGAAGATTGATATATTAAAAACATATATGACTTGGTCTATATGATAAATAAAGTATAGTTGCTAGGGCAAATCCAACTAAAGACCCAAATCCCAAATTTGAGTTGGGATCCACACACCCAAATCCCAACCCAAATCCCAACCCAAATTTGGGATTTGCAATAATGTGTTAGGGTCACATTATTGCAAATCCCAAATTTGGAGCCCCACAAAAATACTAATATTTTAATTTTTTTATAATTATTGTAATTAAAATTATAAAATTAATAATTCATTAATATAATTAATAACTAGTCATTATTATATACCTACAATATTAATTTGTATACAATTAATTACTCAATTAATAATAAAATTATTAATTAAATTAAATTATGATAAATTAATGAAACCGGAATAGTTAAAATTTTATTAAAAAATAACTTTAATAAAAAGAAATACAATGCAAAGACTAATATTATGTTGTAATATGATCTTCAAACTAAGGAGACTGTGTTTCTTTATAATATTATGTTGTAATATTAAGTATTTGTTGTATGTTTATCTATAATTTTTAATGTAAAATATTATATTGTAATATTAAGTATTTGTTGTATGTTTGTCTATGATTTTTAATGGAAAATATTATGTTGTAATATTAATTTTCATGTTGTTAAAATTGTAATCGATCATGTGTTTAAATATTAAATATTTTCCTGGTATATGAAAAGTAATTTCATTATTTATCAAGATAATTAAGAAATTCATAACCTAATTTTAAAATAAATTAAAAAAATTTAGTCGTAAATTTTTAATTTATTTTTATTAGTAAAATATTAAATTGTAATAAATATTTAATTAAGTTATTGTTAAAAATGATTAATTTCAAGTATTCTTTTATTGAATAGTAATAATAATATAAAAATGATGAAGGAATATTATGTGAATATTCTTTTTTGGGGTAAAATTAAGGATTTGTGGTTGGAGTATAATTTATTGTAGCAGAATCAAATTTGGGATTTTTAGTAGAAATTTGAATTTATAGATTGGATATGGTCTTAAGCTTTCTGTCTTATTTATTCTTTGATTTGCAAGTCACAAGGAGAATTATTTATATATTTTGAGGGAATTGTCATACATATCATAAAATGTTAGAATATATATAATTTAGTTAGTCTTGGATATAATGTAGTTGGTCAAAGTCATGCGTCAATAATTGCAACTTTTTTCTTTATATGTGATTTACATCTTTACATTATCTCTTGCACCAAAATGTGGATCTATGATTTGTTTAAGGTTTTCATTATGAACTTGAATAACTTATCTAATGTTTCTGAATTTAATCTTTCAATAAAATTCAATGTTTAAAAAATTTGAAACCATATATACCCTGTAATAAATCTAATTCTCTACTGTAATTCCCAAATAGTATGAATTAATGTTATCATCTGATGAACTCAATAGACTAAGATTCCCTTCACTTATAGAAACAAGAGTTCATTCATTCAATACTTAGCAAATTACAAGAGATAATTTAAAAAATAATCAACACTAGTAGTAAGTAAAGAACAAAAAGTAAATGCATGTGTTCTCTTAGAGAAGAGATTCACAACTGGGCTTCACCTCCTAGCTTAGTAGCTTTTCACCAACTTTCCAAATCCCTTTCCTCCCCTTCATACAAGAGATTCTCTCTCGTTCTCCTAAAATTTATCATTCAACATTTGTGTTCTTATCTATTGATAAGAGATTTGGGTTATAGACCCCATCCATAACTAAGCCTATTATCACTAATGTGTTTAGTGGGACTTAACTTTCCCATACCAAAATTTGTGAATCAATTTCATTGGGCTATAAACTCTTTAGCTAATTTTAACATCTTATATATCTCTAAAACTATCAAATGTATTTTAAATAAATAATTATGTTATGATGGTTTAATATAAAGCAAAACGGGCTAGGCAGGCGATCAGCATTCATTTATTTTAGATTTTTTTATTTAAAAATAAAATTTCCAAAAACATTCAAAAAAATTATAAATAACTAAATTTGGAAGCACTTAAATAACTATCTTTTAATAATCATTCATATAAAAGGTAAAAAATAAAACTAGTGTCACTTTTGTAACGACCAAAAAAAAAATTAATATTAATCAGAATAAAATATCTTAAAATTCGAGATATATTTACCTATGTAATATTTTTACTTTTTATATCATGACTTTAGATATGCATAAAGAAATTTCACATACTTTATCAAAAATTATTTAATAAAATTGATTTAAGCCATTTCTATTTTTCACTTATATAAAATATAAAAGTTCAAAATTTAAAATATAGGTATTATAAATTTTTTCAGATGTCATATTTAAAATTTATTTAAGACATTAATTTAAAACAGGTCTATTATTCACTTATACATATAAACTCATTCAATTTCAAAATTTAATTTTATACATGTGTGTGTGTTTGTGTCTGTGTGCGATGAATTTTCTCCCTTATTTTGTTAAACACTATTTAATAAAATAAGTTTTGTGTGTTAGTTAATCACTTTAGTTATAAATAATTTGAAATTTTTAATTAAGAGAGACAAAAAAAAGGTACCAACTACCAAGTGCAAGCTAGGCTATGGCCATGACTAGGGGTGGCAATATTTTGTCCGGGCCCGCCGGCCCGGTTTTGTCCGGCCCGGAATAAAAAGGGTTTGGACAAAAGTTGATTGTCCGAATTTAAATCCGGGCCGGGTCCGGACAAAAAAATTCGAACAACCGAGCTTTTGTACCTCTAATATTTTAAAAGCCGAAAACATAAGCCCAATAGTTTTATGCCCCATTTTCCAAAAACTTCCAACTTATATGGATTTTTTTATTAAGACTTGGAATTTTGTATGACTTGATTTTGGTTTTGTATTGTTTGACTTTTTTTTTTACATATAATGTGAATTAAATTACTTTTTATAATTTAATAATTGAGTAAAATTAAATGTAATTTATAAAATTTGGACAAAATTCGGACATCCGGACAACCCGGTTTTAAAACAAACCGGGTTTGGACAAGGTAAGCTTGTCCGGATTTAAAACCGGGCCGGATCTGGATAACAAGTTTATTTATTTATAGTAGTAGTTGTCCGGACCCGGATTTTTGTCACCCTTAGCCATGACTCAATTCATCACAACCCAAGAGTCAGTGTCCATGCCAAACAAGGCCTATATCATGCTGGTCCTTGAGCCTTAAAGTCTGGTCAACACTTTGAGACTTTAAATTGAGTAAAAATAATTAATAAATCACTAATTTTAGCAGTGATTTTTCTTCGTTTACAAAATACTTTCATTAGTATTAACATCAATAATAGTACTTAGTAATAAATAGTAATAACAAAAATCTCATTGTCATGTAGCTAATTATATTTATTTTTTAATAAAAATATAAATAAATTATGAGTCAAACATATGCACTCAAATATGAAATTAATTTTTTAACATACTTATACTCTCACTATACATTAATTATTATTTAAGATGCGTCTAGTTATTCTTTTATCCATTGACCTTTGTTAATTAATTATTTAGAATATTTATATTGTAATTGTTCATAGTGATGTATCTTGTGATAAAGAGACTTGCATTATCTTTATAGATAATAACATATATATTTAATTCTTGAGGTGCATTGGAGTTCTTCCTTCCTTTCTTATATGATTCCAAATTATTCAAACACTTCCGACCAATATATATATTCTAAGTTTCTAACACTTGAATGATCACTCTATCAATCACACACACACACACACACATATATATATATATATGTTCAAACACTTGAATGATCACTCTGTCAATTATTCATATATTTACAACTGGATTTTTGTCATACACGTAAGTTTAATTTTGGTTCTGTGCATATTTATATGTTTGCGTGGGGTATGTTTCTATTGGATTCCTTTTTGTGTGGCTGATATTTGTCAACAAGATTAACTATTATTATTATTGCCCAATGATGTTCATGTGCTCATGCATGTGAGCCAATATAATGGGCACAAATTGCACAAAAATAGTTTGTCTGCAATTTGGTTGATGATTTATCACCCATACTGGATGCTTCCCAAAAAACACAAAAGAAGCCAGTTTTTAAATTGGATTCATAAAAATGTATTATTTTATTGTTATTCATGTTAATTAATTAAAATGCGTTTTACTTATTAATATTAAAAGGATAGTACTATTATTGATAAGTATACATTATCAATTGAGAAATATAGTTATAATATCATTTAAACTTGGCCAAAGCAAGAAAAAAAAAAAATCATTTTCGAACAAATTCAACAACCTAACTCAAACCAACTTAATTAAATACCACTTAATTTTGAGGTTTTTTACCTAGATTTACAAGTTCTAAACCTCATATAAATTGGGTTTTATATATTCCGTTGAAAGATATAATGTATCTTTATAATTAAATCATTTATGTACAAAAATTTATCCTTTTTTTACTAACCAAATTGGAATAACTTCATTTCACAATATGGGGCTCCTTGGAGTAATTTAATTTAGTGCATTTGATATTAAAAGTTGTTAAAAATGACTGAATTTTATAAGTATAATTTTTTTATTTCTCAGACATCAGTTTGAAAACTATATTATTGATGTATAGTAGGACAAAAGGTTATTTAATTTGAATGGAATAAGGGAGCTTTCACAAAAGATAGTAGAGATTACTATATACAACATATACCTTGAAACGAGTGCATCTTTTGTAGACTGTTGTATAATAATGCAACTAATTCTCTAATTAACAAGTTACAGCTAAAATGCACAACAAAAACTCTTTAGATCAATAGTCTCCACTATATTAAGTGGTAAAATCTCCAAATCAACGGGATTCAAGAGAAAATAAGTTCCAATTCATCAAATAGACAACAAAAATGATTAGATCGGAAGAAAATACATTGAAAAGTAGTAAGATAACTTGGGAATAGATCCCTTCCATCGCCGACCACCAAAGTACTCGCTGAAGAACCAAATAACAGACCTTAGCTTCTTTCTTCTTCCTGCTTGCCTTCCCTTTCCCCATCTTTAACCTTTTTATCTTCTCGTTTTTTCCAACTTAGCCACAACCAACTCTAATTACGTTACATGCCTCACCCTTGGACACTTTGTCACTCAGCAATGAACCCAACCAAACATGTGCTCTCGCACCCACTTCTTTTTCTCCTAGTCAGCTCATCATTTTTTTTTTTTTTTAATTTCTGGACACATGCACTGCACGTGAGGTTGGTTAATTACCCCTTTCTTTGGTGTCATCTTCACCTTCTGGCCAGCAATTCATAATACAGACCCTCCATTAGCACCTCAATACATAACCAAATACAAAACTCATGGAATTGGATAAAAAAGTGTTTCTATAAATTGTAAAATTTTGCATAATAATTATTAGAGTAATTAATAGTCCTAGGTTGATTAATTTAAAAAAAATGTATATGAATGTATAAGTTTAGGTTTATGATCCTATAAGCTTAAGTTTTCTAGTTAAATAAGATTCAAACAATCTATTTAGTTTGCATTTAACTATTATATACATACATCCCTACGAGAGCATTATTGAGGTCCTTGTGCCTATAATACCCCATCCGGCTTGATCTCATGATCTACATAAGCGTTTCCAATCAACTAGATTGCATTGTGGGTGATTAATGTCTGGAACAAACTAAAGAAAACCTCTTCAAATCCGATTGATCTCTTTGATGACTGATTGTGGCAGCTTGAATATAGATATCTAGTAAGTTGGGATAGAGGAGAAGCCCAATTGTGAGGCTACCTCCAAGGGAAATGAACTAAGATTTCCAAAAAGTTAAACATGATCCTATCGTGAAAATCAAATTTCCAAGACGTTCAGTCATCTACCTAAGATTGGGAAAACAATACAAGATATGGCAAGAACTCTGGTAGTCGTCTACTAGAGATGGGGATACCTATACAAGATATGGAAAGACCTTCAGTCACACAATGTAGTGCGTGAGCAAGAGATGCCTTTGGGAGTTGGCCTATTCGTGAATAGAACATGTAATTCTTTTGGAAATTGATTGTCAATGCTGGTATACATTAAAACAGGTAAAGGATAAGTTTGATAACTCTCAAATCCTCACTTTCACCTGTAGTTCTAATGAAAAGTTTATTAGTACATCAGAGATGACACATTGTCTTAAAACATTCCCTTGGTTAATCGATACCAAGTCCCTTGTGTAAAGTGTTCATTTTAAAAAATAATTCAAAATCGAACTAAAAAAACATAAAATTAAGACATTGGTGTCTATTGAGTTAATTTGTTTGATGTCTTTGCACATCCCTTGTATTTTATAAAACAAAATAAAAATTAAAAAAAATTACAAGATTCATTATTTTTTAAATACTAAAATAAGGATAAATTTATTAAATATTGACCTAAAGGACTACGGATTAAAATTTACAAGGTAACCCCCAAGCACTCTCTCTGCTTTCCAATCTAGATCTCCTGGTGGCGCGCGCGCATGTACCGACAGTCTACTTCTACACGCAGGATGGGACTCGGAGCGGCCACTTCTTTTCACCGGAGGCGATGAAGGTGGCGCTGAGCAAGGCTTTGGTCCATTTCTATCCGCTGGCCGGAAGACTCGACTTGGGTGCCGACGGTAGAGTTCAGATCCAGTGCACTGGTGATGGGGTGCTATTCGTGGTAGCGTAATCGGAGTCGGCAACTGATGAGTTCGGCAAGTTGGGGCCTTCCGACGAGATGCAGCGGCTGCTAGTGCCCTCGGCGCCATCAGGGACTCCACCTTGCATCCTGCTCATGCTTCAGGTCTCCCTCTCTTTCTCTCTCCACAATTTATTTCTTACTTATATATTTAGTTTATAAACAATTGCAATCAACTCCCCTGTCAGAGGTTATGGGTTCAAATTTTTCCCGACACTATTATTTATTTTACTGTTTATATATTATTTATATATTATTTATCCGGTTTTAGTACTGTTTATATACAATTTATATAATGTACATTTGGGTTTATTATTATTCTTCAATCTTTTGAGTTGGGGCGCTTGTTGCCTGTTAAACCAAAAAAACACAATGGAGCCGGAGAACATGTCACAGTTTAAAAAGATTTTTTTTATGAGGACTTAGGCTGTGCCTGATGAGCAATTCCATGGCATGGCAAGTGGACTTGCTTCTTCATATTTGTTTAGTGAATGTTTTTAGGTACTGTAATGTAGACTGCGTCTTGTTTATGAAGCAAGAGAGCTAATAAGCAGCTATTTTATTAAAAGAAAACTTAGACAATATACAACCTGACGAGAGAACAAAAGCTTATGACAAAGAGGTTATAAAATACAATAACAAGACGTTTTATCAACCACCTGGGAAAGTCTCTTCCTTGGTCAAACAGAGATTCACTGTGACAAGATTTTCCATGTGCAGCAAGTTTGTTAGCTAAGGCGTACCACTCTGCTTCAGATCAGCAACTCTTTATCCTCCAGATATTCTCAGTAGAGTTTTGCTCTAGCATGTGCTTAGCTCTGATGCAGTATGTATAGATTATAGCAATGTTTATCTTCCATTCCGCAGCAGTCTTGAGGCCCAAATCCTTAGCAGTTACCTCAGCTTCAAGTCTAGATTCAGCAGTAATTTGTGAGCATTAATTAAGAATAAAGAAGCCACCTGCACCCCCTGATTAATTGTCAAGAATCCAAGATGCATCAGTGAAGAGGTAGCATTGAGAATGATAACTGTTAAAAATATTAAGATAGAAAACCTCCCTTTGATAATTTGGATGATCGGTATATTCCCTCACATGATTCACTGAGGAGGTAACAAGAGTGTTGCACTTAGCTTTCCACATACACTAAACTGTAGTTATAATAATAGAGGCCACCCATTTGGCTTTAACAGCTCCAATATTCTTTTTTTTTTATTATTTTTTTTTAGAAAGTGGATAAACCACAACATCTATTAAAAAACTCCAATATTTTCAAGCCAGACAACAGAATTAATGCTATGTTCTAGCTACAACTACCTCTTGTTGTTGTTTTTGTGATATTTATTGATAAATTTTCTCAGTTATTGTTCAATGAGAAATAAGACTTGCATTATAGTGGAAAACTAGAAAGTCCCTACTAAATTTATCATCATGTTTATGTATGAAATTTAATCCTATTTAATCTGCATACCATGTGTTTAATAAATAAATAGAGAATTTCAAATGTTAATGAACATGTTAATAATTAAATACATCAATAATATGACTTAAATACTAATTAATTTAGACAAAATATTTAAATATATTCTTTTATTGTGCAACAACTATTGCTCTGTTAACCATGACGGAGGCATTATTTATTTATTTATTATAAAAATTTAATCTATTTTGTCTCAACTCGGTTTTTTTAGAAAATTTAAATCAAAATTATGATAATGTGAATTATTGAGACTTACAAATATTGTGCTAGAGGATAGCATTTTATTCTTAAAAATAAAATATAAATTTAATCCGCTTTAATTCCAAGTAAGCAAATGGCCAGGGTTTTTTCTTTTTTTCTTTTTGGCAAAATCCATTCTTTAATTTATGTTTTACCATTATTTTTTTTTTTTTATTACTCTATACTTTTGGTTCACCATTTAATATCCATTCATTCAAATTTTGCCAGAATGATTTTTTTAGTAAGAAAACCATCTCCATTTGACAAGAATTGGTTCAAGATATATTTATGTGAAAAAAGAATTGCCAATATTTGTCCAAGGTTTTTTTTTCTTCAAATTAATGAGAAGGATTCCTAAATCTTACCAAGCACCTTCATGCTTAAAAGTTTTTATAATCTTCCAATACCATATGCATGGTTCATAAATTTTGTAGACTTAATTACTAATGCATGCAATACCAGTTATTCATCTACATGAGTTGCAGTTTGTAATATGAATTATAAATAGATTTTTGGTGTCAGTTCACCTCACAAGATCTAGTTCTTTTATTCCATCTATTATAGCATATGTGTCACCCAAGACATAGAGTCTGATTGCAAAATGTCATCCTCTTTTTTTTTTTTTTTTAACCAAGATGAGCGGCTTAGCCGCTAAGACAAGGGCGTGCACAAACCTCGGCGGAGCAAATAGGAGCGGGGCCCGCGCACACATGGGCGCATAGATCACCCGCACACAACCACTACTCACACTCCCAAAAATATGCCCTCACCCAAGATTCGAACTCTCACCATTTGTGAATTGTTTTATTGGGGACCAAGCTACCAATAGACCACTAGTGTTGGTCTCATTTTAAATTTCATTAACATCAAAAGAAAATTAGAAAATAATTTTCTAAATCTAATATTTATATATTAGATTCTAAATTTCAAATATATAAAGACTTCATATATATAGTTGACATTCAATTCCTGTCTTCATTGATTGTAAGAACAAGACCAAAACACAGTTGAAACTTATTCTTCTGATTTCTGCAATAGTACTAGACATTTGAACTTTGAATGCTCTTCCATTAACATTTGTAGTTGGCCTTGGACCATTTGGTACTCTGGAGATCCCGGAAGTGCGATTGTTAACGCCGCCCTTAGCTTTTGCATTAACCACAACCTTCTATGGTCTTCTCGGACCACTAGACTTGCTCTTTCTTAACACTATTTAATTTTATAATTATATCACAAATCATTTAATTACTAATTCGGTTGCGACATTAATTCACGGGGTTGATGAACAAGAATTTGGTCAAAGTGGTAGAAGAATAATTAAAACTTTTAAATCAGTGATTTTGAATGTGAAGTTATATATATATATATATATATATATGAAATATTGATTGATTGAGAGATCACAAAGGGTGACAAATATATATATATGAAATACTGATTGATTGAGAGAGATCACAAAGGGTGACAAGGCCCTCCATTTATGAGGTGTCAAAAAATCAAGCGAATAAAGAGGTGCACCGGTGCACCAGTTACAATTACTTAATGAAACTCTCAAAATTTATCATATAGGATAGGTACTATGTAAATAATGAAGAGTTATCATATATGCCCCAGATGATATATAAGATATTATAACCTCACTATAGTAGATCTCTTTTGCTATGTAATTTTTAAAAAATGGAGAATATAGCTCATTCCACATAGGATTTAATAAACAATAAATAAATAGTACTCGGTACAACGTACACTGAGTTCCAAACCCATGGATGTCCATTTACTACCAAAATACCTTATCATTAGGCCATGCTAGTGTTGGTAGAGGTCTACTTTCTTATGAGCTTTTCCATATCTTATTAAAAAATAGTTTAATTGGCTCCTAACATATTAGTGGGTTAAAATAAAAAATCCAAACAAAATAATCAGTTTTTTTTAAGATGTTAATTAGAATGAAAATGTCCATGGAGCGTATTAAGCCACGATTTCAGTTGAAGACCTTCACTTCACTGCATGGTTTGAATTAAAACTCGGCCTCAGAATCAGCATTTCCCCTTATCCAACGTCTCTGATCATCTCTCTTCAGCTAGATCTCATGCGGAGGGTTCATCACACTTCTCTGTAATACTGTTACTTTCTCATATATCAATTAAAGCTAGGTTGGTTTGTTGTCACATTTATTCTAAAAGAATATATATATACTTATATAGCTTTTTCTGCAAATTGGATATACTTAATTGGTGTTCTTTTAATAAATTTAAAATTGAATATAAATAATGTTTTCATTTATATTGTTAACATAAATTGTTTTATATTTAAATTTTGATAATAAACTTAAAGCTAAAAATTATAGTAAACGAATAAAAACACATTTGGATAATTGGTTTCATGATTTTAAGAAAAACTTCTGGCTACCAAATAATCAATATGGAGTGATTCTCTTTCACTTGTCAAAGCTTAGGATTTGGGGATTTTTTTTTAAATTTCTCATTTATATTTATAAAAATTAAAAAATTAAATGGATTACAAGAAATATATTTAATCAAAAAACAATTACAAGAAATATAGGACGAAAATAACATACTGATAGTTACGCATTTTTTTTTAAATATAAATATTTGTGTTTTGTGATTAGTTAATATTCAACTAAAAATTTCATGTCATTATTCAGAGAAGATTTTTTTGAGATAAATTTTTGGATTACACCGGTCATTGTAAGGTGTGTGTTTAACTAATTGTTTGCCAGCTATATAGAGGTGACAATTTTATGTTTCTTTAATTAATTAATTGTCAATTTTATAGAGGTGACAATTTGATTTATAACCACAGAGGAAGTGATGGCTGGCTAGATATAAAATATGATTTTACTTAAATTTGATATAACTCAATGATAAGGTGCGAAAACCTCATATATGAGTTTACCTGGGACTGTGGGAGGTTAGAAAGTCAAATTTTTTATTTATTCATAGTGTATAATGTAAATAGTTTCCTATTTATTTTATTAAATAATATAATATGATTTCAATCTCATTAGTATTCTTGAAATAAATAGCAGGATCAATAACTACAAATTCATGCCGATTAAAGGAAGGCGGCCTATTCCAACAACTGTGCATGACTTTTTCTATTTAAATGGCACTGATTTTTCATGCTTATTTCTTTATATACATCTTTTCAGTAATGTCATACCTATTGTTAGAAAATTCATGGAAATGGAGGACATTTTCCATGCGTCACATAATGCATATTAATTGTTTAACAAAGACTTGCATAAAAGCAAGGGCAAACCAGGATTCAATGGTAGAGGGGCTGAAGCATAGAAGCAAAACAAAAAAATACAAAATACAAAATAATCTAACAAAATAATTATTTTAAATAAAAATAATATGATAATATAACACAAATTTGAATATATATATTTAAAAAATATAGAGTATAATTTAAATTTTTATTATTACCTATATAAATATATGAGATTTTCAATAACTCAACTAATAAGAATACATTTCAAGTTTGTATTTTTTTTAAAATATAGTAAAATTGATCCTTTTCACTACAAACAACCAAACTATTGTTTATACAAAACTTTTGTTTTATTCACTCTAGCATATATGGTATATTATAGCATATGTGTATATATGTTATGATATATTTGTTAGTCGATCAATTTAAACTTTTTTAAATTACTAAAATTTGTATATAAGATTTTTTTTTATTAAAAATTTGAAATCCTAGTAAATTTTAAATTAAAAAATAAAATGGGGGAAAAATGACCCAAGAGGGATTTGAACTTGGGTGAGTCAAAAAATCATGCTCTTTATGGGTAAACCCACTAACCACTCAAACACACCTACATATCACATTTATATGTATTCAAATATTATATTTTACATTAATTTAAGTATAGGAAAACCGAAAATCAACAAATCTTATACTGCTTGAAAAGTATTCTCTCCCGCGCCAAAGGGGGGCTTCAGCCCTTCGAGCCCCCCCTTTGTTCCGCCCCTGCATAAAAGGAACACGGACATAGGATATAGGTTAAGTATGTATACAAATTGGAGACTCAATCCTTCAATTTATCGGTGCTTTTATTTTATTTATGTTGGGTTCAAATCTTTTTTTTTTAACAAAAACACATACACTCTAGTAACTTAAATGATCCAGTGCCAAGACATGATAATTGATATTTAAAAAAGAATTATATAAATCATAATATCATTAGATAAGGAAATCATTGCTATGTTTTATGTGTTTTTCCGAAAGGCTAGAGGCCAACTCGTGTTTGATTAATTACTTCTACCAACTGCATGGGTGTGAACCATGTGAACATAGTGGGAACATTAATTGGATCAAAGTTAAGTATAGCAACAATGGAGGCGTGAATGAACTGTGTCATAATGCCATTGACTCAATGAGTGGTAGGTGGTGCACAATATTCAACCACTTTAGGACTTTTAGGGTAAAATTGATTCAAGAGTCAAATAAATTGATGATTATATAAAAGAATAAAGAACAAAAGTTGATTTGTTGCTACAAAAGTTAAATTTAATAGTTGTTTATATATAGAGAGTAGCATATTGTAACAAGAATTATATAATAATACATAGATAAAGCCAAATGGATTAGTTATTTTAATGGTCTGTGTTTTATTAAGAATGAAGTGAATGTATGTTTAAAGCAAGGTGTATATAAATTGGTAAGGCATGAAATACTTAATGTAGGTGAGGATGTGACAAAGGATAAAACCATAGCCAATGTGAAGTATGACGAAAGCAATGATCTTTTCATGAAAGGAATGGTGTGAGCTTTAAATGTCATCACTGTTAGAGCATAGATAAAATCAAAAATTTTGAAGACTTTTTTTTTAAACATTATTTATATTCATGCATGTTATCATGTATTATATCTTTTATAGTATATTATTTTGCAAATAGAATTTTGGACAAGTTCTTAGTAGGAACTTTTAATTTTTAAGTAGAAGAAAATAATCAAGTTAAACTAACTTATCACATAATTTGTTATAAAATATATTTTATATGCCAAAACAAGAGGTTACTTAATTAAAATACTAATTTAAAAAATATTAAGCTTAATAATCCAATATTAGTGTTTTAGACATGATACTCCGCTACCCTGATCCTATTATATTTTTACCCAGCAAATCATAAAAAGAACAAACTCATTTTTAGTGCTACATTTAATTGATGTGCTTATTCACCTTATAACCCTTAATGTCTTGATCTGATTAAATAGAATTTTAATCAAGTTCCCCATCATTTATTGCTTAAATAATTAATGATTTAACTCTTTGTTTTTAGAGATGAAGAAAACAAAGGATACCATAGAAATAGAAAGCATTGAAAATGACTTACAAACTCATTATTGATTTTATTTGATTTACTCCCTCCGTTCTTTTAACTTTTCTATTTTAACTAATTTACATGGTTAAGAGATTAGGTTAAAATTAATTAGTAATCTAATATTAATAAAAAAATTAGATTAAATAACCAATTGCAAAGTTAGTTATAAAATATATTTTATGTGCCAAAGCAAATATTGAGGCTATTTGATTAAAATACTAATTTGAAAAATATTGAGCTTAAAAATATGATATTAGGGTCATGGACATGACCCTTTGCTATCCAATCCTATCATTTTTTACCCAACAAATCTTCACAAGAACAAACTATTTTTTTAGTGCGCCATTTAATTGATATACTTTTTTCACCTTATAACCTATAGAGTTGTAATCAAGTTCCCCATGATTTATTGCTTAAAAAATTAACGATTTAACTCATTGTTTTTAGAGATGAAGAAAACAAAGGGTAACCATAGGAAGCTGCTCATTAATCTTTTTTCCCTAAAGATATATTTCAAACATTTCCAAAAGATTTCTTAGCAACATATATATATATATACACACACACACACTTTTTGTTCTCCTTATTGCCCTTAATCTCTTAATCTAATTAAATAGAGTTGTAATCAAGTTCCCCATCATTTATTGCTTCAATAATTAATGATTTAACTCGTTATTTTTAGTGATGAAGATACCAAAGGGTAGCCTTAGGAAGCTGCTCATTAAATTTTTTTTTTTCCCTAAAGATATATTTGAAACATTTCCAAAAGATTTCATATATCTCCAAATTAAGCCCATGTCATTAATTTCCAATTTAATCCTAGGCAAGATGAACTATTCTACAAGAAGAATTTTCAAATTCCATGTGTTCCTAGCAAAATTCTTCTTTCATGAAATTTATGTATGTTTAACTATTAGTTGGAAGGTTGGCAAAATTTATTTTTATGACCTAACTTTGGAATCAAACTATCATTATTTTTTAAAATATATTTATTTTAATTAAGTGTGTTTATTGATAATGTGGAATGTGCACAGGCTATTTAATCAATAATTTCTCCCAATATGAATTCTCGTTGATATTATTTATAGACTAAATTTCGACCCATATATATTTTTATCACAAATTAATCATCGATCTCTAGTAACTTTCAAGTAGTTTGTAATAATTATTGTCAGCTTTAATCATTTATTGCTAGGGCCTAATTTGAATTATGGATTAAGACCAATGAAGATGTTATAATCTATCATTTTTCAATTTTCATCGATATAGATCAGCTTTCAAGTAAAACCACGTGGAACATTTGCTTTCTTAGAGTTTCAATAATTATTTATGTTGTTATACAAATCTATTTATTTAGTTAAATATGTCTTTATATTAATAATTTTTATAATTAAATAAATAATCACTTGCACTTCCTACATAATAAAATTATACCATTTTTTTTTATTTTGCAGCCAAACAGGTCTTCAGTCTAGGTAATAGATTTTTTAAGTTTATATTTAAAGTAAAAAATATAATATAATTCTCAGATCATCTCCATAACAAAGAGACAATAAGTGTAGTACTGTTTCATATGATATACACATATTATATTATAATATTCTAAAAAAAAGCTTGTTCCAATGCAAAGTGTGAGTTTGTTCAACAAAGTTGAAATTATATAATATATGTGCAATATTTTAAATTATAAATCAGGTGCCATTAAACTATCATATCACTTCAAGTTTGGTCAGTTTTAAACGTCAAATGTAAAAAAAATAAAAAATAAATAAAAAAAAAGATACAACAAGCTTTTTCTTTTTAAAATGTTTTTCAGTTATTCAATCATTTATCCTTTATAAAAAAAAAAAAAAATCTTTTCCCTACCCTTTTTAATTCATCTCCCATCCGTGCACAATATCATTTTTCTCTCAATAATAATGTGCACTTATTAATTTCTACACAAATTTATTGGGCTGGCATCTAAGTGATATTTGGTTATAATAAATTCAATGAGATAAAGTGAGAATTATATTATACATTTATAAAATTTTATGTTCTCCATGTTCTAGCGATCAGCCGATGAATCTAAAAATTTAATTTCTTAATTTAACACATAATAATAATAATAATAATAATAATAATAATAATAATAATAAATTGTTGATTATTATTAAATTAAATAAATAAATAATAAAAATTCAATTCAAACCCGACTCTTCTGATCGGGCCCAACAAAGCTGACCTCAATCTCGGTCAGAGTGATGGCATCCGCAACGGAGCCAAGTCACACACACAAGTACTTATCCGCAACGTCCTCATCTCGACGCCGCACAATTGCCTCGAGATTAAACAAAACATCAAATCTCGAGGCAAATTCACGGCTGATGCCTACATCGCAACAACTACAAGGACTGGGCAGCAGCTCGGGGTTCGGGTCCCACCACCACTACCACCCGCATGCTCATGAGTTGGTGAGCCTAATTGGAGGGCCCCACTGTAACATCCAATAAGAACAAAACACGTCGTCTTTAAACAAATCACAACGCTGCGCCATTAAGCACAGCTGATCATCCGATAAAAAGGCAGGATGTTGGTTCTGGTCACCTCCTTACCAACTCCCCTGGAGTTCATCTCTGCCGTCCAATGTTCCACCGCATGCGTCTGATGCAATATGATGCCGCCACGTAGCACAAATGATCGGTGACAGGGCAACAACTTCGTTTGCTTTCACCGAAAGAGAAATTAGTATATATTCGGAGTTAGAGGACGATTTCCAACCAGCTCTCAACTAGAGCTATTTGTATCTTAAGGTTGTCTCGTTTTCCCTTTTTTTTGTGTGTGTTTTTTTTTTAATCTAATTTCTGATTTTTCTTATCAAAATATTGTTTTTTTTTTTTAATTTCGCAGAGAAAACATTGGGAACGAGGAGGAAAGTCGGTGCTTTTAAACATTGAAGGTAAATTTCAGTCTGATTTCCAGAATTTCAATTTTGTCTCTCAATTTTAGGAAGACTTGTTTTAAAATGCGTTTCCCATAGGTATTCAGAGAGTGGAAACCACAAATGGATTGAACGTCAAAATTACATTTAAAAAAAAAAAAGCCAAATAAATCAAAGACAATGACACCTTGCATTATAAAAGAAAAATAATGGCATTGGTTTGTTATTTGTTTAGCGTAGACAATGTCAAGTGGTGCGCATGAAGTAAAATAGTGTTTCTTCGAAAGTTAGCGTGTTATTCTGTGTTTTTTTTTTTTTTTTTTTTTCATTTTTTTATAAATTTAAAATTTAATTTTCAATTAATCAAATAAATTTTATTATTAAGTCATGTAAGAGAAGTATGTTGGACCTGTTCAAGAAACAGAGAAAGCCGGTAGTAGTGATTTGGTTTATAAGTGAAAACGTTTTCCTGTTTTCAGTTTCCATTTCATCGGAGGAGGAGAGATGGTGAATATCACGATTAGAGAGTCAACGATGGTGCAGCCGGCGAGGGAGACGCCGCGGCGAAGGCTGTGGAACGCCAACGTGGATCTGGTGGTGCCGCGATTCCACACGCCCAGTGTCTATTTCTACCGGCCGGATGGATCCGGGGACTACTTCGATGCGGGGAAAATGAAGGCGGCGTTGGCGGAGGCGCTGGTGCCCTTTTATCCGATGGCCGGGAGATTAGGGCGTGATGAGGATGGACGGATCGAGATCGATTGCCAGGGCCAGGGAGTGCTTTTCGTTGAGGCAGAGACGGAATCGAGGATCGATGATTTTGGGGATTTCGCCCCGACCATGGAGCTGAAGAAGCTGATCCCCGCCGTGGATTACTCCGGCGAGATCTCCTCCTTCCCCCTTCTCGTCTTGCAGGTGATTTTTTATTTGCATTTTCATCCTCTTTTTTTTATTTGTTCCGTTTTGGTCCTTTTTGAGAATTTTTTGGGGTTTTCTGCTTATATTTTCTCTGGAATCATCTTTGATGTTTTAGTTTTTGTGGATTAACTTTAATTTAAAAAAAATAATATGAATTTCATAAATAAAAATTAAGTTAAATTATAAGAAATGAAGGTCGCTTTCTGCATATATATATATATATGTTTTGGAGGGCAGTGAGTGACTCCATGATTGAGTAGGCTGTAATTTTTAATATATTAGTTATATAAATTTATTTATTTTAACATTCTGGCTCGATTTATATTCATGTAAATATTTTATTTGACTTATGAGAGGACGAGTGTTAAAACAATTTTTTTTTTTTTTTTTGGTAATTTGTGTTAAAAAAAGTATAAATTGTGTAATTTAGTTTGCACGAATCTTTGGTTACAAAATATGTAGGTGTTCTAGACATTAGTTGATGAAACTTGAACATAAAAAAGACTGTTTGTAATGGCGAATAGTAAACGTGCTCTCTTCATGATTTCTTCACGCACACAAAATTATTTTTATTTATTTATTTTTGGAAAGAGGATGAACAAAGCACATACATTAATAAAATCATAGAATTGAGAAAACAAAGAAACATGGGCTAGTCTATTGATAATTACTTGTGTTTGTGATTGAAAGATCTTGAGTTTAAGTCTCTCAGGTTACAAGTCATTATAATTGGTGCATCTCTATACCCATTTGTCTTATCAATTTTATAAAACAAAAAAAATTGAGAAAATAAAACACAAAACATTAGTAGCAACTAACTAAACTTAGTTGCAACTTGTACCAATATGTGATGTAATTTCAATGCTTTTTATATAAGTTTGTTGTTTGGACTTTGGTTTCTCAGTCATAGCTCAAGGTTTATTACTTGTGAACATGACATTTGCATGAGCCACAACTTTATTAGAGGTACTTACTCGGTTGTAAAATCGTGATGTCAACTTGTACTTTTCCACCGTCCGCTTTATAATAATAATAATTATTATTTTTATAATATCTAAATAATTATAAAATGTTGGTTGTTATACATACATATCACTCCCACTGTCTCACATGATTTATCAGTTTAAACTTTAAACTTTTTGGTAGTTGAATACAATTTTGATAAATATTCAATCCCAAGTGGAGCCACCTTCAATCCACAAGGGCTGCAAAGAAAATAAAAAAGTTTTCCGAAGGTGTTGACTGAAAAAAAAAAGTTGAAATGGACGGGCAGGATTAAGCCAGGTGTTGGTTTCTTATTGGTAGGTGACGCACTTCAAGTGTGGCGGAGCCTCTTTGGGGGTGGGCATGCAGCACCACGTCGCTGATGGCGCGTCTGGGCTCCACTTCATCAACTCGTGGTCCGACGTGGCCCGCGGCCTCGGGATCAGCATTCCGCCCTTCATCGACCGCACCCTCCTCCGATCGCGGGACCCACCTACATCCTCTTTCCCCCACATCGAGTACCAGCCGGCACCCTCCATGCTATCACCACCTCCGGCCCCGGTATCCTCACCGCCGCCGAACCCACCGCTCAAAACCCAACCCCCATCCACCACAGACACCGCGGTGAACATCTTTAAAATCACCCGCGAACAACTCGACCTCCTAAAGTCAAAGTCACCCCCGGGCACACGCTTCAGCTCCTACTCCCTCCTCGCCGGACACGTGTGGCGTTGCGTGTGCATCGCACGTGACCTCCCCGGTGACCAACCCACCAAGATGTACATCGCCACCGACGGCCGTTCCCGTCTCCATCCACCACTCCCACAAGGCTACTTCGGCAACGTCATCTTCACGGCGACACCAATAACCAACGCCGGTGATCTCATCGACGGTGGTATCATCACCGCAGCCAAGAAGATCAATGATTCCTTAGCTCGAATGGACGACCAATATCTAAGATCAGCATTGGATTACCTGGAAGTCCAGCCGGATTTGGCGGCGCTGGTGAGAGGTGCGCATACCTTCCGGTGTCCGAACATTGGGTTGACCAGTTGGGTGAGGTTACCGATACACGACGCTGACTTCGGGTGGGGCCGGCCAATCTTTATGGGTCCTGGTGGGATCGCCTATGAAGGGTTGGCGTTTGTGATGCCGAGCCCAACTGACGATGGGAGCATGTCTTTGGCCATCTCCCTTCAGCCAGGCCACATGCAGAGGTTTCAGAAGCTCATTTATGAGTTTTAGGGTTTGCATGGCTTTCCATGCAACGTGGAACTAATTTTTAGGTACGTCAAAACAAGTGATTAGTGAGGAATAATATATGCTTGTTTTTCTCACACTCTTTTCTTTTAATATACTTTGGGATGTAAGGATATATGTTTCTCATAATTAATGAACTGTGAAAGTTTACACGTCTATATCGTTATGTATGTTTTGCTCCCTGCTTTTTTTTTTTTTTTTTTTTTTTTCAAATGTGGATGCGCTTTTGGTTATATTAGAATTAGATTATACAGCCAGAAATTGCAGAACCCATTCAAAACTTATATCGGCGTAAGTGGGTAGGAAGAGGGTTAAAAGCCTTCCCCATTATTAGAATATTTTTATAGTACTGTTTATATAATATTTGTTGGGTTTTATATAATAGGGTCCTATTCTCCCTCTTTTCACAACTGCAAAATATGAAAATTTTATTATTATAGAATTATATATAATCATTTATATATCATTATAAGCACACGTAGTAGATCATCGTCTTTTATGTTAGACTACATTACATAATAAATCTATAAACCATCATTTATATATTATTAGACTACTATAATTAGTGCATCACTATATTTATTTGTCTTTTCTACAACCATTTGTGAGGTGATACTTGTCGATTTTGTAAAAATAAAAAAAATAAACAAATAGAAAAGAAAAATTATGTTATATATAAAACAGATATGGCTTATTTTAAGATTGCATTATCCCAAATTTATTGATTGAATTTGTGGTGTTTTTTTTAAAACAAAATCAGGATGTTTTTATAAATTGATATCGATTAATGTAACTAGAGTTAAAATAAATATTCAGTAAATGTTTATGCGTGTATCATATCACAGAAAACACAGTAAGTAATATATACCTAGCCAGAAAAGATTAAAAAAAAAATTACGCCATATAATAGTGTCCATATCCAGCTACAAGTTGCTAATATTCAGCACTAAATCATTTCTAACTTAGAAACGTCAATATCTGTTAGTCAAGAAGTTGGGCACAATATTAATTGCAATTCGGATTACCACCTTAATGGGTATTATCATTCTCCAAAGAAATCAATCCCTAGGCTTAATTAGTCCTAACAACTACGTTCTCTGAGTCATATTATGTTAGTCATGAATCATGATTTTAATTTCTGTCACTCTAGAATTTGACAATTTCAATAAACTTGATGGAAACTAAAAGACTATCAATGTTTATCAATGTATTTCAAAGAAAAAAAGTGCCCTGTTATTCTAGAATGTATTTACTTATACACTTATTCAAAACTAAGAATTACTCTCCACCACGCATCATGATGTCAATGCCAGAGTTGGTGTAAGTTTGGCAGGCTGTCACTTTGCTACCTTTTCACGCTTCACTTACAAGAACATGAAAATGCAATGATTATTTCCAAGGTTTTACATATATGCTAGATCAACAAACATGGATGAAATCAATCAAATGGTCAAATATATCCATAAACACAAATCACAATATTCGTGTATATCATGATGTGTCTGTATGTGTCTATATATATATATATGTTTGAGTAGTTGTACCAACTTTGTTGATTTGACAATTAATGGGTAGAGAGGAGTTAGTGATAGCCAATTGAGACCATGAGAACTTGGGTCTCTACCAAAATTATTAAATGTATGGCTTAAATGAGAGTTAATTTAGAACTAATTAAGTGTTTCCTTTGTATCTAGCATGCTCCTTTCAGTGTTTCTTTCTAGTTTGCGTGTGTGTATGCGTATTTATAACCAGTGAGGAATATTGTGAATTGATTGATAAGTAATTATTGTTTTGTGGACGACATTATTTTTCATGTTTAATTCCATCAAATAACCAATTAATGTTGATGCTACATGCCAACTATGATTATGTATTTTCTAAGGATTGAACTCCAAATTATGTTTCTTTATTTCAAGAAATATATTAATAAGTTATTTCTAAAATGTTAAAATTAATAAATATTTGTTACAAATTACAATTTTTTTTTTTAAGTTCAAACATATTTTTACCTATCATCCAAGTAACATTTTATATTTAAATTATCTGTGTGTGTATATATATATATATTATAAAATAGGCAAACCACTATTAGATTTATACATTTGTGAGGAAGCTCTCCTCAACAATGAGGAGGATTCTCAACCACCACATTTTAGAAGAGAGATAAGCACGTTTTAGTATCTATATATTGCAAATAATTTTTTTAAAATATATATTGTCATGATCAAAGTGCAATATAAAATATTCTATCTTATTTTAGGTAATTATTGATTTTTAATTTTTAATTTTCATGAATCTTCTCGTGCATTTGTCAAATTTCTAATCCTTGAATGTTTTTCTTCTAACTTTTATATTGATTATAATATTAAAAATCTGATTTCCGAGTCCAATCAGTCAATTTTATCACTCCAATCCAACATTAAAAAATAAAAAATAAAAACTGAATACTCACTGATCTCCAATCAAACACGTCTATAAATGCAGCATTTTAAAATATAAACATTAATAACTATGCATTATGCAAACATGATGCAATTAAAATATTAATCATGAGCACCTACAAGTGTTTTAGTCCTCCAAGCATTCCTATATCACCTCAACAGCTCAACTAGCTAGTGTTCCTTCATTAATTAATTGATGATCAAACTCTTTATCCAAAGAAAAGGTCCATTTACGGAAAAGGCCTTGGATGCCACCATAGATTGACCACTTCAAAGATTGAATAATTAAAAGGCAATGGTAAAATAATATTGAATGAATTCAACAATGGATGGCATGCTTTGTTAGCTTTTGCCTTTTGACTATTTACTACATGTGGACTTCTTTATTGACGTTTTGTGCATGTCGGCTGTCCTTTTATATATGTTGATTATATTAATTTAAGGCTTGGCATGTTTCTTTACGGAACTTATAGATCAATGGGGATATGTGTGTGTGTCTTTTCATTGGTGTAATTACACATATAACCCCACATGAAACTCATATTTATGTATTTATATCCTTATAAAAAAAATATTTATGCACACATTCCAAATCATATTTGTTGCAGTTAGAAAATTTTAACAATGTTTGTTGTTTCTTTGATTAGTTTAGTTCTTGATGCTAAATAGATCAGACTGAAAGATTTAGGTGTGACTAATAAAATATTGTTTGGAGTTCTTGAACCAGATTTCCAATTCAAGCGATTCTGAGGAGATGATAACTACTTAGGGTGCTAGTGTGCTTTGTGTGTTCTTTTACCTTTTTTTTCCTTGGGGGCCGGCCTCTCAATATATGTATTTGTTTTTTCTATGTTTTGTTTTATTTTTTTTAATTGTCAAGTTGTTTGTTGTTGTTGATATATTTTAGTTGTCTGCTCCTAGTGGTTCTTTTTGCGTGTTTTTTTTCTATTTATTTGTCTTCCTAGATTCAATTATTTTGTTTCTTTATTAATGAATGTGGTTTATTTATTGTTGTAAAAAAAAAATAAAGGTTACACAGCTAAATCAAGAAAAAAAAATAGAGAGTATGCATGTATACATTTTAAATTTTAGGCCAACTATTTTACAAAATTAACAATAAACATATTTTTTAATATGGTGAATAATTAATTATGATCAAATTTGTACATCCTAATGAATGCCAAAGTCTCATAATAATAGTATATGCATAAATATTAATATTTTGTAGGAGCATAAGTGTAAATATTATTTTGACGGGGATATACATAATTATATGAGGTTTTTAAAGGTATATATGTAAATTTTGCTTTTATTAATAACCATCAACATTAGACTTTGATTGAAAATGAAACAAAATCTTTCCGCAAGGTATGTTAGATTCTGCCTGTCCTTTGTTTTGTTATGGATAATCATCCTTCATTTTTATGGTGTGTTCTTCATCCCAATCCATTCAATTCAAATTGTTTTTAAAATATATATGATAATAGTTAAGTACTACATAATATATGACATCTTAATCCTCTTCTTTTGCTCACTAATTAATTACTTATCTTTATGAAAGGACAAATCACCTATGATGCTTGAGTTGTATGATTCCCTCAATTGGTCCAAGACTTCAGAGCATTGGCTTATTTCAGGGGACCACACTAACCACTAACCTATTTAGGCTTGTAAATGTAGTGATTCACTATTAGTCAAAACAAGCACACATGTTATGAAACATTTGAAAATCACTTGGAAAAGTTGATTGAAAGATCATAAATAAATTTCATTCCATCAACACTCTAATATTTGTTTTTTTGGAAAAATAATAAATCATATTATATTGAAGAAAAAAAATACAGAAAACAAGATCAAGATCAAGATTTGAGGGAGATAAAAAGCTAACAAATTAAGTTAGAGCAAACGACAACAAAAGAGACAGAGAGGCAAAGCATCCACCATAAATGAAATGATAAAAACAACATATGATAATCACACCAAGAAGCATCCACCATCATATATTTTTTTTTTCCTTCAATTTTATGAGTCTATTTATCTTAAATATTATTTTGTATTTTGATAAAATAAGAAAGAGATAATTAAAAATTTAAAATTATTTTAGTGTCTATAAACTCGAGTAAACTTAAAATTATTTATAAAAGAGAGAATATGTTTAAAACTAATTTTATTAAATAGGTTTTAAATTAGATGAGTAGAAAGAAATTTAGGGCCCATACCCTAAGCTGGGCCAAGCATCCCTGGTAGGTGTGCCATGCTGGCCCAAACGGAAACAGTGCTTGACATGCTCTGGCCTTGTCATGTTTGCTCGGCACATGCTGTTTAATTGCTTGAATCCATACTTATTTATCAAAATATTATAAAATAAAATATGATAAAAAATAGAAAAGAAAACAAAATAATTAAAAAAAAAAACTCATCAAACTTGCACCAAATCTGTGATGGGCTGATGATCCATTACTAAAGCCTGCTAACTAAAAACTATTGGGTTTTCATGTTTTATTTCTTTACTTTTATTTTTATTTTATAGTCTCATATAAAATATCTTAATTTGTACTACCATTCAGTTATAATTTAGTTATAATTTAAAATAAGAATATATTAAAAGAATAAGTTATAATAAGCAAACTGATCTGTTTGGCATGACACAGATGAAATGAGTTTAGGTAAAATTTAGTATATTCAACTGAGGAGTCAACTAAATATATAAATGATTTTTTAATAAAAAAATATATTGGATGAACACAATTTTATTTAAATAAAAGTAGGTACGGATACAAGACAAATCATGTGTCAAGGTGTGGAAACAAACAATCAGAAAAAGAAAATATAAAATAAGCAAAAAGAGGACGGAGAAGCTACTAACACGACCCTAGAGTCAGAATGGCTCTGTTACCAGGGTGTACAAGACAACATTGGTCTACATTCCGACAGTCGAGTCTAGAACTTGTGTGTTGAGATCGCACTTATCGAGTGTGGAAAGCACTGAAAATTGGATGCTCCTCTTCACCGCTTCAGCCAAGTTCAACTTATGTCTTTTAACTGCACGAGCTGCAAACACCCAAAAAAGAAACATGTGACTAATTTCCCCAATAACTAACGCATGAGATATTATTTTAAAATTGAAAAAGCAAATTTTTTCGCAAGCCAAGTAAGCCATGTAATTGCTTTAACTAAAATATCCCAAGTGGCTTTGTTCGAAAAATTTTAGTCTCCTAATCCAATTACCCCGAAGGGCTTTCAAGGATTGTGGAGTTTGGGGTTGCCCAAGGATCAGAGTGAAGTGTTGCCAGATGTATGTTTGCAAAGGAATAGTTAATAAAGAGATGATTCATTGACTCAGACACTCAATGATCGTGTGATAAAAGGACACAAGTGGTTGTAAAAAGCTTGTTGCTGGAAGAAAAGTTTTCAAGTGCGAGTATTCTATTGTTAAGACCAGCTAATTGAATATATTGATCTTTTGAGTATAACCATTTTGTTAACAGAGTGGGTATTACTTCAAAAGCAAATTGAATATTGAAAAAGCCAAGAAAACTGAATTGTATGTGTAGAGATATGTATCATTACAAAAAGGTTTGAATCTTTATATAGAGATTACAAATGAGAAATCACCCTAACTTTCTCCACAAGTTACTCCTAATTATCTCCATAACTAACCCTATAAAAATCTCCTCAACATAATTAGCACCTTGAAGATCTCAAATATCTTCTTAACATAATCAACACCATGATTGATTATTTCCTTAACATTATTGAGCATCAAATCCCCCACTTCCCATCATTAAGGAAACCATAAGAGCGAACAATGAATTTTTCATTAGGTGTTAGATTCCAAATTCAATTATCCTATCTCAGTGAATTGGAGGATGCGATGCAATTTCACTTTTTTTTTTTTTTTTTTTGATAAAAGCAATTTCACATTTTAGATAAAATGCAACCATTGTCTTATTTTTTTGCTAAGAAAAGTAAAATGGGGTGAAGGGATTGGGAGAACTAGTCAAAGATTCTTTGGCACTAGCCCTAGTTACCAATTATTTTACTAGAAAAGAGTAGAGGTGCCATCTCCAATCAATGATTAGACACATGTCTTGAAAGCATCTAAGCATCTATAGAGCAATGGATACCTCGCCAACCAAAGAATTTTCCTTTTTGTAAATAGTGATGTAGATTTTAACTTGGTATTTCATTGAAGTAATTCAATTAGATTATTTGGGATTTGCATTCTCTACATCAATGTGTGTTTCTCATTTTTAATATTATTTATTTTTTTTTAAAAATTGTTTTTAAGAAAATATTAAAAAACTGTTTACACGTGTAAGATTCTAGATGGATGATGACACACAAACCAAAAAATCAAACGTGAAAATGCTCTCCTTCATTCTCTCATTTTTGGGAGCTATTCATTTTAAAATTCTAAAAAAATTATATTAAATTTATATTAGACTTTAATTAAATATTAATTAATCCACAAACTAAAACAAAATTCAATCTCAACTCATACCAACCCAATCCAAAGCAAACCAAACCTCACTATTATATTAAAGCCCAATAATATATTAAACATATCATTTATTAAAATGTAGAACGAGGTACATAGTGGGGTCCACAAAAAGAGGAAAATTTCAAAATGTTTTTGGGTGCATCTTTGACGTGTCCCAATGTCCCCTTCATGTAATTATGATTGATATTCTCACACCTTCTTCCTCATTTGTGAGTATTTCCTTTTTTTTTTTTTTAACATATTATGAGTTTTTTTTTATAAATATGTGCAACCTATCAACTTTCACTTTTGAAGCAGCGGTAATTAGAACTCTTCAATTTTGATTTAATAAAATAAATACAAACACAAACATTAATTTAGTCGAGGAAACTCTGAGTCTCGAGTCAATTAGTTCAACTGTCAAATCATTCTGGTCAATGCTGAATTAATAGAAATATTTTCAAAATATTTTTTAAATTATAAATTATTTTTAATTATATAATGATATATAATAATAATATTATTAGTTATCAAATAAATAATTTGATTGAAAAAAATAAAAAAATGATTGTTAATCCCTTATTTGAAAGCAGTAGAAAAGGAGAAAAAAACTCAAACTTCACAAAATTACATAAATAAGTTTCAACTTGTTAAAAAAAAATCAATAAATTAAAAAATGAATAGATCATTAAAAAAAAAAAAAAAGTACATTGACACAATCTAGTTATAGAAACTCGTTTGATCACCGGGTTTGATTGGGTCAAAATGGGTCAAAACATATCAAAATAGATTGATTTTATAAGCGAGATTTAAACACTGGGTTAATGGATCAACCGGTCCGACAGGCGTGACGGGTATAAAAACAAAGTAGATATGTGTGTATATATATATATATATATTACATGCATACATTGAAGCACGTGTGAATTAATAATACAAATAAAAATAAAATAATAAATGAAATAAGAACGAGTGGATTAGAAGGAAACAGGGTGGAAGCATCAAACAAAAGAAAGGTAAAAGAGTGGATAAGAAAGAACACGCATGTTTTCGTCCACAAGCTGGCCACGTCAGCCATGCATGTAAATAGATAAGACCACCGCATCTTACTATTTTTTAGGATCACCGACTCCATATCATTCATTCATTCATTTCTTTCTCTCTCTCACTCTATATATATATACTTGACCAAATCCTAAAGAGAGGCGCTCCTCATCTACTTCATCTTTCTTAATGGCAGCTGCAGTGGGATTAATGCTTGGTTCCGTGGTCTCTTCTTCATCTTCTTCATCATCATCATCATCATCTTCTTCTTCTTCAAATTGGTCTGTGAGGAGAAGGGGAAATTCAAAGAGGACAAGTGTTTTGGTACGTTGTGTTGCTTCTGGGAGCCATAGCAGTGAGTATAAGACTTTGAAGATTCAACCAGGTGCTTCAGAGATGGAGGTCAAGAAAGCCTTTCGCCAGCTTGCCTTGCAGGTATGTATGATCTTTTTCATTTTATTATGTTTTTTTTTCTATGGATTGTAGTAATATTATGTTGTTAATTAATAGTACTCTCAATTGTTTGAAAGATGTTTAATTAATGTGTTGATTTCTTGAATTGGTTGCAGTATCATCCAGATGTGTGCAAAGGGAGCAACTGTGGTGTTCAGTTTCACAGAATAAATGAAGCCTATGATGTTAGTATTAATCACAAGTTCACAATCTTTTGTTTGGTTATCTTACTGGGAATTCTGAATGAGAGATTGAATGTTTATGTGTGTGTGTTTGTCTGTGAATATGTTTGCAGATTGTGATGAAGAGTTTGAGGGAGAGAGAAGAAGAAGAAGAGGAAGCAGAACAGAACTCATGGTGTCATGAAGATGATGATCAAATGAGAGGGATGTATGATTCCAGTTGGGATATGTGGGAAGAGTGGATGGGATGGGAAGGTGCTGGCATTCTGGACTACACCTCTCATATCAACCCTTACGTTTAATTTATTGCATGTGTAAATACAATGAGAATATGATGAGAATTTATATGTATGATTGTAAATACAACCAGTAACTAAGTACTCATTGTATATTTCTGTTGAGTCACGGACTTCTCTAATGACCAGTTAATGAATGCCTCATATTGAAATAAAATCTTCAATCTGAAAATAAATGTCTTCTTTCATGCACAATGAAACCATACATCAGTTTCAGAAAATTTCTGCCCTGCAACTTCAGTCTAGTTTCAGTTAATCCATTCTTTCATTTTCAGTTGAACATGGACAACAGAATCGTACCTTCAATTCAGAAAATTTATATGAATATTTTTATTGTATTGCAGGAATAAAATAAGTTTTCTTTGTCTATGTACATACAATCCAGAAATCTCTCTATGTTCAGTAAATGAACACTATTTGCTGGTTGACAAAGAAACCATACTTCAATTCAGAACATTTTCACCTGACAATCTCTTAAGGGTGAACAATGAATACCTTCTTTCATTCTAAATTTAACATGAGAACAACCAAATTCTGCAGTTTCTATGGAGTTTCAATGTATAACAGAAATATATAAAATTTTCCTTTGACTATACACAGCACAAACACACAACAGAAGGGAGAAATCCAAGGGGGTGATACACTGATTCATGATCGACGGACCGGATCACAAGCTTCAAACCCTCAAAGCTACTTGATCCTGCCATGAAATTTTCCTTTTACCAACACGATTTCCGCTAGTTCCTACATCTCTGCAGATGGATAACTTCAGCTCATTGGCAATCGCCTTCGGGTGCTCCTGTTCCATCTGAAGCTCCTCCATTTCTTCCCCATTCTGTCATTCAAAATCAACATGTTTGTGAGAAAACAATATTATTTCCTAGTAAATCATTAACAAGAGGACTCATGCCATTACCGGGAGGAAAGCCTGATTTAAATCTAGAATTGTAGAAATGTTTGGAGCTTCCATAACTCGGTATTTCCGATCTTTTGACAGGACTTCAGCTTGAAGTGCTGCATTAGGCAAGGATTTCTGAGACTGTTTCTTCAGCCTATACGATGAATTTGTTGATAATCTCTTGTACTTTCTCCGTAAAAATCTGAAATAATGAAATTGATCATTAATCACTCTGCTGTGAAATTCAATCTAGTCCATCCAAGAAACACAGAGAGCATGAAATGCAAGACCAGGAAATAAATATGTTAAATCTTAGAAGAAATAGTACTTGACTTCAGCAGAGAGCCTGAGTTTCTTTTCCTGTGCTTTCTGCAATCTGTTCTTCTTTGCTTCAATCTCCTGCAGTGTATAGTTCACAATTTTTGAGAAATAATAAGCAAAATCAGTAATTAATAACTAAAATTATTAAAAAGAAACCTTTTATTGTAAAGACATTGAGAAGACTGCCTATGTTTCTCATTGAAATAAGGAGAAATGCTCATAAAGTTTAGAAAACCTCAACCATAAACCAAACTCATTGAAGATCATAAACATTTTAAGCAATAATGGAAATCAAGAAGCCCTGAGAAGAAGAATTCACAATCTAGAGCAAATGATAGGCAAAAGTAATTCATAAATTGAATAATTAGAAAGAAACCTTTATGTAAAAAGATATACATGCTAACCTTAGAAAAAGTTGCATATAGATCCCTTTTATCTAAGCCAGACTCATTGAAGATCACAAACCAAAAAATAATATCAGGTATCAAGAATGAAAATTCACAATATTGAACAAATAATAAGCAAAATCAGCAATTTATAACTATTAAAATAGTCGTCAAGGAACATTCATTGTAAAAAGTATGAGATACTATAACTTATCAAAAATAAAAATAAAAAACCTGCCAATATTTTCCTTCTAAACAAAACAAATTGAAGATCACAAACAAAGGAAACAGGAGCAGAAATCAAGAAACCCCAGATCCACAAAACCATAGATCCTAAAACACAACAACAAGAAGAAGTTAAAAAAAAAAAAGCATAAATTTCTCAACTTTAGGCAAAAGGAACATAGGAAAACCAGATCTAAACAAAGAAAACAATCAACAGAGCAACAGATCTAAAAAAGGCCAGATCTTGAAACACAAAGAGAGAAAAAGCTGTCACCTTTAGCAAATCCTCATAATCCAGCAAGAGTCCATGGTACTTGTTCCTTGCTCTTGCCTCCATACCACCATGGGAAGCAGCAGCAGCAGCAAATGGTGGAGAAACCTCCATCCCAGCCTTCCTCACCTTCTTCATAGCCCCAAAGCAATCTCAAACAACAAAGTAGAAGAACAAGAACAAGAAGAAGAGCAAGGGAGCAGAAAAGGAGAGCTAAGGGTCCATAAAGATGTAGATGGAGAGAGAGAAATAAAAGTGGGGTGGGTAGAGAGAGAGGGTTCTTTCTCTCTCTGTCTCTGTGAAATGTGGATGTGTTGATGAGGAGTCAGACCAAGAGACCAACAAAAAGAACCAACACAACAAACACATACAAAGAACCACCCATGTAAATTCATGGTGTATGAACAGGAGGATGGATGCAGGCCCTTGGGCTCAAGATAGAGAGAGATAGAGAGAGATGGAGAGAGAAAGAGAAAGAAAAAAAAAAAAAGAAAGGCCTTTTCTTGCTTTGTGTTTGTTGTCCATCCCAACCTCCCTTGATGGTTGCAGAGGGGCATTTCTGGAATTGGTCACAGTGCTTGCAAGATAGCCTCCACCTCTTCCCTCCATTGTTTTGGTCCACTTGTGCCATTCTCTCAACTCCAACCAAACTTTGTGTGTAAAGATAGAAAAGAGAGCTTTAATTATTTGCTCCTCTCTCTCTCTCTCTTGTTTCTTGGCTGTTGTTTCTTCTCTTGCTTGCTGCTATTGGCAATTTGGCATGTATTAATATACCATCTACATGACTGTGAAAAGACTGAAATACCCCTACATTTGCTTTTCCACCATTCTTCCATTGTGTAAACTTGTCACCATCTCTTGTTGTTGAGTAACATTGTCTAGCTGTGACATGCACAGATGTTAGAGAGAGAGAGAAACAGGGTTCTGCAGATAGGGGTATTTTGGGAAGAGTATTTTGCCTGGAAGTTTACAATCAGATTCCCTTTCAGACTGCTTTTTTAAGCTTTATGCCACCATTGGATTGAAGGAAAAGCTGGTTCTGTTTTTTTCCCAAGTTTTTTTATTCTTTTTCCAGTAATGATTTATTGTGTTTACTATTTGATTGTTCTGTTCTTTCAAAATGTTCTTTTTACTAGGATAATTTATTGTTGATGATCAGAAATAACAAGGTTTTTGAAGTCTGGTATTTTTATTTTTACTTTTTTCTCTAGAACTTCTCATCATGTGTCTCAGGTATGGTGAAATTGATATGATATGCAAAATTCAATCACTGCCAGAAGCCTAGAACCATTAGACTCTCATATAAAATAAAGTAATATTCATTTTCACATTTTAAGATTCTATAAAATATATTAAAAAATTGGTTTATTTAAATTAATATCAAAATATTTTATTTACTTTGACATACCTTGGGATGTCCCCCCACCTTGTCATGCTATGTGTTGTCCTTTTTACTTATAAATTATACAGTTAATAATATCATTATCAATGATTAATTCTCTTATATTACTAATTTAATTAATTTATAACAAATATTTGTTTTTAGTCAACCCAAACCCAATTTAACTAACAATTTTAAATAAAAATTATATATATATAATATCATTTTTCAAAAAAAAAAAAAAAATCTAACTGAGTGATCAATGTATGAGCGCAGAGCTATCTAATCCACTCGAGAACCGTCCAATGGCTCCTCGCAAGCTCAATACTTCACTGAATTCGCTATCCATGGCCCCTGGAATCCCTCTGCTTCTCACCCCCTCCTCATCAACATCGTCAGGTGAGCAAATTGCAAGCAATTCTTATCCGTTCGTTCTCTGAATTGTAGAAAAAGTTGGAGCCAAAGAAGTAGATTCCTCGTTGAATTTATCTTCATGGGTTTCAATGCCATAGATCTCTGTTCTTCAAATATTTGCTGTTTTAATCACACTTGTTTTGAAAACAATGTCAAAATTGTGTCTTTGTGTGATTTGGCCGCGCTTAGAAGAAGAAATGTTGGAAATTCAGTGGTTTTTGATGTGGATTTTGTGTCTTATCGTCGAACATGTAGAAAAAATCATCTTGGTTCATGCCGGGTTGCTCGAAGGTATGTGAATGGTAGAGGTTCCGATGAACTATGGAGGAATGGGTTGAGTTCTGAGAATGTAGTTGAGGTGCTTGAGAGTATGCCTGACCCAGAGCAGGCTCTTGATTTCTTCAAAACCATTGCAAAGCAATCGAAGATCATACACACAACTGAATCCTTCAACTACATGCTTGAATTATTGAGGAAACATGGTAGAGTTGGAGACATGGTTCATGTGTTTGATTTAATGCAGAAGCAGATTGTGAAGAGGAGTCCTGCCACCTTCTTGACGATTTTTAAAGGCCTCGGTGTTCAGGGAGGCCTGCGAAGTGCGCCTTTCGCTCTTTCAAGGATGAGCAAAGAGGGCTTTGTGTTGAATGCGTTCTCGTACAATGGTTTGATACATTTCCTATTGCAGTCTGGTTTTGCCCGAGAGGCCTTGGAGGTTTACAAGAGAATGGTGTCGGAAGGGATTACACCTAGTTTGAAGACCTACTCAGCTCTTATGGTGGCACTGGGGAGGAAGAGGGATGTTGAAACTGTGATGAGTCTCTTGAGTGAGATGGAGGCATTGGGGTTGAAGCCAAATGTTTATACCTTCACCATTTGCATTAGGGCGCTTGGGCAGACTGGGAAGATCAATGAAGCTTATGGACTTTTGCATAGAATGGAGGAAGAAGGGTGTCGGCCGGATGTGGTTACCTATACAGTACTTATAGAAGTTCTTTGCGAAGCTGGGAGGCTTAAGAAGGCCAGGGAATTGTTTGTGAAGATGAAGTCTAGTGATCAGAGGCCAGATAGGGTGACTTATATTACATTGTTGGACAAGTTTGGTGATGCTGGAGATTTGGCGTCTTTGTGGGAGTTTTGGAAGGAGATGCAAGCAGATGGTTACGATGCAGATGTTGTTGTTTATACAACCATCATAAATGCTTTGTGCAAAGAAGGGAAAATTGATGAAGCAGCCGAATTCTTGGATGCCATGGGCAGAAAGAATATATGTCCGAATCAACACACTTACAACACATTTATTGGTGGTCTTCTCAGAGTAAATAGACTCCAAGAAGCTCAAGAGCTTTTCAACAAAATGGAGAACCATGGTCCAAAACCCACTGCTTATAGTTACATCCTTTTCATTGACTACTACAGTAAGACCGGAGAATTTGAGAAAGCCCTTCAGACATTTGAGAATATGAAGAGAAAGGGGGTTGTTCCCGATATTATTGCTTGTAATGCATGTTTGTATGGTCTTGCCGAGTCAGGCAGGCTTGCAGAGGCAAAAGATGTCTTCTATGAACTGAGAGCTACTGGCCTTACTCCGGATGCTATCACCTATAATATGATGATCAAATGCTATAACAAAGCTGGGAAGGCTGATGAAGCTGTCAAGATGTTCTCTGAAATGATAGCACGTGGATGTGATCCGGATGCAATTACTGTCAACTCTTTGATTGACACACTCTACAAAGCAGGTAGGGAGGATGAAGCTTGGCGTATGTTTCAAAGTATGAAGGCAATGAATCTTGAGCCCACTGTTGTGACATACAACACACTCTTGGCTGGTTTAGGAAACGAAGGTAAAGTTCAAGAGGCAATGGAGTTGTTTCGTGAAATGGGTAGTCATGGTTACCCTCCAAATACCATTACATACAACACACTCTTGGATTGTCTATGCAAAAACGGTGATGTTTGTTTGGCATTAAACTTGCTCAATGAGATGGAACAAAAGAGTTGCACCCCTGATCTTCTATCATACAACACTATCATGCATGGTTTAGTTACAGATGATAGAATAGATGAAGCATTGTTGCTCTTTCATCGAATGAGAAAACTTTTTGCGCCTGATTTCATAACTTTGTGCACTCTGCTCCCCGCTATTGTGAAAAGCAGTCTTCTGGAGGACGCTTTGCAGATCACTCAACAGTATACCCTCTTGCCTGATGCCCAAGCAGATAGATCTTCTTGGGAAGCTCTCATGGAGGGGATCTTGAAGGAAGCCGGACTTGAACGGTCATTTGAATTTGCTGAGAGAATTGCCACCAGTGGTGTTTGCCGGAAGGACTTCTTATTGTTCCCTCTCATTAAGTTTCTTTGCAAGCAGAAGGAAGCTCTTAGTGCTTATGAACTATTCAAGAAGTTCAAGAAACATGGAATTTCACCAACAGTGGAAGTATACAACTCTCTTATTGACTGCCTTCTTGAAGGGCACTTCACTGATATGGCTCAAGGACTTTTTGAGGAGATGAGAAATATAGGTTGCACTCCTAATGTCTTTACCTACAATTCACTCTTAGATGCGCATGGCAAGTCTAAGAGACTCAAAGAAATGCTAGGGCTGTATGAAGAGATGCTCTCTAGGAATTGCAAAGCAAACCAGATAACATGCAACATTATCATATCTGGCCTTGTGAAGTCCCAAATGTTAGATCAGGCTATTGAGTTCTATTATGATCTAATAAGCAGAGATTTCTCCCCTACTCCTTGTACTTATGGACCTCTTATTGATGGCCTCTTGAAATCAAGAAGAATGGATGAAGCAGAAAAACTTTTTGAAGAGATGGTGGATTGCGGATGTAAACCAAACTGTGCCATCTACAATATTCTTCTAAATGGTTATGGGAAAGCTGGTAACGTGGAACAGGTTTGTCAATTGTTTGAAAGGATGCTTAGGGAGGGGATCAGACCCGATGTGAGATCTTATACTATTCTTATAAATACTCTTTGCGTTGTCGGCCGAGCAGAAGATGCTTTTCGCTATTTTGAGGAATTGGTTGTGACTGGACTTGAACCTGACTTGATCACATATAATTTTATGATAAACGGCCTTGGGAAATCTCAGAGAGTAGATAAAGCCATGTTGCTCTTTAATGAAATGCAAAGAAAAGGAGTTTTACCTGACTTGTATACTTATAATTCACTGATTCTCCACCTTGGGCAAGCGGGGATGGTTGACGAGGCTGCGAAGATGTATAAAGAACTCCAACTTAGAGGTATTGAGCCAAATGTTTTTACTTATAATGCATTGATTCGCGGTCACAGCATTGTGGGTGAGACTGATGAAGCTTTTGCTATTTTTAAGAAGATGATGTCTGGGGGATGCAACCCCAATACAGGAACATTCGCACAGCTTCCTAATCAATCATGATCATGTAGAATTTGTGCATAAATATTAACCTTTTTGTACATTACAATTTTGTTCATGTAAAGGCAACTTCTGACTATTTTTTGTGGTTGCAGTGACTTTACTGATAAAATTATTTAGCTTTTATATGCTACTATTGCAGTTTCAAGATCATATTTACTTATCTGCCTCCTGTGTTTATACATCTTGGTAAATTTTTCATTGTTTCTTTTGATTTTGTTAGATTTGAAATGCTCCTACCTTTTGATAATCTGAATGTTTGAATACGTCATATATTGTGATAATGTAACCCGATTCAGATTTAGGATTTCGTATTGGGGGATGAACTAAATACTGCTCCATCAAATGAGAGAAAGATCCTATATTCATATGTGACATGGACTTAAACATATGAGACGCTTTTTATCCAGCAAAAGCAAGAGACTTGGCCAGGTCATCACACACACACACACATTAATTGGGAAAATGGTTTCTTGGTAATATTTGTTTCCTGCTTGACTGAAAAATGAACTGTTTTCACCTATATGTTCATAAAATTTTATTGGACCATGTCTTCTCTCCCAGAAACTATCAGTGTTCCTATCTCTAAGTATCATTTTGATATTTTTCGATACCAAGTATGGCCTGCATTTTGCTTTAGAGTAGTATCTAAATGCATAACCTTGTCCCTATAAAAATAATGCATGTTGTTCCAGTTCTATCATGTAATTTTCCAGGGAAAAGAAGCTGCTTTTTACTGATTGATGGACCCTAAGATGAGCTAGCTACTTCAGTCTGCATATTCCACTTGGTGAAGATTTATGAACTTAGCTGCTAGTTCAAGAATCTTTGCAGAAAAGAATCTCTTCTGACATTCAAACTTTAGGAAAAAGACCAGCATAAAACAATTTCTGTGTTACTGAACAAGGTTGGTCAATTTAAATCAGAGTTAATTAAACATGCTGATAGAAGCCGAGATTCATTGGTGCTGCCATGAAGACTTTTGGTGTGAAGTTGGGCTAAACATCTGCAATGAATTTGATCATCTGGTATGATTTTTCGTTTGTTTCACGCAATTTTTTCCTGCAGTTATTTTACTTTCGACCAAAATGAATCGATTAATATCCTTTTATTTATTCTGATATTCACAATGCTATGCCGATTGTCATATCAATTTAATTGTCTTTTTATTTGTTATTCTCATCGAAATATTCCTGCTGAGTCTGTTTACCTGCTTGTGATGGATCTGCAACAAGCACGGGGCTCAGGGATTTAAAAGCAATATCATGATTCAATAATTCTTGTGGTTTATCCCCGGAAAATTTAACGCTAAACGTGAGCAAATCTGACAGTGATATCAAAGTTTCAGTTGCTTATCATGGACTTATGTTCTATTCTTTTACAACATTTTCAGTGTCATTCATCCAAATAACTGACAGTGATCTATGAACTGAAGTTTGTATTTCATGTACATTAGTATCAAACAATTGTATGTTGTTGTGACACTTTCTCTGTTAATAGAAGAATTTTTTACATATTACACTAGTGATATTACTTGTTACCCCATTACTTCTCAGATGTATCCAGCAAATTTTGTCCATATTTAATTTCAATATTTATATAAAAATAATATAAACAATTATTAGTAATTATTGAACATGTTGATGACTTTCAACCATGGAGCATGCTCCCACTAAAGTCCACTATTCATGGCTTCCTAAATCCCACTTGTAAAGCACTGTCACCAAGTGCAATTGTAGCTTTCTTCCACTCCCAAAAGCACTATTATTGATGCATGAAGCATTCAACAGAAACATATACATATAAACACAATGTAGAAACTGTAAACACTTTTTAATTTTCCACCAGCTTTTACTGCATGTTGAATGGATTAATGGAAACACAATGAATGATTTGATTTAAATTGCATGCCCCATGAATTTTATGGGGATTCTTGAGTTTGAATGAATGTCTCAGAAGATAAAATCCAACCCAAATTTAGCATTCTGGAATTCTAAATCTCAATCCATTTCTTCAAGATTTGGGCAATGGTTTATCAGCCAAGAAGGATTTGAACAACATGAATGCTCTTCTTGGCTGAATCAATGGAACTTCATGCCCTGCTCCTCTCACTGATGCAAATGTCACTCCTTCATACACTTCAGTCCATCCTCCAACCTGTTCATAAACATTAACATGCACCAAAATCAGAACAAAACATTCAGAAATTTTAATCTGCTGCCTATATAGATTTAACTGGTTTTTACGAGTACCTGTCTGCCTGCGTACCATGGATACCAAGGAATTTTTACTTTCAGATTGAGATGACCAATTGAGAACCTTGTGGCAGTAACAGGAACAACCGAATCCGTGTCGCCGCTATGATCCATTGATCAATTTCAATCAATTATTTTTTCATCTTCTAGCTCAGAAATACGGCAATGTGTATCAGTTTTTGTTTAGCTCACCTGAATACCCAAATTCGAAGTCCAGCAGCAATTAATTCCTTATATGTTGGAAGCATAGAGAATTCTGAGTCTGTCCAAGCCTTGATTAGCAAATCACTGCAGGATTCCAATCAAAGTTCAGTGACACACACACACACACACACGCACACACACTGTAAGCATGTTGAGTTTAGATTAAAGCTAGAGACCTGCAAGCAGTCCATTTGTATGGAATTCCGGTGATATTCGCATGCATTGCCTTCTGAACCTCTGGCCGATTATAGTACTTCTCCGCGTAGTTCTCTGTGCAAGGATCATAACCATAGGACCTCCGGCGAATGAGTGTGTTCTTCAGCCTCATCGACCGGTTATTACTAGAGTTTGCAGCAGCAATGCAAGATGGTGTGTAAATGCTATACTGATCAATGTCACCGAACTCATGATTCATTGCATAGTTTATGGCATGATCACATTCTTTTGAGTTTTTCGTGTTCTTGAAGTTGCATGAAGAAAGGATGGATTTATAAGTCTTGTCTGAAATCATCGAGTGTGTCCACCAGTAAGAAACAGTGCCAATGTTGTCATAGTAATTATCTATTACCGCATTGCCAACCTGACGAAACAAACATATATTTAGTGTGTGTGTATATATAATATATTCATGTTATAATTAACTGATACAAGAAAACTTCAAATCATATAATGTACTCACTAGGAAGCCCTTGAGATTGATGAATGGATGAGAAAAACCTTTGTTGTATTCATGTATTTTCTTTGCTAATTGAGGGACATAGTGACCTTTAGAGATGAAATCATAAATTAGTTACACAAGAAATCACACTAAATGAAAGTAGAACTGGGATAAGAGAATACCAGCATAACTTTCTCCTGCAATGTAGAAATCTCTATACTTGTATTGAGGAAACCTCATCATCCATTGAATCATGAAAGTAAGAGAATCCTGAGCTGAGCCATGAAATTACAGCAGAAAAAAAATGTATTAGTTTTGATTGTTAGTGAACTAATACTGTAAGAGTCTTGTTGCTAATTTTACCGGTTTGTTCGTCTCCGGAATTCTTGAGATCAGAGCTTGTGTTTGTGTATGAGAATCCAACTCCTGCTGGTGATTCAAGAAACAATAGATTTGCTTCTGTGTGCATATGAAAACAGATTAAAAAAATGAGTTGCTAGTAATTAAGAGAAAGATTAAGATGATAATTAATAATAACCTTTGTTCCATGAGTATTTGTTCAGATAAAGAACAGAACCAGTCTTGTTGATTCTAAAAGGTCCAATTTCTTCTGATGCTCCATAAGCCACTGATGAACAACCAGGGCCTGATTCAGAAAATTTGAACAACTAATTAATGATATATTTATCATTATATGTTAAAAAATAAGTTAGCATCTTCCTTTTTTTATCTTCTATAAATAGTACCAGTTAACACTGTACTTTTTCTGGTAACTTTTATAAAAACAAAAAGAAAGAAATGCAAAGCTTTTGAAGATTCATGGAAGATGGTAATGGCGCATGCAATTAAAATAAAAGAAAAGAAAAGAAAAGATAGATCATAGATGATAAAACAAATGCAGAAAACTTACAAGTCACATAGGAACAAGTCAAAACACAGAACAAAAGGAACAAAAGGAACAAAAGGAACAAAGATGGGAAGAAGAGGAGGAGCACTCATTCCAGTGCTCAGCTTTGTGCACAGAGCTTCATAGGACAAAGGAGAAAAAAAGTTGGCATGAAAAGGCTTGTGAACCAAAAGTAACACTGCACTTGTGTTGTTTGTTTGCTCAAGTTTTGCTGCCAACTCTGATTATCATGCCAAAAACACTCCATTGTCTACAAAACAATTGTTCAATGCCTGCCACACTCTTTGGCATAGTAGCAGTTGCAGAAGAATAATAATCTCTACTCTCACATGAACTTTGTCATCCTCTTCTCTTACAAACAGTGGGGGACCATGCTTAATATATATATATATGTATGAAAGTGTTGATGAAATTTTTGGCAAGTTTGAATTAATCTTGATATGTAGAAGTTGATCACATCACTGAATTTGAGATTCAAAAGTTGAATGAAGCTAAATAAAATAAGCAGAAAAATATAAGTTGGATCTTTTGTACCTAAATTTGCAGGGAATAATAATCTGGTCACATGATCTACTGCCATGTTGTGCAGCAGTGTCTAAAGTGTAACCAAAAAGGCTTAATTCTTTTTGCATATGCCCCCTTGAATAATACAACCTCATTTATGTAATTACGAAGCTTTCTGGGGGTGCATAGGAAAAAAAATATATTTTAATAAAAGATATAAAATTAGAAGGAAAAAAAAAACTTTTTTAGCTTTTGAATCCTTTGTGGAATGCGAAGCATCATCCACTTTGTCTGCCTCCCACTCAACCACGCTGGCATGCCACGTGGCAACTCATTCTAATGTATTTATTATGCTAGTTATATTGTGAACCTGCTCATCATTTTGGCATCAATTAGTCCTTAAAAAACCAGATTTAAAAAAAAAAAAAATGGAAACCATCAACCATTATTTTCCCCCCATTTTTCAATAAAAATAAATAATATTTTAAAAAAATTTCATGAACAGTGACCTCCACTTCTCCTTCTCATCATGCACACACATTACCTATATACTACAGTGGTCACAATATTGTCTCTCCATGATATGATAGAAGAAAGAAAGAAAAAAAAAGTCCATATGATGAACTTATATAAATGTTAATTAAATACTTAACATGACTTTAAACATTAAGTAAAGAACAATTAATTAATCATGAGAAAGAGAAAGAGAAAGAGAGAAGAAGACTAACCTCCATTGAGCCAGAGAACCAATGGCTTCTTAGAAGAATGAGAAACAGCCTCAGTGAGCCAATAGAAGAGAGCTCTTCCATGCTTCTTGTTCACAGTGACATAGCCTGAAAACTGTGAAAATGACACCTCCGGCTGGCCGGGAAGTGCCGTTATACGGTCGAAGAGTTGTCGATCCACCGCCGTGTTTTCACCGGTGATATAAACAACAAGGTTGAGAAAAGATAACAGAAAAACTCTCTTTTTACCTTCCATTGCACTAAACTTTTCACTCACAGTAGTACTATCAAACACAATGGCACTTTGAAGTGAAGAGATTTATATGCATTACTTTTTGAGATGGACTAGTAGTTAATGAGAATGGTTGGCTTGTCTAGCTACAATGGCATTAACTCTAGTTTCAGAACTGAGCTTGAAACAAGCTCCATAAATGCATGCCTTTTCTCTCTCTGTCTAAAAAGAGTGGTCCTAAATCCTAATGAAGAAGAGCTAGCCTTCGATCTCACCACCTCCACCTCTCTTATATCAATGTCTTCAACAAAGGAGAGGTGCTTTTCATTTCTCTTAAAAGCACTTACTTTTTTATCTCTCTCTCTCTTTCTCTCACTCTCACACTCACACTCTCTCAAGTCAAAGCCCTCCATAGAAACACAAATGGAGAGTTTTGTCCCCTATTAATGTATGTATACTGTATACATATATAGTTTAACAATGACTTCACATATGGGGCCTTAATTGTGAACAATTTTAGAGAGAGTAACCCTTGTCTTCTTCCAAGGAGGAGATAAGATTGGAAGGCATAGTCATAAAGGACATTACCTTTTCTTTTAAAATATACAGTGGTTTCCTTGGCTAGTTGTCAACTGCCTTAAATAGAAACTAAAGCATATGAGGAAAATTAATGTCTTCATCTAAATGATAGAATCTTTCCTATAAAATATTTGTGCCTATTTGTAAGTTTATGTCTTCTTGGGTTAACTCATTCATCACCCCTACTTATCCAAATTGTTTCATGCAAACTCATGTTGATTATAGTCTTGGACTCTTATTAAGTTTTTTTATTCCTTGTTTTTCTCTTCTTTCTATGGTGATGTCTTTTCTAGATTGCACTTGCTCCACTATTCACTAGCTCTTCTTTTTCTTGATTAAAAAAACACATTGATTAAATTAATACAAAAGCTTAATCCATTTACTATTCACCTTAATTTCTTTATTTCCTATCTCATGGCTAGACTTTTCATTGGTGTCAGGTTTAATTGCCCTGCACGTTCTTGTGTAATTTCCACTTTTTTAATTATTCTAATATTGTTAGGTACAATTAAATTTTTATATTTAGTTGAATTGGGTCATTTTAATTCATTGCAATATTTTTAGGTACAATTAAGTCCTTGCAATATTTTTTGTAAAACACTTGACCATCTATGCAGTGGACTAGAATGACCTAATTTGACTATATGTATATATATATATATATATATATATATAGCTTTGATGAGGAGAAGATGAGTATTAATGGGAGTACTCCAAACACCACCAACTTGAATCCAGAAACCTTAACAAGGCTACAAACCGTATTGGACCGACAAGGTACATGAGTCCAAAAGGTTGGGTCCTCGAGGTTTGAATTCACTAAACTAGCCTCCAACTTCTTTTCAATCAATGTCTTGCATTGATAAATGGAATCAATACTTACCTTCTCCCAAGACAATTATTCTTATTCATCATAATAATATGATTATTATTATAATTATTACTAATATTTTTAATATTAATCATTCTTTTATTCATTACAGTGGAAATATGAGATGTACTTTGAGTTGGTTATTTATGATTTTTATATTAACAAATTTTAAAAGTCAATGAAGTTAATTATGTGATCACTTTTAATCGTAAATTCATAATAATAATAATAATAACAATATAATGCCACATCGGACCAAGTTTAATCCGAACTGGTTTAGCTCGATCCGGTTTGGCTCCCGGTTCGGTTCGGTTCGGTTCGAAGTTGGGAACAAGAAGGTAAAATCGCGCGCTAAATCAATGTCCATCTTCGTCTCCTTCGTCGGCGACGAAGAGAAGGAAAGCCATGGGGAAGAGGACCTCGAAGAAGAGCTCCTCCCTCCTATCGAGGAGTTCTCGGACGCCAAAGAGGACGCTGATACGTTCTCATCCTCCCCATTCCCCAATTCGTGATAGAGGAGATCGGGTTGGAGATGCGGCTTCGTCGTTTGGGTGCAAAAAGAAGGGGAACTGCAGAATGTGGATGAGATTTTTCAAGGATGGGCATTCGGAAGTCCTGCAATGTCACAAGAACGTCATCTTGAATTGTGTTTGCGTTCTCCCTCGTGACCTTCGGATCCTTGGCCCTGTTTTCTCGCGTTCGTCTAATATTCTCGGTTTGTGTTTTGCTCTATTCTTTTGATTTGTTTTGTTGGTTTTGATTGCTTGTGAAATTGATGTTCTTGTTACTGGTGCAGTGTTGGAAACACTTGAAGTATGGATTGAGAGAAGAAAACCCTAAAAACTGGATTTTTTTTTGTTTCCCGAGTTTGATGTATGGGAATGGAAAATTGTTTTTCTATGTATTTCTGCATTTAATATCTCGATTCGGTTCATTTATTTGGGGCGTGTTCGACAGAAAGCAGAGAAAAGAAGAAAAAAAAAATTCAAAATTTCCCTAAAATCTGGATTTTTGTTGGTATCTTTCAACATTTTGTTACACAATTTTGGTTCGTTTAGTGGGGGATTGTGCTTGAATTGAGTGGAAATACATGAAAAGGAGAAAATGTTTTCATTGCTTTCTTTTTTAATTTGTGTATTCGTATGAGCTTCATAATATATTAATATCTTGCATTTCTGAAAGCATGATGTCTATACTTTGTAGGATGAATGTATAATACATCTCTTGTCAATTGCTTTAGCATAATGTAAATCCCTTTTCTGAATTAATGATTCTTGTTACTTAGAGCACCTCATTCAATTCCTACTCTGCATTAGTTTTATCACTTATTGCCAAGTGATTCCTGTTGATTATCTTCTGTATGTTGACCTCCACATACTCTAGCCAGGGACAAGGCTATAATCATAAACTTGGAATTTATAAAGGCCATAGTTACAGCTGAAGAAGTTTTGATTTTGGATCCTCTCTGTCAAGAAGTTCTTTCCTTTGTGGACCAATTAAAACGAGCTCTTTGTAAAAGTCAGGTTAGGATTGATGATCATAATAGCCATGTTGATCAGGAAATGCATCCAAGCGTAGGCCAGGCATTTGCTCATTGTGAGATTGTTGAATGTGAGCAAAGAGGACTCCCGTTTGAGTTTCAGGTGCTAGAGATGGCTATGGAAGTTGTTTGTACCTTTCTGGACTCCAATGTTGCTGATCTTGAGAGAGATGCATACCCTCTTCTCGATGAACTGGTTAATAATGTTAACCGAAAGAATCTTGAACTAGTACGGAATTTAAAGGGCAAAGTTACTCATTTGTTTGCACGGGTCCAAAAGGTATGTTGTCAGATGATATGTCCATTCTTGATATTTTCATTATACACCTAATAGTCATAGTTCCTGAGAATGTATGAACTTGAATAGATATTAATCTTATTATTGTTCTCATGGAATTTGCACAAAAAATAGGAAATTTTCTTAAATCAAATATGTGAGACTGGCTAAAAAATGTACTTTTTTTTGGCAATTTGGTTCCTCCAATGTACATTTTTGTGTCCTGTTTCTGCATCTTCATATTCTAGTTGCATTGCATATTTTATTATATGGTCTACTGATGAGTTTTATTTCACACTTAAGCTACCATACTAGTGCTGTTCAAATGGAAGTTTTTGCCATTGTAATGCATCCTGAGTTATAGTAGATAACACATAAAATTCATCATTTTTTTCACTATGACAAAAAAAAAAAAAAAAATCGATTATATTGTTTCATTTCAGGTAAAGAATGAGATAGAACATCTCTTAGATGATGACAATGACATGGCACAATTTTATTTAACAAGAAAACATCATTTGAACCAGCAAAATGAAACAATGGCACCTGCAGGGACTTCAAACAGCATACTTCCAATTGTTGGTTCCGATATTCATCAAAGCGAAAGCATCATTGGCAACAAATACAATAGTGATGTTGAAGATTTAGAAATGTTGCTTGAAGCCTTTTTCGTGTCGCTTGATGGCACCCGTAACAAAATTTTGTGGGTTGGTATTTTTCCTTCTTTTGGTGACTTAATTTTCATTGCATCCAATGCCTTAATTTCGTAGCTAAATCATAGTACACATATCGAGCATACAATGCCTAATGTCATGTGTATTTTGCATATTGTTGCAAAATGTATATTCAATTATCGCATTCAGATATCAAATAGAAACATTCAAGTAATGAAATACAAATCTCTGCCATGTGCTCTGAAATCTGTAGGTGCGAGAGTACATAGATGATGCAGAGGACTATGTTAATATTCAACTGGACAATCATCGGAACGAACTGATTCAGCTGCAGGTTATACTTTCTATTGCAATGTTTTCCATAGCTTTGGCCACGATGTTAGCGGGTGCATTTTCGATGAACATTCCGTGCCCGTTGTATGATGTTCCCCACCTATTTGCTGGATTTGTTTGTGGCATTTCTATGGCCTCTTTCCTTCTGGGTTCAATTTTCCTTGGCTATGCAAAATGGAAGAAGTTACTTGGTCAGTGACTTAACATTGTTTTCAGTAATAAAGATTTAGTAATATAGCGAAAAGGCAAGAGCTTTATAAAGTAGACATTGGATTAACCGAAAGAAAATGATTGCAGGTCTCCTTTTTTTTATGGATATTTCTTGACCTTAGAAAGCTGTATACAGTTTTATTGTTTCATTGTAGATGAGGTTTCTTGCTGCTTATCGCTGTTTCATTTGTTTATTGTCTCTATTTAATTTTTCTTTCTTATTTACATCTTATTTTCTTTCAAATTTTAAAAACGTTATGTAAAATCAGTGATTCTATCCATCAGCCAAGGGATATGAGTTATCATTCTTTTACTATGTATATAATTATAACAGTAATGTAATTATTTTTTTTTAAATGAATAAATCATAATTTTATTACAACAAGCTTCAAGAATCACAAAAAGAAGTTGGACACGGCAAAAACAAAAAGGATAACCAATTTTGTATTAATAACTTACCATTAACTTCCATAAGGAAGATCTGTGTTTGAATTGATTGTCCAACATTTGACTTATAAATATTAATTAACAAAAAATCATTAAATTTATTTATTTCTATAAGAGAATTAAATATGATAAAATACATCCTCCAGCAAATTCAACTCAATTTAACTATTCTAATGGCAATTTTTTTTAACTCTTGTAAATTACAATCATACCATTTCCCCCCATTGGAATCCGTAACCCCCCAAAATTCCAAATTCCGACCGTTGACGTCCCGACAAAACCAAAAACAACCGTTGCCCCTTTCACTTTCACTCTTCCACCAACGGCTAGTCATCCTCTTTTCTCCCATTTAAATACACCTTCCACCTCCCTCATTCTCCTCAACCTCTCTCTCTCACTCAAAGGACACAAATGGCATCACTCTACTGGATAGCATTCCCTCTCCTCTTCTTGATAACAAGCTCACAAGCTAAAGAGTTCTTGGTCGGAGGAGCTGCCGGAGCATGGAAAGTCCCATCATCACCTTCAGAGTCACTAAACAAATGGGCCGAGATCAACCGTTTCCAAGTCGGAGATTATCTCGGTATATTAATTTACTCATTCTATAAAGTACTCACAAGATAAGAGACCCAAGATTTATGTGGTTTATATAATGTTTTTTTTTTACTGCAGTGTTTAAGTTTGCTGACAAGAAGGATTCAGTACTAAAAGTAAGCAGAGAAGACTACTTGGCTTGCCGGACAACAGCGCCGTTGGAGGAGCACAAGGATGATGAGAAGAATGCTCTTGTGAAGTTGGATAGGTCTGGTGCTTTTTACTTTGTAAGTGGAAACCAGAAAGCTTGTGAACAAGGTGAAAAGCTTATTGTGGTGGTGATGTCCATGAGGCATAGGTTGGCTCCGGCGCCTTCTCCGGTGGAGTTTGATGGACCGGCGGTTGCTCCGACGAGCAGTGGTCATAAGTTGGGGATGTTTGGAGGTGGTCTTGTTGGTTGTTTGGTTGTGTTGTTTGGGTTGATGCTTTGAGCGCCTGATGAGATCCTTATTAATATAGTTTTTGAAGAGTTATTTTTTTCTTTTTTGGGGTTTGGGTAGTATTTAATTTTTATTGAATATTATAGTTGTTAGTGTAGCTATTCTCCATTGCTACTACTATCTGTACTCATTTGATTGATTGTTCTATCCTTGAAATTGATTTATTTATTTTTTTCTTCTTTTAATATTTGTTTGAGGTTCACTACTTACTTTTTTATGTGTTATTCTTAATGAATGAACTATAGCAATCAGTACTTGCAAGCATTTTCAGTTACATATATAATATCATAAACAATCATCTTAAATTAAAATAAAAGAAATATTATTGAAAAAAATTGTATTATATATGACACAATGCACTGAGGAGTTAGAGGGTTTTTTGTTCTTCTATTGTTTTATTATACTTTCTCTCTAGTTTGATTGATGTAGTTTATCCATTTAAAAAAAAAGAGAAGAGTTAGAGATCCAGACAAAGTCAAACAGTTGTGCGTGTCGTTTGCTTCTTAGAAGTTGGAACCACCCCTCCCTTCTCTCTCTCATGCATAAACACATATACTCTATCCCTCCTTAATTTATATACAAAGAAATTAAAGAAAGAGAAAGAGGATTCAATTTAAGGGGAAAAAAAGAAAGAAAAGAACAGAAGAAAGAAAAAATGGGAGCAGTGAAAGACAATAATGGAGGAGGAGGAGGGCAGCAGCAACCAAGGCCACATTCCAGTGATGTACTACACCAAAGACGTAGCCTACCATTCAGGCCCACAACAATGGCAGTTGGAGGCTTTCTCATTGTGGCTACACTTGGTTACGTCACTCTTTACCACAAGTCCAAGCCTGGCACCACCGCACGGGACGTTGCTAACGCCACCGTTGGCTCCAAGTGAGAAGAAGGAATTAAAGACAAGTGTAGTAGTTATATTATATTATATGATAATATTATATTGTATGATGTTTGATTTGTTTGTTTTCATAAGGTTAAGGTGAGTGTTGATGTGTTATTAAGCATGCGCCTTTTGTTAATTTTGGAAGTTTAGGTGTTTTTCTTAATGAGGTTCTGATGTTTTTTGTATGGATGATCAAGATCATATTTGTTGTTTCTACTTGGTATCAATATATATGTGTGTGTGTGTTAATATATGCTTTATGTTCTCTGGAATGGTATTTGGTGAAAATGTATTTACAATTAAATTACATAAATTTTTATAAAAAAAATTATGTTTTTGGATAAACAAAATTCTGATATCAATGTTTATATATGTCACAGAACATACGGTATGTGTATATCCATGTGTGTGTATACATATATATAGTTTTAGAAACAAATATAAAGACACATGTGGGCTTATCTTAAATATATAAGTAAAATAATTTTTTAAATAAATTTAAAATTACCAACAACTTTTTAATACCTGGGTCTCTTGTGCATAAGTGAGGTCATAAATTCGACTTTTTTTTACCTTAAAAATAAAGTTAGCGGTATAATTAAAAAACTCATCCTTTAACTTTGGCTGTCCACATTTGTAAATAGATATAAATATTTATTCAAAATAACATTAAAGCATCCCATTGTACATATAGAGACACACACACATGGACTACGTTATTAAAGCATCCCATTGTACAGAGTCACCGACTTAACAATAAGGAAACTGTACCAATGAAAATTTCTACTAATTTTTTAATTAATATAGGGCTTATATTTTTCAATAATTAACTTTTTTTAATCTAAGGAATGAAAAAGAAAATACTGTCATTAATTTGGCATTATAAAACTCATATGTTTGAATGAATTCTGGTTATAATAATATCTTCTAATCTTCACAACATTGATTATGATTAATAAACCATTTGCATATAAAAGCAAGAACATAAAATAATTTATCATCAGCATTACTTTATTGGTCACCTAATATAACTCATCATATTATAAGACAATGTTCAAAGTTAAAAATAAGGAAAATAAACACTGCCAATGGACAGAGTAAAAATCATTGTTTCAAGAAATAGATAGTATGAACCTTCACTGAAACATTGAAATATTAATATTAAAAAAAATAACAAAAAGGGTGAAGAACATGATTTGGATGGGGATAAGCAGCAGCTAAAAGGAAATGTAAACAAATTCACTTGAATCCTTCATCACTTGACACTAAGAAAGACTACCTGTTGAAAAGATTGATGATTCTTCATACAGACATTCTGACTTAAACTTAGGCAACAACTCAAACCATGAATCAATCAATCTTCACTGATGAATAGATAAGCCTTGTGAACCAGAAGCATGCATAGAAACCAATGGTGCCGGTCAACACAAAGAAACTATAGGCGGCGATAAGCATGTAGCCGAAGTAAAGAGCACCAGAAACTAGCTTTGTGATCTCCAACTTTGTGAAGAAGTAGAATGTTGCATAGAGAAAGAGATACAGAGCCGAAGAACCTGATGTCAAGTAGGACCTCCACCACCAGAGATAATCTTCACTGCATAACTGGAAGTAACATAGCACTATTGTGATTTCTGCACAGGTGACTATAAGGATGATGAAGACCAGGAAGAGGAAGCCGAATATGTAGTAGAACTGGTTCAGCCAAATTGATGTGAGGATAAAGAAGAGCTCAATGAAAACAGCTCCAAATGGAAGAATGCCACCAATCAGCATTGAGAAGATTGGGTTCATGTACCATGCTTGCTCAGGTATCTGTCTTGGGATCTTATTTGTCTTCACGGGATCCTCGATTGCAGGTTTCTTAAAACCAAGGTAGCTGCCAACGAACACCAGAGGCACGGAAATGCCAAACCAGAGGAATACAAGAGCAAACATGGTGGTGAAGGGTACTGCACCTGAAGATTTCTCCCCCCAGATGAGAGCATTAAGAACGAAGAAGATGACAAACACAACGGCAGGGAATAGGAAAGCTGTCCTTAGAGCAATCTGTTTCCATTCAGCACCTTTGAACATCTTGTACAGCCTGGCAGAAGAATACCCGGCAAACAAGCCCATGAAGACCCACAGTAGGAGCATGGCAGTCATAAGGCCTCCTCGATTGGATGGAGAAAGGAAGCCAAGAACAGCAAACATCATTGTGACAAGTAACATACCAAAGAACTGAACGCCAGTTCCAACATAAACACAAAGTAAATCTGAGTTGGCTGGGGCCCTGAACACATCACCATGGACAAGTTTCCATCCAGTCTCCTCTTGGGCTTCCTCTTGAGTTTCCAGCTGGTTGTACTTGGATATGTCTCTGTATAGAGTTCGCAACATGATCATGGCCACCATGCCCGATAGGAAGAGAACAATCATCAGAGAGTTCACAATAGAAAACCAGTGGATTTGGTCATCTGCCATTAGAAGATAGGTATCCCAGCGAGAAGCCCACTTCACATCACTCTCCTGCAACATTTGGAAAGTATAGATGAACTATATGTATATAACAAAAGCTGTACTAGCGCATCCTAGTATCATATTGTCTCCTTTCGGTGATGTTCAAGAAAGCTAGCCATGAAGACAACAACTATATGATGCACCATGTCATACCAACTAGTAATACCAAGCATTTTCCATAAGAAAATTAGGACTACTTTGAATACTAACCACAAAATCCACATCATAGGTGAAGATGATATCCTTGTTTGCTTCAACCTCTAGTGGATTATCATTGCTCACAACAGTTTGTCTTGCATGAGGATCACAGGTCGACAAGCGTGTTTTGTCACCACTCCAGCCACCATCAGCCTCATGCTTAACACTAAAACAGAAATAGAAGAGAAAGAAATGTGATTCCAGTTCCTCAAAATTGATAGAACAAAGTCAGGATGCTGAAATTCATATGAAATTCCAATTGTCAAGAAGGCATTAAACCTGAATGGTTTGACCTCAAACCCCACTATCCTTGCAACATCCATCTGCTCATCCTTGTGATACCTAACAAGAAAGCTGAGATGATTGTGGATATAATACTTTTCATCCTTGCCCTGCAAATACATAAAATAAATTTCAAATGATCCCCACTAATATCTAAGATAATCAAATAAATTTGTGACAACATAATATCATTATTTACTTCAGCATGAGGGCTTTTAACACCAATCTGATAGCCATGTTGATAAAATGTAGTAGAATCTTGATCCAGCCTTCTAATAGGGACAACCAGAGGAAGATTGTCAAGAATCCTGAAAAATACATCACCCCATTAATATAAAAATGTTTCATCCCACAATGATTCAAAAAGAGAAGGCAACATGTAGCATGACAGTCATACATGTTAACATGATATTCATCCTCTATCTTCTCCTTGAGGTCCTTGGCATCTTTTTCATTGGGTGTTAATTTGCAAACAATCTGACACATCTTGGGTTCTCTCATCTCAAACTGGAAATAGAAAGTGTAGTTAGGGAATGTTCCACAAATTGAAGAATAATACCAAGAAGACTCCTGGATATGAGAGACTGACCACATAGGGTGAGTTTTCAATACGGTCACCACGAAGAACTTCACCAAGATTTTCTGCACTATCAACTATAGTATCTGGCCGACAAAAGGGGAGAGAATAATACGAATAAGGAAGTTGTGTCTTCGTTGATGTCAGCTTGTTCACTTTCACCTGGAGTGGATCTTTCTGCAGCCAAAAAAATAATGGGGCTCACATTAGTAACGCAAACTTGAATTACATTAAATACTGACCAAGTTTTGGAGACGACCACCTGACTGTAACAACTTTTTTTTCTTTTGCAACTACCATATATACAAAATAACTCAAGGTGTTGATAGCACATGATAGTCTTGAGAATTGCATTCCTCTTTGATGACAAGTTTCTATGGTAATATAATAATCATATATAAATGACAATACTACGGTGCTAACCATCACAAGAGAGGATGCATGAACTGCTCAAACATGTAGGTATACATTGTTAAACTATATTGAATGGCTAGCAACCATAGATGCATCCATCAACTGAATACTCTCTCTACCTCACCCAATACATATAAAAGAGTTTTTCAGAATAGTGGCTAATGCTTCCAACATATATGCTCCTATTGTTCTAATGCCAAGAAAGGAGGTCATCTCATAAATTATGCATGGGCCCAATCGATCAAACCCGCCATCCTCATATTTTAGAATGTCCACCCTAAGAAGTTCCTACAAGTACACAGCAGACTGATAAGGACAACAATCCTCCAATTCTGTGAATCTTCAAATTCAAGAGTTTGCAATCATCTAACTGCTGAAAAAAGTATTCTAAAATATTTTCAAGCTTGAACTAGCACATTTGCATAAAAACACACATTTATAAAAACAGAGAGCCGCAACGATACAAAAGGAAAACGACAAAACACTAATTCCATTATATATATCATTCAGCTCATATAAATAGAAACAAAAATAACTTAGACATAAGAGTATTGTTGGCTGGATTCTGCATGTTTAGAGAACTTAGCATATAACAAAAGCCAGCAGGATCAGTTACACTCATCAATAAACATTATTCACATTCCTTCACCACAATAATACCTGCCATAGGAGCGAATATACACAACGACATTCTCACACATACACACACAAGAAAAAACTACAACTTAGGATCACGATTTGCTGGGGAATAAGCAAATATGAGAATGGTTCGATAGATCCACCGCCACCATTTATTAAACTGATCTTTCATCTGAAAAGCTGTCACATTACCATTTCAAGCATATCTTAGGAGAAACTTCCCCTTGCCAATGGATCAAGCACCATAAAACTTCACTAACTAAGATCTCTACTAAAAAAAGCATGAATCTTTGAGTCTATAACAACAAAAGTTAGGGAAAAGCAACTTCTGAGCATCGAGCGAAGCCCATTATTTACATTCTCCGCCAAAAATACTCATTTAATACAATGGCAATCGAGGAAACTCAGATCCATAACAAGAAACAACTTGAATCGATGGAAGAACAAGAAAATCCATACTGCATTAGTACATTACCTTCTGGAAGTCCGCAGGGGCGACGCCAGGAAGGTAAAAGCAGTGACCGGGAATGAGGAACACGGCGAGCAGCAGACAGATCCATGAAAGGAGCACCGGAGTTCTCCGGATCTCCATTGAGGGTGAAGGAAAACGTAGGGTTTGTAGTATTCTTTGTAGAGAAAGAGAGAGATCTGAGAATGAAGAAGCAGAGATAGACGAGATCGAGATCTGGAGTTTCTTTGTCTCGCTACCGAATTTATTTATCGCTCTCTATCCATTTTATTTTATTTTATTTATTATTATTGACCTTTTTGCAGAAAAACACCTGCAAAACCTAATAATTTCGTACATACACATTTATTACATTTATACCCCTGTGAAAGTTAAAAACAAAGATTTTGCACAGTTATCCCTCAAGTTTTACTGCATTCATGGAACATATGTACATCACATTGATGCTAAAATAAAAAATAAAGATTTAATTTTGTAGAGGTATATATATAATAGGTAATTATACATTTTTATAAAGAAACCAATATATTAAAGTACGAGATTTTCCAAAAGGTTTCCATAAGGTTGTAGTGCTGTACGTAGGGCTGTAGGGAGGAACGGTGGAAATGTGCAACAGGAATGCCCTTGATTTTTGACAAAATTACAAATTTGCCACCAATTGTGATTAGTTTGGATTTTTTTTTTTTTTAATTACTGGTACGCTCTTCTATGAGATTTTATTTGTATTATATTGTTACTTGAACTACTACCTAATATATTTTTTATTTGAGTTCTTGCCCACTTTACAAGACTATGCTCAAGTCATGAATTACATGAATTTTGAGGGTCATGGTTAACACAATATTTTTTTCCAAAAAAATGGCATTCAGAAAAGATGGAATGAGGGCACATAGTAAGACAGAAGTATACTTGTATTTATTTATGTTTTTTTTCGGTGGGGTGGGGAGAGCTCAGAAAGCCTAACAACAATTCAGAAGCTCCACCATCAAAAGACATGGATTATCAGCAACCACACAAATTAAGAATGTCTTATTCAAGATAAAACATCACTATTTGACAGGATACCATCTGAATTGGAAGATTGAACATACTAATCAAACAACTAAGCAACATACTTTTAATGTCTTGGATTGGAAGGGATGATGTATTAAAAACGCTAGTGGTCAGCTGGTTTTATCAACCAACCAACCACACATGGTTCACAAGGATCTGGATCTGGCCATTTCTTAGTCAACTATTTGTCTTGAAGATCAAACAACTGCTGCTCCACAGAACAATCTGATAAGATCCAGTTAATTTGCATAGTTCACTAGTGATGAGTTTCCATTAGAATTAGATTCAGGAATGCTAAGTTTTTACTGTAATAATTGTTGATGATGGTCTCTGGTAACATTTTCTGTTGAATAAGATATGCTGATTAGCAATTAGTGAATGATAAGGTTGGAGATTTGCAGAAATATTGGCAACGAACCTTAATAGTTGGTCTCCTCACAGTTAAAAGTGTAACAATATGTTGATAAGGACAAGTGTATAGAAGTTAATATAAGCTGCAGATTGTCACATTGTGGAAGCTCGAGCGAAGCTTGCAAACATGGAGTTAGGGTCTTTTACAAGATCCTGCGGGTTCCCTTGTTCGACCTGAGAACAAAGAGTACCACAATAAAACTGTAAGACTAACATTGAGCTGGTATAAAATGAGATGTAGAGTTTTGTTGTTTATTATATATAGCACTATATATGCCATCAAAATCATGGATTGTTTACATTTGTGTTTAGCTTCATTCTGAAGCAATTTGTTATCCATCATCAATCAATGGTCACAAGCATAATAAGCATTCTATTCATAAATTGGGTCCAGTTAGTGTACAAAACTGAACCCACAAGAAAAACCCAGAGAACCGAAAACAAACCATGAAGAAAATATTGGAATACATGACCTTCTCAACATGAAAACACAAGAAGTCATACAAGGCCTTTGTTTAAGGTGATGTTTCTGCAACGTGTATAATGAGTGTAGAGTATGGAAAGTGGGAAATAGCATGCAGTAGTTGGAATAGGCATGGTGATCGATTAAATTTGCAAGACATTACATAGAAAGATAAATATGAAGTGAGGTTTATCATACCAGGATCCCATGCTCTAGAACTAGAACATTGTCCATGTTCAGCACAACAGAAATTCTATGTGCTATTGTGAGCACTGTCATGCTTTTGCACACACTTGAAATAGTTTTCTGCAATATGGATGCTGTCTTAGTGTCAACACTGGCAGTGCATTCATCCAGACAAAGAATCTGTGCGTGAAAAAAAAATGAAGGTTTCTTAGATTAAAAGTATCAAACAGAATCTCCAAGGAAAAAAATCTAGTCGAAGTCTCATACAATAAATACAAAGCTAAATTCTTGCCTTTGAAGACTTAATAAGGGCCCGTGCAAGGCAGATAAGCTGCCTTTGGCCGACGGAAAAGGTTATACCATTTTCTTTTACATGTGTATCAAGCCCACCAGCAGATTCTAATAATGTTTTCAAATGGCATTTCTCAAGTATCTCCCAGATTTTGCAGTCATCAGACTTACCACATGGATCTAGATTGTCCCTGTTATCTCAATAGTAACATGAGAAACAGTGAAACAGAAACAGACAAGTGATATAATGAAAAACTCATTGGTTGATTGGAGGATAGAGTAATTAACCTTAAGGAGCCTTCAAACAAGAAGGGACTTTGAGGAACTACAGCAAAAGCACGACGAAGATCACCAACAGCAACATTAGCAACATCAAGGCCATCAACTAAAATCCACCCGTTGCAAATGGGTGTGAGGCGAAAAAGGGCATTTATCACACTGGATTTTCCAGCACCAGTTCTTCCAACAATCCCAACCTAACACATGCAACAACAAACAGTTTGACAGCAAGAACCTGCCTGCATTTCTTATATACTCGGTGCTTTTTGTGAGAACATTACACATACCTGCATGCCAGGTTCAATATTGAATGAAACTTCATTTAAAGCAGGTGGCAGTGATGGCATGTATCTAAGAGTAACATGATCAAATTCAATTCGTCCTTCCAGTGGCCATCCAGGAGGCAGAGTTTGTGAGCCCGCATGTTCTTCTTGAGGAATATCCATGTACTAAGGAAGATCAAGGCTTTAATGTGGCACGAATGTAGAAAAAGGTCGTATAAAACTTCACAGTTTACCTGGAGCACTCTTTCAACGGAGACCATTTCTTTTTCTGTTTCTGTAAAACTAGTAAGGAAACTGCTCAATAAAGACACAACTGGTGCTGCATATGACAAGGCCAAGCCCACCTACAGTACAAGAGACGTAATGGATTAATTTGGAAGAAATAAGAGGTAAAACTATCAGTGAGTAGCGCAATGGAGTCATAAAAAAGTGTGCCTAAATGTTAAAAGAAAAACAAATGTTCTTTTGGAAAGCTTACAAGTCCGGGTGTACCAAAGGTCAGAATAAAATCACTTTGTCTCCCAATGATCGCCATCACAGCAATGAAAGAAATAACAACAGCTGCAAGCAACTAAACATTTCACTGGTCATTGCAGAAGCCATAACATATGCAGAATGCACAAGGAGATATCCAATGAAATAATATATTAATGAATTCAGAAATTACTTGAAGGCGCAATGAAAGCCATAAACTTGCTGATATCTCTGAGTAGGATGTTCTCTGGTATCTTGTCATATGCTCAATGAGTCTTCCCATGAACAGTTCCTGAAAATCACTAGAGAAACAATTATTTTTGTTCTATAAAAATGCCGCACTCTAGCAAAAATTTCTAAATAATGCTACACTCATGTGTATGATTCAAAAAATCAAAAGCCTATGATTCTTGAGCTGTCACCATCTTATTCACATAGATCAGATCGAGTGTGAAGCGCAACCCATACCAATTTACTAGCTATACTTAATCATCAAAATACAGGGAAGGACATTGGAAGGATGAAACCCATCATTCTCATGCTCTACCATCTAAATTGCATACACAATAAATATCAAGTATTTGGGATGTTTCTCAGGCATTAAACATCATAAAATGAGCACTTTCTGAACTAGCGAAATGGTTCAAATCATGGTTTACCAAAAATAAACATTATTGTCATGGAATTGAACGGACTACACACACAGTCTGCTAATATTTAATTGCATAATCATTTTGAGTGAATAAATGCCCAATATCATAAGTCCAAATAAAATTTGACGTTAATTAGACAATTACAAGTTATGATTACAATGAGAAATACAAACACTTCAAGGTATCAAAATCAGCAATAGAGCTTGAGAAAGATGTGGGATGAAGTCACAAACATGAGAAAAGTTCGTCAGAGAAGCCCATTTCAGCAATAGCAAAAGTTAGAAAGTGTTTAGTTACTTCAAAGTACTAAAAAGAAAATTGCACAAATTACAGGTTGCTTTGATTTCCACATGTTCAAAAGAAGCTTCGAAAACTCAGGAAAAAATATGAAATGGTATCCTTCAACAAGAATTGTCTGACTAAAAGGAGTTTTCAGAGGTTTCAGGAGCACAGAATTTCATTGCATATGAAGAAGATACCCCCTGGAAAGTAGCTGAAGGTTGGATGATAGTGGGAAAACATGTTTACCTCAGCCTTAAATGCTCTTATAGTAGAAGAACCATCCAATGTCTCGGTGAAAGATGAGTATATAGGAGAGCGAGAAACACTGTCAAGTCTTCTCAGTTCCCGTGAAGTAGACCTGTAGTAGTACTATAAGAAAGATTCATCAGCTTCAAACATGACCAATTTGTCAAAAATAAAGTTGGGATGCATGACAACAATGGATATATGCTGATATGTCGGTATCTGATATATAGTTGTTATCACCAAACAAAGAGAAGCAGCTGTTGTTGCCTTAGATTCTAACTGCACTAAAAGCTTAGAGATAGGTACATAACCAAAGAAATTGGGAAGGGGAAATACCTGCAGTTTGCTGAAAAGATACCACAGTGGCAATAGTAAAAGCAAGAAGAGGATCTGTGCACATGCATAAATGAATAACAAACTAAGTCCACCTTAACAATTGATCAAACATTTGATCATAGGAAATACAACAAATAAACATTGCTCACCTGAGCATAGGACAAAACCACCACAATGCCCAAGAGACTAAAAAAATTAGCCAAAAGAATGTTGAGAATAAATGGAAGAGAATCATCAATCATGTAGAGGTCTGAAGACAATCTGCACAGAAAGCAAGCATTAAAAATAAAAAAGAAACCTACAGAAGTTCTTAAATGCTGTTTGTTGTATACCTGTTTAGTATTCGGCCACTTGGATTTTGATCAAAAAAATGTACAGGTGCATCAACAATTTTGCTCAGGAGCTCAGTGTGGACTTGGACTGCAGCATGCAAACCACCATATGCAAATGAGAATGCCCGCACCAACGTTAAAAGAGAGTTCACAATACCAAATATGCAGAGCCCAACCTACAAGACAATGGTAATGCTCACCAGTACATTTATTATTGAGAATACTTGGTCCATGGAGATAAAACATCTAGTTTGGTGCCAGATTATGTTAAACACACCAATGGCATAGTTTGTTTAATAGAGCCAAAGAAGGTGGAAGCATTTACCAGATAGAATGTAATGCTCTCAGTCTCACCAGCAGCATCAACCCAATGAGACAACCAAAGATCATTCCCATTCCGAGAAGCTTGCATAAAAGCTGCTGATACGCATGTCACTATAGCAATATGCCAGCCACTAAATCTTGCATAGCTTCTGCATAGTTTCAATAATCAATGTAGCTAAACAAGGAATTGAAAACTAAATCAACTTAAACTAACCTAATTTCAGAGGGAAGTACACTCCAATAACTTCTGAAATCTATTCCATAATCAGGACAAATATTTGAAGTTGGATTACTCACTTATATACACTCAGCTCAACTCTGCCCTCCTTTCTCAATTCCAACACAGATGCATCCTCTTCTTCTACAGCCGTGCTTAAAATATCGTCCTCCCACAGCACATCAGACTCAGCAGGATCACTTATGCTGATTTCCTTTCCTAGCTTCTGTGGTGATGCAAGCTTTAAATCTCTAATTGTAGAAATTGTGGAGTAAGGTGACAGCAGAAAATCTGCAGAAGACCCGGCCCACTTGACATGGCCTTTATCCAAGACTACTACAATATCCGCAGCTGAAATCGCCTGTATGAAAGCAAGTATAAGTTTCTGTTATATTTACTTTCAAGGAATGAAGGGTATTAACAGGATCATTCATTTGTGGCGCACAGGGCCACGCCAAGGCTATATGATTTGCAATTATGAAAATTTGGCATTCCCCTCATTTTCTTAGATGCAAGAAGGTATTACAACAGCAATAATTGTCTATACATGCAGTGCACCTTCAAGAGAAATTATCAAGGAAAATACAATGGCCAATTTAAATTTAATTATTAATGCATGGTAATATTCAAAAATTTTGAGCATCTTCAAAACCCCTACCACAGATCCATTTCAGGCATCTTCAGAAAGCTTTTAAAATTTGCAAATGTGTTTCTTATTGTTTATGCTATATTTTCTACAAAGCTTACCATACTTCTGAGAAGTGAGGATACCCAGTTTACATGCAAATATGGGGTATATTAACCAACTAAATCTCTAAAATATTACCGAAAAAACTAAAAATAGTGCCTGAATGCCAACCTGGAGATTATGTGTGCATAAAGCCCTTGTCTTCTGGTTCATCAAAAAACTCAGCATTGTTTTTTCCAGAATCCAGCAAGCAACTTGAGAATCAACCGCACTCAAGACATCATCAAGCAGGTATACATCAGACTCATGATAGACAGCCCTGTCAATATAAAAATTGCCTGATAGGCATTGTCCACAAAATTTAACTCAAAAACTCCATTAAACTATCAGAATTTCACCTTGCCAACGCAATACGTGCTCTCTGTCCTCCAGATAAATTAACGCCCTTCTCCCCAATATATGCTAGATCACCTCCAACCATTCGAGAAATATCAACATCAAGGCCGCATGAATGCAATACTTCTCTATATCTGATCAAGTAACAAATTGAAGAGATTAACAGAAGGTAAAACAGGAAAGCTTTGCAAGAAAGATACTAAAGAACTGATTAAACACCAAAAGAAGCAAGTATAACTTTTTAAAACAATACTTAACAATACAAAGACATATTTCAGGTGTTTCAAGTTCACCTTCTAGCATCAAATGCCTCTCCAAACAAAATATTATCACGTACTGATCCTGACAAAATCCAAGGTACCTACATTAACCACAACCCTAAGAATGTTGAAAGCAGAGACTTCACAAAGAGGTGTATACAAGCAACAGAAAACAGAGAAATAACCTGTGGTACATATGCAATTGACCCATGAGAATGTACAGACCCATGAATACGGCACATTTCTCCAAGAATTGAATTTAACAATGATGACTTGCCAGAACCAACCTGAAAACAAATAACCAAAAACTATCAAGATATAAAAAAAAAACCTAACTTAAGGCATTTCAAGTTATAACTAGTTCTAGGAATAAGAATTTAGTCCATTATTTTAGATAATCTAATGTTTGGGAAAATTGTTAACATGTATAACTGCTTCTCAGCCTATGTAGACCAATATGGCAAAAGATAGATGATCATAGATCCCTGCCAAAGCTTGTCGTAACATTCTGACAATCCAATATAATAACCCAGAACCCTCAATTAAAAGATCAGAACAAGCATTGAACCATAAACAAGAAAGACAAAATCATTTGAAACTTTCTGAAAAGCAACCAAATGATAATATATATATAAGTCAATGGAGTGACTTATATATATATATATTATCAGAACATCTAGGGAAGTGTCTGCAGATCAAAATAACATAAATTACTAATTTACTAGTGGAGTGACTTCTATGAATATTTTGCTGCTACAATTCAAGAAAAGAAGCAAAATAATGGATAAGGAACCATTTCAATGATACAAAGACAATGCCTAGTTTAAGAAATTAATAACATTAAAAGCTTCACTGCACATATTTCCATATTCAAGGAGCATAGATTTTCTAAGAAAAGCAATATTTTGGAGGACCAAGTGTAGCAATAACCTCCCCAACAATGGCAATGAACAAACCCTTTGGCAGGTGGAGTGTAATGCCATTCAGTACTGCATTTTGCTCACCATCTTCAATGCCACTTGACCAGACACTAAATAAATCATGAAAGACAACAGCAGCAGAACTATCATCAGTGTCAGCATTGTCTTCACAAGGAGGCTGCAGTGAACCAGATGTTTGTAAATTTGTCTCAAAAATATGGCCAGAATCAGAGTCAATTTCAGGACAGGTTAAGAATTTGCTCAATCTCCCAGCCGAGACTATGGCCTGCAATGCAATTTAAAATAATAAAGCTTTTTAGATGGTGCACTTGTTGGTAACTTGGTTGTCAAAAAGCAAAGCTAAGAATTGATGACTTACATCAATCAGACCATTTATGACCCATGGGAAAGAATTTAATGGAGAGATTAACGTATTAAACAGCGCAACACATGTGAAAACCTGTTAAATAATAGGCTAATATGCACCAGTTATATTTAAAAATAATAATTGCCATTACAAGTAGAAAATTGAATAAGACAAAAAATCACAAGAATTGAACAATCATTGTTTGATTGTTTTACCGTAGCAGCATCTAGTGGATGGCCCATTAATGTGAAAACGCCAAAAGTGAAAAGAGAGAAAAGGGTTGGTGTTGTTGCCCAGAAAAATACACACCAAGCATCTAAATATTTCCGAGTCTAGAAAAACAGAAAGGGGTCAAAAGATAATCTATTGAATTCAAGAGAAGATCAGTAACAAATGAATTCATAAATACATGAGGTGAGTTTGAGTATATACTGAAAGTTGCTTCACTTCCTTTGTTCTCCTCTCCATTATGCGATCAATGAACATATTCTCCCAGTTATACATTTTCAAAGTTCGGATATAAGTCAAAAGTTCTCCAACACTTCTGACCCTGCTCATATATTACAACTCATGGTTAGTGTGTATCTTCAAGGAGAAGATACAGCAAACATTTTGAGTGAAAGACTGTCCCCAGCAGCAAGAAGAACCATCAAAGGCCATCATCAAGGCAGAGCATGAATAAAAAGTATTGTATAATAATCTTTTTTGTTTTTTTGCCAAGATGAGCGGCCTCGCCGCCCGCTAAGAAAGAGAGGGGCGTGCACAAGCCTCGACATAGCAAGTGGGAGCGGGGCCCGCACACACATGGGCACAGGGACCATCTATGCACAACCACTACTTACACTCCCAGAAATGTGCCCTCACCCAAGATTCAAACTCTCACCATTTGTGAAGGGTTCTATTGGGGACCCGGCTACCAATAGACCACTTATTTTTTATCATTGACCCCCAAAGCAAGGCAAGGTACTGGAAGCCCTATGAGAGGTAGACTTCTCCTAGCGAGTGTTTTTTTGTGTACACAAGGATTCAAACTTAAAACCACTTGCTTAAGCAACCCAAGCCTCTACCACTTCGACCAACTCCCATTGGTACAATAATATTATTTAAAATATTTTCATCATGATTTCAGAAAATGTAGTATGTGAACATTTACAATGAATAAAGGCACACCTTAATTATCTAACATAATCAATGAGCCATATGTCACTGATCCTTCATACTATGCTTCCAGTCTGCTTTGATACTCTCCTCTCTGTGTCTGAGATTTCAAACTATTTTCTAACATAATTCTAGGAACATAAAAACTAGAAAATAGTAATACCTGGATTATGAAAACAGAGGGTTTCATTCAAATAGTTAAGTTACAAATAAATAATCTAGGTCCGTGGATGCCTTTCTATATTATGAGAGTCCTTAAGGATATGTATGACTATCCATAGTTTGCTCAATTCTGAATTATGTTTCAGTCTCTTGATAAACATTAACAAGCATTCATGATAGAAAATACTGGTACAATAAAATAATCATTTCATTCAAACACAAGACCATCACAAGTGTCTTTTCCTAAACAAGAAACCATGAACACACCCAAGTTGTTCAATATCATCAGAACATTTAAAAGACAGATAACCAAAAAAGAAGCTCTTTGTTGATAATTGAATGAACAGCTATGTCTACCTTTCATCCTTATGCTTCATCATTTCCTGTGTTGCACTTGCTATTTTTGTAGATATCCATTTATTTACTGAAGAAAAAAGTAAGGCAGCATTAAACAGAGAAGAGGAAATGGGTGTATTCCATCAGAGAAATAAAGTAGTAAAGGAATATGACTAGAGATACTATGATAAATCTCTAACTCAGAAAAGATAATGAACAAGGGATATGAAAATTTTGGCAGTCATTTAGGAACACCATCACCTGGTATAAGCAAAACAGTAAGAGCAAATCCAGAAAGAAAAGCATAATTGACTTGAGTGTATAAAAGATATAGTGCTACTCCAATCTGCAAAGGCAAGCTGAAAACATAAAATTGTTGTAAGATAACCAACATAGAAATTAGTTGAATATTGCAAATAGAACCTCCCATTAAAGAACATTATGATAGATACTGCATTCAGAAACTTAGTTTTAGGGAATGCTTCAACTAGAGCCCCTATGAAGGCCAAATTTACCACTTTTCAGGCTCAATGCTTTTTTTACTGCTTATTTTCTCACTTCTCCCACAAGCAAGTTTGATATATCACATCTAAATCCCACAGCAGCTAAGGAAGATATCTAAATCTCATCATGATGGCATTTCCAAAAAAAAATTATACATACATGCATGCATGCATACATACATACATAAGTGATTTTACATCTTAATTTATCTTTCAGTTGTTTTAGGGTCTTGTGAAGCAAAAAGATACAAACTGTCATTCTAAATATTGTGCAGCTGCTCCAACAAATACACTGCCTGGACAGTGTACAACTAGGAGTTTAAATATCTTATAAAAATGTAAAGATGATAAATTTTAGAAAGAAGAAGATAGCTGTATATACAGACAAGATTTAAAAAAAAAAACAAATTCTGCTGCAGAAGTAATATGAATACCTCCACATGTCATGAAAGCTGTTACACATGTTAATAGTTCGATCTGCATCAACTGACATGAATGTTTGAACTTCTCCATTGGAAAATTTTGAACGAGCAGCTAAAGAAGTGTACAAGCACTATCAATAGCAAACAGAGAGGTTAACATAAGTTAAAATTTTACCTTCATATATGTGGCACTACAAAATGGTTAAGAACTTCAGATGGCAAACAAATATGGAAGGAAAGTGCGAAGAATTATAAATCTACATGGTTCAAAAATAAATTAGATATTTTAAAGAAGTTCACCAAATCAGCCAAAATATCAGAAATGATCAACAAAATAGGATAAGCAACTCTTTACCTTGCGATAAATGATAGTCATAATGCTTGACCTTAGCTTTAACTTGAGTTTTGAAAGATGGAAAGTGTACTGTGTATCAAGAAAGGACCTGCATCACAACAAGACATTCAACAACCAATATAACCAAGATATATTTCTGTATTTCTAAATACAGGACTTTTATTGGAAAGGCCTCCATGATATCCTCCCCAAAATTCAATTGAAAAATAAAAAGGGAGAAGAGTTTATAACTTGCAGCAATTTTGTGCATTGTCAGGTGGAGAAGCTAAAAAATGGATACCCAAAATTTTAATTAGTTAGTGAAAACTACCCTCAGCTGACTGCTGTATGGTCATAGATATGACAAAGTTAACTAGCATTTACTCAAAAGTACATAACCCATTTGTCCACAATGTAGAAAGGTCATATCTTTCACAGACTAGTTTGTGCTGGACATGTAGACAATATACTATGTGAATTGAAGAAGTTAACACCCAAATGATGGAAAAAATGGTGAAGTCTGAGCTAAGTTCAAATAAATTCTTCTTCAAATAATATAGTAAACAATAATGTAAAAAATAAAGAAAGAAAGAAAGAAAGAAAGAATTAAGCAGCTATACACAAAAGACTACTGAAAGGGTATACTTGATGGTTGACACAAGACCCATCAAAATAGCCAGAGTATAGCCATCAATATTCCCAGACCCTGGAAAAAAGAAGTTGAAGGAAAAGAACATTGTCAACACACTTTCAAGGTCTAAGAATAAATCAGAAAGGAATAGCAAAAGATATGACTTTAAAATGCACATACTCCCTCCCTCCATTCCTTTTTACTTGTCACATTTACCTAATTCACACCGATTAAAAAAAATTCGTTGAAGTTAGTTGATTACCTATATTTTATAAAAAATTCCATTGCTTTTCAAAACTACCCCTATTTAAAACTCCACTAAGTTGAGTATATGATTTAATGCTTAGTTGATTGTAATTTATTGAAAATTGTGCAAGCACATTAAATTAAAGGATAAATTTGGAAAAAAATTATTTAATGTTACACAAAATTTCTAATGTGACAAGTAAAAAGGAACAAAGAAGAGCTCCAAAACGTGACAAGTAAAAAGGAACGGAGGGAGTATAACATTGAAGCTTAAAATGCACATATAGAGAATAACCTTTATGCAATTATACTACAACAAAGCAGACCCTCCGCATATTTTCTTGTGGAGTACCAGTTTATCGAAATGGAAGGTGTGACGTCAAGGCATAGCATTCAAATTTGCAACCAAACATTCAAAAGTGGTGATTTTTTCAAAGTCAGCTTGAATTTATCAAAACTTGGCACTAGTTTATTGAACACTATTTTCAGGCCCAACTACATGGCCAGAAAAAGCATAAATCTCGGTTCATTTTAGAGTGTTATACTTCAATTATATCCCCCGCCAGGAAGTACGGAATCAAATTGCTAATCTCATATCATTCTAAGAACTCAAAATGGAAGAAACAGTAAGGGCAGGGACCATATCCAATAGGAGAGATAATAAATTTTCTCAGATTTCCCAGAACACAGCAAGATAAAATTTCAGAACGAAGATCTTCATCCTTGCAACCAGGAATCAGACAACAGATGGTATTCGCAGAATTCCTGTCCCATTTTAGCTTCATATCAAGCACAATCCAGTCACCATAGTAAAGGAACCCATAAATAATTTTCTTTCCAATAATAAGGTAATAGCTGAACAGTCGCTATAGCCACCAATGGACATCGTTATCTAATTTGGGGAACTAAAGTCCAATACTTCACATATCATCATAGAATATAAAAAGTATAAGGTATGGGAAAAAAATCCTCAATCCATGGTTGGCACAGAAACCACTCAAATTGCTCATATTCAAGTTCTCACACATAAGCTTAGCAAAATAATCAACAAGAGCAAGCACCACAGTAAATCAAACCTTGCTGAAGAAACTTGATGAGCCTATTCAGAAGCAATGGGCTCAGAAAACTTAGACTATCATTTAATACCTGCATAAATTACAGAATAAGTATTTAGCACACCAAGTAGTACTAAGAAAATATAAATTCAATGACTAAAACCTCAAAAAACAGAGTAGATATAGAGAAAAATGGGAGTAGGCTTTACACTATTGCACTTTGAATATGATGAACTGAAAAATTAGGTTTGGGAAACTTGTTCAGTATATTAAATGATTGCTGGCACAAGGAGTGAACTATGAAATACATTTAAAAGGATGAAACAAAACAGTGTATGCTTGCTTTAGTGGTGAAGATTACACTGAAAACCAAATGCAAAATCTTGGTGAAATAAAACATACCCTTGGCATAAAAGACATGGTATTATAAAATATGGTTCTTACCGCCATAGCGCCATTATCAGACATGCATGGAAACAAATGATTGGTGGTAAAAAAAAAAAAAAAAAAAATCAGATCTTTGAGGAAAAAAATAAAAATATTGTATGGCACATTATGCTTTGAAGCATGGTCCGATGATGAGTAAAAAAGAGCAATAAAATGAAAGAAGTACCTTGAGTAAACCAAGACGGAAGTAAGGCCAACCATATGCTTTACAAATTACTCTAAACAATAATGATTTCGACTGATTTTTATGTTCTTCAGCTACCCAACATCTTAAAAATGTATCATGACAAGGAGATGGCATGAGATCCAATGGTAATGAAACTAAATCTTCAAGGTCAAGTTGCTTTGTCACACCAAGGCTCATCATTGGATTGACAAATTGGAAAGTTAACATGTGCCAGTATTGTGCAGCTCTGGTCACCTGCATGATTAAATCAGAAGTGATATTACAAAAGGAGTTCTGAAAAAGAAGGCACAAAAGAATGGTGTTAAAACCTTGAGTAATATTATTCTTATGAAGGTGAGAAACATACATACCGGATCAAAAACGTGATGCTCCTCTTTGGTATCATAAGAGAGGAGTGGGTCTTCAAGTAAATCATATTTGCTGAAAAGTGGATGAAATACAAGTTTCATATTCTTTGTTGAAGAAAAATAACTCGCTTCTAAAATATTTCAACAGATAAAAAAATTATAAAAAAGAGTGATAAAGATAAAGATGTCCATATACAAAGCGCATTTTTATCATAAATTGGCTATTCACCAAGTGTAAATGAACCCAAGAAAAGACACCTGAGAAACCTCAAAAGCTGGTAGTAACAAGAAACCCTTAGTTTGCACAAATGTATGAATAAATATACTGAGTGGATCACCCACATTTAGATTTAACCAGACTTTCACCAATTACTTTAGATTCATGAATCTAGGCGAAGGCAATCTAACAATTACCTGGTCATATCAAACTTTCCACTTTCTATAAATCTTGAAATTGAATAAATGGTTAAAGTTGTTAATCTTTTGCCAAGAATTTTGGTTATACTTCTACCACATGATAAGAATACAGTTTACTTAATACAGAAAATGAAAACCATGGATAAAAAGGCTGCATCATTCAAAATGCTCCAAGTATCCAATCTGATGTGCATGCTACAGGGCTTCTTCCAAAGAGACAAAGTGTAACAGTATCTCACACATTAAAGATTGTGTTGATGAGTTGTACTGTTAGTCATATATTTTTCAAAGATCCTATTGCTCTAAACAGTTTATGACTTTCAACTCATATCTTATGCATTTTTTTTTCTCTGGTCAATTTTTCATATATAATAATATGTGTTCTACTATTTTAATCTTTTAGTTACTCATAATAAACAAAATTTAACATTTCTTCTCTGGCCATAATAAACTGAAATGTTACTTTTGACAATTCACGTAATGGTTAGAAATGTTATTCCAAAATTGAGAATGGCATTACAGGCCCACATGAAATGTGTCCCCCCATTTTTTTGAGTTATTAGCAAACCCAAGGCAAGAAGAATCTACCCAAATAGGTCAGCAGTTGCAGTCCTAGGACATTAAAACCTTAGTCGCATGAGCTAGTAACATCAAATTTAGAGCCTTATCAACTATCACATCCAACTTTATCACTTCACCAAGGAATTATAATCAAAATACATTTCACTGTACATTCAAAAAAATTAACAAGATTAACATATGCTAGCATCATGTATGTATAATAATTGATTGTTAATAACTTTATTTGGAATTTAATGAAAGAAATAGGTCTTTATGACCATTAGAATTTCCTCTAAATTCATTAATGTCACAAATTTAAAAGTTAAACGTAAGCAATCTTCTGCACAGATAAAATCTAATTTAACAGGTCAAACTTGAAAATTGTTCATAAATAATTGGGAAACCATTGCCATTACCTCTCTTCAGTAGGGGCCTTTGCTATTCTGGTTATGTTGATGAACAAAGTAAACAATATTTCAACAGTCACCGATGAACTCTCCTTAAAACAGGTTATTGTCTGTCCATAAAGTTCTCAATAAATCACCACATAACTTTTACATCACAAAATTAGGGAAACTAAACAGCATTAGAAGTCAAAATAAAACAGTCAAATGTAAACATTATTTTAATGAAACTTTTAGAATGTGATGGGCCGGAAGTCAGACAATGAATCACAGTAGATTTCAAATTTAATAAAAAATCAATATTACATGCAATACTGAATGATAAAACTAATGCATAAGTTAAAAAAAACGAGCAGCACAATGGAAAAATATGTCCTAAAGAAAGAAATTATGTGATACCTTCAATGAAGAAAAGGTGGTGTATAAACGAGGAATCCCCGTGATAGGTTTCACAATCCACCAACAGCAGAAAAATGGATTGCATAATAGAGGAAACCAACATGAGAACTTTGACACAAGCATAATGCTCATCTATTGCAATGAAACACGAAGATGAAGCGTCAGGACCAAAGGATAATAGAAACAGGAGATCTAGGCTGCGACACTTTACCCATGAGGCCAGCTGAGAAGATCTATAAAACCATTCATGATATTCAGGCATGCTTTTCCCCACAAGAGCAAGCATCTCATAGAAAGAAAGAATTGTTCCAAGAGCAAGCAGAATATTCAACAGCACCTTCTCCAAGAGGCCCAACCTCGGACTCTAAGTAGATAGAAAAAAATTATCAGTGGCAAGAAGACAAATTCGATAGCTATTGAGATGATCTACTTCTTAATGGCCAAGAATTTATGATCCACATAGATTCAAATATACAGCTGGCTGAAACTAAAACAGGACTAACTTGGATGTACTTTTCATCCTTTAGAAAAATGTACACTGCACGGATGATGGACAATGGAATGCAGAAATTTCAAAAATCATCAATATCGGTACAACACTGCATATCCTTGCAGCATATAAAATGAATTCATGTGACATTTGTGTGATGACTTATCTATTTGGATGTGATTTAATGTCTTTATATCATGAAGGGTTATGAATCAGGTAAATGTTATTTATTATGCCAAAAAATGAGAGATTGTCCACAAATTCTCCAGCAAAAAAGGAAAGACAGTCCTCAAACAATCATGTGTTGTCACAGCATATCAGATTGGTGGCATATATGGCATTTGCTATATAGTGGAAATCGATGGAAAATGGATATCCATATAGTAGCTCACTTACTAAAATTATCCATTGTGAGTGTGAGTTTTTGCATCATACATCATATATCATCACCCCGAAAGTCCAATCATAGATGTCTCTTGTCCATAAAAACCAGAGAAAAAAAAATGTCTCAACTAGACGTCTTCTCACTGTCACAGAATAGATTTCAAGGATCATTGATTTATACCAAAATGGGAAAAATGATTCTAACCAACAAGATACAGATTGTCCTTGTCACAAACTTTTACTGCCCTCTATAATTAACAGAACTTCAAATGCTCTGTTCTATTAAGATCAGACCAGCCAAAAAAAAAAAAAAGAACACTGTTGACTATTGCAGTCCTATCAGAAAACTATGTTATCAACTTAAAGGTTTAGGAAACAATTTGCAACAGCATACAGTGTAAAACCATTATTTGAAATCAATAAGATCTTCACAGATTCTATCACATCAATCTAATGTTGCAATAATTAGTGGAAAAAAACAGAACAAGAGCACAGTGCATGTCTATGCGTACCCCCACCGTACTTCTTGAAGCATTCCTCTGAGTCACCCAAAGAACAATAAGCAAACCTACAGTCACCATATTCCCTCCAAAACCAAATATCGTACCATATTCATTAAGGATACAAACAAATAACAACAAAAAAGAAAAAAATCACAAGGGAAAAAATTATTCTAACAATCACATTCTTTCCTAGTCCTAAAAACCAAACTTTCTTGCTTCTCATAGAGACAACTTTTCTCGCAATCCTTGTGTCACAAAATCCAACAAAACTCATGGATCACACAAAACAATGCATATAGAAGCGACTGACATCACTTAAATATAAAGAAAAACAACCTTGATAGCAAAACAACAAAAAATCACAATGGTTGATGATATCAAACACCATATTTTCTTTAAGCAAGAGCCAATGATTTCTCAATAGAATGAACCATCTACTGTAAAATAGAGCATAGAACCATAACAAAGAAGGCACAACAAACTAAAATTCTATTCAAATGAATGAACAACCATGAAAACAAGAAAGGATATATGTCCTCAAAGCAAGAGGAGAAGCCATTTCCATCCAAAACCTGCAAGAATGAAGAAATATCTAAAACACAAGAATCAAGAATCAAGAATCATTTTTATCAAACAGATAATAATAATAATAATCAAGAATCAAAAAACCATGGACATACATCAAAAAAACGAATTGAGAAATTAGAATAATAAGATAGAAGGCGAAAATGAGAACCTTGGAGCAGATGGAACCCATGGCAATGGTTTCTTACTAAAACAAATGATCTTGAGAAACCAACTTAAAATTCACTCATCATGTAAATGAGAAACCATGAAAAGAAGAAAAGATTATATGCCCTCAGAGCAAGAGGAGACGCCATTTCCATCCCAAACCTACAAAATCAAAAAACATCAATAAAAAACAACAACAACAACAACAAAAAAAAAAAACAAATATCAAGAATCAAGAAACGTCGAGATACATCAAAGCACAAAACGAGGGTTTCAAAGAACAAAATAGAAGGCGAAAATGAGTGCCTTGGAGCAGATGGAAGCCATGGCGAAGGGAGAGAAGGCGGGAAGGGAGGTGAGAAGACTGACGAGTGAGGAGAAGAGAGGGAGGGTTTCAAAGAATGGCACTCTTTGTAATTTTAGGGTTCTTCAGTGGCTATCTATTTAGGTTAGTGCTGGAATCTCACGCGCGGTGGAGATGACGTCATAAAGCGCGCCTTTTTTTGGGCTGGGCCCAATCCGCGCTGACGTGGCCCGCAAAATCTTTTACGTTTCACGTGCCACCCAACAAAGTGCAACCAGCGCGTGCTTGTTTTGGCAAAATAACACTGAATTAATAAAATAATTCAAAGTTTGAATTTTATTTTGTATTTTTATTTTTATTCTTTCTAAATAAAAATAATACCAACTTTTAATGAACTAATAATCGAATTTCGATCCAGTAGACTCGGTTCCGTGATAACTATCACTTAACCAAGACGATAAGGTCATTCTTAACCATGGAATTATAAATTTTATTATTTTTTATTATATAATCTAGGGATAGATCGGTAATTATATTAAAAAATTTATACCCTTTACTTTAGAAGTTATTAAATAAAGATAATCCAACGGATAAGATTTAGCGACATCTCGGTTCTATAATAACTATCACGGAACCGGTTCCGTGAGATCATTTCTGCTAATAATCCTCTAAAGTTAAGTATTCACAAAAAAACCTCATAACTTTAAGTATTTTTAGATGGTCCTTCTTTTTTCTAACATATTATTTTTCAAAGTTTTCGCACATAAAAGTGACTGATGTTGGTATAAAGTTAGCTGATATTAACAAAATTGTCTTTCAGTTTTTTAAGTGAGATAAAATAAACTGACAAAGTAAGCTGCATTAAATGAAAAGTAAGAGTAAATTTTTTGGAAGGGTCCCAAACTATGGTTCAGTTACGTTTTGGGTCCCATTCTTTAATTTATTTCAAAATGGATTTCCAACTTCGAAATGTGTTTCACCGGCTGGATACCATGGTAATTCCGGCCAATTTGTTACCACGTGGCTGCTGTGAAATCCCTGTCATCAAGTATTTGAATGCCACGCGGACTGTAACTCCACATCATCAGCCCCTCACGTGACCACTAACCCGTCTCCTCTCCCCCCACCCACGTGTCGAGGAACCACGGTCACCATCAACAACAAGCTTAGCATCTTCTCTTCTAGGTTCTTCCGCCTTGGGAGAAAGACAGGGAAAGGAGGTTCTTCAGTTCGGCGAAGTTTTTGGTGTCATCTATTACCATCGGCGTTGAAGTAGAAGAGTGTGGGCGCACTCCTTGAAGATGGCTGTCAACTGGGAGAGACGGCAGGAGGGCGACGACGCGCCGGAGTATTGTGAGTAGACCTTACCGAAACCCTAAAACCTCAGACATTGTAGACCTTCTGGAATGGATGTATATGTCATGATTTGTTGATAGATTTCTCATTAGGACGTTTTAAGTTTTTTTTTTGTTGGATGGATGTATATGTGACTGATTTTGTTATTTTTTAGATTTCTCATGGTTGATATAGGCATTGCTGTTGTATTGCATTGTTGTTCTGCGTTTTAACTAACTAAACTTATGTCTTTTAAGGAGGAACCACTAGAGTGTCTGTCTCCTTGTATGTGGCCCACAACATGTGGTTAATTATTAATTCTTTACTTCTCTTCGGCCGTAGATGCCCGAAATTTTGAATTTTGTCTTTTGTTCTTGTTTGCTGAAATTATAGTTTCAATTGATTCTAAAAGTAAGTATATTGCTGAAAAATTCACACTTGAAGAGGCACTAGTTTTCTTATAGATATTGCTTGACATTAAGAGGAATTTAGTAGTGGTGGGTGACTCTTTTGGCAATCAATAATTTAGGTTTATTTTGCATGATATCATAGAGTGGGTATTTTGTTAAGTTGTTTCATAGATTTTTCTCAAAATGACAATAATTCTTACCTATATGAATTTGTTTTTTATGTTTGTATGGAATATATGTGGACATTGATGAAAGAATCAGCTATCATTGAGATTGGATTAATTATGAGGCTTCTTATATTGTTTCTTATGTTGTTTCTTATTACAACATCCCTGTTGTATCTTTTTTCAGTTTCTGATTGATGCCTGGCTTTCCACATTGTTTCTTTTGTCTCTATAAGTGGTGTTTGATAACTTTTGGCCTTATATTACTCTATAACAAAATTTTTTGGGAGGGTCCCAAACTATGGTTCAGTTACCTTTTGGGTCCCATTCTTTAATTTATTTTAAAATGGGTTCCCAACTTCGAAATGTGTTTCACCGGCTGGATACCCTGGTAATTCCGGCCAGTTTTTTGGAGGGTCCCAAACTTTGGGTTGATTACATTTCATCTTCTATATAATCATAAATCAAAAAAAGTTCAAACAAGATCATAAAAATAAAATCCTAGATATGAGACAAAATCTTTGTGTTTTTGAATAGAATATTGTGTTTTTGAATAGAATATTATGTCTCTCATCTTTCTATATTATTAGTTAAGGACATTATTATTAGTATGAAAATCTACAATTTAAAATAGTAATACAATGTTTGTGTTTATTTGAATGCATTTATTTGCTGCATATGGCAATGTGTTTGTAAATATGGCAATGTGCTTATTATTGCAATGCATTTTCAGTACCAGCAGGGGATTTGTTCTCAATAAGAATACATTATATGGTGGACGACATTGAAGGTTTTGCAGGTTATATTGATTATTGTTGTGCAGATCAAATGTCTAGGTTAGAATTGCTTTCAATGGCCACAGAGTTTGGGTTAGATACAAAAGGTTGTAGTTTATGGTGGTTAGATGTATATGGTGGAGATAAAGGGTTGAAAGAGATTCAAAATGATTTAGATGCCCTAAAAATGGCAATGACTGTAGGGCGATGTAAGGAAAAATGTGTGTATGTTAAATTTGCATTGATTATTTGTGGTGGAGGTTCTAATGGTGAAGGTATAGAGGAAGAACAAATCAGTAGGTTGGAGTTATTGAAAGGAGTGGAAGAAGATGAAGTTGGTGCTGAAGATGATTTAGAAGACATTCTAGTGGGTGGGCAACGAGGGGGGAAAGTAGTTGATGAGGAGAATGATTTGCATGACTCAGATTTTAGTCTTAATGATGGGGATACAGATGTAGAAGATGGTGACAATGTTAGAAGGCCTACTGTAGACATAGATGAACAACCTAGAGAAATAGGAAGTGATGGCAGTGTGGAGTCAGACTATGCTGGGTCTGAAGAACTCCAATCATGCTCTTCAACAGATGAGGATGACTTAGTGACTGCGAAGCCTAGATATGCTGAATTTAATAGTGAGGTGGACAGCAAGAATCCCCAATTTAAGATAGGAATGAAATTTGCTAGCTTCAAACAGTTTAGGGAGGCTGTTAGAAGTTATGGGATTAAAAATCGATATGTGATGAAATTCAAACCAAATAACAAGAAGAAATGCAAGGCATTTTGTAAGAAAGGGTGCCCTTTCTACCTATGGGCCTCCCCTATGGTGAATGACAGGAGCACAATACAGATCAAGACTGGGAATTTGGTGCACGAGTGTACAAGAGATCATGTCAATAGACATGTCAATGCCCAGTGGATTGCAAACACTTATTTAGAACAATTTAGGGCAGATCCCTCTTGGAAACTTGCTGGGGTCATCCAAGCTGTGAAGACAAACCAAGAAGTTGATATTAGCAGGGTTAAGGCCTATAGGGCTAAGTGTATTGCACAAAGGTAAACAAATCCAGAGTTTAATTTGTTACTTATATTGTTTTTATTGTAATTCTGGTTTTAATCTAGCTGTACATTTCTTTGTTGAAAAGGATCATTGATGGTGATGAAGAGTCTCAAATGGCAAGATTACATGACTATAAAGAGGAGCTATTGAAGACTCACCCTGGTTCCACCATCATTGTCAATTGCAATGGTGAAGGTGTATTTGAAGCCCTTTATGTCTGCTTGGCACCATTAAGAGAAGGTTTTTTAGCAGGTTATTTCTACCATTTTTTTTTTTTTGAAACATAATTGATTGCACAGAGTAATGGTAGTGTTTTTAACAGGTTGTAGGCATCTCATTTCTGTGGATGGATGCTTTTTGAAGGGCTTGTATGGAGGCCAACTACTTTGCGCTGTTGGGATAGATGCAAATGATTGCATCTATCCCATTTCTTGGGCTGTGGTGAATAAGGAAAACAAGGACAATTGGAAGTGGTTCTTGCAGGTGATGAAGTGCAACTATTTTGTGCTGATATATGTTCTATTGTTCTTGAGTTTTTTTTTTATTCTTGTCCGCAGGTGTTAGCTGAGGACCTGAGGATAACTGACAGCAAGAAGTGGGCTTTCATATCAGATAGACAAAAGGTAAGTGGCTATAATTTTGACTTTGTTTTTGAAAACCTGTTCTGGATTGATATGTTCTGCTAGAGAATATTCTATGTTCTGCTGGAGTTATATGTTCTGCTGTTTTTTAGTTATATGTTGTCTATTTTATGTTCTGGAGTTATATGTTCTGGAGAATATTCTATGTTCTGGAGTTATTTTAGTTATATGTTCTGCTGGAGTTATATGTTCTGGAGAATATTCTATGTTCTGCTGGTGTTGTCTATGTTCTGCTGAAGTTATATGTTCTGTTGTTCTACTTATTCTATGTGGTGTTCTGGATTTATATGTTCTGCTGGAAATTTTAAAATGTTCTGTTGTAATTTTAAGTTTTTTAAAATGTTCAGTTGATTGCACTATTAAGGACTTATTTTAAGTTTTGGAGTTATCTATTTTAAGTTTGTCTGATTGCACTATTAAGGACTTATTTCTTTTACATTTATATGTTCAGCTATAGTGTTTAGTCAATCATTCTTTCAAGGTCTCACTATTAATTCTACAATTTTGTTCTCTCCTACCTACTGTTTGCTTGGTTCTGGTTGGTATTGGTGGCCACATTAAACAAATTAGGGTTTAATGCCTGCAATTGCGGAGGTTTTTCCATTTAGTGAGCATAGGTATTGTGTGCGTCATATTCACACCAACTTCAAGAAAACATTTAGAGGCAAAGCCCTTAAGGACCAACTTTGGTCTTGTGCTAGGGCATCATACTATTCTACATTTGAAAGAGAGATGGAAATTTTGAAGGAGATGTCTGTCGGGGCCTATGAGTATATGAAAAAAATAGACGCCAAACATTGGAGTAAATCACACTTCCAAAGTCAATTTAAGTGTGACATCCTGTTAAATAATTTGTGTGAATGTTTCAATAGCAACATTGTAGAAGCCAGGTTAAAAGGTATCATCACCATGAATGAGATGATTAGGACTCTATTGATGAAAAGAATTCAGAAAAGGAGGGATGCAATGCAAAAAGTAACAACAATGTATTGCCCTAGAATATTAAAAAAACTTGAAAAACTCAAACAAGCTAGTTGGCTTTATACCACAATCTGGTCAGGTGGGGATACTTATCAAGTTGGAGGTCCTGACGGCCAGTTTGTGGTTAACAAAAAGCATTCTTGCTGTTCTTGTAGAAAATGGCAGTTGACTGGTGTGCCCTGCAGCCATGCAATATCTGTCCTTTATTATAACAATGAACGACCTGAAAATTACTTAGACAAATGGTACCAAGTTAGTACTTATATGGACACATATGCCCACATACTTTACCCAACACATGATAGAGGTTCATGGCCAAGGAGTGGATACCCACCTGTCGTCCCACCAGAACCAGTAAACAAAAGGAGGGGTAGGAAAACTTTGCTGAGGAGAAAGGAAATAGGTGAACAAAGTTGCATTAAGAAAGACAGAGTCAGTAAGAAGGGAGTGAAGATGAGGTGCAGCATTTGTGGTACAGTGGGACATAACAAGAGGTTTCACGGAACTCAGGTGACTAACCTTTTCATGCTAACTTGCATTTTATCTGTTGTACTATCTTACTTAATTATTATATATTGCCCTCAGGCCAACAAAACTTGTGCAAGTGCACAGGTAGATGGAGGACCAAGTGCAACAAATACAGCTTCAGAAGAACCCTTATCAATGGTCAGTAATTGCTTACATATTCTGATATATATTTTATGTACTTAATTACTTAAGTTGTCTATTTGTAGGTTATTGAAATCCCAGTTGAAGGAGTCCAGGAAGCAGCATTGGTAACAGACAACACAACAAATCAAGGACAACATGTGAGTTTATGTTTCCAGCCATTTTAGTATTTATTTTATTTTGTTTATGCCATCAACAATGTTCTGAGATATATTATCCTGGTACATTGAATTTTTATTATCATGTCCAATTCCCAACTGTAGGTGGACCAGACCTCAGCAAGAACACAATCTAGATTCCCAAAATTAACTACAACGGGTGGGAAAAAAACAAGCAACATTCGAAATGATGATGGAACAATTGACATACACCCACAAAAGAAACACAAGGATGCTGCAGGAGGGACAAGAGTAGCTGATCCTGACAAAAGGAAAAGGGTTTGGCTACCATGAATGAGCTGGAGCCTTTTTTTTTGGTTAAAATGATTCAGCAGCAGCAAAGGGGGTGGGCATGTAACCATTTCTTTTTTTTTTTGGTCAGTTGGGTACTAGAACAATTTGGGAACTAGAATACTTACAATTTTTTTGTCAGGTTGGAGCAGCAGCAGCAGCAGCAACAACAAAGGAGCTAGAGCCTTTTTGGCCAATTTGGGTACTAAAATTAGCAGCAGCAGCAGCAAAGGAGCTGGAGCCTTTTTTTGACAACTTGGGTACTAGATACAGCAGCAGCAACAAAGGAGCTGGAGCCTTTTTGGCCAGTTTGAGTACTAAAATCAGCAGCAGCAGCAGCAAAGGAGCTGGAGCCTTTTTTTTTGGTTAAAATGAATCAATTGCAACTTGGACTGGTCATGTAACCTTTTTTTTTTTGTCAACTGAGTACTAGAATATTTGCAAATTTTGGTCAGGTTGGTACCATCAGTAAACATTATACCCAATGTAACCATGTAGCTTTGTAATTTTTTGTTCAGGGCTAACTTGAAAACATCCTGTACCTACTATTACAATCAATGAAAAAATCTGCAGGAATTCTTTTTATTTGTATGATGGGAAATTGAAAATCTATTCTACTTATACAATTGCCAACCTGCACAGTCAAATTTTGGTTTTATTGACTTGTCTCATCATTCAATTTGGTGCCATTGACTTGTCTCATTTAATTTATGCCAACCTGCACAAGTAGTGCATATTATATAAGAATAGCTCATACTATATAAGAAACAATATTGACTTGTCTCATTATACAATTGCCAACCTGCACAGTCAAATCATCATTCAACAGGTTTTTCCATTGACTTGTCTCATTTAATTTATGCAGAACTTAAACAAACTAACAAGATAAATATATGATAAACTGGCAAAAGAATAGCTCATACTATATAAGAAACAATATTTTCAAGATACAAAAACACAGGTATGCTAATTTGATTGGTGTTTAAAAAAATTTACAGCAACTATGCTTCACTTATAAACAGTGTACAGCCAAAATTGAATATAAATTTATGATCTAATAACACAACACAACTGACCAATTCAATGTGCACATGAGGAACAATGTGCACAGAAACTCTTTACTTGGCATTTTAACAAGCATTTGATATGCCAGGACTATTTTTCTAACAAACTCAAACTCCTAACCAACTCTTAATCTTTAATTACAACCATTCAACATAACTAATTAATCAACTCGATAATTACTTCTAATTACTATATATTACAAACATTACTTAGTCGACTCTTAAAACTCGGTGGCCTCTGTTCCTTGGCTGGCTCCAGCGCATGCTCCTCTTGACGCACTCTATCTCTTTCAGCTATATCAACCTTCGTAACATGCAATAATAGACGACTGCCATCTAGAGAGCTCGACTGGGTATTATCACCAAACCGACGGCAAGATCTGAGATCTTCCTGCTTGTGCCTTCTCCTGGTCTTTCTCCCTTAGCTCTCTAAGATCATTTTGAAAGGGGGGAGAGGGTTTAGTGATCACGTGAGGGGCTGCTGATGTGGTTGCTGATGTGGCCTTCACATCCGCGTGGCATTCAACCTGTTGCTGACAAGGTCTCCACAGCAGCCACGTAGGTAACAAAATGGCCGGAGATACCTGGGTACCCAGCCGGTGAAATACATTTCTAAGTTAGGTATCCATTTTGAAATAAATTAAAGTTTGGGATCCGAAATGTAACCAACCTAAAGTTTGGGACCCTCCCAAAAAATTTACTCTGAAAAGTAAACTGTTAGAAAAAAAATGATTGTCTTGTAAATTTAAATGTCAAAAGGTATATCTGAAATATTTTAAAACTTTCAACGAGTTAAACTTTTTTAGTTAATGAGAATGAGTTATAAAATTTTCCATAACAATTGGTAGGAAATTTATTTTCTAAAAAACATCCCCTGAATCTAAACCGGACCAAATTTGGAATGTGATCATTTAAGATTTCTTCAAAGCATGATTATTAAACTTTTTTAGTTAATGAGAATGAGTTATAGAAGATTTGAGCCTAAATAAAAAATCCACATTATTAAAAAAATATATATTGATTTGTATTCAAATTCCAAGCAATGCATGATGATGATGATGATGATGATGATGATAAATATGGTTTTTGCTTCATATTAGTGATGATGGTTTGTTATCTTGAATCAAAAGATGGTTTTTATCCTGTTTGATTTTTAGTTAAAATGTGTAATAATTTGTTTATCCTTAGCCATATGTTCTCCATGAAACTTTTAATTAATTAATATGGTCCAGGAATGCGGTTGAATGAGGGTTGTCAATGATAAGTAATCTTGCAGCAATTGAAAGAAATTATTACATCAATGTTTCCATATTTGTGGGCCCAAAAATAATATATACACATAATAATAATAATAATAATAATAATAATAATAATAATAATAGCATTCCATTTATTTGCTTCGTTCAATTTGAAGTGAACTATATCTTATGCATACTAAATAGAAATTATAAACAATTTTATGGGTATATTTGTAACTATGAAAGAGTGTTGATTGCTCTCAAATATTTATATCAATATGACAATATATAATGATAAATTAATAATCATCAACAACCAAAAAAGTACTTGCTATATATATATATATATATGGATAATTGTTAATGATTCAAGCAATCTAGCAAGTGCTTTTTTTTCTCTCACTTTCTCTGTATGATTATAAACATATGCTTTAGATATAATGATTTCAACTATATATATATTTGATTAACTATGTTGAGCACCAAATAATCTGTGTTTTTTAATGCTGCGTATTTGTCTTCATAATGTGGATTTTTCAATTGAAGTTTTGCATCCAGCCTTTTATCTTTGTATTTTTTTTTTATATAATATATATAAATAAACAAATAATAGCTAATTATTTTTTGATTCATTAACACTGAATTTTTTTTTGCATATATTAGCCATATTTTTACCACAGGAACTGGTTTGAATTTCAGTTGATGAATAAAGTATTGATTTGGTACTAGTCTTTAATTTGGTTTTTTGCATTTTATAAAATAAATAAATAAATAAACAATAAAAATTACAATTTTGGCATGTGCTTAGAGTGAGTTGGATCATTAAATATATAAATAAATGAGATTTATGGTGGCCATAGACCAAGATAGGTTCAACTGATTTCATGTTTAGGGTCAAGGTCAGATAATAAGATGCTTTTTAGATAAGGGATCGTGAGTAGCTGCTTTTATTATTATTTATTTATTGCAATTTTTATTTAACTTTATGTTTCAATATATTTGAGTGAACTTAGGCAAAAGTACTGAGACAAAAATCATAATACTAATATATATATATATAAAAGTTTATCCAAACTAACTTAAATGCATTTTTATTTAAAATATCAAAATAATTAATGACCTAACTTTTACATTGTTTAATAGCAATAAAACAATTTTTTAAAATTGGGAAGGGTTGTCTTGCGCTAATAATAAAAGGTTTTTATGCTTTTAAATAAGACGGACAAGCCACTCCAGCCCCACCTCAACTAATGTTGTTAGGAACTCATCCCTCAAATTCTCACTCTTCAAAGAAAAGAATTATCATTATTTTAATGTTGTCATAAAAAAATCATTAATATAAATATTTTTAATTAGCTCATGGAGTGAGGGCACAAAGACTTCATTAATCCACTATAACATCACTTATTCTAAATTTTAAAATTTTTAATTTTCAAATATATTTATCTATGATTTTATATAAACTTTTCATTACTTTCAACTAATATAAACTTTAACATGGGTTGAAATAAAATATATCCTCACACATTTATATGCATTAATGAATTAATCAATAATGTCCATGATCTATCATATATTCATATGGCAATGTACTTAAAAACAACATGCCAAAAAGGATTTTTTTTTATTTTTTACAAAGATAAGTGTGACAATACAAGAGGTTATTAAAAAAATAACTATAAAATACACCACTTACAATATCTTATCAAGTGTATGCATAAAAGATTTTCAGAAACTTAATATAACGAATAAATCTCTCTATCATGCAACCATGAAGAGAAAAAAAAAAAATGACATACTTCTATAGAAGATCAAATAAACAGTATTAATCATATTAAAAATTATAATATATGCATGTGCTTGCCTTAGAGTGAGTTGCATCATTAAATATATAAATAAATGAGATTTATGGTGACCATGGACCAAGCTAGGTTCAACAGATTTCAAGTTTAGGGTCAGTGTAAGATTGATTATAAGATGCTTTTTATCATAATTTTTATTTAACATTGTTTTTTAATGAATACATAGGTAAGCCATAAACTCTGCCTCTCTTATTTGACAGAAGAATAAAATAATAAATTCTCCTACAAGAGAAATGGTTTATTCAACAATTTTTTTTTTTTTACAAATATTTATTCAGCAATCTCACGAGTGACATGTTGAGATGCATTATTTTTTAATTAAAAATATTTTACAACGATGAAAATCTAAACATTTCATCAATCTTGTGTGAATTAAGATACTTGAGTAAACTTAGGCAAAAAAGTATTGAGACAAAAATCATTACACTAACACACACACATATATATATATTAATAAGTTTATCCAAACTAACTTAAATGTATTTTTATATAAAATATCAAAATAATTAATGACCTAACGTTTACATTATTTGATAGCAATAAAATAATTTTTAAAATTTGGGAAGGGTTGTTTTGCGCCAATAATAAAAGGTTTTTATGGCTTTAAATAAGATGGACAAGCCACTTCAGCCCCCCTCCCCTGACTCAACTAAAGTTGTGAGGAGCTCATCCCTTAAATTCTCATTCTTCAAAGAAAAAAAATCTGATTATTTTAATGTTGTAACAAAAAAAAAAATCATTAATGCAAATATTTTTAACTAGCTCATGGAGTTAGGGCACAAAAACTTCACTAATTGACTATAACATCACTTATTCTAAAATTTAAAATTTAAAATTTTCAAATATATTTATCTATGGTTTAATATAAACCTTTCATTATTTTTCATTAATATAAACTTTAACATGGGTTGAAATAAAATATATCCTCACTCATTTAAAAAAAATGAATAGATTTTCATAAACTTAATACTACAAATAGATGTCTCTACCATGCAACCATAAAAGGAAAAAAAGACAAATTTCTATAGAAGATCAATTGAACAGTATTATTACATTATTTACATAATATTATAATAACATCGTCAATCTAAAAATTAAATTTTGAGCCTGCTTATTTACTATTTAAATAATAATAAAGTGCTAGTTGTTAAAAAGAATAATTTGGATATTAATTGAGATTTAAAATTTTTAAATAAAGATAAAAATTTAAAAAAATAAAAATGATCGATGGAGAACAAGCTTGTGTGTGGACCATTTGATGGATGGATTAAAAGGGTCGATCCAATGAATGCTCATCATTTAAATCATTTGATCTTTGTCTACTTTAACAGGTTCAACCTCAAAGTTTGCCTTTTCTTATCTTTCTCTTTTACTTTTTTTTCACTCTTTTATTTATTGAGCATGCACTCATGGTAAATGTCATTGTAAATTGATGTGGATTCCCATCAATTCATGCCTTCTTTCTTTTCAACTTAAAATGTAAATAATGTTTACAATTATCTTCAATAATTTGTTTTTTTTTTAAATAAATTTAATATGAAAAATACAACAACATATATATGCACTAAAACTTACCAAATTCCAAGGAATGAGGTCATGTATGTGGTTCTATGAGTACAGTCTTTGTTTTCAAAATCATTAAACTGTTTAAAAATTGTGTCTGTGTGTATTTATATATTCCAAAAAAGTACAATTGCACTTTGAACTTTGTCTGAAATTTACCCAACCTGGTGACTATATTTTTGCATGTTTGGTTATGGGTGAAATTAATATTTTAAAAGAAGGAATCTTAATCAAAATTTTACTTTATTGTTTGATAAAATAAAACAACTAAAACTGAACTTTTTAAAAAGGAAAAACAAAAACTTGATTAGAAGAGAATCACAATTGACAAACAAAAGTAAAAAAACAAAAAAAAGGAAAAGAAAAAGAAAGTAAAACAGCATCCAATGTCCACAGTGAATTGTTACTTTTTTTTTAATAAAATGGGGCCAATATTTGCTTTCTATTTTTGCAGAAACATGTACTTTTGCAGAAACATTCAATTCCATGCAATAACTCACTCCTCAATATGTTTTTCATGATTCTCACACATCTATTTAAATTAATGCTATATATATATATATATATATATATATAGAGAGAGAGAGAGAGAGAGAGAGAAAAAGAGAATCACGTCCAAGGTGAGGGCACAGTTCGGTAATGAACGCTGCTCACACTGCTCCCCCACGTGTCCGTCTCTAATTAGACGTTTATCGTTTTTTTCAAAAAAAAAAAAGATGTGTATCATAAATACGTCCATATATTAAAAACTATGAACGTTGTTGAAAATTATTGGATTTTAATATAATAATTATATAATGGGTAGTAAATAATACACTGTGTTTATAAATAATAATATAGGAAAAAAATAAGATACACAATATTTTATGTAATAATTAATACTCACTGTAGCAACATTATTATTACTATACTTAATTATGAATGTTTATAGTTGATACATTCTAATATATAGGCCAAATCTCCTGTAAACATGGATATGATATATAGAAGGTTTGTTTATCATCATTGGATTTTAATTCAACAGTAATCAGTGTTTAAATGAATAATGACATAGTAAAACATAGGACCTTTGAAGAAAATTTTAAAATAAAATCCAAACATTTATCCACCATTCTTTTCTATGTTTCTTTTATTTAGGGGCATTGGGTCATAACCATCCAAACTTATTTTTTTTACTAGACTTATAGTAAAACTATGAAATAAAAAACACTTACCCAGTACCCACCCGTTTCTTTATCTGTCTCTTTTTTTTTAATTAATTTTTTTAACATATATGGTATATGGTTATCAACGGCGGATATTCACATATATAAATATACATATCTTTTGACATTTTGCAAAAAGCTTTAAAAATGCCACTGAATTGAAAGTGTACGACAATCTCTCACTGGTCGTTATTAAAGCAGATTGCAGGGGGGTATTTGCATAAAAAAGCCGGTAAAAGAAGGGTGACGTCATCGATGACGTGTTAGCCTATCATTAAATGCCATCAGATCCGTCTCTTCATAGCCGTCCGATCAAGTCCATAGCCGAAAGCGGAGCACGCCATCGAGCCATTAATTAGCCTCCTGAACAGCGATAATAATAGACCTGTCTGTCTAGAATCACCCCCGGTCACCCCCTTTTTATTATCACCGCAATATTTTTTCTCCCTTTTTTTAATTAAGTGAATTTAAAAAATCGAGATTTTTTGGGTAAAAACCTGGAAACCAAATTAATGTAACAATAAATAATTAAATAAATATTTTTTAACAAATAATACTACCATTTTGATGGAGTATTGTGAAAAGAAGCAGATTATTTGGATTCCATGTTTTGAGGAGAGGGGGTAAGTTTACTGGGGGTTGTGATATCTTGCGAATTAATTAATGGTTCTCAGTCCTCAAGTAAGTCCAACCCGGGAAACACGTGGGTTGATACTCGATGGGGAAACGCGGTAAACGAATCTGGGAAACGCCTTTTTCTTTAGTTTTTTTTTATTATTTAAAGAATGTTTATATATATATATATATATTTATTTATATATTCCTATTCTTCAATGTATCTACTTTTTTTTTTTTACTGAAACTAATTAAATATTACATCATTATTGGCTTGCTATCAGCCTATCACTAGAGGTAATAAAAAAAAACCTATAATTAGGGGTAGAAACAACTCAGCTTCTAACTAGTTTTTCAATACCAAATAATCTCTTAATTTTTTTGGCATTAATTCTTTAAATAAAATATTTATATTTTTGTTAATAAATTTATACATTTTTGGTGTAATTTGTTCGTTTTATATAAAGAGAAATATGATGCCTGACTTAATTCATACGAGATAAGCCATAAGTTAATAAAAATATTATAAAAAAAACAAGGCATAACTCATTAATTTTTTATTCTATTTGTGGTTGAGACATCTCGAACAATTTGTCAATATAGATATATATATTATAAAAAAATTATTCATTGCTAAAATAACTATATAATATTTATTTTTAAAATTATTATTTATGTATTTCAAAATACTGCTGAGTGGGTTATCAATATAAAAACTCGGATGAAAATTTTTTAATTTATGATTTATCTATTTTAACAAGGCAATTTTATTTTATTTTATTTTTGTATAAACATTAATTTTAGTCAATGCACGAGTAAAATGCTCCTTGAAATCTTGGCTATAAAACAAACTATCTGGTTTGTTTTTACAGAGAAAAAGTCAAAATTATAAATAATTTTTATTAAATTTCAACGTAAAACAAGTGCTTATATTAATAATTTTTTTAGAAAATCAAAATAATAATTAACCAGAAGAACAAAACAGTGAGATGCTAAAATAATAATGACATGTAAGAATAAAAAAGAAAAGGAAAGAAACTGGATAACAATGTTGATATCATCTCAAGTTCTCAACCATAATAATATATATATTTTTTACATTAAAAATTTTGCAAAAAAATTATTTATTTTCATAATAATGTTTGGTATGTTGATTGAAAAATGATTTTGACTCGTGAATAATGAGATTTTAATTGGTGGGCCAATAATGTCTCTTATATACCCAACCTAAAAAATAAATATATATTTATTTACATCCGTATATATATAACTTTCAAAAACATTGTCTCCTTGTATTATCACTAAGTCCAATTCCACACATTCCCTTTGCTAACACGTCAATTATCCACTTCCATGCTTTCATTTCATTTTCCCATTTCCAACTTTATCTATTAATTCTTGAATTAATTTTTTTTATTAATTTAAGTTTAGATTCTTTGTATACTAAAATGATAGTAATAAATCTTTTATGTTGGTTTGAGTTTACCACCAAAATCTCATATCCCAGATGGAAATGTAAAATTAGATATTTATTTTTTGATTTTTTACATATCTTTAACTGTATAATTTTTTTTTAATAAAATAGATAAACTACAATGAAAATAAAACAGTGCATACTCGAAAAAAAGAATAACCACACATTAAAAAAATAAGACAGGAATCCTCACAAGAAGTGAGGGAACTACAAACAATTTGACTGTATCAGTTATACACTCTGTATATATTAAAAAAAACCATCAAAATTTTGATATGTTTAAAGTTATTATTTTTTAAATAAAAATTCTGATTCTTTTCACATGCATCAAAATATCTGATTTTATAAAATAAATATGATGTATATATATCACCTATATTTAGAAATATTTAATGACCGGTCCCTTCTCATCGGCAACCAAATCCATCTAATCAATGCATCAAAATTATCACATCAAAGCTAATTATCTATACATTTACTACTTTTATTTTAAAAAAATAATTTCCACGTAATTTATGATAATTATTAAAAAAAAAAGTAAGAAAAACTCAAAATAGTAAATTGACCATCCGACATACAATTTAATATTTATGAACAAAATACATTGTCAAAATTTTCATGCACTATAAAAAAAATTAAAAAATTTGTAAGGGGGCAGAATGAAAAAACCCATGATTTTTATGATTTCCACCTCCACATGTTCCTCTACTGTTGTTTCTTGAATAAACAGCAATGCAAACAAGGACTCTCTCTCTATGATGTGTCTCTTGTTTCTCTCTCTCCATGGTCCCCTACACAAAGCCCATAGCTCCCTTCCTCTCACTCTCTCTCTCCAGAGTCCAGAGAGAGCAAGAAGAGAGAGAGAAAGAGATCCTAGAGATAGAAAGGAGAGAGCTTGGGAGCAGTGTCTAGGCTGTAGGTGATGGTGTTTAGTGAATAGTTTGTGTGGATAGCGCCGCACCACCGAAAGCGACTAGTCTGCGCTGCTGATTCTTCTTCGAAGCCCCCCAAGCAACCCATATAACTCTCATAAAGAGAAAGCAAAAGGCTGCTGCTTAATCATCACTGATAAAGAGAAGCGTAGAGAGAGAGAGAGAGAGAGAGAGAGAGAGAGAGAGTGGGCTGGTGCGAGGCTGGACTGGAGAAGAGAGGAGGAGAGAGGAGGAGAGGAATGGAAGGGTGGAGGTGAAGGAAAGGTGGGATCTTGTTGGTTGGTGTTGTGGGATTTGGAGGAGAGATGAAGTATATGAAGTTGGGATCAAAGCCTGATGCTTTCCAGTCGGATGGGAGTGGTGTCAGGTGAGACTTTGGATTTGTTCTTGTTGGATGTGATAAAGATGGGGTTTTTCTGGGTTTGTTGAGGGATTTAAGGTCTGGGAATGTGGAAAGTTGGTTTTTTGTTTGATTTGTTTAGTTTTGGAATTTGGGTTTGCTTCAAGTTTTTTTTCATGGTTTTGTGGTTCTCTTTTGTTTGTTTTTGCCTTGATTTTGGTCTCATAGTTTATAATTTTTTCGGTGAAATTTGATGTTTATGTGTGTGTTTATTATTAGTTTTGTTTGGGAGTCTGCTGCTTTCTAACTCCAAGATGGTTGTTGAGTTTCATGGTTTTGTGGTCCCATTTTGTTGTTTCTTTTGCTGTTTTGGTTTTGGTGTGACAAATTCCAGTTTTTGAAGAAGCTAGTCAGAATGTTTTTCCTTTATAAATATATTTATATATTTGCTGACGATTTTTCTTTCAGTTTCCCTCTACTTGAATCTTTTGAGAAGGTTTTCTTTATGTGAAAATCATTTTTGTAGCTAATATTGTTCATATTTTTCTTGAAGTTGAGGAAATCGTTATGATCTTATCAATCTTAAATGTAGCTAGCTATTGGTTGTTTCCAAAGGATTTTTTTCAGTATCTGGATTTTTTTGTATAAATATCTATTTTCAAAAGGTGTTTTTCATTAACTGTCATACTGAAGATAAGGTGAGGATGTACTGCAACATTGGTGTTTTTGACTTATAGTCTCAGTGGTAAATTGTTAGCAGTGAACAGTGAGATTCCCATGCTCTGTTGCATTATTTCTGTAATATTGTCTATATTTCCTTAGTTTTCTTCTGGATGGAATACTCATGATACAAGACTAATAGTTAAGATGCTGTTCATATTAATTGTTGTTGTGATATTCTTGTGTGGGTTTGGTAATTTCTGCTTTCCAGTAGGTTTGTGTGTGTGTGTGTGTGTGTGTGTTTATTTTTTTGTTACTGTGATGTTGCACAGAACCATAATTTGAACTTCTATATGAAAAAGTCTCTGTTTTTTTTTTTGGTTTTTAATTGACTTGTTTGCAGGTATGTAGTGTCTGAATTGGCTACTGATATAGCTGTCATTGTTGGAGAAGTGAAGTTTTACCTACATAAGGTAAGTTCATTTTCTCCTACCATGCTTAAATCAGATTCCAATTTTGAGTTGATATACTGGATACATCATATATGTTCACTCTGCAAATAATTTTATTTTGTTGGTGAAGTTGGTATTTGCACTAGTCTTTGTCATGGCTTGGTTTCAAAGCTCTTAAATTCCTAATGTTTGGATTTTTACCATTGTAAAGTATTCCATGTTCTATTGGAAAAATTATTAGGATGTTAAGCTTGATCAAACACTTAATCAATTAATTGCTAATTCTTGGCATTGCACCGCGATGAACTTATTTAGTCACTCGCATGCAGTTTCCTCTTCTATCAAAGAGTAACAGACTGCAGAGGTTGGTGCTCAAGGCCAATGAGGATAGCGCTGATGAAATCTACATGCTTGATTTTCCTGGTGGACCCAAAACGTTCGAGACTTGTGCGAAATTCTGCTATGGCGTGACTGTCACACTTAATGCCTACAATGTTGTTGCTGTAAGATGTGCGGCAGAGTATTTAGAGATGACCGAGGGTGTTGAAAAAGGCAACTTAATTTTCAAAATTGAAGTATTTCTGAACTCCAGCCTGCTCCGTAGCTGGAAAGATTCTATCATTGCTTTACAGACTACAAAGTATTTGTTACCATGGTCTGAGGAACTGAAAGTGGTTGGTAGATGCATAGATTCCATAGCTTCCAAGACATCTGTTGATCCTTCTTATGTTAACTGGTCATATTCCTACAACAAGAGATCCGGAGCTTCAAATCAAATTGTCGAACATCATCAGAAGAAGATGAATGTTGTTCCCAAGGACTGGTGGGTTGAAGACATATGTGAACTCGATATAGCTGTTTACAAGCGAGTGATGATTGCAATCAAATCTAAAGGGAGAATGTCTTCTGATGTTATTGGGGAAGCTCTCAAGGCATACGCCTTTAGATGGTTACCTGATTCCTTTGATTCCCTTGTTTCTGATGACTATGCCATGAAGTATAAGTGTCTAGTGGAAACCATCATCTGGTTATTACCCGCTGATAAGAGTTCAGGTTGTTCATGTAGTTTTCTACTAAAATTGCTCAAAGTCGTTATCTTGGTCGGAGCAGGGGACTTGCTAAAAGAGGAACTGATGAACAGGATAAGCTTGCAATTGCATAAAGCATCTGTTAAGGATTTGTTTATTCCGGCAAACTCCTCTGAAGAGACGGTTTATGACATAAATCTGGTGAAAAGTCTTGTGAGAAGGTATATGATGTTAGAGGGGAGCAATGTCGACTCCAGTTACTTTGAAAACAGTGAAAACAAGGGAGATGAGTTGAGATTAGGGAATGCGTCATTGTTGACCGTAGGTAAACTAGTTGATGGTTATCTTGCTGAAGCAGCCAGTGATCCCAACCTTTCTTTGCCGAGCTTCATTGAACTCTCTGCTTCCATTCCTGACGTGGCGCGGCCAGTGCATGATGGCTTATACACTGCCATTGACATTTACCTGAAGGTATATTCACTTTGCCGTGGTTGTGTCTATATTTTTGAAGTATCGGTTTTTGATGTCGCAGCTTTTTGTCCATTGTCTAATATGCAGGAGCATCCAAATTTGGCTAAAGCCGAGAAGAAGATGCTTTGTAGTCTATTGGACGTAAAGAAGCTCTCGACAGATGCTTGTGTACATGCAGCTCAAAATGAGAGGCTTCCCCTCCGTGTCGTTGTTCAAGTACTCTTCTTCGAGCAAGTGAGAGCAGCAGCTGTGGGACTGACATCTGAAGCAAATGGCACCACAAACGGAAGCACAAGATCGACTGCGAACATTGAAGCAGATTGGGCCATACCAATTACTGACAATTGCAATTCCCTCAAGAAACAACTAAGGAATGTTAAGATCGAAGAAGAGTGTCGAGCCAACGAAGAGAAGAAGAAGAATGCGAAGAATACCAAGAACAAAGGTGGTGGACTTTTGTTGCCTTCCCGATCGAGGAGGATCTTTGACAAGCTGTGGGCTTCCAGTAAAGGTCACTCTGAGATCAACCGGAGCTCGGAGACGTCGGGAAGTTCTCAGAGCCCCCCAACCACAGTGAATCCAGGGGAAGCTAAGTCCTCAGGCTCTTCATCAAGACACAGAAGGCATTCCATTTCTTGAAAGGAAAATTTTGGAATGTATTTGCTTTCTTTCCTAACTTGTATATGAAAAAAAAAAAAAAAAGCAGTTGGTGTTTAGGTATTGTGGTTGATCTTTGTGTATGCATCTCTCTACTAATGTTTCATTTTTTTTTTTTTTTTTTTTTTTTTTTGGGTTTTTTAGGAGTTTAGCAATATTGTTTTTGTATCATTGTCTCTTTCCTAAGCTTGTAATGTTTTCAATGTTTTGTTATCTATGACTATTACTAGAAGACCAAGAATATGTGCTTGTTTTGAATTGTATAGGAAAATGGGTATATTTCTTCTATCTGCATGGCCATTTTAAATAAAAATAAGATATAAAATTTCAAAAAAAAAAAAAAAGCTATAAAAACTTGTTTAGAAAATTCGGACTATGAAAGGTTGTCAATATAAATAAACATAAGGGGTTATTTGAAAATTTTTGACTATAAAAGGGCTTCTATGTCCTGCAATTGCCCTATCGCCAAATCCCAATTCAAGAATTCGTGTGAAGATGGTTGGCGCGAATCTGAAAGCGGAGACGTTGGCGTTGATGGAGAAGAGAGCCTCCTTGGAGGCGGAGATGAACGCCATCATCGAGATCCTCTGTGGCCCCGGCGGGCCGGGGATCTCCGGCAACCTCGTTGATGCTGAAGTCGCTCTTCCTTCTTTTTTTTTTTGCCTATCTGATTCTGTTTCATTCTGTTCTGTTTGATTCATGGCTGTTGTTTTTGCAGGGTTTCCCTCGGTCTGATATCGATATCCCTGCTGTTAGATCGCAGCGTCATCGGCTTGCTGGTGAGAATTCTTGATGGCTTTGGTTAATCCTAGTCCAATTACAAAGAATGAAACTTGCGATTTTTTCTTCTTACATTTCGAAATCGGAATTATGGTTCTTTTTAGGGTCGAAGTAAGTATGCAGGATGTGTCTTAGTGTGTATGGTTACATGGAGTGACGAGTTTGAGCGGATTGATCAGTGAAAGATACTGGATTTGGGTGAAATATGAATGGTGAAGAGCCTTTTAATGTGTGTGTGTGTGTGTGTGTTTGTGTGTATTTAACCATTCTCATTGCTGTGATTTTTGAAATACATGATTGACTGATTATTTTAATTTTCGTTTGTTAATATTTGTGTTTTTTTAAACTTAAATTTCTCTATTTATTGTTGGCAGAACTGAGGAATGATCATAAATATGTCACAGCTAAAATCGATACAAATTTGGAGCTTTTGCACTCTGTGAAATTACCGAATAGTGGGACAAGGACCCCCGAAAATTCAGGTTTGGTAAAAGAAGCAAATTGTTCTGTTTTTCTCCGCTTTGATCTTCTGTGTGATATACATATCTAAAGTAACTATGACTTGTGATGTGATTTTGAAAAGAAATTGTCTAGATTTGGAATACATGCCTGAATTTTATCCATGATAAGGGAAAGATGGAGAAACTGTGACCATTTGGTTTGGTACAGCTTTCTCTAATATTTTCTGAACCAAGACTGGAATACTCCCTTTTGTATCTTAATTGAGCAGGCCCAATATCCAGCAACCATTATGAAGTGAGAAGGCTATCAATGATGAGAACTTGTAAAGCTAAGGGTTTGCATTTTTGATGTGGTTATTAGTTTTCACACATTTGCTTGATCTTTGATGATCTGAGTATTCATGTTGAACTTATGAATATACAATGTTTTGTTTTCAGTCCTTGTTTCTAACCAAATTGTTCCCATGGCTTGCCAATTCATCAAGATGTCCAACTTAGCATGAATAAACTCTTTGGTATACTTCGACACCTGACGCTAACCTAGTTATCATTGTCTTTTGTACAGCTGCATCTTCGTTGCATGATACAACATCACAAGCTTCTCCTATGGATGAAGGCCCAGTTCATAGGATTCCTTTTGCGATTATTGATGAAATAAGTGATGCTTCACCTGCAGCAGAAGATGGGTTGCAGCTTGGTGATATGATTGTAAAATTTGGAAATGTAGAGAGTGGTGATAGTTTACATTCAAGATTAGCACTAGAAGCGCAATCCAATGAGGGTCATCCAGTGCCTTTACAAATCATGCGACAAGGATCTTTGTTGAACTTAACTGTTACTCCTAAACAGTGGCATGGTCGTGGACTACTAGGGTATGTTCCATTAGACAGATATTATTCCATGAATTGGAAATTTGCATGTTTCATTTAGTTTCTTTAAGATTAGGATCATTGCATACTGGTGATATTTACATTATCTTTACCTGGACAACACAATCTATTCTCAAAATATCTGGTAAAGCACATATAATCTTTTTACCGCTGTTTTTGACAGTAAGCTTTACACTATAGGGAGATACTTGTGCTTAGGCTTTGTTACGCCATCCTTTCTCCCTTGCTCATATATAAAAGTATGATTAATGAGCAAAACTGCAGATCTGTTTTCAAATAATTAGACCTGTTCTTTTCTGTTAAATGTAAAACTTACGGTTTCAAAAGCTGGAATGTTTTTGCCATTGCTTCAATATCAATTCTATGCGCTATTTAAATGTGGACAATTGCATTTTTGTTGATAATGTTAGAAGGTCATATTTCAAAAAGGCAAATTGTTATTAATGCATCCTTTGTTTATATTGAAGTTTTGAATAAGAGTTTGAGTACCATCAATGATATTGTTCAGGCATTGTCTACAATCTTGATCTTACACTTTTTAGGATTTAGGTATGTATAGTCATGTTGTATGATAAGATGCATATTGATGAATGTAGTTCCATGGAATTTTTTTGACTCACTTATAAAAGCTAAAATGGTACAAATATGAAAAGTAAAAATGATTCCTTCTATTAAACCTATCGATTCTTCTTTCAGATAATCAATGATTCAGGAATTTTCTGGCAAAGTTGCTTGATTTCTATTCTAATTAGATTGATATTTGTTGGTCACAGGACATCTAGCATTCAATCTAATGCTCATTCATCTTTTCTTTCTTATTGTTGTTTTTATTTGTATTTAACCTTGTAATTCTTTTTTATTTATTGAACTGTGCTTAGAAATTTGGTTTCATTTTGATTATGTCTTTGCTTTTAATTTGCAGGTGCCATTTCCGGATGTTATAATCAAGGAGCTTTGTCTGAAAGACAGGAGTCGGTATGCTTTTGTCAATATGAGTTCAGCAGGAAAATAATGTGTAAAATTGCTTGCTGGTGCATGATTTCTTTGATTTCATGTGAATGTAAAGCTACTGGGTGCTGGACATCCTTATCTTCAGAAATTGCTTATGCTTACTTGCATGATATAATTTATTTATCTATTGTCCTAGCATAACTGCTTATCAAGTGTGACTCTAACTCTGGTATTGGATATTTTTCACTTCTGTCTAATGCATGGGCATTTCGTCTTTGTAAATGTCTTCGTGGCAATACTGTTCATGAGAACAAGTTAAAAGTTAATCTGGTTTCAGATAATTTCTTGCACATCCAATTGCTGTTCTGAGGATCCCTCAAATGGCAACTGCATGGTAACTCAAGATTAATGAACGCTTCTTAAGCCATCTCAGTGTGCTCATATGGGTGCCCCTTCATGCAGTTAAAGCAGTTGTATTTCAGCTGCACATTGAGAGCTTACTCTATTAACATTTCTCTTTCAGAGTTCATAGCAAAGTGGGTTTTGTGCACAATTCACTCTTTATTACTTTATTGTCTCTGGTTTATTTGCCTGATTTTCATTTTGTACCTTTTCTTGTGAATCACCTTGGCATCTTTGGTGTAGAACATGTTTGCTGGAGAGCTCATTCTGTGTATGTATCAGCCCATTATCTTTGGTACTTTTTTACCATTATCTCATGGCATAGGAAGATAAATAATTGTAGAAGCTGTTGAATCACCCACTGACAACGCTTTTCTAGATTTTCAAGACCGAGGCCTCAAGCAGCTAGCGAATGCTATAATCTAGGTTTGATACATGAGATGATTAAATAAATATAATTTATCTTCTGCTGACATCTGTAGTGACCATTTGGAAGTCGATACAATCTTTGAGAGGTCTTTCGTGCTTTAAGCTATGCATGAAAGATTGACAAAGACACCTAGTGGGGTTAGGCTTCCCATGTGTTTGACATCGGACTGAGGGGAGGTAGAAGAAAAGAATAAAGGTTGATGGTAAATCGTCCTTTCTATGTTTGATTAAGAAGGATAGAATAAATAAAAAAAATGTCAATCTTTGGTTTGCCTTGTTTGGGAAGATTGTGCCAGATGGTGTGTGCTTTCCTATATAGGGAACTATATACTGCCAACCATGTTATTTTTCTTGCTATTTTGAAATCACCAAATACTGTTTTGGTACTATCAGGCTTACTTTTTACTTGTTGTGTCATAGGCAGTTGTTTGGATTTTATTTCGTTACTTCTGGGATTTAATTTTGCATTATGATGCTCTGTTTCTTTGCTATCCTGTTGATTTTAGATGGTTTCCTTGATGATTTGATCAATTGCCTTATACGGTATTCAGAGGAGACTTCATTGGCTTAGAAATTTTCTTTTTTGTTTTGTTCTTTATTCCTGTTGAAGATAAAGAGTCCTCCAAGTAACAATTGCTAGTAGTAACAATTGCTAGTTTTTGATAGCTTGAGAATTTTTCTGTGGAAATAACTATAGTTCAATAGTCTACTCTAGATGATTTTCATGTTCTTTGTCAATTTCTACTGTTAGGTTATATTCGAGATGGACTGCGAATAATGGGAACCGACAGATTCTGACTCATTTTATTGAAATTTTCTTAATTAGATGATTATGTAATTGCTTCTATCTCAAGTATTCTTTTCCAAATGTTAGGTGAATCTTTATCTAATATCTCACCAATTTGTAGGAAAGTATCTTTATCAAATTTATGTTTCCCTGCAGGGGCCACAATCAGGATAGTGACAAATCATGTGTCACAGTTCTTGTGTATTGGTAATTGGAGTTTTGCTTAAAGGGGTATATCTTATCTATTATATTCAAAAGCCGAAATTGCATTACATCATAGTGAATTGCTTGGATTCTGCTATTTCCCTTAACCAAGTTGCAGTATTCAATCTTATTTATTTATCTTTTATTTTTAATTTTGTATCATCTTATAACTGCATTGATCTACAGTGTTTGATGGGGTTGTCGTTTGTCAGATATGAGCAATGGATCACTTCATGTTGACAGAAGGAAAAGTTCTAACTTTTTGTGATTCTGCAGGTAAGATGGTTTTATTGGTTGATGTATTTAGAATATACGCATCTTCTTGTCATTCTGCATTGTTTTATCATTGTCTTTTATGATGGTTGAGTCAGCAGCAGTTCCTTTTATTAAAATCCTATGTCTTTTCATGATGAGTTTTCATACGTCAGAACTGCTTCACATTTCTTACTGTATTTTGTATGAAACTAGTACGAAACACTGCACTTTTTGACAGTTAGTAAAGTAGAAATAACAGTAGATATGCACCTTCAGATTTCATGCTAAACTTGTGGGCTTGTATCAGGTTTTAATTGGTCCATTGCTATGTTTTAGCGTGGTCCATGTCCTATCCTTCAACTTTATATGTGGATTCTGATTCTCTCAGTCTTGGTTGGCTTGATCTTAAATAAACTGGTCCTGTTTGTTCATGATTGTTCACTCATTGAATAGGTAATTCCAGTTGCTGATGCAGACACTGTTCAGTTGGACATTCATCACTGTTTTGTTTCTAGATTTAAGTTCTTCCTAGCTACTTGACTTTTCTTGAACATATCTGAATTGTTTCAAAAGATTGATCTTTGTTGAAGTTTCATTGTCATGTGAACCTTGTTTGTTTTAGGAAGAAAGGCTGATTTCTTCTTGTTGAGAAATAACTCTTGTCGACAAAAGATCTAAAAATAGTGAAACACTTTGTCCGGCTTTGAATCACAGCTTTGGGGCGACCTAGACTTTGCCCCTCTCTACTAATCACAAATCTAAAGTTTTTATTCATTTGAGTAGTTGAGTGTATTCTCATTCTTTCCTTGGAGCTAGGTCATGCGTCAGCAAACATAAAGTAAACCAGGTAATTTAATTTCTCACGGATTCATGATAATCTTCAGTGATATCTGGAACTCATTGGTTTTTATGAGTTTTTAAATCTTGCCCAGCTTAGACGAAAAAGGAAAAGAAAAAGATGTTTTCAACTCTTTGATTAATTTTCTTTTAGATTCATGACAGAGTTCTTAATTTTGACAAACAGCATGAACAGATTCCAACCCATTCTTCATGAATTTTTGAGATCATTGTTTTTTGTTTGTCCATTTTTACTTTAAATTACTTGGACTGTCAACTTAAAGGTCAATGGGAGTGTCCTCCATGATATCCTGTCACTGTAGCAAACCCAAGAGTAGCAAGGTAACTACTATCAATCTGATCTTTGCCTGTTCCATTTCATAGCAGCATTTTGAGTTCATGCTCCATTTCATTCAAGAACATGGATAATATATAATTGATATTTTTCATTAAAAAATGTAGTTGTTGGTATGCATGCTGTTGTTATATGCATGTAAATTCCTGTATTATAAAGGCTTAATATGCATCCCTGTTACTTGAGAACATGATGTTAGTGATCTAGAGAATTAAATTAATTATGATATCAAATAGTCCATTTGCGTTATAAATCACAAACAGCTCTTTCGACATACGGTCCACCAACTAATGCTTTTTTGTTATTTAAATCTCTGCTGTTCCATGGACCAGATCACAACCAAACAATTGGATCCATTTTCTTATGCCACCAAATGACTTTAGGTGTGGTACCGGTTTTGGTGAAGAAGATAAACTATTACTTAAATCTATTTATGGTAAATCATTAGTGTAGACTATAGACAAAGGCTATCAGGGTGTGTTTGGTTCATGAAATGGGAATGGAAAAGGAATGGGAAAGATAATGGCAATGACATTGGAGGAAAAGAAATGGTAATAAAAATTGTATTTGGTTGGAGAAATATTTTATTAGTAATAAAAAAAATTTAAGAGGGGAATGCGATAAAATTATTTTTATACCCTTGCTACATGAAAATCTGATTAATGGTAAATAAATTTGTTATCTAAAGAATATTTTTAATATTATTATTAAAAATAATTATTATAATTAAATTTTCACATTAAATATTTTTATTTTAATTAATTATTAATTTAATGGATAAAAATGTCATTTTATTTTTATTATTGTAATTATATATATATATCTACACATTTCATTTCTATTTTAGCAGTTGTACATCCAAATACAAGTATAAAATATTATTGACAATGATTCTTATTTTAATGGTGTTTATTACCTTCACCTAAATACACTCTTATATAATATCATTTTTTGTTTCTTATTTTAAAACAAAGGTTTTTTTTAGAATTAATGTTTTAATATTCGAAAGCATTATTTACTTAATTTACTCCTAAATTAGAGCATATTTCATCCGTGGGAAATTAGACCCTAATAAATAATTTTATGAAATTTCAAGGTTTAAAACCATTAAAAAAACAAAAAGGAAACGGCGGCGCGTACGAAACCTTCCAGTTCGACTGCGTACCGTTTGAAAATTTCTCAAATCCAACGGCTATTTCTTCCATGTGATGGCATTTTGGTAAAACACCCCAACTCCAAGGGCGTATACTTTCCAGAATGACAAATGTTTAAATGTCCTAACAGGTCCGAAAAGATGATAACCGGCTACACCCGGTCATCCCATCAGCTCCGGCCCGGATGTTCCGGTCACCTTCATTCAAATCACCGCTTCCTCTCTCCCTTCTAACCCCAATCACTTCTTCTCCTTCTCCTCCGTCGCTCTCCGGCGATCGCCGGAGTGGATCCAAGCCTCTGTGGAAGATCTACAGTGCTCTTCGGCCCTCGTTTCGTGCTTTTGGAAGTGGGATGTGGACTCGCCGGAGCTATGGCGAGGTCCTCTGGTGCTGGATCGAGGAAACACTTGGCTTGGTGAAATGGAGGGTTTGAAATCCATGGCCGTGTTTCTAGGGTTTTGAGAGGGCATTGGGAGGTTTAGAGCCATTGGTTCTGGTTGAAAAGTTGGGAGGTTTCTGGAGGTTTCGAACAAGTGTTGGTGTTTGGGAGTTTGGGATAGCGATAGAGTTGGTCTAAAAGTGGAAAAGATTCAGGTGTGTTTCGTGAGACATTGACTCTGAGATCTAGAGCTAAAAGCAGGAAGAGAAGGTGGTGTTCGGATTCTCTCATGGCTGGGGCACCCAGGGTGAGGTCCATGAACGCCGGAGACATAGAGGCGAGGCCGGTGCTTGTGCCGGCAGGCAACAAGGCCCGGTTGGTGACCAGGAAACCGGTTTCGAAGCCTCCTCCGAAAGTGGAGCCGAAGAAGCTTCAGATTCCGGTTCCGGCTGTGGATTCGCCGCCTTCGTCGCCAGCTCTTAGCCCGCCGGCGCTGTTGAGGCGGCATGAGTTGTTACTTCACTCGAACCTTTCGATGAATGCTTCTTGCTCGTCGGATGCATCTACTGAGTCCTTCTGCAGCCGCGCCTCCACGGGGAGGATTGGAAGAATGGGGTTCACCGGCAGGCGGAGGCAGAGTGTTCTGAGAGCGGAGAAGATTGGTGCGAAGCCTGAGAAGATTGTTCCGGATGGTGTCGTAATGGGCTCGCCGGAAGTCTCGCCGGGGAGAAGAAGATGTGCTTGGGTTACTCCAAACACTGGTTAGTTTATCTTTTTCCCCTCTTTTTTAATTTTAATTTTAATTTTAATTTTTTATGGCTAAATTCCTGAATGTGCATTTGAAGACCGTCAGTTTTACTTCTTTTGTTTAATTTTTTGTTCGAGGACTAATTTTAGCAACTAAATTTCTGGATATATCTCTGTGTTTTAAGTTGATTCATCTTGAATTGTTTTTTGCAGGCTGGTTTCTTCTTCTTTTTTTTTTTCTTTAATTTTGTTTTCAAGGGGTGGTTTTGGTCTCGAATCTAAGTTTCTGAACGTGCTTCTGCATTTGTGTTGATTCATCTTGGGAATATCTTGAAGCTGGTTGGTTACTTGGTTTTATTTAATTTTATTTTGAAGGAGTCATTTGGGTAGCTAAATTTCTGAAATTGCTTCTGTTTTGTGTGTTGATTCGTCCTGGACTTTTCTTGGAACGTATTATTGGCCAATTTCATCCTAGTCTTGGACTAGTGACACTTGAATCTCTAGATTATGCTACCCGTTCTGAAGGTTTTAGTTTTTGAATCATTTGGTAATTTTAACCTTTTGATTTCCACCATTATCATGATATTTCTAGAGTGCACACAGTAATTTCCATTAAGTAGTGGCACAACAATTGTGGATGATGTTCATGGCTTCAATTGTTTGGCGAGGAAGTGGGGGGAAATTCTTAGTACTTCATGACTCTTGCTTACTGTTTGCTGAAACTTTACTTCAAAGATTATTTCCCTGTTCTGTGCATCTTTGTGGCATTATGCAGCATGTTAGATTTGGGTGATACTGAGTTTGTCCTGCTTTAGACATTTATTTGAATGAACTTATAATTATTATATTTTTTTTCTTATGAGCATGTGTTACAATACTTGTACTTTTTAATTAGATCTTTACACCTAAAATAAATTTTTAAAACACAACGTCCAGTATCATTTTGCCAAATGGAAAGGTTCATATTTTATGAAAGCTACTTAGCAACCGTTTCTGAGTTGAAAGGAAGAAATGGAAATGCTACTTTGACATGTCCCTTGAAGTGGAAGTTGTCATGTTGGGAACTATCTTTCAGTTTGTTTTTTTAATAACGATGCTCGCATTTTGTTTGTCACTTATTTGATTGGATTTTTGAATATTTGAAATAATATGCTTTTTTTTTTCTTTTTTGTTTAAGTGAAAGGTAAAACCTTTATTATCATGTGCATAATTCATTTAATATTGGTGCATTGGTACAAGATTATATGACTAGACCATATCATTTGAGGAAGAACCTAACTGCAGATCCTAGGTGATCTATGCAAATGGAGGTTTTAAAGGTTAAATAATGTGGCTGATAAAAGTACCTGACATGTTTTCAGCATAATTTGTCTCAACTTGCAGCAGATATAATTTGCAGAAGCATGATTATTGTTATGCTGCATGTCTTTTACTTTTTGCTTCTATTTTATTTATCAGTTGATAAAGATTAATTGTTGTATCCAAGTCAAATTCTCCATGTTTTTATGATTTTGGTATACCCATCATTAAAACATCTTTTGCCATTTTCACTTAAATTCTTCATGTTTAATTATTCTGCGAAGTCTTTTTCAGTTTATAATTCAGTTAAATAGCTTGATTTGTGATTGGTGTGTCACATAGCATTGAGTACTATTTTTTACATAAATAAATTCTAACTCATAAACGATAAGTTGGCATGTGGATAAAGTATGAGAGTGCCCAAAGGTCCTGTGCAATAATAGGTATCTTAGGATTTTTAATCAACTAATTGGCATAATGTTTTGCACGAGCGAGGTGAAATTATAAATCATGTTTAAATTGTTGGTATAAAAGTGTTCTGATTTTCAAGTAGACGTCAATTATGCATTCACTACTTTCATATATACATATATTTCTGGTTTGCAGATTGCTCTTCGTAACATTATTTAGTTATTTCAATCTTGCAGATCCATGCTATGTTGCTTTTCATGATGAAGAATGGGGCGTCCCTGTGCATGATGATAAGTACACCCTATCCACCTTAACCTTCTTTTTAATCTCATAATTAAAGGTCCAATGGGGTCCCATAGAGTCTGATTTTCTAAAATTGCACAGGAAATTGTTTGAGTTGCTTGTGTTCTCAAGTGCACTGTCTGAGCTTACCTGGCCAACAATCCTAAGTAAAAGACAGAGTTTTAGGTTAGTTTCAGCCATTGAAATGCAAGTATCTACCGTTAGTTCTGGTTCTGATGTGCCTTCATGTATTTTTTTTTTTCCTTTTCCAGGGAAGTCTTCATGGATTTCAATCCTGACGCCGTTGCTAAACTAAATGAGAAAAAGATCATAGCCCCAGGAAGCGCTGCAAGCTTTCTACTATCAGAGCCAAAGCTTCGAGCGGTTATTGAAAATTCACGGCAAATACTCAAGGTTGATCTCTATTATGTTTTATTTTCTTTTCTTCACCATGAGCTTTCATTATATCTGGCTATGTTTCACTAGTGTGTGTTGATAAAACACGCCCATCATCTCCCTTTTCTTCTAATCATCATTTTCTTTTCCCTAATTGATTCACCAAGCATACTTTCTGATGAAATGTGTTTTTTCGATATTTATTCTTTGGGTCCCTTATGAATCATTATCTTTTAGCAATGTCTTTGACTTTTAAACTAGTACTTAGTGTTTTTGCAAAATTCCCAGATTGCAGAGGAGTTTGGATCATTCTCCAAATACTGCTGGAGCTTTGTAAATAACAAGCCTATAACAAGCAGGTTCCGCTACCCTCGACAAGTCCTGGTGAAATCCCCGAAGGCAGATGTGATCAGTAAGGACTTAGTCAGGAGAGGTTTCCGCTGCGTCGGCCCCACTGTCGTCTACTCCTTCATGCAAGCCGCTGGCTTAACCAACGACCATCTCATCAGCTGCTTTCGATTCACAGAGTGTGCCGCGGGAGTGACCACTTCTGTGACACCTACAGGTGTAAATGAAGGAGATAGGGTTGACATAGATCAGAAGGTGGTGCTGGAGAAGATGGATGTTTGTGAAGACGTTGCTATGTGTATTGATTTGCAACTGTGAAGAGTTAGTATTAAGAATGGAGTGTGTGTACGCCAATTTGTATTCCTGGTGCTGGAGTTATTAACCTAATCTTTGAGAGGGTATAATTTGTGTATAAAGGTGCCAGGATTTTTTTTTTTTTTTTTTTTAATGGAGCCTTCTTTTGTAGAGTTAATGCTATTTATATAATGAAATTTTTGTACATGTCATAGAAACAATAATGCTTTCTAATAACTATTGTGTTTTAGCTTATGATTTTTTGGTTTATATGAGGATGACCAATTTTTATGGTGCTTATTTACAGCATCTCTAGCATGACCGCTAAATTAACTAAATCCAAACTAGAATTTGAATAATAAAATATTATAGGGCTTATTTTATTTATTCATTTTTGCTTATATAACACGGCAAGACCTCAGTTCCAGTTCCATATATATACTCTATTATTAAAGAATTTATAAATGCAATTATACCCCTACGAAAGCTCAAAATATCTTATCAGACACGATTTTCATTTATTATTCTTCTGGCACAAAAGGGTAGATTAGCATTTATACCTCTAGGCGGTTACAATTTCATCATGTCTACTCTAAAAAGGCATGTATTCCTCCACAAATATTATTTTTTATTATTTTTATCAGAAAAAACCTTTTCTTACTCACATCTTCTTTCTAATACCATTGTCAAATGTAATATGAGCTACATAATTTAAAAAAAAACTAATAATTTTCGAATAAAAATTTCAATTGTTTGTTGACCAAAACAAACATTTACAATTACACACACTCAAATGTCTGTGTGTTTTAATTATTTGTATGTGAAAAATCTAAAAATTAACCCAGTACACTGATATGAATGAGATTTATAATAATAATTCAAAAAATTTCAGGAAGACCAAGGGAACTTCTCTTAAAAATAAAACAAACAATTAAACAAATGCTATATTATGGTACCTCTGAACATGGATGGAGCCTAGATCATAAGAAGTCCAGGAATTGAAATCCAGATCTACCATCATGCATGGCCCCCATAAAACGCTGGAGCTTTGAAGAAACCTCATGATTCAATGAACAGAGCAATTGGCAAAAAGAAAAGAAGGCAGCAGCAATAACATCACCATCTGGGGAAGGAGCCTTTTAAGCTTTGGAGTGCATGCATGGTATGATGATGCCTATTTTGGTATTTACATCCCTACAAATGTCTAGAATTGCACATAAAACCCTGATAAATTTATAATGGCATATACATTTCCAAAAAAAAAAAAAAAAACTACACATGATCCCTAAACTATGGGATTTCGGAATGTTAGTTTTGATTCTTATATGTCACATTGGACAAAAGGATCAAAACAAACAAATTCATATAATTCAAACTAAAGTGGATTATGCATTCAAAACCAAATATATGTCTCCGGATTAAGAGGACAGCCTCTAACCAGTCACTAGACAACACCAAAATCTGGGCAACACCTATTTGTAACTAAACCAGAGCCTTTATAGTGTCCCTTAAGGGTAATTTTGTCAGCAACAAAATTAGCATGTACCTGCAACAATCTTTGGTTGCAATCACAGTTTTGCAGGGGCATATATGTAAATTGAGACATCTATGGGGGGACATATGCAAAACGCACCTTATAATTGTAGTGTGTGGGTGGGCCACTTGCACAATGATAGATCACTGTATACATTCACGAGTGCCCACTCTGCTCACAAAGCATAGCCATAGAGAGCCTTCACTGACCCAGTGATCAGCAGCAAGTCAAGCTCGTCTGGTCCCCCCTTTGTAATCATACATTCATCACCTCACCTTTATTCCTACAGTAAGTGTTCTAACAAAGAAGAAAAGATTGATTTAGGAACAATATATATGTAGGCATGCACCATTGTAAAGTTTACAAACATATACATTACAGTGTAAATTATAGATTGCTAAATATATGTGTGTGTATGTATTAATGGTTTACAAAGAGCATAAGAGTCTTTTCACACTCTGAATCTTAAGACAAAGAAGACTCAAAACGCCTAGTAGAAGTAACGAGGTGGCAACACAATCCAGGTTTTTGCCATCAATAAATTTTCATATTATCATTTTGCCATCGCAAGCATGACAGTGCATATTAGAGACTGAGTGACTCAGAAATGATAGTGTAAAAAGAGTTACAAAAGAAATATTTGTGATGATGCAAAGAGCGACCACAGACTGTTTAGGATCAGTTAATATAATAAGATCACAATCAAAAAAAGCAAAGCACCAGATCACACAGAAAAAAAAATATATATATTGTTGGGCCTCATAGGACCAAAATTGCTTGTGATTTCAAACTTTCAATAAAAAAAGGTACCTTTGAAATTGATGGCTTTGCTTTATCTGGTACTAAGAAAGTGGCTTGAGCACATTCTAATAAAAGATTGCCATATGCTGTTTCCAGTACTTTTGTCTTCATTTGTTTCTCCACCAACTCCTGTAGCAGTTAAGAATGCACTACTTTCACTGACGGACTGACTGGGAGTCTAGGATGCCTTACGTCCATTTGAAGCAATAAACAAATTCTACATTTTCTAATACCAACTTCACAGGACATCAAAGAGTTCTAACTGCAACACTAATAGCAGATTCTGGAAAAGCATCATATGAATTTTAAATACCTAAAAATGAGTTTTAAAGATTCAACAAAAATATTGACAGATGTAGATATGCAAGAAAACTGTGGTGGCCGAAATGTTTCAATTTTTCCAAAGAAGAGAAAAAGAGTTGTGAGAAAAGTAATTATACTGGCAATTAAGCCTAGTGTGGGTACACAAAAGTCAGATGTATGTATATATTATATATTTATGTACATATGTATGTATAATCAACATTTCTTACTAAATTGAGGAGGGTTCCATACATAAACAGAGATGAAAAATAGTGTTTTGATGGTGGATAACAATTTTATGAACAAAAGATAAGTACAGGAATAAGCATGCAGAAGACAACATGCTGTGATGAAGCAATATCAACTAAAATGGCCTGAGAAGATGAAAACTATATCTTGACACATGGATCATAAAGGATGGGCTACCATTGATTTTACAGTAGTGTGGTCTGATGTGGTTCTTTCAAGTAAAGCTCTTAACCAACTCATTCTAAAAGCATCTCCTATAGATTCAGTTGCAGCAGTGTTCATATTGCAAGTGTTAACTCTTCCAGATTTTACTTGGGTGTTGTCTTCCCTTATCACCCACTGCCTATTGTCATCCACATTATGCATTAAAAACTTCCCTTGTGAAGGGCAAACATCAAAGAGATACTCAATTGCTTACCACAAGATCAAACATCTAACACGAAAAATGATGGAAGGAGAGGCATCTCTTCGTGCACATACTGTTTCCTAATAAATAAACAAAGAAAACACACACACACACACAAAGATAGCATCACCATCTCATTCTTTGAAAGCTCAATTGATGCAAAATATTCAATATGAATAAGGATCATATAGTACTTAGTATTACATTTTCAATCACTAAATTCTCACCACATTGACTAAGAGTTTAAATCTATCATCAGCGTGGAATTCATGTTCCGATATTCCAATAGCTGCTGTGTCGTAGTGCCTAAAACATTATCTTCAGAAGCCCCTAAAATCTAGGCTTCCTCATTCCAAAGAACACCACACTGAACTAGCTCACGAGTCAATTAGAGCAATGTAGGGTAATGACTGCTCTTAAAACCATCAGCTGGGCAGGTATCCATCTGGTTATGGACAATTAATCCTGACATGAACCTTAAGCAGTATGTAGCAATTCACTTGCATAAGTATCAAGCTTAAAAAAACAGGGAGAAAAATCAAGCTAATAAAATATTGTAAGCTTATGCTTATGTACCTACGTAAGAACAGGAAATCAATCCATATATGGTTATCTAATTCAACTTTAACAATCCATTTATGGTTAGAGATGATGGTCAATCTAAGCATTAAAACACTGTTTTAGACTATTAAAATGGAATTTTCAATTAAAATTATCTTATACAAGTTGATGTATTGTTCTTTCAAAGAATACAATCAACTGAGACATTAAATGGAAGCCTATAAAAATATTGTTGAAAAGATATAGTATGACACCCCCCACAAAAGATTGCCAACTCTCAACAGGCATCATTTTTCAGTGAATCTTTGAGGAACATCATGGAACTTCAAAAATAATCAGAAAGAATAGCCCGTGAATGGTGTGATTGAAATTTCTGATGGTGATGCATTTAGTGCCAAAACAGGGTGCTGATTAGAAAGAAACTCACACGATATAAAGAGAATTTATATATGTTAAATCACATGAGAGGACAAATTGAGTGTTAAACAACCTTTTTAATGATACAGCAAGAGAAGTACATTTTTAAAATGATGGGGAGAAATCATCAACCAATTTAAAGTAATCCTAAAAGATTTAACATGACTGTTTCTTCATGCATTTAGCCAAAGGTTTGCACAAAGCTCACCTCTAAGACATTATCGACTTCTCATCAAATTGCCAAGAAAATACAAGTATCTAAATCATAAAGCTGATTAAACTAGCACTTGAGAAGAAGAACGAATACCGCAATATACATGGTTATATACAACAGAGCATGTACTTAGCCATATAATGAATACCCTCTTTTCTACAATCTAGCACTGTATGCAGTTATGGCTCATTATTGTAGGCTATGCCGCCCATGCATAGATAAGAGGAGGATCCCGAGACAGAATCAACAGCAAGCTCCAACTTGAAATTGAGTTAACACAACACCAAGACCATAATCTATCTGTTCATTGATTTAAGCTGAACTTCCTCTCTTACGGACAAATGAGACTCGGATTTATTAACCTCTTCACTAGGCTGCAATAAATCAACAGCATCATCTTCTTCCAAAAACCAACTATTTCCAAATGTATTCAGCTCCCATCTCCTTCTCTTCAATACCAAGTACTCTAGATAGATGACAACACATGCAACAATCATAAACCATATAACCAATCCCCAAGTAAGCCGTTCAGCTACTTCACTATCATACTTCTGTCCCAAACCATACATTCCACTTAAAAGTGCAATAACTCCAGCTCCAACAGCACACCTTCCAGTAATAACATGAAAATATGTCAACAAAATCCTCTTTTTCAAAAATGTATCCACATTCACCCCTCTTTTAGGCCTCACACACAAGTTTAGTAGCTGCATGAGCCCCAATACCATTCCAATCACACCAAATTTAACATGCCAAGAGCTAATAACAAAACTATGGAGCTCTGCTGCCGCAAAAAGAACTCCAATCAGGGACACAACTATTCCCAAACACTGAAAATAAGCATGCATTTTGTAGGCTTTATGATAATCCAAAAACTTCAAGTACCTTTTGAGTAATATACCCGATGGGATTAACACTCCCCAAGAAACAAACATCAGGAGCCCATGAATCACCAGAATTGGGCGAAAATTCTCCGTCAGCACCACTCCTCCAAGCAAAAGAACCTCAACAGGTCGATCACTGGCAAGGAAATGCATGTTATCCCAACTCAATCGATCCTCCGACCAACGCCATCCCATTGCCCAGACGACCTTCAAAGGCGAGATCGGATCAATAACATTAAAAGGAAAAGAAGATGGTGATGATGAAGAATTCAAAGACTGAGAGAATTCGAAACTGATGATTCCGTTCACCGATCGGCATTCCACATCGGTCAAGTTCTCAAAAACAGGATGAATGCTTGACGGGGTTTTACCATCGATCCAGTAGCTGGAGACGCGTCCTTCATCAACGCTATCAAACCAGGCGACGTAGACTAAGGAGTTGATCATGGAGTCGCCGAAGCCAAGGGCGAGGTACCCGGATCTGCGATTGGATTGAGCTGCGATGGAGATGGAGGTGTTATGCAAGGACCAGAAGAAGGTGACCTGCTTGTCGTCCAGGATGGCGCTGTTGTTGTAGGAATTGGAGAAGCCGCCATAGATTTCTGGAGGGTTCAACGGAACGGAGGCTGACGACGACGAGAGGGGGAGGAGAAGGAGAAGGAGAAGAAGAGCCATTGGAGAGGGATTGATGGATGTGACATCATGGTTAGGGTTTGAAGAAAGGGTGGATAGAGCCGGGCGAGAAGACACCTCGCCATTGTTTAGGGTTTTGTTTATATAATATGAGTATGAGGAACACGACGGGGGTGTTTGCATGGAAGGGTTGAGGACTTGAGGGTTTTAAAATTTTTTAAATCATTAACTATTTATATGTGTCCCTTTTTTTATTAAATTAATTCAATAATTATTTTTTATTTTTTTTATTTTCATTTTTTAACAATGTGGGAACAGTGGCGGAACCAGAATGTATTGGTGGGGGGCTAACAGCAAAAGTAAAAAAAAATTAATTACATGCAATATAAAATAATACGATAATATAACTTTTAGTGAAAACAACTGCAATCAAATACACATATCGGTAATAATATAAAATAAGTACTTTACATTATTTAAAATGAAAATATCGGCAATTTGCGACATGAAAAATTTATAAATATACTAAATAAACCAAATTATATATATAAATGTCCTAAATTTATTATTAATTATAAATAAATGTTTCTATATTTTGATAATAATTAAACAAACAAGTAAAAATAATAATTAATCAAAATTTTAATAATTTAAAATAAATAAGTATCTATATATTTATTATAAAAAATAAATATTATCTTAGATTTTTATTTAAAATCGTTAACTCTCATCTTTACAATCCTGTCCTTAATTTCCTTAATCATTGAAGTTTAGTTTGGTTAGAATTTAAAGATGTTCACATATTATAAATTACTAGTATAGATTTATTAATTATAAATAAACATTCACATATTAGTGAGAATAATAATTTTTCAAAATTTAAAGAGTTAGATTTCCCAAATTCCACTTTTGATAGTCTTTATTTCTTTTTGGGTAATTGTGTGTAAGTGTCTTTTTGTATTATATTTATATATGTGTCACTATCTCCACATGTTAATAATAAGCATTTGAAACAATTAATCAGGGCAAAAATAATGATTTATTAGTTAATAAATATAATCAGAAATAGAATAAAAAAAATGATTGACATGTTTAAGTCATTAAATGTGATTATAATTTTCAAATTTACAAGAGAATGATACTTGCAGCTTGTTTCATGTAGCCACGTGAACATGTCAGACAATGCATTGAGGGAGCGAGTTTCAATGTGCATTAATGCTTTTTCTTTGTCGTGAAAACCCTAAATTAAACCACAAATCAAAGACTGAATTAACCATTACTTGTATTTTATTAACTTGATCATTGGGATCATTGGGAGGGGGCTGAGGCTTCACCATCAACAATTCTTCTTATCTTTTCCGGTCGAACTCTGGCAGAGAAGAGGTCTCACCGGCGTCAAAATGGGGCTGAAGCCCCCGCTCGCCCCCTGGTTCCGTCACTGTGTGGAAAACATGCATTTTTTTGTCTTATTACTATAGTGTGATTCAAATATATTTTTAATATAAAACTAATATTTCATTAATTATAATATATTTATATATCATTTATGTTATGCCAAAAAGCATGTAATAATTTTTTTTAGGTAAAAATTATAATATTTCACATGACTAATGTATGAGAGAAAATTTGAAGAAAACTTCTATTAAAAAATAAAATAGAATATATATATATATATATATATATGCAATTATAAAACTTTTCAGGTTTTATAAACAATTTTTTTCAATACAAGGAGTGGCAACCAAATTTATTGTTTCCCTGTGATTTACGGGGCTTGTTTTGTATCTCTCCTTCATCTGGCTCTCGGTTCCCTCTCTCATTGACGATCGTGAGATCCTGGTGAAGCTCCGGTAAGTTGAAGCCCGATCCAACCGGCGACTAGGTTTCACCCTTTATAGGTAATTACAGTCTCGTCTTCTCCGACCAAGCGCCGCCGGACCTCGGTGAAAGCGGCTCGATCCCGTACATCCGGTGGCCTGTGCATGTTCTTAGCTCCCTCCACCCTCCTTCTTCCACATCTCTCCCTCTGCTTGTCAGCTATCTGAAGCCCTAGAGAAAGAAACTGTGGCTAGTTTGTTGTGCTGCATTGCGCCCTCCAAGCATCCATGTGAGTATGAAAATAAATCTCTGGGTACTGACACTGTTTCTTTGTTGATTTCTTCTGAAATCTTTGGTTGCTGACAAGGGTTTGGATGTGTGGATTGATTGTTTTTGCTTCATATCTGATGTTGGTTTGCTTTTTCTTGGAAACATTAGTTTGATTGTTTGGTGTTTGTTGGTTATCATGCATGGGAATCAATAAAGTAGTGCAATGATGAGGTATTTGTTCTAATTCTGTTGTTGAATTAGTGTCTGGTAGCCTTTGCTTTAGAAAAAAATTATTGCTGATGAGGTGTTTGTGAAAATGACTGAGAGAGATTCACATTCTTCATTCTGCTCTCTGAATTCTGTGTTTTGTTTGTTTAATGAAGTAGTTTTAATAGATTGAAATGCAAGTAGGTGTATGTGTGTTTGCTCATGCAGTTAGTTCAAGACTTTTTTTTTTTTCGGTCAGAATCTATGGATGTTTGAAGTGACTTGTGTGCTGAGATTTCTGTTTGTTTAGCTGTGTTGAAATTGATGTATTTGTTGGCTTCTTCTTTTCTAAACTTTGAATTATTGTGTTGCTTTGTGGAGTAGATGTTATTTAATAGAATTGGTGATAATATTATGCGAAAGACTAGATAGAGCTGGCCTCTCTTTTGTTGAGAAATTTAGTTCAATACTTTTGTTGAGAACTTTAGTTCAATACTTTAACCATGCACAAGTGGAACTGAGATTTCTAGTAGTATCTTTCATCAGTATCCTGAATGTATTACTATGATGTTTATTAGAATTGTCATGATTGAGTTTTTGAATGTATGTCTCTGATGTCCATCAGGATTATGACAATTGCATATCTTGTTTGGGAGAGATCAATTCTACCGTTTGTTTGTTTATGTTATTCATATTAAGGTATGCTATTATTATAAGTTTAGATGACGTAAAAATTAATTAGAAAGAGATAAAGAAAGTTATTTAAAACTCTAACGGCTAATTTCATTTTCAAACTTAAATTCCTATGGAAAAATTTCTGTGCACATCCAAATACCAATCTGTAAGAATTTTTCCTGTAGTAAATTCCATAGGAATTATTTTTGAATCCTATGGAGTAAAATTCCTATGGAAAAAATTTAGTATGCATCCAAACATGCCTTTATTTATGATCGCTGATTAATGGTTTTTAAGAAATTAATAGGTTAAAAATGATTAAAAAAATTATATAATTTTTGGAACTCAGACTAACATTACTTGAACTTTGTTCTACTTAAGGATGTTATTACGTAATGTATACTTATTATGTATGATTGTTTTATTAAATATATGTATATAGTTTAGTCTAGCAGAGAAAAACACATTAAAAAGAGTAATAAAAGTGGTTTTCTAAATTTTGGTATATCTTTAAATATGTTTAATATTAGTTGAGGTTAGAGAAAACGACATTATGAATTTCAGTTATAATACCAACGACGTCTTAGTCTATTCGCAGAAAGTCTCTTGCGCATGAGCAGATACCAGGGTTGAATTCCCAGCTCAAAATGAAGGGTGCCATATACTTAAAAAAAAGAAAAAAAAACCTATACCCAGGGGCGTGATATATATATATACACACACACTAGATTTTTCTTATTTAGTAGAATACAGGGTCGGATCCTGGCCTTAATCCAAAACCTGAAACCAAGGGTTTAACTGTATTTTTCTTATTTGGTAGAATACAGGTCGGATCCTGGACTTAATCCGAAACCCGAACTCGTCAGAGTCCAAGGAAATCCAAGAGGTGGACAAGAAGAAGAGGAGCACAGCGATAGCAATGGGGTTTTCTTGGAAGCTCTGGGAGCTCGCATTCATCGTTCTCTACGCCCTCGCTTTCTACACGCTCGTTATCCATCGATCTCTCCAACTATCCCACGGTAATCAAATTGAATCACTCTTCTTGATTTCTAGAATCATCGCGGATTCATGCATCAGTTGCCTTTCCTCCAGATAATTCTCGCAGGCTGTTTGGTCTGCGTCATGGATGGATTCTTGGTCGCCTTAATGTAAGTATCCACTTCTTGAATCTGATTTTCTTGTATTTGGAAGTAAATTCTTGAAAAATGAAGTTTGATTCTGAGTCTGTTGTCTTGAAAATGTTTAATGTCATTTAGGGTGTGTTTGGATCCAGGGAAATTGGAGCAAAAGAGAAGAACATGGAAAATGATTCATTTTGTTTTCTTGATTTTAGTCGAATGAAGAAATGAGTGAATAAAGAAATTTACTGAAGACAGTTTTGATTAATCTATTAATGATATTTTCAAGATTTGATTTTGAAGAACTGGTGTTTAACCTTTGTTTTGACTAATTTGATGCACTCAAGCTCAAGTTCGGCTAGTAGATAATGCAGTAAATATTGTACCAAAATCGTAGTCATCTTTCCAAATCTCTTGTGAATATCTCCCCTTGATGGTTTAAGCTATGTACATGATTCGCTCAAATTGCTTATCCTTCTTAGGTTAGGATAATTTAGTGTAAATGACTCAGATGTTCTTTCCAGGGCTTGTGTGCTGTATATATGAAATATTAAGCTAGTAGCAATAAATTAGTTTTGTAGTCCCAAATCTGGTCGGAACTCATTAAGTTTTCTTTGCAATTGAGTGAAATTTTGGGCAAAAATGTTTTGTAATCCACTATGATTCTAGCAATGCCATTATTCAGGAAGGATTAATTTGAGAACTTACTATATATATTTTTTTTTTTATTTTGTTTCCTTCCATCTTATTTACCTATTGAATGCATCCCCTCTCTATGAATTTTTCCTGCATGCTTTATTTTTGTAGGACCTTTCGGATCCACAATGGAGAAATTTTCGTGGAAATCTACCCATTCTTATGCTTGTGTTTGGGATTTTCACATTGGTGGCAAATACAATCAGGCGCTTCTATCACTTGAGAGCAAGAGGGATGTCATTTATCTGGAGTTTTTTGTCTTTCTGTTATTTATCATATTTACATGGAGCTTGGTATATGGTCTTATCCCATGAATGTTTTATTTTGTTTTTGTTTCTAACGTTATATGTACTTATCTAACTTGCTTTTCCAAATTACAGTGTTGTCTTTATCCTTTTGATCTCTTCAATGAACTTTTTCCTTGTGAAGGTTTGAGCTTCTGACTGTCATGCATTTTTCTCCATGCTTATTTCTGTTTTATATTCAGTGTTGTTGAATATGAGTATGCAAAATTTTAGGTTCTTATTTCAAGTTAATGCATTCATGCTTAAGTGCAATGGTGTACATCATCATATAAGGTGGATATACTTGTTGAATACCATGTGCACACATGCATACATCTCTGATGCTTTCAGACTCATAATTTTAATGTTAAATTGTGCCTTTTGTGATTGTCATCATAATTTTGCTGAAATACCATGATGGTATCAGGTATTCATGTAACTGAAATTGCTAAGTGATGTAGCTGGCGATCACTTTTACAAATTTTTTAGAATATAACAAAGGGACATATGAAGTCTGTCAAGGCCCATAGGTATAAGAAAATAAAAAGGCATTGATTCTCAATTTTAATTTGATGCTTTCATTTATTAACATTCTTTTCAAGTAAAGGTACTTTGTCAGTTTATGATATATTTCTGTGTGTTACAGTGTTCTTATAGTTGATTTCACAAGAATTGAGCCACTCTTATTGGTGATTATCGTAATGTGTTAGCTTGGTCAATACTTAGCATTAGTTTGTTCTGATTTTTTTTAATAAACTTTGAGCACTTTTCAAATAATATTCCTTTGCATTTGGTCTGTGTTGCAGATTTTTGCTCGAACAAAGTACTTTGTGTACATGCTTTGGATCTTCAACGTTGTTGTTCTTTTGTTGAACCGTGTTTACGAGGGATATTCGTTCTCCTTATTTGGGTTTGTCATCAATAATTCATTTCATGCCATCATAAATTCATAATGTTGTAGTTTCTTTTAATATTTATTTCTGGATATTCTCATGAAAAAACAGGGCAAACTTGGCTTTCTTAGATAGTTATCGCGGAACTTTTAGATGGCACATATGCTTTAACTTAGGTAAATTTTCATGTGACTGGCATTTTTTTTTTAAGTTACAATGATAATCACTATGGACATGTTTGTTATGTGGCATAAATATGGACAAAACAAAATAACTAGTTTTCTAGCGTTTTATACCCTTGGTAGGTATTATAATCTTGCTTTTTGATGTCTGAAAATGACTTAAAATTTTGTAGTATGAGAAAACATATTACATGTTTATATATATATTGTATTGGTTACTTATTAGAATTTTATTATTGTGAAAACACATTGAAAATAGTAGATAATTTAGTCTTTAATAATAGTAAAAATATTTTAGCCAAAATTATTTATGTTTTCTTGATAATTATGTATATATTACAAGCACTTATGATTAAAAGTTAAATAAATTAAATTAAATTAAATTTATGTCGTATTTTATAAACATAAGAAGAATTTAGAGAAGTTATAACGCTTGAAGGTTATTATTGATATTATCTGGCAATTTTTGTATTTGTACTATTCATGGTCCAGCAAGCACATTTAACAACAATAAACTAATTTTGCCTTGTCGAGTCTTGTCCTTTCTTGCCTAGCCATATTTTCCCATCTTTGTTGACAAATGCAACCTACATGTCTGACGTTGTTGCTGCATTCTTAGACGTGTGCTTTTGGCATGCCATCTGCATTTTCTATTAGTGATTGGATTGGTTGCAATTGTATTGATGCTTAATTTTTTGTGTTGGTTGGATACCCACATTGTTGTAGCATTCTTGCCAGATGAGACATGTCAATGTGTGCATGTATACAGCTTTTTGTACTGAGGTTCAGTTTCCTTATGTGAGCTGTGCAATGTATTTTTCTAACTTTTTTCCTTGTTCGTGTTAAATAGTTATTCTACGCATGATAAGCTTTGGGCTGGATTACCATTGGTTGTCCTACCAAGATTCTCGTTTTGATCAAAAGGTATAATTCTTTTACACACCTTTTCAACTCATTCCAAACCTTATGTTTGTCATTAAACATCAGCAATATTGCAATTTCATGAGCAAAACTTAATTGATTTCACGGAGTAGTTTTTGATGGTTTAAGAGACGAAGGCCTAGTTTACATCTTATTTGATCTTTTTTTTTGCCATGATCAATGCTGGTTTGAGTTTTTAAATCAGGGCGTCTATCTCTCGTCTCATGTATTTGCATAAACATGTTCATTAAGTGGGAAATGAAATCGGTGGTCATTTATGCCAAATGATTAACCATTCTCCTGCAATCTAAACTACTAAATTAAAGTTAAATGTTCTTGAAAACTTCTGAAAGATATTGGCTTGGATTCATAATTACAATGAGATGCAGATTCATGAAACCAGCAGAAGCTTTGCATGATCTAGAATTAACAACTTCGTAGTATAGGTTATTCTGGTTTCTCCTGTATATCAAGTCTTTATGGTGAGCAACTCTTGCCTTATCAGTTGATTGACCAAATATATTGAACTTGTCCTTGTTATGTGGATGCAGAAGCATATGCAAGGATGTTATACTTGTAGATCTGGAAAAGCATGCTACTTTGCTTTACAGGTACTTCCTTTTGTTTGTAAATTGTTTCTGCTTTATTTATTTGCTTTGTCCTGAATGGCCAAAATTTGCTATGAATAAGTGAATAATGATTTTAAAACACAATATTAAGGAGTGTGAATTACCTAGATCTAGTAGTAACACCTTTCCACATGAGACAGCTTGACAGTAAATTTCATTGCCACAATCTGATACAATAATCTATCATGATGATCTCCAATCAACATAATGGTCAATCATGTGGGTCAGATTTTATATAGCACAAACCTTCATATGGCATTTTATGGTTTGTGATATAATGATGGTAGAATTAGTTTGATAAGAATAAGCTGCAGTAGTTTGATTAAATTACATATTCCTTTCTATGGAATGTTATGTGAAATAATGACCTAGCTATGCTTGATCATGCATGGAAGAAAGTACAATGACAACATGATTTATTTGATAATGATATGCTAGGTACAAATGTAAATTCATTTTCTTGCATTTACTTTTATTCCTTTCTAGAGAGAAATGTCTATGACAGTAGAAGTATGATAAAATTTTGGGTTTGAAGTTATTACTTAATTTAGGTCAAACCTTCATGATTTATTGGCAAACAACTTAATGCTTTTAAACCCCTTCTGCTTGATGCATTAAGATTCCTTCCAAGATATAGCATTTCCTTTTGCCAAAGGTAAATTTCTTGGAGACTCTGTCATCAGTAAAAGTCACAAATTATCATCATTGATGTTTAATCTAGTTAGCTGGCAAATGATGCCCTACTGGTATATATTTTGTCTGTGGAAACTTTGTGATCTTTCTCAGGAAGACTGAACTTATGTGACTGGCGAAAATTTTCATGTGCTGCTTGTCATAATGTGGCAACATCAACATCATGTGCTGGGGGTAGTCATCTCTTGTCATTTTTCATATGATTCTCTGTTTGTTTCCAGAACCACTCTCATGGCTTTTATTGGTCATCTATATTCTCCCATGACTGGTGACAAGTGAAGGCTATACAGTTTCTAGTTTGCATTTTCTTGAGTGATTGATTGTCATAGGTAGTTCTTGGATGTAAAATTATTTTGTGGCTCCATTACCATTTTTTCTTCATTTCATGTTTAATTTTTAATGAGAAACTGTAGCTTTCACTTGGCAGGAGAGGAGTGTTCCCACTGACAAATACTCATTCAACATATACTTGTCTTATTTGATTTATGCACCACTTTATATTGCTGGACCGATTATTAGCTTCAATGCATTTGCAGCACAGGTCAGTTACTTAAATTACTTGCAGAGAATTGTAGCTAAAATTTTTAAGCCACCTCATTTTTTTCGCTTTAGCTCTTCATTTGGCCCTTTTTTTCCCTTTGACTATGACATGATGTGATTGCTTGGGTTTATCTGGATCTTCTATTTAGTATTTAGTTTGAAGGTAATTTCTGTTAGGTAAGTTAAGGTTTGAGATCCAGATTTCTAACCATCTCATTTAGAGGCCTAATATTATCCAAAGATCAAGATGGTATGAACTTTGTTTGTATAAATTTCTCAGTAGGCTGATATATATATATATATTGTCCCTTGAGTTAAACTTGTAATCATCACATTGAGTTTTGTGATAGATTTGATTTTTGTGTTAATGGTATGTTCCTCCATTAGCTTTTTCTTTGGAATTTCATTAAATTCTCATTGTAACAATGTTGCAGTTGGATATACCTCAAAAAAATCATTCTGTTGGACAAATAGCTTGGTATGGTGTCAGGTGGGCTATCAGTCTGTTCCTCATGGAAATATTGACTCATTTTTTCTATTACAATTCCTATGCAAGCAGGTGAGTGATTCATACACAAGATGGAATAACTCTCTATGTACATTTTTGAAGTTGAAGGCATAATCTGATTAGTATGTTTTTCAGTGACATATGGAAAGTTTTGTCACCTTTGGAGATCTTTATCATTGGATATGGGGTAAGATAGTCTTGTTATCTGCTTTGTGTAACTGTGATATATTGTTTACTCTATTTTACTGTCAGTGTTACATCACTGTTAGTATGTACCTGTGATGAATCCATGAGGTATTCCAGGTAGACATTAGATTTTCTCCGTCAACTTCATAGACTTTCTATGAACAGATGCAATGTACTGGCTTGCCTTTTGTTTCTACAAGCAAGGTGTTTTTCTTACTGTTATTGTTCTCTAGAAGAAAATGGAAATATAAGCTTATAATATCTTATTAATTCATATCTTTGACACGCATTTGTCGATGAGTCTGTACTATATGCCTTTTTCTTGAGTGTATTCAGTGACTAGTTCAGGTCCCTTTTGAAGTAATGATGGCAAAAAAGCCTCTGTATATGTCTGCAATATTTGTGAAGTATTTCTTTTCTTACCTTCATCTACAATATTTTTTTTATATGACCCTTCTTACTTTCCCTTCCATCAATTTCATCTATTTGATGAATTTGCATGCCTGGTAACTTAGTTTTTGTGCTGCTAAATGTGAAAAGTAGGCTTATATTGTTGAAGTTTACTTGCCAGATCTGCCATACTGATCCTATCTATGGCATATCAAGTTGGCAATTCGTATAATAGTTCATTAGTTATCCTAAAGTACTGTTCAAGAGTTTAAGATTTTTTGGGAACTTACTATCAGCATGTTTGGCTCGAAATATTAGACCTTGCAGTATCCAATCCTTGTCATTTGCCCCCTTGATGAGAGACGATCAGAAAGCTGGCTGAGAGAATTTCAGAAGTACATGGAAACCAACCATCCTTGCTTATGGTCCCCATTTTTTAAATGCTACCTAAAACTCAAGAGCATTTAAATTTCCAAGGTTCAACAAACTTAGAAGTTAATGCAATGTGTGAAACTCATCCTTAAACCAGAACAACTTGAGGAGAAATATGTTGCAATGCCATTATTTCAACATCACTAGTTGAAGAATTCAGAGATGACTTCAATTTGTTAATGGGTAATCCTGAAGACCTTTTGACATTAGGTTAGGTGACCAATGATGAGTTGAGTCATCAATTCATTATCTTTGAGTTGGGAGAGTGGTGTCAGAGGTACATAAGAAAGCGCCTTGTTGAACCTATCATGAAGTAGTTACTGCAGGCATTGTTACTATATATGCATATAATCAAACTTCACTGTTTACTGATTCGTGGACTACTTCTTTCATAGTCCTTCTTTGGCTTTGTAATTTACTTCTATTTTTGTTTTTTAACAGGTCATAAACTTCATGTGGTTAAAGTTCTCCCTGATTTGGCGCTTTTTCCGTTTTTGGTCTCTGGTGTGTTCCTCACTATCACTTTCCTATCATAGTCTTACAGTTTTGCTTCTTGGGATTCTATTATAAAAAAAAGTAGTGCACTATCTGTTATGCATTGGGCATGTCAACTCTGTAAGAGACTCTGTTCCATATCTAACTTGTTCCTAATGATATTTCTTGCTAATTTTTATTTGCATTCATGCTGAATTTTAGCATATAGAGTACGTGCTGCTAAATTATTTGATTAGCTTTTATTAAGGAGTTACCATGGATAATGCCAGCTTATATCCTAGATCCTAGACTCCAAACGCTTGGTAGGAGCAATTTAAAGGCTGCAAGTGTCTTTTTAATTTTCTTGTGCTGTATAAGTTTGTGGCATTGCATGATTAATATAAAATGCATCAAATGGCATTCCCATCTTCTTGTGTTTGCTGTTGTTTTAATGTTAGACACAAAATTTAAAGCCGTTTAACTTTCCATCTTCATCTGTACGATTGACTTGATTATTGCAATGCATGATTCCAGAAGGAAGCGCGACTTGTGAGGCTAACCTTTTGCAAAAATTAAGCAGTGATGAATATGAGTCTTATGGATATATTTATCAGCCATGCCTTTTTTTCCTTGACCATCTAATTAATGCTGTAAACATGGAATTCTACATGCACGTACTTTCTCTTAGCATGGTCTTCATGAGATAAATTTCTTCTTGATGATGTTTCTTAAGGAAGTTGTATTTTTATGAGCTGACTCATTTTTCTCGAATAAATGACAAAAAAACATTTAATTGTCTGCTAAATCTGTGATTGTGATCCAAACTATATTTTTATATCTCTTTATATCATAAACTATTAGTTAAGCAACAAGTTACATGATTCTTTTAATTTCTGAAATCCTGCTCAATCTATAATTTTTTTAAAAAAAATAAACTGTTCAATCTATAGTTGTCCACATTACTTTTTTACGTTATGAGACAAATAGAAAATCCTTTATGGACTCATTGTATGCTTTTGTTTAATGCTAGAGGGCACATATATGAAATTTCTTTTTTGTTATTCTAGGCATTAAACTTTGTCAGCAGAGCCATTCTCCTGTTCTAAGTACTATTGTGATTTGAACAAGATATTTATCTGTTCATTTCTAAAGGAACTTAATAAATACCCTGTACCTTGTTTTTCTTGTTTATGTTCTATTTTCTCCTTATAGGTGATGTTGTCAACGGATATATTTTGGTAATTGCATTCTTGAAAGTTACATATTCTCAGGGTCTTGAAGCATTTTATAGATTTAATTTTCATCTGGAGCCTTTTTAGATCAATGTCCTTAATTCTGATCAAATCGTCAGAACTCTACATGACAAATGATTTTGAGAATGTTCTTATTGCAGATTGGAGGCGTAGAGACTCCTGAAAACATGCCAAGATGTGTGAACAACTGCTATGACTTGGAGAGCTTTTGGAAAAGCTGGCATGCATCATTCAATAAGTGGCTTGTCAGGTTGGCATTGATTTCTTTTCCACCATATAAAATGTTTGCTTATTCATTAAGATTATTGCCTGAGTTAATGATAGTTCTATTTAGGTACATGTATATTCCACTAGGGGGTTCTCAGAGGAAGCTTCTGAATGTGTGGGTTATTTTTACATTTGTGGCGTTGTGGCATGATCTGGAATGGTATGCTTTTCCCACCTTTTCATCCTACTACAGCTTATAATTCAAGTGAAAATTTGTTAGGTAAAATGTAAACACTGTTCTTTCAAATATGAATCAGGAAACTTATTTGCTGGGCATGGCTAACATGCATATTTTTGATACCTGAGATCGTCATAAAGTCCGCAGCCAAAGCATTTCAGGTAACATATAATTCTGAGGTAGAGTATGATATATCAACTTATTTGGTGAATGATAGTGGGCAGTAAAGGGAAATTTAGGGTCATTCCAGAAAGTATCCTCTCCTGATCATGGTTCACATATTTATAGTATATCTGATAGTGATAAAAGTATGTGCCCGTTGGGTCCTTTGCTAACATGATTTCTGGGTATGAGCACTATGGGGGTATGACCGCTTCTGTGGTAGCTCCCTTTGCAGCATCATGGTCTGTCCTGCATCAACTATGTAGTACCTCAGCATGCCAATACATTGACCAGGAACTCTTTAGGCCATGATTAGCAGTTTGTTTTCTCAAGATTTATTGGATCAGGTTCATCTGTGATTCCGAAGACAATAATTACCATTTGTACATGTGGACATAATTCTCATTCCAAGTATTTTAAATGTTAAATAGCTGAGGCCCAAGGCATTGATCTCGATGAGAATGTGAACTTTAAAATTTTACCCCTTTCTTCAGCTTGAAACAAACTCATTTGATTTGTTTGTATTGTATATGATACAGTTTATCTAGATTTATCTTCTTAACATTGCAAATTTTTTGGTATGAAACTTTGAATTTTGACTACAGTTCCTATGATTCCACTGGCCATTGTGTAAAATGTCACTTCTACTTGACACGAAAATTTGATTAAAGATTAAACAGAAATGCTCTTAAATTTATGTTATGTTGATTATTACTTTATCAGATCGCCGGTCTTGTATGTGCTCATAGTTGCTGTCTCATTAATTTATTTGATGGTTAATAATAATTCATATTTATCATTTCATAATGTCCGTCTGTCAGGTTAGAAGTGCTCTGGGTGGATTCATTTTTCGTGAACTGAGTGCTATATCTGGGGCAGTCACAATTACATGCCTAATGGTATTTTTCTTCCAACCATCTGTAATGAACTCTTGTTTTCAACTATTAGTAATTGATGATGAGCTCTCTTTTCATGTTCCCTGAATATACTAATAGCATATCTCTAGCTATGTGTTAGATATGAAGCATAGCACAGAAAACTTATTTACAGAAGCAATAATTAGAACTGGATTAGTAGTGGTTTGATAGTATCATATTACTGATGATGCTCTCAAGAAGCCTTTATTTCTAATTGGCATTAAATTTAGATTCCTAGCAATGGGCATCAAATGTAAAACATGGATATCTCCTCCCACAAGGATGCTACTTTATTTCGAAATAGCACCATAGCATCTTTCAGTTTGCTTCTTAGCGAGATTAACCTTGGAGATTGGTAAATATGCTTGTGGTTCCACAGGTTGCAAACCTCGCGGGTTATGTCATTGGACCAAACGGCATAAATTGGTTAATATCACGATTGCTACAAAAGGATGGTACAGTTTATTCTTTATTAACATAATTGCTTACTAGCACTTGTTTCTAATTATTTCATGCAACACAGGTTTACATGTTCTCTGTGGTATATTTACATCATTTTATATTGGAACAAAGGTATTACTTAGATTCTCCTGTTAAACTTCTGTGAAACAGTTTTCTTTTAATCAGACATTAACAAGTAAGATTTGGCAGCTGATGTTTCACATTCGTGACGCAAAACAAAAATGCTGGTGACCATCAAAATCACATCAAACCTTGTATTGATTTAGTTTCTTGCAGCAGTAGGTGAGAAAATTTCATCATGCTTACGTTTAGTTGGCTGCTATGGTCTTTTATGAAATTGTTATTACAGGGGACTTGGGTCCGCCATTGTTGACTGGGAAAAAACAAATTGCACTAGTCTCTTAATTTTGTTCAGACAACTGGAAATTGGGTTACAAGTTAACAACTGGTGGTTCATTATATACCGAATCTCAGCTTCCAATTTGAGCCACTAGTGACAAGGAATCTTATTGACTAATTTAGCTTTACACTGAATCTCAGGTTCACATTTTCAATTATTATTTTTTGCTCAACTTTGATTATGAGATTTTGGTAGGAATTTTTTTTTTTATTGTTTTTATTATTAATTTTGTTTTCTTCATTCGGAGTTGCTTCCTATGTATGGAATCTCTTTGACCAAGTGATATTTATACAGAAATTCAAGAGGCTCGTATTTAATATTTTTTTAATATGATTATCTCTTTTTGTCCTTTTGAATACTGCCAGTTTTAAGCAGGCTTCTTGGAAACAGAAAGAGTAGTTCTCATGGTAGGTGTTGGCTGTGAGAGTTGCAACTCATGGTCAATGTTTTTGATTATTTATTAAATAAACTTAGTTTCATCTTTGTGTTATTTAATAGGGAGGATGTCGTTAAGCTCATGGTTTTCTTTTTTGCTTTTTTTTATTTCTTAAAATATACTGTGATGGAAATTAAAAAAATGAATTAATAATAGGAATTTATTGAGACATATGAACATTGGATATCTAACTATTCTCATTTTTCTTATTAACAACATTTAATGAACAAGGTTTCTACATAAACTTAATAAAATAAATATATCTAAACTAATAAAAAACAGGCCTTTTCCAATTAATTTCCATAAATGCTAATTATTGTGTGTGCTAGCTTCCTTTTTCTCCCCTCACTCTTTCACCGGCTAATTATTGTGTCCTTTTTCTCCTTTTTCTCCATAAATTCTAATTAATTTTCATAAATGCTAATTATTGTGTGCTTGCTTCCTAATAAAAACAGGCCTTTTCTACATACCGGCGGCAAGCTTCCTTTTTCTCCCCCTCACTCTTTTATCTTTGGGCGGAGTCTTTTCTTTGTCTAAGGGTTCTATCTTTGCTTCTTTCTTGTGTATGCTTGTTTTGGACTGTGTTTTCTTTTTTGCATTATGTCTTTCTATAGTTTCCACCTCTAGTGGACTTTTGTACTTTGGCTTGAGGTTTGTATCTTTATGTGCTTATTGCAATAATATTTATGGTTAATCCACTCCATAAAAAAAAAAAAAAAATTGATTCCCATAAATTATTATCTTTTTACCAAGTATATCTTTTAAAAAATACTAATTATTCTTCACGTGGCTCTACATTAAGTTACAATATCTACGGATCATAAAAAATGAAATAAAAAAATAAAAAAGTTCTATTCCTAAATTATAAACAATTCTAGTCTGGCCAATGGTTCATCAGCCATATACATGCTCAAGAGTTAAGGACAAAAGAGATAAACCTAATCAACAAGTTGGTGGACATCTGTGGCTCCGTACAATGACTTTGGTTTTGGGCTCGCCGTGCTGCTGCGGCCCATCACATCAACATCAGTCAGGGTCCACCTGGAGCACTTTGATCCCACTTCACATGGCGCAGTTGGTGCCCAAATTTGAGAAAACGGTTACATGGTTATTTATTTATTTATTCTACCTTTTTATTTTGTTCTTTCAAAAAATTGACTTGAATTGTTTGATCAGCCACGTTACGGAATGTATATGCCTTTGTTTCTTTTCTTTGTTATTGGTTTTCTAATTTTTTTTAAAAAATAATTCTATTTTTAGTTGAATTTTTTTTACTTAATAGCTATCTTCCTTGGTTAATAATTCTTGTTTCTATTCAACGTGATCAACAGTGAAAGTGAAATATTACGTTGATTAAGGATGGAGAATACTATAAGATGCAATAATAATAGAGAGAGGAAACAATCAAATTAACATGTGGAGAGAAATTTCTTAATATTTAAAAAAAAAAGTTAAATTTTAGTAACGTTTGACAAACTCGCACACTTTTGAAAATTTTTTAGTTTAATAAATAAGGTTTGTACAAAAAATACTTTTAAATTTAAGACAATACATACGCCATTGACTACAAGCCAGCATTTCAAATGGCCCGTATTTTCCGTTTCTTTTTTAAATTTTTAAATTTTTAATTTTTAATTTGACACATCATAACTATTAATTTGGACCAACAGCTGGTAGGTCAATTGGCATCAAATCCTTTATTTAAGGCGTTCGTTTTGAGTCGAACTCGGGATCAAACTTCTGTCCACGCAAAATAAAAGTACGGTTTGGTGGTTGAGCGTTGTTTTTTTACGTGTTCGTCTCTGATTAGACGCTCTTTGTCTTTTAAAAAACAAAAAAAAAACTATTGGTTTGGTGTACTTAATTTCAAACTATTTATTTAAATTTTTCTTTTTTAAGGGGGGAAAAGGTTGTATCCAACCATCCTCTCGTTGATATTATTATTTCACCAACCTCACCATTTGGCTTCGTCCTATGTATGATGCATTTTCCAACCATTTACTTCTATAAAAGGCTGGCTCCACTTTCGCATAACGCCATCATTCATTGTTTCCACTAATCTCCATAAAAAGATAGCTTTGTGCGTATGCTAGCCCCACGAAGGCCTTTATAAGAATATAAATATTAAAAGAAATATAAAATAAACTTAAACTATTAAATAAAACTATAATAAATTTATATTGTTTTTTTAATTATCTAATATATATATATATATATATATATATATATATATATATATATATATATATATATATATATATAATCAGTAATCTATAGACGTCCACAGTAATCCAATAACTACGATCATCATGCACAGTTCAAAATATATATATAATCAGTAATCTATAGACGTCCACAGTAATCCAATAACTACGATCATCATGCACAGTTCAAAACATGCTCTACAATATTACACAATACCGTAAATGGTAAAAAATAATATGTACAGTAGCTATATAAACAAACAGCCGTTGGATGATGATTCAACGGTTATGATTAAATGTCTTTTGGAACAGTAGTCTAAGAACATACCTATGCATTGGTTAAGTGGATAATGATTTAGTAAATAATTATAATAATAGTAATAATAATTTTGCTTGTTTGGTTGGGGGAGTGGGGAGGGGTGAGGGGGGGTGAGGGGGAGTGGGGAGTGTTTGGTTGGGGGGGTGAGCACCCCTCCTCACCCCTCATAACCCACTCCCCTAAATTAGGGGAGTGAGGAGAGGGTGAGAAGGTTGGGTATTTTTGTTTTTATTTTTATTTTTTTAAATAGTACAAAATGTCAATAATATCCTCTTACACATTTGCTTAATTATCACTATATGCATCCTTATTAACCATGTCTTCATGTATTATATTTTTTTATTTTTTAAATGTACAAAACTTTTTTTATTTTTTTATTATTATAAAGTTCTATTTTATTGTATTGTATTATGACTCCTCATAATTTTTTTTCAAATAAATATTTTTTCCTAATTATTGTATTATGTATAAATATATTTTATAATGTTTATCATATATTATTATTATTATTATTATTATTATATTGATTATATATATATATATATATATATATATATATATATATATATATATAATATTACTCATATATTGTAAAGGGTAAAATAGTCAAATACACATTACACTCTTTCTCTCTCCTCCTCACTCCTCTTTTCAACCAAATAAAAAAAAAAAAGAAATTACTCCTCCACACTCCTCCATACTCCTCCCCCCATCACTCCCGCTCACTCCCCCTTCCCCTTTGAACCAAATAAGGGGAGGCAAGATAATGTTCATACATTGTCAATTTAGGATGCTAATATTGTTGTATATAAAAATTATGCATGCTTAAGCTGAACTATTATTTAGGCGAGATGATGTTCATCCACTGTCAATTTAGGATATTAATATTTTGTTGTATATAAAAATTATGTATGGAAGCATCCCTTGTAACTTCCACTGAATTGGTAGGTCAATCAGGAGAATTTATTGATTATCATGCATTTGATTCTAATTTAAAACTCCAATGTTTTTTTATTTAAATTTCATTTTAAAATGCTTTTTTATTAATTCAAACTCAAAGTTTTGTCCCATGCTTATACCCCAACAACCCTCACAATTTTTATACACTCCTTCCAAGTTTGACTGCATTATATATATATAAAATAATTTTATTATAACACGATAAAAAAACATCATGAATATTGTGAATTCGTGACAAAATAATATATTTGGTTGTTTAAAAAACATCTTGGATAAAATGATTATGGCGAGGGTCCACGAGTGAGATCACAAATTTAACTCCTAGCTATCATAAAGCGAGAGTACATTGTATAATTAAAATATTTTAATATATCTTTCACAGATGATTTGTCATATTTATTTAAAAAAAATTACAAGATTGGGTTGCTTCGAGAGGAAAATGTTCATTTGGCTTTGAAAAACATTTAAGTTATGGACTAAGTTTAATTTAAATTAATGATGCTCTTAAATTGAACCTAACTTTGTGTCTTTTAAGTTGAACCTAACTTTCTAATACATACATGATTTGTTCATATTTATTAAAAAATAAAAATATATTTGAGTTTGGGTTGCCTTGAGAGGACGATGTACACTTTGCATTGAAAGACATTTAGATTATGGATTAGGTTTAATTTAACTTAATGATGCTCTTAGGTTGAGCCTAACTTTGTGTCTCATCAACCTATCAACTTTTTTAATTTTCTCATTTGTTTAAACATGTCTTTCAAAACATAAACTGCCCCTCCCTTATTTTCAAAATTCTTTTTTCATGTATTTTTTTTTTTAAAACACAAATTTGGCATAATTTAGCCATATAAAATAAGAGAAAAAAATGGTATGTTATTTCCGTAGACATTTATAAAAAGTCTAATAATCTCATTAAATATCACCACCTAATTCCTATCGTACATAAAAAAAAAGTCTCATTAATGAATACATGTAAATAATTTTATATAGAAGATAAGCAAATATAAGTTGTAAAATTATTGTATATATTACCTTAAGTGGTTTTTTTATTTTTATTTTTTTGGACAAATAAACAACAACACTTTCATCTAAGAGAAATCAGGAACGTATATAAATGCAAAACAAGCTCAACAAGCACATGTGGAGGCCTCACTTTGTGCAAAATATTTCAAATATATATATATATATATATATATATATATATATATATATATATATATATAGCAGGATCTCTCGTTTAAGAGAAGTCTGGAATGTGCACAAATATTAAGTTAATATTTCAATACACTTATGTCCTTACCTTACATGGGTTTTGAGATCGATCTTGGGTTCTCTCTAAAATCGACACTATATATAGTGAGTTGACAAAAGAATAAGAGGATCTCCCATTTAAGAGAAGTTTGTAATGTATATAAGTATAAAGTTAATACCTCAGCATACTTGTGTCCTTATCTTGCATGAATTTTGAGTTCGATCTTGGGCTCTTCTCTAAAATAGACACCCTATACAAATGACTTGGTGCCAATAAGTCAAGAAGCCCACCAACGACCAAGTGGTCTATTGGTAGTCGGGTCTCCAATAAAACCCTACACAAGTGGTGAGAGTTCGAATCTTGGGTGAGGGCACATTTCTAGAAGTGTGAGTAGTGGTTGTGTGCGGGTGGTCTTTGCACCTATGTGTGCGTGGGCCCCGCTCCCACTTGCTCCGCCGAGGCTTGTGCACACCCCTGTCTTAACGGCTAGGCCGCTCATCTTGGCAAAAAAAAATAAGTCAAGGAGCCCTCGACTACTTTCAACATATATGACAATTGACTTTTGAGATTTTGATATTTTATTTCGTAGTTAAGAATAATATATATTTTTATTTTGCATCTCACAACTCAAGAGGGCATTTTGGTACTATTCAAAAACAAAAAAGGCTTCTTCTTTTATGTGATTGTCCCCTATATCTCTGTTATGAAGGAACCAATCCAAAAGATAAAATCCAATACAAATAATAAATATTTTTATCACGAGTAGATCCAAGCCTCAATTATATAGAATAAAGATTGACAAAGGAACCAATCTAACCAAACACTCAACGTTAGATAGAGTACCAACTAACAAGCTAATCCCTTGTATCAAACATTCAACCCCACAGCGCCTGTTAAATTTATATTTGTTCATCTATTGTTTTTAACAATAATTAATAGTAAAATTTACACATTACTTCTTTAAATTATGATATAACATCTACTATCAAATATTTCTAAATTTAAAAAAAAAATAAATACAAACCAAAAACATTATATATATATATATATATATATATATATATATATATATATATATATATATAGACGTTGAATGTGAACTATCCGAAGCATATAAAAGAGAAGAGACCATATTGACCACACAATCAATGTGTACAACGTTTCCAATTAAGTTGAAACCTCTCAATCAAATTAAATATGGTAATGGCCCTAATGGGCTAAGTGGACTCCGTCCAACAGCAAAAATTAAACTCATTGTTGGTCAACATAAAATTATTACTTTTAATATAATAATAATAATATTATAATCACTAACTAATATATTCCTTTTACTATATTTCTATCACTACACGCTTTTATATATATTTTTATTAATTTATTGAAATGAACATATATTTAATTAATCATAGATAAAAATTAGAGCTCTTTTATATATTTTTGTTTTAATAATATATTTAATATTTTATATACCTCTCCCAAAAAAATAGTTATTATTATATATTTTTCCATAAATTAGGCCATTTCTCTCACGAGTGAAAAATAAAAAAAATCAACCCCTCTCATAACATTGAGGCGAATGGATTATTCATATTGTTAAAAAAATTTTCCGTATATATTTTTTAACTCATATCCTATTGTTTTATAATATCAAATCATATTTATAAATAAAAAGATTAAAAAAATAAAAATATTTAACTATAATTTAAGAAAAGACAATGAATTTCAAATTATGAAATATACATATACCGATATACATATATATGCAGTTGAACACAACAAGAATTATAAAGTACAGTAAAAACTAATTAAATTTTAATTTTAATTAATTATTTTTATTTTAATTTTAATTTTAATTTTAATTTTTATTTTTATTTTTATATGATAAATCTAATAAAAATAGAGTTGAAAGATTAAAATTTGATGGGCTACTCTATTAAAATTCACTCAATAATTCCGATCAAAACATGATACATTTTAATTTTGATTCTGCTATTATTTATTATTTATAAACGTACAGTAATAGTGTTATTATACACACTAACAAGTTAACATCAGTCATTATCTTTTCTTCAGTAATTCACCATCCCACCTACTACTCCCTGTCCACCAACAACACATTAAAAAGAACCTTTTCACATATCATATCCTTCACTATAAGTATAGAACAAACCTTCTCATTTCTCTCATCTCCTCACCAACTCTTTCTACTAATAATCCTAACAACCTATCTCTTCTATCAAGAATGACTATCCCTTCCTCACCGGCACCCGGCGAAGGTCAGACCGTCTGCGTCACCGGCGCCGGCGGCTACATCGCGTCATGGCTCGTTAAACTCTTGCTCCAACGTGGTTACACCGTCAAAGGCACGGTTCGCAACCCAGGTTGGTTAATTTCTCTTTCTATTTTCAACATTTTTTTCATTAACTAAGTTACTTGTTATTGATATATATACTCTTCTTTTCTTCAACAGATGATCCCAAGAACAATCACTTGAAAACACTTGACGGTGCTGAAGAACGCTTGATTCTCTGCAAAGCAGACCTTCTTGATTATCAGTCCTTGTGTGCGGCCATCTCCGGTTGCCATGGTGTCTTCCACGTGGCATCTCCGGTGACTGATGACCCGGTGAGAGACTAGCTTTTCATTTCTTAATTTTTTTTTATTTTATTTTTTAAATTTATAATTTAATTGATCCCAAAATTTAAGTGAGAAAGAGATAAATGACCGTTAGGTTAATTAATACCGGGTTTTTATGTAACACGTTTGTTCCGGGAAGATCTAGGATCAAATTTCTATTCCCTGTCTCTGACTTACCTTGAATGGGAGCGTCTCAAGTCCTTTTGTAAAAAATAAAAAAATAAAAAAAATAAGTAAATATTTTGTTTGTGTATATGTATAGGAGCAAATGGTTGAACCTGCAGTGAAAGGCACAGAGAACGTGGTAGATGCGGCGGCAGAGGCCGGTGTGCGCCGGGTGGTGTTCACGTCCTCCATCGGCGCGGTTGCTATGGACCCGAACCGTAGCCCAGACGTTGTTGTCGATGAGTCTTGCTGGAGTGATCTTGAGTTCTGTAAAAAAACCAAGGTTCAGCTTTATTGCCTAATGATTACTTAATACTCCCTTAATACATCATAACATATATGAATAAAATTAAGCAGGTGGTAAGTGTAATATCTAAATCTTTGGTAATAAGATTGGTTGTGGTATGATATGCAGAATTGGTACTGTTATGGAAAAGCAGTGGCAGAGCAAGCAGCATGCCAAAGGGCTAAAGAAAAAGGTGTGGATCTGGTGGTGGTGACACCGGTGCTTGTTATGGGACCGCTTCTTCAGCCTACAATCAACGCCAGCATTGTTCATATACTCAAGTATTTGGATGGGGCGGTTAAGACATACACAAATGCGGTGCAAGCTTATGTTGATGTGAGGGATGTGGCCATGGCACATGTGCTTGTTTACGAGACACCCAGCGCTTCCGGCCGGTATCTTTGCGCCGAATGTGTGTTGCACCGCGGTGATGTGGTTGACATCCTTGCCAAACTCTTCCCGGGCTATCCCCTTCCTTCTAGGTAAGAAAGACTTCGCCACTTAACTGGTTCCGGCGGAACAATTTACCGATTAGGTTGAGTGTTTGCTTTAGCTTACCTACTGAGAGTTAGGTGGAGGTGGTTGGTTAGAGTTCTTGAGTTGGTCGTATAGGATTACTAAAGATATTAGATTGACATTTTATATGATTTTGCTATATATAAGACTTCAGAGAGTATATTGTTTTTTTTTCTTTTCCATTATTTAATGATACAAAGCATATCAGAGAATCAGAGATGATATCAATAGGAACTGGCAAACCGGAGAAAGCAGGATTAGGCAAAGAATGGAGATTAAGTAAAAGATAGCAACATAACAACGACCAAATCCACATCTTAAGTTTATTTGGTTAGAAAATAGGGGCAGAATAAGCACCTTACTGTTATATTAAGAGATAAACAAGTTAGAGAAACAATTTATTCCATTTTTGCTAGTATATGTTTGTTTTCAGGGACATAAACAAAGAAATCAAATAATAAGGGTTGAGGGCTTTTGTTTTTTTTCCATAGTGAGGTGAGGGGGCCAGTCAATTATCTCCAAAGAGATTTGGGATTCACGCGCAACACACTTACCAAAGCTTCATAGCCACAAAACCCACATCACTAAAGCCATAGAAAGAAGACAGGGACATACCACCAAAAAAACAAGTGTTTACCAACCGCACAATTCAGATATGAAATGATCTAGTGCCATCAGGAACTGATGCCATTTGAAGCATACTCCTACTTTTCTTTTATATATAATTTATTTATTTATTTATTCAATGATGCCTGCAGATGCTCTGATGAGGTGAACCCAAGGAAGCAGCCATACAAGATCTCCAACCAGAAGCTTAAAGACCTGGGTCTCCAGTTCACCCCTATGAGACAAAGTTTCTATGATTCAGTCAAAAGCCTCCAGGAGAAAGGTCACCTTGCCATTGCCTCTTGACAAAATTCAGCAGTGCCAGCTAAAAAAAAAGATATAATCTCTACTTGTTGTGTACTTATCATGATGTTTGAGTCAATATCTGATCTTAAAAGAGCAGAGTAATTTGGTGATTATGTGTTCGTTTATTTTCTCAAGGATGCAAGGTATGTAAGACCTGTTGCAGAACAGCATCACCTGGAAGTACAAGAAAAATATTAATTTAGTGTAAAATCTTGAATTCAATGCATTCATCTTTCCTGATGTTCACTGGATGTCAGAGCTATTTCATAATCAAGTGTAATCACATTAATATACCCTCCTACAAGTTTGAGAAGAGTGCTCTTTTGCGTGTAAGGCAATGCCAACAAGCTTTGTGTGTTATTAAAGCACAAACAAGGTTCACTAAGCATGAACAAACAATTTTGTACATTTTACTTATTATTTTCCTTTTGAACATAAAAAATTACAGTATATAACCCAGCAAAGTGTTAATTTACTTGCACATTAATAAAACAAATACAAAAGAAAAAAATTGAATGGGTTTAATGGAGTATTTCTGACCTCATGCGCAAGTCACATATAGGGCACACTCCATTGCTTTCGTGTGACCTGCATCATACTGAAGCTTCTGTGTGGGCCATTATTTCCAGGTAAGCAGCAAACAGAACATCGCTATCCAGAGATTTCTGACGGTGGCAAGAAAACTAAATTGAGAATACAAGCATGGAGAACTAAGGCAGCAAGATGGGGCTAACAAATCAAAAATTAAATGCCATTGCAAGTAGTGGTTGACAAAGAGAACAGTACTATTTCAAGCCAAATTGTGTACAGATAGCAACTACTTGTCATTGTTAAAACTATCGGTAGTTCAAAGGGCATTGTCAAAGAATAGGACTATGATTTACTCAATGAAGAACACAGTTATACAGAGTTGTATACGATTTGGAAAAGTATTTTCAACATACAGGCAATTTAGAATTGCTGAGGCAATAAGCTATTAGTTGTTGAAGTCTTGTTAATGACTTCTGGCTACTTAGTTAAAGAAAACCAAAGGTACACCCAACCATAGAAAGACATAAAAACAAAATACATGCGGAAGAGAAGTATCAATAGTTACTCTCCCATGGTGACTTATTTCGTGGAGCCATTTTATCATTCCACCCACATCGAACATTAAACTTTGCATTAGGGTCACTGTCATTTTACTTATTATCTAAGAAAATGGTGTTGATAGACATCTTATCACTGAGTTTCAACCACAATCACCTTAGACTTTTCTTCCAACATCCAACGCCTTCAGCAATGTCATAAAGTGGCATATTTCCTTGATATTATCTCATTTTCCACAACTGGCATCTTCTTCTTATGACCTAGTCTCATTTAAACCTCATGCTGAAGTCGACCTTTTCTCTAGTGCAGATGCTTTACAAAATATTAAACCAAAAAAAAACTTTTGCTGATTTCATTTTAGCATTTGGTGAAAAGCTCAAAATCAATTTCACGTTTGGAAAGATGTGGCTATAGAACCTCCTTTAGGTATTTGATTAGTGATGGTTGCCTTAAAGTGCAAGCGAAGGAACATTTTGGAGTGACAAACTTGCTTTTTTGTTTGAAAAATGGAGGGGGAGATCTAATGTTTTTGGAAATACAAATTCTGGTATAGTAATTAGACAAAGAGAAAACAGATGCCCAACAATGAATGAATGATTGCTCAGGAGTCCAAGTAAATAAGGTGTCAATTTCAAGGATGCAAAAGGTCTCCTTTACTGGTAAGTTAGAAAAGTAAATTAATACTGCTCTCACAATTGAACAACAGGTGAGGATTCTTGATAGTGACTCAATTATTAAGGAGATTCTACAAATATGTTAGAAGGAAAATCATAAGACGTATCCATCAAATCAGAACATAATATACATGCCTATGGCACACTTTTCTTACCAATATGATTGTCCTCATTCTGAAAACTCTTTACTCTCTGATTTTCAGAGCAGCCCATATGCTCAAGGTCTATTTGCCAGGATCAACATTCAAAACTTATTATCATCTCATTTAAAGGAAGATCAAGTACAGTGAATCAATTACCATGTTGTGAAGAACTCACTGAACTCATATCAGAGCTTACACAAACACTATAAACTATAAAGACCTGTTTTACAATGAAACTATAACACAAATAGACATGATTTACATACTCTGATAGCATGTCGGCATTTCATGTCTGAAAAGGTGACATTTCCTACCATCTTTTGATAGAGCAGCAGGGAAGGGAAGGATTCATGTAGCCCCAAATAGTTGGGACTAACTGTTTGTTGTTGTAGTTGTTGACTACAATGACTAGAATGAGTGACAGACTTTACTTTTTGGTGTAGGTGTGTGGTGTAAAATATTACATTTGATGATGTTTTTGATAGTTACATTCTAGTTGTAGTGATGAGCTCAAACACCATTTTAAGTTTTTAAAGACGATACAAAACCTAATCAAGAGAAGAAAAGCCTTGAAAATTGTATGGAAGCAGCTTTCTCATCTTTATGAATCATTATTCTAACAATTTTTATTCTCCAAACACACCCATGAGCTGATGGAAATCGGTATATTTTCTAAGATCAACATTCCAAACACAATTACCTCACCTGAAGGAACACCACAGGCTCCGGCATAAACAACCAATTTTGAGGTAGTCATTGACTTCATATCGGCATTTACACAAGCATTTCAACACAACTGCTTCATAATGAAACTATGACACTGAACTATATATTTGCATCAAAAGTAAAAAGGTGAACAAGAGATTCCTGTAACTGACCAACTAGAAACTCGGACACAAGGCACACATCAGGGTTTGACAACAAAAAGGCAACCATTAAACCCATCTCGGCATTTACACAGCCATTATAACAAACAGCTTCATACTGCAACTAATCCAAAGACTAAAAACATATATTTGCATCAAAATGACGCTGAATTCATACTACCATTTACATAGGTGTCATAAAAAATTCACCCTGGCTTTTAAGCAAGCATTACAAAAACCACATATTCCAACAAAAACTAAAAGATGCAAACAAGAAATTTCAGTCACTGAACAGCGAGAACATTCACAAGAAACTATGCATCAGGTTTTGAAGCTGCAAATCATTCATTGAACTCACATAGGCATTTACACAAGCACCATGACTAACTATCTCATTGCAAAAGCATGACTTTAAATCAATCCAGACACTAAAACCATACATTCGCATTGAAAATAGAACCGTGAACAAAAAAGTTCCAATCACTGAGCATCTAAAAAATTCACAAGAAGGTAAACATCATGGTTTGAAAGTGTAAGGCTGGGGGAGTGAAATGGGACCTCGGTGGGCTTCATCGCTGTCAAGCAACCTCTGCACCCTCTTCTTAGCGCAGTACTGTCGATCAAAGTGTTTCACCTGACAAACAACAATGGCGATCAAGAACCATTACATCCTCTAATGGAATAAAAAAACAAACGGATAGAGGTATATAGACAAACCCAGGTGGGGCGGCAGCTATTGACGAAGACGGTGCGTGATTTCTTGCACTCTGAGGGGTAGAGAAGGCCAACGGTGGCGATCTCGGTGGGCTTCTTGTTGGCCTCCTTCTCGAGGCACGCGTAGAAAGCGTCCCTCGCCTGCAACAAGGGATCGATTGGCCTCTCTATAGACGAAGAAGGATGAGGAGATGGAGATGGAGTACCTTGTAGCAGGCGGCGCGGCCATCGGCGAGGACATCCGCCATTACTTCACCACTGGTGCTCATCGAGTGTTCGACGAAATGCGCGCCTTTTTCTTGGGGTTAGGGTTTATAAACTATTGAGATGGGCTTAAAATTAGAATTTTGAGAAATAATTAAAAAAAATTATGGATTTTTTTTTTTTTTTTTTGGCAATTAGTTTGTAAGTTTTTTTTATTTTTAATTTATAAAATCTTATCAAAAGTTGCTTTTGCAAGTATCAAATAAATAAAAAAAGTTGCTTTGGTTTTTAATATTTTATTAAAATATGAGAAACTTGTGAGTAAAAAAAAAAAATATATATATATATATAGACTAATAGGTGACAAACGTCATCACTCAATGGATTTATCAAAGGGATAGATAGGTACAGAGACACACCAATTAGGGTGGCTTAAACCTGGGTGTACATTGTATAAACAGTACAAAAATAGTACAAGAGGCCCAGGTGAACAGCGGAGAAATTTGAACCCATAACCTTCACTTTTTAAACTTTGGTGTCATACCATTGGGCTCTAATAGGTAACAAACGTCATCACTCAATGGATTTATCAAAGAGATAGATAGATACAGAGACGCACCAATTAGGGTGGCTTAAACCTGGGTATACATTGTATAAACAGTACAAAAATAGTACAAGAGTCCCGGGTGAACAGTGGGGAAGATTTGAACCCATAACCTTCACTTTTTAAACTTTGGTATCATACCATTAGGGATGATCGACAAAAGTCTATATTTTATGTTTAAATTAAATTTTGAAATTTCTGTTTAAGTTCACTTTTATTTCTATTTAATTTTCAAATACCATATTGCATTAACTAATCAAAATCATAAATTAAAATTTAAAGCTTGTTAGGTTATTAAAAGAATTCATGTAAAACTAAAAACATCAGGTGCTTCTTAGTTTTGTATTAATTTAGTTCAATCTAATACCTTTGGAGGTTGGGAAAAAAAACATAGTAGTTTATAAAATTTTAACCTGACATATTATATCTATTTTATCTTTAAAAAACACCATAAGTGAAACTATATATAACATAAATATGATTTTAATTCAGGTAGCTAAATTTAAGAATGTGAAACTACATTCTTACCCTTTTTTTTTAAAAAAAAAAAATTCAAACTAACATAAACTAAACCACAATAAACACCTCCGTACATATGTACACAAAAGTACCATTCCATTTTAGTATTTTATGGAAACACATACTCCAAAAGGCAAACATAATGCACATCTGAAATTAATGATAAGACATCAACTAGCCTTACCCTTCCAGGTGTACTGCCCTCCAAGTTCCCACCCAAAATTAAACAGTCATTTGTTCTATATAACATCTCCAATGAAATGAAAAAAGACTTCATAATGTCTTCCTCTTGGAACACAAACTCAGCTTCAGAAAACACAGATATTATCTTTTCAATGGTAATCACCTGATTGTTTTTCTCCTAGGAGAAAATTAAACAATGAGTCAGACTTATAACTGAAGAAAAAAAGACTCAATTGATGAACAAAGATCAGAAAGTGTTACCAAAGATATTTTCAAATTTCAATTACTGCTGATCAAGTAGAGGAAGAGGATGAAGCAACAGAAATTGAAAAAAAAAAGACACTTATTAACTACTCATCAGTGAAAGGAATTGTCTAAATGAACACATAAAAATGGGTTTAAAAATTGAAAGAACAGAACAATTGATTCATTGATCCTGTCGAAATCGAGTTTCATGAGCAGTACTAATCAAGAGAAAAGTTCTAGATATTGTTTTTGCTTCTGATTTAAAGGGAATTTAATGATATACTGCAATGTCAATACTTCAGCTTCACAATAATAAGAGCTGCAGTTAATTAGAGAAACACAAAATATCAACTTTCAAAAGAAATTACAATACTTACCAATCGGTCTTTCGTTATGTTTTTGAGTTCTACGCCGACCTTTCTTCTTTTAATACTGCAAAAAGAAAATCAAAATAATTAACGTCTGTTAACTTCTAGGAAAGGTGCTCACAGATTTTATGAAGCAAGGTCACCATTTTCAGTTTTGAGATTAATGACATGACCATCATGAGGAATGCAACGAGCAGAAAGATACAATGAAAAGGTTTACCATGAAATGAAAATAGGGGGGTTAGAGTTCATCTGAAAATGCACATGTGTTCATCACATTCACATTCTTATGCTTTGTCATCATATTCCAGACTAAGTGATCAGTAAATTGTCATAGTTGCACATTCTCAACATGCATGAATGGTTAGTCAGCTATAACTATTTTATATAAAGCAGTTACAGATTAGTCACTCAATGTATGACCTGATTCTAGAAATCAAATCTGGAAGCATACCTATTTTCTATTTTTGCCACATGAATGATCCTTCTGAGATGTGGATAGTGCTCCTCTTCTTTGATTGAGCTTGTCAATGGTTTGCATTATCTGAGGAAAAAAAATCTAGCAAATGCTTGAAAATTGAAGGTCAATTTATCAATCATCGAACTTTCATTAAATTTATAAACATTTCTATTTGATGTATCTTTGAAAAAAGAAATATTTAGCACTCTCTATTAATATGCAAATTGAAGAACAGATTTTTTTGTGCATTAAAAACATCAATTATTAAAAGGAAGATAGATAAAGAAACAATTATATATGATGGCATAAACACAATTTCACATGCAGTTTTGCACAGGGAATAGCACTGCATCTTCATCAACTAAGCTTAAAATTTTGTTTTAACAAAAAAACATATCATGACCAACAAACCAGAATATAAAAACAAATTAACTACATAAAATATATTCAATTTAGAAGAAGAATACAAACCTAAAACATTAAATTAAAGTTTAAAGTGCTCCATTGATTGTTTGCCCAATATGTTGCCAATTACTAAGAAACAATGAATTGTGAAATTGAAAGTTAAATCACAGTAATAAGAGTTGAAATTTGGAAATCCAAACATCTATTCAAATATGTATTTTTTGAAAAAAAAAACGTTTAGCGAAGAAAATTCAATATATTTAATTTGTATCTAACATGGTATCAGAGCTTACAAAATAAAAATAGTTTATTTGTAACGTGATTAAGCCATTAATGATACATGCTAAATTAACTAATAGTCTCACATCACTTTAATTAGTAATATAGATGTAAAGGTAAGAGCTTGAGTTTCACATTATATGAAATTCAAGTTTTTGGGTTAATGGAATATGGAATTATGGATAATTTGTTAGTTTATAACTAGCAAATTGATTATAAAACCATAACTTAGTTTAAGTTATACATTTCAAATCAATTCCTACACCAAAACTTATTATTTCGGTATATTATGTACAATTTAACTTATACTTTGATATAAATATACAATCTACCAAATAAGGAACTACAGTTTCAAAAATCAAATTAATTATTAGGAAGCATGGGTCTGTTAAGCAATGCTACTAGGGCTATTGATCCATAAAACAATTAATAAGCCAGTTGAAATCTACTTAGTAAAATCTCAAATTCCAATAAAAAATTTCGCCTTTTTAAACTGAACTCAAACTTGGTTTTCGAACTCAAGAGCACCCAACTCTATTGAACTAATTAGGTCAATAATTCAAAATAAATGAATATATTATTATTTTATATTTTAAATGTTGATATTATCGATATTATTTTATAATATATTGTTGCATTAAAATTTTTATGTAATTTGAATTATTTAATGTTAAGAACAAAGCTTAAGAACACGTTTGAGGTAAATCTAGTCAAATTCTAATTATAAAAAATATATTAATTTTGATCAAGCTCTAGCAAGGTCAATTTTGATCAACCTAAACTCATTTAGAAGTTAGAACTTTAAATGATGGCATGAGATCAAAAGTAAGCGTTTTTTGTTCATAATAGTAATGCATTCCTTTTCCAATGAGATTGTGAGAGGCATGCCTATCCTATAATATAATAGTGCATTGTATTATTACTGCTAAAGCTTTAAGGAAAGGCAATTTACCTATTCTGGTACTACTTTTGATTTGCCTCTTCTCCATTTCTTTATTTTTTATTTTTAATTATGACGAAAGAGCTCAATAGCTAATAACAAAAAATAGCAAAAGTAAAAATTAAGTTTAAAAGCACAATCCGGAGGAAGATGCTCCCTTAGCAATCTAACTTGGGAGGGCCATTCCTTTGTGATAAAGAGATAGAGCTAGCTAGGCTTGTGCAAGCGAAGTTTGCCAAACAATTTGTAAATTCATTTAGATTTTTTGGAATAAATTCAACATTCACTTATGGTACTTGGATTAGCAGAAGTTTTATGCTACCAATTGTGTTTATCACCCTCCACCAAGCTATGACAATCAGACAAAATATTATTTAGTTACAAGTTCCTCTCGCACCAGTGCCTTAGTGCCATAAGCATGGGCAAGGCTTCAGTATGTAGCCTTAACTCAACACTAACTACAATAAAACTTGCTAGAATAATAAATCTAAAATTAGCAAGAATAACAAAACCTACGCCACTCAATGATTCATCACTAGGCCAAGCAACATCACCAAGTAGCGTAATATTATAAGGAGAATGGAAAAAAGAATGAAACTCCCTAATGGAAATGGTGTGATAGATGAAGAACTCCTTAGTATTTCTAAAAGCCATCTGAAAGATTTCGCGAAAATTAGGGGTGACTCTGTTGAAATTTCACTAACATCTAACTTCCAAACATGCCAAGCAACATTGTTATAAGAGCCTTCAACAATTGATCCCCAAGCTATATTTGAGTTGAATCTTAAAAGGAGCCAATCTTCCAAAGTGAAGAACTGTAATCCGCTAAGTCTAATACCTACGAAAGCATCAACAAAATTTCAATAGGCTCTAGATTTGGAGTAATGCCACAAAAGGTGCTTATCAATTTCAAGAGCTTAGCCACAAAATACAAAGGCCATGGAAAGGCATAATATTTAGGCTATAAAAATATGCAAAAGTAGGAAGCTTATCATGCAAGAGACTTCAAAGTAACAACTTCACCTTAGGAACCACTTTTAATTACTATAGAACTTTACACCTATTCTAATTGTTCTTAGGATTAATAGCCCTGTTCAGATAATTATAAACCACTCTAACAATTTTGCTTCATTGAGATAGGTTGCCAAACCCAAAGGTTTGGACACTCCATATTTATATCTATTTCAGGGTTTAATACCCTAATTAGTCCCTCTATTATAATCAATATGCCCATTTAGTCACTCTATTATAGTCAATCTACCCTTTAGTTCCTCCATTATAATTTATCCGTTGGAAGTCTCTCTATTATCACATTTGGGAAATGTCAGCCCCTCCGTTGGATAACCATTCTATTTTCTGTCAAAGATGCTGATGTGGTATTAATAACATTTAAAATATTAATAAAAAATAGACACCGAGGTTATGAACTTGTTAACCTCCTCTCCCCTAAGTTCATGCTACCCATCAACTACACAATTTCCAATTGCTTAAATTCCTAACCTCAAACTCAAAACAAGGAATTCAATCTCACTCATTCTAACTACAACCATGCGGAAATAAACACTAATAACTAAAAATCCAACTATCAAATGAGGAAAAGCCTTGGTGAAAATCTTTGAACGCAAATAAACTACACAATCAATCTCTGAATGCAAAGCACTCATTGATGACAACTAAATACTTACCAAACTCGAATAGCCTAACACGAGTTCAGATGAAATGAAAATCCAGGTTTATAAATTGATTTTAACTCGGTGATCTTCATGAGCTCACTATCCTTGGCTAAGTGAATTGAAGGTCGGAGACCAGAAACCAATCAACAAAATAGTGAAAAGCAGCATTCTTCTGAAAGCTTTCAGGCAACAAAAGGGACAATGAGCATGGAGATGAAGAGAATGAATATGAAAAGGAAGGCATTGTAGACAATGACAAGAATGAAAAAGGAGACAGCGAGGCCAGCTAGAAGGAGAGAGACAAGGATGCATGCAACAGGAGCAGGCATCAGGCTATAGTTGGAGGCATCGCCAAGCGGCGGAGGTGGAAGAGGAGAGGGGGAATACCTGATACTTAAGAGGTTAATATGTTATTAACCCTTGTATTAATATTTTAAAATTTATTAACCTTAGTGTTCTTTCTAATATTTGAGAAGTTATATGCGCCACGTCAGCATCTTAGACAAAAAAAAAAAAAAAAACTAGCGTCTAAAGGAGGGACTAACATTTTTCAAATTTGAAAATAGATGGACTAAAAGGACAGATTGACTATAATAAAGGGACTAAATAGGGTATTAAACTCTATTTTAGCAAGCCTCTTCTAGTCCATGTGTTCACCCAATAAACATTGAACAACCTCCTGGTTAATGTAGGCGCTTGCCATTCACAAAGTCATAACACAAAGCTCTTCCAAAGGCATATGCATATTAATAAAAGTTGGTTTCAAAGCAAAGTATATCAAACACCAAGGATTCCTCTAAATATTAGTAACATTTGGGTTACAAATATTTATCCAGAGGTTAGACCTAATAGCTTTAGCAATTTTGCACACTGATTTATAAAAATAAGAATTTGTAATATTGAACAATTCCAAATGTCAAACAACTCGCACTTTAAAAGAAAAATCTCTACCCAATGATTGTTATCCCTATTAAGGACTAAAAACATAGTTTTAGCCATTAAATAAATTTTAGCATCTATGAGATTATGCATACCTAGACCTCCATTAGCGTTGTCAAGTGTAGTACTATTCCATATGATGGAATGAAGGCCACTATGATTTCCACACCTAAACCAAAAAAATTCTAACAATTTTAGATATATTGCTCAAAATAGTGTCAGGAGTGGCACAAGAGGATAATAAATAATTTGAAATAGAGATAAGAGAGATGTTAATGAGAACCAATTTGCCAGCATAAAAGAATGCTGAATGTTTCTGAGCTCCAACAAAAATTGATACTAGTTAACAAGGAGTCTATAAGAGTTAATAGACACTATGATCGATGTTTAAAAGGAAAATTGCTTACATTCATGCCCAAAATTTTATTGATGGCTCTAACTACTCTTCTATTGCACCAAGAAGGTAAAAGGAAGTGGTGGTTTTACTAAAATTTGGGCACTGACTAGTTAGCCACTTGTAATACTTAGGCACAACAAACAAGACTTAGCAATAGTCCTAGATGCTTTAGTAACAATTATAAGATCATCTAGTAAATAACAAATTATTTAAATTATTATTTAACTTATTATCAAAACTAGGAATAAAATGCATATGAAGGATAATTCATAAGTGCTGCTAAATTTTGAAAAACAAAAATTAAAAAAAATTGGGAGAGATGGGCCCCTTTCTTGACCCCCTCTAGAAGCATAATTTACTAGGCATTACTCAAAAAGGAAAAATTGAATGAGGTTGTATAAGCCTTAATCCAAGATATCCAAAATTCAAGGAAATCTGTTTTTTAAGGGTGGTAAGAATAGCACTCCATTCCAGCGTGTTACAAGCCTCCTCTGTATCTACTTTGATCATCATCCTAGGAAAGTGCTAAATATCCTTCTCAAGGTGAGCAACTTCTTGAATGGCAATGATTTTATCCATAGAAGACCTTTAGGCTAGAAATCTATTTCATTTTGACCCAATGAGGATATGGATAACATGCTTTAGGTGATTTAAAATGTTTTTAGAAGTAAATTTATAACAAACATTACACAAAGTTAGAGCCAAAATAAAAAAAAAATCTATTAAAAATTAGTAAAAAATGGATCAAGTTTGACCCAACAATAGGCTAATCCCCTTTGATTATTGCACTAGGTAAAATCAGTACCAATATAACCCAAATCTAGTAACTGATTCCTCAAAATAAAATTATTAAAATGCACAACTTTAGTCACATTAGAAGAAAAATTACCTCCCCTATATTTAGACTCAACATGATGCCATTAAATCGCTAACTAAAAGCCAAGAGAGGTTTAAAAGGGATGTACCAGAGGTTCTACCATAAGGCCTTCTAAACAAAAATGGATTAAGCATTATAAATGATAGAGAGAGACCATTGCTTTGGACTTATGGGAGGAGATTACAAGGTCCATCGAATGCCTGCAAGAAGACACATAAGTGACTCTTCCTACATTCCTATTCCAAAGAACAATTTTATCTCCATACATATTGCAGGCTGGCACAATTGCTCATTCCTATAATTCAGCAAAATATTTGCAAAAGCTCATGCTATGGTTGACATCAACTCAAGTTTCAACAAGGAAAAACATATGAGAATTTAACTCAAATATGGACTTTCTGATTCCGTCAATCTTTTAAGAGCTCGACACTCTCCTACAACTCCAACATAAAACTTTTAAGCACTACTAGACTAAAATAGTAATAAAAGTAAAGAAGATGGTTAGATTCACCAAATGAATATAGAATCAAGCTGCAAAATTGTTGCAATGTCCTTTCTTAGAATAAGCAACAAGACAAAAGTGTTTCCTCCTAGCCAATGCCTCTAATTTGACATCATTTTCGTACATAAAAACCTCCAACTGAGGATCAAAGTGATGTCAGGATGGTTTCAAAACATTCACCACTTGGTCAACCAAATATCATAAAGTTCCAACCTCGAGGATTCCAATTCTCAGAACAATCCCTAAAAGGCTCGACCAAATTTAGGAACAAGGATGATGTGAGCAGCGAAACGAGAAAGCTACCAACAGTCGACTACTGATGCTTTTCTCATGCGCATCACCTCTACTCCCAACAATGATGCTTCGAGGCCTGCCACTTGATTTCCGAAAAGGAATTGAATGATGAAGCCGAGTTAGCCAAAATCATTGCCTTGGAAGCCATGGAAATCTTTTTCTTCTTTTTTTTTTTTTTTTTTTTTTTTCTAGGAGGATTAGATGTATCGTACTTCAAGACAAAAATCTCATCAGATCTAGAGAAATCTCTTGAGACATCAACTTCCAGAGATTGCCTATTGTTTTTGCTTGATCATGATGCACTGTAGCTACATGATCCTTGGACAACATCTTACCACTACATGGAGAATAATAGCCTCTTGATCTCGCCACGTGATACGTACTTCACCATCCGGGCACATGGCATCATCCTAAACCTCAATAGGGCACTAGGGGGAACTGCTAGAGTCAGGAAAAGCCTTCTTCCTTGACTCTTGATGGGACCAATGTCAACTCTAGATGCAAGTGCACATGCTAATTAAATAATATAATGTGTGTGAATGCAAGGTTGTTGATCTCACGAGGAACTATTAAATACTATTACTAACTTTCATATTGTTATCTAACCTAAATGCAAGTATTGCTTACATATATAATTGAATAAACACAAGAGTATGAAAATGCAAATGACAACAATAGCTCACAAAGAATAACCCAAGCATGAAATGGAGGTGTCCGGGCATAGAATCCCCTAGGGCTAAGATTAAGCTCTGCACAACGTTGTAACTAATGAGTGCAAGATCGCATAGACCGAGAGAGTTCATACCACATACAACCCCCTTTTTTAAGGTGAGTAGTAACTAGTCCCATGCAAAGGTAATACAGACATCTCTACAACCGCATTACGCTCACAGGTTCGAGAGATAGCATATTCTCCTCTTGAAACGAAGGATGATTGAAATCTCACCCTAATCTTCACTCCCTAGGACTTCGTTAACATAAAAGGATCCTAAATACTAATCTCACTTGGAAAAATCAGGCATTGTCAACTAAATAAAAAATGCCCTATTTCTACGTGACTTCCAAATCCCTTCAATTGTGGTAGTCTATACCTAGTAGACCTCTTGACCTTCACTCATTTACATCAAACATGAATTTCCTAGCTCTTGCAATCATACAAATCAAAGCAACAGATAACGCACAATTAAATCCAAAACACAATATTGTAATATAAAAGTCGATGAAAAATTAAGAGTATACAACTAAGCCTAACAAAACTAGTCCTAGGTTTCATCTATCCCCAAACACAAAGAAGTTTAGTTCTTCATCAATGGAGAACAATCATTCAATTTAGAAATGAAGAAAATCATTGTATAAAATATTAAGCACTCCCTCAATCTTCGTCTTCTTGGATTGACGATGAATGATCATGGAACTTCTACAAACGCCGATGCGATTGTTCCTAGATAGCTTCATTGAAAGATTTTGAACCTTGGTCTTGCTTGAATCTGCTTGGATTGGTGAAGAAGACTCACTTGGAAGCTTATCCACGACAATCCACAGTTTGTCCCATAGAAGCTTATCCATCATTTCCAGGGATTGACAATGAATGAAATAAAAACCATTTTGGATGGCAACGATTGTGAAGATAACAAACAAACTACAAAGTCTAGTCAACGCCTTCTGCACTTGCTCTAACAGCAACACATTCCCTTAAAACTTCGCAACAAAGGTTATATGCATCCTCTTATACACTTTGTAATGGAGATCGCTATCCACACAAACCGTAGTAACCTTAAATTGCTCTATGGTGGCCTGGAGGATCCCCTAATTTAGAACTGCATTTTGGCTTTTCTTTACATTACTCACAACATTTGCCCATTTGCCCATGAATATTGAGACTTAGGAAAAGCCGGGTTTGAGGATTTCCCACAACTCGGAATAGGATCTCCAACCCCACTCCCAATGTCAAGTAAAGGATGAAGAGAGTGGAAACTTAAAAGGCTAGAATTTTCAAGATTTCTGAAGAGTGTAAGTTAAAAAGCAAAGAGTCCCCAAGCCCCGAGTCCCAGACAATGACATACAAATGCATACTTTTATTTGGCCTTTTCATAACCATTGTTTTTTGCCTACACACCATCATGATGTGATTGGATTAAAACCCTCTCCAAACTAATGTTTTAGCTATTTTTAAATTAATTCTAAACCAAAGATATAACTAATATTAATTATCAAAAGAAAAAAAAGTCGATGCAATAAACTAATAGCTATTTTTATGCCTTACAATGCAAATATTGATAATTATTCTAGATAAGTAATAAAATAATTGTTGGCAAGAGACACTCAAATTTGAAAACCAAGTCATACTAAAGATTGATAGTAAAATAACAATAAATGGCTAATGGCTCTATTGTCTCACAAATGTTGCCTTAAGCCTTGTGAGGGTCAATAATGAAGAATGACATTAAATAGCAACCGTCACAGCTGTTATGTAATGATTAATGTTGTTAAGGGCGCAAGGCACACCCAAGGTGCTAGGATCCTTATATCGCCGGTTTGTTGTTAATGTTGTTAATGTTGTTAATGTTGTTAATAATGAAAAAAATGTTGTTAATGTTGTCAATAATGAAAAAAATGTGCTCCTTATATGATAGACAAATAGAAAGCTTAAAGCCTTAAACTCTATAACAAACTTGTCTTATTTTAAAGTCGGAATTCCATTTCTAAAATCATAAGCAACTAATAATCATCATTATTAATGTCAAACTCTAAATTCATGTTTTCATCTTCTTTTCCTTGTTCAAAATCATAGCCACCTGCATTATGCTCTACTTCATTATCATCTTCCTCTTCAACAGAGGAAAATTTTCTTTTTGATTTGATTGCAATCTAATTCGTTTTGATAGTTCTCTATTTTGAAGATCAATGAAAATTTGAATATGGCAGGTTAATTATATTCTTCTAACATGTTTTAAGTTTTCTAAAAAAACCAAAAAAGGAATGAAAAATGAATAGTTTCAAAGATATTTGTTTATCGCTGTTTTTATAAAAACAAAACTGATTTGATGGAAAAAATCTTGTAAATAGATGGAAAAGAAGAAATGATATGAAAATGAAAAATCAATTATACCTTGATTAGATTGAGGTGGATGCTGCACTTTGTTGATCTCTGAAGTATAGTCGTTGTTCTCCCTCTTCAAATATAGAAGACTACAATACTTTTATTTTTAATATATTTATTGCGAACTTAAACAACTTTGCTTGATCAAACTGATCTCCACCGTTCAATCTCTTCCTCCCATCTTCTAGTTATTAAATTCTATTCTTTTAATCAGGTGCGCCTTTTTCGCACTTTGGGCTTCAAAAAAAAAAAGTTGAAAAAAGCACAAAAAAAAAACCTCACCTAACTAAAAACACATTGCCTTAGACCCTTAGAGAGGCTAAGAAGGTTTAGCGCTTGCCTTAACAACACTGGTAATGATTATATTTTTAGTGAGTAATTAAGCTTAAATAATTATTTCGATGGCACTATACTAAATCATCTGGTTTCTAACTTTTTTTTCTTCAATCAATAGGAACTTATATATATATATATAAAAAGAGAGAGAGAGACACACACACATGCACACATGGCCCTCGGTATCAACCATCAAACTATCAAAGATAGGAACCACCACTCTCATCAATTATGTACCTGCAAAATCAAATTGATCAGAAAAAAAATGGCTACGTTTCCCTTAGTTTCTATATATGTCAATGATATATTCCTTGGCAATAGCTTTTACTATGTACAGCAAATCAAATCAACATAACTAAAAGTTTTGCAGCAAAAAGTGACCAAAAATAAACCCAAATGAAACATATTAATTACTTCACAAGCCAACAACAACACAAAGATGCACTACAGTGTGTGATGCACATAATTGTAAAACAAGGGACAAAAATCTCATTCTCTCTTATAATTCTTAGTGAGTATTTTATGTTCTAGCTCCTTTAGTCAATGTGATTAACAAAGAGAAAAATGATATAGACTCCTTTAGTATGTATTTCACATTTGGTTAATGATCACCAATAAAACCAAGTAATCATAAAATTAGTACACAATTATGTCTTGATTTATAGTAGTGATTAGAGGCAAAATAACACTCATCTTACATTAATATATAACTTTTCATTAGTATTAAAATTAAAACAAAATCAGTTACAGTAATGCAATGTCCTTCAAGATCTTATACTATTTAAGTTAGGCGCATACATTCTCACACATCTTTACTGAAAAGTCCCAAAAAAAAAGAACTCTATCTAAAATCATTAGCATCTTTAATGGACAATGTTAACACACTAAATAGACAATTCTCAGAATTTCCTTCATGATAACTAAACAGTGCTGCTCTCTAGTTGAAACAAGGTAAATTTAATCATGAAAAAGAAAAATATTCAATAATATATATTGAGCACACAAGAACACAACACTTCAATTCCAACTAGAGCAGTGTGAGAAGAAAAACATAAACATTTGGTATTCTTCCTTAATTGTGTATAGAATGATCACCCTTAATTCCAACCCATATGAATGTTCATGTGTGCCAAACAACGAGCTAGTTATGTACATATTTGCATACAGAAGATAGCAAACAGCATGAAAAGAACTCGCTAATGGACATCATTGAGTGTATTAATTAGAGTCTTCCACTAAGACACATACACACATATTACTCATCAAGACTGGATTAGTGAATAAACCAATGTTATTCACTTTTCATAATAAATCATGATGATTACCCCCCTTGTCCAGAATAACATCCCAAATGTTTCATCTCAGATGGATTCAACACACATTTCTCAGCAGTTAGCAACTAGTCAGTTAAAACAATTTGCTATATAACTGGCTACATACATTCACTATGTCAGACAGATCTTACAAGCCAAGAAAATAAGGTTTAAAGCTATGTAATGGCTTTGAGCATCTTCAAGATATCAACTCAATCTAATTGTATCCCAATCTAAAAGGTTGTGAGTGTTCAAAGTGCATTCCAAAGTTAATCAAACCAAATTAATGACCTATGATGCCTTGATCATACCAGGTTAATCTTTCCCCATTTGTGACTGCAACGTTAATCAAATCAAAGCAAAGTTAATCAAACCAAACTCAGATAGGAAGTCTACTTGGGAGCTCTACTTCAGACAAATAACAATGGTCCAATATTATTAAGTCACAAAAAAATATGCCTCAAAAATTTAAAAAAAAAAAAACCACAGGCATTACAAGTGCGTATATGATGGCAGAAAACAACTTTTATCAGCCAATGACAAGTCATGCATTTACAAAATCAATTTCCTTGCACACTGAATAGCGACCCTAATCAGACAATTTAAGCCTTTGGCAAGCCATAATATTGCTGACTATTCTTAACATGTTAAACTTTCCATTTCCTCACAAGTATCTCAAGCTTGCAGATAAAATTATAACACTGGAACTAAATACCTTAGAAACTGGAATATCTTGCTCATTAACTTATATATATACTTCCTAAGCATCCAACTATCAGTTTGATTTCATATCACATGAAGCATATCTTCATACCACCCAACTCTAAATAAAAGCATCAACAAGCACAAAAAGCATCATGCAGCAAAAGAACTCAATAAATCTTGGAAAGCAAAATTGAACTTAATTTCATTACTACGATAATGGTGCAAGGTTATCTAATTCCCCATCTTGCTTGATCCCATCCCATCTGACTATATGCTTTGATTAACTAAACAGCTCAACAGGATGATATGAATGCAAGAGAGAAAGAGAGAGAAAGAGTCTTTGACAGTGTTCATGTGAACACCAGTTACTTTTCACCAATGATTTCAGACAAGAGAGAAAGAGAAATACAGATAATACAAAGATCCTATCTACGTGTATGGAAGCGAAAGGAGTCAAAGGATCTAGCTACATAGGTGCAATCAATCAACAAGTTGGTACCCACAGAACCAGCCATAAAAGCATTCCAGATTCGAGTTAAAGAGGATCACAAACCTTTGTCGGCGTCTGGATCTGGATAAACACAAGCTATATAATTAAGCAGGAAACAAAGTCAATGAAACAAGAAAGATATATAGATGAAGAAGAAGAAGAAGAAGAAGAAGAAGAAGAAGAAAAGAGATTAAATCCTAGTCATGCACTGGATTTCCATTCCCTGATAAAAAATTTCTCTTTTTCTGGAGAAATCCCTAAAGAAGCATGACAAGGGACAAAGGAAAAGTACGATTTTGAGAGAAGAAAAACATAAAATAATGGATAAAAAACAGATAAAAATAGTGAAAACCAGTACCACCACCGTTAGTTCTCTCTCTCTCTCTCTGCTCATCTGTTTCTCTATTCCTGGGAATCCGAGCCTCAGGGGACGGATAAATCGAAGCCAAAGAAAAGAGAGACAGAGAGCGAGAGAGCTGACGAGAAGAGAAGTGAGCACGCAGCGGGGACGGCACAAGGCACCGATCTATGCCATCATCGCCGGCTGTGTGCTCACTCTCTTCTGTCAGCCCCGAGCCCTAGGAAGCGAAAATCCACCGAGAGCCAAGGATCCAGGAACCAGGGAAGGAGATGAGAGAAACGCGAAAAGATAAAGGATTGGGGGTGTGGAGTGGAGAACGAGGAGACGGAGAGGTCGGAGAGCGGCGGCGGAGGGGAGGATGAGGAGAGCATTGGGAGGAGTGGGGCATGGGTTTGGTAGTACAGCTTTGATGGGACTGCGTCTTGCCCCAGGGGAAAGAGGGGGTATCCTTTTCTACGGCTCATCATGGGTTTTTTTTTTATTATTTTTTTCGTATATACCCTTATAAAAACTTCAAATTATCTGCATCATCTTATAATAACTGCATGGTCCCAAAACATTAATATTTATCTAAAATATGTTTTTATAATAATAATAATAAAAGTTCACTCCCTCTATTTCAAAATACATCTCGTTTTAACAAAAAAAAAATTATCCTAAAATAATTTTCATTTTACAATATCAAGGTAATATTTATTTTTTTATTTTACTCATTTTTAATTTTCTAAATTATATAAATAAAGAGAGTAATATTTATAGTCCCAAAAAAAAAATATATGGTTTCAAGGGAAAGATAATTTCGTAATTTGGTTGATTTTCATGTTAAATTTTAAAAAAATTAATACTATTCTTAATTTTTGTGTAACATCCTTAAATGATCTGTATTTTGAAATAGAGGGAGTAATGCTTATGGTAACTTATACGCTGCATATATAAGTGAACTTAAAATATTGATATTTAAGAGTGTTTTAAAAAATAAATAAATAAGTACTCTCACCATCTCATTACAAATGTTCATATTAATCGTTTTATAAAGATTGAAAAAATATAAAAAAATTAAGTATCAAAGCAAACACATAAGAAACTGAGCTCTATAATATATGGGCCCTTTACCTACATAAGCTAGAATTTGCACCTAATTTTTCAACGAATTTAACATTTTATTTATGTAAAACACTTGATACCAATAGATCAAACATTTTATTGGCAAATTTTCTAAACATTTGTCTTATTTTTTTATTTTATTCGTTTTTTATCCATTAAAATTATATGATAGTAATAAAAAAATAATGTATTTAAATAGATTGATATATTACAGTTATTTGTCTTTTATTTATAATACATGAATAAAGAAAACTTTTTAAAACTTATATTTATAATAGGACGGAGAGAGTATATATTTCAGTCTGCAGTATCTGTCTTTATTTATAATTGTAATAATTTATCCATCTCACCCTTCCCGTAAACTTAATTTGTTTATCATTAGGGGAAAATTATAGTTTAGGATAAACTATAATGGTTAACTTTTTTATTGGGAAGGATATTGCAACCTGTCAAATCACTCTATCCTGTAGGTCAAACTAGAACCTTATCTAATAAAATTGACAAAACTATAAGCATTTTTTTAATCATCCAATACCAAATAAAAAAAATTAAAATATAATAATGTAAGGAATAAAGATAAGATTCAAATTTTGGATTTTTTTATTGAATTTTAAAATATTTATCTATTAATGAGATTTACTTAAATGTTTATTTTATTTCCTACATATTTTTTTAAAAAAAGCTCACCTATTATAAATTTTTTAATTTTTTGAAAAATATTTGTATATATATTGTCCCTTAGTTTCAACTTTCAACATCACAGTCCACAATATTGTATTAATTCATGATAATCATGTTATTTTATTATGTATCTATCTTTCTTTATAAGTGATTTAGTAAAAACTTAATATTTATCTTAAAAACATTATAGAATTGATATGGATTTATTTAAAATAATCACTGGTATACCAATTTAAATATCATACTTTTTATTCCAATTCATTAGATCATATAAAAAATTATAGGATTAACTTTTGAATCTAACATTTTTTTAATTAAATCTAAAATTCAAATTACCAATGTAATAACAAGGGGAATAGTTGCATGTATTACTATACAAATTAAAAATATACAAGAAAATAAGGTGGGGTAACAACCAGTATATAATGTAAAAATTAATTTAATATAATATGAATATATATACAGTAATATGCACAATAAAATTAAATTTAATGAGAGCTGAATTTTTATGTTTCCACCATGAGAGATTATCTATTTTGAGTTTTAACAAATAATGTTTTGTAATTCTGAACAATCATATTTGTAAAATTATTAAATTTTAAAAACATAAACTACTATCATAAAATAATATATAATAAAAAATAAAATAAATAGAATTCATAAACAATCTTTTAAAATAAAATATATTTTGTATGAACCCACGTATTACCTTATAACCATTGGCCATGTGTCATGTGCCGACTTCCTCTCATTTTATTTTATTTTATTTTATTTTAGTTTATTTTTATTTACATTATATATATATATATATATATATATATATATATATATATATATATATATATATATATATATATCGTCTAGAATTAAGAAAGCAATTGCTTAGTTTGTCTGCACCTATACAAGTCATGGGAAGTTGGATGGCTTGGTTTGACTAGATCCACATATGTTTGGCAAAGTATCAAAAGATAAGATTTGGTATATATTTTAATCAAAAGTTCATTGCACTCTTATCAATTAACATGAGTTTTCCATTTTAGGGCACAATCTTCTTGGGAAACCCTTGCTTATATTAACTAGCTGGCTAAACAAGCATGCTTCTAATGGGCCACTACACAACACAATGAAATGAACCTCTTACCTAGATTAACTCACTAATTATTTTTTATTTTATTAAAATAATTCTTGGAAGAACCGGTTAAGCATTACTTCTAGGGAAGAGAGCTTTGGTCAAATTCAATGATATGATTTTATTATTTCATAAAGTTTCACATATTGTAACAGTTAATCAAAACTAATATAAATTCAAGAACTTATGAACAAACTTCACAACAATGATACGTAACATTTGAGGTTACTATATATATATATGGGACCAGTAATATGAGAAGATAACTAATTCGTAAACTGCTAAACATTTGCGGGACCAGTAATATAAGAAGATAACTAATTCGTAATCTACAAAACATTTGCAGATCCCCGTTCATTTCCAATTGAATGGTTATCATATTGAATGCACAATAAACCATATAAAAATAATGTGACAAACTGTTTGGATGCATAGTAGATTTTTCAGTAGGAATTTTATTCCATATGATTCAGAAATGATTCCTATGGAATTTATTACAGGAAAAATTCCTACAGAATCAGGTATTGCTAGACTACCAGGGGCGTGTATAAGCCTCGATGGAGCAAGTGGGGGCAGGGCCCACGCACACGTGGGCGTTGGGACCATTCGCTCACAACTCTCAAAAATGTGCCATCACCCGAAAATCGAACTCTCACCATTCGGTGAAGAGCTCTATCGAAGATCCGTGTACCAATAGACCATATGATCGTTAGCTAATAAACAGCTATCATTATAAATAGTGAAAACACACTACACAACAATAAATGTGTGTCGGAACATGATTTTGATCACTGTACATGATTTTGTTACTTTCTTTCTCTACAATAATATGTGTTTGTCTCTCTCTAATTTTTTCTCTCTCAAACCTTTTGTGATTTATGGTCATTATGCGAATGTCCGCATATTACATTTTGCCTGTATATATATATAGTTGATGCATATGAAGTTCATGAAGCCATCACTCTCGTTAGAGTATTCTTAGAGTACTGAATTTTACATGTATCTTTAAACATTCAATTCACTGTTATTCTTTATATGTATATATATAGTGGATGCATATGAAATTCATGGAGTCATCACCCTCCCTGGTATTCTTAGAGTACTGAATCTTATATATATCTTTAAACATTCAATTCATTGTTATCCTTTATATATATATATGACAAGGTTTCAGATAAGATCATAAAGATTTCAACGACATGTAGGGACTCATTGCATTAAAACCATTATATTCAAATAAATCAGTAAACTAGTAAAAAAATAATGAAATATTATCAAGACATGTATTGACAATACACTTATTATTAGTATTAAAGGAATAAGAGAGTAACAATATAAATATCAGGGTAAATATATTAACTGGGTATTATAATACTATAGTCATTTTTTATTTTGAGTATCAAATTTTAATTGATATTATTTTTGTTATTCAACTTTAACTTGTTTTTACCGGAAAGGTACCAAAAATATTTTGGGAGATTTTGATAACATATATAATGCATCATTTGCATATGTGAATATGAGTTATATAATACATTATTAAAAAGGGTCACTTCACCACTATTAGTGACGGTCACATGCTACATTAATCCGGTGAACTTGTCTATAAAAGTTATCATACAACTCTCTTCGATGATGCGGCATGTCCATGTATGCAGATAATACGGTGTACATATTATTAAATTTTTCTCAAGATTTAATTGGTATTTTTCTGGTAAATATAAATTAAAATTAAATAACTAAAATAATATAAATTAAATTTCCAAAATAAACCATGACTATAATATAGTACTCATAAATATGAATATGGCAAGAGGTGCACGAGGCAAGTTACTTTGGTCATGTTATGGGGTACTTCGAAAATGTGACAAGAAGTGTCCAAAGCGCCAGCCTAAGAGTGGGCCTAGCCTTATTAAAGATGCAAGTCTAGGACCACCAAATTTAAAACCAAATGCACTCGCATCCAAATTAATGTAGTCTTGTTTTTAGGTTTTACCCCAACCTGTTAAGACATGGACAAAGGAATAATAAAAGTACATAATATGACTATCTCCTTTTTATCCTCTCCTCGTTTAAAGTCAAAATTTGTTTTTACCAACTTTGCACACAATTATTTTATGCAATTTGACTGAATATCACAGTTTAGTTAATTTTAACAATACTTCAACTTGATTTATGAACGAGATTTACTATGTTGGAGAGATAGGCAGATACAGTTTTGAGTTTTTGTGTTTTTTTTACTGCTATTAAAAAGGTCTCTCCTAATAAGAACTAACCATATTTGATAACTCAAATTGACAAAGCAAACATGAGAAATCATTCTTTAGATGCATTGTTTTATTTTTTTATTTTTTTAGGTCATTATTGTTTGGACTCTTAGCGTTTAACATTCACCCAATTCTTTTAAACCAAGTTTTTTTTTTCTCTTTGCGTCCTACTTGTAACATTTTTTTAATATTTTCTAATGTATTTTACGTTATTTTTTTCACTTGTGCTATAATTAAAGAAAAATGTCAAAGTAAATTTTTTGCTAAAAAATGAGATCATCTCTAATGGATGTCTTCCATTAGAGATGATCTAAAGATATATTTAATCCCTATTTAATAGAGATAAGGTTGAATTTAATTAGTTTGATAGTGAGCAACATTAATAAAAAATTTTACATCTTATCTTATAATTTAAATACTATGAACAACTTGACCTTAAAAAACACAACAACAAACCAAATTTCTATATTTTAACCACGTAAGTTGAGAAGTGTTTATCAATTAACAATATCATTATTTGATCCAAATATATATACATATTATTATCTTTCTAAATAATAATAATATCTTAGCATGGAAGGTGCTCTAATGATGCCATGCTAAGGAGTGTAACTATCAAGCTAAGCTTGCAATCACTGATGCTCTTGGTCTCCCATCCATTAATTAGTCACTTCACATGGCTTGACTAAGTATTGTTATGTTTTGCTATTATGTGGACATGACATTGAGTTTTAGAAGCCTGGTCAAATTGCAACATCTTTGGTTCATAATCAGGTTCAAATTAATTAAAGTTTAGTTGATCAAGCTTATTAGCATGATTTGAGTTGTGTGTATAGTTTATGGGCCAAGCATTCTTGTGAACAAAAAAGGCTTGGCTTGACTTTTGCTTGGTTTTTATTTATGGCCCTTGACTACATGTAACTATGAATCAAAAAAATAGAGGCATTTAAGAGGAAAATAAATAGATAAATAATTTTTAAAGTTTCTTTCAATTTAGTGTAACCAGACAATTAAAACATTTGACTCCCTTGGGGGAAACCAAACATTCAATTTCCTATCAATATGGGGTTAAAGTATAAATAAGGTGGGTGTGTCTATTATTCAATAAGAATAATATTGCTTAAATTAAATTTTTGAAGTTACTAATTTAAATAAAAAATAAAAAAATAGCTTGCAAATATATTTATATTAATTTTGTGAAATTACACTTTCAGGTGAGTTCTTTATAATTTTTTATTGGGATATTTTTAAAAATAATATTATTAAAATAGCATTCCTTACTCCAAAAATTTTTATTAAACCAACACTACACCTTTACGTTAACCTATAACTCTATAAGAACCAAACTTTTTTATTATTCTCTGTTTGTCTTTGTAAATTGTAATATATGTTAACCCATGTCACCTATTTATCCTTTTAATATTTCGTGTTAAAACTTCTTTAATATAATATTTTTTATTTTTATATATTATTCACTTACTCCCATTTATAGATACTATTCATTTTTTTTAGTTTTCTTATTAAATTCATGCATTTGCAACTAATGTAGATTGTTGCAAATTCTATTTAGATTTAGATAAAGTAATATTCAAAATATTATTAACTTTATAATTTTCATAGAGAGTTTCAAAGTTTTGATAACCATATTTTTTTTTTTTCTAAAAAAACCAAACTGAATGATATTAAATGTTATTATTATTATATTTTTTTATTTAACATTACCATTCAAAATCAACATCATGCATAAACAAGCTAACCTTAGACATATTTATCTTTCAATGACTTATTGTGTTACAACATACCTACATATACTATTCTTATTTTTTTTTATTTTTTTTTTAAAAAGCGGATAAACCACGTTAATTAGAACAAAAGCATAATATACACCGAACAGCCTCGACGGAAATCTGAATACAAACAGAGACGCACCATAAGCAGTGATAACAAACCCAACAAAACCAACCAACTCAGACCGACCAACACAGGACAAGAAGGGGAAAAACAAAAAAGAATATCAGGCTATCCCCACACCCAACATCCACGGCTGCATCCGAGCTATCCTATTGCCACCTCTTGTACCTCAGTCGCGATCTCCCTCTCCATCTTTGTCCTCAGACCTAAGAACTCCAAGCTACGTCGAACAATGGACATGAAATCACCCAGCTTCTCTTTAGCTCCGTCTGCAAGTGCATCAAACCACGCAAGAAGCAAACGATCAATCTTCAAAATAATAGTGTGCGCAGGCAAAATAATATCATTAAAGATTCTCTCATTTCTAGCCATTCAAATGATCTATACCAACGCCTTCACCACTAGGTCAATCAAAAACCTCTTAGTCGGCCTCACAATTGTCCTCCACCGACCCCAAATGTTATTCATCGTCACAGGAGGGACAGGTAAATTGAGAAGTCTATGAAAATACTCCCACACCTCCTGAGCAAACGGGCAATGAATAAATAAATTATCAACAGACTCGACCCCTGCGTGACACATCACGCAGGTCGCTGTTGGGAGACGGTTGCATCTTCTAATCTCTAGATTTTCAAGTGAAAGTATCTTATTCTTCCAAACCAACCAATTAAAAATCTTTATCTTCTTTGGGCAAGAGCTCTTCCAATACAAGTGTGAAATCGAACATCTCAGACCACCATCATTGAGAAAATTATAGAACGACTTGACCGAAAAAACCCCATTTCCGGTCAGCCTCCAATTCTTTGTATCTCCAGCCTCCCTATTTTGAGTTCTCAAAATATCCATAAGCTGAAGATTCGTAAGGTCAATTGAGGCAGTTAATTCCTCCAACAAATAGTCCATTTCGCGCACCGTGGCATTATGATGATGCGATGCAGCAAAGTTATCAGGCCAAACATACATCAACGCCCAACCATTCAGCCAACGGTCCTTCCAAAAAAGTGTCTCAGAATCCGAATTAACACCATGGAAAGTGCAACATCTAAGTTGCGGGAGGCAATCAGCAACACCTCTCTAGAAGAAGGAGATTCTGCCAGCGAACCTCGGGAACAGGTTCCATCTCTCCCCCCCTATAATTGAAGAGAATCACATCTGCCCCACCCCACTTAGGATCAGTAGCAAATTTCCACGACCACTTTCCTAGTAAAGCTCGGTTAAAGGTATCAATGTCCAGGATTCCCCAACCCCCCTGCTCACGGGCACGGCAGATGTTCTTCCAACTCACAAGTCTGCAACCCTGATGCTCCAAATATGGCCCGGACCATAAAAAGTCTCTCCTGATGCGATCAATATCCTTAATAACCCACTTTGGAAGCTGAAAAATGGACATCCAGTAAGTAGGTAGAGCCGTGAGCACCGAGTTTACTAGAGTAAGCCGCCCGCCGAGAGAGAGGTGCCTAACTTTCCACGATGACAACCGTCTTTTAACTTTTAAAATGAGCCCCTCCCACTCTTGTCTCCTAGGTCTTCTCCCCGAGATCAGTAGTCCCAAGTAAGTCACCGGTAGCATCCCAGTTGCGCAGTTCACCGTAGTCGCTGCCGAATCATCTGGAAGCACCCCCATTCTGGTCGTGTAGAGGCAAGTCTTGCTGAAGTTGAAATCAAGGCCCGTCATACCCGCGAAGACCAGAAGAATCAATTTCACAATTCGAAGATCCTCCAGACCCCCAGTAGTCAGAATTAGCAGGTCATCCGCATAGTGTCGATTACATTTACTATTGAAATCTCCCAACGGGACCCCAACCAAGATTTTAGATGAAAGCGCGTGTGAGAACATCATGCTGAGCACATTTGAAACAAGATCAAACAGCAACGGCGAAAGAGGGTCGCCTTGCCTCAGACCTCTCTGATAACGTATATACCCATTTGGTGAGTCATTCACGAGAATGTTAGCCTTAGAGGAGACTAAAATTTGCTGGATCCAACTTATCCACTTTTCACCGAATCCCCTCGCCTTCAAGAGGTCAAACACAAAAGCCCAGTCTACCGAGTCAAAAGCTTTCGCAAAATCAACTTTCATAATGTGACCTGGCAGACGACCCTTATGAATACTGAAAATCAGTTCCTCCGCAATAGCAATGTTGTCTGAGATACAACGACCTTTTATAAAAGCGGACTGGGTAGAGTCAACTAAAACTTCCATAAACTTGCTCAGTCTAGTGGCCAACATCTTGGAGATAATTTTCAAGGAAGAGTTGATCAGAGCAGGTTGTTTGTATTTACGACACTTATTTAAACTTTATTTTTTTATACCTATATTAATACAAATACAAATAGTTTTGACTCTACTTACTGATCTTCTTATCAAAGGATGCATCTAAGCATCATTACTAATCCAATTGATTGGAATAAGAGGAAATAGTGATTGGTAAATAAAATAAAATAGGGCTTTTAAATAAAGTAGCCCTATTTTATTTTTTATTTAACCAAATGGCCCTAAAGCCATTTTAATTGTCAAAATGGCCCTAGAACCTTGTGATGTGCTGACTGGACGCTAAGTCAACATTGATTGGACTGTTGATGTGGTATTTTTAAATAAAAAATTATGATTTTTTGTATTTTAACCCATGAATTGTTTTATAATCAATAAGTTGATATATTCTTGGGGTTTTTTAACCAATTTTTTTAAAAAAAAATTATTAGTGTTTTAAAATTTATTAAACTTTTAAATAGCTTTTTAAGAAATATATAAGTGTGTTTTTTTAATTTAAATCCCTTATTTTTTTATAATTAACAAATTATTTTTTTCCTTTGATTATTTAACTCAAATTTTGTTTTAAAAATTATATATATTTTTAATTTATTAAAAAATTAATTTTAAAGAATATATTATTACGAAAACACAAAGGGCTTATAATTTATTTTTTTAATTAAATCATGAAATCAATAATAACCTGTAAAATTATTTGAAGTTAAAAAACATAATTGCATTTAAATATAAATAAAGTTACTTCTAGTAGGATCAGGGATTTTATCCATATGCATTCTTCTACGTCTGATTTTTGGTCGGCGAACAGTATGTTGGCGCAGGTACAGACTGCCAAAATTGTGAACTTGGTACCGGATGAAAACATGGAGCATAAATTTGTCTGTATGACATTACAGTCAACTAATGGAGCATAAGTTATTAATACTTATTATTGATTTCATGATTTAATTAAAGAATAAATTATAAACCCTATGTATTTTCATATTCAAATATATTCTTTAAAATTAATTTTTTAATAAATTTAAAAAATTACATAATTTTTTAAACAAAAATTAGGTTAAATAATCAAAGAAAAAAGATAATTTGTTAATTATAAAACAAATAAGGGATTTAAATTAAAAAAACACACTTATATATTTCTTAAAAAGTTATTTAAAAGTTTAATAAATTTTAAAACACTAATAATTTTTTTAAAAAAAAAATTGGTTAAAAAAACCCAAGAATATATCAACTTATTGATTATAAAACAATTCAGGGGTTAAAATACAAAAAATCATAATTTTTTATTTAAAAATACCACATCAGCAGTCCAATCAACGCTGACTTAGCGCCCAGTCAGCACATCACAAGGTTCTAGGGCCATTTTGACAATTAAAATGGCTTTAGGGCCATTTGGTTAAATAAAAAAAAAATAGGGCTACTTTATTAAAAAGCCCAATAAAATAAGATATCAGTTTTCATAGGTGTTATTATTTTTTTTTTCATATAATTGATGATAAATTTATTTTAAATTTAAATTTTGTTTAAATTAAATAATACCGAGGATTCCTAGGATTACAACAAAACACCTTGGGTTGAATACTGATATACAAACTATCTTTAAAAGAGAACCATTTTGATGGGTTTACAAAAATTAGTGTTTAAAAGATTTTTTTTTTTTTTTGGATTGGGTGATAAGCACCCTATTTAAAGTAGACATGTCCAAGGGTCGAGCTACCCGCCCAAGCCCGAAGCCCCGCCCGAAAAATGGGAGGGCTTGGACAAGTATATAAGGCCCGATGTCCGGGCCTTGGACAAAAAAAGAAACCCATTTTAAAAATGGGTCTGGTTTGGTTTTTATTGTTAAAAGCCCGACCCGGTCCTGCCCGGCCCGAATTATAAAATATATTTATTAATTAGTTATATATATATATAATGGTAAATTTCCATTGATTATTTATTAATTAGTTTTGTATATGCTTATATAATATATATTTATTGTTGATTGTCATTGATTATAATGGTTTGAATTTTAGTTGTTGTAATTGCATAAATATTTGCATTTGGTATTTTAATTTTTAAGTGTTTTGTAAAATAATATTTGGTCATATTCACATATTAATATTATTGTTAATTTTTTTATAACTTATATATTATTTGCTGAAAAATCTATTTGGGCGGGCCTTGGGTAGATGTTATTAAATTTGGGCGGGCTTGGGCAAGAGTTAAGGCCCGAATTTTCGGGCCGGGCCGGGCTTGGACAATGTTGAATTTTAATAATTATAGATAAAACCCGGCCCGAACCCGGCCCGGCCCGGCCCATGGACAGGTCTAATTTAAAGTTAATATTCGGAGACATGCACCGATGTGCCCTCACCTTGTGTAGGTTTCGATCCCCGATCTCTCCGATATGAGAATGAACCAGGTACCAATAGGCCTCTAGGTTTCAATCCCCGGTTTCTTCGAAATAAGAATTTTACGCAATGAACCCGGTAATAATAAGCCTCGTTTAAAAGATTCATTAAAAAAATTAAATTAAACAATTCAACATATCTAATGACTAATTAAAATATATAAAAAGATGTTAATTAAAAAAACCACTTGGCTAATGATGAGTCATACTGCAGGTTGATTACAACATTACCTCTCTTGCCTAACTTAGAAAATAGAAAGAAATATCCATATATAAGTTACAAGATTATATATATGTCCTAAGGAAACCTAATATATAATGGATAAGTGATGACCCACTGACCAATAAGTCACATTAGTTAGTTACATAATCACTGATACTCTTCTATATTAGTACTGCATTATTTTCAAACATAGAAATGAGAAGGAACACAAGAAAGAAACTTCTCTAAGTTACAAGTGAGAAACTTTATCTTGATTGCAATATCCACTTAATCCAGAGGCTTGACTATATCTAGATTCTTGCTACTGGCTCTTGGGTGGCATGAAGTCATTATCCTCCTCTCCGGCCTAACCGCATAAGTCAAAGAAAAATAATTTATTAATCCAATCATTATCTAAAAAACAATGCAGGCTCTTGTATTTTTGATATACCTGTACTTACTAAAATAATTTATTAATCCAGTTAATCAATCTTAGATCAGATTGGATGTATGAAATTATAAAATAATAACAACTATGCTAATAAATAAATCTAAACTTTTAATCAATTTCTCTCTTTTATCTCATCTAATCACTTTTAGAAATGAAACTAATGTTATCTAAAAGTCTTTATGTTTCTTTCTCATCTAGTTTTTTATTTTTTATTTAATTATTATTATTATTATGTTGAAATATGGACAAACTATGAAATTCGAACTCTTAATTTATGACTTAGAAAGGGATAAAATAATGATTCTTCATTGTAGAGGTGACTTAAAACTTTGTAAATCTTTTTATAATATTAAAAATAAATAAATATGCAAGGTCCCATGTAGCTATTGAATTTGAATTTGAATTTGAATTTGAGTTTTCCTTCATTAGAGAGAGAATAACTTGAGAAATAATAATAATAATAATAATAATAAATGAATAAATAAACACTAACAAGATTCCATCACCAAATCTTTGGTTTAGCTTAACAATCTCACTCTCTTCACAACAAAACAAGTGGCTATGCATGGTTAGCATGGCCTTTTCAAGCTCCTTAAGTTAAGCTATAGTAAAAAATTCCACCACTTTGTTTTCTTGATGGTGAACAATGGCTTAAGTGGGCAAAACTAGTTACAAGTCATGATATAGCTTGCCCTATCATCAATGAATTGATTGAGAACCATTGTGATGTGCTGTCTACCATTGATTAGAGAAGTAGCTTCTTTCTCCCTTGATTCCAAAGTTCTCTCTATTATGTCTGAGTGGTGAGGTGGTAGCTAGTGATGAGTAAGTGTGCATTTTTTGGCTTTTAGTTGTGATAGTTGAGTGGTAGTTTATACTTAAAAAGAAGAAACTTTCTTTTTTAATTATTTATGTTCATCATTATGAAATTTGAAGTTTTAGCTCCATAATAGAGCTTTCTTCATCTTCTCCTCCTTCTTCTTCTTTTGCATTATATCTTTGCAAAATTTATGTTTTTAAGCGTTTCAGTGCAACCATTATTGATAATGAGTGGAGATGTCACTATAAATTTTACAAAGATGTGTATGTAATTATACAATTTTTTTATATTAAACTAAGGGGTATTTAATTTCTTGACCATTATGAATCAGTTCATAAATAAATAAATATGAATTTCAAACTTATATTCAGTTTGTTATTATTAATCACCCTGTAACAAGGTAAGTTTAGCTAGGGTTCGAATCTTACTAGTGACATATCCATAATTCTTTCAAAAAAATTATTTTTATTATTATTGTTGTTGTGGTTGTAATTTTATCTTATTATCATCTTTTTATAAAATAAAATGACTTTGACGGTTTACTTGGATGCTCCACACAACTAGGAGCATGATTAGATGTGGGAATAAGACATTCAACTGTTCACAGCTAATATAAAAATGGTTAGGAAATGCTAAACCAAGATTAACAACCTAATAATTGTTCCCAAGAACATTTGATTTCATGTATATATATATAAAATATCTATTGAAGATATATAAACATAAAACATTATTCATTTGGAAAGTGAATTCGATTAGATTATTTTGCATAAACTACCCTTTGTATATGCACAACAATTATTAGTTATTATAAATCAAATTTTGAAACACTTCTTATAAGAACTAATTAGTTGTCAAATTATTAATCAAAATAAATAAACAAACAAATAAAATAAACACACCAATACTTTCTTAATCAGTGATAAAGATTCTTGGTAGTGTATGGGAGGCATACATTTAAAATTTTGAGCTTGCGTGTTTAAATGAGTTTTAGTGTCTCTATAACTAATGCATTTTTACGCATTTCTATTGTTTGTAATAAAGAGTGATTATTGCTTATTATCAAAATAAATAAATATATAAATATAACTGAGGCCCAGCCAAGCACACTCAACAACTGGTATTGGTCTTTGCTCTAATGTCCCCATCCATACCTCATGATTCGATTACTACCAAGATAATATAATTAATCAAGCGAAGCAACAATGCATTACTTATTTTAATTAAAAAGAAAAGAAACATGCCATTTGGTGGATATTTTCCTTGAAATTGGATTAAAATAATCTTACAAAACAAGAGTTCAATATCTAAGCTTGAAATAATCATTATTTTTATGCACCATGGTGAGGAACAGTTGAGAGCATTGTTGACACATGACGTTCAATAATACTGGTTTCTTTTGTTTGGTTTTTTGGTTTTGGCTTTTTTTTTTTTGGATAAGAAGGGCCCTAAAAAGGGACTAAATGATAACTCCATTGCACATTATTTTTATGTCATTTTTTGAAGACCATTCATGTGCAATGAATTTGAGGTGTTACACCAAACACCTGAGCAACAAATCCATAACTTTAAATTTTAGAATTCTCTCCAAAATAATAAGCAGGGCCGTCTAGAACGGACATTATCACTATAATGTTTGGCTTGAAATGGTGGCTTGGCTACTATGCCACCCTTGTTTTTTGGGTGGTTCTTTTGACACCCATTTTTAGGGGCTACACACCTGTAAGAGGGTGGATTTTTAGCATTATTTTATATATAAAAAATTCAAACTTAAAATCATTAAAAGTAAAAACTTATGTCATTTGGACCAACTTTATGGGTGGTATCTCATTTTATTTCTAATTATCTCTTTTTAATTTTAGATATTCCTACAATAATTGAATTGTATAAATATGCTTATAGAAATTGATTTGAAATCTTTTAATATCTATCTACACATGCATTATTATCTTATTATCTTGAATATGAATTTTGATTTCATATCCCAAAGAAAGTGATTATGGCCTATCCTTTTTTGCATTTTTTTTTATTTTGAGAAAATAAGGATTTTTTTTTTGGGAGTAACAATAATTTTATTGATAATATAAATTTAAATAAAAAATATTGTTTTCTCAAGTTCCATTGATTTGTGAAATATGTGGTCACCGCCTATATGAATATTTTCTCATTGCAATATGCACAAGTTGAATTAATTTAGAAAATATGTGTTCAATAATGACATGAATGTATAGTAGAATTTGTTTTGCAAATATACTCCCACAAAGAGGCTTATGAAAAAACTCTTTTACTTTAGGAATGTGCATATAATAACAATTATTCATTTTTCAGGGATATATATAAAATTTTATTTTTATTTTATCTTTTCTAAGTTTTTAGCTCACAAATTTCTCAAAAGTCATGGGCTAGAAATTAAAGGTATATTTTGAAATTATTTACTTAAACGACCTAAACTTTTATCATTTGGACCAATCTTATTGATTCATTGTTTTATTAAATGATAAAAAAATATCATTATCTCTAAATCTCCCAACCGCTCTGGAAATTACAGTGTATGCTTGAAAAATGAGAGAAAAAATATTTATAAATGACTCTGTAGATTTTTTGTGATATTAATCTTTATTTTTAGTAATGCAAATCAATTATGCCTTTAATAAACGATTGGTGCTATCCCACCATAGGCTCGATTATTTGAAAGTTTGGAATCAAGATGAACTTTCTCCTTTCATACTTCTTTATCAAATGGACTTGATATGATTCATTTAAATTATTCATCCTTTAACAAAGAAATATTCTTATCTTTAGGTGGGTCTCTTCTCTTGATTGATTTAATTCACTCCTTACAGAAAAATTGAGATATTTTAATTTTCATGACAATCAAATTCAAATTATTATGTAAAACACTTATGGTGTCAATATCATTATTTTAATACAAATTAAACCGGTTTGATATATACATAAATTCACTTATAATCATTTATATATATATATATATATATATATATATATATATATATATATATATATATATATATATATACTGTGTGTTTTCTATACATCTTAATTTTTTTAAAATTAGGGACATTTGATGGTAACTATTTGATCATAATTTAGTGATTGTTATTTGTAGAGGTGGCGTGCAAAATTATTGTTAGTTATTATGATTTGATATGATTTGAGATATTACGTGTTATTAAGTGCTATTGAATATTGTGCACGAATGAACAATAGTAGTTAGATGCAAATCTAACAGCTTTATTAGATATCTTTATATTTGAAACCTAAAGATGTTACTAGCTAGATGATAGCTTCTCATATGTGTGTGGACTTTATTGATAAATTAATCAAGAATCCAATAAAAACTTTAGGCAAGTTTGAAGGCATATTATTTTGATTCAAAATTAACATGTGTATGAGCTAAAACATTCAATATCAATATCAAGTGGAACACCTGTAAAAATAATTCTATTATGTGGAATGAGTTGTTATATTAAAATAAATTAAATCACTGATTGTATTATAATATAAAATTATTTCAAAGGGTTATACTTGTTGAGACATGAAGCCCATTTTAACATCTCTACAATCATAAATTAATATTCTAATAAAATCAATTGGTTGATAGCTATGCCTTTAGGCCAATAAAGCAAGATTAGGAAATTAAGAACTCTATTATTTTAATATTCCTCCCCCGTGGAAACTCATGTTAGGTTATAAACCTTGAATTATAACTCAATCAAAACAATTAATATAAAAAATAATTTGTAAATCAGGACTAAAAGTATTATTAAAATTTTACCTTCATGATAGAAAATCAAGATAAAATGAAGTTGACATGTTATTATTGTTCAATTTGCTATTAGACAATAACAGCAAATCACAAACCAAAGATTTTACATAGTTAAGATAAAACATGGATATTAACAAAAGAAGGTGAGTTTTCATAAAATCATAATTAAATTAAGGTGTTTTTCTAAGATTTCAACTTTAGCTTTTCAATAAAGTTTCTAAAATAACTATAAATATCAATAAAGGCGTAGATAAAGTTTCTAATCAATTTTGCTTCACTATAGTGGAATCAAGTGTAATCAATTTAAAGTTCATGGTACTCCTAAGATCAAGCTTCTACTTAGCAAATTTCTACCGAATAGCTCATCCTCTAAATGAGTACACCTGATCAAGTGTAGATTTCAGATCCATTGTGTTAAATATGTAGTGAGCATCTATATCCCTCAACCACATTGAGGGAGAAATCTAGTATATATCATTTTAAAGGGTCGTAATTAAGAGTAGTTTAGTGTTCTTGATTTGTGTTGCTAATGTGATCTCATTCTAATTATAATGTAAACAATATCAAATCTACCTCTATTCGCAAGATACATGATGGATCCTATAATTTGAGCATAATGATCCTAATTAACATGTTTTCTTTATTCTTTTGGAGATGTACATTGGGATTAGAAGGTGCAACAATAGGTTTAATTATAATAATGATGTCTATATTTCTCCAATGTTTTTTCAGTGTAATGAAATTGAGATAGTGTAATGCCAAAAATTGATCTAGTAAGTTTAATTCTTAGAATCACATTAACTTCTCTTAAATTTTTTATTTCAAAATTACTACATGAAATTTTTTTAATAATATTAATCAAGTATCATCTACAAATGTGCAATACATACATTTGCCATATTTGTTCATAACAAACCCATAAGAAATAATAGCGATGTCAAACTTTATATATTACTGTTTACGCTTGTTAAGTTCATAAAAATATTTTACAAGTTTACAGATTTTATGCTCTTGTCCAAATAAAATAAAATTTTCAAATTGCTAATTAATATGGATCTCTTTCTCTGATCACCATTTAGAAATGCAGTAATCTCATCATTTGAGGCTTTTCTTTTCAATAGAAGTTGTCAAGTTTCACAGTAAGCAATATTTATAATTATTTATAATTAATATTTAAATGTTTTTCAAATTAGAGTTTCATTACTTGATCAATCACTATTGTTATCATTATTAAGATATATAACAATAAAATATTTTCGTAGATGAAATAAAATAAATAAATAAATATACACATAAAAAAGAGCATATATGTCAAGAACATAATGATAAAAAATTAAATCATGAACCTGATGATAACAATATAATTTTCTTTAATATCACATACAAAGCCCCACCGGTAGTTAAAATATCTAACTGCTCACCCATTTGTGAACATTTAACTGTTCCGTGAGTATGATTCACATATAATTTAAGATTTTAAAAACCTCTCAGTATTTAAAAACCTTACATTATTGTTTGTTTGGAAATGGAATATTATATCCACTAAATTATCATCATCTTGTTTCTCCCACAACTCTCTTTCCATACATTTTATTTAATTATAAATAAAATACCATTTTATTAAAATATTATCAACAGATAGACAAGTAATTATAATGACTTATAAACCCTCTAAAAATTAATTAACTTAATCAAATGTTATATTTAGGAGATGAATGTTTGACCACATGCAAGTCAAAAAAAAATTTCAAAAAAAAAAAATTGTCTGAAAAATTCAAATATCAGGTGAATTGTTTAAAAATTATTAAAAAAATTTTAGGTGAATAAAATTAATTTTTATTAATAAAAACCATTGATATATATATATATATATATATATATATATATATATATATATACACACACACAACAAAATCTAAGTACTTGAACACATTAAATAAATAAATTATATAAAAAAAGGACCCCTCTTTATCCCATTCTATAAATAACACTTTCACATCCACCACTCTCTCAGCCCACAAGATTCCAAGATTCTTTATTTTTCCCCCTTTCTTTCCAAACTCTTTCCTATGTACTTCGCCCATTGTTTCTAATCCAACTCCAACCTACAACGAACTCTCTCCTCCATTCACTCACTCACTCACTCCCCCTCATTCCCACTTCATCATCAATGAATCTCTTTTCAATACCCTCCCATTCTTAACAACCCAAAACCCAACACCACTTCCACTACCTTCAATTGGCCAATTCTATTCCAAAAATGGGCGAGCTCCAAGAAAACACCAGCAGCAGCAGCAGCAACAGCTCTGACACTAACAACAGCGAACAAGAAGCCACCGCACGCAAACTCATACTGAGCCGGTACGAGCTCGGCCGTCTTCTCGGCAAAGGCACTTTCGCCAAAGTCTACCACGGCCGAGACCTCACTACTGGCGAAAGCGTCGCCATTAAAATCCTCTCCAAAGATCAAGTCCTTCGTGAACCATCCATGGCCGACCAAATCCAACGCGAGATCTCCATCATGCGCTTAGTCCGCCACCCCAACGTTGTCGAACTCAAAGAGGTCCTCGCCACCCGCTCCCGCATCTTCTTCGTTCTTGAACTCGCCCGCGCCGGCGAACTCTTCGCCCGCGTCTCCCAAGGCCGTCTTCCTGAACCCGAAGCTCGCCGATACTTCCGCCAGCTGCTCTCCGCCGTTGACTTCTGCCATTCTCGTGGCGTCTCCCATCGCGATCTCAAACCCGAGAACCTTCTTCTCGACCACAATGGCGATCTCAAGGTCTCTGATTTCGGTCTCTCGGCTCTCCCCGAGCAGCTCCGCCACGATGGCTTGCTGCACACGCAGTGCGGCACGCCGGCGTACGTCGCGCCGGAGGTCCTCCGCCGGAGGGGTTACGATGGGGCTAAAGCTGATCTTTGGTCTTGTGGGGTTATTCTTTATGTGCTTCTCGCCGGATTCCTCCCGTTCCAGGATGAGAACCTTATGAAGATGTACGCCAAGGTTTTCCGAGCTGATTACCAGATTCCGCCGTGGTTCTCGCCGGAGGCTCGCCGGCTTGTCTCGCGTCTCCTCGTCGCCGATCCGGTGAAGCGGATCTCTATTCAAGGAATCATGGAGATGCCTTGGTTTAGGAAACCATTTATCCCTCGCGCCCTTTCATTGTCGCCGGTCGAGGCCGGCACCGGCGCCGGAGACGGAGAGGAAAGCGTGGGTTCCCCGAGGTTTTACAACGCGTTCGAGCTGATTGCGTCGATGTCCGGCGGGTGGGATCTCTCCGGGTTGTTTGAGAAGAAGAGGAAGAGTGGGACGGTGTTCACGTCGCGGCTGCCGGCGACGGAGATACTGGAGAGGTTGGAGGAGGTGGGGAGAGGGTTAGGGTTTGGGGTGGAAAAGGGGAAGGGAGGGTTTGGGGTGAGGATGGAGGGGAGGGAGGAGAGGCGAGGGAGGTTGGAGGTGGTGGCGGAGGTGTTTGAGGCGGCGCCGGAGGTGGCGGTGGTGGAGTTTTTCAAGATCTCCGGCGATTCCCTTGATTTCGCGAAGTTCTGTGAGGACGATGTACGGCCGGGCCTAAAGGACATCGTGTGGACGTGGCAAGGGGATGATAGCGGTGATCGAGCTACAGCTCACCGCCCGGTGATGGGATTATAGAGGAGCTTTGCTTGTTTGTTTGATTGATTAACTTTAATTTGGTTTTTTTTTTATAATTTATAATTTTGTTTTTGTTGATTAATTAATTGTTGTTTAGTTTGTGTTTTTGTGTGTTGTATATTAATTAATCCTTGTGTATTGTTGTAAATAGAAATATATATATATACAAAGAGAGAGAGAGAGCCAAGGTTGGTATTTTTGAGAGATGGTGATGTTTGTTTTGGAATCATGTTCATGTGTGAATTTATGTATTTTTTTTTTAGATTTTTTTTTTAAGCGTCACAATAAAATAAGTAGGAGATAATTTTTTTATATTAAAAAGAAACACATCACTCCTTTTGAAAAAAATAATAAATAATTCCTTAAAATATTCACAGCTGTTTCTTAAAAGCATATTAAAAAGAAACACGTTACTCCTGCTTTTTTTTCAATAACTCCCTTAAAAAATTAACAATTGTTTCTTAAAATATATTTGCATTTTAGTGGGGATTAGTTGGAAAGCATTGGTGCATTCTCTCAAAGAGAGATCTAGACGTGTGTACCAAAAATGAGGAAACAAGGTAGTGGCTTACATATTTAATAATATTCGATAAATGGACAAAAACTTAAATGAATCATTCCAAGACTTTTGTAATTATTGTTTGCATCAAATAATTTAATTATATTTTAATTGCTCACAATGCAAGTGGAAAGACTTTTCCTTTTCTTTTTTATTTTTTGGCAAACAGAAAGATTAACATTTATATTATTTTGTTGATTTGAAAAAATATTCAAAAGAAGCTAGATAGCCTTATCAAAGTGCACATGCATGTAAATCAAACACTTAATAAGTTTATAACTTCATTTGAGATTAATTTAACAAATGAAGTAGCCAACATCTATATGAACTTGTGTGTGTGTGTGTGTGTGTGTGTGTGTGTGTGTGTGTAACATTTACAATGAGACAACATCCCAAAATAAGCAAGCATCTATTAAGGTTTGATATAAATAAAGTACAACAATTATTGTTAATGATCTCTGAGTTTATTAACACCAAGTCTCTTATGTAAGATGTTTGTGTTATTAATAAATAGGTGAGTTATAAAACTCAGCTCATATATGATGAACATATAGGTGTGTTAAGATAGTAACTCATGCACGTCTCGGACATATGGTTTGTTTAAGATTCGATTTCGGGTCCTCCCTGAAACAAACGCCCTACGCAAGGGACCTTGTGTCAATTGACCATATATATAAGTTATTATCTCAGTGACAGGGTTAGACATAGTATATTTCATCTCATCTAAATCAAAAAATTATTTGAAATATATTTATTTGTAACCATATATATAAACTGTTATTTTCAACTTAGATTAGTTGGATTTAATGTTGTCACGAATGCTTATTAACCAATTTATGCGTACTAGGTTCAGTGAAAATTCAACATGAAATTGTTGTTAAATGATTTTGTGCATGTCCTATTTTTTTGCTTCCTTCATGACCATCGTCCTGGTGTCATAATCGACCAACACCATTTATAGGTTTTGGGTTAACGCACTATCAAGCACCATAACTTAGTTTTCAGTTCATCTAGTATCATCAGTTCTGCTTATAAAAAATGATACATTTGGAGCTCTCAATTCCATGGCTGCGGTTCACCGGAGCAACCCATGTATAGTTTGGTGTAGAATTATTATTTATTTATTTTCTTTTAATTGTTTATTTACTTTTTTTCTTATCACCATATTAATTATTTTTATTCTTTATGTAACTATTGTTTTGCACACCAGTAAAAATATTATATATATAATTATTAAATTCACAAGTTAATTCATTTGACTAAGAACTAAAGACTCTTAGTTAAAAATGCTTAATTAATCAAGGAGGAGGCTAAGCTTATTAAAAAATATGAAAAGGAGAGGGTAAATATTTAAGTATAATAATAACCATGCGATAACTTTAATTTTGGTGATAAGTTAAATTTAACAAAAATGAAGATGTTAACCAATTATATTAATTAAAAGAATTATTCCTAAACCATTTTACTAACTGTAGTTTGATAGATTTAATAATACTAAAAGCCACAAATCAAACATATGAAGATGGGTTTCTCGACGTGTGACTCAAGCTGCAACGATTGGGACTTGACCTTTTTTTTTTTTTTTTTTTTTTTTTTTTTTGAAATAAGGGACTTGACCTTTTAAAATAATAGTTTGATTGAACCCGTAAAAACAATTTCATACAAAGAAAAAAACATAATATTAATGAAATAATGAAAAAAAAAAACTGTAAAAGAGTACATCAATGATCAAACTAACATTTTTTTTTTTTTTTTTTAATAATAGGCGACAAGCGCCCCGGGTATATGAATAGTATTAGAGCCCAGATGTACAGTGTATGAACAGTACAGAATAGTACATACATCCCGGGTGAACAGTGTATGAACAGTACATGAACAGTACCGTCGGGGAGAGGATTTGAACTCATGACCTCCCTTTTAACACAATGGTGTCATACCATTGGGCTATCCAATGGTTGACTGATCAAACTAACATTAAAAAAGTCATCTAATTCATTAATTAAGTTCCTTTTCCTCATCACTTTCCTTAATATTTATAAATATAAGTGGTTACGGTGAATTTTTTTTTTTATTATTTAATTTTCAAGTTTTGAGCAAACTAATTTCATCTCCTCTACGATGAGAAATATAACAATGGTTTAAGAGTAATTTTAAAAAATATTATAATATATATAACATAAACAAATACTAAATGAATACCATCAATGAGCCTTTATTCTTATGTTTATTAATTTAATTTTAACCATAGCAATTTATACAAACAATAGTTGCTAACTTAAAAAAATGCACACCAAAAATAATAATAATAATAAAACTAAAATTTGTGAAGATGTATATGTAACAATTTCATTTCTTCTAATAAATAAACAAGCAATTTCGTTTCTTCCAATAAATCTTGTGTATTTTGATTTTATTTTATAAAATTTCATTGATAAACTTCCTATTCAGGTTTGTTTTTATGTCTGCACTTTCTCTTATTTAATAAACTAGTGGTTTATCCACATTTTATCAAAAAAAAAAAAAAAACTTCCTATTGATTATTTTGTTTTAAACTCTTATTCACAATGCTAATTAGTGTGATCAATTTGGCAAAGGTTTTGTTGCTCCTGTTACTTCCCTCTAATGATCGAAATTAAACTAAGCAGTTAATACAAGTTATTGAGTGATATATGCTTATATTTAATATGTTAATCTTAAGCTAATGGAACTTTTGTATATGTGAATTATTGAATGTTTGGTTCATTGTCTTCTAATTTATAGGAAAGTAATTATAGAGCTACATATATATGATAATATCAAAGTAGATGGCATGATTTTCAAATGGTGTCATTGTTATGAAAGAGACATGAGATGAAGTTAGCTAGAAACATGCATGTATGAACTATTGACATTTTCATTGACTTGTCATGCTTAATTAAAATCTAATCATGTCGAACTTCATCTCTGGTTCGAATGGGAAGAATAAACTTAGATGGTGTTTATTTGGTTTGCCCTATATGTGACTTATGCAAATAAAAAAAAAAATGGACTAACATATGAAGAAATTTTTAATAAATCTTTCTAATGCATCTTGATTAAAAAAAATCACTTAAATATAAAGCATCCATAATAAATAAATAAATTCAACTTTAATCTAACAGCAGAACCCACATATAAAAATCCCACATGCAATCCAATGTGAATCTTTCAAGATTAATTTCATCAAATAAACGTTTTGTAATGGTAAAATTGGTAGGATTAAAAATGTTTTTATTTTTGGAGAAACAGTAGCTTTAAATTTAAAACAAAAAAATAACTCCTTTGCAAATTACTATTACAGTAGAAATTTTATACACGCTATATATATATATATAAGGGCAAGTTGAAACAGCTAACATACAAAATAAGAAGTCTTAAAACGAAATAATTAAAAAAAAGTGTTTTAGTAAAATATACAAAGAACTCAAACCACTCCGATTGAGGGTAGAAGAAAGCAAAACACGATAAAATTAAAATTTGTCATGGGGACAGGCATTAGCATCTAGCGCTCAATTCTACATTTATGATGATTGATATTTTGAATTATAACTGAAGTTTTGAATTCAAATTTTTTTCAAAGTTGACAATGACTTCAACTAAAATTTGTAATGTTTTAAAATCTGGGTTGACCCAGACCCGGGCAAAAAACTGGGTCGGGTTATATAAAAATCCGGGATACAGTGTTGACCCGGTTAACCTGGCCGAGTATCAGATGAACGGGTCAACCTGGCCCGATCAAACCAAGTAAACTCAATTCTATTATTATATGTTTAAAATTAAATTTTTAAATAATAAATATGTAAATATAAGGGGGTTATGTATAAAATTTGCTTCAAAATCAAAACTCAATGATTGATTCCTAAATTTTATTTATTAGATTGTATTGTGAAACTTATGACCAATTTGGTATGATGTAAAGTTGTTACTTTCTTGCAAAGTAAGAGGGGTGAATCTATTTCAACCGTTTGGTTCTTAAAAAATGGGTGGTCTCCTTGTAAACACTTTCCATTTGACCAGGGAAGTGATTCACAAAGGGGTGGTGTGAAAGTGATTACACCCTTGGATGGGAAAGTTTAGTAATTGTCAAATTACCAAACTATCCTTTATGATATAAAACTCTTCGTTGTTAGTTTTGTCTTTGGAAAAACCCTAACGCGAGCATATTTTCCAATTCGGCAGAGAGTTGTCGCTTCTTTTGAATCGTCTGGTAATTTTTTTCTCAAGTTTGTTAGATTATCTTTATATTAAATCTTGGTTATGTTTTTCTTGGTGTAAAATTCATGTTTTAATAGGATAAAAACAAATAAATTTCATATTTGTTTGGATAGTATTTTTATGTGAGAATCTCTATTTTGATTGAATCAAATCTATGTTGATATAATGAACATGAGACATATATTTTATATGCTTCTAATTGGATAAAAACCCCATTTGAATTTTTTTTAAATTTATGAAGAATAATAGGTTAATAATAATTTGGACTAAGTTAGTAATATTATTAGAGTTGAATAAAACCCAAATTTAGTAACTACAACAACTAAGGCAAAAATGAGAATAAACTTAACTTTACATTGGAAAACAAGTTTATACCAAATGAGGGAAGTAAGTTTGCATGCAAAGTAATTACAATTTGATTGAGATAACCAAACGTTGTAATGTTATTTTACAGGGAAAGTAATTGCCTAAAAAGACTTTGCATGCAATTATTTTCTTTGCAAAGTTCCAAACGAGCCCTTAAAAGCTTGTATTGTGCTATTTTTTATTTATTATTATGTTGTATTTGTATTTAGAGTATTAAATTAATATTTATAAATTATAAGAAAAACTATTTATATGTTGAACTTTTGTATTGTTGTTTTTTTAAATTTTAGTAATTTATTATATATTATTTTTTATATTTATATATAATTAAATTTATAAAAAATATATTATATTATGATCGGGTCAACCTGATTCGACCTCGGTTCAACCATTGACCCATGACCAGGAAGCCTTCCCTGGTTATACCCTGGGTTGGGTTTTAAAACATTGAAACTTTGTGTTAATTTTTATTTTTTAAGATCCAAGTGTCACTGATGTGAAATTGATAAATATATTTAATTACATTTGCAAACAATAGAATTCTTCTGGCAATATGGTATTAATCTTTAATCAGTAAAATTTTCTTAATTACTTTATTTGTTTTTGTAGCTCATTTGGAGAAATGATCTTCATTATTTGTTATATAGTAACATTATATTTGATTTGAAAGAGAAAATTAAACTTAGAGATTAAAAAAATAATAATAAATCTTTCCAATTTATTTTGATTTAGTCAAATAAAACAAATCAATTCTTTGTGTTGAGATAATGATGTTTATTTTAATTTGGTTAGGATATCTTTGATTTAAATATTTAAATTACTTGTTTGTTGATTAAAACTCAAATTAGTAGAAGATTATCTTTTTAAAATTTTGCCTTTATAAAAGCTTCATTGTTTATGAATAAAGTGTGCAGTTTTTCTCATTTCTTCTTTTAAGTTATAATTAGTGGTATCAAGAACCTAGTTTTCAACAAAAGGGAGGGTTCTTTATAGTGAAAAAATTCACAATATCTGTAAATAATTTTGTGCAACCTTCTATTCCACGTTTTAATGGTCACTACGATCATTAGAGCATGTTAATGGAAAATTTCTTAAAATCCAAAGAATATTGAAATATTGTTGAATTCGGAGTTGCAACCCCAGATGTTGAAGTAGTACGTACAAAAGCACAACGGAAGGAACTTGAGGCATCAAAGTTGAAAGATTTGAAGGAAAAGAATTATTTATTTCAAGCCATTGATTGATCTATCTTAGAGACAATTCTTTGCAAAGATTCCTCCAAAGATATATGGGATTCGATGAAGATAAAATATCAAGATTCATCAAGAGTGAAGCGTGCACAACTTCAAGCCTTGAGAAGGGATTTTGAAAATCTATAGATGAGGGATGGAGAATCTTTTAACAATTATTTTGTAAGAACCGTGGGGTTGGCTAATAATATGCGGTTTCATGGGGAGAAGGTAGACGATATTGCTATTGTTGAAAAGATATTGCAATCTTTGACAGCAAAACTTAACTATATAGTCTACTAAGTTGAAGAATCAAAGGACATAGATGCACTCTCCATTGATGAACTTCAAAGCTCTTTATTAGTTCATGAACAGAAGATGAACCGTAATTTTACCGCTGAGAAGCAAGCTTTGAAGGAATCTACAATGAACAACTTCTCAATATTACGAGGTAGAGGTCGAGGTGGAAGTAGAGGAAGAGGAAAAGCAGATAAAGGCTACAGAAGTAGCAACAGAAATACTGGTGATGGTTATCTACAAAGTAAAGGAAGAGTACGAGGTCAACAGTTTGATAAATCTAAGATTGAGTGCTTTAGATGTCACCGATTTGGTCATTACTATTCTGAATGTTACACCAAGCTACCTGATGATAAAGGCAAAGGAGAAAGTCAAATTTTGTAGAAAATAAAAAAATCAGAGACTTTGCTAATGGCAATTCAAAACAGTCAAGAATCTCATAAGTCAGATATTTGGTTTGTGGGCACTGGTTGTAGCAACTATATATGTAGAACTAAGTCTTTTTTTCTTACTTAAATGAAGATTTTCACTCTACTGCTAGTTTTGGAGATTGCTCTATGGTGAATGTGATGGAAAATGGTGATATTAATATAAAAACCAATAATGGTTTTATTGAAAAAATTTCTGATGTTTTTTATGTTTCTGACTTGAAAAATAACTTGTTGAGTGATGGTCAGTTACAAGAGAAGGGATATACAATTACTATTTAAAAAGATATTTATGAAATATATGATCCTTGTAGAGATGCAATTGCAATTATGCCCACGAGTTTAAACAGGTTGTTTTCTATAAATATTGAATGTGCTCAACTTTGTTTGATGGTTAAAGAAAAAAGACTCTTCATGGCTATGGCATTATTGGTATGGTCACTTGAGTCTTAGTGGATTGAAGACACTCCAAGAAAAAAAATATGGTGATAGGGCTTCCTAAGATTCCTATTCTCTCCCAAGTTTGTAAAGAGTGTGTTGTTAGCAAACAACATCGTACTCCTTTCCCTCAAGGAAAGTCTTGGAAAGCAAAAGATGTTCTAGAACTTGTTCACTCTGATATTTGTGGACTAATAAATCCTACTTCTAATAAAGGTAAAAGATATTTTATTACTTTCACTGATGATTATTTTCGGAAAACTTGGGTTTATTTTTTACAGGAGAAATCAGAAGCTTTTAGTGCATTTAAAAGCTTTAAGGCATATGTTGAATGTGGAGGAGAGTACTGCTCAAAAGACTTTGAAAGTTCTTGTAATGATCATGTCATCCGAAGAGAGCTCACAACTTCCTATTCCCCACAACAGAATGGTGTATCGAAAAGAAAAAAATCAAACCATCCTTAATATGGTGCGAACCTTGTTAACAAAGAGCAAAATTCCGAAGAATTTTTTGTCAAAAGCAGTGAATTGAAGCATTCATATTTTGAATAGAAATCCTACTTTTGTTGTTCAAAACAAAACACCAGAAGAAGTATGGAGTGGAAGAAAACTAGCAATAGATCACTTCAGAATTTTTTGTTGCATTGCATATGCACATATTCCATATGAGAAAAGGAAGAAAGTTGATGATAAAGGGCAAAATTGTGTTTTTCTTGGGATTAGTGAAATATCCAAAGCTTTTAAATTGTATGATACATTTACAAAGAAAATTGTGGTGAGTAGTGATGTTATTTTTTATTAGGAGAGCGCTTGGAACTAAAGTGAGCAGCAGCCTACTTCAATTATAATTAGTGATGAAGCCGAAGAAGAAGGAGAGCAGGTCCAACATCAAGAAATTTCAGCTAATGAAGCCTCAACTACTATTGAAATTTCACAAACAACAGCAGAGACATTAACTAAATCCCCTATTACTTGTGTCTGAAAAAGGCCAGCTTGGATGGCAGATTATGAAGTAACAGATTTCAACCAAGTTGAAGATCTTGCTACTCATTTTGCTTTATTTTCATATTGTAATTCAATTAGTACTCCTATTAAGATGGGTTTGAAGCTTGTTAAAAACTCAGAAGGAAATAAGGTTGACAACACTTTTTACAAGCAAATTGTTGGAAGTTTGATGTATTTAACTACAACAAGGCCCGGCATTATGTTTGTTGTAAGTCTCATTAGTAGATTCATGGAAAATCCAAAATTGGTGCATCTTATGGCTGCAAAACGAATTTTGCGATACTTACAAGGAACAATAGATTATGGAATATTGTACCAGAAATGAGAGATTTCAATTTTGATTGGATTTACAGACAATGATTATGTATTTGATTTAGATGATCGGAAAAGCACATACGTATTTATGATGGTTTCAAAAATGAAAGTATTTATGCAAGGAAGATAATTTTAAAATATTTAAACTTATGTGATAAACATAAGTTTAAGGGAGGGTGTTGAGATAATGATGTATATTTTAATTTGGTTAAGATATCTTTGATTTAAATATTTAATTTAGTTATTTGTTGATTAAAATTTAAATTAATAGAAAATTATCAATTTTGCCATTATAGACACAAAAATAGATATTAATAAAAAAATAAATATTACTTTAATTTGAAAACACAATCCAAATATAAAAGTCTCACGTCAAATCCAATGTGAATCTTCTAGTATTCCACCAATTAAATGTTTTGTGATGATATATTGGTGGGACTAAAACCATTTCATTTGATGGAAAAAAAAAAACTCTTTAAATTTAAAACAAAAAATAATATTTTCACAAATTATGATGACATTAGAAGTTTTATATAGGTTATATCTGTGTTGTTTTATGTTTATATAATAAGAAGCTGAAATAGTTAACATACAAAATAAAAAATAGAAAAATAAAAAATTAATATGTTTTAGTAAAATATAGGAAAACTCAAACCATTGTGATTTAGATAAAAGCAAGTAAAACGCGCTAAAGAATTTGTCATAAGAGCATTGACTAGCATTTAATCCTTCATTCTATATTCACGAGTGGAACTGATCGTTGATCGTGAAGTTTTTAAGTTCAAATTCTTTTCAAATTTGAGCGATCAGTTTTTATTTTTTAAAATCTAAGTCTAATTAATGTAAAATTAATGAATATATTTTATTAAGTTTACAAACAACAGGATCTTATTGGTAGCATCTACTAATAACAATCCATTAATCTTTAATCAGTACAACATCCTTAATTACTTTTTTTTATTATTTTTTATTTTGTTCTTTTGACATGTTGGGATAAATGGTTTTCATTTTTTTTTTAATTTAAAGAATAAAGAGTTTTTTAATAATATATAAATCTAGCCGTGAAATGCAACGTGAATCTTTTAATATTCCACCAATTAAATGTTTTATCATTAAAAATTTAAAACCATTTCATTTTAGAAAAACAATAGGTTTAAATTTAAAATAACATTTTCACAAGTTATGATGACGTTAAAAATTTTTAAAAAGTTACATCTGTGCTGTTTTTTTGGTTTATACAATGGAAAGCTCAAACCGGTAACATATACAAAACAAGAAATGTAAAATTAAATACATAAACCACTCTAATCGAGGGATTGAATAAACAAAAGTGTTTCAAGAGTTTGCCTCAATGGAGAAGAGGGGGCACTAGCATCTAGTCCTCAATTTTATATTTATGAGTGGCTGATCTCTTAAAGCTTATAAGTGAAGTTTCAAGTTCAAATACTCCTCAAATTTGACTATGACTTCAACTAAGATTATCTTATAGTTTATGTTTCTCAAGCTCCAAATCTAATTTAACTTTACAAATAATAGGGTCCTAGTGGTAACAACCCATTAATCTTTGCTCGGTAAAGTATTATGACTAAATCTTGTTTTTGTCACGTGTTGGGAGAAATGGTCTTTATTTTTCTTGAGTAACTTTAAATTTTATCAAAAAGTTAGGTTAACTAATGCTATTTATTTACAGTGAATTTGACTTAATTAAATCTCTTCTTGTTTAATGAGATAATCTCAAAATTTAATATCTTTTCTCTCTCTCTTTCCAATTTCTAAACTTCACTCTCTTTTTCCAATTTCTAAACTTCATTGTTGTATTTATGTTTACTTTTTGTAATCCTTTTCATCAATTTTTACAAATATTCTTCTCTTTCAACTTCATTTATAGATATTTATAAAAAAAAGCATGTTATTATACCAAATAATTTTTTTATATTTTTTATAAAAGAGTCAAACCACGTTAAAAGTACGAGCAGATACAGAAATATATCAAATATAGTGGTTTAATGATCCTTTATCCCCCTGCAATCATAGAGAAGAGACTAAATAATCTCAAATACACTAGGACTAACATACAATATTGATGAACACTATTAATTGCAATGCATAATCAATACTACCATATCAAAATTTCAAATCCTTGGCCCCTTATATATTTTATGGTGAGTTGCCACCAGACTAAATAATCTCATTTCTATTTAAATTCCTCAACAAATTGAAATACCTTATTTTCAATTTTTATAATAAATGTAAATAAACCCATCGGCTGAGCTAGGGTGCGAAAGGGCCATGTCCCCCCTAACATTTTACAAAATCCTCCTTATATTGTATAAAAATTATATAAAAGTCATATAGATTAAAAAAAAAAATCTTACGTTATCTCTAATAAAATCCTTAAATTATAAGGATAATAGTTAAAAAGTAAGGTTAATTATTTGTAAAAAAAATCTAAATAAAATAATTAAATAATTTAAAATAAAGCAAGTATTGATTATCCAAATGCCATTGATATAGTTGATTTTTGCTATAAAATTTAACTAAAATTTAATGGTCATTGAATTGTCTAGACATCCCCAAACTTGTCATTAAATTTTTTTATTTGTTTAAATACAGAAAAAAGTATTTTATCACATTATATTTGTTCTTTAATTTGTATTAATAATTGAAAGCATATGATTTTTTTATTTGCATTATTAAAAAATTATATTTTTTATTCACAAATTATTAATAATATCTAAAGAGATCAACTAATGATTCACCAAAAATAAAATAAAATAAAATAAACTATTGAAGGTGAATCATCATCCTTTCCTAAAGTTTAATCTCCTTTCCCTAAACTTAAAACTTTATCATCTAATTTAGTTCTAATTCAATTTAAAATAACTTCAATAGTATGAGAATGAGAGTAAAACTTAACTTCAATTAATTAAATTAGTTTGTGTAAAATTTGAACATTATTTTTTTTTATTTGACCCCTCCTAAAAATATTTTCTTGGCTCCGCCCCTCATAAACCACATATAGAACTCTAAATTTTGAGGTAAAAAGAAAAAAATATATATATATCAACTCTCATATTAGCCGTGATAATTTTCTAACAAAATTTAAAAAACTAGATAAATATAACAAGAAGTTGCCAGTCCCAAAAATTTCAGGTTCTCTGCATTAATTTCTTTTTTCCACGTTGCTCCAAGAGCTAACATAAATAAACACTAAAAATTTTCATTTATTTATTTATTTTACTTCCATAGATCTTGCCGTGAACTTTCTATGCAGCCTTTAAGGTCACATTAATTTATATTAGAAGCTTGAAAACTTAACAAGCAGCCAAGAGTACGAAAACCAACCCAACCCTGTTGGTAGTTGGAAAATATGATCTCATTTTTCTGACTCTGTCAAAGGAACTTAAATCAAAGTAAATAATGTGATCTCATTAATTTTGATAATTTAATAAACTTGCTGACTTTAAGACTCTAATGTTATCTTAAATGGAGTTGCTGTTTCAATAAATATATGAACAGACTATCTCTTTTTTTTCAACATCATCATTCGTTTGGTATTGATTGATCTATCATTTCTTGACCAACTCTGTCATTAATTCGTTGACTTTGATAGACAAAGTAGTTTTTTTTTTTTTTTTTTTTGTACTAGGTTGTGTGTGTGTGTGTGTGTGTGTGTGTGTGTGTGTGTGTGTGTGTGTGTGTGTGTAGAGAGTAAATTTTGTTAATGGGTGCCGAATTTTGTCATGTTTTTAGTTTGAGTACTAACTTTTAATTTATATTAAAATGAGCACAAAGCTTTAATTTTATTTTTTCGACTTGGCAATTGGGGGATTCCAGTCATAATCCAGTGGTCAGGAAAGGAAAAGGTGAAGAAAAAAAGGGGAGGAGGGAAAGAAGAGGGCGGTGACATGGTAGCCACATGGAGGAAAAAAAAACCAATGTGCATAAGTCACTGAGGTGACAAGTTGCTAACGGAGTTCCTGGGCATTCACGTCACATTTCTCATGTCCACATCATTAGATTGTAACCGGAATCCCCCAATTGGCTTGCTGGAGAAACAAAATTAAAACTTTGTACTCGTTTTGATACAAATTGGAAATCAATGCTTAAATTGAAAACATGGCAAAGCTGGATACCCACTCAAAAATTTACTCTATATATAGCAGGTGAGAAAAGATGAAAAAAGTTTTTTTTGAATAATTAACTTTAAAAATATACACAAATGAAGAGTAAATAACAAAACTCACTTGTGCCTTCACCTGAGTGAGCTAAAATTCGAATCTGTTTTCTCGGTAAAAACATGAACATATAGGGGACTTGATGGCAATAGATCAAAAGATCATTGACATACAATTTTTTTTTATGCAAAAAATTATTTATTATTTGTTTTAATTTTAGCATATAAATAAGAAAAAAAAACAATGGAGTGGGATTTTCATATTGGTATTGTGCTTTCAGACGCTTGAAAGTGATAGATTTTACAAATGGTGTCTCGTCATAAGAAATCCACACGTAAAAACAAAAAAAGAATTGGTTTGAAACAAATAAATTAGCTGAATTTATTTTATATATTATATTAAAAATTATAAAAATAAAACCACTTTAGTTTATAAAACCGTTTTAAATTTAGATTTTCTCAGCCATAACTAAAATAAAAACTTTTAAAAATTTTCACTTCTTCAATTCCTTGTTCTTAATCCAAACTCCACTGACCAAACACCACAAATTCATCATACTAATATTTAAAAAGTCATTAATATTAATTAACAAATACATTCTTTTACAACTAGAACATATTAATAAATACTATATACTAATGCACACATATATGTAGATGTAATAATGAAATTTGACAAGGGTATATATGTAAAAGCATGGAGAGGAAAGGATTTTATTTCAAAGAACGCGTTTTCGGCCGTCAAATGGGACCATAAAAAAGCCGTAACGGCGTTTGACTTCAAAGTCAAGGTCTTCGCTTCAATTCTCAAAGTCTTTGTGGGCCCCACTGCCCCCTCAATCATCTCTCTCATTGCAAATGGTCCATTTTCTTTTTTTCTTTTTTTATTTTTTTTCAAATTCCTTCAAATAATTTTGGACTTTGAAAGCAACTTATCCACTAGTGCACTATTAAAAAAAAAGGGTAAAATTACTGCCGTGACCCTACAAAATAAGTAGTTATTAATATTTGTTTTAATAAAAAATCATATGTACTTATACATTTGTAAAATATTTATTTTCAAAGATAAAAAATAATTTATAATTTTTATAAAACTACAATTTGATTGAATTTCCCCCTTTCTAGTGTTATTTTAAAAAGATAAATATAGTTTTTTTTAAAAAATTAATTAAAAAAAAATATTGTCTACAAAGTATACAAAGAAGTAATAATAATTGCAAAAATATATAAATAAATATAATTTTCACATAAATATATTACTAATTTCTCATTTTTATAGAAGCACCTAAGTAAATACTAAAACAAAATCATATATTTATACACACAACAAACAACCCTTTATCTATCTTGCGAATGTCCGCAGTTGAGCACAATAATAATTAAACCGTTATAGTGTGTACTAATTAGGGTTAGTAGGTTTTAGTAGGATTTGTGCATAGCGTTTATAAATTTTTAATCTATGAACGAAAATCTATGAACGATTGATGCTCATATATATGTGTAGATTATTTATTAAAGTCCAAATATTAATAATTCTTCATCGTTGAATTTGTGTTTATACATTATTAAAGTTCTCTCATGATTGAGGGTGTTTTGGTAAATAAACAATTGATAAAGACTTATGCCTTAGTGGTTATACATTTGTGATATTTCATTAATTTATTTACTTTGTCTTTTTTGGTGACTTTTTTTTTAAACGTATCAGTTAATCCTGCTTAATTTTTTAATTTTTTAAACCTATTTAACTAAATTATTTTTTATGTTAAAATCAAATTTATAATAGTATAAATTGCAACAAATGCAGTTGATCAAAGTACAAAGACTCATGTTACTTAAACAAATGATTTCGAATTCAAATTTTTATTATTTAACAAAAAATCACAAAAAAAATTTACTAAAAAGCTCTCATACTTTACCTCCGAGTGATTGGTATACTTTTACTATTCTGTAGATTAATTAAATTATAAACCGGATTTGTTTAAATCCAAATCAATATAATATGCATTCAGATTCAAAAGCCTTTGCTCCAACCAATGCCTGTTTATTTTAAGTTTTAATCATAAGCCAAGGATGAAACACTTGGGAAATGCAATCACATGAATTAATGAGTAAATTAACTAATAACTTACTAATTAATTTCTTTGTCCAGAAGCAAATTGAAAGAATTTCTTGGGGTCAAACATTTCGGTTCTTTGCCCCCCAACGCCAGAATTCAATACCTCAAAATTCAGCGAGTAATGTGGCTTCAAAGATCCCTTCTAGATGAGAACAAAATAAGTGTGGCTGTTTGCATATAGGTTCAATCATGCATAATATCTATGGACATGTTATTCTATATATAGTGACAAAAATTAGCACATATTTCTAAATTATTTTTCATAATTAAATGACCTCACAAAATTAAGCGTCAAGGAAAAAAAATAAAAATAGAGAGAAACAAGAAGGAAGGTGGTGAGAAATCATGGAATGAATGAATCCTAAATAAGAGAAGACAAGTCAATGAGACTTCATTCCCACACAAGAAGTTGACTTTAAAACCACCCATTGGTTTATTTATTGTCCTTCTATGCCAAAACCAGGCCTGGCCATTTCTTCTCCTTCTTTTTCCTTGTTCTCTTCTTTTCTTCTTCTTCTTCTTCTTCTTCTTATCATTCTAATTAAGCCTCTCCACTTGTGTAAATTCTTGTCACATTGTGCATGTAAGCAATACTTAGGTCATTCTTCATTAGTCTTCTTTCCCTTCAATTGCTCTTTAATTAGTCTCTGGTTGAAATTCAAAGTGTTCTCTATAAATAACCTTCCAGACTATATACTCATATATCTACACTCTCATGGAGTCTACATGGACCAATAATAATGAATATTCATCTCTTAGTCTCAGCCTCCAAGTGGGTCCTCCACCGCTTCTCAACGAAGCTCCGGTGAGTACCGATCATTAGGCTACCTTCGATTATGCCCAACTACTTGAGCAATGATCACTAATCGATGTTTATTTTTGTTCGGTTGTTTTAGAGGGAAGGTAAGAAAGAGCCATCCACACATGATGATCATCAACGCAAAGAGGTGGGTGGGTGTTTACTATATACTCTAGCTCAAACACGCTTAACTTATGAGTTCTGATAGTTTTCTAATGCTTTCAGAGCCAAGTTTTAGAAGTTGAATTAAATCAAATGAGTGAAGAGAACAAGAGATTGAGTGAAACTCTCAGCGCGGTATTCGCTCACTATACCGCTCTCCGAAACCAGCTTCATGATCTCATGAGCTTATCAGGGAAGAGAAAGAGCTGCGAAAGCTCTCATGAGGATGGAGGAGCTATGGAGTGCAAGAAACCAAGAGAAGAACACAGAGCCACTAAGATCTCTAAAGTTTGTGTAAGAACTGATCCGTCAGACACAAGCTTAGTAAGTTAAATTACAACTTAAAAATAGTCATTGAATTTGAACTGTAAGTTTGATCAGATGATACTATAATTCATTTGGTTTGTTTTTCAGATAGTTAAAGATGGGTATCAATGGAGGAAATATGGCCAAAAAGTGACAAGAGATAACCCTTCTCCTAGAGCTTATTATAGATGTTCCTTTGCCCCTTCTTGTCCTGTGAAAAAGAAGGTGGACTAGCTTATATATACATATGATAATGATATGATTTTTTTGTGTTTAATTATCACTTTTTATGTACATATGATAATGAAATTAAATCCATTTCAGGTGCAAAGAAGTGCAGAGGATAAATCAATATTAGTAGCAACATATGAAGGTGAACACACTCATGGTAACATGGACTCTACGACGATTGCCGTTGATTTAACTCAACCGGATGTCAAACCACCGGAGATCCAGCGAGTTATGGTTGAGCAAATGGCTTCTTCATTGGCTAAGGATCCAAGTTTTACTGATGCATTGGCAAGTGCTATTTCTGGGAGGATTAATCTTCAGTTATCTCCTGGTTGGAAATAGAAATATTATTTATACAGTACTGCATGCAATCTTAATTATCATGTTGGATCATTCTCTCATTTTGTCTATGCATGTTTCTGGTTGTCTGTTTTATTGGCTCGTTTTGATGTTGAAGAATTTGAGAGATTGGTGCTTGATCTTGGGCATATATAGTATTTGCAGGATTGATTTTTATTTAATAGAAAAATTAATAGTAATAAGGGATCATAAGAAAGAAGTCATTGTAGTGGATAAAGTTAGAGATAATAATCTCTTGTGTGAGTATTCTTTAGGAAGAATTGAATATATATATATAGTTCATTTAATTAGTGAATCAAATAAAAAAAATATATTATATAACATGAAGCGCCTTACAACAAGGGTGATTAAGATGTGAAAAATAAAATAAAACAATGCACACTGAATTTGGATCAACTCCAAAATGGAAGTTAACTAAAAAAATATAGATGGTGCACATGTAATGTGTTTATCTTGGGATTATATTATAGTCACTAAATTTTGGGGGGGGGGGGGGAAATAACAATTAACAAACATTCTATACTTCATTTGCATCTTCCTTCACATGATTTACTCACTTTCTTGTGCTTAAAGAGTTCACACTGTGTGGCAGATTAATTGAATTTTACTCAAAAGATTAATGATGTTTTTTTAATGAATGATTAAATCCTGGAAAACATGCTTTGCCTTTGATCTTAAGGTTAGCATTTTTAAACATATACAATGATATTAATTTAATAACACTCAAGGTTAGTTTTTAAATTTGATTAGTTGATTTATGTTTATTTAAGTTTCTTTTAGAATTATGATTTGATTTGATTTGAAATATGAATTTTATATGCTGATTTGCTTTGTTTCAACATGATTTGGTTAAGTTTGTTTGAATGTTGAAATTGATTTTGAGAATGAGCATCTAATACTATGTATTTATATATCTTTTATATGTACATTCCTTAGATCATCGGATTTATTTATTTATTTTTATTTAAAAAATTTTATAAGTTGCTTTTTATTTAAAAGCATTTGTGTGAGACCTAATCCACTAATAATTAATTGTCCTATTTTTAATACCCAAAATTATTATAGGTTCATCTAAATTATACTTATTTGTCGTTTTGTTTTTCTTACACAATTAAGAAAAAAAAAGTGTGTTTTGAATTTTTCAGTTTGCAACGAAAATCAGTTTAATTTAAATTTTATTAATCCTGTTTATATAATTCATTTTAATTTATTTCGATGATTTAATATTAATTAAATTATTTATATATTTATTTTAATTCAATCTACTTAATTTCACTAGAATTAGGTTTGGGTTAACTCAATTTGATTTTGGTCTGATTTGATTCAATATGCTGTAATTAATTACAATTTTTTAAGTTCATTTGATTAATAAATTATATTCAACATGGTTGAGCAATTTATTTTTTTAGAAGTAAATGGCTAATGTTTTAAATTAAGGGGAAAAAAAACACCTGGTTAAGACCCGTGTGATTTTTTTATTATTTTAATAATTCACAGGGGCCCAAATTAGCCACTTGAAAGTGAGTTATAAATTGATTGACCAGTTAAACGCCAAAATAAGTAAGAAAGTCAAAGTGATTGAATTTCGTTTTCAGACCTTAAAAACTGAGACACAAACTTCACCTCTAATTAATAAAAATATCTTCAAAGACGTATTTTTTAAAAAAAAATTATGATTATTTCTTTAAAAAATTACTAAAATTTAATATTATCTCCTCTCTCTGATGAAAGAATCAAATATTAAAATTAAATAAAAAATTATGAGTTGAAAAAAAATTAACTTAATCAATATAAAATTAAAGCATTTCACTGATATAAGTATTTATTTAAAATTAATTATTAAAATAAATTTATTTAACTAAATAATTTTTTTAAAAAGTTCTATTAATTTTGTGGCTTGGCACAACTCACAAGAGTTTAGTTGGGAAACAAACCATAATTCATTTCATACTCCATTGAACTCTACATGTGGGCCCCATTGGGGTTATTGAAAAAATATGTGGTTATATACAAGAAAAAATAAAAATAAATAATATTTTTGAAAAATAAATAAACAACCAAAACCTACTTTCGGAAATGTATTTCTAAAAACAAAAATAAAAATAAAAAATAAAATCACCATATTTTAATAATTTTACACATCATACTTGATAACACCAATAAAAATAAAACAAAAATAATAATATTAAAAAATTAAATTATAAAAAAAGAAAAAAGAAAAAAGAAAAAAAAATCCTCTTGTAAAATTCTCAATTTTCTGAGGTTATAAATAAATAAATAAATAAATAAATAATCCCAAGTTTATATAACGCTAAGGAATTCTCAATGTTAGTCCTTTTTCCGGCCACAGAGCCCCCGCAACACATCGTCATAAAAACCTCAACCAGCCGACACGCCGTTTCAAAACCCTAGTTTTTGATCGTCTCGATCTCACACGATCGAAGCTCCGATTTCATCAATGGATCTCAAGAACCCCATCAATGGAGCTCGGAGTTCCGATTCCTTGGTGGAGTCCTTGTTTCACAGGAGGATTGATTTCCATCCGGCTCGGAAGCCATCTTCCGTTCAATCAGTCGCCGGAGACTTCCATCTTGAGACTTTGAATCCAGGGGCGAGCTCGCAGATGCCGCCGGTGAACACTGGAGCCTTTTCGGTGGGAAAAAAATCGGAGGGTGCTGGGGAGCTCGTTGAACATGGGCTGGACTCTGAGCTCAGCTTCAAGATCACCTACCGTAGGATTGTGAGTTGGTTTTTTTGCCTGATTTTTGTAGATTTGATGTTCTGAAATTGTTGCAGTGAAAATTAGTAGGGTTTATGCTTTTTCTTTATTTCTCGTGGAACATCTGTAACTGGTTATGCTGAGGTGTTGATTGTCTTATTGATTCGTGCTCTGAACTGTTATTGTGTCGGAATTGTTTTTCAAATCACGAATTTTATCTATTTTAGAAAGTGCAATATGCTGATATAGTCTTGGTTTCAGTAACGTTGACAGTTCTGTTTATCTTCTTTAGCTGTTATGGTTTTATTCCACCATTGTCGAATTCGTTTATTTTCCAATTTAGGATTATTTTTTATGTTTTGCACACACTTGCTGGCTTGCTGATTCTCTTCTTCTTCTTCTTCTTCTTCTAAATGTTTCATGGTGACTAGCAGAATTGTTTAATAAATTCAGTTAGCTTCTGTACCATAATTCACATTTTGTATGGTTGCTATTTTCGTTTTTTATTCATGGATCTATTGGATGTGTATAATTGGTCTTGGCTGAACATTGAAAACCTAATTGTTCACAGGGTGCTGGTTTGGAAAATCTTGGGAATACATGCTACCTCAATTCAGTTCTTCAATGTTTGACATATACTGAACCTTTTGCGGCATATTTGCAGAGTGGAAAGCATAAATCTTCATGTAAGTTTTATTTGTTTCTCTCCAATCTTTTTAGTATGTTTTGTGATAGGTGTGGCTTTTTTTTTTTTTTTCCCTGAGAATCCATAGACTGAACATGTTCTTAGTTCAGAACATTTGTTGGGCCATGAAATGTCAAAATAGTTGTATATTTATCAGTACATGTGCTCTTCAAGTGAATCACATTGTTAGGGATTAGAGGCAAACCAACTTGATTGCAAAGAAATTTCATGGGAAATTTGATGGTTGCATAACATGCATGTCTGTCAAGATAATTATGCATGCAGTTAAGTTTCCACTGTTCTTTCACCGTGATGCTTTTTTAATCTCTAGATGAAATAGAGAAAATATGCCAGTTAATATTAATCATGAATCCTTGTGTTATTCCATCTTTAGATTATTTTCCAGCTATATCTGCTTGTCGCCTTTTTTTTTAATGGAAATATTCATCTGTAATTCTGTTGCAATCTTTTCAAGGATTGATTTTTTTTTTTATATATTTTTACAAAAAACTTCAGTTGAGAATTTTCTTCATTTAATATGGAGTAATGATATGCCTTAAAATACACAAACAGATTTGACATTGCATAATTACAATTTACACCTCTTAACTTCTTGAAGGTCACACAGCTGGGTTTTGTGCAATGTGCGCCCTCCAAAGTCATGTCATGGATGCTCTTCGGTCAACTGGGAAGATATTATCACCATTACATCTTGTTAAGAACCTGCGCTGTATCCTTATATGTTCCATGACATTATCTGTATTGATAAATTGTTAGGTGCATCTCGTACTACTAAATTAACTAATCCTAAAATCTTAAACCATATAGTCCTTGATGGGTTGTTAAATGTTTCACAAATCATTTCTTCATGTGATATTCTTAAGGTTATGAGAGAAACATGCAATCTTTAATACAAAAGACTACATGTGAGAATTAAGGGCTGAACAAGGATGTGGAATTTCTTTGTCATCCTTAAATATGTTTTACAGATAACTTGGTCTTAATCTAACTTGTCTTTTTAAATCTCTTGCCTATGAATAGTTATTATGTTTGCTAGGACCTTAAAATTTTGGTATCTCATTAGAAGACTTAAAGAACTTTTGTTTGGGATGATCATAGGTGTTCTAAAAGAAGACATCTCGAGGAGTCTATAGATTCCAAACATCTCTAGGTATTTGGATATCATCCATGATGATTAGTTTACCTGTATATAGAATACTATTTATTGTTTCTTTTTGCTTATATGTGCAACCTTTGACTGAATGATAAGGTATATCTCGTAATTTTCGCAATTCTAGACAAGAAGATGCTCATGAGTACATGGTTAACCTGCTAGAGTCGATGCATAAATGCTGTTTACCTTCTGGAGTGCCAAGTGAGTCTCCTGTTGCTTTCGAGAAAAGTTTGGTCCACAAGATTTTTGGCGGTCGTCTCAGGAGTCAGGTGAACTATACAGCTCATCCAAGAAGTTGAAGATGATTGCAATCTGCCTACTTATATTTGGAAATCAGTATTTAGAGATCTATATTGTGATACAGGTGAAATGCACACAATGTTCTTATTGTTCCAATAAGTTTGATCCTTTTTTGGACTTGAGCCTGGAAATTTCAAAGGCTGACTCTTTACATAAAGCATTTGCACGCTTCACTGCTGTTGAAGAATTAGATGATGGCAAGAAGCAATACCAGTGCCAGCATTGCAAACAAAAAGTCAGGGCACTTAAACAACTCACCATTCACAAGGCTCCATATGTTCTCACAATTCATCTTAAGCGCTTTGGTTCTAGTATCCCTGGACAAAAGATTGATAAAAGGGTGGAGTTTGGTCCTGCTTTGGATTTGAAACCCTTTTTAAGCGAACCCCATGTGAGTAGATACTTTGGGAAACTATTGCAGTTGCCTCCTGATAAAAATGAAATAATTAAAATTTTAATTTGAATTTGCAGGATGATCTGAAGTACACTCTTTATGGTGTTCTGGTACATGCTGGTTGGAGCACTCATTCTGGTCATTACTATTGTTATGTTCGCACATCAAGCGGGATGTGGCATTCTCTTGATGACAACCAGGTTAAAAGCCAGTGTAATGTTCTTTTGTTTTAGTTTACGTAGATATACTAGAGTACTAGTAGATAATTAAGTCATCATGCTAATACATTGATTATATTTCAGTGTAAGTATAATGAATGGTGAGCTGTGCTGCTAGAATGTCTCAGGTTATTATTCATACTAAACTCTGCTCATGATCTGTGACTGTAAATTGGCCAGGAAAATCTGCATGTAGTGGTAATTCACCATTTTGAAACTTTGGTATGCTCAACTAGTGAGCAGTATGGTCCTTGATAATTTATTTGTCAGCAAATCCTTTTTGGAAGCTGTTTGGTTTGTAATTCAAGTAGCATGTATTTTTGCTATGATTATTTTTCCAAGAAAATGAATTCTGTTTTCAGTCTGGAAACTTTTTTGTAGTTAAAGCACTAAAATTAGCAGGTATTATTTGTGAACAAGCAATCTTGCTTCCTATTGTGTTTCTATGTGCTATAGAAGCCTTGAGTTGATGTGAATCATTAGCAGCTTTGTGACTGATGTAATGACTGGCTTTTTGTCATGTGGGTTATGTTTCAAGGAGTACCATACCAAAGCATTGGATTGGCCTTTTCTTTTATCTTGTTAGTTCTGCATGGTTGAATTACCAAGTTGCTCATTATCTTCTGTTTTCTTATCCTTTTTCCACCTTTTTATCTTTCTGATATGGGTGAAGATCACATTTGCATATCACGGTGTCTTTCATAAAATCCTGCCTACTGTGCTGGAATATATGCTTCTGCTCATTGCTGGGAGATGGACTGAATGAACTTCCTGAGTTTATTACATTTGAGATCAGACTTATATCCAGCACTGGGTGTAGTTGTGGTGATGAGTCGGTCCAAGGGTTTAGTGGTTAGGTTTTTGTTGCATGTGGGCATACTCTTCTTGGTGATTTTCTTATAAATGTTTGACTAGAGTCCTTCAACCAAACATACCTGCATGTGTAGGGCACTCATTTTGTGCAAAGCTTATATGGATGCATCATTTTTTTGTGTCTTCCTCTATTGAGTTGATTCCTGTTGAGTCTGTAGGCTGGTTAAGCAGCTACCAGTGATTTTGGGAAAATGTTATTATCTTTTTATTTTTTGTGGCATGGGTATTTATGTTTGAAATTTATGTTGAACAGGGTCAAATGAAGATTAGCTGCCACAATGTTACCAATATTCTGCATCATTCATTGTCTAAATTAATTAAATTTGCATGACATCTCTACCTTGAACATTCAAACTGGATAACCCACTCATTATTATAAGGAATAGAAAGAATTGCAGTCTTTCATTTACAAGTACAGAATTTGTGGAATAGAACTAGGTGATAAAGGAAGAGTCTTTATGTTTCTATTTTCTATGAACTATTAATGATCAATACTGGGAATGTTTGCATTATATTTATTTGATATGTTCTTTTGTCTTTATACCCTTCAACACAAAATTTGCAGGTTTTCCAAGTCAGCGAGAAGACTGTATTGGCACAAAAGGCTTATATGTTATTTTATGTTCGTGACAGAAGTACCACAACCAAACGGCAAGTTGATGCTATATGCAAGGAAAATAGAGCTGAAAATGTTTCTGGGCATAAAGTGGCTTCTCATGCAGCAAGACAAAATACGCCATTGGTAAGAAGATTAACCACTGAAGATCTTATATCTCTTCTTGATCTGTATCATATTCTGTCTAAGCATTGTTTATGTCTTATTTGATTTACTTGTAAATGGACTCTTAAAATGTGTTTGGTCAAACTCGAGAAAAGTTAGTTATACCGATTGTAGGAGCAACTGAGCTGGGATTTGAGAAGTGGCAATTTATGCATGAGGATGTGATAAGCATGAATCTTAGTTGCATATATTCTTAGTATAATTTTTTTACTTGAACCCGTGTGACTTGACTCAATGTCTGATCATTGTCAGACATGACCCATAACTCAATTTCATGTTGATTCCAATGTAATTTCTTTCTTTCTTTCTTTTTTTTTTTTTCAATTTTCCAAGTTCACATATCAATTCTCATGATACCCTCATTGAAGTTCGAAGTAGTAAATCTTATTTTATGTTGCCAACAATCTTGCATAATATTTACAATGGAAGCAGTTATGTAGAATGACATATCTTTGTTGATCCACTTTAATTGGTGACATTGATCACGCCAAGTTTATTTACTGAGATAAACATCAACCAGGAGTATCGCCATTGTAAATATAGTTGGAAAATGTCTGGAAAAAGAGATGATTGAACCTGTTATGAATTTAACTTTCCACTGGGATAAATAACCAAACTTAAAAGAAAGAAAAGGACCAAATATTACAATTTTTTTTTTCAGAAGGAATAGAAGAGATGCTAATCAAAATTTTAATGAAAAATAATGAATTTAGAAACTCTTATGATAGAGGTTAACCTATGTTCTTGTGTCATTGGTGTGTTTTGTGTCGGGACATGTTCGAATTATTGGTGCAGGGAGATATTTGGAAAGAGGGCAGATTATTAGCATGAACTATCTGAATGAGATGTGTTGGTGAAAACTATATTGTCTGGCGATTCTGAGAGGAACATCCTGTTATTTGCAGGAGGTTCTTTTCGAATCATAAAGGTTTGATTGATTTTGAAAGAGAATAAAAACACAAAAGAGGGTATTGACTTGTACGCTATCTGTGCTGATATTTCATTTAAGCTTTTTTGTGTGCAACTTGTAAGATCTTACTACAATTTGCATATATAAATTGCCAGTGGAACCGTGCTGTTTCTGTCTTATAATTGGAGCTCTATGTCGTGACCTCTCATGATATTTGATTATTGCCCATGCATTGTTTTCTTTTAATAAATTTGAGCAGGGTCATATCTGATGGCCCATCTCTTTTCTATATATGTTTCATTTGGAGGTTCTCTGCAGAAAGAGGCTGCTTCTTTTCAAGAGAAAGGCGCGAACCTACCAAGGGAAATTTCAATATCTCATAATAAAAGCCATGCTAAACTAAAAGAAGCTTCAGCATTACAAAACAGCAATAACAGTTTGACCAAAGAACTACAAACAACAGCCGTCTCAAAGGATTCATCAAACCTATCTGCTATGACCAAGACTGGCAGCCAGCTGATGATGGAAGAGTTTCTGCACATATTTCAAGCGAAAGATAGTACTGCCGTGTCTCGTACTGTTGATGTCCCCCTTGTGTCTGTAAGTTACCTGATTTATAGTATAATCGCTTTGTGCTTGCCTTGTTGACTTGTGTTCAAGAATCTTTTTTGTTAATTTAAAAACAAATGTCTTCTGAGATGATAAGTGACCTCACAGAGAACAGCATTGATGTCGTGACTTTTATTGCTTGGTGTGGCAACTATATTATTCTAATCTTTCCTTTTTATCTAATTGTCTTTGGTTGTCTGATTTTGGTTTTTTTTTTTTTTTTAATTTCTTTTGTAGAATGTTGACACCAATGCGAACTGTCAGAATATTATTACAGACAGAGAACTTAACAATAGATCTTCAAGACCAGGGCATATGGTTGATTCAAAGCACTCTGGTATGAATGGAGCAACTCAGAAGGAAGCTAATGAGTATGCAAGAATTGGAAGCCAGGTACCTAACTGTTTATGTGATGATCTTGGAATATGATAACTTCAAAATCAGGTCTGTTGACTTTCATTATTGTTGCTATTTAGGCATGCGAGAACAAAGATCCAGTGAATGATCCATGTGGTCAGAAAGTTGGAGAGAACTTGCTTGTTCAGAAGAAATTTTATGAACAAACCGCTAAAAACTCACTTGGTGACTGCTGCCAGACTGCTCCTAAACGAAGAAAGCTTGACAAATTCACGCTTGAAAGAAGCATGTGTTTTGGCCGGAAGCAGCTATTTCTTTCAGTTTTAAGCCTTCAAAAAAGGAAGAAAAAGAGATGCAAAAGATCACGTGTAAATTCAAGAAAAGGGATGAAGCATAAAACTGGGGAAAATCCCCAGAGCGATGACTGTGGGGCATCTACATCTAAAGCTGTTTTAAATGTTTCTTCTAATTCAATTCATTCATCAAGAAAACGATCCCGTTCACCTTTGGATTTGAAGAAAGATAGTGAAGGTATCAATGATGTAAAATGCTGCAATGGCGGTTCCATGAATACTAATAAAGAAGCTATGGAGGAGAGGAGTAAAGTACTTTCTGCTCATGAGCAATCGAAGAATTTCCTGGACTCTTCTGCAGACCGACACAAGGCAAGAGAGACAGCTGTCTTAAAAAATGCAGATCACCAAGTTTATCTGAGTCTGCTGATGAGGGGCTTGAAAGAAACTCATGGTGTGTATTTTTTACACTTGTCATATTTTTAGTATTGGGTTGTTGTCTGCTGAAAAATGCTGTGTTTATTGTGTAGTTGCACAGTGGGAAGACATGGATTCCCCTTCATTTCAGTCCAACGTTTCAACAGATGCAGGCAATAATGGTATTGGTTATGTGCTGGATGAGTGGTGAGTTTTCTTCTCTTTCTGTGCTTGGAACAAATAAGATATTAAGTTCGCTGGCATGGACAGCATGCATTTAACAGTTCTAACACAGTTGGTGGAGGTGTTTCACGACCTTGATCTTTACTCACCCGTATTTGGTTGTATGGAAAACCATCAGCTATTATTTTATTTTATTTATTTATTACTTTGAGATGAAACAAATCAAATTTATTCCATTGGACATTTAGTTTAGGATGCAAAATTTCTTGATATGGACACTGCTTACTATCAACTACTCGGATGTGCGTCACAGTATTGCCTGTAGCTCTCTGGAAACATGTGTTATTAGGGTCACTGAGTGGTTTTCCTACCACGGTTCAGTTATGTGAAGATTGTTAGAAATGAACAACATGACATGATTTCTTTAATTTTTGGTGTTTATAATTGACAGTCCTTGTTTTCTGTTAGCATTAGTGAACATATATACACATCAGGATGTAATGAAGTGTTAGACTACTGGGATGTGCATCACAAAATTTTGATTGTTTCCAACTAATCTTGTGCTCATTTATATCATTTGTGATATCAGGGATGAGGATTACGACCGGGGTAAGATGAAAAAAGTGAAGAAGGCCAAGCAATCATTCGACGGGCCGAATCCCTTCCAAGAAGCTGCTAACTTGAAAGCACAGAAGAAATCTACCCCAAATGTGAACCGGCGGCCTAGTTCGGCGAACACACCCTTCAGGATATGATTATTGGAAAAAATCTCCTGTGTTGTTGTGATTGTGCAATTTTGGAAGGTCAATTGTCCCGTCAGCTACCTTTGTTTTTCTATCTTTTCTTTTTTTAACAATAGTATCATTAATACCACCCAAACTGTTTCCTGTTATTTATTGGAGTGAAAAATCAAAAACAAAGTTGTTGTCATCTGTGTTTCTTTAATGAATTTGTTGTTGTTCAATGAGATTGAAAATGCTTTTGTGTCCATCTTTTTATGACGTAATTGGATTAAAGAAAAATGGCGGAAAACAAAAGTGAAACTAGAGAGGGACATTAAAAATTTATTATTAAAATTCCATGTAAAATTTATTTTGGTTTTTCGCTAGAAAATGATATTGAACTGTTGCACACAATCACAAGCGGCACTTGGAGGGAGAATTTAAAAAGAAACTTAAATTCGATGGTTCAAAACTTCAAATTGAGTTCTTCTTGAACTTATCTTCATAAGTTCTGTTTTCCAAAGCATGTTTTTGTATCTCATTCATTAATGAACCTGCCCTTCATTGAAGAAGCAGCAAATAATTGCCATTAATATTTGGCATCAAATGTTTCACGCCTGGCTTGTGAATCCTTTTCTTTGAAACTACTCATTTGAAACATGATATGATTGCAAATGAAGAATGTGTGTGGGGGACCTCCGAATCTACCTATACTCTTTTTAGGGAGTAATTTTAACAAAAATACACCTTTATTTTCTTTAAGATTAAAGAGTTTCTCCTCCATACCATATATATATATATATATATATATATATTTAATCATGTTGATCTAACACGAAGCTTTCATATCATAGATTTGTAATTAAGTTTATATATATATATATATTTTATAATAGATGACAAGCACTCATATTTAAGATTTAAGTCAGAGACGAATATAGATATAGAGCTTACTCGCAAGCTCAATAATATATAGCTCTCGTCTTATATAGGTTTCGATCTCGAGACCCCTCCGAAATGAGAATCGAGTATAATTGAGTTTATCCATCTACCTAGTAATAAAAATATTTATATCTTCTCACAAAAAAGTATACACTAACAGTACTGGTCTTATAGAATATTCATGTAAATGTTTGGGAAAAAAAACTCCCGGAAATAATGCTACAAAATTAAAAGAAATAAAAAAAAATACTACAATCTTTTAAAAGTTTTTTTTTTCCCGATATTATGACTTTGGGCTTTGTAACTGGGTTAATTTTTTTGGTAAATCACTAAACTTTGGTTAAATATCAGTTTGATCACTGAATTTTAATTTGTTTCGAAAAGCTAACTAAAGTTACTAATCATTTTATCGATATGTCACCCGATGAATTATCACCTTTATTAGTTAACGTGGAGGTTGGAAAAAGCTCAGTCAGCTCACAGGTGGATGCCTCCACATCAGCTAATGAAGGTGCTAATCCATCGGGTGACCTATCGATGAAATGATTAGTAACTTTAGTGAGCATTTCGAAACAAATCAAAATTCAGTGATCAAACTGATATTTGACCAAAGTTCAGTGATTTATAAAATAAAAAAATAAAAAAAACCCTGTAACTGTAATCATTAAATGGCCAAGAGAGGGATATTAAACCATAATAAATGTTTATTATTGAAACTTTAAGGGCTTGTTTGGATCGGCTTATGAAAAAAGTGTTTTTTTTGACTTTTGTAGAAGCACTTTTAGGAAAAGTACTTTTAGAGTAAGTTAAGTGCGTATGCATATTTTTTTTGTTTGGATGTATTAGATTCATAAGTACTTTTGTAGTTGTGAAAATGTTTGGGATGTTTATTTGAAAAGTGCTTTTATAGTGAAAAATTACTAAAATGCCCATTTACTAAATTATGATAACAACTTCATAATTTACATATTTCTCACATGTCTTATTTAAGAAATAAAAAATAATTGCTACTATTGCTATAATAATAATAATAATAATAATAATAATAATTATAATAATTATAATTGATTTGATATCGGGATGAGAGGATTTGGAGAGATATATAAAAGGTAGTAATTTTTTGGATTGAGTGAGGGTATTTTAGTAATTACATTTAACCACTCAGCTTATAAAAAACAGCTTATAAAATAGGCTGTTTTTCAACTTATTTTACAGCTTGAGCTTATCCGAATAAACCCATGCAAACACTAACTTTAACACTATAAGCACTTAACTTATGAAATAAATGCTTTTGAAACAACCCCTAAATCAGTGCATTATTTTCAAATATTTTTCAAGCTCCCCCAAATTTAGCGCATGACTACCATATGACCCGCCCCCTCTCTCAAGATATATATATACACACACATATGCACCTCGTCTTGGAAGAGGGGAAGCAAGCGTCATGGGGGTTATTTGCAAAGAAGACACTTTCTAGGCAAGCAATTGCGAGAAAAACTCTTTACTTATAATACGATAGCCTTCTCTTCTTCTCCCCAGAGCGCTCTCGCTTTTGCTCTCGATCGAAGTCTTGGAGAGAAGGAAGGAGAAGGAAGTAGAGGTTTCCATCTCAGAGATCACCGCCATGCAGCCTTGCAGCGGAAAAATGCAAGCGATGGCTCTTCAGGAGCTCCAGAACGCCGCACATGATGATTTCTTTGACCAGATGCGCTCCAGCCTCCCTCCGTCGTGGCCGGATCTCGGAAACCCTAAGTCGCCGTGGGATCTCGATGGAAAACCCCAAGATGACCCGCGGGGGAGTTCCCGCCGTGCGATGAGTCATCGTTGCTTGCGTCGCGGCTGAGGCAGCACCAGATTAGTGGCGGTGGAGGGAGTGGGGGATCGCCGGAGGAGAAGAGCATGGGGCTCCATCTCGCTCAGCATCAGCAGATGATGCTCTCGGCGGGGATGGGACGATCGTCGCAGGTCGTTGCCGGCGACGGTGGCTTGATCCCGATGCCACTGAGCCTTGGCAACGGCGGATCCTTCGATTCGAGACTTCTCCTGGACCGATCTCGCGACGAGGTCGACGCCGCCTTCAAACCCCCCTATTCCACCTTACGCTTCCATTTCCCTTTTTGAAATTCATCCATTTTTCCCGATTTCCTTACAAAAAAAAAAAAAAAATTAAGACAATTCATCAGGGAAGCGAAGGGATCTACAACGGATTCAGCTCCGGATCGGCGCAGCACATGGCGCAAGCGGCAAATCAGCAGCATTGCCAGGTTCCTAAAACTCTCACATATTTCCCCAATTTTCCGCCATGTTGCTCTCCAATATTCAAATTTCGAAAAAAAAAAAACAAATCAGGGTTCGCCGGTCCCATCTCAAAGCTTCGGAGCAGCGCCGCCGTCCTCTGGCAGCGCCACGACGGCCGTGCGGCCACGTCAGCGCGTTAGGGCTCGGCGTGGCCAAGCCACCGACCCTCACAGCATCGCCGAAAGGGTACGAAACCAAACCCTTTCCCTTTATTTCAAAAATAAAAAAATCAATTATTATATATATATAAACTATAACCAAGGGTTTAACAGTATTTTTCTTATTTTTCTTATTGAGTAGAATAGGGGTCGGATCCTGGCCTTAATCAGAAACCCGAACTCATCAGAGTTCAAGAAAATCCAAGAGGTTGACAAGGAGAGGAGCACAGTGATGCTAATGGGGTTTTCTTGGAAGCTCTGGGAGCTCGCATTCATCGTTCTCTACGCCCTCGCTTTCTACGCGCTCGTTATCCATCGTTCTCTCCAACTATCCCACGGTAATTAAATTGAATCACTCTCCAAACGTCTTGACTACTAGAATCATCGCGGATTCATGCATCAGTTGCCTTTCCTCCAGATAATTCTCACAGGTTGTTTGGTCTGCGTCCTGGATGGATTCTTGGTCGCCTTAATGTAAGTATCCACTTCTTGAATATGATTTTCTCGTATTTGGAAGTAAATCCTTGAACAAATGAAGTTTGATTCTGAGTCTGTTGTCTTGAAAATGTTTAATGTCATTTAGGGTGTGTTTGGATCCAGGGAAATTGGAGCAAAAGAGAAGAACATGAAAAATGATTTATTTTGTTTTCTTGATTTTAGTCGAATGAAGAAATGAGATGAATAAACAAATTAAAAAAAAATTATTGAAGACAATTTTGATTAATCTGTTAATGATATTTTCAAGATTTGATTTTGAAGAACTGGTGTCTAACCTTTGTTTTGACTAATGTGATGCGCTCAAACTCAAGTTCAGCTGGTGGATAATGCAGTAAATAATGTATCAAAATTGTAGACATTTATCCAAATAATTTATAAATATCTCCTCTTGATGGTTTAAATTATGTACATGATTTGCTCAAATTGCTTCGGGGGCTTGAGGTGATATGCGATCTAATCCTTCTAAGATTAGGATAATTTAGTGTAAAGGACCCATATTTTCCTTCCAGGGTTTGTGCGCTGTATATATGAAATATTAAGCTAGTAACAATAAATTAGTTGCGTAGTTCCAAATCTGGTTGGAACCCCATTAAGTCTTCTTTGCAATTGAGTGAAATTTTGGGCAAAAATGTTTTGTAATCCTCTAAGATTCTAGCAATGCCATTATTCAGGAAGGATTAATTTGAGAACTTACTATTTTTTTTTTTTATTTTGTTTCCTTCCATCTTATTTACCTAGTGAATGCATCCCCTCTCTATGAATTTTTCCTGCATGCTTTATTTTTGTAGGACCTTTCAGATCCACAATGGAGAAATTTTCGTGGAAATCTACCCATTCTTATGCTTGTGTTTGGGATTTTCACATTGGTGGCAAATTCAATTAGGCGCTTCTATCACTTGAGAGCAAGAGGGATGTCATTTATCTGGAGTTTTTTGTCCTTCTGTTATTTATCATATTTACATGGAGCTTGGTATACGGTCTTATCCCATGAATGTTTTATGTTGTTTTTGTTTCTAACATTATATGTACTTATCTAACTTGCTTTTCCAAATTACAGTGTTGTCTTTATCCTTTTGATCTCTTCAATGAACTTTTTCCTTGTGAAGGTTTGAGCTTCTGACTGTGATGCATTTTTCTCCATGCTTATTTCTGTTTTACATTCAATTGTTGAACATGAGTATGCAAAATTTACGTTCTTATTTTAAGTTAATGCATTCATGCTCAAGTGCAATGGTGTACATCATCATATAAGGTGGATATATTTTTGTTGAATACCATGTGCACACAGGCATACATCTCTGATGCTTTCAAAATCATAATTTTAATGTTAAATTGTGCCTTTTGTGATTGTTATCATAATTTGTTGAAATACCATGATGGTATCAGGTATTCATGTAACTGAAATTGCTAAGTGATGTGGTTGACAATCTCTTATTGGTCTATTGATTTGTAAAAGCTGAAACTCAAGTGATCACTTTTACAAATTTTTAAAAATATAACAGAAGGACATATGAAGTCTGTCAAGGCCCATAGGTATAAGACAATAAAAAGGCATCGATTCTCAATTTTAATTTGATGCGTTCATTTATTAGCATTCTTTTCAAGTAAAAGTACTTTATCAGTTTATGATATATTTCTGTGTGTTACAGTGTTCTTATAGTTGATTTTGCAAAAATTGAGTCACTTTTATTGGTGATTATCTTGATGTGTTAGCTTGGTCAATACTTACCATTAGCTCGTTTTGAATGTTTTTTTTAATAAACTTTGAGCACTTTTCAAATACTATTCCTTTGCATTTTGGTCTGTGTTGCAGATTTTTGCTCGAACAAAGTACTTCGTGTACATGCTTTGGATCTTCAACATTGCTGTTCTTTTGTTGAACCGTGTTTATGAGGGATATTCGTTCACCTTATTTGGGTTTGTCATCAATAATTCATTTCATGCCATCAGAAATTCATATTGTTGTAGTTTCTTTTAATATTTATTTATGGATATTCTCATGAAAAAACAGGGCAAACTTGGCTTTCTTAGATAGTTATCGCGGAACTTTTAGATGGCACGTATGCTTTAACTTTGGTAAATTTTCATTTGACTGGCCTTTTTTTAAAGTTACAATGATAATTACTATGGATGTTTTTGTTATGTGACATAAATATTGACAAAACAAAATAACTATTTTTGTACCATTTTATACCCTTTGTAGGTATTGTAATCTTGCTTTGTGATGTTTGAAATTGACTTAAAATTTTGTAGTATGAGAAAACATATTGTATATGTATATATGTTTTGTTGGTTACTTATTAGAATTTTATTATTGTGAAAATGCATTGAAAATAGTAGATAATTTAGTCTTTAATAATAGTAAAAATATTTTAGCCAAAATTATTTATTTTTTCTTGATAATTATGTAAATATTACAATCACTTATGATTAAAAATTAAATTTATGTCGTATTTTATAAACATAAAAAGAATTTAGAGAAGTTTATTATTGATATTTGGCAATATTTGTATTTGTACTATTCATGGTCCATCGAGCACATTTAACAACAATATACTAATTTTGCCTTGTTGAGTCTTGTCCTTTCTTTCCCTTGCCATATTTTCCCATCTTTGTTGCCAAATGCTACCTACATGTGTTGACGTTGTTGCAGTATTCTTAGACATGTGCTTTTGGCATGTCATCGGCAATTTCTATTGAATAAGCTTTCATATATCGGGTGATTGGATTCCTTGCAATTGTATTGATGCTCAAGTTTTTGTGTTGGTTGGATTCCCACATTGTTGTAGCATTCTTGCCAGATGAAACATGTCAATGTGTGCATGTATACAGCTTTTTGTTCTGAGGTCCACTTTCCTTATGCGAGCTGTGCAATGTATTCTTCTAACTTTTTTCGTTGTTTGTGTTAAATAGTTATTCTGCGCATGATAAGCTTTGGGCTGGATTACCATTGGTTTTCCTTCCAAGATTCCCGTTTTGATCAAAAGGTATAATTCTTTTGCACACCTTTTCAACTCATTCCAAACCTTATGTTTGTCATTAAACATCAGCAATATTGCAATTTCATGAGCAAAATTTAATTGATTTCATGGAGTTGATTTTGCTGGTTATTAGAAATAATTATTTGGTTTAAGAGATGAAGGTCTGGTTTACATCTTATTTGATTTTTTATTTGCCATGATCAATACTGGTTTGAGTTTTAAAATCAGGGTCCCTATCTCTCGTCTCATGTATTTGCATAAACATGTTCATTAAGTGAGAAATGAAATTGGTGGTCATTTATGTGAAATGATTAACCATTCTCCTGCAATCTAAACTACTAAATTAAAGTTCAATGTTCTTTAAAACTTCTGAAAGATATTGGCTTGGATTCATAATTACAGTGAGATGCAGATTCATGAAACCAGCAGAAACTTTGCATGATCTAGATTTAACAACTTTGTAGTATGGGTTATTCTAGTTTCTCCCGTTGATCTAGTCTTTATGGTGAGCAACTATTGCCCTATCAGTTGATTGACAAAATATATTGAACTTGTCCTCGTTATGTGGATGTAGAAACATATGCAAGGATGTTATACTTGTAGATCTGGAAAAGGATGCTACTTTGCTTTACAGGTACTTCCCTTTTGTTTGTAAATTGTTTCTGCTTTATTTATTTGCTTTGTCCTGAATGGCCAAAATTTGCTATGAATCAGTGAATATTGATTTTAAAACACAATATTAAGGTGTGTAAATTACCTAGATCTAGTAGTAACACCTTTCCAAATGAGCCAACTTGACAGTTTATTTCATTGCCACAATCTGATACAGTAATCCATCCATGATGATCTCCAATCATCATAATGGTCAATGATGTGGGTCAGATTTTATATAGCACAAACCTTCATGCGGCATTTTATGGTTTGCCGCATGGTTTGTGATATAATGATGGTAGAATTAGTTTGATAAGAATAAGCTGCAGACTTAGTTGAGTAAATTACATATTCCTTTCTATGGAATGTTACGTGAAATAATGACCTTGCTATGCTTGACCATGCATGGAAGAAAGTATGATGACACCATGATTTGTTTGATATGCTAGGTACAAATGTAAAATCATTTTCTTGCATTTACTTTTATTCCTTTCTAGAGAGAAATGTCTATGACAGTAGAAGTAAGATAAAATTTTGGTTTTTGAAGTTATTACTTAATTTAGGTCAAATCTTCATGATTTATTGGCAAACAACTTAAAATCCTTTTTACCCCTATCTGCTTGATGCATTAAGATTCCTTCCAAGATATAACATTTCCTTTTGTCAACGGTAAATTTCTTGAAGACTCTGTCATCAGTAAAAGTCACAAATTATCATCATTGATGTTTCATCTAGTTAGCTGGCAAATGATGCCCTACTGGTATATATTTTGTCTGTGTGGAAACTTTGTGAACTTTCTCAGGAAGACTGAACCTATGTGGCTGGCGAAAATTTTCACGTGCTGCTTGTCATAATGTGGAAATACCAACATCATGTGCAGGGTGTAGTCATCTCTTGTCATTTTTCATATGATTCTTTGTTTGTTTGCAGAACCACTCTTATGGCTTTTATTGGTCATTTATATTCTCCCATGACTAGTGACAAGTGAAGGCTATTTAGTTTCTAGTTTGCATTTTCTTGAGTGATTAGTTGTCATAGGTAGTTCTTGGACTGTAAAATTATTTTGTGGCTCCATTACCATTTTTTCTTCATTTAATGTTTATTTTTTATTGAGAAACTGCAGCTTTCACTTTGTAGGAGAGGAGTGTTCCCATTGACAAATACTCATTCAACATATACTTGTCTTATTTGATTTATGCACCACTTTATATTGCTGGACCGATTACTAGCTTCAATGCGTTTGCAATGCAGGTCAGTTCCTTAAATTACTTGCAGGGAATTGCAGCTCAAATTTTCAAGTGACCTCATTTTATTTTTTAGTTTTAGCTGTTCATTTGGCCCTTTTTCCCCATTTGACTATGACATGATGTGATTACTTGGGTTTGTATGGATCTTCTATTTAGTATTTAGTTTGAATGTAATTTCTGTTAGGTAAGTTAAAGTTTGAGATTCAGATTTTTAACCATCTCATTTAGAGGCCTAATATTATCCAAAGATCAAGATAGTATGAACTTTCTTTGTATAAATTTCTTAGTAGGCTGATATATATATATTGTCCCTTGAGTTTAACTTGTAATCATCACATTGAGTTTTGTGATAGATTTAATTTTTGTCTTAATTTTATGTTCCTCCATTAGCTTCATTTTTGGAATTTCATTAAATTCTCACTGTAACAATGCTGCAGTTGGATATACCTCAAAAAAATTATTCTGTTGGACAAATAGCTTGGTATGGTGTCAGATGGGCTATCAGTATGTTTCTCATGGAAATATTGACTCATTTTTTTTATTACAATGCCTATGCAAGCAGGTGAGTGATTCATACACAAGATGGAATAACTCTGTATCTACATTTCTGAAGTTGATGGCATAATTATGTTTTTCAGTGACATATGGAAAAATTTGTCACCTTTGGAGATCTTTATCATTGGATATGGGGTGAGATAGTCTCGTTATCTGCTTTGTGTAACTGTGATATAATTTTTACTCTATTTTACTGTCAGTGTTCTTTATTAGATACATCACTGTTAGTATATGCCTGTGATGAATCCATGAGGTATTCCAGGTAGGCATTAGATTTTCTCCATCAACTTCATAAACTTTCCATAAAACAGATGCAATGCACTGGCTTACCTTTTTGTTTCTACAGGCATGGTGTTTTTCTTACTGTTAGTGTTATATTGTTCTCTAAAAGAAAATGGAAATATTAGCTTATAATATCTTATTAATCCATATCTTTGACATGCATTTATCAAAAAGTTTGTAAGATATGCCTTTTTCTTGAGTTTATTCAAGTGACTAGTTGAGTCCCCTTTTGAAGTAATGATGGCAAAAGAAGCCTCTCTTTATGTTTCTGCAACATTTGTGAAGCATATCTTTTCTTACCTTCATCTACAATACTACAATATATATATATATATTGTATGACCATTCTTTCTTTCCCTTCCATCTAGTTCATCTATTTGATGAATTTGAATATTTGGTAACTTGTTTTTTGTGCCGCTAAATGTGAAAAATAGGCATATATTGTTGAAGTTTACTTGCCAGATCTACCATGTTGATCCTATCTACGGCATTTCAAGTTGGAAATTCATGTAATTGTTCATTAGTTATCCTCTAAAGTATTGTTTAAGAGTTTAAGATTATTTGGGAACTTACTATCAGCATGTTTGGCATCACATATTTGACCTTGCAGTTTCCAATTCTTGTCATTTGCCCCTTGATGGGAAACAATCCAAAAGTTGGCTGAGAGAATTTCAGAAGTACATGGAAATCAACCATCCTTTCTTATGGTCCCAATTTTTAAATGCTACCTAAAACTCGAGCAGGTAAATTTTCAAGATTCAACAACCTTAGAAGTTAATCCACTTTGTGAAACTCATCCTTAAACCAGAACAACTTGAGGAGAAATATATTTTAATGCCATTATTTCAACATCATTATCTGAAGAATATGGAGAAGACTTCAATTTGTTAATGGGTAATTCTGAAGACCTTTTCACGTTAGGTTAGGTGACCAATGATGAGTTTGAGTCATCAATTTATTATATTTGGGTTGGGAGAGTGGTGTCAGAGATACATAAGAAAACGCCTTGTTGAACCTATCATAAAGGAGTTACTTGAGGAATTGTTACTATATATGCATATAATCCAACTTCACTGTTTACTGATTCGTGAACTATTTCTTTCATAGTCCTTCTTTGGCTTTGTAATTTACAACTTCTATTTGTGTTTTGTAACAGGTCATAAACTTCATGTGGTTAAAGTTCTCTCTGATTTGGCGCTTTTTCCGGTTCTGGTCTCTGGTGGGTTCCTTACTATCACTTTCCTACCATAGACTTACAGTTTTGCTTCTTGGGATTCTATTGATAAACAAAAGTAGTACACTATCTGGTTATTTATTTCATTGGGCATTGGCCATGTCAACTCCTTAAGAGATTCTTTTTCAAATTTAGCTTGTTCCTAATGACATTTCTTGCTAATTTTTATTTGCATTCGGGCTAACTTTTAGCATACAAAGTACATACTGCTAAATTATTTGATTAGCTTTTATTAAGGAGTTACCATGGATAATGTATACCCTAGATCCTAGACTCTAAACACTTGGTAGGAGCAATTTAAAGGCTGCAAGTGTCTTTTTTATTTGGGTAAAATACCTGGATAGTCACCCAACTATTCAAGTGTTCCTATTTTAGTCACCCAATTATAAAAAATTTCAATTTCGTCATTCAACTTTAAAATTGCATTCAATTAGGTCACCTACGCTCACGCCGTTAACGGTGTACTGATGTAGCAATACATGTCACCCATTTTTTGCCACGTCAACATAGTCATGTGGCATAAAAATAGTAAAAATGCATGGATGGTCACCCAAATATTCAAATGTTCATATTTTAGTCACCCAACTATAAAAAAAATTTCAATTTGGTCATCTAATTTCGAAATTACATTCAATTAGGTCATCAGAGCTCACCTCGTTAACGATGTGCTAATGTGGCGATACATGTCACTTATTTTTTTTGCCACGTCAGCACAACCACGTGGAATAAAATATTATTTTTTTTCTATTCAATTTACCATGTGGCTTAAGTTGCCACATGGATGCGAACATTCACGTGGCATGAAGAGCTTTTCCTTATTTTTACTTTTTTTTCCCAATGTTCATATTTCTTCCTTATTTCCCTTTTTCATTCTTCCATTCAGAATCCTAAAACCTCATTGTTAAGAAGTATGGAGAATACTTCTAACCATTTTCATTCTTCCTTCTTTCCTCTTTTCAAAACCTAAAGATGGTGACGGTTGCCCACACCGATGATCATAATGTCACTATGGATGTTGATGCTAAATGATGCTGCCAACGAAGAAACAAAAAAGTGGTGTATACAATCAAGGAGATGATTTCCCTCTATCATTCTTTTTCTAATGTTGATGCTAAGTTTAAATTGATTGGCAAAATTTGCAATTGGCTTCAAGATATAAAGAGTTTTCCATGTATTTTTTTTCAATTTAATTGTTTAGGTACCCTAATTGTTTTATGTGAAGTAACACATGAACTTTCTGTAAGTTGTCAAAGTTCATGTTGATGCAATTTTTTAAATAAAATTCAATTGCTATATGTAATTTTTTTTTTCAAATGCTGTTATTGACATAGTTAATTCTCTCAAATATAATATATTACAGTTTATATATGTGGCTCTCCATGCCACATGAATGTTAACATAGTAACTTAAGCCACATGGTAACTTGAATTAGAAAAAAATAATATTTTATGCCATGTGGTTGTGCTGCCATGGCGAAAAATGGGTGACATGTATCACCACATCAGCATATCGTTAACAGCGTGAGTTTAAGTAACCTAATTAAACATAATTTCAAAATTGGATGACCAAATTAAAAATTTTTTATAGTTGGGTGACTAAAATAGGAACACTCGAATAGTTGGGTGACAATCTAGGTATTTTACCCTATTTTATGGCATGTGGTTATGCTGATGTGGCGAAAAATGAGTGACATTTATCGCCACATCAGCACACTGTTAACGGTGTGAGCTTGAGTGACCTAATTGAACATAATATCAAAGTTGAATGATCAAATTGAAAACTTTTATAGTTTGATGACTAAAATAGGAACACTTGAATAGTTAGGTGACCATCCAGATATTTTACCCTTTTTATTTTCATTGTGCTGTACAAGTTTGTGGCACTGCATGATTAATATAAAATGCATTGAATGGCATTTCTGTCTTCTTGTGTGTGCTGTTAATGTTAGACACAAAATTTAAAGCCATTTGGCTTTTCAGCTTCATCTGTATGATTGACTTGATTATTGCAATGCATGATTCCAGAGGGAAGCGCGAGGCTAACCTTTTATAATAATTAAACAATGATGAATATGAGTCTTGTGGATATATTTATCAACCATGCCTTTTTTTCCTTGACCATCTAATTAATGTTGTAAACATGAAATTCTACATGCATGTACTTTCTCCTAGCATGTGGACTTCATGAGATAAATTTATTCTTGATGATGCTTCTTTAGGAAGTTGTATTTTTATGAGCTGACTCATTCTTCCCGAATAAAAGACAAAAAAAATAAAAATGTAATTTTCTGTTAAATCTGTGATTGTGATCCAAACTATATTTTTATATTTCTACATATCATAAACTAGAAGTTAAGCAACAATTTACATTAGATTCTTTTCATTTCTGAAATCGTGCTCAATCTGTAATTTCTTTTTTTTATAGGTACTGTTCAATCTACAGTTGCCCCACATTACATTTTATGTTACAAGACAAATAGAAAATCCTTTATGGACTCATGTTATGCTTGTGTTTAATCCTAGAGGGCACATGCATGAAATTTATTTTTGTTAGTCTAGGCATTTAATTTTGTCAGCAGACCGTTCTTCTGTTCTAAGCAAGCATTTATTTCAGTTCACACTATACGTACTACTGTGATTTGAATAAGATATTTATCTGTTCATTTCTAAAAGAACTTAATAAAGACCCTGTACCTTGTTTTTCTTGTTTATGTTCTATTTTCTCCTTATAGGTGTTGTCATTGGATATATATTGGGAATTGCATTCTTGAAAGTTACATATTCTCTTGGTCTTGAGGCATTGTATAGATTTAATTTTCGTCTGAAGCCTTTTTAGATCAATGTCCTTAATTCTGATCAAATTGTCAGGACTCTACATGACAAAATGATTTTGAGATTGTTCATAATGCAGATTGGAGGCGTAGAGACTCCTGAAAACATGCCAAGATGTGTGAACAACTGCTATGACTTGGAGAGTTTTTGGAAAAGTTGGCATGCATCATTCAACAAGTGGCTTGTTAGGTTGGCATTGGTTTCTTTTCCACTGTATAAAATATTTGCTTATTCATTAAGATTATTTTCTGAATTAATGATAGTTCTATTTAGGTACATCTATATTCCACTAGGGGGTTCTCAGAAGAAGCTTCTGAATGTGTGGGTTATTTTCACATTTGTGGCGTTGTGGCATGATCTGGAATGGTATTCTTTTCCCACCTTTTCATTCTACCACAACTTATGATTCGAGTGAAAATTTGTTAGGTAAAATGTAAACACTATTCTTTCAAACATGAATCAGGAAACTAATTTGCTGGGCATGGCTAACATGCATATTTTTGATACCTGAGATCGTCATAAAGTCCACAGCCAAAATCTTTCAGGTAACTTATAATTCCAAGGTAGAGTATGATATATATCAACTTATTTGGTGAGTGATAGTGGGTAGTAAAGGGAAATTTAGGGTAACACTCCAGATCATAGCTCACATATTTATGGTATATCTGATAGTGATAAAAGTATGTGCCTGTTGGGTCCCTTGCTAACATAATTTCTGGGCATGAGCACTATGCGGTGGCTCCCTTTGCAGCATGATGGTCTCTGTCCTGCGTCAACTATGTAGTACTGCAGTGTGCCAATACATTGACCAGGAACTCAGGCCATGATTAGTAGTTTGGCTTCTCAAGCTTTATTGGATCAGGTTCATCTGTGATTCCAAAGACTATAATTACCCTTTGTACATGTGGACATAATTCTCATTCCCAATATTTTAATTGTAAAATAGATGAGGCCCATGGCAATGATCTCGATGATTAACCTAACAAGTTAAATGTGAACTTCGAAATTTTACCCCTTTCTTCAGCTTGAAACAAACTCATTTGCATTATTTCTATTGTACATGACACAGTTTATCTAGATTTATCTTCTCAATATTGCAAATTCTTTAGTACAAAACTTTAAATTTTGATTAAAGTTCCTATGATTCCACTGGCCATTGTGTAAAACTTCATTTGAACTTCACACGAAAATTTGATTAATAAACAGTAGTTGCTGTCTCGTTAATTTATTTGATGGTTAATAATGAATCATGTTTATCTTTTCCTCATGTCCATCTGTCAGGTTAGAAGTGCTCTGGGTGGATTCATATTTCGTGAACTGAGTGCTATGTCTGGGGCAGTCACGATTACATGCCTAATGGTATTTTTCTTTCAACTGTTAGTAATTGATGATGAGCTCTCTTTTCATGTTCCCTGAATATACTAATAGCGTATCTCTAGCTATGTGTTAGATATGAAGCATAGCACAGAAAACTTATTTACAGAAGCAATAATTAGAACTGGATTAGTGGTTTGATAGTATCCTACTACTGATGATACTCTCAAGAAGCCTTTATTTCTAATTCGCATTAAATATAGATTCCTAGCAATGGGCATCAAATGTAAAACATGGATATCTCCTCCCACAAGGATGTTATTTTATTTCAAAATAGCAGCATAACAGCTTTCAGTTTGCCCCTTAGCGAAATCAACCTCAGAGATTGAGATTGGTAAATATGCTTATGGTTCCACAGGTTGCAAACCTCGCTGGTTATGTCATTGGCCCAAACGGCATAAATTGGTTAATATCACGATTGCTACAAAATGATGGTAAGGTTTATTCTTTATTAACATAATTGCTTACTACTTGCACTTGTTTCTAATTATTTCATGCAAAACAGGTTTACATGTTCTCTTTGGCATATTTACATCATTTTATATTGGAACAAAGGTATTATTTAGATTCTCCTGTTAAACTTCTGTGAAACAGTTTTCTTTTAATCAGACATTAACAAGAAAGATTTGGCAGCTGATGTTTCACATTCGTGACGCAAAACAAAAATGCTGGTGATCATCATAATCACATCAAACCTTGTATTGATTCAGTTTTTTTGCAGCACTAGGTGAGAAAAATATCATCATGCTTACTTTTAGTTGGCTTCTATGGTTGTTTATGAAATTGTTGTTACAGGGGACCGGGCCCGCCATTGTTGACTGGGAAAAAATAAATGCACAAGTCTCTTAATTTTGTTCAGACAACTGGAAATTGGGTACCTAAAGTTAACAAATGGTGGTTCATTATATACCGAATCTCAGCTTCCAATTTGAGCCACTAGTCACAAGGAATCTTATTGACTAATTTAGCTTTACACTGATTCTCATGTTCACATTTGCAATTTTTTTCTTGCTCAACTTTGATTATGAGATTTTGGTAGGAGTTTTTCCTTTAATATTATTATTATTATTTTCTTCTTCATTCGAAATTGGTTCCTACGTATGGAATCTCTTTGACAAATTGATATTTATATAGAAATTCAAGAGGCTCGTATTTGATAGAGAGGCAGAGAACTGAGGATGTGATGATACTTGCGTTTAGCGACCTTATTTTGAGGATGAGTCCTAGGATAAAATAACTGAGACAAGGTGCCTTTAGAAGACAAAAAAGCACGAAAGGCGTGAGAGGTGTATTCACCGCCAGAGTCGGACCGAAAAGTCTTAATAGAGACAAAGAACTGGGTGTGGATCATAGCGGAAAAATAGCGATAGACAATAACTGGCTACAGTAAGGCATAAGATAAAGCCAGGTGAATCAATAGTAGTCATTTATAAAAAGAACATAATAGTGATAACCAATTTTAGAGATAAAAGGAGCAGGACCACAAACATCAGAGTGAATAAGTTCAAAAGGTGCAGTAGTCTGAGACACATTCGAAGGATAAGGACGTTGAAGTTGCTTGCCAAATTTACAGTCAAAGCAGACGACATCAGAAGGAGGAGAGACAGCTCCTAAAACACCATGACGAACAAGGGATGACATACAAGACGTACATAACTGGCCAAGACGATGATGCCACTTATGATGAGACTGAACGATAGTATAACAGTGATGAACGGGTCCAGGTGAAGATGGAAGACGAAGGGAATCCAACGCATAAACTCCATTTTGACAACAGCCAGTTTCAATCACCGTCCCACTCCTATCTTGCACACGACACGAGGTACTGTCAAAGATAACCTGACAATCATAATTAGTAAGTTGGCTAACAAATAGAAGATTCATGGATAAACAAGGAACATGAGAGACTAAAGGAATTGAGAAAGCACTAGAGGAGAAATGACTAGTAGAGGAAACAGGAAAAAGTGTGCCATCAGCAGTGCTAACACGGGTGACGTGAGATGGTGAATAGGAATATTGAAGATGAGTGGCATTAAGGGTCATATGGAGAGAAGGGCCAGAGTCAAGAAGCCAGAGAGGATAGAAACTACCTGAAGCAGATGTTGCAACTTGAGTGGAACTCACATGTAGGGGTGTATTTGAGTCGAGCTGTTCATGAACGGCTCGGTGTTCGGCTCGATAAGAGCTCGTTCATGTTCAGCTCATATTGTAAACGAGCCAAGCTTGAGCAACTGAAAGCTCGGCTCGTTTTGGCTCGTGAACACGATTCACGAACAAAACTCGTGAACAAGCTTATGAACAAGCTTGTTTATATATATATATATATATATATATATATATATTAAGGTGTATATGTAACTATGTCGTTGTTGTCAACTTGAGTCACACATATAGGGTTGTAAACTACTATTTGAAGGCTGAGCTCGTTAAAAGCTCGGGTTAACTAGTTCATTAAGTTAAATGGAAAATAAAAAAAAATCAAGCCTTAATCAAGCTAACGAGACAAGTCTAAGCTTCAAATTTTCTTAACAAATTGAGCTCGAACATGAAGCTCGAAATAAGCTCGTTTAGAGCTCGAGCTCGGTTAAAATAGTAATGAGCCAAGCTTGAACCTGAAAAATGAAGCTCGAAGAAAGCTCGGCTCGAGCTCAAGCTCGATGAAATAGTAACGAGCCAAGCTTGAATAAGGCAAAGCTCGGTTCGGCTCGGCTCATTTACAGCCCTGCTCACATGCCCAGTGGCAGAGATGGAGTCCACCGGATATGATTGCTGGAACTGCTGGAACATAACTAAAATTTGCTGATCTGCAGAAGATAGTGGAGTAGGAGAAATCTGTGTAAAGTGAGCAGTTGGAAGAAGAGGTGGAACTAGTGAAGAAACGGCAAGGCAAGCGACGTGCGGAGTACAGAAGAAAATCAGGAGGCAACGAGAGTACTGACCCCCTTATGGAGGAAACCGGGAGGCATGTTCTTTCAGCACGAACAAAAGCAGGTCCAGAAACATCCAAATTTTTTTTTTTAAAATTTAAAAAACAATATATATGATGGGGCCAACAATATGGTTGCCACCTGCTAAGTGTAAGGAAGGACCCAGCATGTTTGTCCCTTGCTAGGTGAAAAAAAATAAAATAAAATAAATAAATCCTCCACTCACGATGGGGCACAATCAAAGATGTCACATGCTATTTGGAAGATGCTTCAAACCATTGAAAAGCATGGCAAGGAAAAAAGTAAAAAAAAATATTGAAGGTTGTCGGGTTGGTGGTGGCGGGCTGTGCGATGGAGGATCGGTGACGAGCTGAGAGCTGGTGGTGGATGCCGGTGTGGACTGGGCACGAGCAAAATGGGTTGGTGAAGCAAATTCAGATTTTGAACTGCACCCAAGCGCTTTTGCAGAGGCCAAAGAAATGTAACTTGCTTCAATGTTGGTGAAAAGAGAGATACATAGTTGTAAGAAAGTAACAAAACAGGCAAGTGCTAGGCTTGAGTCTTCAAAAGAGGCTTTTGCTTTTGCCTTTTTTTTTTTAAATGAATGAATGAAATGATGGACACTGTTGGCCGGTGAGGGAAGCGGCCGGTGATGGAGAATTGCAAGGGAAGAGAGAGTGGCCTGGATCTAGTGTTTTTGTTTTTTTTTTTCTAGAGAGAATATAGGAGCTGGCCGGCGAGTGACAGAGAGAGCCGGCATCGCAAGTGAGAGAGGGAACTGGCAAGAGTGAGAAAGAAAGAGAGAGTCGGCGACGGCAGCCGACGGTGGTGACCGCAGAAACCTAAGCGTCTTATACCATGTTAGAGGAAGAAGAAGAGATAGTGGAACAAGTGTACATGCCTTTAACTAGTTACAAGATTGACCCTTTACATATGTGTCTATACATATAGATACAGATATTATACAAGTATACAACAATACATCTAACAGTTGGAAATGAACAACATGACATGATTTCTTTCAATTTTGGTGTTTATAATTGACCGTCCTTGTTTTCTGTCAGCATTAGTTGAACATATACGTATCAGGATGTAATAAAGTGTTCGACCACTAGGATGTGCATCACAAAATTTTGATTGTTTCAACAAATCTTGTGCTCATTTATATCATTTGTGATATCACGGATGAGGATTACGACCGGGGTAAGATGAAAAAAGTGTAGAAGGCCAAGCAATCATTTGACGGGCGGAATCCCTTCCAAGAAGCTGCTAACTTGAAAGCACAGAAGAAATCGAACCCAAATGTGAACCGGCGGCCTATTTTGGTGAACATGCCCTTCAGGATATGATTACTGGAAAAAATGCCCTGTGTTGTTGTGATTGTGCAATTTTGGAAGGTCAATCGTCCCGTCAGCTACCTTTTTCTTCTATCTTTTCTTTTTTGAACAAGCGTATTATTAATACCACCCAAACTATTTTGTTTTATTTATTGGAGTGAAAAATCAAAAACAAAGTTGTTGTCATCTGTGTTTCTTTAATGAATTTGTTGTTGTTCAATGAGATTGCAAATGCTTTTGTGTCCGTCATCTCCCCTGGTTTTGGAACCAGGGAATACTCTGGTTCCAATCTATTAAAACCTGACGTGTGTCCCCAATCACAATAGAAAAAATATAATAACATTACATGGGACATGTGTCAAAATATGATAGGCTGGAACCAGGGTATTTCCTGGATCCAGAACTAGGGGAGATGAACTCTTTATTATTAAAATTCCATGTAAAATTTATTTTGGTTTTTCACTAGAAAATGATATTGAACTGTTGCATACAATCACAAGCGGCACTTGGCGGGAGAATTTAAAAAGAAACTTAAATTCGATGGTTCAAATTGAGTTCTTCTTGAACTTATCTTCATAAGTTCTATTTTCCAAAGCATGTTTTTGTATCTCATTCATTAATGAACCTGCCCTTCATTGAAGAAGCAGCAAATAATTGCCATTAATATTTGGCATCAAATGCTTCACGCCTGGCTTGTGAATCCTTTTCTTTGAAACTACTCATTTGAAACATGATATGATTGCATATAAAGAATGTGTGTGGGGGACCTCCGAATCTACATATACCCTTTTAGGGAGTAATTTTAACAAGAATGCACCTTTATTTTCTTTAAGATTAAAAGAGTTTTTCCTCCATACCCAATATATATATTTTACAATAGGTGACAAGCATTCTTATTTAAGATTTAAGTCAGAGATGAATACAGATATGAAGCGCATTCATAAGCTCAATAATATATTGCTTTCGTCTTATATAGATTTCGATCTCGAGACCCCTTCGAAATAAAAAATCGAGTATAATTGAGTTTATTCATCTACCTAGTAGTAAAAATATTTATATCTTCTCATAAAAAAGTATACACCAACAGTACTAGTCTTATAGAATATTCATGTAAATGTTTAGGAAAAAAAAAACTCCTGAAAATAATGCTACAAAATTAAAAGAAATAAAAAAAATACTACAATCTTTTAAAGGTTTGTTTTGTTTTGTTTTTTTTTTTTTTTTGTCCGATATTGTGACTCTGGGCTCTGTAACTGTAATCATTAAAAGGGCTGAGAGAGGGCTATTAAACCATAATAAATGTTTATCATTGAAACTTTAAAACAGTGCATTATTTTCAAATATTTTTCAAGCTCCCCCTAATTTAGCGCATGACTTCCATATGACCCGCCTCCTCTCTCACAATATATATATATATATATATATATATATATATATATATATATAAATGCACCTCGTCTTGGAAGAGGGGAAGCAAGCGTCCATGGGGATTGAGAAGGCGAGAAGGAAGAGAGGAATGCTTTGGTGAGCATCATTTCTTGAGCTTGTAAAGCTTGGCCATGGATAAGGATAGGAGTTGCAGTGGTGGTCCTATTCCAGCATATTCTCCTCGGTTCTTGCTCTCCCGGTGGCTCAGTCCTTCAGAGGATGGGAGTTTGGGATGTAGGGTTAGGTTCCCTAGGCATGGTGGGAAGAAGAGGAGGGATGGAAAGGTTCGAAATACAGAGGAGAGTGAGAGTGATGGATTGAGAGTGGTGGAGAGTTTGAAGGTGAATGAAGTAGTGGAACAATGTGGGACGGAGACCTTTGATTCTTCAGGTATAAATTTTGTTTCTTTGTTTGTTTATGTTGTTTGAATGTTAAAAAGGGGCAATCTTGTTTTTAGTGTATGTTTGGGTTTGTGAGTAAATTTGTTCATGGTTTGATTTGGTGTGATTGAATTTTGCTTCATGATTTGATTTTATTGTTTGTTTCTATTCTTTGAATGAGAGAAAAAAACAATGTTGGGTTGTAGATATGCTGATTAGTAATTGATTCATAGTTTTATTTGGTTTTCTTGAATTTTGCTTCATGACTTGATTCTATAGTTTATTTCCATTCTTTGAATGATGAAACGGCCGAATTTTGTCTCTAGAATATACTCATAAGTAAGTTGTTAATTCATGACTTGATCTGGTTTAGTTAAATTTTGCTTGTATTCTTTTAATGAGAGAAAGGAGCACTGTTGTCACCACGGCAATAGTCTCTAGTGTTCAAGACACTTGACTCCCATGGTCGAATGCATGGTTGAGATATAATAATAAAAATGTGTGTGTTTGGGGTGGCTTGTCCCTGTTGTAAAAGGAAAAAAAAAAAAGGAGCACTGTTGGTTTCTGGAAATCCTGATTGAGGAAATTAATTCATGCCTTGATCTGGTTTAGTTGGATTTTTTTTAATGTTGTCTTCTTTGTTGTCATTCTATGTTTTGTTTTAATTCTTTGAATGAGAGTGGTAATCTTAGTTTCAGGATATGTTGGTTAACAATTAATTAATTCATCACTTGAATTGGCTTTCTTAAATTTTGCTTAGTTTCATTTTATAATTTTCATTTATATTTTTTCTGTTTATAATCCATGGAAGATAGAAGTAAAAATCTTGGTGTCAGGACATGCCATTCGACAATAAGTTATGCATAACTTGATTTGGTTTATCAGCTGAATTTTGCTTCTCAGTTTGATTCTCGTCTTTGGCTTTGTCTAATCCTGAATAAAAGAAAGAAGCAAACTATCTTTGAATCATAGGAAGTAGCAATCTTGGTTTCAAACTTTCAATGTCTCTTGTTATCGTTGCTTTGTTAGTAAAACAAGCATTTTTTGTGATCAGCTTTCAAATCATTATTGGCTGCGTTCTCTTTGTTAGTAAAGCTACTTGTGATCACTTCTCTTATGAAATCAAACAATTTCCTCAGTATTTTCTTTTAGGTATAATTATTTAAAATGATCGATTAACTTTGCAGGGCATGAGTCCAAGGATGTTTCGTCTCTTAACTTAGGCATGGGTGTTGGTCTAATTTTCCTCCTTGTGAAGAGTACAACTGAGTTTAACAAGATGACCGAATTGCGGAAGGAGATGGAAGTGCTGCTAAGAGATGTTAAGTGTGAAATTCAAAAGAAAGACGCAGTGCCCACTCATGCAGACTCAAGTAGCATTTCTTTCTCTGTATCAGATTGTTCAAGGAATAAAAATACAAGCGGAAACTATAGATCTTCGCTTTGTGCTATAAGAACACATTGTCCTACTGAATTTGATGGTAGTCGGTTAAAATGTGAGATAATTTCTGAAAGCACACAGTACCTGAAAATGGATCAAATGGAAGCAGAGCTTGAAGCTGAATTTCAAAGACTACATCTCGGTCTGGAAGACGATAACTCATCAGTGCTTCCACAACATCTAGAGACACAGGTAATGTAGAAGATTTGTATTCATATTTTTACCGCCTCGATGCATAAACTCGATTCTTTTAGCTGTGTAAGAGCAGTTGTTTACTATTTCTATTTACCGATATCTTTTCAAGTGCTTCAACTATCATATGTCATACCGAATGATGATTGGTTTTGGAATAATCTTGAAATTTTTCACATACATTTTCTAATTACAACCATCATGTGAACAACAATATCAGTTGGCCGACGGTAGCAGCAGTCCTACTGAAAGTTTGAGTGAAATCTTTGATGGAGACGAAGACATTAACAACGAAGGCAGCAGTGAACAATTCGGAGTTTCTCCGCGTGAACTCGAGAGAAAATTACATGAGCTTTTAGAGGCACAACAGCAAGAAAGGATAGCGGAGCTGGAGTCCGCATTGGAACTTGCCGAGCAAAGACTTAAAGAAAAAGAAATGGAGATTTGTTGGTGGAGAGACACTGCAAAACTAGCTTCACAATGTAAAGATGCAGCACTTAATCGGTTTGCACCATAAGAGTTTGAGGCTTATTTTAGCTGCATTCTTTCTATGGTGAGCTTAAATAGCGAGAGGAGAGATCGAGTCCAGGATAGCATTTAGCCACAATTTTGCTGCAATGAAAGGGAAGAGAGAAACTCAGAATTGTTTCAGTTTGCTGTGAATTTCTTCATGTCACAATTCATTACTACTTGTGTATTTATTTCCTGTTGTTATGGTTAGCAACCATTGAACTTGTTTTTGTTCTGTTATTGTCTTGATTGTCTTCAATGCATTGCAATGTTATCAACTGGAAATTGTTAGAAAAATGCAAATTCGAGGAGCAAGAACAAGAATTATCAACAGATATTTTTTGATCTGACTTGTGAGAATATTTTTCATTGTAAAACCATTGAATCTTATGCTCTCTGTAAATTTGATTTTATGCGTGTTGTGAGAATATTTGTATCAAATCATGCTACCATTGCAATGACACCAGTTTATTTCTTATTCTCTTAAGTGAACTCCAGATGATAGCTATTTTTTTTTTTCTACTTTTTTTATTGCAAACGTAAGATTCATGTCCCCCATTAGCATTAAGTGGCACAAATAATCAATTCTTAGAATTTCAATAATTTTTTTCTTGCACTTAAATAATAAAGTTTGAAGTAACATTTTGTTTCTTGTCTTTTGTTTTGTTTGTTTGTAACGGATACACAACTTGCAATTTCATTCACATGCATGTCCAAATTGCTTCATTAAATCATTAACCAAAATTAATTTATTTTTTCAAAAAAATTATTAATTTATTATCATAGTTAGCACTTAGCATGTCTCCAACAATAACAAGAACAAGAAAAGATTGATTTGTTATATGCGTATGTGTAACTTCATAATTGTTTATAAGCATCCATTCAAATAAGAATTTTTTAATTAAATTTGTATTTTTTTCGAAGTACTTTGAGGAAATTTAACATAAACTTTACTAATATTGATTGAAATAAATAATTTTGTACTTCAAATTATATTACTCTAATAAATAATTAATATAAATTGATAATTAATATTTTTTAATATCAATTAAATTAAAATTTTATTATTAATATCTATGATAGACAGTGTTTTTTGAACAATTTCAAAAGTCTGGTGTTTAAATTTTATTTCTAAATTATATAAATTATTTTTTAGCAAACATAAATACTATTGCATGTATATTACCGATAAATCGATATCCATACAAAATTACACATTCACACACATATAAATACCTATAATTTTTAGATGCATATTTAAAAATACTAATTGAATGCAAAAAAAAAAAAGAAAAAAAAAGAGTTGAACAGCTTTTTGTAGCAAAGGGTGGGTGGTTACAAATGGTGTCTTTTTTGGATTAAAATATATATATATATATATAACTAAGTCTATTGTAAAAAAAAAAAAAAAAAAAAAGTAGGAATGTGTTGTAAAGATGGTTTGTCTTTAAACAAGGAGGAAAAAAACAAAAAAGAAAAAGTTCGGATGTGATTGCTGCAAGACAAGGATGGATACCAATAATCTTTGCCCATAGATAATCTACATTACCTTTCTTAAAAGCTATAACATTTATATCAATTTAATATTTCCATTCTCTCAATACACAATCTCAAGTTAAAAAACAAAAAACCCCTACACCCTTAACTTTTACTAGCTTAATTAAGAATTTTCTTTCAATGTTACTATACTTTGGTTGAACTCTTTTTGGACAAGTCTAAGTCTACATAAACTTTTTTTCAGGAAAGAATAATAAAAATTTTTGGCAATTAATTTGTGGTTAAAATTTTACCATGAAAATAAAAGAAAAGAAAAAAATAACTTTTTCTATATACATTTTCCTTCATTTGCTTGTTTAACACGAGGATCTCAATTTAGTGGGTCTTGCTTGTGTCATTGGCGTTGCTCTTCATTTCATCTCAATATGGCAAGGGCACAGCTCACCCTTTCATTTAGCACCAAGTAATCTTTCTTTCTGTTTTTCAAAAGATTTTTTTTTTTTTAGCTTTTTTTTAAGGTACTTTTGGGGTTTGGCTTTCAAGGATAAGAATTTTTTTTTAAGATCACTTTAATGATATTTTTAATATGCTTATAAGTTGTTTAAGTTATAATTTATTATAATTTTTCAATTTTTATGGATGAATAGGTGTCAAGCGCCCCTTAATTAAGAGTGTTAAAGAGATATGCAAGTGCGGATGTTGATCAATTACATTAGCTTAATTATCCCTTAATGCTTTATCACGTGAAGCATGAAGCGTGAAGCAAGATAACAAGTGGAACAATGAAGACTAGTCATGTACTCCCAAAATGATGTATATTTTTGCAATACTTTATGTTTAGTTTGAGATAAATAATTATTGTTTGAATTAATAACTAACGATTGGCATCGACATTGGCATATATATATATATATATATATATATATATATATATATATATATATATATATATATATATATCGTCTTCTACGGATGTCGGTCTTTCAGCCGTTGGATTCTTTATGGGCATCCATTTTTCAGTCATTGAATTTGAATTCAACGATTGTAAATCATCCATTTTTATTAGCAGTGAATGTAATAGTAAACTTACATAATACTATTAAACAATGCTGTGAACAATGCTATAAACTCAATACATAATGGGATATACAGTTCTTTAATCTAAACCGTCCGATTATCATCATAACAGTATCTTGACCAATCACAATCGTTGAAGGTAATTTACACCCCAACTACCTGTTTTGGATGTAAGGACATGGTTTCAAGCACTATTCATGATACTATTTATATACTTGTTTGTGTCCGTCTCTCTGTAGCTCTACCTTTTCTCGACTAGGATGTATAGCTCTTTAGTTTGAACAATCTAATTATTATCGTAACAGTAACTTAGTCAATCACATCCGTTGAAGGTGATTTACTCCCCTTTGGAAAAAAATATAAAACAAAAATCCACCCAACTAGCCGTTTCGAATGCAAAGATTTCAAGTACTATTTATGATACTGTTTATATACTTGTTTGTGTCTGTCTTTTTTTATCTCAACCTTTTCCTCAACTCTGGGCATTCTACGAAAGTCCCCAGTTGACAAATTCTCTCTATATATATTATTAAAATATCAAACTTTTTTGTGATATTCTTTCTATTGTTGAAAATTGAGTAAAGATATGATAGTTAAGAGGCTTAAGAGGAAGCTTCAGCTGAAATAACCATGGTTAAGTCAACACACATTATTCTTTGCTAACACCTAGCTATATCTGTCACATGGTCACCTTAGGGTTAGGGTTTGTGGTTTTTTTATTAAAAAAAATTTAGCTTATTCTTGCTCATTAAATATTAAGGTTCAAAACTATGCCCTTTTATTAAAGCATGCCCATAATCCAATTATATGCATTAATTTCATTTTTAAAATCAATGATATGCCATGGCATTTTATATCATCTTTAAAACTAACCCTCATGAGGTGAATATATACCCTAAGAAAATAGGTACTTCATTAATAATAATCAATAAAAGTTATATTTGTTTATACATATGGGTGTGTGATCATCAACTAGGGCCGTTTGTAAGACATTATTATATAAAAATAATAAATTAATAAATTAATAATAATAATAATAATAACGGGGAAGTACCCAAAAGTCCCCATGAAGATTCGTTATTCCAGAAAAATCCCTGTAAGTTTGCATTTTCCTGCAGGGTCTCTCCTTTTTGAAATATTTCTTTTTGAGTCCAAACCACATTGACGGTGTGAAGTTTAGGGTTAAGTTCGATTGGAAATGACCATAATGCCCTTGTGAAATCCAGCCATCATTACGTGTGTGAAATGACAAATTTGCCCAGCTTTTTCCTTGGGAACTCACGAGGGCCAACGAGGCCTTGGGATGCGCGCACGAAACCCTACGAGCGAACGGGCGCAACCCTAAAATATTATACACAGAAACCAATATTATACACAGAAAAGCCAATATTATACACAGGAAAGCCAATATTATACACATGAAACACGAATATTATACACAGAAAAGTAATAATATAACACACCAAATTATTCACATAAAGTAATAATATATTTCATGGACGTACTTACATTAAATGAGATTTGACATAAAGTTACTTTTTACTTTTTGGTACATGGGCATTTATGTAATTTCCACCCGTATTAACTGATGGAAGTAACACCGGGGACGAAATTGAATTTGCTTTTAAAAAGGAGGGATCTAAAGAAAAATCAAAATGTCAGAGGGACTGCAGTGGAAGTTTGAAACTTTTCAGGGACTTTTAAGTAATTTTCCCTAATAATAATAATAATAATAATAATAATAATAATAATAATAATAATAGAGCTAGAATAAAGAAGAGAGCATAAATACAAGAAAACACAAATAAGAACATAACAATAAGATAAACGGTAATCATTCCTTTGTACTTGTGTTTTGCTGTGTTTGCATGGGGTTTGGTTTGTTTATATTTTTATTTAGGTGTAAATAAGGTTGGAAGGTAATTCTAGAAGTAAGATTCATTTTCATTTTTATAAAATTATTTTTGACAAATGGGACAAGCATAAATATGATTGTGTGCACAGTCAAGAATTGATCGTTTGTTTATACCCTCTCACACGATAGCATAGCATAGAGAATGGGTTATAAATTCACTCCCACATCTAAGACTTTTTATGGCACTCTATGTATGAGGAGACCCCATCACCAGCGTATAGTGTACTTTTGCCTATCGTGTGCTCAATGGGATTTAAACACCGAACCTCTCGCATTGAAGCAAATGTCTTATTCATGGAAGCAGATATTTAGATATTACATTATTATTTTATAATTTTCTACACTTGCAAGTTACCAATTATGCCACTACGAGTCTAGGACTTGATGTGTATGTTAATTTGTGTTGTTATTATCTCATTGAAAATGAGAATTTACATGCCATGGCTCGCTTTTTATAAATAACTCATGATACATGTTTTCAAGACATGAAAAAATATATATATATATATATATTCTCGTTTATAATAAACTCATAAACCCACCATTTAATTGTTAAAAGTTATATCTTCATATAAATTGATTATTAAGAAATGCTTTTTAATTATGTCTATGAAACAAACAGTAATTTTTTTAAAAAAGTACTTTAGACTATCCATAACTTGGAAAAGGAGCAAAACAAAAGATTGTTACACTTGGATATATTTACAACACCTTAATTGTTGCATGCATGTACATACACATATACATAATATATAGCCATGTAATTTTTTTTTAGAAAAATAATATATATATATATATATAATTTATCTATGATTTATTATTATATATTTGTATGTTTATTATTATATATTTGTATGTTATGAAATGTTTTATGAAAATAAAAAAAAAACGAATATATATATATAATGAATGATATTAGATCAATGACGTTTTAATCTTTTAGTAATGGATATTTTGAGTAAGGTGTTTGTCTTAACCTTAGCTCAAGAAAAAAAAAAGCATATAATATGTGTTGAGAGATTAACTCCATCCTTATGCCCAATCTTGAGACATAGCTTGCCCATATATATATATATATATATATATATATATATATATATATATATATATATATATATATATATATTAGTCACACTAGTAAAAGAGCATATATGCGTGAAATAAAGGGAGTTTTCACGTATATACACAAACCTATAAAACTAATTTTCTTACATATATAACCCTTGATTAAGGCATTTATTAGAAGAGTGTTAAACTAATAATAGATTTGCTAAACTAGAATATAATATTAATATGCATGCCAAACAAATCCAACAGAATAATAATAATAATAATATAATGAATGCAAAGATGTGAAGCATGCTTAGTAAAAAGTAATTAGAAGTGTGCTTCTGATAAAGTCCACACACTTGATAAGATAAACAAATTGGTAGTGCGTAGCACGTTCACTAAACATAACTATAAATAGATCAAACAACAAAGATCAAAACCAGCAAGTTCATGCTTTTTTGTGGTTCTTAACCAACCCAACAACTCATTCACTCATTGATCTTATTAGCCTTTCCTATTTCTAAGTTTTCTATTTTAATTCATCTCATCTGGCATCCACTTAAAATTATCATTATCAATATTATTATAAATGATCGAGTAGCTAATATCTAGATTACTTTTATTAGAAAAAGCCATTTAGAGCATAAGCTTTTTAACTCAATAGCAGAGATATTCCAAAGGGTATTTGTTATTATATGGTAGTGAAGACCATATTCGCTTATCTTAATAAGTCAATTTCAAAAAGTATTTATATAAAAAATACCTTATTTTAGGAGGGGAATATATGATACAAATCAACTACAAATATTTTTATAACATTTTTAATTATTTTTTAATAGAATTGTGGGTATATGATCACACACACAGGTATTATATATATTTATTCATATTCCTTGCATTTCGTGTACTAATATCTTTGGTTTTATCATTCTCTCTTATTGGTTATCACCATTGTAACACCAAAGCACACAAGCTATATTATGGGATTTAAATAAATATAAAAATCATATATATTGAAAAAAAAAAGTCATTTTTCTTTTTATAATCAAATGTAAGTTGTTAGAACTTCCCAAAATAAAAAACCACAAAAATTAAGCATGTCAAATTTTCATAGGGAAAATGGAAATATGCTTTATTTTATTATTCCATAAACTGGTTAAGTTGGCCAACTATCCCCCACTAGCCTTGTTCATGCTAATGTTAATGTAGCCATTTATTTAGTACGTTTGTTGGCAAATAAACGAGATAGTCACCAAAACTTCAAATAAATATTCCACATTTATCAACCTTTCAACCATGAACATATTTGTAGTATTTATAACTAAAAATGGCGTAATTAAGTTTTTATATTATATTATATATATATATTCATAAATTTTTATTAAAAAAACTCAGTCATCAGTATTTTATAATTACCGAATCTACATCTGTTGATATTAATATAGATGAAATTTGATAATAATAAAAAAAATTCTTTCTTATTAGAGTTTTTTTTTAAATTTAAATTCAAAATTATTCATTTAATTAACCTAAACTTGTACCACTTAAACTCCTTCTAATATCAATTGGTAAAAAAAATATACATATAAAGGTGCATTATCTACTCACATTCTCATATTAGAAATCTACTCAAGTTGATTATCGACCATTGGATCGTAATCATGCAATTGAATAGTTTTATTGTTTTATAAATAGTGTATAGTAAAAAGAGGATGCACACCTGATACACCAGAATAACCCATTTGGACTGGGTACTATACTCAAACACAATTTATTTCACTGTTTATGCACCATATATTCTTGTCTCAGTCATCCTTATTCGCTCTTAACCTCTTAACAATATAAGGATGTTCTAGATGATCTTTCTCCGTGTGTGTATATATATATATATTCAATAATTTTATCTTTGTTATTTCTTTTATAAATTCTAAAAATATATTAATACAGCATAATAAGTTATAAAAAATTCGTACACGTGTGAAAAGGTCCATCAAAGAAGCACAAATCCCGAGGAATAACGCGTGCCAGAGAACTCTGACTTCCGTGCGGGCACTTCCTTTCCCGGCGAAATCGCACGGTCAACACCGCATCATTGAGCTCTCACAGGTCCACCATAAAGCATCCCCCCTGATCTCCTAAATCCAACGGATGTGATTTGTCTACTCCGTGCACTAGTGGTCCCCCTTTCCAAACTACTTCCACTTAATCCCATTTTTCCCAATGTTTTTAAAACCGGACCGGCAAGTGAACCGGCCACATATTTGGGTCATGGGTTGGTCGGTCCGACCGGATGACCCGTTTCGGTTGGACCGGATGACGTCATAATTATATATATATATATATATATATATATATATATATATATATATATATATATATATATATATATAATATAAATTTATAAATTTTTTTTATAACAATGAAATAATATATATTAAAAGATAAAATCATAACAACAAAACTAATTTGAGATCAAGCAAAAAATATATTATCCTATATAGTTTTTCAAATTTTCAAAATAAAAATATCCAAAATTACACAAAATTTAACAAATTAAACACAACATCTATACATATAAAAGTCTATAAAAATATTAATTAAGTCTAAATCTTAATCATTTAAAACATAAAAGATATATATCAAACATCTAAATATGTATTAAAAAGTAACGGATAGGAGATGTTGTAATGAACCGAAGCCGAACCCGCACAAAAGATATTCAAAAACTAATTTTTAAAAAAAAAATCAGAAAACCGGGTTTTTCCCGGTTCCGGTTCAACCGGCCGGTTCGCCGGTTTTATCCGGGTTTGACCGGTTCCCAATTTGGTCAAAACCCAGTGTTAACCCGGACCGGACGCCGGTCCGGTTCCCGGTTTTTCCGGTCGGACCGGCCGGTCCGGTCCGGTTTTAAAAACATTGATTTTTCCCCATTCTTTAATCACCCCACCCTTTAATCTTATTTAATTAAAACTAATCTCTCTTGTACGAATATTTTATAAATTTGAGGGACGTTTGTGCAATTATGAAAAATGCGGGGGTTATTTGTAAAGAAGACACTTTCTTGCCAAGCACTTGCGAGAAAAACTCTAATTATAAATAGGCCTCCGTTACGATAGTCTTCTCTTCTTCTCCCTAGAGAGCTCTCGCTTTTGCTCTCGATCGAAGTCTTGGCGAGAAGGAAGGAAAAGGAAGTAGAGGTTTCCATCTCGGAGATCACCGCCATGCAGCCTTGCAGCAGAGAAATGCAAGCGATGGCTCTTCAGGAGCTCCAGAACGCTGCGCATGATGATTTCTTTGACCAGATGCTCTCCAGCCTCCCTCCGTCGTGGCCGGATCTCGGAAACCCGAAGTCGCCGTGGGATCTCGCTGGAAAATCCCAAGATGACCCCTCGGCGGAGTACCCGCCGTACGATGAGTCATCGTTGCTTGCGTCGCGGCTGAGGCAGCACCAGATTAGTGGTGGTGGAGGGAGTGGGGGATCGCCGGCGGAGAAGAGCATGGGGCTCCATCTCGCTCAGCATCAGCAGTTGATGCTCTCGGCGGGGATGGGACGATCGTCTCCGGTCGGTGCCAGCGACGGTGGCTTGATCCCGATGCCGCTGAGCCTTGGCAACGGCGGATCCTCCGATTCGAGACTTCTCCTGGACCGATCTCGCGACGAAGTCGACGCCGCCTTCAAACCCCCCAATTCCAGCGTACGCTTCCATTTCCCTTTTGAAATTCATCCATTGTTCCCAATTTCTTTAAGAAATAAAAAAAATTAAGACAATTCAACAGGGAAGCGAAGGGATCTACAACGGATTCAACTCCGGATCGGCGCAGCGCATGGCGCAAGCGGCAAATCAGCAGCATTTCCAGGTTCCTAAAACCCTCACATTTTCCCCCAATTTTCCCGCCATGTCACTCTCTAATTTTCAAATTTCGAAAAAAAAAACAAATCAGGGTGCGCCGGTCTCATCTCAAAGCTTCGGAGCAGCGCCGCCGTCCTCTGGCAACGCCACGACGCAAGCGGCGGCCGCACCGCCACGTCAGCGCGTTAGGGCTCGGCGTGGCCAAGCCACCGACCCTCACAGTATCGCCGAAAGGGTACGAAACCAAACCCTTTCCCTTTATTTCCAAAATTAAAAAATTCAATTATTATTGTTATTATTATATATATATATATTTATTTAAGGCGCATTTGAGAATGAGAAACAGTTTGTTGTAGTACTGGTTCTATGGGTTTTCTGTTAGTTTGGAATTGTCTGCAAGTTGTTTGTTTGTTTGCCTGTGAGAGCAGCTGCGCAGGGAGAGGATAGCAGAACGGATGAAAGCTTTGCAGGAGCTGGTGCCTAACGCCAACAAGGTATCATCATCTTCATCATTTTTCATTCTTTTCCAGTTTACACTGTTAATGCCCCCTTGATTAAGACCCAACCACCCAAATATAATTTACTATTTCAAAACAAATCAACTAATTATAAAGACTATAAAAACTTTTATTTTAGAATAGAATCAGGATGTAGTTTGGTGGTTCTATTTAGTGCCAAAATACTAAATAAACTAATTTAGTAACTAATTATGAATGTACCTGTGTTTTACTTTAGCATTGTATTTTAAAAAACACCAATTATCATCTGAGATTGTGATTTTTAGTTTTGCCTACCTTCAAAATTTCTTTCTTTTTGGTTAATATCTCGGAATGTAAATTTTCAAAATTTTTATTATAGTTATTGAAATTATGTTACTTACAATGTTGTAGATTAGTGATTACTTCCTACCAAACATACCTACCAATATTTCACATTTGTACTAAAACTTGTTTCTCTTTGCTTGCAATCCATACTTAGTTGTTCTCTTCCGCTTTAATAAGTGTTAATAATTAACTAATCTATAAATTAGTGGCTAGCTTTCAAAGTGGAGTTGTTTTCGTATATTTTTGAATTAGGACGATTTTTAAAAATTAAGATGATTTTTTCCTCCCTTGTTTCGTTTTGTGGGGGTTACTGTTTAGCGGGAAGTGATCCCTGGTGTTTATGGTGTATGTTGAAAGAGTACAATATTTATATATCACTAGTTACGATGTGCTTGCGGTTCTCCGGGAACATGCCTATTTTCTAAAGCCTGTTATGCACTGTGTTCTTGGGTGTAGCTTAGTTTAGTAGTTAGTTCTAATCGAGGCCGGCGGATCAACAGACCGCATGAGATCTGGACCACATGTTGGAATTCTCTTTGGGGCTTTAATCTCATTTATTTAAAGTTCAATCATGCTGAATAAATCCTTTAAAATGGAATGACAGACTGACAAGGCGTCGATGCTGGATGAGATCATCGACTACGTAAAATTCCTCCAGCTCCAAGTCAAGGCAATGATCTTTCCCTTTTTCTTTTTTTTTTTGGCTCTAATATAATAGCATATGATTACTTTATGTTTTGTTAATGCCAAAGCTAAACTTAAACTTGATTTTAATTAACTAAAATCCTTGATTCCCTCTGATCCGGTACATTGTACCTGCAGGTCCTCAGCATGAGCCGGTTAGGTGGCGCCGCTGCTGTTGCCCCTCTTGTCGCCGATGTCTCCTCTGAGGTGCCATTTTTCAAACTCACTAAATCCATCTCTTTGTTATCCCTAATCTCACATATATACTGATAAAACAATTAATTTATTAAAGCAACCAATGGATAGAGATTAAGTTTTGATTCTTAAATAAAAACATGTTCAGCGCGCATTGAAACAAAGTAGAATTGTTTGTTGTCACCTCTCTGGTGATATGATATATAGGTTTTTAGTTGCACACCAGTTCAGGTTATATCATAAAAAGCATTAATAAAATTAACCTGTTATATAAGGGTCTGTTTGTAATATATATATATAATATAATCATAACTCGCACAGAAAAGGATTGATCAAGACCGCGCGTGCTGGCACTGCATTCCCTAAAACACCCCTAGACTTTTTCTCGTAATTCACTTAATAGTATTACTTAATCGTTTAATGCTAATTAATATTAATTACTATGTGAAAAAAAAAAGGCGGGAAGAGGCGGCGGAGGAGGGACTGGGGGCAGCGATAGCTTAGCAGTAACGGAACATCAAGTGGCAAAGCTAATGGAAGAAGACATGGGATCAGCAATGCAGTATTTACAAGGGAAAGGGCTGTGTCTTATGCCCATCTCTCTTGCATCAGCCATCTCTTCAGCTACTGCTCGGCCAACATCCAGCCTCATCCCATCCTCTCTCAACCATATCAACAGTAACAATAACAATGGTGGTGTTGGTGCTGGTATTAATGGTGGGGATGGACCTTCATCTCCAAGTATGTCAGTGCTAACAGTGCAGTCAGCCATGGGTGCTGGTTCTGATACCATGAAAGATGCGGCTTCTGTTTCTAAGCCATGAAACGACAACAAGTATGAAGGTGTGGTGGAGTAGTTGAGAAGAGAATGAGGAGGAGTGGAGCAGGAGGGGGGGGAAGAGAGAGAGATGGGAAAGGATTCTTAGTGGTGGGTCAAAGCCTGAGAGTGTGAAAAAGGAAAAGGACTTGTGTTGCTGGCGTGCATTTCTTTTTTGTCTTTTGGATCAGCTTCATAGAGACTAAGTTTCACTCGGCGTCAACGAGCCACACCACACCACACCATACCATACCACCATGGTTAACGCTCTTTTTTCTCTCTTTTTTTTTTTGCTCTTCTTTTCCTCGCTCTCTTTCTATCTTACTTTTTATTTGTTTATTTCTCTTGTTTTTTATTATTTTGTATGCTTTTGGTTTTAAATTAGTTTTGTTCATTTGTCGTTTGTGGATTGTCGGAGGAATTGGGTGCCTATCTTTTGATTTGGAGCATTATAAGTATAATGTTATTATATTATTTTTTTAAGAGTATATTAGAAAATTAAAGGGGAGGGGGGGAGGTGATGGTGGGTCAAGGGGGTGAAATGATAGCACTCTATAGGACATCTTTATCAGAAATGTGTGTTTGGGTTTGAATAAAAATTGAAATCTAGGGAGAGGAGAGAACAATAGGTAGTAGTGGGGTGTGAGTAAGATATATCATTTGTTTATTGCGGCCGTTGAGAGAGAGAGAGGATGCTCCATCCAATGCTAAGCTGTGTGAGAATTGTGACCTTTGACTAGAGGGGGGAGGTTTTGGTGTTGCCGTCTTGCACGTCGTGGTCCTTTTCATTTTGCCTTCCTTTGCATTTGACAAAGTAGTTGTCGTTTAGCTCTCTTGAATGTGATATCTATATATAAATGATTGTGACATAGGCGGAGAAAAATAAAGTAGGGGTGTGTGTGTGTCAGTGTTTGGTGGTGCGTGTGAAATGAGTGTATGATGGCGTCTGAGAATGGGGGAAGGATGCTGTTGCTGTTATGCGTGTGTTGTTTTGTCCGAGAGGGAATATTTATATGAGAAGAGCCGATTGGACCTGTCTGACCGATTTGTCGCCTTGTCACTACTTCTCATTTGTTGTCTTTGTGTTTTTCAGGCTCTGTTCTCGTTTTTTAACCCTCTTAATAATTGGCCAATGATAACGTTGCCCGGTGTTATAAGAAAACAGAATATTTTTCACATAAGTTTGACTATTTCTTTCAAAGAGAGCCAGTTTTTTACCCTAAGAAATATATGTATTATGAAGCAAAAAGGTTAACTAGGTAGCATATAGCATGGCCGCATTGCATTCTTCTGTGTGCATGCATGTATTGTGAAACACCACTCGAGCGTAACAAGGCTAGGCGCAATAATAAGCATGCACCAAACAATTTTTACTACGTTTCAACACTAGATCTTTCTTTTTCAAAATTCACAAACTTTCAACGGGATATTAACATCATCACGCTCAAAACAAACTACAAGACTTCTAACTTCTTTTATATATATATATATATATATATATATATATATCTAAAACTAAAGGTAAGCATCTAACAATCAGCCACTCGCATCATGATCTCCTAAAAACACATCAAAAGGCATGTCATGCTTTCACTGATTTGCTGCACCAAAGTATATCACCAGTCCAGATACGATCCTAATCCTCCGAACAGTTGAGTGCAAAAGTGGGGACATCCTGCGAGCCCATCAGAACATGCATAGAGATACAAGTGGGCGATGAAAAAACAAAGCACACGACACGATAAGCATCCCATGCTTGTCTAACTGTGGACCTTCCTCCGGCGCTTCTTTCCACTTGCAGAGACGCTTTCTTCTTGTATGTTGTCAGAATCAGCAGAAGCATTGGCCACAGATGTCTTAATTTGTTTAACTTTTGATTTACCTTTGGTAGAAGAATCAGAGTTCACCTTAGATTTACTAGAAATGGAACCCATGGGGTTCCCACGTTTCCGGCCAGTTTTCGGAGTGTCTTTGTCGGCATTCTTCAACTTGATGGCAGCATCAACCACCTCATTGTCAGAATTACCAGCAGTTTCAGATTTTTTTGCAACGGTGGAAACGGCACTGGTTTTAGAAACAGTGTCCTTCAACTTGCTGCCACTTTTAGCAGGTGCACCCTCCTTTGCCTTGGTCTTTGTAACTGGGGCATCGGCAGCTGAAGATGTTTCCAAGCTGGCATCCATGGATTTCTTATGATGCTCCCTCTCCTGGGCGCCTATCTTGGTAGTGCTTTCTTGAATTTTTGTAGCAGGCTTTTCCTTTGATTTGACAGAAGAAACCGGCGGACTAGTAACATTGGGGGCGCTAACTTTGGATCTTGTCCTACGGGTGTCACTTCCCTGCTTACCGGTGGAACCTTTGCCACCTGACCTAGATTTGCCCTTTGATTTTCCAGCACTGGAACAAAAGCAAGGCTCTTTCGAAAATTTGTTCACACAGAAAAATCCATATAAAAAAATTGATATCAAAATAACCCACCTCTTCTCCTTTGCATCTTTTGTCGGGTTTCTAGGCACAGAATTTGATATTTTTGCTTTCTTGACGGGTGGCCTGGTTAAATTGGCAATAAGAGAAATAAGAGATAAGATGGTATCATTAAGTGAAAGAAAGCATTGTTTATTGCACAAAGATAACCACTGAATGAATTAAAATTAGATACAACTGCCATGAATCTCATTATTTACACGGAACCCCATGAACAAGCTCTTGGATTGAACAAGAGAACTGGAAAAAAAAAATGACATGCAATGTCCTCATTAATAATGGCTTTTGATTCCATTCCAATTTCCAGGAAACAAAACCTCAGGAAAACTAACAGCACAGAAATAAAAATACCTTGGAAAAGCGTGATATCAAAATTTTGTGCAGTGTGGTTTGACACATATTATCCCCTGATTTTTACTTTGAAAAGTGTCAAATATCCTAACATGTAAAAATATTATAAAAGATCTCCCAAAACAATTTCCAGAGGAAACTTGTAGAATAATAAATACCATTAAATATCATACACGTGTGTCTCTAAATATGTGATAAATCATGCCAATACCGAGCATGCAAATGGCACACAAGTGCATGGCTGAACAGGAGTTGGCATGAGCACTGCAAACAATATAAGATACAAGATTGCTCTTTTTAATTTAAACCATGGCAACCAAAACTCAAGGCCGATAAAAGTTGAAAGAGTAACACCAAAGCAAACAAGGAGATTTTGTTGGGTAACCAATAATCTTCAATGGAATCAGAACAATCATAGAATTAAAACAGTACAAATCAGGGGTAAAAGGACCAGCAAAACACCACGGGGTAGAAAAGCAATGTCTTAGACTTGGTTATTCAATATCTTGGAGCAAATCTATGAAGAAAAAATTCATGGAAAACTTACCCTTCTGAATGTCCGCTAGGACTTGGAGTATGTTCATCTTGGCCCTGTCAAAAGGATAAATAAGTCAACAAAATCTAAAGAAAAATAATCACTAAAAGGATACGTAACTGAAAAAAAGTAAAATAATTACTACTTACAATTTAGCATAAAGTTATCTTAAAGAACATCAGAAAAAAGTTAAATTCCACTTACCATGGTCAATATTTTCAAAAGAATTCAAAGCCTAATGCTATAGTTGACTTTTAATATACTTAAAGTTTTTATCAACATCGAATTATCTTGTGATTCAACAAGCGTGCATGGCACATGACAGTTAACAAGTAGTGCAAAATCAGTGTGTCTGCGCACCTCATCTTCCACAGCATCACCTTCAATTAATTTATACTGTTCATTCTTTAGCAGCAAAATTTCAACATCACCATCAAGGTATACAACCTGTAGAAAACCATAAAGAGATCACAGAGACACCTTGGAAAATAACATTCAACTCACCATTCTAAAACTACAGAAAAGAACAAAAGCAATGCTCAAGGCAGAACAATTAACAATATCTAAACCATCATACCTTATGTTCCTTTGTGGCAGGATCAAAAGCTTCAATATTACCTTTGTAAAACCTGCAAAAATACAAGAAAATTTTCTGAAAACCTATTTAACAAAATTACATAAATTGAAGCTCAAGTTGTATGCCTTATTCACATTTGAAAGAAAAAATTATACAAAATGCAAATTTACTATTATTAGAAATACCACAAATTGTGTTTATTCCAACACCTAAAATAATATATATAAGCAAATTCCTGGATGTCATCAAATAATTACAAGAACATGACTTTAATGAGAAATTCCAAAATAGAAAAAACACATAAATGAAAGTAAACAGCCGTTATAAGAATAATGTGTTGTCTAGTCCCAAGTTAAGAGAATAACTTAGAAATCAATGTTGACACATACATACAGATTTATAGAGCAGTTTTGATTTGGCATAAAGCCGATGGTATGCTATAAAAAGGAAAAGTTTGACAACAAAGAACACACAAATATCAGCAAAACGATTTACTGGTTTCAACCTAGTTTGGCTTACATATGTAGCATAGAAAGCAAAGTATTTGATTTAACAATGTTGACATTATTCCAGGACAAAATAGAAGAACACATAAATGTCATGAAGCATTATCCCAGGACAATCTAGAATAACACGTAAAGCAGAGGGACGAAAACAAACAAACAAAGAACAAAAAAATGTCATGGCCACATTTCTTGGTCTGAAGGGAATAGGGATCCTTTGCGAACATGATATCTTAAAACATCAAAAGACAAACAGATCAAATCAAGCAAATGAAGTGATCATGCTTTCTGCCTCAGTATAGTAATTATATAGTTCTAATTTAATTTCTGAAACCAAACAAAACTGTGTAGCAATATTTAAACCAAACGGTCAGTATTGGAGATTCAATTTTTTTTTTTTTTTAAAAAATCAAGATAACTACATCCAATAGAAGGGTTCAGATTAAAATCCTTACAACTTGTCTTCTGGCCACCAGACTTTAATCTTGGTACCAACTAGTCTCTCATCAAGCTGTTCCTTGTCATCTTCAATTTCAGGTGTCTGACATGAACATAAGATAAGGGCACATAGTAAAGCCATCACTCAAACAAGCCAACAACAGTGATGAGCAACATGAGAGGAAAGTTTGCTTAGAAAGATACAATCACATAAAAGGAAATGAATATGATGCACAAAATGGCATCTAGAAAAAATTGTCCAAATATCAAAGAAAAAGGTGTAAAGTATTATAAAACCTAAAAACATAAACATAATAGAATAACCACAGTAGCAGAATAAACGATATTTCTCAATAAGTACATACTACAGATAGATAAATTGAAGGGACAACGCACTAACTTCAAGTGAATGTTTATGCTTAACAGTGTATTCATGAGAAATAATAAAGGGCAATGACAAAATGCACACATATAAAAAATAAAAAAAATGAAATTATAGACTTTCAATATTTCCCAGTAGCTTGCAATAGGCCACAAAAATCATTTTCACCTGTTGTTGGGAGTGAAAAGAAAGATGTCAATGATAAATGGATTCATTAGATCGGACTATAAGGAAGTTCTGTGCAAAAAGATCCAAGTATTTACTTTTTCGATGTGGAAAAAAGACACAAGTGACTCACTCTTTAGTCTTTAACGGAAGATCGGAATCTTTACTAAGGCTTTATAAAGCTTTCGTCTCAATTCATATCGAGCTAATGGGAATATTAAAAGTTCATTTGACAGTTCATTCTAAAAAAAGAGTCCAAGACTATCAATACCAGCGCTAGGCGCAGCCCATAGATAGATTCCCACTATGAAACAATAATAACAGTAGTTAACTTCCTAACACATTACAATGAGGAAACATTACAATATAAAAATAAAGGGATGAGCGATAATGTTGAGAGAAAAAAAAGGATAAAAGAATAAAAAAAATAGCGTTGAACAACCACAATGAAGATAAGGAGAAGATTTAAAATGAAAGAAAGGCAATTTCTATCTCATCCAAGTAATAAGGAATCTAGAATTCCTCCCGGTAAAATACAGCACACATTTTACAAAAACTATTATTACCTCCTCTCTTGCACGGCGGGAACGCTTTCTACGAGATTTTGTCTTTGCACTCTCATCCAAATGACTATGATCTTTACTTGCCACTTTGACTGCAGCTTTGTGTGAGCGACCCATTTCCTAAAAGATGCACAAAAATAGCAGTCATATTTTAATGAACAGTTTGCCATATTCATCACATAACAAGACTGACATTACAAAAGACTAATGGCTATTTATATTTATAAAAAGAAAGAGACCGAAGGAAAAAAAAAACAAATAACTAGGATTATCTACGTGCCCAGGAATTGCAAGAAGCAAAAGTTTCATGCCCTGTGAAGTACATCCTACACATGCTATTGCGCATGTAAGGATACAATATCATGGGATATATGCAAGAGAATGGAAGGAAATCACAATAATAAATAAATAAATAAAATAAGCCTCAATAGAGAATAGAGGAGTTATCCCTAAAAAGGTAGCAAACAAGTTGGCATAGTTTTACATGAAACCAGGACAACAAATTATTTATGAAAATGAGTAACAATAAACTACAATGAAACCAGTCACTTCTCAACTTCTCAAACCACCCACCAACCCCCCCCCCCCCCCCCCCCCCAAAAAAATAAAAATCAGGTTATTTCACATGGAATAAGGTCTAGAAGTAAATAATTAAATATATATGATATTATGAAAATTTTGATAAATGTATGATGGAAAAATAAAGCAGAAAAGACTTGTAAGCCACAGGAAACTTACACATGACCAACAAATGTTTTGAAAAAAATCTATACAACCCTAATAATTTAAATTGTGTTAAAAACTAATTATTTTTTTAAATTAAAATTTTGCCCTTTTTCCCTCCCTTCTCTATTTCTTCACCACAGAACTCCCCGGTGCTGGGCTAGCCCACAAACTGGGTAAGCTCGCCCAGCCTCATGTTAGTTCGCCAGAGCCAAGAGACTTTCCCTGCATCATGCAGGCCCCTACTGGCCAGCCGAGCTCCGCTTCCTGGAGCTGGCCGCAGGAAGTAAAGAAGATATATATATATATATATATATATATATATATATATATATATATATATATATATATATATAAGTGAAATAACTTCATAAAAAAAAGGGAGTGATGTGGTATTTTTTTTCTAAAAATCTAGTGTAAAATAATAAAGATCCTTCTGAAACTTATCAAAGACTTCTAGGTCCTTTCCCTAAAATAAAAAACAGTTTCTAATGAGCATATCAATAAGAAAATTTATAAGAAAAAAGAACTAAACACAATAAACAGATGCGAAAATTGCTGCAAGCAAGTCTACTTCACCTTCAAACTACGTTCTACAGGTTCATTCATTCCAAGTGAAGTTTTTCTCTTCCGAGGTACGATGTTAGACTTCCGTTTTCCTGATAAATCATCCAAACCTGGCCTTCTTCGACCTCCTTTTTTACCATTCCACTTTGTGTCTTCTGCTGCCACATTGCTAAAATCACCATCATTCTTTGAGAGATTATCTGTTGCAAGGATTCCGCCATCATCAGAATTGTCCACATGCAATTTTTTGCCAGAACGCCTTCGTAATTTCACTTCAGAGTCACCAGCACTGTTGACATCAGTCTTGAGAGAGACAACCCCCTCATCCAGCCTTCCATCATTCCTAGAATCACCTTTTGATGAACCCATTACAGCCATACCATTTTTTCTCACTTGAGTCTTTAAACCAGAATGCCTGCTCCTTCTCGGACGAGCTGCCTCAGGAAGATCCCCATTAGTTTTCAGTGAAGTAACAAGTGCAGCTCCATTTTCTGAATGCATGGGAGGCTGAGCTTCACCTTGTGTTTCATGCTCAGAACATGTTGAAGGGTCTGCTTCTTTAACAGATGGACTATCAGAAGACAAACTACCAATTTCTTTATCTTGGCCTCTTCTCCTATTAGGCACCATATTATCGCTGTCTATTTGGGAATCGTCAGCCTCCTCAGTCAACTGAGCCGAAAAACTACTTTTATGATTCCTTACATTCTTGGTATTGCAATCTGAGGTATTATCCACTTTTACAGCCTCTGACTTCAACTTGTCAGCCATTTGTTCTTGAGATGTAGCTTCCACTGTGGAATCACCATTACCAAGCAGGACAGCTCTGTTGCTCATCACCAAGTTTCTTGACTTGTCAACCCCTTTGGGATAACCAGCTTCTGGTTCCAGAATTCCAGAAACCTGATAAACAGAACAGATGAAATAGAAATGAATTCACAATCATAACAACTTAAGAACTGCCAGAATAGGAGGAATTCTTACAATTTCACATACTGCTTTTTTACCCCACATACTGATAACATCAAAAATATTTACTTATATGTCATTCTAACAACAGTGAAACTCCAGAGGAACACTTGATTTTCCAACTCAAGCTAAAGGTTTTTATTAAAAAACCATTATAGTCGAATACAAATAATGACAGACAAGGAGGAAATGCAATAACATAAAACACATCTAATTTGCATTTGCATTAGAAATAAGGGAGAGAAATACGAACCAAATGTGATCTAGAATCCACTAAATCATCATGATCCAAAGCTTCAGACCTTTCATGGCATACCGAAGCAACAATATCAGAATAATCAGACAAACAACCGCCAGTCAAATTGACTGCATCCAGCAAGTATGGCTTCAATTTTGTGCCACAGTTGATAAAAACTTTCTCTGCTAATTTGCGTGTAGCTGGCAAAACATCCTGGGAACCAATAATTTATCATACAGGAAACAATCATAAAGAACAATTGATAATATAATACCATTCTGAAGATTAACTCGCCTTATTATCTTCCTTCACTGGAGCTAAGAGACACGAGAGAAGCCCGGAGGGTATATCTTCACTCTCTTCTATTACAAGAGTCATGATAGTTTCCATTGAGGAAAAAACATTTTCTGAATCATTAGACCTGAAAGGTAACATCATCAGATTTGGAATGATATGTGCTTGAATGCAAAGAACAACATTTTGATGCATCAAAAAGAATTGTCTTAGTGCACACCCTATGGTCCTCAGGAAATGATGAAACATCTGTAGAATTAATTCGTCACATTCAAGATCCAACATCACCACACAGGACCGAACCTTAGCAACAGTTTCAAGTATAGATACCCTCCTTGGGTATGACTCACTAGTAATGTCATCCAACTTTTCAAAGGCTTCAACAATCCTTTGAAAGACCTCCTGAGCAGTAATCAAAAAAATCATTTCAAATAGAGGTCAAAAATTAAATAAGACTCTAAACGCATCCTTAAGATCACATATTGTTTTAATCAGACCTTCATCAGATCATCATCATATGGGGTGTCCGGTGCTGTTATTCTTGTGATTTCACTAATACAAGATGTTGCGCCAAGTCTGATATCCTTATCTTGATGTCTGAAAATTCCTTTAGAAACCAATGCTTTTGTTGCAGAAAAAATAGAAGCTGACATTGTTGGAGAAGGTGATTGCTCCACTCTTGACAACAGAGACTCAGTTCGCTGTCAATACAAGAACCGTTAATAAAGAACAGATCATGCGTAAAACATAACAACAAAGAAACTGCACTTTGACATATGGAGCTGCTAGCTTTAAGTATCTAACAGAGAATATATATATATATATATATTCAAAGACTCATGTCCATCTGATGCCAGATTGCCCCAAAGCTTCGCCAAAAATAACATACAGCCTCTTTCTTTGTCATCATTTCATAATTGGCATACTAAAACCATATATAACCATTTTTTTATCAACCATAAAAGTATAGAAAATTCCGCAACCAAAGCAAGCACCTCACCGAAACCATCTTCGATGAACCATACCTAGTTTTATGCCATTTTCACTCAGGCATTATAGGCATTTTTTGATTAACCATAAAAGCATGGAGAATGCTGCAACCAAAGCAAGCACCTCACTAAAACCTTCTTCCATGAACCATACCTAATTTTCTGCCATTTTCGCCAATCTCTGGCATTACAAACACATGGTATCTCACAAGCAAAAAAACCCAATCGCACGCACACATATACACACGCACAAAAACCATTCACCCTAACCATAAAAGCATGGAGAATGCCGTAACCAAAGCAAGCACCTCACTAAAACCTTCTTCCATGAACCATACCTAATTTTCTGCCATTTTCGCCAATCTCTGGCATTACAAACACATGGTATCTCACAAGCAAAAAAAGCCAATCGCGCGCGCACGCACACATATACACACGCACAAAAACCATTCACCCTAACCCTAAACGCATCAAGAAAACCACAAAAATCAAGAACTCACATCAAGAAGGGCAAGGAGATCCTTCACGGAGGCGGGCGGGCGCGAAAGCAAGTACCCAACCTCCATAATATGCACTTCAAGCACCTTCTCCGGGCACGCCATCAACCCCGATTCAGAATTCCGTGAAGCAGTCTCACACCATCCAAAACCTCAAAAATTCCCTACAAACCAAGCGCATCAGAGAAAGAATCAAATGCCAAACAACAACTAGGGCTCGCGATAAAGAGAAGAGAGCGAGAGAGAGAGAGAAAGGGAGAAGGAATGAAGAAAACCTAGGGTTTGTTCGGTTCCATACCTGCCCTAGTTTTTCTCACGATGATGACGGAACAATGCTTTGATTTGATCTTCGCTGCGGGCTCTCTCTCGCTGGAACGAAGAGCGTTGTTTATCGAATAAGCGGTGTTTTAAACGGACTCCACCCGTTTTATGTATTCCGGTTTAACGAGAAGTTTCTAGTCCGCACTACTTGTGATCCCCTTGCAATCCTTTGTTGGGGTGGATTCACTAGGAGACGTCAGATATATATCCAATGGTTGGGAAGAGTTTAAAAAAAATAATACTTTTATAGGAAAATATTTAAAAAATTATATGTAATTTAAATTTAAATTATTAAATTTGAACTTATGCAGATTGATTGATGATTGAAAAGCAATCTATTTCTGCATGCATGGTAATGATCATTTTTTTATTATTATTTTATATAAATTCACTAATATATTTGACCATATCACGTGATTTATGTATAAAAATATAAAAGATATTTATTTATTTATTTACATGATTTTAATTTTCAATTTTTAAACATTGATTGATATATATATTTTCTCACTTATATTTATCTAAAAATAATATGATTTTAACCAAAGATTTTATCAATCAAACATCCATGCATGTGTTATACATTTAATAAATTGATATTGAAAATTTATAATTAAAATTAATTATTTCAAAACTGACTAACTGGATGCAAAAGTTCCCACCAAACACAAGCACAGCATAAGTGCTTTTATTCTACACCAGCGAGCCTGCATTGTTCTTTCTGGTTCTCCATCATACAAAAGATGAACAACATATTTTTTGACAAGAAACACATGTGATAATATTTTTTTCAGCAACTTCACTGCTCTGCATCACATAGAGTGTAGAAGCGTGGAACCAGGCATGAAAAACTCCTACAAACACAAGGATTGCCTTGCTGGGTGACAAACAAAGAAAGGAAAAAGAACTTAAGTCAAAATGAACAAAACTTTTATAATTCTAAATGTTCAGGTTTTTGATAACCACCACATGAAAATAAGATATGAGAAACAAAGATTGGCAACCAAAAGACGCATTCCATGAGATTAAGTTATGGGAAAAAAAATGTAAACAAGATTGTGTCATTCTTCACGTTTCCCTCTCCTTGTGATTAAGGAAACCTTGACCTTGATCTTTGGAAGTGTGAGTGACTCCTTTTGTTGAAGGACAAGCAGTGTCTTTGACCATATGAATGCACAGCTCCGATTCCTTTGTGGCTGCTCATTGCTCAATGGCTTTCTTACCCTTTATGTTGCAACCTTGGGAGTGAAGTGCCCTGAGTGAAGCGCTGCTAAGTGAAGTGTCACTGTGTTAAACGCGCCTGACCCGACGAGGTCGTCGGGTCTGATCGGGGGAGCATTGTTGCAACATTGGTTTAGTCCCACATCGTCTAATTGAAGAAGAGTCCATGTGCATATATGTGGGGATAACTCACCCCTATCAGGCCGGTTTTTGGGGTTGTGGGTCCCTATTGTGTGCATCACTTTACCCTGTTAATATTCAAATTCATCAAAAGATTAAAACCAGAAGAAGATTGGCATTTTTATCCTCTCACGCAATCCTAACATTGTCAATATTTTTTATGGCCTTCCGGTGTTATCAGTAATATTTCTATCACGCCTCTTAGACCAATTGGCAATTGCGCTTTCTTCCAAACTCAAAGGTTGAGTCCTTTAAGAAAGATAGCATTATGTGCAAATTTTAAGTAAATGAGCCAGTATCTTTTGCAAGAGTGCAGAAAATAATCTACGTTTCACAGTGTTCTCTCACCTGTGTCAATTGTCATATTCTTCCCATGCAATTGCCTATATGCCCTTGTCCAGTGAGGATTCCTCTTCATTTTGAATTCTTGTGCCATTAGGATCTACAAAACCTGAAAATCTGCAAATTAAGAAAGCTAAAACTAAAGTGGGGACAATTATTGCAAATAAGAATCAAGCATAAAAGCATTTTCCCAAAAAAGAGAAAAGGAGCAAGAGCAATGTAATATTTTAAGTTCTCTGAGAAATTATTTTCTCAATCTGCTTCGATCTTGAAGTTCTCACTACCAAAAAATGAATATATATATATATATATAGTTAACACCGGAAATGATCCCTCTACTCAGTTAAGATATTCATCAAAAGAAGGTGATCCTTGTCTTCTTAATTTATATAGTGAATGTGTAACTAATGACATGCTATTCATCAATTCAATCACTATGCCACCAGAGTAGTTTCATCACAATCAATGTACATTGATGTTTAAAAAAAGAAAATAATTCACTACCTTCGCATCATTTTTTAACAAATTGAATGACATGCCCTGGGGTAGATATACGAAGAACAAAGCCAACACTTCTCTAACCTCATTTTACTTACACGTCAAAAGATGACAATTTTGAAATTATAAACAAATTAATGAAAAAATCAAATGAAGACTATTAACCTGCCATGTTTACTTAATATTAATTTAGAAAGAGTTTGGTCGCAAGTAACATTTGTATAAGCATTTTATTATCTACTCGAAATTGCAGGCTTACCATAATTACTTAATATAAAATCAAATCAAAAATGCTTCCTGCTCAAAATTTGATTTTAAACCTTTGCCTCAAAACTACTTTTTTTTTTTAAATACTAAAATGAATATACAGGCATAGTTCAAGCACCAAAAGTGCACTTATACAACTTAAGTAATAATCAAGCCAGACCACATGATGACATAATTGGGATAAAACATTTCACTTAAAAAACCAAATTGGAATACCAAAATCTTATTCCAGACATTATCAAACACATCTTTAATGACAAAATGAGATTTTCAAAACAAATGGCACCTTACTGATGAAGCATTGTAGGAAGGTTTCAACTTTATTCATATATTAGCCACTACCATTGCCCCAAATCAACTCTTTGAAGACTCATACATGGCTCTAAGTAAAAAATTACAAGTTTAAAATCACATACTTTTTGAAACCCTAGAGCTTTCAAGCTGGAACTAAGAGCAGAGGCGGAACCAGGACTCGATGGTAGGGAGGGGGGCTGAAGCCTAAAAGTAAAACAAAAAATATAAAATATAAAAAATAATCAAATAAAATAATTATTTGAAATGAAGAATAATATGCTAATATAACACAAATACAAATATATGAGATTTTCAATAATTCAACTAATAAGAATACATTTGAAATTTGTATTTTTTTAAAACATGGTAAAATTGATCTCTCTCACTATAAACAACAAAACTATTGTTTATACAAAACTTTTGTTCTTTCACTCTAACATATATGGTACATTATAACATATGTATATATGTTATAATATATTTGTAAGGCTCATGATCAATTTAAACTTTTTAAAATTACTAAAATTTGTATATAAGATTTTTTTTATTAAAATTTTGAAATTCTAGTAACTTTTAAATTAAAAAATAAAATGGGGAAAAACAATGCATCGAGAGAGGGATTTGAATTTGGGTGAGTCAAAAAGTCATGCACTTTATGGGTAAATCCACTAACTACTCAAGCACAGCTACATTTTACACTTATATGTGTTCAAATATTATATTTTACATTAATTTAAGCATAGGGGTTTCGCCTCTGACTAAGAGGAACAATATCCTACAAATGTTTTATCTCCATCTATTCACTAATGCGAAAAGCAAAATATAACCTAAAATGGAGGGATTCCAAGCGCCATTGTGCTTCGATTGGGCCGGAACTAGGGTTAGAGACAGGCCTCTCGGCAATTACGCCCGCGGATGGATTGCGAGGGAAAGGGGAAAATGATAAACAGAAGTATGCGGTATACTGCGCCGATGGAACTGGTTAAGAATCACGTAGAATAAAATTGTAGATAAAATTGGCTAGTCATCTATTCGGATTGTGCCAAGTGGAAATCTAACGGTTGTTAAAGTGTAAATCTTGCTTGATTCCCGAAGCAGGTATTCCATGATCTTTTCCTTTCACATCTTGCACAGATGTGATTAAAAAACACGTGTCATGCTGTAATAAAAGAAGATAAATATTCTAAAACCTTATGAGATAAGCCCGTTGTTAAATGTGTAAAGTTGGAAAAAAAAACTTTTTTTTCCTTAACAAATAGACTACAAGCCCATTCAAAAGAAGTACGTGTAAGTACGACATTAATATATTTTTGCCCTCATTTTATATGAGCTTAAAATTGGATCTTTAGATCATCTCTAAAATAAATATTTTATATTAAAAATCTAATACTAATAAGTTATAAAACCGTTGATTTATTTAATAGCATTAAACTGTTTTTAATTTATTTTAAATCATATTTGATATATATTAGTTAAGATTTTGATTTTTTTAGTTGATTTATATTTTATATATTCTAAATCAAGATTTTATTAAGTTCTTCAAATATTTGTTAGCCTTTAAAATGCTCATTTAAGTAACGGTTGAAAATCTTCAAGATCATGTTAAAATTGTTTTAAAATAATAATAAAAAAAAAAGTTAAGTGCGAAAACTAAAAACCTACTTTAAAGATTTAAAAGCCAAGCAAAATAGCTAATGAGAAAAATCTTTGATTGTCAAATCAAATATAAAACACAAGGTAATCCCACAAACTCTACTAAAAAAAGCAATATTATTTTATTAATTAAATTTCATTGTAAAAATAAGTATTCATATTCCAAAGTCAAAATTTGGTACAAAGGCAGAAAAAAGTTGGGATTTCAACCAGGCAGCCTCACATGTCCATGCGTTTAAAGAAACATTGGAATAATCTTGCAATGATCCACATGCTCTGAATCTCTGATCCCACCACATGCTGTGTTTTGTCATGTGTTATCCCTTCTCAAATATGTTCAAATTTTACTTTGGTAAAAATAAACATTTAATTTATATTTTTGAGATAGCATCTATCTATTTTAATGTTTATCGAAATTAGTTTTTTGGGTAAATTACACAATTAGTCATTAAACTATCCACTAGTTCCTATTTTGGTCACTAAACAAAAAAAAATTCTATTTTGGTCACAAAACTTATGAATTGCTTTCAATTTGGTCACTGACACTAACGCCGTTAACGGCGATCTGATGTGGCTTAGCCATGTAAGCAGGCTTATCCACGTCAGCAAAGCTACTTTATTTTTGGCAAAGTTGAGGTGATCATTTGAACCTGAGATACTTAGAAGCTGAGAAGATGATGCTGAAGCTCTGAACACGGTGTCGGCGTGGTCTTCTTCTCATTGACTTGACACTAATCAATGCTCTAATCCATCTCCTCAACCGCTCAGACATGAAGTCCACAACCTTCAATAAATGCTATCTCTCGCCTTCCCTCTGCTTCTTCATTACTGTACAAGTTGGCAATGAGCAACCTTTGTCTATTTAAGGAGAAGTAATAGTATGGCTTTGAGGTATTGTACTCAGAGAAAGAGTACTAGCTAGTAGTGAGAGACATCATGGGTCTTTTCTTCATGAGAGGACTTCTTCCAGTATTGCTTCTTGGTCTTGTTCTTGTTTCTCGGTTGAGTGCTATTGCACTAGATGATTTTGATGGTGGTGGTGGTAGTGGTTTTGATGACCCTAGGTTTGGAGATAGGAGGTTTGGACATGGTGGCCGGCCATTTAAAGGTGACTGTCGCCGGAGCTTCCGGGGTTGTGAGGGTGGTGGTTTTGGAAGGAGGCCTGGTGGTGGTGGAGGAGTTGGACATGGAGGTAGAGTAGGAGGAGGAGCAGGTGGTGGACTTGGTGGAGGAGCAGGTGGTGGTGGTGGCTTTGGAGGTGAGGGGGAGGTGGTCTTAGTGGAGGTGGTGGAGCAGGTGGTGGCTTTGGAGGAGGCGGTGGTCATGGTGGAGGTTTAGGTGGGGGTATTGGTGGTGGTGCTGGTGGTGGTCATGGTGGAGGTATCGGTGGTGGTGGTGTTGCTGGTGGAGGTGGAGGTTTAGGTGGTGGTGTTGGTGGAGGCGGTGGTTTGGGAGGAGGTGGTGGTCTTGGTGGTGGAGCTGGTGGAGGTTTGGGTGGTGGTCATGGTGGAGGTTTAGGTGGTGGAGCTTTGCTAATGTGGCTTAAGTAGAACATACGTGGCTTAAGTAGCTTTGCTGACGTGGTTAAGCCTGCTGACATGGCTAAGCCACGTCAGATCGCCGTTAACGGCGTTGTCGTTAGTGACCAAATTGAAAGCAATTCATAAGTTTAGTGACCAAAATAGAATTTTTTTTTGTTTAGTGACCAAAATAGGAACTGGTGGATAGTTCAGTGACTAATTGTGTAATTTACCCTAGTTTTTTTATATAAATATAAGACAAACACCTTTTTTTAAAAAAAAAAATCAGAAATATATCGACATAAAATTAATATATGTACCTTAGGTTTTGGAGTTTAATCTTTGAATTATTCTAAAAATTAATACCTTATACAAAAAATCTGCTACCAACCTGAAACAAATACCCTACACAAATTACCTGCCATTAATAAGACAAAATATCGTTAATATTAATATTAGGCTTTTCCTTCCAATGATGTTTTTTACAGCAATTCTCAGTGAAGGAAAACACTTTTGCAAAGTTATGTAAAAATGCATCTCACTTGAATGCTTTTGCAAATTAACATAGTTTAAAATCTGAATAACAAACTGCACAAACACTTATCATGATCAAAGGCCAGATAACAGTGGTTCAAACTTAATAATCTATCATTTTAATATTCTTGTTTCTATAATCACTTTTTGTAAGCTAAATACTAAGCAATTTGTTGAGCTTGCACAAAAGTATGATTCAAGTGGTTTTATAAATAATTTGTTAAGCCTGCACAAACGAAGTGAGTTGAGAGGTCTATACAGCTTTATATCCAAAATCCACCTAGCCCAATTTTAGCAAAAAATAAAAATAAAAACAAGGATTTCCCACTTCATTAGAAAGAGAGATTTACCATTTAAACTTCTATGACTCGCCATTCTAATTCTCCATCATACACACAAATTCCAACAATTTCTTAACTAAATTAAAAACACTAAAAAAAAAAAGAAAAAAGAAAACAAGCTAGAATTTAATAAGCCAGTCGTACAGCTGCCACCCAAAGAGAGAACAACTAAATCAAGGACCCTCTCAAAGAAAAGGACAAGTAGAATAGAAGAAATGAATGCATCCAAGATCCCTCATTTACAGCACACACACACACAACTATTACCACTAATAGTCCACTGGTACTACCACCATTAAATACAATGCATGATGCATGTGACGCCATATATAATATAATATAATATATATATATATATATGAATAGTTAACAGAGAAAAACAGCTGCACATTCTGATTCTAAATTTACAAAAACTTCACCATTCACCACATGGGAGGGGTCCAGATGTACCTCTTTGATGCACCATCAAGGGCCTCAACGTGCTTCTTACCTCCTCCCTCCATCTTGCACTGTATCAAATGTAATTAATATATTATAGTTAATGGCAAGGAGAAGGGGAAAAATATCTATTTTCATACTTAAAAACAATATCATTATACTACTGAAATCCAAGGATTACTTATTAGTATTGTTTAAAGCCAAGCACATATTCCAAAAGATTCCACTAGTTATTAAAAGCTTCTTTGGAAATGGCGAGGTTTTTTCTTCAGCTTATATTTATCACTATTAACACTAAATTTCAAGAAAAAAAAAACTCCAACAACAAAGAAATGGTAAGTTCCAAATAATAACAATAACAAAAGACATTACTCTATGCTTTAAAAATGTAAATTATAACATATTTCTGTTACTTTGATCCCATCTAAAACTTATTCCCTCAATTCATTTTTATTTATCATAAATTCATATTTTTATTTTTTTTTAATCCGTCGTTTTTTAACATTAATAAATATTTATTTTTTTAAAAATTAAATATGATAAAAAAATACTATTCAACCCTCTTGTTAAAATTAAATAAAAAAAATTAAAAATATAAATTAAAAATAATTTTAAAAAATAATTAAATATTTATATAAAACAACTAAATTTTTTAGTCACGAAAGATAAAAAAGGGGACGGAGTGAGAGTTTAAGCATTGTTTTATTAAAAAAAAAAAATTTAAGCATTGATATACTCTGAACTAAAAAACTAACCTACACATAAACATTCAAACAAACATTTTTTTTTCAAATTAAACAAAATAAAGATCATCAATCCTATTATCCCTAATCAGTCAAATCACCAAACAATCATTGATAAAAATCCTAGAGCCATGAGTAACTGTTCAAATGCCTAATAAATTAAGCCAACAAAAAGACTCGCTCTTCATCATAAACTCTATTCAGATGTTACTCCATTCAGATGTGGGGAAAATTACTCCAAAAATCCCAAATTTAAACAAAAGAAAACAAAGGAAAACAAGTCACATCAGCAAAACTAATTTGAGAGAGGATGATATGCAAAAGAAAAAGACGCATGGAAAAAACTACTTGAGATTCCCTTGTCGCTACCCAGAAAGCGACGAAGTAGGTATTCAATCACACAAAGATGACGACGGCCCTGTCCATCAACCCAAATGACAGAACCGTTCCAGAACAATGGAAAGAGCTGTCGGGAATGGAAAAGCACATAGGAAAAAAATAAAGTAATAAGAAGCTTTACAAAACTTACCCGAACTTTACCTAAAGACCATTCAATGATGACCCCGCAGTTTCAGAATGGCAAGCTCTTGGATGTTGAGCTGGAAGTGAGGGCCTTGAAATGATCGGACGGCTCAAAATCACCGGGCAGGTTTGCACGGCGCACAATCCGCCACATGTTGCTTTGTAGACTTTGTTGCACCAGCTGGCGAACGGCACGTCTTTCCTCACTCATTCCCACTTCGATCTCGGCCGTTGATTTTGGATCTGATGGCGTTGATTTGATCGGGGCGGAAACGGATCCAAAGCCTTCGGAAACCTGTTTCCCTTTGTCGACGGTTAGGATTTCTAGCAAACGGGAAGCGCGTTTCTGGGCGAGTTGGGATCCGAGGAGGGTGAGCTCTAGGAGGGAGGAGATGACCCCCGATTGGATCATGGCCGTCCGATCGTTGTATCCCTTGTGAGCCATCACCATGAGAATATAAGCGGCTTTCTCTTGGCATGAAGGGGAATCGGACCAGTTGAGAACGTCAACGAGGATGGGAAACGCGTCCCTCGTGCGGCTCACGGCGCGCCGGCCATCGGAGACGGTGACGAGATTGGAGAGGATGGCGAGAGCGCGATCGCTGAACTCCATGTCGCCAATGGCGGCGAGGAGAGATTCGGCGAGGCCAGCGTCGATGAGGTTGGGGACGTTCGTGGGGGCGATGGAGAGATTGAAGAGGGCTCGGAGAGCGTCTTGCTTGGAAATGGAACTAGGGTTAGGGTGAGGGTTTTTGAACGCGTTTACTAAGAAGGGAATGGCGCCGGAGGAGCCGATGATGGGTTTGTTTGAGTCCAGAGCGCTGAGGCTGAGGAAGTTGGCAACAATGGCTTCAGAAATAGAAGGGGAGATCCCGGAGCTGAGCAGTGTAAGCATTTTGTGAATCGCTCCTGCCTTCACGATCGCCGCCTTGTTCCTGAAACCAAATCGAGAGCCTTAGTGAGGGAAATCGAAGTTGTGAATGTCAAAGAGATGAGAGAAAGAGAATGCTCACATGTCATTTCCGATCCCAAGGTTGGCGAGGGCGTAGAGAGTAGCGATCTGGACCTCAGGGTCGTCGGAATCGACCATCCCAACCAGAGGAGGAATTGATCCGAGCATCGCAAGCGTCTCCCTCGCTTCGGGATCATCCTTAGCCAGACGCCGGACGTCCATCGCCGCCGATCTCCTCCTATCGTGATCCTCCTCTTGTAGTCTCCTAACCACGTCCTTCAGCTCTTCTAGAACTTCAACTTTCCGCTTAAACTCTGCTTCCGTTTCCTCTGATCCGGACTCCGAAGCCTCGGCCATCAATAGCTCCGCAAGCCGCTCCGATCCATGCCTCCTCTTCGACTCCGACGATACCGGCGCCGGAGCTGGCGATGCCGCCGGCGAATGGCGTCGCTTCTGACGCGATATGCCACACATCATAGTTTCAAGGAGCTTACGTCGAAGCACTGCAGCGGAAAACAGAGGCCAAAGCCGGAACCCTCCATTCCCAGCAAGGGCTCCGACGTCGGCTCGCGCACACTTCGCCATCGGAGAATTGTCACATTGGCAGCTGAGAACACGATTGATCTTGAAAACGAGATACTTTTCCATGGCTTGCTGGAGAAGCCATTGCCGTACCGTCACCGCCGCCGCAACCTTTTCTCAAGGTACTCCCCCCTCTCTAGTCTCTGTTTATATAACGGAGCTCAGTTTCCCAGGGTCTTCTTCGCTTCTCTCTCTTGGCTTTTTTCTCCATACCCCCCTGTCGGTTTGGATAAGTTATGCAATTAAATAATTATAATTTCATAGGGGGTTCTATGGAAAGTAAGTACTAGTGCTAGTACACTATTAACATTAAATAATTTAAAATTTATATTAAAAACAAGATCTGGAAAAGAAGCGCCACTTCTTGGGAGGATGATTTATATATAGTTAAGACTGATTGAATAATTAATTAAGATTACATGGAAGGGTGTACTTACAAAAGATGGGGTTAGGAAAAGAAGCGCCAACTCTAGGGAGAAGCATGCGCCATTAACCATAAGGCCTTGATATCAGATAAATTACGGAGATTGCCACTGTAGAGATGTTATTGTGGGCCCGCTAATCAATGGTTATTATGGTTCGATGGTTTGGATCTCGAGGCATATGGTCATCAGTATCCTTCTCCTCGGATTCTCTGTTTGGGAATCGAATACAATGCGATTCACTTAGTAATTCCTCGAGATACGGTTTCAAGACCTGATCTTGAGGAGAGTGTGCGGTTGATACTAGAGCGATTCACTCGAAAAAGGTCTTTAATTCTGGCCGTTGGGTGACACGTGCGGGTTTATTAGCGAGATCCTGGCCGTAAATCGGTTCTTTAGTGGCGAGTAAAGCGAGGACGCAAAACGTACGACCATGACTGGTCATTAAAGAGGTCGGTTTAGAATAACCGCCAGATTTGGTCCAGCGTGGCCTATGCGATAAGTGATTGTGATTGGATCGTGCGGCAGGGACCGAGTCGTAGTGGAGGAATACAATAACCGGGACCGCACTGTAGTGCGCTCTTTGTTGTTGTAATGACGATAATACCCCTAATGTCGGTGGCATCGAATTCTCATTTAAGTATTGCGGCGATGTGAACCGTCCGATTGGTGAGACCGAAGTGATGGTGTGATGACTAATGCGGTGTGTTGGTGATCACGAGGGACTTTGGCTGGTAGTGTGAGTCAAAAGGGGCAGGGTGGGGCAGTGGTTGGTTTGACTAGGGTATTGTTGTTGGACTCTTTTATGCTTTGGTCCTTTCGCCATTGACAAATGGCCTCTTAAGGATCTGTTTGCGTTTTCTATGTTGTTCACTCATTTGACAGTATTCACATTGGTATGGTTTGATCTTGAGCATTGTGTTGCACATTAGTTATTGTAGTATTTTGTGGATTCTTGAAATACTTCATTAAACGCTGACATAATCACTGTAGGAAAACACCTCAATCATACATTTTGAAATTTCTAGGTTTTTGCTTTGCAGGTGAGGCTGGATACGTTTGGATTGGCTAACTTATTTTCTTGGGCAAAAGCCATTCTCTCGTGCCAGAAACTATTTGTGACACAATTTAATATTTGCTTTAGATTTTTAACAAAAGTATAGTATTTTTTTTTTTTTTTGAAGTTAACAATAAATACCTCCTGAAAAGATGTTTATGCATATGATCATTAAAACAATTTATACAAATAAAAATTTTTAAAATTATTTTTTAAAGTAAATATAATAATTTCCCAAAAAAAAATTAAAATCGTTTATCTTCTATTTTTTAAAGATATATAATTACGGCAACTGTTGTATTATTCACTCATTTGTGTTTTTAAATTTAATTTTATTTTAAAATTAAAATCCAAATAAAATCTCAATTCAAATGGTATAATCTTTAAACATATGATTTCACTGGATCGAATCCAGGCTCACCACCAAAATGACCAAAATCACGCTTATATAGAAGGGGAACACTCTTCCTTAAGAATTTTTAAACTAAATGTCGCTTGTATTATCTTGAAAATTTGGATGACAATTACTCCAGAAAATAATCAGCGTGAGTTAACATTTAGCAAATGTTAAAAGCATTGCATCAATTGCACAAACTCGAAAAAGACTGCAACTAAGATAAGACAACACCTTAAACCATAACATTAGTTTCAGCCGAGCGTAAAGTATTCATGTAATCACTTTATCATCTCAAGAAATCTGAGGGCCACCCTATACTAATATTAGAAGTCTCTAATAAAAATATGATAAAACAAAAAAAAAATTCAAATATATATAAATACACACAATTCAACATTTCCACCATCTTCATTCATTACTTGATCATTTATTTCCCCACAAATTACATAGAGCACAAGCCACATGCACACAATTGTTGACACCTTACTTGACCTTTTCAACCTTTTTTTCATTTTTTTTTCCGCAAACACCTAAACTGTCAGCCATTACCATTTCAGACGGAATCAAGAATATATCCACAAAAGACATACCAAAGCAGCATTTAACATAAAACCGGGCATCGCTTTTAACCAATTAAAGAGATCTATCTCCTGTGCATTATTTGTAGAATGGTTGCAGCGGCTCCCCCCCTCTGCCTCACCATCATTAAGGCTTTGCTTGGTTGAGGGTTTTTGGAGGTAAGGTAAAGGGAGGGTTGGGGAGGAACCATGCTTGGGGGGAGGGTTGGGGAGGGTTGGGAAGGGTTAGGGAGGTTTGGGGAGGTTTTAAAACCCCCACTTTTTCCAACATTCTCAACCCTCCAAATTGGAGGGTTGGGGAGGTTTTGGAGTGAGTATTTTTTATATATGACCAAAATGCCCTTATAGAATTCATAAAATTCCAACATATTTAAAGTTTCTATTTCCAATAATAATAATGATAATAATAATAATTAATAATAATTAATAATAATAATAATAATAATAACAAAATATTAATGATAAAAAAACAATAATAATAATAATAATAATAATGATGATGATAATAATAATAATAATAATAATAATATAAATAATAAAAAATACTAATAATTAATAAAAATAATAACCATAATTATTTTAACTATAATAATAATAATAATAATAATAAAAATAATGATAAAAATAGAGAATTATATAAATTGAAAAATATTACTTAATCTATTAATGATTTTGTTTAATTAATTTTATTAATGAAATTAAATATAATGGCATTGTCTTTTTTATTAATCATAAGGGTAATTTAGTAATATACCATGTAACCTTACCTCCACTAACCTCCCAACCAAACACCACAAGGTTTCAAAACCTCCAATTACCTTACCTTCCATCCAAGCAAAGCATGGTTCATAACCTTTCTTTACCTTCCTTTACCTTACCTTACCTTACTTTATGAAACCTCTCCTTACCTCGATCCAAGCAGAGCCTAAGTATCAGTTCTTACAAGGGCATATCAGCGTTTAACCACTTTAATGGGGGCACACAAGCAATTCTCTCAAACAAATAAGTAAACACCAAAAGAGATCATCTCCTTTGCATTACTTGTAGAATGGCAGCATAGACCTGCAGGCAAGCCATCCACCTTCCTCCCATTTCAGGTTTTGGTTTTTTGGAGGGTTAAAAGTAAAGGCTCAAAGAGATCATTGGTGCCAATTCAAAGGTCAAAGGCTCAATCAGATCCCGTTCAACATTTATTAAAAAAAAACAAAAAATAAAATCATCTTCGATCCCTCATTCATTCCTATGGCTGCAGAGGTCGCAGGCAAAAGAGAGCACTATTTCCAAATACAACCCTCCCCGGGTTCATCAGAAGATTTCAAGGATGCAAGTGAAAATGTATTCTTACTGGCAAAAATTTGCAAAATGATAAATAACAAAAATAAAAATAAAATATAGAGAACATACCTCTCTAACTCTCACCAGGAATGTGCGCTCAAAATTTGAGTTTATTTGTGTGAAAACGAAAAACTGTGCGGAACATCTAGGGCATCCAATCACCAAAACATTACTAAAATGAAATAGATAGGTATGAAAACTAGCGGATGTTGCCGAAGGAGATAGAATCTACAAAACAGAAACACAGCAGTGATATCAGAAATTACTAGAAGAACAAAGAGTGGAGAAAAAGGTAGAAGAGCAGCCCATATGCTAACATGTGCCTACACAAATCTCAAGGTCTGGTGTAGGATTCATTGGCTAGACGATTGTGAAGCCAGCTGAGAGAAGGTCAGGTAAGTATAATTGTCTCCGAATTCAAACTTGTAATTTTTACTTGCTAAACTTTACGTGTGCTAATAGATTTACAATGAAAATAGAATTACTTGGAGCTCTCACTATAATAGGGTCAGATCGAGAGTTTTCATCTTAAGATATGCTTACCATATAAATTAATTATTGCTTGGAAAGACACCTACCATGTAGCTTGATCCTTTTTTTCCCCTCCTTATCATTCAGCCAATACATCCAAAAGTCTACCACTTCCATCCTTGATTTCTGAAGATAATCGTATCCTTAGCTTGAGAATTGACACCATCATTTTGGTGCCAAAGCTGTAGGCAAATATGGGAACTTTAGATTAAAAAAAATAATAAATAGGTGATATAATGGAGGCTCAGAATCACCCACTAAATACAGCTAACAAGCTGACATACTCCAATGGCTGCAAACACTTGCCTCGCCATCTTTCAAGATCAAAGTGCATATGGTACACACATTAGGGTTTAGGATTGGGGTTTACGGCACGAGCATTTCCCATTCAACTTTTCAGGCAATATCATCACAGCCTCCTCAGATAAAAAGATGTTTTGCAAGCATGAGGAAATCCTACTACAGGCAAAACACCGACGATCCGACGATAAAGGTCGTGCATAAAAACATTACAGGAAATAAGCGCAAGAAAAAACATCTAGTAAAGATCATAACCATTTTAAAAGACTAATTTCAGTCACCAATGAAAATAGCAAATACCACAACCACCATCTATCAGCAAAATAAATAAATAAATAAAATTTATTATAAAAAAAAGTATTTATTCATAGAGCTTTCTATGATATATCATCTTGAGTGCGTGCACATTGTAGACCCTAATTACAATGTGTGTTAGCTAACCTCACATAGTAAATCCCTAGAGGTCATAAATCACCATCACTCACGTACCTCATAACCTGTCTACCCAAATGATTTGAAGTTCAAAAACCAATAGACAATATCAATGCATCTATATATGCCAATGATAATAGTACACAACAAAAAATCATTTAAATTATAAAATATAAGAACAAAAAAAAAAAATCATGTAGTAAATGTATCGTCTACCAGGCTATGGATTCTCCGTTTTCAAAGTCTGTAAACCATAAAATCACATATAACCTATGACCATTTAGTCTCATTTAAAACCAGATTTAGTACCAACATGACGAAAAACAAGCAAACACCTAAATAAAAACAAAGTCTCTCGAATACTCTTCGTCCTTAATAAAACCTAAATGTAGCAAGAATTCCAACCATAATAGAAATGACAAAGCAACCATTAAAAAACCCAACAAATATCAGCCTAGTTAGCCATTTAAAAAATTCTCAAACTATATAACGGGCAATACATTTCCAAACAAGCTACAATCGTATGAAGAAAATCCAGCTGACATTTGCAAAAAAAAATTTGCAAGCAAAGAACATTTTCATCTAATATTAATGCCGAAACAAAAAACAGATTACATGAAAATGACTAGTTGGCGGAGTGTGTCAATAAATTGTGTGCTTGACTAACAAGTATGTTTGAATATACAACATTAGGTGCCTGTGCCTGATACGATCAGCTAAAACCTTTACGATGGGGATAGTTTGTATGCATTTAACATGCACATACAAAATGACTCAAATTAATACCTTCATAGCAAAATTATCTTTGCTACATTAAAACCCAAATATCAAATAACAGCACAATGACAAAGTAGACCAAACACTGGGTAACATTTTAAAAAATAGATTGAAAAATAGGCAAAGAACCGAAAGCAATTACATATTCAAAAGAGAACTGACATGTGCAATTGAAGCATTTAAACATGGCTCAGATTCACTTGTTGTTTGGTCATAGAATTTCAACCAAACAGCGTAGCTCATGAAATTAACCAGCTCTCTGAAATGGAAGAGTTCCATAGGTTGCCTGCAAGGTAGCTGGCAATCCAAGCAAGCTTGAGATGATGTATACATGGCTAGCAGATACACCTTCAGCCACACAAAGATCACAAGGTGATTCACATCATCATCGCCAGTAGGGGTGTAAATGATACACTACTAGTCGCAAGCTACTCGAGTTCGATTCGGGGAAAGCTCAAACTTGACTCGCTTAGAGTCGAGCTCGAGCTCGAGTAGTCGAGCGAGCCTAGTTCGAGCATCTTAATACTTGACTCAAGTGCTCGCGAGCTTAATCGAGTAGTTGTATTTATGTGTATATATATTATATGTTAAGTTTGTTTTATATATATATAATTGAGTTCGAGCTCGAGCCCGAATTCGAGTATAAAATTATTTATGATCAAATCAAATTTATTAGCTATTATCGAGCTTAATCGAGCGAGCTCGAGTAGCTCGAATTATGTATCGAGTCGAGCTCAAGCTACATAAACAAAACTCGATCGAGTTCGAGCCGAGTATCAAGCACCGAGTTTTCAACCGAGCTCGAGTAGCTTGCTGCTCGGCTCGAACTCGATCGAGTAGCTTGCTGCTCGGCTCGAACTCGATCGATTACACCCTTAATCGCCAGCATGAAGGCAAACTTCTAACCCACATGGAAAGAACAAAACTGTTTTGTCCCACACGTTAAAGCCAAATTTTTTTAGCAAGCAAAAACTATCCTGCAGTTTGCAACTATTTCAAAAGAACGACAGCATCATAGTTTAGGCCTCCTTAACAAACATGTCTCTTCCAAGCACAAAGTTATCCAGCCGGAAAAACCAACCGATACATCCGTAGTAATATAATGATGCAGTGGTTGCCAGCAGACTGCAGATTAGCAGCTGGCCGTCCAAACTGCATCATTTCCATCATTTTAAGAAGAATATCTGAACCAACTAATAAATCACAGAAAAAATCAGAGCATCAAACAAACAAACAAACAAAGCCATTGATGGGGGCCATGTTGATCACTTCAAACTAGATATGCATGCAAAGTTTGAAGATGATCACGACCTCACTTAACAGAGCAATTAATAGTCCCAAATCATCCAAGTCATTAAATATGAATATGAATGTAGATATAACTCAAGGTCTCTCATCCAATCTTTTTGGTAATCTGCATAACATATTGTGTACGGTAAAAACATTATATCAGAGCTTGTTAATACATTCATTTGTCATACAGCTAAACTTTCATAATTACCAGGGGCAGCAAGTAATACCGACAAATTTCACAAACACTAAAAATAGAGGGAAAAAATGGCACAAACAAGTTCACAAAAGAAAAAAAAATAAAGGGGGCAATGAGTCAAACAACGTCCACTATTAAATCTTGCCAACATATTTTGGAATAAACAAGAAAACCAGTGCCTCTTTTGGAAAAATAGAAGTCACAAATACTCGCAACAAAAATAAAATAAGGCTCAGATTCACCTTTTGCAAGTCACCTGATTCCAACCAATTACCATAGCTCAACCAATGCATTGGCTCTCAGGTACATAAAGGTTGCAGGGGTTGCCAGCTAGGTAGCAACCCATCCAAGCTGCCAGGGCCATTTACATAACAGATACATCAACTTGGTCAGTAAAGCATCAATCACCTCCAAACATGCAAAAATTACATGCACTGGTGCTTAGATATCCTCATTGCCTCTAATGTGTGTATGTGTGTGTTCTCAAGTATACATGTGACAACGACCGAGGGCTAGAAGAACTATTTTTTTTTTGATAACTAGACAAGCACTCCCATTTAACTGATAGTACACAACAAAAACCTATTTAAATTATAAAAAATAAAAACAAAACAAACAAAAAATAATGTAGTTAATGTATCCTCTATCAGGCTACTCAATTCTCCGCTTTCAGAGTCTGTAAACAATAAAATCACATATAACCTAAGACCTTTTATTCTCGTTCAAAACCGGGCTTAGTACCAAAATGACAAGAAAATATCTACATAAAAACAAAGTCTGTCGAGTACTCTTCGTCATTAATAAAAACAAAACGCAGCCGGAATTCAATCGATTATGGAAATGACAGAGCATCCCTTCAAAATACCCAAGAAATTTCAGCCTAAATAGCCATTTAAAAAATCTTTACATATATGATGGGCAATACATTTCCATACAAGCTACAATCGGATTAATAAAATCACGCTGACATTTTCAAAAAAAATTTGTAAGCAAAGAACATTTTCATCTAATATTAATGTTGACACAGCAAAAAGATTGTAGGAAAATGACTAGATGGCTGAGTGTGCCCATGAATAGTGTGTTTAATTAACAAATATCTTTGAATATACAGCCCTACCTGCCTCATATGATCAGTTAAACATTTATGATCGTAATATTTTGTATGCATTTAACATACACACACAAAATGCCTCACAAATTAATACCTTCATAGCAATTTCCAATGCTACATTAATAGCCAAATAACAAATAACAGCAAAATGACAAAGTAGAGAAGACACTGGGTAACATTTTAAAAAACAGATTATATCATACTGCAAAGACAACAGAAACCAGGAACATTTTTTGAAACAGATTGAAAAATAGAGAAACAACCGAAAGCAGTTACATTCTCAAAAGAGAACTGATGTGCAACTGAAACATTAAAATATGGCTCAGATTCACTTCCGTTTGGTCATAAAATTTCAACCAACGCCATAGCCCCACAAATTCACCAGCTCTCTGAAATGGAATACTTCCATAGGTTGCCTGCAAGGTAGCTGCCAATACAAGCTAGCCTGCAATTACCATCACACAAGAGAGATGATGTATATATGGCTAGCGGATACAACTGTAACCACACAAATATCACAAGGTGATTCATATCATTATCGCCAGCATGAAGGCAAAGTTCTAATCCACATTGAAAGAATAAAACTACTTTGTCCCACACTCCTCAGCCAAATTTTTTTAGCAAGCAAAAACTAACCAGCAGTTTGCAACTATTTCAAAAGAACAAGGGCATCATACTTTAGGCCTCCTTAACCAACATGCCTCTTCAAGGCACAAAAGTCATCTAGCAAGAATAACCAACCAATACATCTGCAGTAATATAATGATGCAGTGGTTGCCAGCAGACTGCAGATTAGCAGCTGGCCGTCCAAACTGCATCATTTCCATCATTTTAAGAAGAATATCTGAACCAACTAATAAATCACAAAGAAAATCAGAGCATCAAACAAACAAACAAACAAAGCCATTGATGGGGGCCATGTTGATCACTTCAAACTAGATATACATGCAAAGTTTGAAGTTGATCACGACCTCACTTAACAGAGCAATTAATAGTCCCAAATCGGCCAAGTCATTAAATATGAATATGAATGTAGATATAACTCAAAGTCTCTTATCCAATCTTTTTGGTAATCTGCATAACATATTGTGTACGGTAAAAACATTATATCAGAGCTTGTTAATACATTCATTTGTCATACGGCTAAACTTTCATAATTACCAGGGGCAGCAAGTAATACCGACAAATTTCACAAACACTAAAAATAGAGGGAAAAAATGGCACAAACAAGTTCCCAAATAAATAAAAATAAAAAAGGCAAAGGGCCAAACACCGTCCACTACTAAATCTTGCCAACAAATTTTGAAATAAACAAGAAAACAAGTGCCTCTTTTTGAAAAACAAAAGTCACAAATACTTGCAACAAAAGTAAAGCAAGGCTCATATTCGAATTCTACAAGTTATCTGATTCCAACCAGTTACCATAGCTCAACCAATGCATTGGCTCTCAGCTACGTAAAGGTTGCAGCAATTGCCAGCAAGGCAGCTGGCCATCCAGCTGTGGGGCCATTTACATAACAGAGAGAACAACTTGGTCAAGAGGGGCAGTCAGTAAAGCATCAATCACCTCCAAACATGCAAAAATTACATGCATTGGTGATGACCATATCCTCATTGCCTCTAATATATGTGTGTTTGTATTCTCAAGTATGCACGTGACAGTGAGTGAGAGCTACCAGTTTTTTTATTTTTTTTATTTTTTTGACATATAGGAGACAAGCACTCCCCATTTAACTAAATTCAAGGACATGCACAGACGTGGAGCACAACCGCGAGCTCAACAAACCCCTACGCTCTCACCTTATTATCAACTAATTTTTATCAAAAAACAAAATTCATCAAGCCAAAAAATAATCTGAACTTCAGAAGATTTAAATATAAAAGGAATTGTAAGGCTCAGAACCACCTTTCAATATCAGTCATATGTTGGTCATTATCACAAAGGATAGAAAATAATAATAATAATAATAATAATAATAAGAAGAAGAAGAAGAAGATGAATTGCCAACATACTGAAATCCCTTAGCAATATATGGCTGCAGGTCAACACAATCCGCCCCACCATAATTGGCATAGGGTTGTTCATCACAGCCTCTAGGACATAAAGATTTAAACATATTTAAGTCCTATAGAAGGACTTGACAACAATAGAATATAATTCATTCAATCCAGAAAAAGAACAATAACAGAAATTACCACAAATAGGCCGTAAAAAAGGTTCGAAATAACAAGAATGACTACAACCCACGACCTTCTTGATTTATTGACACCATGTTTCTTGTGCAGAGTATTCATGCCTTGCCAAGGAAGTAAATTCAAACCTCAACTCACGCAAAGTCAGAACCCAGTTGCCTCGCCATGGGGCAAAATAATAATAATAATAATAATAATAAAGAATTCACCTTCTAACCACCTTCAAATCAAAAGATGGTAACTATTTCCCTCGCCAAGTGAGAGATTGGACAAAATATAATAATAATAATAATAATAATAAAATGAGGGATTGGAGGATGAATTCTCTCTCACAATGGCCAGTGGCATATCCACCTTATAAAAACTAAATAAATAAATAAATAAGAAGCCTAAAGGGTTCATAGCCCAACATTATTGCCCCATCGTAAAAAGGTTAAGGGTGGGATGTTCAAGGATCCCGACTTCAAAGATGGAAACAGTCCGCATGCCACACTTGTCAAAAATAAATAAATAAATAAATAAGGAAAGGAAAAATAATTAGCCCAACAAAGGGACCATCTCCATCACTTTTGTTGTCAAATGGCTGCAGTGGCTGCACGCTAACAGCAGACCATCCGCTTGCGGCCTGCCTCACCATTCCAGTATAAGTTTTTGTTGTCGAAGTGGTAGGGTATATTTAAGAGGTTGCGAACAACAAAGAGAGCACCTTTTCCGAATATAGCAATTGAAGAGCAGATTATTTCAAGGGGATAAGTGAAAATGTACTGTTTTTAGCGAAAAGGTCGAGGGTTCAACCACAACAAGAAAGTGGCAACTCAAGGTTTGATTGAAGAATTGTGGCTTATCCACATTTCTAAAAACGAATGATGAATAATAAAAACAAAATAGCAAGCAACCATACCTTTCTCACCATAAGAAGGAACCCTGGAAATAGAATTTTAGACTCTTTGGGAAAAACAAAAACGTTGTGGGACATCTATGACGTAAACTGCAAGGTCTCTAAAAAGTAGCAATGAAAAATAACAAACCTCACCAAAGATGAAAATAGAAAAGACAGGATGGCGAGCAAAATATAAAGACAGTGCCCACAAATCGAGAGGTCTGGCATGGCATTCACCTGCTAGACTTCAGTGAAACCAGCTATAAAGAGGTTCAGTAAGCATACCAGTCACCAAACCCAACTAATGTGGTTGATTATACAAACACATATAATGACCTTTTATTTTTTTATTTTTTTGTTTATTTTTACTTTTCCTTTAATAAGTTTTGTGAAATACTTTTAATTCAATAATACCTAATAGAGTAATAATTACAAGCACTTTCAAAATTGAACACTCTCAATCAAATGTGTTTTCAAATTTGAGATCAAAAGAGCATTTAACTAATATTAATTTAAAAAAATAACGGAAAATTAAGGTAACCCCGGATTTTAGCTTGATCAAACTTTTTTTTTCTTTTATCAGACAACAAATACGAAACCCTACCACATCCACCATTGGCTTCGATGCTTATCCAAATCCTAGCCCAGGGGACAACACTACCTCCAGATATCCATGGGTCTAGCAGTCTAGGTATACAACATACGAACCATTGATTAAAAACAATCGTAAAAAAAACAATACTAACAAAAAATCAATATAAGTGACGCTAATTGATTAAAATAATGCTTTTTTTTTTAACTATTTTCCAAAATGCGCATTTCTGTAATTATTTACGGAAATGCGCATTTTACTTTTTTTTATTATTTTTTTAAACTAACGGTCCCACTGTATTTTTATTAATATTTAAATTTAATTTTTTTCAAACTAACGGTCCCTCTGATTAATTAAAAAAAATAAAATTTAAATATTAAAAAAATACAATGGGACTGTTAGTTAAAAAATAATAATAATAAAATATAAAATGCACATTTCGTAAATAATTATGGAAATGCGCATTTTGGGAAATAATTTAAAAAAAACATTATTTTAATCAATTAACCTAGAGTTGAGGCTCAAAATCAACCATTAACCTCAGCTAGTGAGCAGAACATGCTCCGATGGCTACAAATGCTTGCCTCGCCATCTCTAGAGATCACAGTGCATATGGTTATTTATTTATTGATTTATTTATTTATTTATGCATTTATTATTATTATTATTATTATTATTATTATTGACAAATAGGCAACAAATGCTACCCACTTAAGGGACAAGCAAATACGGAAGTACACTAGTTACGGTGGCTTAAAGAACACCAGGTACAAAGCATACGGTTTATACACTTGGGTTATATCATCATAGCCTCCTCATATGAATAGATATTGGCCCATAAGAGTAAACCCTTCTATAGTGAACACTAAAATGATCAAGCTTGAGCACAAAAATATTGCAAGAAATAAGGGCAAGAGAAAAAAAAAACTCTAACAAAAATATAACCACTTGGAAAGACTAGATTCAACAATGTGAATTTTGTTCAAACTCTACACTCTATTAATTAGCAACCAGGAGCCATTGTTTCAAAATTTCACAAAAAACTCAAACACTAACCAACCATTTGCAAACACTCAGTTATAGGCTCATAAAAAACTCAATTATGTTCACTTAGGGGCAACTGACAGAATCCAAGCACCAAACTAAAACTGAAAGACCATGACAAACTTGTTTTGACAAAAAGAAGTTGAAAAGATTTGACAGCAACCACCAACCATAATTGAGGACTAAAACTAACAAGATAATTATTTAAAAAAAAAACACCAGCCAAGCCCAGCATTTTAAAGCGTCACCTTCTGTGGTCGTTTATCTAAGAAATGCAAATAGCATGAACTGTGAAAACAAACAACAATATCATGCATACAAAAATGATACTAGCTTAATGAAGCCAAAAACATTTCCTAAAGCAACAATTTGAGAAGGAATAAAGAGCGTTGAGACATCTTCTACCAAACTAAATACACCAACAACATGTAGAGGCCTTTGAGAAAATATGAATTATGCCATCCATCTACCCACTGCATGTCATCCAACCAAAAGACGAGCTAGAGCAAGACCAAGTTCTAATTCATGAAAAGTGTTCTTTCCGAGGATTCAAGATGGAAATTCTAAATGTAAAGAAAACCTCAAGATTAACTGTAAGATCTAACATAATTATAGACTTCTAATCTACCATTTCATGCTTCGCAGAGAATCACTAGCATCATATGATCAGACATGAAAACCAAAACCAAGTTGCAGCCATATATGTTCTTCACCTGATACGCTACTCTTCCGAAAAGAAAATGGAGGCTCAGAATATATAATACGCAAAATCCCCATAATCACACTTCTGCAATGCCAATAATTATTTCAGCACCCGTGGAAACAAAACTTCAGATGATGTCAAGACAACCAAAATGAACAGGCTTAGAACCGCTATTAAATATGAGCCCTACAACGGCCATCAACACAAATAAAAGAAGAAAAAGAAGAAGATTCAACATATGAAAATCTCATAACAACATAAAAAAAAAAAAAAAAAAAAAAAAAAAAAAAAAAAAAAAAAACAAGTCATAATTACCTGCTCCGCCCCAAGCTGCCATTAAAAAAATATCAAATACTGACAGGTAAGGCATAAAGTAAAATATCAAATAAAAATAAACACTAACAAATAAAATAAAAACACACTAGAGTGCAACAAAAGATATCAATAACTAAAGTAAGAAAGTAGGGCTCGCTGGTATATATGTGGCAAACAATAAATAATAAAAATCAAATTAGGGCACCTATTTACCTCACTGTTGCCAAATCCAAACGAAAAGATAAGAACTAACAAACCTCGCCGCAGATGAAGGAGATGGATAGGGTTTAAGGGAAAAAGGAAGGCTTCGCAGAGATCGACGGGGTTTCAAGGGCATTCACAGACCTCACTGTCGCGAGATCGAAAGAAAGGGGAAGAGAAACAACACCGAAGCCTCCAGTGATAACTCCAAGAGACGGTTAGATGACGAAGGGGGAAACAACAAAGCATCGTGGTTTGCGTTCAACGGGACATATATAGAGAGAAAGAAAAAAGGGACGCGGTAATGGAATGGGACCATTGGGAACGTTCTCACGCTAATAAAATAAAAAAAACAATTATGATAAATTAATTGTCATATTTTTAAAATTAAGTAGGTTTTTGGATTTTAGAATAAAAAGGTTTAATTCCATTTAAGTGCGAAAAAATTTAATTTTGGACGATTATGGAATTTATATTATTATTAAAAATAGAAAAAATTACTTATATGTCCCTACAAAATTATATTTTTTTCTCTGCTGTCCTTTTGATATTTTCACTTCCTCTTTTTTACGCAATGTCTTTTTCGATCCTGCCGTAACATCTATTACTCGTTTTCTTTATAATAACAGAAATGCCCCTTTTTTTTTCATGTACTTCATCTTCATCTTCTATCTCTTCTTCTTCTTTTCGTCGTTGTTCTTCTTCTTTGCCTCCCTTTTTTCTGTTGATCAAGTAAGTAACATCTCCATTTAGTCTTGTTATTTTTTTGTCACTTTGTTCCTATAGTTCAGATTTGTCAGGGTATAGTTTTGCTGCTTTGTTCCTGTGTTTGTTTTTGTGCCACTCGGAACGTCTCATCGTTTCTTTTTGTTGAAAACCCAACAAATACACACAAAAATCATACAATAACAATCTACAAAAACTCAGGCGATTTCTCCTTACTTTTTGGCTTAGTTTTGGCTTGCAGAAGGTTCACAAGTTTGTAGGAACTTCATATAATACACAAATAATACACAAAAAAGAGGATATTTTACACATGAAAAAATATATATTACACAAAAAAACTCAAAAACCCCAAATAATACTCAGGGAAGCCTGAAACCCATTATCATTCTAAAAACCATTGAAAGTTGGATTCTATACAGGAAACCCAACAAAATACACATGAAAAGACACACAATAACAATCTGTAGAAACTCAGGCGATTTCTTCTTAACTTTTCGCTTGGATTTTGGCTTGCAGAAAAGCTCACGAGTTTGTGGGAACTTCAGTCGAAAGCCAAGAGTATGAAGAGAACTCCAGTTGGCAACATCTCTAAAAAAAATCGTCAGCGAAAAAAGAATGAGAAGAAGAATGATTTCTATTGCGATAACGCTTATAAGAATAAGACCAAGAGCCACTTAGGCAGTTTTGGGCAGTGCAATTTCCAACCATTGGGTTGTTTCCAAAGCTATTTGAGGGTATTTTCACCATTTTCCAACCTCCGAATTTGGAAGTTAAACAAAGGGAAAATAGGTCATATCCACGGGCACTCAACTACACAGTAACCTCTGTTACTAGCATCTGGACTTGATGGGGATTTTATTGAAAATGAGGGACTTCTAAGGGATATGCAAACTTCAAGGGTTTTTCAAGGCATGCACAAACTATAAAAGTGACTTATAGGTAATTATCTGTTAAAAATATATTCCCTCTATTTGTTTTTTTACTTGTGAGGTTTTGGAGCTCTTCTTTTTTCTTTTCTACTTATCACATTAGAAATTATGTGCATTATTAAATATTTTTTTATAAATTTAAGCATTAAATCATATACTTTACTTAATGGAGTTTTAAATACGGGTAGTTTTAAAAAGTAATAGATTTTTTTTATATAAAATATAGGTAACCAACTAACTTTAACCAAATTTTCTTAATCGGTGTGAATTAGGTAAATGTGAAAAGTAAAAAAAAGGGAAAGAGTATATTACGGTGTTAATTTAATTTTTTTAATCATGTTTTGATCGTGTATATATAATGTCTATTGTGTATACATATATACACACACTATAAATATACTTGACAGTACCTATGTTTTTAGATAATAAAAAAACCAGAGTAAAACTATTTTTATAATAATTAAATAGTAATTTGTCATTTGTATTAATAAAAATCATAATTATTGTATATCAATTATTCTAATAACAAAATAATGACAATAACAATCCAATTTGAGATAGGAATGAATCAGCACTCTGCTTTTGCAAGGGTGGTAAAAACAATCCTAGTTTTAATTTTGGATACAAAATGGCAAAGATTCTTATGGCTGGCCCATCTCATATGGCCCGGCCCGCTTAGTCACACAAGCTTTGAGATTCGGAGTTCACAATCAAAGAGTAAATTGATTCATCCGAAACCTTGGGGCATTCCACGCAATTCCCTTCTCTGCTCTTCATCGCCGGAGAAGCAACCCAGCAATGGTACTCTTCCATCTTTCCTTTAGATCTAGGTCCGAGCTCTCGAATTCGATTGAATTCTACTTGAATTCGTTCAATTTTTCTCCGCGATTTGGCTGATCGGCAATTTCTTTACAATTACTCTGTTCTATTTCAAATTTGCTCGTTGATTTGTGCCCATTTGTTCATTTTGTTTTGAGTTGTTATTTCTGTAAAAAATTATATAATTTTTCCTGTATGTTTGATGAATTCCATTTCTAAGGATGCATCTTCAAGTGATAATCATGAATTGCTGTGATTTTTAATGAAATGGAGTTTTGTGGATTCAATTGAAAGCCTGATTGGTTTTTTGTGGATTGTATTGTATAGAAGGTTAAGAATTTGTGAGGTTGTTGGAGAATTCTTTGTCCCTGAATGTTGGTGTTCATTTCATCCCTGGTAATCAATCTAGGGTTCCTGGTTCTGCTGGTTTTCTCCCATGTTTAGTAAATTGAATGTTTAAATTAGTTTAAGCAATTTTTTTTTTTAATCTTGATCTTGACTTCCTTGGTGTTTCATTTACATTTATGAGCAGAAATCCTGTAAATACACCGGTTGAGTGATTAACTGGAGAATTTAGTCTGGAGAAGTGGTTGCTTGGGTTTATAGTGGGCTCAGCTTCGTTGCATTTCTTTTTATAAGTGGCTGACCATAATTCAGGTTGGGCCCTTTCATAGCTTCAACATCAAGTGTACCAAATTTGCGATGTTTGCCAATGCAGTTTAGGCTTTTTGTTAGTTCGTTGCTATTTGTTGTTTAGTTGGGATGATTAGTAGAGTGTGCTTTTGGGTTTTAGGTGATGAAGGAGCAGATTTATGGAGAAATCATGAATGATAATGAAATGTTTCTCTCATCTACCTGAGATTCTGTGTCAACCCTAGATCATTCCACTATCTGCAAGGTCGGCAAAAAAGTTGAATAGCCAGAGTGATTAAGATCTTCTGTGAAAAATAGGTTCACGATAAAAGTGCAACCAAGATGATGGCCGAACTTGTTTATAAATGATGTTAAAGAGCCATGATTGTCTTCTTCCTGATGTCTTCTTCATGTGAAGTGGAGATATGGAGGAATTTTAAAATTAATGGAGTTAAGATAGGGCAACTCTTGAAGAGGGGGCAACTCTTGTTGCTTGGCCTAGTGGGAATGCATGCGTTAGCAGTTGTACTGCATAAAGCCTCTTGATGAAATGAAAACTCTTTTTTTGGATCTATCGGGCAACATGTAGCAGATAGAGTTCTCATCACTCAACAGTCAAGATAAATATAAGGTTTGCATCACATTAAATTATTTAGGAAGCTGAAAGCAAAGTTTTGTCTTCTGAAAGATCAAATCCTCACAGATGACTATAGTCTGAATTGCACTGCTCATGGATCATTGTGCATGATTTTGCTTAAGGAAGGATGGGAATGATGAATTTTTTTTCCTAATGCATTGTTTCTAGAGCATTTTCAAAACTCTTAACATGCTAAAAGTATGACGAGAGAAGATTTATGAATTTAGCTCATGATTTTTTATGTTACCTTAAGTATTGGACTCCAATAGATTATTTTTACGGCTCCAGTTGAGTGAATGCGACATATTTCTGGAAGCTCACTGGTTGTCTATGATCAGGTTGGTTGCCAAAGACTAATGCCCAGGTAGGTGAAGATGGTGAACATTTTGTCTGAGACGGGAGTTGTTCATCCCAAGTTTTACGGCTTGCAATTTTGTGCATTGGCAGCTAAGTAATTGCTTTTATTGGTTGATTCCTTGATATCCAAAGGCTATGGAAGTTGCGTGTAGTTTGTTTGAAAATCCTTAGAGCCGTAAGAAACTAGAATTTTGGGGAAAAGGAAAGACAAAAGTAAAAAACTTTGCTCTGGATGGAGAAGATAAACATTTGGAGTGTGTTGAGTATGAAAAATAAGCTGTAGTTGTAGTCATAAGCTTAATTTCTTAAAATGATCCATCTCCCTGCAGATTTATGTTTTAATTGCATCAATTTTTCCATACTTGTTAACTTGATGTTTTGTTGGTATGGCAGGTGTATCATTCTAGTTTTGTTGATGAAGAGGGAATCACCAAAGCTTGTGGCTGCCCTCTTCTTCCCCTGAAGAGTCATATCAAGGGTCCTGCTCCAGTCTCTGAGCAAGGTGATCAAGTTTCTGCCATGGTATCTGAACTTCACACCCCTTTCCATCCATTTCTCACTTGTCCGATATCTGGGTTGTGTATGTTTTTTCAGACAAAGTTGACATTGTTGATGAAGCAATATCATTCTTTCGAGCAAACGTCTTCTTCAGAAACTTCAACATTCAAAGTTCCGCTGACAAGCTTCTCATTTATTTAACATTTTACATTAATGTGGCATTGAAACGGCTCGAGGGCTGCAGAACTTTAGCTGTCGGAACCAAGGCGATTATTAACTTAGGTCTTGAGAATGTTCCTGTGCCGGGAGAAGCTGGCTTTCCTTTTGGTGGCCTGTTCTCCCTCCCTCAATCTCAGGAAGAAGCAGGTTTCTCTTTTACTCCTCAGACTTATAGCTAAATGTTCATGTTGTGATCTTGCTATCAATGTCTCGTTTTCAAGGAAAATAAATTGATCACCTTTGCTAAGATGTCTTGGCGTTTTTTTTCTTCTCATAAAAACAGAGATATTCAGGAATTACCTGAAGCAGATAAGGGAAGAAACAAGTGGGAGATTGCTCAGCTGTGCTTACAGGCCCAATGGCACTCCAAACAAATGGTGGTTGGCATTTGCAAAGAGGAAGTTCATGAACACCATTGTTCCTCAGTAGTTCACTTTGCTGCTCATTGAACAAAGTACAGCTTGACTTCATTGATCATCAGGTATGTATTATTAGAATGCTTTCTACTTGTACTGTTCTTCTTGCGTGGTCTCTAATTATTTCCTTCATATATATGTTTAAAGAGCGTGTCGATGTATCAAGTCATTGGTTTAAATTCTCATATATATTTTTAAGCATATCCTTTTCACTTTCTGTGTTGATAAAATTACCCTCAATTTTTACAGTTCACTTGTTTTCTGCTTCTTGCTTAGGTTAAAACTGCAAAAAAGTTTGTCTTTCTTTTTTCCTGTTGAAACCAATATTTTATGATAGGAAAGTTTGATGCAAAGTAATACTAAATATTGCCATTTGATGCAAATTGGACCATGAAATGCAATGATGAGTTATCATGAGATGCGTTTTGGACCAGGTCTTAATTTTGCTTAAGGTGAACGTTATTAAGTAGGTCTTGAGATATCATCCACATGATATTATCGTACAATATAAGTTATTAACGTACATGCTCTTCCTCGTCACCACAATGTTACATCAACATCTTCCAACTTTTGGAAATATACTTTGGAAATAAATAAAATAATGGGAATTTGGGTGAGGAAAATAAAACATAAATTTTAAATTATAAAAACTGGCTTTGCCCCAAAGTACAAACTCTATTATTATATGGAGCATGCTATTGTACACCGAGTAAATTTATAATTAGAGTCTGTGTAGTAAAAGAGTGATGTGTGTATATATAATATTTCAAAGATATCTTCATTAAAGTAAATTGAGATAATGAATATAGAAGATTAAATCATTTTTACTGACTGGTTGAACATTATTCTCAAGTGGAATTAAGGAGCATCTTGTTAAATGATTGTGCTTCTTATATGTTTGTTTAGCATGGATGGGTAGAGTATTGGCGAATGATTGTTAGGAAACTAGTGAGGAAATTAGTAATCAATATTTAAGTGAGAAATTTGACTCTCTTTTTTTTTTAACCAATTATTTAAAGAACAAATTGATATGTCTTTTTCATAACAATCACTCTTGTGAATAAAATAATTCCAAGCAAAGTGGTACCTGGATATTTGATTTTGACTTTGGGCAGTCAGCCAAGCCAAAGGACAATTAGACTGACCTGGGGTGCATGGATCCGGTCAATTAGGTAGCCCAAATTGACTAATGTTCTGTAAGGTTCTTAGAGCTTTCATTGTTGATGCATTGTTGACCAGTTTAGGCTATAGATTTACATATTGACCTTTTATAAAATCTCATAATTTTTTTTTACAAAGTGGATAAATCACAAATCTCAAAATTAAATATACATGTCTACTCTCTTATATAAGTTGTTAAAAAAAATAATAAATATATATATATATATATATATATATATATATATATATTTTAATCTGTTTGTTTAAGTTTAGAGGTATCTTATTATATATTCACCTTAGATTCTTTGCTATTAAAAATATAAAAATTAAGTCACCTTCATAGATGATAGATACACAGGAATGTTAATGTTTCTTAGAAATATCCAAGTAGTATAATTTTTGGAAAAACTAATTATCCATTTTCAAAGAGTTACTTATATATATATATATATATATATATAATCAATCAATAAGAAGTTTGGTTTATGAAGGTGTGAAATGATTTCAATTTTTAGTGGGGTGCTTGTGCAAAAAACATATTGAAGAAACAAAAACGTGAAACTCACGTCGTCGTTCGTGATAAACGCTTCTTTTATTCTTGGTCAGCGTCAACTGTCACTCGCTTTAAAATATATATATATAATACAAATGCATGAATTACTTTAATTATCACAATTATATGCTAAATGCTCACTTATAAATAATATTAAAAGTTTAGAGCCAACACTTGCTCAGACAGTGATAAAAAGCACTTGACAATGTATTTATGTATTGGTTCATTGGTTCCAGTATTATAAAACACTGTTTGTTTACTATTTGCTAAATTCTAACGTGGGTTTTTATAAAATTAAATTAATTATATTTTGAACTCCGCTAAAGTTGTATGATAGATATTTATTATTATAAGATTATAGTTCATGATGTATTATCCTACATAGTTCATGATGTATTCTACATATATGTGAATTCTTATTGTATCATAAAATTGATGTGTTTTTATACTTATTTTTTGTTTTTTTTCAATATCACATATAATAAAACCTCACTAATGCAGTGAGCATGTCAAATATAATTCTTTTTTCCTATATATATATATATATATATATATATATATATAACCTTGTGAAATTGTAATATTATGATAACCACTCACAAAAAGATGAAAGTCGTTATATATAACCTTGTGAAATTGTAATATTATGATAACCACTCACAAAAAGATGAAAGTCGTTTACTAGGACATGACTAGATATCATCAATAAAACAAAAACAATCATTTTCCTTATGCACCGTACTATGGAAAACCAATGACTTTGTTTTATTCATCAAACCAGAGGAATCATAAAATTGGAGCGTATGCCTGCAAACGTCACTTTGTTTTTTCATTTATTTATTTAAATTTTATTATTTTTTCTTTTATAAATGTCTGATTTCTTTATAACTATTCTATATATATTTATCCTAAATTCTAATAGTGAAAATATATGTAAAAAAACACATTTTAAAAATTATCGATAATAGTCCCATTTTTTTTTTACCATATACGAAAATGGAATCATTTTTTGAAAGATATACAATTAATATTTATGCTTTGTGAAGTATTATTAAAATTCATATGATTTCTCCTTTTTCCAGTTTATGTATGAGAAAAACTTAAATTATTAAATTTAAAAGCCATGTGAATTCGGTGTTGATAACAGAATTTGTAGCTTTGAAACTATTATTTTGGTAATGAAGAAAACAAATATATATATATATTCCCCCTCTTAATAGGAGTTTTTTAATAAAGTTGAAAAGTGAGATTTTTTTAATAATTTTTTTGGCACTAAACTAATAATGCAGAGCATTATTTATAAATTTTCTAATATTATTTGTCATTATTTTGTTAATTATTTGAGTACTTCTGTTTCAAAGGAAGACACATCATAGATGCAAACATTATATAAAAAACTCTTTATTTTTAAATATATAAATCATACATCCTCAAGAAGCCCTGAATTGTTGCAATTATGTGGGTCTTGTATGTTGGGTGCATTGTATGAATCTAGCTTCTGCATGTTAAATTTATCAAACTCCATTAATTTTATTTATTTATTTTTCTTTTCATTTTACAAGATCCATGTCTATATAAAAAAGATTTTTTTAAAATACAAGTCATATATTTTAATCATAAATAATTAAACAAGTTTTTTTTCATAGGTGAAGAGGTTCAATTTTAAAATATATTAATCTGATTCCCGTGGAAAGTTGCAGTCAATTTAACTCAAAAAAAAAAATTTTACTCAATTTTTTATCAAGCATATATATAAAATTATAAAGAAAATCTCAAGGCAAGTGTTATTTTCAAACTCACAAATAACTCCAAGAACTTTACACCAATAAAATATAATTAAAAATAAACCGAGGGTCCTTTGTGCAATTCAACACAAAAATAAAAATAAAAAATAAAAAAAAGCCAAAAATCAAGGGGCCAAAAAGCTAAATAAAAATCCCCCTCCTCCCACGTCTTATGTCGGCTTCCCCAACGAAAAGTGGACCCCACTGCTCCTCCCCATAAATCTCCATTGTCGAATTTATCCACGTGTCACAATCTCGATGGATGTCATGAGAACCATGTAAAAGTCCAACACGTAATCCATCCGTCGGTAGCCTTATCCGGTTCCGATGGCACAGCATACCGCGTTCTATTGTTATGTTTTTTTTATCCCTCTCTCTTTCTTTTCCTCCTCAAATCGCATTTCCTCATCGTCCCAATTCGAAACCCTCGATGGGCGTTCGCGGAGAACCCCGTCTTTGACCCTAATTTTCCCCAAATCGAAGCCTAGATCTGCTCGGAGTCCCTCTTTTCAGGTTAGATCTCGAATTTCTCTATAGATCTATGGCGAATTTGATGTTTGAATCGTGTTTTTAGGGTTTGTGTGGCGATTTCGATGGGGATTTGATAAGGGGAGTGTTGATCTTTTTTTCCAGATTGGAAGTTCTAGGGTTTGTTTGCTTTTTTTCGTTGATTTATGTGGCGATGTCGTCGGTGCTGCCGAAGAGCGATGCGGTGGAGATCCGGGAGGTTTGGGCTGACAACCTCGATGCGGAGTTCGCGCTGATCCGGTCGATCGTGGAGGAGTTCCCCTATGTGGCCATGGATACTGAATTCCCTGGCATCGTTTGCCGTCCAGTGGCTAGCTTTCGTTCGAGCTCTGAATACAACTATGCGACCCTCAAGGCGAACGTCGACATGCTGAAGCTAATCCAGCTGGGTCTCACCCTTTCCGACGAGCTTGGCCACCTCCCGACATGTGGCACTGGCCGCGGCTGCGTCTGGCAGTTCAATTTCCGTGAATTTGATCCCTCGAGCGATGTCTTTGCTAATGACTCCATTGAACTGCTCCGTCAGAGCGGCATCGATTTCACCAAGAACATCGAGAAGGGTATTGAAGCTCAGCGCTTCGCTGAGCTCCTCATGTCCTCTGGGATCGTCCTTAATGACTCCGTTCATTGGGTGACCTTCCACAGTGGATATGATTTCGGGTACTTGCTCAAGCTTCTGACTTGCCAGAACCTCCCTGAGACCCAAGTTGGCTTTTTTAATCTCATCAACATGTACTTCCCAACTGTTTACGATATCAAACATCTGATGAAGTTCTGCAATAGCCTGCATGGTGGACTGAACAAGCTTGCTGAGCTGCTTGAGGTGGAGCGTGTTGGGATCTGCCATCAGGCTGGTTCTGATAGTTTACTTACTGCTTGTGCTTTCCGTAAGCTCAAGGAAGCCTTTTTCAATGGGTCTCCTGAGAAGTATGCAGGCGTCTTGTATGGTCTTGGTGTGGAGAATGGCCAAAACAGTCATTAAACAGAATAAGAAAAAAAATGAAAAAAAATGATGAAGATAGTAGTGATATTTAATAAGATTTGAAATGAGAAAATGCCCGCTGTTTGATCTGTGTTTTTGTTTTGTTTTCGTACATTGCTTGTGTGGTATTTCCTTTCATCTTTCACAGGAAAGAAAATGGGTTGCGCTTCTAGTTGACCATTTCAACAATCAATTGCTTCGTGGTTGATTTGTTGGTCTTGAATTTCCTTCTCGAGGGAAGAGTGTCTGTGACTGTTTTCTCTGAATGCTTTTGATGTTGAATTTGAGGGATGGACAATACATATGAAATGCGAAAGTGTGCAGGTGTTTCTGAGATGACTAGAAGTCCGGAACACAAATTTTCTGGTTTGTAATTGAAGGTACATACTTTTTCTCGATTTTGCATGAGCTTGTTGCTTGGCTTTTGCAATTTCCTTGCAAATCTTTTGTTTGCTTATAATGTAGAGAATGAGGTTCTGGCATGGGCAATGGTTGTGTTTGTGCAGTATGCATGCATGGTTTTGTCATCTATTTATCTTTTTTATAGAAATTTGGTTGCTCTGATCTAGCATGGCCGTTATGAATCTGAACTTTGTTTTATATGCAGATTTTTTTGCTGCAACTTCTTTATGCAAAAACTTTGGTTTTTAGATCTGGATTATGTTATGCATGTCACCGTTATATGTTTGTCGTTTGGCGAAATGTCATTGCTTAATCATGTTTGTTTTATTTGTGAATGTATCTTTACAATAAAGATTGCTTTCAATCATCATTAGTTAGCAGATGTGTTGTTCTTATTTGTTCTATATAACAAGTAATTCTGTTGTATAATTGTTTGGTTCACTGAAATAAGCAGTTCTTTGGTTGGTGTTATTTCTGCTTGAACATTAATGAAAATTTTGCTTTTTATTGTATATGTGCATGATGCTCTAATGCATGGGATTGTTATTTATTCACCATTTGTTGTGAGTTTATTGTGTAACTATGATGTATAACAAACATGCCACGCCATTATTATTTAACATGGTTAAGCTTTAGAAGCCGTGTAAAAATTAATATATGTGTCTGCATGGATTTAAGTGCTAAATGTAGTTTTGTAATTTCAGGTTTTGGTTGTTTAATAGGTTGAATTTATCTATAATTCTAGACTTAGAATTCTAGATAAGATTTTATTGAAATAAATATTATCAAATTTTTGTTAGATATCTGATTTTTATAAAAGAAAGCTCAATCTTCTAAGTTTTGTCAAATAATTGACATTTTACTTGCTTTGATTCTTTGTATTGTGTCTGCAGGGTAAAAGAATCTATTTTAAAAATTTAGTTGGAGGAGAACTCTTAGGTCAAATTTTTACTTAGATATTTAGACTATATTAGCTGAAGTCAAATTTTACGTGTGGTCTTCCTTTAAGGATATCAATAGGCTAAAGGATTTCTTAGAAAATTTAGTTGGTGGGAGATTTTTATTGGAGTTGATCTAACTTTGAAACAGAAAATTAGTGGGATAATTTTGTCCTTGTTGGTAATTCAGCATTTGATTGAAGATGAATTAGCTTTATTTGTGGATGTGTTCCTGCATTTATTTTATTTATTGAAAAATCATGCTTTTGATCATCTATAGTCACTGGATGGTAGAAATTCTATAGCATGACTGCTACTTTTGTTGAATTATGTGCCTTATCTTACATGGTTGGATTTTTTTTTCCCATTTTATATTTTTTGCTTAATTTCATTATCTTAAACCGTTTGATTGAATTGTGTTTTATCTGGAAAAATATCATTTGTTTTGAATTTATAAAAAATAACTTTAGTATGATGTCCTAAGCTACAAAGGGATGACTAAAGATGTGCAAGTTTAGTTCTAGTGGTTGCATTTTTTACATTGGCTATTATATTTCCTTCCTACATTCATCTTATTATTGACAAATGTTGTTTCAGAAAAATTTATGGAAGTGTTGAAACTGAACTTTTTAAGAGGTATGAAATGCAGGTTGTATATAGAGGCCAAGTTGCAATCAGTTGTTGAAAGGGCTTCTTAAGAGTTGGAGCCTTTGACTGCGTGTCCTTCCAATGTTGTAATGAGAATGCCATAAATTATAAGCCCCTTCAAAGTTGAGGTGGCTGGTGGCCCTTGACTTCATGATTGTCCTCTTTTACTTTGATATGGTTCATACTATGTCACATGAATGTAGTTGGGTTTCTGTGATAAGTTGACTCTTTTTCTGGATATGATCTCAAGTAAGTTATCCCATCAATATGTTCTATTTTCACAGTACTTCCAAGTTTCTTTTTCAGTTGATTACTTATACTTTGTCCTTTGTAAGAAATTATGAGTCAATTAATATTAATTAAAGTTGAGTTTTTATTATTAAAATTAATAATATATATTTTTTAGTATTAGTATTTTTAATTCTAATTAATAAATATGTTTATTGAAATTTTTAAAGTTTTATACAAATGGTTTGATAGGAAAATTTATGGAGCTTGGTTGTAAATAATGAGAGTAGACGGGCCCGACATTTTTTTTCTTTCTTTTTTTATTTTTTTAATTATTATATTAAAATTAAAAAGTTAAAGTTGTTGATGGGATTCGAACCTTGGTCACCTTATAAAAAAAGTTTACCTTCTAACCATCCTTTCCAATATTTCTTTTGAGTATAAGTATTAAAAAAATAATATAAAATTTGAAAACTGGTTTGGAACCGGGCTTGACCCGACGCGGGTTGACCCGCCGGGTCACGGGTTAGGGTTTCCCCAACACGTAATCGGCTCGTTTACAGTACGGGCCGGTTACAGGTCAATGAACCGGCGGACCGGTTCCGGGCCGGGCCAAAAATCGGCCCATGCCCTCCTCGTCACTGACCAATAGTTGTAACGCAGTAACGCTCCTGCATTTGAGCTGGTGTCAATTGGATTTTTTTGGGATTACATCAAATTGGATTTTTTTTAGGATTACATCAAAATATACATTTAAAATGTAATATTTTAACACTGTCTCCCGCATTTTAGTTGGTGCCAATTGGACTTTTTTTGGTATTACATAAAAATATACATTTAAATTTTTAATATTTTTTATTAATAAAAATTATATGTATATTTGCCAGCAAATCACACAACACAAGTTAAACATACCTTTCACAGATATTCAAAGTAGAGAATTAGTGCAACACTTTGAATTGTATATGTGAAGGATGGCCAGTTTGAATCACCCTAATGTGAAGTGATTTGTCTATATTTGTATATTTCTTTGTTATTTGAAAAAAATTATTGATATCATAAGAATGTAGTTTTTTAAATTTGATACTATTTTAAAATTTGTTAATATTTTGGTATAATGTGTAAAACATCTATCCGTATTTATAATTGAGAGGAGATTATAATTCACATTTTTTGTCTTTTGTAGGAGTTCTACACCTATGTAATTATTTGTCCTTCGCTTTGTCGTGTCGATTTCATTGGGGAAAAATATACAATTTATGCCTCGCAAGGAGAAATGAAGCTATAGATATTTGGTCCAGTGGGGAAGTTAATAGTTAATTTCACAAAGATTTTCTTAGTACTTCCTAATTTCTCATGCTTTTTAGTTTCTCTGAAATTGAGTGTTTATGCTTTGTACTTTCTAAGAAATTATGCGCTTAATGGCTTTGAAATTTGCCAAGTTAAGTTGATTTGAATATTTCTGTTTTGAATCTTTTTATATTGTTAATTTTAGTTTCATTCAATTTTTTAGACTTTATATTTTAGTTCATGGAGTTGTGAACTGTTCATCCCCTTGCATACTTGCGAAAAGAGTGTTGGAATATTGCATACTCTCGAACAAGAGTGTTGGAATATTGATCCTTAGTGATAGTGTCGTGAAGGGATTCAAGGAAGAACTTTTATAACTCCACTAAAAATGGATAGCACACAAATATAATAAAAGACAAATACTGATAAGAGAAAATATGTGCCATTAAATTATTCTATAATAGTTTTTTTTTTCTTTTTTATGTTAAAACCCACATGAATTGGTAGAAAATGCCGGGTAAAAATGAGATCTCAATGCTAAATATATAATGGCAAAATTATTTTTAACATTATTTATGTGAAAAACTAAATCAAACAAACTAATTAAACGCATAATAAAGATGACAAGTGATAACTAGCATTCTTATAGATATTACATCAATCAAATTCCTTTATCATGTACATTTTTAATAAATTTAAGGGTTCAAACTCTAAAAAAAAAAAAAAAATACAAATATAATTATTCACATGAGTAATTGAATATTTCTTCAAATTAGTATCACAACCCATCAATCAAACAACTAACAAATAATATTTTTTAACATTTTATTGTTAAAGTCATAAGTGCTATTTTCAGTTTATTGCGAATGATTCCCATATTTAAAATAGGTTAATTTAAAAAAAAAATTTACAGTTAAATTGTCATAATTATTTTTAAAATTTGTTATTTTCTGACTATTCCAATTTAAAAGGATTATTATGATGATAATATATATATTTTTTAAAATCCAAATAACTACTTAATTAAAAAAAAATTCTATCGGTTAATGTGCCATAATTGTTTTTTAATTTTTTATTTTTTTAACTATCAAAGTTTTATAAAATTGAAATAATAATATCTTTTTAACTTTTAAAATTTAATATGATTATGATGATAATATCTTTTTCTCAAATCCAAACACATACTTAATTTAAAACAAAATCGAACAGTTAATTTGTCATAATTTTTTTTTTAAATTTGGCATTTTTTAATTTTCAAAATTTAATAGGATTGTAATAATAAAAAAATATTTTTCCAAAATCAAAATCCCTACTTAATTTAAAAATAAAATCAGATACTTTAATTTGTCATAATTGTTTTTTTTTTAATTTATTAGCGTGAGAACGTTTCCCAACGGTCACATGACTCACATTCCATTACCGCGTCTCGCTTTTTCTCTCTCTTATATATGTCCCATCCCATCCCATCCCATTAAACGCAAACCCCGATGCCTTGTTGGTTTCCCTCTCTCCTCCTCCTTCTCTGGGAGTTCTCGCCGGAGACTCGGGAGATCTCGCCGGAGGTCTGCTCTTCCCCTTTCTTTCGATCTCGCGACAGTTAGGTATGTGAATGCCCTTGAAACCACGTCTGATTGTGGTGAGCTTTCTTCATTTCCCTGGAATCTTCTCTATCTCCTCCTCAGGTTCGGACGATTTCTTCTGTTTCGTATTCCCCTCTCTTTCGATCTTGTTACGGTGAAGTAAATGAATGTTCTAATCCTTTCTTTCTTTCTTTCTTTCTTTCTTGCAGATACATCCTGGAAACCTCTTTGATCGTTGTGAAGTTCCCCTCTTCTTTCCACTCCTCTCAGTCTTCTCCTCGGGGTTCGGCGAGGTTTCTTTTGTTTCTTATCCCCTCTCTTTCCATCTTGAGAGGGTGAGGTATGTGAATGCCCTAGGGTTTTGTCTATAGTTTTTATTTTTTTCACAAGTACACCCTTGATCTATCCGATCGCTGCGAATTCTTCCTTTTTCTCTCAATCCCTATCCATCTCCTTCACTGGCTGCGAGGTTTGCTAGTTCTTACCCTTTTTTTTTTCTAGCCCTCGGTCACTGTCACATGCATACTTGAGAAAACACACACACATTAGAGGCGTTGAGGATATGAAACCAGTGCATGTAATTTTTGTGTGTTTGGAGTTGATTGATTCTTTACTGACCGAAGCTCTTAACCAAGTTGATCTCTCTGTTATGTAAATGGCCCAACAGCTTGGATGGCCGGCTACCTAGCGGGCAACCGCTGCGACCTTTACGTACCTGAGAGCCAATGCATTGGCTGAGCTATGGTGATTGGTTGGAATCTTGTGACATGCATACTTGAGAAAACACACACACACTAGAGGCGTTGAGGATATGCTGAGCACCAGTGCATGTAATTTTGGTGTGTTTGGAGGTGATTGATGCTTTACTGACCGCACCACTTGACCAAATGTATCTCTCTGTTATGTAAATGGCCCAACAGCTTGGATGGCCAGCTACCTAGCTGGCAACCGCTGCTATCTTTACATACCTGAGAGCCAATGCATTGGTTGAGTTTTGGTGATTGGTTGGAATCAGGTGACATGCATACTTGAGAACACACACGCACACATTAGAGTCAATAAGGATATGCTGAGCACCAGTGCATGTAATTTTTGTGTGTTTGGAGGTGATTGATGCTTTACTGACCGCACTCCTTGACCAAGTTGATCTCCCTGTTATATGTAAATGGCCCAACAGCTCTGTTATGTAAATGGCATACTTGAGAACACACACGCACACATTAGAGTCAATAAGGATATGCTGAGCACCAGTGCATGTAATTTTTGTGTGTTTGGAGGTGATTGATGCTTTACTGACCGCACTCCTTGACCAAGTTGATCTCCCTGTTATATGTAAATGGCCCAACAGCTCTGTTATGTAAATGGCCCAACAGCTTGGATGGCCAGCTACCTAGCTGGCAACCGCTGCTATCTTTACGTACCTGAGAGCCAATGCATTGGTTGAGTTTTGGTGATTGGTTGGAATCAGGTGACATGCATACTTGAGAACACACACGCACACATTAGAGTCAATAAGGATATGCTGAGCACCAGTGCATGTAATTTTTGTGTGTTTGGAGGTGATTGATGCTTTACTGACCGCACTCCTTGACCAAGTTGATCTCCCTGTTATATGTAAATGGCCCAACAGCTTGGATGGCCAGCTACCTAGCTGGCAACCGCTGCTATCTTTACGTACCTGAGAGCCAATGCATTGGTTGAGTTTTGGTGATTGGTTGGAATCAGGTGACATGCATACTTGAGAACACACACGCACACATTAGAGTCAATAAGGATATGCTGAGCACCAGTGCATGTAATTTTTGTGTGTTTGGAGGTGATTGATGCTTTACTGACCGCACTCCTTGACCAAGTTGATCTCCCTGTTATATGTAAATGGCCCAACAGCTTGGATGGCCAGCTACCTAGCTGGCAACCGCTGCGACCTTTACATTCCTGAGAGCCAATGCTTTGGTTGAGCTATGATGATTGGTCGGAATCTGGTGACATCCATACTTGAGAACACACACACACATTAGAGGTGATGAAATATGCTGAGCACCAGTGCGTGTAATTTTTATGTGCTTGGAGGTAACTGATGCTTTACAGACCGCACCTCTTGACCAAGTTAATCTCTTTGTCATCTAAACGGCCCAACAGCTTGGATGGCCAGCTAGGTCATCTACCTAGCTGGCAACCGCTGTAACCTTTACGTACTTGAGAGCCAATGCATTGGTTGAGCTATGGTAATTGGTTGGAATCAGGTGACTTGAAGAAGGCAAATCTGAGCATTGTTTTATTTTTGTTGCACGTATTTGTGACTTCCATTTTTCCGAAAGAGGCACTGGTTTTCTCTGTGATTTATTTGCGGGTTCCGATATTCTTCTTAAATGATTGAAATGAAGCTGCTAATCTGCTCTCTGCTGGCAACCGCTGCAGATGTATTGGTTGGTTTTTCTGGCTGGTTAAACTATGATGCCTAAACTATGATGCCGTCATTCTTTGAAATAGTTGCAAACTGCGGGTTAGTTTTTGCTTGCTAAAAAAAATTGGCTATGAAGTGTGGGACAAGACAGTTTTGTTCTTTCCGGTTTAGAACTTTTTCCTTCATGCCGGCGATGCTTATATGAATCACCTTGCGATCTGTGTGGTTGAAGGTGTATCCGCTAGCCATGTATACATCATCTCTGTGCGTGATGGTAATGGCAAGCTTGCTTGGAATGCCAGCTATCTTGCAGGCAACCTATGGAACTATTCCTTTTCGTAGGGCTGGTGAATTTGTGGAGCCATGTTGTTTGGTTGAAATTTCATGACAAAAGTGAAGGTGAATCCGAGCCTTGTTTTAATGTTTCAGTTGCACATGTGGTTCTATTTTGAAATTTTAACCGCTTTTGGTTTTTTTTCCTGTTTGCAAATCTGTTTCAAAAAATGTTCCTGGTTTCTGTCCTGTCTTTGCAGTATGATTTGATTTGTTTTTGAAAATGTTGCCCAGTGTCTGGTCTACTTTGTCATTTTGCTGTTATTTGATATTTGGCTACTAATGCAGCACCTGCAATTGCTATGAAGGTGTTAATTTGTGAAGCATTTTGCATGTTTAAGTAAAATGCAAACAAAATTTCACTATGGTAAAGGATTAAGCTGATAGTATGAGGCGCTATGGTTGTATATTCAAATATGTTATCTAATCCAACACACTGTCGATGGACAACACTCAGCCGACTAGTAAGTTTCATGCATTCTGTTTGCTGTTCAGATTTAATATCAGATAAAAATATTATTTGCTTATTAATGTTTTTGAAAATGTCAGTCTGAATTTCCTGATAGGATTGTAGCTTGTATGGATGTGTCGCCTGTTATACTTGAGAACACGCGCGCGCACACACACACACATTAGAGGCGATGAGGATATGCTGAGCACCGGTGCATGTAATTTTGTGTGTTTGGAGGTGATTGATGATTTACTGACCGCACTCCTTTACCAAGTTGATCTCCCTGTTATATGTAAATGGCCCAACAGCTTGGATGGCCAGCTACCTAGCTGGCAACCGCTGCGACCTTTACATACCTGAGAGCCAATGCATTGGTTGAGCTATGATGATTGGTTGGACTCTGGTGACATGCATACTTGGGAACACACACACACACATTAGAGGTGATGAGGATATGCTGAGCACCAGTGCATGTAATTTTTATGTGTTTGGAGGTGATTGATGCTTTGCGGACCGCACCTCTTGACCAAGTTGATCTCTTTGTTGTGTAAACGGCCCAACAGCTTGGATGGCGAGCTAGGTCATCTACCTAGCTGGCAACCGCTGTTACCTTTACATACTTGAGAGCCAATGCATTGGTTGAGCTGTGGTAATTGGCTGGAATCTGGTGATTTGAAGAAGGCGAATCTGAGCATTGTTTTATTTTTGTTGCACGTATTTGTCACTTCCATTTTGACAAAAGATGCACTGGTTTTCTCTGTGATTTATTTGCGGGTTCCGATATTCTTCGTAAATGATTGAAATGATGAAGCAGTTTGGATTGTCAGCTGCTAATCTGCTGTCTGCTGGCAGCCACTGCTGCATCATTATTTTACTGCAGATGTATTGGTTGGTTTTTCTGGCTGGTTAACTTTGTGGTTGGAAGAGGTATGTTGGTTAAGGAGGCCTAAACTATGATGCCGTCATTCTTTGAAATAGTTGCAGACTGCGGGTTAGATTTTGCTTGCTAAAAAAAAATTGGCTATGAAGTGTGGGACAAGACAGTTTTGTTGTTTCCATGTTGTTTAGAACTTTTTCCTTCATGCCGGCGATGGTTATATGAATCACCTTGCGATCTGTGTGGTTGAAGGTGTATCCGCTAGCCATGTATACATCATATCTGTGTGTGATGGTAGTGGCAAGCTTGCTTGGAATGCCAGCTATTTTGCAGAAAACCTATGCAACTATTCCATTTTGTAGGGCTGGTGAATTTGTGGAGCCATGGTGTTTGGTTGAAATTTCATGACAAAAGTGAAGGTGAATCCGAGCCTTGTTTTAATGTTTCAGTTGCACGTGTGGTTCTCTTTTGAAAATGTAACCGCTTTTGGTTTTTTTTTCCTGTTTTCAAATCTGTTTCAAAAAATATTCCTGGTTTCTGTCCTGTCTTTGCAGTATGATTTGATTTGTTTTTGAAAATGTTGCCCAGCGTCCAGTCTACTCTGTGATTTTGCTGTTATTTGATATTTGGCTACTAATGCAGCACCTGCAATTGCTATGAAGGTGTTAATTTGTGAGGCATTTTGCATGTTTAAGTAAAATGCAAACAAAATTTCACTATGGTAAAGGTTTTAGCTGATAGTATTAGGCACCAAGGTTGTATATTCAAATATGTTTGCTAATCCAACACACTGTCGGTGGACAACACTCAGCCAACTAGTCAGTTTCATGCAGTCTGTTTGCTGTTCAGATTTAATATCAGATAAGAATTTTATTTGCTTATTAATGTTTTTGAAAATGTCAGTCTGAATTTCCTGATAGGATTGTAGCTTGTATGGACGTGTCGCCTGTTATACTTGAGAACACACGCGTGCGTGCACACACACACACTAGAGGCGATGAGGATATGCTGAGCACCAGTGCATGTAATTTTGTGTGTTTGGTGGTGATTGATGCTTTACTGACCGCACCTCTTGACCAAATTGATCTCTCTGTTATGTAAATGGCCCAACAGCTTGGATGGCCAGCTATCTAGCTGGCAACCGCTGCGATCTTTACGTACCTGAGAGCCAATGCATTGGTTGAGTTATGGTGATTGGTTGGAATCAGGTGACATGCATGCTTGAGAACACACACACGCACACATTAGAGTCAATGAGGATATGCTGAGCACCAGTGCATGTAATTTTTGTGTGTTTGGAGGTGATTGATGCGTTACTGACCGCACTCCTTGACCATGTTGATCTCTCTGTTATATGTAAATGGCCCAACAGCTTGGATGGCCAGCTACCTTGCTGGCAACCGCTGCGACTTTTTACATACCTGAGAGCCAATGCATTGGTTGAGCTATGATGATTGGTTGGACTCTGGTGACATGCATACTTGGGAACACACACACACACACACACACACACATTAGAGGTGATGAGGATATGCTGAGCACCAGTGCATGTAATTTTTATGTGTTTGGAGGTGATTGATGCTTTGCGGACCGCATCTCTTGACCAAGTTGATCTCTTTGTTGTGTAAACGGCCCAACAGCTTGGATGGCCAGCTAGTTCATCTACCTAGCTGGCAACCGCTGTTACCTTTACATACTTGAGAGCCAATGCATTGGTTGAGCTGTGGTAATTGGCTGGAATCAGGTGACTTTATTTTTGTTGCACGTATTTGTGACTTCCATTTTGCCAGAAGAGGCACTGGTTTTCTCTGTGATTTATTTGCGGTTTCCGATATTCTTCTTAAATGATTGAGATGATGAAGCAGTTTGGATGGCCAGCTTCTAATCTGCTGTCTGCTGGCAACCACTGCATCATTATATTACTGCAGATGTATTGGTTGGTTTTTCTGGCTGGTTAACTTTGTGCTTGGAAGAGGTATGTTGGTTAAGGAGGCCTAAAGTATGATGCCGTCGTTCTTTGAAATAGTTGCAGACTGCGGGTTAGATTTTGCTTGCTAAAAAAAAATTGGCTATGAAGTGTGGGACAAGACAAGTTTTGTTCTTTCCATGAGGTTTAGAACTTTTTCCTTCATGCCGGCGGTGGTTATATGAATCACCTTGCGATCTGTGTGGTTGAAGGTGTATCCGCTAGCCATGTATACATCATCTGTGTGTGTGATGGTAGTGGCAAGCTTGCTTGGAATGCCAGCTATCTTGCAGGAAACCTATGGAACTATTCCATTCCGTAGGGCTGGTGAATTTGTGGGGCCATGGTGTTTGGCTGAAATTTCATGACAAAAGTGAAGGTGAATCTGAGCCTTGTTTTAATGTTTCAGTTGCACGTGTGGTTCTCTTTTGAAAATGTAACCGCTTTTGGTTTTTTTTTCTTCTTCTTGTTTTCAAATCTGTTTCAAAAAATGTTCCTGGTTTCTGTCCTGTCTTTGCAGTATGATTTGATTTGTTTTTGAAAATGTTGCCCAGTGTGTGGTCTACTTTGTGATTTTGCTGTTATTTGATATTTGGCTGCTAATGCAGCACCTGCAATTGCTATGAAGGTGTTAATTTGCCTTGATTTGTTTTTGAAAATGTTGCCCAGTGTGTGGTCTACTTCGCCATTTTGCTGTTATTTGATACTTGGCTACTAATGCAGCACCTGCAATTGCTATGAAGGTGTTAATTTGTGAGGCATTTTGCATGTTTAAGTAAAATGCAAACAAAATTTCACTATGGTATAGGATTAAGCTGATAGTATGAGGCGCCAAGGTTGTATATTCAAATATGTTTGCTAATCCAACACACTGTCGATGGACAACACTCAGCCGACTAGTAAGTTTCATGCAATCTGTTTGCTGTTCAGATTTATTATCAGATAAAAATATTATTTGCTTATTAATGTTTTTGAAAATGTCAGTCTGAATTTCCTGATAGGATTGTAGCTTGTATGGATGTCGCCAAGGTTGTATATTCAAATATGTTTGCTAATCCAACACACTGTCGATGGACAACACTCAGCCGACTAGTAAGTTTCATGCAATCTGTTTGCTGTTCAGATTTATTATCAGATAAAAATATTATTTGCTTATTAATGTTTTTGAAAATGTCAGTCTGAATTTCCTGATAGGATTGTAGCTTGTATGGATGTCGCCTGTTATACTTGAGAGAACGCGCGCGCGCGCGCACACACACATTAGAGGCGATGAGGATATGCTGAGCACCAGTGCATGCAATTTTGTGTTTTTGGTGGTGATTGATGCTTTACTGACCGCACCTCTTGACCAAATTGATCTCTCTGTTATGTAAATGGCCCAACAGCTTGGATGGCCAGCTTCCTAGCTGGCAACCGCTGCGATCTTTACGTACCTGAGAGCCAATGCATTGGTTGAGTTATGGTGATTGGGTGGAATCAGGTGGCATGCATGCTTGAGAACACACACGCGCACACATTAGAGTCAATGAGGATATGATGAGCACCAGTGCATGTAATTTTTGTGTGTTTGGAGGTGATTGATGCTTTACTGACCGCACTCCTTGACCAAGTTGATCTCCCTGTTATATGTAAATGGCCCAACAGCTTGGATGGCCAGCTACCTAGCTGGCAACCGCTGCGACCTTTACATACCTGAGAGCCAATGCATTGGTTGAGCTATGATGATTGGTTGGAGTCTGGTGACATGCATACTTGGGAACACACACACACATTAGAGGTGATGAGGATATGCTGAGCACCAGTGCATGTAATTTTTATGTGGTTGGAGGTGATTGATGCTTTGCGGACCGCACCTCTTGACCAAGTTGATCTCTTTGTTGTGTAAACGGCCCAACAGCTTGGATGGCCAGCTAGTTCATCTACCTAGCTGGCAACCGCTGTTACCTTTACATACTTGAGAGCCAATGCATTGGTTGAGCTGTGGTAATTGGCTGGAATCAGGTGACTTTATTTTTGTTGCACGTATTTGTGACTTCCATTTTGCCAGAAGAGGCACTGGTTTTCTCTGTGATTTATTTGCGGTTTCCGATATTCTTCTTAAATGATTGAGATGATGAAGCAGTTTGGATGGCCAGCTTCTAATCTGCTGTCTGCTGGCAACCACTGCATCATTATATTACTGCAGATGTATTGGTTGGTTTTTCTGGCTGGTTAACTTTGTGCTTGGAAGAGGTATGTTGGTTAAGGAGGCCTAAAGTATGATGCCGTCGTTCTTTGAAATAGTTGCAGACTGCGGGTTAGATTTTGCTTGCTAAAAAAAAATTGGCTATGAAGTGTGGGACAAGACAAGTTTTGTTCTTTCCATGAGGTTTAGAACTTTTTCCTTCATGCCGGCGGTGGTTATATGAATCACCTTGCGATCTGTGTGGTTGAAGGTGTATCCGCTAGCCATGTATACATCATCTGTGTGTGTGATGGTAGTGGCAAGCTTGCTTGGAATGCCAGCTATCTTGCAGGAAACCTATGGAACTATTCCATTCCGTAGGGCTGGTGAATTTGTGGGGCCATGGTGTTTGGCTGAAATTTCATGACAAAAGTGAAGGTGAATCTGAGCCTTGTTTTAATGTTTCAGTTGCACGTGTGGTTCTCTTTTGAAAATGTAACCGCTTTTGTTTTTTTTTTTCTTCTTGTTTTCAAATCTGTTTCAAAAAATGTTACTGGTTTCTGTCCTGTCTTTGCAGTATGATTTGATTTGATTTGTTTTTGAAAATGTTGCCCAGTGTGTGGTCTACTTTGTGATTTTGCTGTTATTTGATATTTGGCTGCTAATGCAGCACCTGCAATTGCTATGAAGGTGTTAATTTGCCTTGATTTGTTTTTGAAAATGTTGCCCAGTGTGTGGTCTACTTTGCCATTTTGCTGTTATTTGATACTTGGCTACTAATGCAGCACCTGCAATTGCTATGAAGGTGTTAATTTGAAGGTGTAGTCTCTAGCCATGTATACATCATCTCTTTGTGTGATGGTAATGGCATGCTTGCTTGGAATGCTAACTAATCCATTTAGGTCGATATCTTCTTATTTTATAACCCTTCATCTTAAAAGCCTCCCTTCTTCTTATGAGAGTATCTTCCAATCATCTGTGGATGTCTCTTCCTTTTTAATTGTTTCTCTGACATTATGTTATTAGATTATTAATTGCCTTTGTTTTTTGTTTTGTTTTGTTTTTTTTAATTATTATGTCACCTCAGCCATGCAGTGAAAAAGAGTCGAATTCTTGAGCTCTTGCATGGAAGTCAAATATCTTATCGCTTGTTAATTGGTTAGGGACTTCTTAATAGCTTTTCATTTTTGTTTATTCAAAAACAGAACAACTAACTCCTGGCATTAGCTGGCATAATAATTATGCTTGGTCCTGATCTGCCTCGCATTAGGTAAGCCACCATTGCATCTCTCTCTCGTCTTTATTGTTGGGATAAATAAAATTCCTTGAGTGTTTGTGGATGCTGTGGTGCACAACCCTGTGCTATGTATGCGTATGGCGGGGCAGGTAATTATGACCTGCAGCCATATGTTGCTAAGAGATTTCAGCATGTTTGGTCTTCATCATCTTCTTGTTTTCTTGTTTTCATTGTATCTTTCTTCATTATAATGACCAGCGTATGGATGATGTTGAAGGGTGGTTTTTAGCTTCTCTATTCTTTTCAAATTGGCAACCTTTTTTTTTTTTAATACTCAATGTGAACAAACCTCCTGTTGGGGTGATGCATAGACAGAGTTACTATTTTAACCCTTTTATTCTCACTGCTTGTGAGTTGAGGTTTGGATTTGCCTCCTTGGCTAGACATGAATACTCTGTACAAGGGACCTGGTGTTAATGGACCTATAGGTAATGGGATGGAGTGATTCTCTGTAATTGCGCTCTTTTTGGATTGAATGAACCATATTCTATTGTTCGAGAAGCCTTCTATAGGACTTAAATATGTTTACATCCTTTTGTCCTAGAGATTCGGATGAACAACCATATGCCAATTATGCCAAATATGTTTACGTCTTCATCACTTCTTCCTTTGTGATAATGACTAATGTCTGATATTGAAGGGTAGTTCTGAGCATTACAATTCCTTCTTCTTCTTCTATATCCTTTGTGATAATGACCAATGTCTGATATTGAAGGGTGGTTCTGAGCATTGCAATTCCTTCCATATTTACATCTTCTAAAGTTGAGATTATTTTTTGGCTTGATGAATCTTATCATATCTTTTGTGACAATGACCTATGTTTGATATTGAAGGGTGGTTCCAAGCATTGCAATTCCTTCCATATTTACATCTTCTAAAGTTGAGATTATTTTTTGGCTTGATGAATCTTATCATATCTTTTGTGACAATGACCTATGTTTGATATTGAAGGGTGGTTCCGAGCATTGCAATTCCTTCCATATTTACATCTTCTAAAGTTCAGATTTTTTTTGGCTTGATGAGTCTTGTTTTTGATTAGAATGGTGGTTCTGAGCCTTACAATTAGTTCCATATTTTTTACATCTTCTAAACAGCGTATCAATTCCTTCCATGTTTACATCTTCTAAAGTTCGGATTATTTTTTGGCTTGATGAATCTTGTTTTTGATAAGAAGGGTGGTTCTGAGCCTTACAATTACTTACATATTTTTTATGTCTTCTGAAGTTCAGATTATTTTTTGGCTGGATGTATCTTGTCTTTGATAAGATGGGCGGTTATGAGCCTTACTATTCCTTCGATATTTACATCTTCTAAAGTTGAGATTATTTTTTGGCTTGTTGAAACTTATTTTTGGTAAAGATTAGTTGAGAAATTCGTAAGGTGAGAGCACAAGTATTTGTTGAGCTTGTGATTGCGCTCACATGTTCTTGAATTCAGTTAAATTAGGAGTGCTTGTCGCCAATTTGTTAAAAAACAAAAAATCTGCTAGCCCTCGGTCACTGTCACATGCATACTTGAGAACATACATGCACACACTAGAGGCGATGAGGATATGCTGAGCACTAGTGCATGTAATTTTTGCATGTTTAGAGGTGATTGTTGCTTTACTGACCGCACCTATTGACCAAGTTACTCTCTTTGTTATGTAAATGGCCCAACAACTTGGATGGCCAGCTAGGTCATCTACCTAGCTGTCAACCGCTGTAACCTTTACGTACTTGAGAGCCAATGCATTGGTTGAGTTATGGTAATTGGTTGGAATCAGGTGACTTGAAGAAGTTGAATCCGAGCATTGTTTTATTTTTGTTGCAAGTATTTGTGACTTCCATTTTTCCAAAAGAGGCACTGGTTTTCTCTGTGATTTATTTGCGGGTTCCGATATTCTTCTTAAATGATGGAAATGATGAAGCAGTTTGGATGGCCAGCTGCTAATCTGCTGTCTGCTGGCAACCACTGCATCATTATTTTACTGCAGATGTATTGGTTGGTTTTTCTGGCTGGTTAACTTTGTGGTTGGAAGAGGTATGTTGGTTAAGGAGGCCTAAACTATGATGCCGTCGTTCTTTGAAATTGTTGCAGACTGCGGGTTAGATATTGCTTGCTAAAAAAAAAATTGGCTATGAAGTGTGGGACAAGACAGTTTTGTTCTTTCCATGTGGTTTAGAACTTTTTTCCTTTCATGCCGGCGATGGTTATATGAATCACCTTGTGATGTGTGTGGTTGAAGGTGTATCCGCTAACCATGTATACATCATCTCTCTGTGTGATGGTAGTGGCAAGATTGCTTGGAATGCCAGCTATCTTGCAGGAAACCTATGGAACTATTCCATTTCGTAGGGCTGGTGAATTTGTGGGGCCATTGTGTTTGGCTGAAATTTCGTGACAAAAGTGGAGGTGAATCTGAGCCTTGTTTTAATGTTTCAGTTGCACGTGTGGTTCTATTTTGAAAATGCAACTGCTTTTGTTTTTTCTTTTTCCTGTTTTCAAATCTGTTTCAAAAAACGTTCCTGGTTTCTGTCCTGTCTTAGCAGTATGATTTGATTTGTTTTTGAAAATGTTGCTCAGTGTCTGGTCTACTTTGTCATTTTGCTGTTATTTGATATTTGGCTACTAATGCAGCACCTGCAATTGCTATGAAGGTGTTAATTTGTGAGGCATTTTGCATGTTTAAGTAAAATGCAAACAAAATTTCACTATGGTAAAGGTTTTAGCTGATAGTATCAGGCACCAAGGTTGTATATTCAAATATGTTTGCTAATCCAACACACTGTCGGTGGACAACACTCGGCCAACTAGTCAGTTTCATGCAATCTGTTTGCTGTTCAGATTTAATATCAGATAAGAATTTTATTTGCTTATTAATGTTTTTGAAAATGTCAGTCTGAATTTTCTGATAGGATTGTAGCTTGTATGGATATGTTGCGTGTTATACTTGTGCACACACGCACACATTAGAGGCGATGAGGATATGCTGAGCACCAGTGCATGTAATTTTGTGTGTTTGTAGATGATTAATGCTTTACTAACCGCACCTCTTGACCAAATTGATCTATGTGTTATGTAAATGGCCCAACATTTTGTATGGCCTGCTACCTAGCTGACAACCGCTGCGATCTTTACGAACCCGAGAGCCAATGCATTGGTTGAGTTATGGTGATTGGTTGGAATCAGGTGATATACATACTTTGAGAATACACACTCACATTAGAGTCAATGAGGATATGCTCAGCACCAGTGCATGCAATTTTTGTATGTTTGGAGGTGAATGATGCTTTACTGACCGCGCCCCTTGACCAAGTTGATCTCTCTGTTATGTAAATGGCAGGTGGCAACCGCTGCGACCTTTACATACCTGAGAGCCAATGCATTAGTTGAGCTATGATGATTGGTTCGAATCTGGTGACATGCACACACACACACATTAGAGGTGATGAGTATATGCTGAGCACTAGTGCATGTAATTTTTATGTGTTTGGAGGTGGTTGATGCTTTATGGACCGCACCCCTTGACCAAGTTGATCTCTGTGTTATGTAAATGGCCCAACAACAGCTTGGATGGCTAGCTACCTTGCTGGCAACCACTGCTCCCTTGACGTAGCTGGGAGCCAATGCATTGGTTCAATTGTGGTGATCGGCTGGAATCAGATGACTCGCAGAAGGCGAATCTGAGCCTTGTTTTATTTTTGTTGCAAGTATTTGTGACTACTATTTTTCCAAAAGAGGCACTGGTTTACTTGTTTTTTTAAAAATATGTTTGCAAGATTTAATAGTGGGTCGTGCTTGGCTGATTGGCTTTCTTATTATTGTTATTATTATTATTATTATTATTTATTATTTTTTTTGGGAACTTGTTTTTGCAGTTTTTTTTTGTACTTTTTACTGTTGGTGAATTTTTTTTTTTTTCAGTTTTGCTTACTGCCCCTGGTAATGATGAACGTTTAGCCATATGGCTAATGAATGTATTAATAAGCTATGATATAATGTTTTAACCGTACATGATATGTTGTGCAGATTACTAAAAAGTTTGGATAAGATACCTTGAGTTATAGATTCATATTCATATTTAATGACTTGGCCTATTTGGGACTATTAATCACTCTATTAATTGGGGTGATGATGAACTTCAAACTTTGCATGTATATCTAGACTCGGCCACCATCAATGGCTTTGTTTGTTTTGATGCTCTAATTTTCTCTGTGATTCAGATATTCTTCATAAAATGATGGAAATCATGAAGCTGCTTGGATGACCAGCTGCTAATCTGCAGTCTGCTGGCAACCACTGCATCATTATATTACTGCAGATGTATAGGTTGGTTATTCTGGCTGGATAACTTTGTGCTTGGAAGAGGTATGTTGGTTAAGGAGGCCTGAACTATGCTGCCGTCGTTCTTTGTAATAGTTGCAAACTGCGGGTTAGTTTGTGCTTGCTAAAAAACATTGGCTATGAAGTGTGGGACAAAACAGTTTTGTTCTTTCCATGTGGTTTAGAACTTTTTCCTTCATCCGGCTATGATGATATGAATCACCTTGTGTTCTTTGTGTGGTTGAAGGTGTAGCCGCTAGCCATTTATACATCATCTCTCTGTGTGATGGTAATGGCAAGCTTGCTTGGAATGCTAGCTATCTTGCAGGCAACCTAGGGAACTATTCCATTTAGGTCAATATCTCCTTATTCTATAACCCTTCATCTGAAAAGCCTCCGTTCTTCTTATGAGAGTATCTTCCAATTGTCTGTGGATGTGTCTTCCTTTTTAATTGTTTCTCTAACATTCTTATGTTATTAGATTCTTAATTGCCTTTGTTTTTTTTTAATTATTATGTCACCTCGGCCATGCAGTGAGGAGTCGAATTCTTGAGCTCCTGCGTGGAAGTGAAATATCTTATTGCTTGATTATTGGTTGGGGACTTCTTAATTGCATTTTGTTTTTGCTTATTTAAAAACAGAACAACTAACTCCTGGCATAATCTGGCATAATAATTGTGCTTGATCCTCATCTGTCTCGCGTCAGGTAAGCCACCATTGCATCTCTCTCTCGTCTTTATTGTTGGAATAAATAAAATTCCTTGAGTGTTTGTGGATGCTGTGGTGAACAACCCTGTGCTATGTATGCATATGGCGGGGCAGGTAATTATGACCTGCAGCCTTATGTTGCTAAGAGATTTCAGCATGCTTGTTCTTCATCATCTTCTTGTTTTCTTGTTTTCATTATATCTTTCTTCATTATAATGACCAGCGTATGGCTGATGTTGAAGGGTGGTTTTTAGCTTCTCAATTCCTTTCAAATTGGCAACCTTTTATTTTTAAATACTCAACGTGAACAAACCTCCTGTTGGGATGATGCATAGACAGAGTTAGTATTTTAACACCTTTATTCTTAGTGCGTGTGAGTTGAGGTTTGGATTTGCCTCCTTGGCTAGACATGAATACTTTGTACAAGGGACTTGGTGTTAATAAACCAGTAGGTAATGGGATGGAGTGATTCTTGTTATTTCTGTAACTGTGTTCTTTCTGGATTGAATGAAGCATATTCTATTGTTCCAGAAGCCTTCTGTAGGACTTAAATATGTTTACATCCTTGTGTCCTAGAGATTGATGAACAACCCTATGCCAATTATGCCAAATATGTTTACATCCTTATCACTTCTTCCTTTGTGATATTGACAAATATCTGATATTGAAGGGTAGTTCTGAGCATTACAATTCCTTCTTCTTCTTCTTCAATATCCTTTGTGATAATGACCAATGCCTGATATTGAACGGTGGTTCTGAGCATTGCAATTCCTTCCATATTTACATCTTCTAAAGTTCAGATTATTTTTTGGCTTGATGAATCTTATCATATCCTTTGTGATAATGACCAATGTTTGATATTGAAGGGTGGTTCCGAGCATTACAATTCCTTTCATATTTACATCTTCTATATTTCAGATTATTTTTTGGCTTGATGAATCTTGTTTTTGATGAGAATGGTGGTTCTGAGCCTTACAATTAGTTCCATATTTTTTACGTCTTCTGAAAAGGGTTGCAATTCCTTCCATATTTACATCTTCTAAAGTTCAGATTATTTTTTGGCTTGATTAATTTTGTTTTTGATAAGGGTGGTTCTGAGCCTTATAATTACCTTCATTTTTTTTACATCTTCTGAAGTTCAGATTATTTTTTGGCTGGATGTATCTTGTTTTTTATTACTATTCCTTCCATATTTACATCTTCTAAAGTTTAGATTATTTTTTGGCTCGTTGAAACTTGTTTTTGATAAAGATTAGTTGAGAAATTCGTATGGTGAGTGCACAAGTATTTGTTGAGCTTGCGATTGCGTTCACATGTTCACATGCATACTAATGAACACACACACACTAGAGGCAATGAGGATATGCTGAGCACTAGTGCATGTAGTTTTTGCATGTTTAGAGGTGATTGTTGCTTTACTGACCGCACCTCTTGACCAAGTTAATCTCTTTGTCATGTAAACGGCCCAACAGCTTGGATGGCCCGCTAGGTCATCTACCTAGCTGGCAACCGCTGTAACCTTTACATACTTGAGAGCCAATGCATTGGTTGAGCTATGGTAATTGGTCGGAATCAGGTGACTTGAAGAAGGTGAATCTGAGCATTGTTTTATTTTTGTTGCAAGTATTTGTGACTTCCATTTGTCCAAAAGAGGCACTGGTTTTCTCTATGATTTATTTATCGGTTCAGATATTCTTCTTAAATGATGGAAATGATGAAGCAGTTTGGATGGCCAGCTGCTAATCTGCTGTCTGCTGGCAACCACTGCATCATTATATTACTGCAGATGTATTGGTTTGTTTTTCTGGCTGGTTAACTTTGTGCTTGCAAGATGTATGTTGGTTAAGGAGGCCTAAACTATGATGCCGTCGTTCTTTGAAATAGTTGCAAACTGCGGGTTAGTTTTGGCTTGCTAAAAAAAATCTGCGAAGACAGTTTTGTTCTTTCCATGTGGTTTAGAACTTTTTCCTTCATGCCGGCGATGGTTATATGAATCACCTTGTGATCTGTGTGGTTGAAGGTGTATCCGCTAGCCATGTATACATCATCTCTGTGTGTGATGGTAGTGGCAAGCTTGCTTGGAATGCCAGCTATCTTGCAGGAAACCTATGGAACTATTCCATTTCGTAGGGTTGGTGAATTTGTGGAGCCATGGTGTTTGGTTGAAATTTCATGACCAAACTGAAGGTGAATCTTGGCCTTGTTTGAATGTTTCAGTTGCACATGTGGTTCTATTTTGAAAATGTAACTGCTTTTGGTTTTTTTCGTGTTTTCAAATCTGTTTCAAAAAATGTTCCTGGTTTCTGTCCTGTCTTTGCAGTTTGATTTGATTTGTTTTTGAAAATGTTGCCCAGTGTCTGGTCTACTTTGTCATTTTGCTGTTATTTGATATTTGGCTACTAATGCAGCACTATGAAGGTGTTAATTTGTGAGGCATTTTGCATGTTTAAGTAAAGTGCAAATAAAATTTCACTATAGTAAAGGTTTAAGCTGATAGTATTAGGCACCAAGGTTGTATATTCAAATATGTTTGCTAATCCAACACACTGTCAATGGACAACACTCGGCCAACTAGTCAGTTTTATGCAATCTGTTTGCTGTTCATATTTAATTATTTTTTTAGTTGTTGCTCTCTGTGTATCTTTTTAATTGCAAGCACTTGCGACTTTTCCTGTTTGTTGGTAGAAAATCTTTGAGGTATGTTAGCTGAAGATTAAGCATCTTTAAAGTATCACTCCCCTTCGCAGCATACATGGCTATGTTCCTGCATTGTTCTCTCTTTACTTTCTAGAGGCTGTGATGACTGTGCCCAGGGATTTGTGGTTATTTTCTGGGTTCCTTGATCAATTGGCATTTTGTTCAAGGGTTTAGGATTTAGGGTTTTTATAGCTACATTCAAGCACTTATATTGCTATCACATATGATTGTTGTTGCTGGTCTCCTTCATGGCGGGGCATTTATTTGCAGCCATTGGAGTTTGCATGGCAGAATTGCTGAAGTCTAAGCGTTATTCTGAGCCTCTAGTTTATTGGCAATTTCTATCACGTAGATTTTGCCAGAACATGTTCTATTGTGGTAGAAGTCTTCTATGTGGCTTATTACCATGATTGAATTCTTTTTATTCTGGTCTTCTATGAGCTTTATGGTCGTTTTCTGAGACATTAAGTTCTTATAAGCAAACTGTTTTTTGTTCTTTAGAGTTAATTGAGCTTTCTTTGTGGGCAGCATGAAAATAAGCGATTGGTATTTAGGTAATCTGTTATGGATGTTTTTCCTTCCATTCAAAACCTTTGTAATGCTAGGCATCCTTTGGCAAATATGTCTGACATCTTATTATATTAGATTACAATAACTACAACAAGGTCTTTGTCCTAACTCCTTGATTACATGAATTTTTTACTTCCACCTCATTCTATCGAGAGCTAAAAGGGCAGATCAACCAAGATTAGACGTATCATTTCGTCTAGTTTTCTACTAAACACTTTTGAGCCGATATCTTCTTATTCTATAACCCTTCACCTGAAGGGCCTCCGCTCTTCTTATGAGAGCATCTTCCAATCGTCTGTGGATATGTCTCTTTCTTTTTTATTATTTCTTTAACATTCTTATGTTATTAGATTCTTAATTGCTTTTGTTTTTTGTTTTTGTTTTGTTTTTTATTATTATGTCACCTCAACCATGTAGTGAGAAGTCGAACTATTAAGCTCCTGCATGGAAGACGCATGTCTTATTGCCCAGTTGTTGGGGTGGTGACGTCTAAATTGCTTTTCTTTTTTGCTTTTTTATACATCGTCTGATTTCAGAACATTACAACTAACTCCTGGTATAATAATCATGCTTGATCCTCATCTGACTCACTTCAGGTGAGCCACCACTGCATCTCTCTCTCTCTCTCTCTCTCTCTCTCTCTCTCTCTCTCTCTCTCTCTCTCTCTTTGTTGCGTCTTTATTTCTGGGATAAATAAAATTCCTTGACTGTCTCTCTTGCTTGCGTCTTTATTGCTGGGATAAATAAAATTCCTTGACTGTCCATGGATACTGTGATGAACAACCCTGTGCTATGTATGCGTATGGCGGGGCAGGTTATTATGACCTGCAGCCATATGTTGCGAAGAGATTTCAGTATGCTTGGTCTTCATCATCTTCTTTTTCTTCTTCTTGTTCTTGTTTTCATTCAATCTTTCTTTATTATATTGACCAGTATATGGCTGATGTTGAAGGGTGGTTCTGAGCTTCTCAATTCCTTTCCTATTGGCATCTTCTGAAGGTCAGATTATTTTTTGGCTTGATGAACCTTGTTTTATAATAAATCAGCTGAGCTTGAGCTTTGATTTTTTCGGGTAAGCCCTTTCACGCCTGCCTACACACAGCCAATGAGGATGATGCAAATCACCATTCTATGTGATTTTTTGTTTTTTGATGGTGAGTGATGATTTACTGACCAAAACTCTTGACCCATATGGTCTCTCTATGAAAGCGGCTGAACGGTTTGGATGGCCAGCCACTTAGCTCGCAACCACCGCACCCTTTCCATTTTTGAGAGCCAGTGATTGGTTCTGTGGTACTTGGCTGGAATCAGATGACCTGCAGAAGGTGAATCTGAGCCTTGTTTTTGCCTTTATTGTTTTCTTTTCAGAATCTTCAGTCAGGTTTTAATTTTGAATTGTGTTTGACTTGTGTGGGGTACTGCTTTCAGTTTTTGAGCACTTGATACTGTGTTAGAAGATTTTTTTTTCTTCTTTACTATTGTGAAATGTGACAAAATTATTTGTTGCCTTCGCTTGTTATGAAAGTTTGGCCATGTTGCCAACAAACATGTGAACAAGCTCTGATATAATGTAAGGACGATTCATATCAGGTTGGTCTGATTCCTCCGAAAAATTTATGCTGTTATGATGGGAGACCAAGACTGGTATTGATATTCATGTATAATAAATTTACCGAAGTGGGTTTAATATTTACTCTAGTAATGTGGCATTTTTCCATGGTCCCCTGTCATCAAGCTCGAAATATGGATAAGCAGTACGGAAATGATCAACATCTTCTTGAGTAGCATTTGTGGGTGTGATGCTAGACCAATGGACTAGGGTTTCCCAATGCCCACGATTAAGACGTGATTGCAAAATAGCACAAGGATTAGAAATGAGTCTACCTTCCGTTATTTGCGGTAGGGTGGGTGGAGCAGTTGGGGCTGTCCCGTGGAAAGTCTTGAGAAGAGAAACATGGAAGACATTATGGATTTTACATTTAGATGGTAACTTTAATTGATATGCAGCTTGCCTGATCTTGTGTAACACCATAAAAGGCCCATAGAACTTGGGGGTAAGCTTTCCGTTCACCGACTGTTTTTCCGATGAGGATGTAAACATAGCCAAACAAATGAGCCTGGATTATATACCACATCTCGATGACCTTTATCATAATATTCCTTCATGTGGTGCTGAGCCTGTTGAAGTCAAACTCGAATGTATAGCAATGTTGAATCCCGATCAAGCAATGCTTGATCTACTGCATCTATTTTTGGAAAACTAGCCACATATGACAACAAATGAGGTGGATCTCGGCCATAATCGACTTTAAATGTAAGGTGTGGAGAGCAGTATGGAAAGAAGTATTATAACAGTATTCACCCAAGAAATCCAAGTGGCCTATTGCTTAGGTTGATTGTCGACAAAACAACGTAAGTACATTTTAGTTTTGTTGATCACCTTGGTTTAGCCATCGGTTTGTGGGTGGTAGGTAGAAGAAAAGGCCAATTTAGTTCCACATAGGCGAAATAGCTCTTTCCAAAAATTACTAGTAAAGACAACATCTCGATCACATTCAATAGATTTAGGAATACCGTGCAAGCATACCACTTGCTCAAAGAAAATATGGGTCACACTTGTAGCTATATATGGATGTGCCATTGGTAGAAAGTTGGCATGTTGGGGGAACCGATCAACAATAACAAATAGGACCATTTTGCCACTTAATTTCAGTAATCCATTGATGAAATCCATCGAAACAGCTACCAAACTTGTATAGGCAATTGGAGAAGCTGAAGTAACCCAGCGGGGCTCAATTGCTTAACCTTGTTACGCTAGCTTATTGGGCAAGGTGCAACATTTCCCTAATCGCTGATTTGATGCCTTGTAATAAAAGTCATGACACACCCTTTGTAAAGTTTTCTAAATACCTTCATGTATGCTATCATGGGACATGATAATATGGAAGAAATAGTGGAAGATGTCGGCAACGGATACGTGCGACCTTTGTAGAGAAGAAGCCCATCTTGCAATGGCCTAGAATCATTTATTTCACGCTGAACCTGATCGCATAGCTGTCGCAGGGATGCAACCTCTTGAATTTCTGCTTTGATAGTGTCAAACAAGAGCACACGAGGTTGGGTAATCGCATGCCGCAAGCCTTTACTGTCAGTCCGGCGTGATAGCACATCAGCAGCGCAGTTTAAATTCCCAGCCTTGTATTTCACATGAAAATTTAATCCCATTAATTTACTTATCCAATGTTATCAAGGAGATGTTGTAAGTCATTGCTCCAGCAGATACTTCAAGCTATTGTGATCTGTGTGAATAATAAAAGATCTGCCCCACAAGGGCACCAATATTGCATCGCTTTCGCTAATCCAATAAATTTTCTTTCATAAGCTTGAAGTTTGAAATGTCGGGCTGCAATCTGGCGATTGAAAAGAGCAATGGGGTGCCCATGTTGTTGTAGGACAACGCTAATTCCTTCTCCAGAGGCATCATACTCCACGACAAACTCATCTTCAAAATTAGGTAGCTGCAAAACTAGAGCTGTAATTCACACAAAATCGCCACGTACCATCTTCCTTACGGACCAACAGGTGAAGAAAATGATAACCTATTAGGTCGGATAATTTCTTGATGAAGCATTTGTTCACATTGCCTCTTTATTTCATCTTTTTGTAGGTGTGGACCTACAGGGACGGACCACTACAGGCCCTGATTCTGGCTGTAAATAAATGCGATGATCACAATTGCGTGGAGAAGGTAATCTTGTAGGCTCATGAAATAAATCATGAAACTCGCCCAAAATCTTATCTAACTTGGTGCGAGACATAAATGATTCATGTAATAAGTGAAGTTGAGCACCATTAAAAGTCTATTGTCCTTGAAGAGTGCTGGTGGCACCACCAAATTCAAAGCTCATAGGGAGGGAGACAAAATCCCATAAGATCAGTCCCAAAGTTTGCATCTATTTGATTACTAAAACAATGTGAAAACCATCTAATGGAATAACAAGAAGTCAGCAATAAAAATATTATTAGCAACTTAAAATGATACCACCTTGCAAACTCCCGGGCTAAAAACATTCGCTCCATTTGCCACAGATACACTTGAACTCGATTGAATGCTTTAAAGCTGACATTGTCTACCAATGACAAAGGCCTTCATCATCACAAATCTATCTTGATCCTGATCCAGAGCATGCATCTTTAGTTGATACTACCACTTTAACCAATCTAGTGGGTCTTCGAAGATCTTCTCGTACTAGTAAACCTCTTGATAAGCATCGATTCTTAGCGACTTTAGTTGATAATGCAGTTCTTACTTCTTATTCTCAAACAAGTAAACATGCATGTTGGGTAAAAGCTATGCAAGAAGAACTTCAACTTCTCCAAGAGAATCATACTTGGGACATTGTTCCTTGTCCTAGTGGCGTACTATTGGTTGTAAATGGGTCTATTCCATAAAGCTACGATCTGATGGCTTACTTGATAGATATAAGGCGAGGTTAGTAGCACTTGGAAATAGACAAGAATATGGCATAAATTATGAGGGAACATTTGCACCTGTAGCAAAGATGACAACAGTGCGACTTGTTCTAGATATTGTCGCTTCTAAGCATTGGCCATTGCGACAGATGGATGTTAAGAATGCATTTTTACATGGGGATCTTAAAGAAGCAATTTATATGACTCCAGCATTAGGGTTATTTTCTACATCTTCATCTGATGTTTGTCAGTTGAAACGTTCACTGTATGGTTTGAAACAAGCTCTATGTGCTTGGTTTGATAAATTTCGTTCCACACTTCTTAGTTTCTCATTTATTCAAAGTCAGTATGATTCCTCTTTGTTTCTTTGCAAAACACCCAAAGGAGTCTTCAATATGGTCGATCAGTTGATATTCCTTTGGAATTGAATGTTAAATATCGTCATGACAAAGGTGATTTTTTATTTGATCCCCTTCATATAGACAGCTTGTGGGCAGTTTAAACTATCTAACTATTACGCGGCTTGACATTTCATTTGTTGTTCAACAAGTTAGTCAGTTTATGCAAGCACCTAGACACCTTCATCTTGCAACTGTTCGTCGCATTGTTTGCTATTTGAACAACACTTCTGCCTGGGGACTTTTCTTTCAAACAGATTCTCCTATTCGTCTGGTTGCATATATTGATGCCAATTGGGCTGGTTGTTCTGATACTAGACGTTCACTTACAGGTTGGTCCATGTTTATTGGTAACTCTCTTATTTCTTGGAAAAGCAAAAAAGCAAGATCAGATGTCTAAATTTTCTACTAAGTTTGAGTATCGTGCTATGTCCTTTGCATGCTCAGAAATTGTTTGGCTTCGTGGATTGTTGGGTGAGCTTGGGTTTCCTCAAATTAAACCTACTTCGCTCCATGGAGATAATACTAGTGCAATACAAATTGTTGCTAACCTAGTGTTTCACGAGTGTACTAAGCATATTGAAGTGGATTGTCACTCTATTTGTGAAGCATATTATGCTTAAATCATCTCTTTTCCTCAGATCACAACTAATCTAGAGATAGCTGATGTGTTTACTAAGGCTCTTGCCAAAAACCGGCATCACTTTCTTATGGACAAATTGATGCTCGTTGATCACCCAACATCAATTTGAGGGGGGATATCAATGGCAAAGATTATGGTAGGCAATGATTATGGCATAAATTATGTCATAGATCTATATATATTCTTACCTAGAATAGAATATATGTAATCAATGCATTAGCTGTGAATTAAGATACTTAGTTGTATATAGATTATTACCAAAAATAGATTGTACAAAAATTCATATTTAAAAGAACGACTTAATGGGAGAAAGGGAATCTATTCAAAATTTGTCATTCAAAACATTACAACTAACTCCTGGCATAATAATCATGCTTGATCCTCATCTGCCTCTCGTCAGGTGAGCCACAACTGCATCTCTCTCTCTCTTGTGTCTTCATTGCTGGGATAATAAAATTCATTGAGTGTCCGTGGATGCTGTGACGACGAACCCTGTGCTATGTATGTGTATGGCGGGGCAGGTAATTATGACCTGCAACCATATGTTGCTAGGGGATTTCAGTATGCTTGGTCTTCATCATCTTCTTTTTCTTCTTCTTGCTCTTCTTGTTTTCATTCTATCTTTCTTCATTATAATGACCAGCATATGGCTGATGTTGAAGGGTGGTTCTGAGCTTCTCAATTCCTTTCATATTGTCATCTTCTGAAGGTCAGATTGTTTTTTGGCTTGATGAACCTTGTTTTATAATAAATCTGCTGAGCTTGAGCTTTGATTTTTTCTGGTGAGCCCTTTCGGGCCCGCCCACACACACAAGAGGCAATGAGGATGATAGAAATCACTAGTTTATGTAATTTTTTGTTTGTTTGAAGGTGAGTGATGATTTACTGACCAAACCTCTTGACCCAGATAGTCTCTCTATGAAGCAGCTGAACTGTTTGGATGGCCAGCCACTTAGCTGGTAACCACAGCACCCTTTCCATTTTTGAGAGCCAGTAATGGGTTCAGCCGTGATCTTGGTTGGAATCAGATGACCTGCAGAAGGCGAATCTGAGCCTTGTTTTTGCCTTTATTGTTTTATTTTTGGAATCTTCAGTCAGGATTTGATTTTGAACTGTGTTTGACTTGTGTTGGGTACTGCTTTCAGTTTTCGAGCACTTGATACTGTGTTCAAAGATTTTTTTGTTTCTTTACTATGTGAAATGTGACAAAATTATTTGTTGCCTTTGCTTGTTGTGAAAGTTTGGCCATATTGCCAACAAACATGTAAACAAGCGTTGATATAATTTTAGGATGATTCATATCAGGTTGGTCTGATTCCTCCCAAAAGTTTACTGGTATGATGGGAGACCAAGACTGAGATTGATATTCATGTACAATAAATTTCCCGAAGTGGATCTAGTATTTACTCTAATAATGTGAGGTATTTGAGAACTTTGCATGTTCTTGTTTCAGACATTCTTTCTAAAGTTACAGAATTGATAAAGCCGCTTTGATGGCCTGCTGCTAATGTGTGGTCTGCTAGCAACCATAATGTCATTACATGACAGTGTTTATATCTGTGAGGGTATTTTGGTTGGATGATTTAATGATGCAATTTGGAGCCTATTGAAATTGTGCTGCAGGTCATGGAGCATCCTACTGTTGGTATTTAATGGTGACCATGTGCCTAGTGCTGGGGGCATGCATGTTGGTGATGGTAGCCTGACGCTTGATGCCTTCTTGCTTTTTAAGTACTCGCAAGCTCTTGTCCTGACCATTTATAATGCTCTCAAGGATTGTTTCAAACAGCTCATTTTGGTTTGCTTTGGATTTGCAATCATGAATTAGACTAGAAAGTGTGGATAGTGAAGAGTTTTGTTCTTTCCAAATGGGTAAGAACTTTGCCTTCACTCGGGCGATGATGATACGATTCACCTTTACTTGTAATCGTTGCGAGATTCATGGTGTATGATGGTATTCCAGGCATGTAGCAAACCATTTTTCTGTGATGGTACTTGCCAGTTAGCTTGGATCGACAGCTACTAAGCTATTCTGTTTCAGAGAGCTGGTGAATTTGCTGAGCTATGGTATTTGGTTGGACAATGCCACCTGAGGGTGAATCTGATCCTTGTTTTAATGTTGTTATTCCCACATAAATTCTTCTTCGGGAAATTTGCCTATTAATGTTTTGTTTTTCTTCTATGTTTAAATCTGCTTTGGAGTAAGTTTCTGGTGTTTGTTTCCCTTTTGATGCATGCTTCAATTAGTTTTCTAAAAAGGTCCTATTATCTTACATTTTTTTCTTTCTTTCTATCAAATTAATAGTTCTATAGTTCCTGTAATATTTCTTTTAATTATTTGTTTATTTAATCTGGGTATGTCATGAAGTAACTAAAATGACCAATGTCGATGATTTCATATTCGTATATATTAAATAACTGATGTAACAGTAATAGTTTTTCTAATAATGCACAAATTTGTCTCCATACCTGAGTTCTAATTCTTAGGTGACATATAATGAGGGTGTCGTTGGGGATAGGAATGTGGGCCTTATTGGACATGTATGTTGCATTTGATGTTTGTTAATTGTTAAAACACTTTGGGATGCTACCTTGCAAGCTGTACTATGCTCTCTGAGTTGAGAAGCACTGGTCCATTTGTTTTTCCGCACTTGCAATGGCGAGCGGGGCAAAGCTTCCTTGAAATTTCATTGTCTAGGAGATCATGGGAAAGGTTAGTGCGATGTGCAAAGCAATGAAAGGATATTGATGAAAATACAACTCTTTAGGCAATATCAAAGAAATGTTAAAGTCATACTTTTACTTATAAACGAGCTATGAAATAGGCCTCTAAATAAAAATATCATTGGAGTGTAGAAATGGCAGTCGAGTTAATAATCCCTACTCTAAGCTCTTTCTTGTTGTTATTTTCTCCGTAGTATTTATTGTGTTGGACTTGTGACAGTGTTAAACTCTAGGACTGCAAGTTAAGGTAAATACCGTTTGCAATTGAAGGGGGATGTTGTGTGCTTGGTGGAAACTGACGCTGATGAAGAGGTGGTTGTTTGGTTTTGATAAAACATTGTGTCAGGAAGATCACTCCACTCACATACTTGTGTTATGTGTTGCATCTCATTATTTTTTTCAGCTAAATCTTCTGACCGGGTAATTTCTAAAGTTTATAAGTCTTTTTTTTTTAAGCTTAATCTCCCTTCAGTAATAGTAGGTGATTTTAATTCTATATTTTGTTCCAATAAACATCATGAGGGTAGTTTCACTCATTATTCTATTGAACCGAGACTTTTTAATGAATTTTTTCAAAGAATTGTTTGTGTGACTTGGGTTTATTGGGTTCAAGCATCACATGGTGTAATGGTAAAAGAGGATTGGCCAGACATCGGGCGAGGCTTGATAGATTTTAGTTAATAATAATTGGATTGGCAATTTCTATTCATACTGTAATCAACATCTTTCTAGTATCTATTCTGATCAGTCCTGTGTTTTTGAAAGCCCTGTTTAAAATTCATTGTAGATTTTAGTTAGAAGGCAATGCTTGGAATGCCAAGTTTGGGCCTGACCGCATTTGTGCTTTAAATCATATTATTTCTCGCACACGTAATTATTTAATTATTTGGAGATTTAAGGGTATGTCTTCTTTAGATAGAGATTTTCAAGACACTGAGACTCATTTCTAGTTTAGAGACTTCAGAAGTCCATGGTAATCTTGCTCCTTTAGATGCTTGTTCTCTTAGATCTTGTTACAATAAGCACTCTACTCCATTGAAGGAAAATTTTGTCTGCTGGCTCTATTGAGCTAAGCTTTTATGGTTTAAAAATGGAGATTTTGTTATGGTTTTTTTTCATAATATTGCAAATGTTAGAATTCATAGGATTAGATTTTCTGCCATTTGGTTCTCTTGGGCATCGTTTATTCAGACTTTAATGATATTGTTTTATTCAGACAGTACTAAAAGCTGTTACTTTTTTGTGTATTATTTTAATTCAACTCTTAAATTTTACTTCTGCATGAACTTGAGAATTTTTCCTTTCACTTATCAAGGGTCCCTATTTCCCCAAAAATACTTCATGTACATCAGTGGCATTATTTGATTGATAAAGCTGCGAACTGCATTAATTTTTGGAATCATTTAAAAATTTTTACAGCTTGGTGGACGATGCTCATCAATAGTTCTCTCTATTCCTTCTTATCTTCTTTCTTGCTATCTTGTTCGTGATTCCATTTTTGGTGAGATATCTAAATTGGCTAGAAATTTTGCCTTGGGCAAGAGTAGTAATAGTGGTGGCTTCTGTTTTATTTGTTGGAGCAATATTACATTCTTTATAATTGACAGAAGTTTGAACATCAGAAACCTTTGGAGTGTTAAAGTTTTAAACTATGATAATAAGCATTGCATCCATATTTTAAATCATAACTATGGTGATTTTCAGGTCTGGACTAACCATTATCCTCCAAGAGCTACTAGGGTTTTTAGAATGCTTTGTAAAACAACTAATAAATTAAAATCCAATTTGTGGATTAATGTTTGCAATCTTAATGGTGTAAGTAAGTTTTTAGAATGGGTGGTGGTGTTCTGATACTCCACTTGCTTTTAAATCCACTTTTGTGAACATGGATTACCTGCTAGGGGTTCTGAATGCACTTGATTTTTGCGTAATAATTGAATAGATTGTGAGAATTGGCTAACCTTTTGGCGAACCCATTTCGATTGGAATAGATTGGGAATTATAGTTTTTGATAATTTTTTTTCCTAATCAATGGCTTTGGTGTTGAATCTCGGTTGATGACAAACTCTTTTTTGTGATTTATAACTATTTTAATCAAAGTTGTGTTTTGGAAGAGGAATAAGATCAATGTATTTTTGGGCTCCGGAGGCAAAAGCTTGATTCTAAGTGTTCGAATAACAAAGGTGGTGCTTTCACATCAAGTGCTTGGGCAATTTGAAAAGCTAGATGCGATATAATTTTTGCGATGCGCCTTCTTGGAATAACTTTTTGGATCCTTGTGACCTTGGTTGTGTGATTACTGTTAACAATAGTAACTGCAATGAATATTCTTCTGGCGGGTGCTTCAACCAAAATTTTAGAGACCAATATTGGAACAGAGTTAGTTGTTCTAGAGTATGTTTTGAACATTTGCAAAGAAAAAGATATTAAATTGGACCAAATCCTTTATGATTGCCTTGGTCTTGTGGGATTGATAAACAACTTGTCTCAGTTGGCGTGATCAGGAGGATGGGAACTTACTCTGTCAACACATTTTAAGCCATGGCAATGTCACTTCAGATAGCCGGTGAAAAAAGGCCTTTTGTGCGTTTTTTTTGTTGTCCTTTTTTTCAAAAAAAAAAAAAATCACCACTTTGGAATGCCCATTCAACAAACTTCTTATAATAAGAAAAGATAAAAGTTTTTTTTTCTTTTTTGTTGAATATTGCACTCATAGTTAGAGGTTGAAGCTTGACTTGTTTGTTATAACAAGGGAAGAGCTTATGCTTGAAATTGGTGTTTGAAATTCAAAGCAGCTTTTTTTTTTCATTTGCCTTAAATTATTTTTGATAATTTAATGTTCATCACTTGTCAAGTCCAATGGAAGTTTACTTATATCTTGTTATTGACTTTAGATTTAATTGATGAAGCTTCATATCGGTTAATAATTAATAATGAACTACAATTTATATTTATAATTAAACAAGGTCAATTATGTTCATGTTTGAGCAAGTTTCAATTCAAATTATGTCTTATTGACTTGTGACTGACGATTACTTGTCAACTGTAACTATTCATCAATTTTTGTAATAATAGTTTAATTTATATGATTCGCAATAGTATATATTAATCTTTTGTCTAAAAAAATAAAAAACAGTATTTCTTGACCATCTTAACTTGCGTCATGATGTTTTTTTCTCTGCAGATGGTTTTTTCATATTTATTAATAATAAAAATTAAAGAGAATAATAGTAGTATATATATTATGTTTGATGGTTTGTCTAGTGCTAGAACAGTACATGATAAGTGTGCATAACCATGATGTGTATAATGTTGAACCATTCATGCTAGTTTCATAGTAATAATTGTTTAGAAAAGTTTGCTATGTTTGATTGCTCATCAAGTGTCCATAAATAAATAAATAAATAAATAAATAAAAAACAACGGACCAACAATCAATTAACATGTTGAATCTGCTATTAGGTTTTTAAAATTTCATTGTACATAATATTCTCGTAAAAATATATACACACGCTTTTAATTTTATATATATATAAAAACCGGTAGTTTCACAGTCCAACCGGTTCGACTGGTCGGTTCAATAATTTCCATTTCTTATTTTTTTAATAAATAAATTATAAAAAAAAGAAATTTTCATAATGTCATAAAAAAATCTAGAAAATCAGAAATTATGAAAATATACATTTAAAATTTTAATATTTTTTGTTAATAAAAATTATATGTATATATGCCAGCAAATCACACAAGATACGTTAAATATATCCTTCACAGTAATTCAAATTAGAGAATTAGTGCAACACTTTGAATTGTATATGTGAAGGATGGCCGGCTTGAATCACCACACCGTGAAGAAGTGATTTGCACATATTTGTTTATTTCTTTATTATTTGAAAAAAAAAATCCCGATATTATAAGAATGCAACTTTTTAAATTTGATACTATTTTAAAATTTATTAATATTTTGGTATAAAGTGTAAACTGTAAATGAATTTTTATTATGACTTTTTTCTTTTAGATTTGATCATAATTCTAAAATTTGACACCGGATGATCACTGGCATAGATGTGTTGCTGCCCTTTAAGAGTGACTTAAAATACCCTATGTAATCTGCCAATTTCAATTAATTTGAATATTTCTGTTTTGAATCTTTTTATATTGTTAATTATAGTTTCATGCAAATTTTTAGACTTTATGTTTCAGTTCATAAACTTGTCAACTGTTCATCCTCTTGCATACTCACCAAAGAGAATGCTGGAATACTGATCAAAGTAATGGTGCCGTAAGGGAGAAGAACTTTTAATAATTCCACTAACAAAAGATAGCACAAAAAAAAATAATTAAAGACGAAAACTAATAGTCGAAAATATGGGCCATTAAATTATTCTATAATAGTTTTTCCTTTTATGTTAAAACCCACATGAATTAGTTAAAAAATGGCGGATAATAATGAAATCTAAATGCTAAATATATAATGGCAAAATTATTTTTGACATTGTTTATGTGAAAAACTAAATCAAACAAATTAATTAAAAGCATAATAAAAGTGACAACCGAGAACTAGTATTCTTATAGATGTTACATTAACAAAATTCCTTTATCGTGTATATTTTTAATAAATTTAAGGCTTCAAACTCAAAAAAAAATAAAAATAAAATAATAATACTAATTATTCACATGAGTAATTGAATATTTCTTCGAATTAGTATTACTACCCATCAATCAAACAACTAACAAATAATACTTTTTAACATTTTATTGTTAAAGGCATAAGTGCTATTTTCAATTTATTACAAATGATTCCCATATTTAAAATAGGTTGATTTAAAAAAAAAAATTTGACATTTAATTTGTCATAATTATTTTTTTAATTTGTTATTTTCTAACTTTCCCAATTTAGAAGGATTTTTATGATGATAATATTTTTTTAAATCCAAATACCTACTTAATTTTAAAAGAAATTTAATGTGCTATAATTGTTTTTTTAATTTGTTATTTTTTTTAACTATCAAAGTTTAATGGGACTTAAATAATAATATCTTTTCCCAAAATCCAACTAATGGTTAATGTGTCATAAATTTTTTTATTTTATTATTTTTTAACTTTCAAAATTTAATATGATTATGACGATAACATATTTTTTCTAAAATCCGAATAACTACTTAATTAAAAAAAAAATCAGACAGGTAATTTGTCATAATTGTTTTTTTAATTTTTAATTTTTTTAACTTTCAAAATTTAATAGAATTGTAATAATAATAATAATATCTTTTTTTCAAAATCCAAATACCTACCTACATAATTTTCAAAAAAAAAAAAAAAAAATCAGATAGTTAATTTGTCATAATTGTTTTTTTTTTTTTAAATTTATTAGCGTGAGAACGTTTCCCAACCGTCACATTCCATTACGGCTTCCGGCTTTTTCTCTCTCTTATATATGTCCCGTTCCATCCCATTGAACGCAAACCCTGATGCCTTGTTGTTTTCCCTCTCCTCCTTCTCTTCGAGTTCTCGCCGGAGACTGTGGAGTTTTCGCCGGAGGTCTGTTCTTCCCCTTTCTTTCGATCTCGCGACAGTTAGGTATGTGAATGCCCTTGAAACCCCGTCTGATTCTGGTGAGCTTCTTCATTTCCCCGGAATCTTCTCCATCTCCTCCTCAGGTTCGGACGATTTCTTCTGTTTTGTATTCCCCTCTCTTTCGATCTTGTTACGGTGAAGTAAATGATTGTTCTAATCCTTTCTTTCTTTCTTTCTTTCTTGCAGATACAACCTGGAAACCTCTTTGATCGTTGTGAAGTTCCCCTCTTCTTTCCACTCCTCTCAGTCTTCTCCTCACGGTTGGGCGAGGTTTCTTTTGTTTCCTATCCCCTCTCTTTCCATCTTGCGAGGGTGAGGTATGTAAATGCCCTAGGGTTTTGTCTATAGTTTTTATTTTTTTCACAAGTACACCCTTGATCTCTCCGATCGCTGTGAAGTCTTCCTTATTCTCTCAAGCCCTATCCATCTCCTTCACTAGCTGCGAGGTTTGCTAGTTCTTACCCTTTTTGTTTAAATTTGCTAGCCCTCGGTCACTGTCACATGCATACTTGAGAAAACACACACACATTAGAGGCGTTGAGGATATGCTGAGCATGAGTGCATGTAATTTTTGTGTTTGGAGTTGATTGATTCTTTACTGACCGAAGCTCTTGACCAAGTTGATCTCTCTGTTATGTAAATGGCCCAACAGCTTGGATGGCCAGCTACCTAGCTGGCAACTGCTGCGACCTTTACGTACCTGAGAGCCAATGCATTGGTTGAGCCATGGTGATTGGTTGGAATCTTGTGACATAAATACTTGAGAAAACACACACACATTAGAGGTGTTGAGGATATGCTGAGCACCAGAGCATGTAATTTTTGTGTGTTTGGAGGTGATTGACGGTTTACTGACCGCATCTCTTGACCAAGTTGACCTCTCTGTTATGTAAATGGCCCAACAGCTTGGATGGCCAGCTATTTAGCTGGCAACCGCTGTGACCTTTACATACCTGAGAGCCAATGCATTGGTTGAGCTTTGGTGATTGGTTGGAATCTGGTGACATGCATACTTGAGAACACACACACACATTAGAGGCGACGAGGATATGCTGAGCACCAGTGCATGTAATTTTTCTGTGTTTGGTGGTGATTGATGCTTTACGGACTGCACTTCTTGACCAAGTTGATCGCTTTGTTGTGTAAATGGCCCAACAGCTTGGATGGCCAGCTACCTCGCTGGCAACCGCTGCGACCTTTACGTAGCTGAGAGCCAATGCATTGGTTGAGCTATGGTGATTGGTTGGAATCTGGTAACATACATGCTTGAGAACACACACACATACATTAGAGGCGATGAGGATATTTTGAGCACCAGTGCATGTAATTTTTGTGTGTTTGGAGGTGATTGATGATTTACTGACCGCACCCCTTGACCAAGTTGATCTCTCTGTTATGTAGATGGCCCAACAGCTTGGATGGCCAGCTACCTAGCTGGCAACCGCTGTGACCTTTACATACCTGAGAGCCAATGCATTGGTTGAGCTATGATGATTGGTTGGAATCTGGTGACATGCATACTTGAGAACACACACACATTAGAGGTGATGAGGATATGCTGAGCATCAGTGCATGTAATTTTTATGTGTTTGGAGGTGATTGATGCTTTACGGACCGCACCTCTTGACCAAGTTGACCAAGTTGATCTCTCTTGACATGCATACTTTTTACTGTTGGTGAAATTTTTTTTTCAGTTTTGCTTGCTGCCCCTGGTAATCATGAATGTTTAGCCATATGGAAAATGAATGTATTAATAAGCTATGATATAATGTTTTAACCGTACACAATATGTTGTGCAGATTACTAAAAAGTTTGGATAAGATACCTTGAGTTATAGATTCATATTCGTATTTAATGACTTGGCCTATTTGGGACTATTAGTCACTCTATTAATTGAGGTGATGATGAACTTCAAACTTTGCATGTATATCTAGACTCGGCCCCCATCAATGGCTTTGTTTGTTTGTTTGATGCTCTAATTTTCTCTGTGATTCAGATATTCTTCATAAAATGATGGAAATGATGAAGCAGTTTGGATGGCCAGCTGCTAATCTGCAGTCTGCTGGCAACCACTGCATCATTATATTGCTGCAGATGTATAGGTTGGTTATTCTGGCTGGATAACTTTGTGCTTGGAAAAGGTATGTTGATTAAGGAGGCCTATGATGCCGTCGTTCTTTGAAATAGTTGCAAACTGCGGGTTAGTTTGTGCTTGCTAAAAAAAAATTGGCTATGAAGTGTGGGACAAAACAGTTTTGTTCTTTCCATGTGGCTTAGAACTTTTTCCTTCATCCGGCGATGATGATATGAATCACCTTGTGTTCTTTGTGTGGTTGAAGGTGTAGCCGCTAGCCATGTATACATCATCTCTCTGTGTGATGGTAATGGCAAGCTTGCTTGGAATGCTAGCTATCTTGCAGGCAACCTAGGGAACAATTCCATTTAGGTGGATATCTTCTTATTCTATAGCCCTTCATCTGAAAAGCCTCCGTTCTTCTTATGAGAGTATCTTCCAATCGTCTGTGGATATGTCTTTTCCTTTTTTATTGTTTCTCTAACATTCTTATGTTATTAGATTCTTAATTGCCTTTGTTTTTTGTTTTGTTTTGTTTTTTGTTTTTAATTATTATGTCACCTCATCCATGCAGTGAGAAGGAGTCGGATTCTTGGGCTCCTGCATGGAAGTCAAATATCTTATCGCTTGATTATTGGTTGGGGACTTCTTAATTGCTTTTCATTTTTGCTTATTTAAAAACAGAATAATTAACTCCTGGCATAATCTGGCATAATAATCATGCTTGATCCTCATCTGCCTTGCGTCAGGTAAGCCAGTATTGCATCTTTCTCTCTCGTCTTTATTGTTGGCATAAAATAAAATTCCTTGAGTGTTCGTGGATGCTGTGGTGAACAACCCTGTGTTAATAGACGAATAGGTAATGGGATGGAGTGATTCTTGTTATTTCTGTAACTGTGCTCTTTCTAGATTGAATGAAGCATATTCTATTGTTCCAGAAGCCTTTTATAGGACTTAAATATGTTTACATCCTTGTGTACTAGAGACTCTGATGAACAACCCCATGCCAATTATGGCGGGGCGGGTTGTGTTGACCTACAGCCATGTTGATGAGATATTTCAGTATGTTGGCACTTCTTCTTCTTCTATATCCTTTGTGATAATGACCAATGTATGATATTGAAGGGTGGTTCTGAGCATTGCAATTTCTTCCTTATTCTTCTTCTTCTATATCCTTTGTGATAATGACCAATGTATGATATTGAAGGGTGGTTCTGAGCATTACAATTCCTCCTTCTTCTTATTCTACATCCTTTGTGATAATGACCAATGTCTGATATTGAAGGGTGGTTATGAGCATTGCAATTTTTTCCATATTTACATCTTCTAAAGTTCAGATTATGTTTTGGCTTGATGAATCTTGTTTTTGATGAGAAGGGTGGTTCTGAGCCTTACAATTAGTTCCATATTTTTTACATCTTACAGCGTTATAATTCCTTCCATATTTACATCTTCTAATGTTCAGATTATTTTTTGGTTTGATGAATCTTGTTTTTGATAAGAAAGGTGGTTCTGAGCCTTACAATTACCTCCATGTTTTTTACATCTTCTGAAGTTCAGATTATTTTTGGCTGGATGTATCTTGTTTTTGATAAGATGGGCAGTTATGAGCCTTACGATTCTTTCCATATTTACATCTTCTAAAGTTCAGTTTATTTTTTGGCTTGTTGAAACATTTTTTTGATAAAGATTAGTTGAGAAATTCATAAGGTGAGAGCACAAGTATTTGTTGAGCTTGCGATTGCGCTCCATGCCCGTCCATGTTCTTGAATTCAGTTAAATTAGTAGAGCTTGTCGCCAATTTGTAAAAAAAAAAAAAAATCTGCTAGCCCTCGGTCACTGTCACATGCATACTTGAGAACACACACACACAAACTAGAGGCGATGAAGATATGCTAAGCACCAGTGCATGTAATTTTTGCATGTTTAGAAGTGATTGTTGCTTTACTGGCCGCAACTCTTGACCAAGTTAATCTCTTTGTTATGTAAACGGCCCAACAGCTTGGATGGCCAGCAAGGTCAACTACCTAGCTGGCAACCGCTGTAACCTTTACGTACTTGAGAGCCAATGCATTGGTTGAGCTATGGTAATTGGTTGGAATTAGGTGACTTGAAGAAGGCAAATCTAAGCATTGTTTTATTTTTGTTGCAAGTATTTGTGACTTCCATTTTTCCAAAAGAGGCACTGGTTTTCTCTATGATTTATTTGTGGGTTCAGATATTCTCTTCTTAAACAATGGAAATGATGAAGCAGTTTGGATGGCCAGCTGCTAATCTGCAGTCTGCTGGCAACTACTGCATCATTATATTACTGCAGATGTATAGGTTGGTTATCTGGCTGGATAACTTTGTGGTTGGAAGAGGTATGTTGGTTAAGGAGGCCTAAACTATGATGCCGTTGTTCTTTGAAATAGTTGTAAACTGCGGGTTAGTTTTTGCTTGCTAAAAAAAATTGTCTATGAAGTGTGGGACAAGACAGTTTTGCTCTTTCCATGTGGTTTAGAACTTTTTCCTTCATGCTGGCGATGGTTTTATAAATCACCTTGTGATCTGTGTGGTTGAAGGTGTATCCGCTAGCCATGTATACATCATCTCTCTGTGTGATGGTAATGGCAAGCTTGCTTGGAATGCCAGCTATCTTGCAGGCAACCTATGGAACTATTCCATTTCGTAGGACTGGTGAATTTGTGGAGCCATGGTGTTTGGTTGAAATTTCATGACCAAACTGAAGGTGAATCTGAGCCTTGTTTTAATGTTTCAGTTGCACATGTGGTTCTATTTTGAAAATGTAACTGCTTTTGGTTTTTTTTCTTGTTTGCAAATCTGTTTCAAAAAATGTTCCTGGTTTCTGTCCTGTGTCTGGTTTAAATGTTGCCCAGTGTCTGGTCTACATTTTCAAACTGAAGGTGAATCTGAGCCTTGTTTTAATGTTTTTTTTCTTGTGATTTGTTTTTTAAAATGTTGCCCAGTGTCTGGTCTACATTGCCATTTTGATGTTATTTGATATTTGGCTACTAATGTAGCACCTGCAATTGCTATGAAGGTATTAATTTGTGAGGCATTTTGCATGTTTAAGTAAAATGCAAACAAAATTTCACTATGGTAAAGGTTTAAGCTGATAGTATTAGGCACCAAGGTTGTATATTCAAATATGTTTGCTAATCCAACACACTGTCGATGGACAACACTCAGCCAACTAGTCAGTTTCATGCAATCTGTTTGCTGTTCAGATTTAATATTAGATAAAAATATTATTTGCTTATTAATGTTTTTGAAAATGTCAGTCTGAATTTCCAGATAGGATTGTAGCTTGTATGGATGTGTTGCCTGTTACACTTGAGAACACACGCACACACATTAGAGGCGATGAGGATATGCTGAGCACTAGTGCATGTAATTTTGTGTGTTTGGAGGTGATTGATGCTTTACTGACCGCACCTCTTGACCAAAGTGATCTCTCTGTTATGTAAATGGCCTAACAGCTTGGATGGCCAGCTACCTAGCTGGCAACCGCTGCGATCTTTACATACCTGAGAGCCAATGCATTGGTTGAGTTTATGGTGATTGGTTGGAATCAGGTGACATGCATACTTGAGAACACACACATTAGAGTCAATGAGGATATGCTGAGCACCAGTGCTTGTAATTTTTGTGTGTTTGGAGGTGATTGATGCTTTACTGACTGCACCGCTTGACCAAGTTGATCTCTCTGTTATGTAAATGGCCCAACAGCTTGGATGGCCAGCTACCTAGCTAGCAACCGCTGTGACCTTTACATACCTGAGAACCAATGCATTGGTTGAGCTATTATGATTGGTTGGAATCTGGTGACATGCATACTTGAGAACACACACACATTAGAGGTGATGAGGATATGCTGAGCACCAGTGCATGTAATTTTTGTGTGTTTGGAGGTGATTGATGCTTTACGGACCGCACCTCTTGACCAAGTTGATCTCTCTGTTATGTAAATGGTCCAACAACAGCTTTTATGGCCAGCTATCTAGCAGGCAACTGCTGCGACCTTTACGTATCTGAGTGCCAGAGCATTGCTTGAGTTATGGTGATTGGTTGGAATCAGGTCACATGCATACTTGAGAAAACACACACACATTAGAGGCAATCATGAATGTTTAGCCATATGGCAAATGAATGTATTAATAAGCTATGATATAATGTTTTAACCGTACACAATATGTTGTGCGGATTACTAAAACGTTTGGATAAGATACCATGAGTTATAGATTCATATTCATATTTAATGTCTTGGCCTATTTGGGACTATTAGTCACTCTATTAATTGAGGTGATGATGAACTTCAAACTTTGCATGTATATCTAGACTCGGCCCCCATCAATGGCTTTGTTTGTTTGTTTGATGCTTTAATTTTCTCTGTGATTCAGATATTCTTCATAAAATGATGGAAATGATGAAGCAGTTTGGATGGCCAGCTGCTAATCTGCAGTCTGCTGGCAACCACTGCATCATTATATTGCTGCAGATGTATAGGTTGGTTATTCTGGCTGGATAACTTTGTGCTTGGAAAAGGTATGTTGGTTAAGGAGGCCTAAACTATGATGCCGTCGTTCTTTGAAATAGTTGCAAACTGCGGGCTAGTTTGTGCTTGCTAAAAATAATTGACTATGAAGTGTGGGACAAAACAGTTTTGTTCTTTCCATGTGGCTTAGAACTTTTTCCTTCATCCGGCTATGATGATATGAATCACCTTGTGTTCTTTGTGTGGTTGAAGGTGTAGCCGCTAGCCATGTATACATCATCTCTCTGTGTGATTTTAATGGCAAGCTTGCTTGGAATGCTAGCTATCTTGCAGGCAACCTAGGGAACAATTCCATTTAGGTGGATATCTTCTTATTCTATAGCCCTTCATCCGTTCTTCTTATGAGAGTATCTTCCAATCGTCTGTGGATATGTCTTTTCCTTTTTTATTGTTTCTCTAACATTCTAATGTTATTAGATTCTTAATTGCCTTTGTTTTTTGTTTTGTTTTGTTTTTTTAATTATTATGTCACCTCGGCCATGTAGTGAGAAGGGCTCGAATTCTTGGGATCCTGCATAGAAGTCAAATATCTTATCGCTTGAGTATTGGTTTGAGACTTCTTAATTGCTTTTTGTTTTTGCTTATTTAAAAACAGAACAACTAACTCCTTGCATAATCTGGCATAATAATCATGCTTGATCCTCATTTGTCTTGCGTCAGGTTAGCCACCATTGGATCTCTCTCTCTCGTCTTTGTTGTTGGGATAAATAAAATTCCTTGAGTGTTTGTGGATGCTGTGGGGGACAACCCTGTGCTATGTATGCGTAAGGCGGGGCAGGTAATTATGACCTGCAGCCATATGTTGCTTAGAAATTTCAGCATGCTTGGTCTTCATTATCTTCTTGTTCTTCTTGTTTTCATTCTATCTGTCTTCATTATAATGACCAGCGTATGGCTGATGTTGAAGGGTGGTTCTGAGCTTCTCAATTCCTTTCAAATTGGCAACCTTTTTTTTTTTTAATACTCAATGTGAACAAACCACCTGTTAGGGTGATGCATAAACAGAGTTACTATTTTTACACCTTTATTCTCACTGCGTGTGAGTTGAGGTTTGGATTTGCCTCCATGGCTAGACATGAATATTCTGTACAATGGACATGGTGTTAATAGACGAATAGGTAATGGGATGGAGTGATTCTTGTTATTTCTGTAACTGTGCTCTTTCTGGATTGAATGAAGCATATTCTATTGTTTCAGAAGCCTTCTGTGTAGGACTTAACTATGTTTACATCCTTGTGTCCTAGAGACTCTGATGAACAACCCTATGCCAATTATGCCAAATATGTTTACATCCTTATCACTTCTTCTTTGTAATAATGACCAATGTTTGATATTGAAGGATAGTTCTGAGCATTACAATTCCTTCTTCTTCTTCTATATCCTTTGTGATAATGACCAATGTCTAATATTGAAGGGTGGTTCTGAGCATCGCTATTCCTTCCATATTTACATCTTCTAAAGTTCAGATTATTTTTTGGCTTGATGCAATCTTATCATATCCTCTGTGATAATGACCAATGTTTGAAATTGAAGGGTGGTTCCGAGCATTACAATTCCTTTCATATTTACATCTTCTAAAGTTCAGATTATTTTTTGTTTGATGAATCTTGTTTCTGATGAGAAGGGTGGTTCTGAGCCTTACAATTAGTTCCATATTTTTTACATCTTCTGAACAGCGTTACGATTCCTTCCATATTTATATTTACATCTTCTAATGTTCAGATTATTTTTTGGTTTGATGAATCTTGTTTTTGATAAGAAGGGTGGTTCTGAGCCTTACAATTACCTCCATCTTTTTTACATCTTCTGAAGTTCAGATTATTTTTTGGCTGGATGTATCTTGTTTTTGATAAGATGGGCAGTTATGAGCCTTACGATTCCTTCCATATTTACATCTTCTAAACTTCAGTTTATTTTTTGGCTTGTTGAAACATGTTTTTGATAAGATTAGTTGAGATATTCGTAAGGTGAGAGCACAAGTATTTGTTGAGCTTGTGATTGCGCTCCATGCCCGTCCATGTTTTTGAATTCAGTTAAATTAGTAGAGCTTGTCGCCAATTTGTAAATAAAAAAAAAAAAATCTGCTAGCCCTCAGTCACTGTCACATGCATACTTGAGAACATACACACACACACTAGAGGCGATGAGGATATGCTAAGCACCGGTGCATGTAATTTTTGCATGTTTAGAAGTTATTGTTGCTTTACTGACCGCTCCTCTTGACCTAGTTAATCTCTTTGTTATGTAAACGGCGCAACAGCTTGGATGGCCAGCGAGGTCATCTACCTAGCTGGCAACCGCTGTAACCTTTACGAACTTGAGAGCCAATGCATTTGTTGAGCTATGGTAATTGGTTGGAATCAGGTGACTTGAAGAAGGCGAATCTGAGCATTGTTTTATTTTTGTTGCAAGTATTTGTGACTTCCATTTTTCCAAAAGGTTTTCTCTATGATTTATTTTCGGGTTCAGATATTCTTCTTAAATGATGGAAATGATGAAGCAGTTTGGATGGCCAGCTTCTAATCTGCAGTCTGCTGGCAACCGCTGCATCATTATATTACTGCGGATGTATTGGTTGGTTTTTCTGGCTGGTTGACTTTGTGGTTGGAAGAGGTATGTTGGTTAAGGAGGCCTAAACTATGATGCCGTCGTTCTTTGAAATAGTTGCAAACTGCGGGCTAGTTTTTGCTTGCTAAAAAAAATTGGCTATGTAGTGTGGGACAAGACATTTTTGTTCTTTCCATGTGGTTTAGTACTTTTTCCTTCGTGCCGGCGATGGTTATATGAATCACCTTGTGATCTGTGTGGTTGAAGGTGTATACGCTAGCCATGTATACATCATCTCTCTGTGTGATGGTAATGACAAGCTTGCTTGGAATGCCAGCTATCTTGCAGGCAACCTATGGAACTATTCCATTTCGTAGGGCTGGTGAATTTGTGGAGCCATGGTGTCTAGTTGAAATTTCATGACAAAACTGAAGGTGAATCTAGCCTTGTTTTAATGTTTCAGTTGCACATGTGGTTCTTTTTGAAAATGTAACCGCTTTTGGTTTTTTTTTCCTGTTTTCAAATCTGTTTCTAAAATGTTCCTTGTTTCTGTCCTGTCTTTGCAGTATGATTTGATATGTTTTTTAAAATGTTGCCCAGTGTCTGGTCTACTTTGTCATTTTACTGTTCTTTGGTATTTGGCTACTAATGTAGCACCTGCAATTGCTATGAAGGTACTAATTTTGTGAAGCATTTTGCATGTTTAAGTAAAATGCAAACAAAATTTCACTATGGTAAAGGTTTAAGCTGATAGTATTAGGCACCAAGGTTGTATATTCAAGTATGTTTGCTAATCCAACACACAGTCAATGGACAACACTCAGCCAACTAGTCAGTTTTATGCAATCTGTTTGCTGTTCAGATTTAATTATGTTTTTAGTTCGAAGTTAAGATTTACAAGAACCCTTCCCTCAGACCGCTAGAGCACGGTGTCCCTATAGCTGTTGCTCTCTTTGTGGATCTTTTTAATTGCAAGCACTTGTGACTTTTCCTGCTTGCTGGTAGAAAATCTTTGAGGTATGTTAGCTGAAGAGGAAGCCTCTTTAAAGTATCACTCCCCTGTTTTCAAATCTGTTTCAAAAAATGTTCCTGGTTTCTGTCCTGTCTTTGCAGTATGATTTGATTTGTTTTTGAAAATGTTGCCCAGTGTCTGGTCTACTTTGTCATTTTGCTATTATTTGATATTTGGCTACTAATGCAGCACCTGCAATTGCTATGAAGGTGCTAATTTGTGAGGCATTTTGCATGTTTAAGTAAAATGCAAACAAAATTTCACTATGGTAAAGGATTAAGCTGATAGTATCAGGCACCAAGGTTGTGTATTCAAATATGTTTGCTAATCCAACACACTGTCGATGGACAACACTCAGCCGACTAGTAAGTTTCATGCAATCTGTTTGCTATTCAGATTTAATATTAGATAAAAATATTATTTGCTTATTAATGTTTTTGAGAATGTCAGTCTGAATTTCCTGATAGGATTGTAGCTTGTATGGATGTGTTGCCTGTTATACTTGAGAACACACACACATTAGAGGTGATGAGGATATGCTGAGCACCAGTGCATGTAATTTTGTGTTTGGAGGTGATTGATGCTTTACTAACCGCACCTCTTGACCAAATTGATCTCTCTTATGTAAATGGCCCAACAGCTTGGATGGCCAGGTACCTAGCTGGCAACCGCTGCGATCTTTACGTACCTGAGAGCCAATGCATTGGTTGAGTTATGGTGATTGGTTGGAATCAGGTGACATGCATACTTTTGAGAACACACACACACACATTAGAGTCAATGAGGATATGCTGAGCACCAGTGCATGCAATTTTTGTGTGTTTTGAGGTGATTGATGCTTTACTGACCGCACCGCTTGACCATGTTGGTCTCTCTGTTATGTAAATGGCCCAACAGCTTGGATGGTCAGCTACCTAGCTGGCAACCGCTGCGACCTTTACATACCTGAGAGCCAATGCATTGGTTGAGCTCTGATGATTGGTTGGAATCTGGTGACATGCATACACTTGAGAACACACACACATTAGAGGTGATGAGGATATGCTGAGCACCAGTGCATGTAATTTTTATGTGTTTGGAGGTGATTGATGCTTTTCGGACCGCACCTCTTGACCAAGTTGATCTCTCTGTTATGTAAATGGCCCAACAACAGCTTGGATGGCCAGCTATCTAGCAGGCAACCGCTGCGACCTTTACGAACCTGAGAGCCAGTGCATTGGTTGAGTTATGGTGATTGGTTGGAATTAGGTCACATGCATACTTGAGAAAAGACACACACACATTAGAGGCGTTGAAGATATGCTGAGCACCAGTGCATGTAATTTCTTGGTGTTTGGAGGTGATTGATGCTTTACTGACCGCACCTCATGACCAATATGATCTCTCTGTTATGTAAATGGCCCAACAGCTTGGATGGCCAGCTGCCTAGCTGGCAACCGCTGCAGCCTTTATGAACTTGAGAGCCAATGCATTGGTTGAGCTATTGTGATTGGTTGGAATCTGGTGACATGCATACTTGAGAACACACACACATTAGAGTCAATGAGGATATGCTGAGCACTAGTGCATGTAATTTCTGTGTGTTTGGAGGTGATTGATGCTTTACTGACCGCACCTCATGACCAATATGATCTCTCTGTTATGTAAATGGCCCAACAGCTTGGATGGCCAGCTGCCTAGCTGGCAACCGCTGCAGCCTTTATGAACTTGAGAGCCAATGCATTGGTTGAGCTATTGTGATTGGTTGGAATCTGGTGACATGCATACTTGAGAACACACACACATTAGAGTCAATGAGGATATGCTAAGCACCAGTGCATGTAATTTTGTTTGTTTGGAGGTGATTGATGCTTTACTGACCGCACCTCTTGACCAAGTTGATCTCTCTGTTATGTAAATGGCCCAACAGCTTGGATGGCCATCTACCTAGCTGGCAACCGCTGCGACCTTTATGTACCTGAGAGCCAATGCATTGGTTGAACTATGGTGATCGGTTGGAATCAGATGACTCGCAGAAGGCAAATCTGAGCCTTGTTTTATTTTTGTTGCAAGAATTTGTGACTACTATTTTTCCAAAATAGGCACTGGTTTTCTTGTTTTTTTCTAAATATGTTAGCAAGATTTAATAGTGGACCGTGTTTGGCTCATTGGCTTTCTTTATTTTTTGTTTGTTATTATTATTATTATTATTATTATTATTATTATTATTATTATTATTTTGGGAACTTGTTTGTGCAGTTTTTTTTTTTTTTTTTATACTTTTTATTGTTGGTGAAATTTATTTTTAAGTTTTACTTGCTGCCCCTGGTAATCATGAATGTTTAGCCATATTGCAAATGAATGTATTAATAAGCTATGATATAATGTTTTAACTGTACACATTATGTTGTGCTCATTACTAAAAAGTTTGGATAAGATACCTTGAGTTATAGATTCATATTCATATTTAATGACTTGGCCTATTGGGGACTATTAGTCACTCTATTAATTGAGGTGATGATGAACTTCAAACTTTGCATGTATATCTAGACTCGGCCCCCATCAATGGCTTTGTTTGTTTGTTTGATGCTCTAATTTTCTCTGTGATTCAGATATTCTTTATAAAATGATGGAAATGATGAAACAGTTTGGATGGCCAGCTGCGAATCTGCAGTCTGCTGGCAACCACTGCATCATTATATTACTGCAGTTGTATAGGTTGGTTATTCTGGCTGGATAACTTTGTGCTTGGAAGAGGTATGTTGGTTAAGGAGGCCTAAACTATGATGCCGTCGTTCTTTGAAATAGTTGCAAACTGCGGGTTAGTTTGTGCTTGCTAAAAAAAAATTGGCTATGAAGTGTGGGACAAAACAGTTTTGTTCTTTCCATGTGGCTTAGAACTTTTTCCTTCATCCGGCGATGATGATATGAATCACCTTGTGTTCTTTGTGTGGTTGAAGGTGTAGCCGCTAGCCATGTATACATCATCTCTCTGTGTGATGGTAATGGCAAGCTTGCTTGGAATGCTAGCTATCTTGCAGGCAACCTAGGGAACAATTCCATTTAGGTGGATATCTTCTTATTCTATAGCCCTTCATCTGAAAAGCCTCCGTTCTTCTTATGAGAGTATCTTCCAATCGTCTGTGGATATGTCTTTTCCTTTTTTATTGTTTCTCTAACATTCTTATGTTATTAGATTCTTAATTGCCTTTGTTTTTTGTTTTGTTTTGTATTTTTTTTTAATTATTATGTCACCTCGGCCATGCAGTGAGAAGGAGTCGGATTCTTGGGCTCCTGCATGGAAGTCAAATATCTTATCGCTTGATTATTGGTTGGGGACTTCTTAATTGCTTTTCATTTTTGCTTATTTAAAAACAGAACAACTAACTCCTGGCATAATCTGGCATAATAATCATGCTTGATCCTCATCTGCCTTGCGTCAGGTAAGCCACCATTGCATCTCTCTCTCTCACGTCTTTATTGTTGGGATAAATAAATTCGTTGAGTGTTTGTGGATGCTGTGGTGAACAACCCTGTGCTATGTATGCATATGGCGGGGCAGGTAATTATGACCTGCAGCCATTTGTTGCTAAGAGATTTCAGCATGCTTGGTCTTCATCATCTTCTTGTTCTTCTTGTTTTCATTCTATCTTTCTTCTTTATAATGACCAGCGTATGGCTGATGTTAATAGACCAATAGGTAATGGGATGGAGTGATTCTTGTTATTTCTGTAACTGTGCTCTTTCTGGATTGAATGAAGCATATTCTATTGTTCCAGAAGCCTTCTGTAGGACTTAAATATGTTCACATCCTTGAGTCCTAGAGACTCTGATGAACAACCCTATGCCAATTATGCCAAATATGTTTACATCCTTATCACTTCTTTGTGATAATGACCAATGTCTGATATTGAAGGGTAGTTCTGAGCATTGCAATTCCTTCTTCTATATCCTTTGTGATAATGACCAATGTCTGATATTGAAGGGTGGTTCTGGCATTACAATTCCTTCCATATTTACATCTTCTAAAGTTCAGATTATTTTTTGGCTTGATGAATCATCATATCCTTTGTGATAATGACCAATGTTTGATATTGAAGGGTGGTTCCAAGCATTACAATTCCTTCCATATTTACATCTTCTAAAGTTCAGATTATTTTTTGGCTTGATGAATCTTGTTTTTGATGAGAAGGGTGGTTCTGAGCCTTACAATTAGTTCCGTATTTTTTACATCTTCTGAACAGCGTTACAATTCCTTCCATATTTACATCTTCTACATGAATCTTGTTTTTGATAAGAAGGGTGCTTCTGAGCCTTACAATTACCTCCATGTTTTTTACATCTTCTGAAGTTCAGATTATTTTTTGGCTGGATGTATCTTGTTTTTGATAAGGTGGACGGTTATGAGCCTTACGATTCCTTCCATATTTACATCTTCTACAGTTCAGTTTATTTTTTGGCTTGTTGAAACATGTTTTTGATATAGATTAGTTGAGAAATTCGTAAGGTGAGAGCACAAGTATTTGTTGAGCTTGCGATTGCCCTCCATGCCCGTCCATGTTCTTGAATTTAGTTAAATTAGTAGAGCTTGTCGCCAATTTGTACAAAAAAATCTGCTAGCCCTCGGTCACTGTCACATGCATACTTAAGAACACACACACACTAGAGGCGATGAGGATATGCTAACACCGGTGCATGTAATTTTTGCATGTTTAGAAGTTATTGTTGCTTTACTGAACGCTCCTCTTGACCTAGTTAATCTCTTTGTTATGTAAACGGCGCAACAGCTTGGATGGCCAGCGAGGTCATCTACCTAGCTGGCAACCGCTGTAACCTTTACGAACTTGAGAGCCAATGCATTTGTTGAGCTATGGTAATTGGTTGGAATCAGGTGACTTGAAGAAGGCGAATCTGAGCATTGTTTTATTTTTGTTGCAAGTATTTGTGACTTCCATTTTTCCAAAAGGTTTTCTCTATGATTTATTTTCGGGTTCAGATATTCTTCTTAAATGATGGAAATGATGAAGCAGTTTGGATGGCCAGCTTCTAATCTGCAGTCTGCTGGCAACCGCTGCATCATTATATTACTGCGGATGTATTGGTTGGTTTTTCTGGCTGGTTGACTTTGTGGTTGGAAGAGGTATGTTGGTTAAGGAGGCCTAAACTATGATGCCGTCATTCTTTGAAATAGTTGCAAACTGCGGGCTAGTTTTTGCTTACTAAAAAAAATTGGCTATGAAGTGTGGGACAAGACATTTTTGTTCTTTCCATGTGGTTTAGAACTTTTTCCTTCATGCCGGCAATGGTTATATGAATCACCTTGTGATCTGTGTGGTTGAAGGTGTATCCGCTAGCCATGTATACATCATCTCTCTGTGTGATGGTAATGGCAAGCTTGCTTGGAATGCCAGCTATCTTGCAGGCAACCTATGGAACTATTCCATTTCATAGGGCTGGTGAATTTATGAAGCCATGGTGTTTGGTTGAAATTTCATGACAAATCTGAAGGTGAATCTGAGCCTTATTTTAATGTTTCAGTTGCACATGTGGTTCTATTTTGAAAATGTAACTGCGTTTGGTTTTTTTTTCCTGTTTTCAAATCTGTTTGGAAAAATGTTCCTGGTTTCTGTCCTGTCTTTGCAGTATGATTTGATTTGTTTTTTAAAATGTTGCCCAGTGTCTGGTCTACTTTGTCATTTTGCTGTTATTTGATATTTGTCTACTAATGTAGCCCCTGCAATTGCTATGGAGGTATTAGTTTGTGAGGCATTTTGCATGTCTAAGTAAAATGCAAACAAAATTTCACTATGGTAAAGGTTTAAGCTGATAGTATTAGGCACCAAGGTTGTATATTCAAATATGTTTGCTAATCCAACACACTGTCGATGGACAACACTCAGCCAACTAGTCAGTTTCATGCAATCTGTTTGCTGTTCAGATTTAATTATTTTTTTAGTTCGAAGTTAAGATGTACAAGAACGCTGCCCTCGGACCGTGAGAGCACAGTGTCCCCATAGCTGTTGCTCTCTTTGTGGATCTTTTTAATTGCAAGCACTTGCTACTTTTCCTGTTTGCTGGTAGAGAATCTTTGAGGTATGTTAGCTGAAGAGAAAACCTATTTAAAGAATCACTCCCCTTAGCAGCATACATGGCTATGTTCCTGCATTGTTCTCTCTTGACTTTCTAGAGGCTGTGATGACTGTGCCCAGGGATTTATGGTTATTTTATGGGTGCCTCAATCAATTCTTGGCATTTTGTTTGAGGATTTAGGATTTAGGGTTTTTAAAGCTACATTCAAGCACTTATATTGCTATCACATATGATTGTTGTTGCTGGTCTCCTTCATTGCAGGGAATTTATTTGCAGCCATTGTTGTTTGCATGGCAGAATTGCTGAAGTCTAAGCGTTATTCTGAGCCTCTAGTTTATTAGCAATTTCTATCACATAGATTTTGCCAGAACATGTTCAATTGTGGTAGAAGTCTTCTATGTGGCTTATTACCATGATTGAATTCTTGTTATTCTGGTCTTCTATGAGCTTTATGGTCCGTTTTCTTAGCCATTAAGTTCTTATAAGCAAACTGTATTTTCCTCTTTAGAGCTAATTGAGCTTTCTTTGTGGGCAGCATGCAAATAAGCCATTGGTATTTATGTAATCTGTTATGGATGTTGATCCTTCCATTCAAAACCTTTCTAATGCTAGGCATCCTTTGGCAAATATGTCTGTGACATCTTATTTTATTAGATTACAATAACTACAAGGTCTTTGTCCTAACTTCTTGATTACATGAATTTTTTACTTCCACCTCATTCTATCGAGAGCCAAAAGGTCAGATCGACCAAGATCAGACATATCATTTCGTCCAGTTTTCTACTAAACACGTTTGGGTCGATATCTTCTTATTCTATAACCCTTCACCTGAAGGGCCTCCGCTCTTCTTATGAGAGCATCTTCCAATCGTCTGTGGATATGCCTCTTCCTTTTTTATTATTTCTTTAACATTCTTATGTTATTAGATTCTTAATTGCTTTTGTTTTTTGTTTTGTTTTGTTTTTTATTATTATATCACCTCAACCATGTAGTGAGGAGTCGAAATATTAAGCTCCTGCATGGAAGACACATGTCTTATTGCTCAGTTGTTGGGGTGGTGACTTCATAATTGCTTTTCTTTTATGCTTATTTATGCATTGTCTGATTTCAGAACATTACAACTAACTCCTGGCATAATAATCATGCTTGATCCTCATCTGTCTCGCGTCAGGTGAGCCACCACTGCATTCTCTCTCCCTCTCTCTCTTGCGTCTTTATTGCTGGGATAAATAAAATTCCTTGACTGTTCATGGATGCTGTGATGAGCAACCCTGTGCTATGTATGCGTATGGCGGGGCAGGTAATTATGACCTGCAGCCATATGTTGCTAAGAGATTTCAGTATGCTTGGTCTTCATCATCTTCTTTTTCTTCTTCTTGTTCTTCTTGTTTTCATTCTATCTTTCTTCGTTATATTGACCAGCATATGGCTGATGTTGAAGTGTGGTTCTGAGCTTCTCAATTCCTTTCATATTGGCATCTTCTGAAGGTCAGATTGTTTTTTGGCTTGATGAACCTTGTTTTAAAATAAATCAGCTGAGCTTGAGCTTTGATTTTTTCGGGTGAGCCCTTTCGCCCCCACCCACACACAATATTTTTTGTTTGTTTGAAGGTGAGCGATGATTTACTTACCAAACCTCTTGACCCCGATGTTCTCTATATGAAAGTGACTGAACGGTTTGGATGGTCAGCCATTTAGCTGGCAACCACCACACCCTTTCCATTTTTGAGAGCCAGTAATGGGTTTAGCTGTGGTACTTGGTTGGAATCAGATGACCTGCAGAAGGCGAATCTGAGCCTTGTTTTTGCCTTTATTGTTTTCTTTTCAGAATCTTCAGTCAGGATTTAACTTTTGAACTGTGTTTGACTTGTGTTGGGTACTGCTTTCAGTTTTTGAGCACTTGATACTGTGTTAGAAGATTTTTTTTTTCTTCTTTACTATTGTGAAATTTGACAAAATTATTTGTTGCCTTCTCTTGTTATGGTAGTTTGGCCATGTTGCCAACAAACATGTGAACAAGCTCTGATATAATGAAAGGACAATTCATATCAGGTTGGTCTGATTCCTCCCAAAAATTTATGCTGTTATGATGGGAGACCAAGACTGATATTGATATTCATGTATAATGAATTTACCGAAGTGGGTCTAGTATTTACTCTAGTAATGTGAGGTATTTGCGAACTTCGCATGGTCTTGGTTCAGACATTCTTTCTTAAGTTACAGAATTGATAAAGCAGCTTTGATGGCCTGCTGCTAATGTGTAGTCTGCTAGCAACCACTGTGTCATTACATGACAGTGTTTATATCTGTGGGGGGTATTTTGGTTGGATGATTTACTGATGCAATTTGGAGCCTATTGAAATTGTGCTGCAGGTCATGGAGCATCCTACTGTTTGTATTTAATAGTGACCATGTGCCCAGTGCTGGGTGCAGGCATGTTGGCGATGGTGGCCTGACGCTTGATGCCTTCTTGCTTTTTAAGTACTTGCAAGCTCTTGTCCTGGCCATTTATAATGCTCTCAGGGATTGTTTCAAACAGCTCATTTTGGTTTGCTTTGGATTTGCAATCATGAATTTGACTAGAAAGTGTGGATAGTGAAGAGTTTTGTTCTTTCCAAGTGGGTAAGAACTTTGCCTTCACTCGGGCGATGATGATACGATTCACCTTTACTTGTAATCTTTGCGAGATTCATGGTGGATGTTGGTATTCCCAGGCATGCCGCAAACCATTTTTCTGTGATGGTACTTGCCAGTTAGCTTGGATTGACAGCTACTGAGCTATTCGGTTTCAGAGAGCTGGTGAATTTGCTGAGCTATGGTATTTGGTTGGAGTTCAATGACCAACTGAAGGTGAGTCTGAGCCTTGTTTTAATGTTGTCATTTTCACATAAATTCTTCTTTTGAAAATTTGCCTATTTTTGTTTTACTTTTTTTCTATGTTTACATTTGCTTTGGAGAATGTTTCTGGTGTTTGTTTCCCTTTTGTTGCATGCTTCAATTAGTTCTTTAAAAAGGTCCTATTATCTTCTATTTTTTTTCTTTCTTTCTTTCTATCAAATTAATAGTTCCATAGTTCCTGTAATATTTCTTTTGATAGATTTTCTAATAATGCACAAATTTGTCTCCAAGCCTGTGTTCTAATTCTTAGGTGACAAATAATGAGCGTATCGTTAGGGATAGGAATGTGGGCCTTATTCGACTTGTTGCATTTGATGTATGTTTATTGTTAAAACACTTTGGGATGCTACCTTGTAAGCTGATTTACTGTGCTTTCTGAGTTGAGAAGCATTGGGGCATTTGTTTTTCCCCACTTGCAATGGCGAGCGGGGCAAAGCTTCCTTTAAATTTCTTTGATTAGGAGATCATGGGAATGGGCAGTGTGATGTGCAAAGCAATGAAAGGATATTGATGAAAATACAACCCTTTAGGCAATATCAAAGAAATGTTAAAGTCATATGTCACGTTCTCGGGCTATGGATAGAGACACCGGGTGATGAACCGGAAAATCCACTTCGAATGCTGGTGTCTTTCTTTTACTGCAATTTCTTCCTCGTGAAGAACCTATGATGAATGTTGAACTCGTTGAGATATAATCAAATTCAGCTTAGACTTGTTAAGAACTCAGCTTAGACTTGTTAAGAACCTATGCTGGCGTCTTTCCTTACCTTAGACTTGTTAAGATGGAGAGCGTTTTAAATCTCCAGAGAGATAATCAAAATCAGTTTGTTTTTATTCTCCCAAATCTTCTTAAATATAGATTACATGAGAAATTATGAAACTGGAATTAAAGACTCTTGATGGCAATTGAAATACTTGCTAAAACAAACTCTATTTAAAAAGCATAAAATTATTGCTTGTCTTTATTCCTATCTTTGGTGATATTGCTTACAAAATTAGATTCTTCAAATTAGGAATGAAATAATTTGCCTTCCTTTCTTATCTTGGAAGCTTATGGTATTCTTTTCCTGTGGTCTACGTCTCTCATAAGTCTTATTCACAAAGGCATTCGTAACATTACCCCCCGTATGGACAAAGAGCTTGTCCTCAAGCTCGAAATATGAATAAGTAGTACGGAAATGATCAACATCTTCCCAAGTAGTATTTGTGGGCGTGGAGCTAAACCAATGGACTAGGATTTCCCAATGCCCACGATTAAGACGTGAGTATAGAATAGCACAAGGATTAGAAATGAGTCTGCCTTCCGTTATCGACGGTAGAATGAGTAGAGCAGTTGGGGCAGCCTGTATAAAGCCTTGAGAAGAGAAACATGGAAGACATTATGGATTTTACATTCAGATAGTAACTCTAATAGATATGCAACTTGCCCGATCTTGCGTAACACCATAAAAGGCCCATAGAACTTAGGGGTAAGCTTATGGCTAAGCTTTCCGGTTACCGACTATTGTCGATGACGATGTAAACATAGCCAAACAAGTGAGCCTGGATTTAATACCACATCTCTATGACCTTTATCATAATATTCTTTCATGCGGTGCTGAGCCTGTTGAAGCCAAACTCGAATGTCCTGTAATGTTGAATTCCGATCAAGCAATGCTTGATCTATTGCATCCACTTTTGAAAAACCAGCCACATAAGATAACAAATGAGGTGGATCTTGGCCGTAAATGACTTTAAAAGGAGAGGTGTGGAGAGCAGTATGGAAGAAAGTGTTATAGCAATATTCACCCTAAGAAATCCAAGTAACCCATTGCTTAGGTTGATCGTCGACAAAGCAATGTAAGTACATTTCAGTTTTGTTGATCACCTTGGTTTAGCTATCGGTTTGTGGGTGGTAGGTAGAAGAAAAGGCCAATTTAGCCCCACATAGGCGAAATAGCTTTTTCCAAAAATTACTAGTAAGGACAACATCCCGATCACATACAATAGATTTAGGAATACCGTGCAAGCGTACTACTTGCTCAAAGAAAATATAGGCCACACTTGTAGCTATATATGGATGTGTCATTGGTAGAAAGTGGGCATATTGGGGGAACCGATCAACAATAACAAACAAGACTTTTGCCACTTAATTTCAGTAATCCATTGATGACATCTATTGAAACATCTGCCAAACTTGTATAGGCAATTGGAGAGGCTGAAGTAACCCAGCGGGGCTCAATTGCTTAACCTTATTTCGCTGGCTCATTGGGCAAGTTGCCACATATTCCCTAATCGCTAATTTCATGCCTTGCAATAAAGTTACAACGCACCCTTTGTAAAGTTTTTTGAACACTTTCATGTGTGCCATCATGAGATCCTGATATTATGGTTAAAAATAGCGGAAAATGTCGGCAATAGATAAATGTGACCTTTGTAGAAAAGAAGCCCATCTTGCAATGACCAAGAATCATTTACTTCTCCACGTTGAACCTGATCGCGCAGCTGTTGCAGAGATGCAGTCTCTTGAATTTCTGCTTTGATAGTATCAAACAAGAGCACACGAGGTTGGGTAATCGCATGCTGCAAGCCTTCACCGGCAGTCTGGCGCAATAGCACATTAGTAGTACAATTTAAATTCCTAGCCTTGTATTTCACATGAAAATCTAATCCCATTAGTTTACTTATCCTCAAATTCTTCAAGCTATAGTGATTGGTGCGAATAATAAAAGATCTGCCCAAGGGTGCCATTATTGCACCGCTTTCACTAATTGAATCAATTGTCTTTCATAAGCTGGAAGTTTGAAATGTCGTGCTGTAATCTGGCGGCTGAAAAAAGCAATGGGATGTTCATGCTGTAGGACAACATTAATTCCTTCTCTAAAGGCATCACACTCCACGACAAACTCATCTTCAAAATTAGGTATCTGCAAAATTGGAGCTGTTGCCAGAGCTTGTTTGAGTGAATGAAAAGACACTAACGCCGGATTAGTCCACTGGAAAAAGTTTCTTTTTGAGCATACTAGTCAAATGAGCTACAAGTTTACTATAATCCCGAATAAACTTGTGATAATAGCCTACCAATCCCAAGAATCCTCGTAGAGCAGTTAGGGATTTTGGTTTAGGCGAAAATGTAATTGCTTTTATCTTACCATTATCAACCAAAACACCTACAACAAACATAATGTGGCCGAGATATGCTACTTGGGATTCCCCAAATGAGCACTTAGATTTCTTTAAACAAAGATAATGAGCTCGCAATAATTCAAATACCACTCGAACATGGAGCAAATGATCACCCCATGTCTTACTATAAATTAAAATGTCATCAAAGAAAACAAAAACAAACTGGCACAAGTGTATACGAAATACCTTATTCAAAAGGGCTTGAAAAGTTGATGGTACATTGGTTAACCCAAATAGCATAACCAAGAATTCAAAATAGCCATAGTGGGCCTGAAAGGCGGTTTTCTTAATGTCATCTTGATCCATGCGGACTTGATGGTACCCTGATCGGAATTCAAGTTTAATAAAAAATTAAGCCCCATGTAGTTCATTTAATAGTTCTTCCACCACTAGTATAGAGAATTTATCCTTGATTGTTTTAGCATTAACCTCTTTGTAATCCACACAAAATCGCCACATACCATCTTGCTTGTGGACCAACAGGTGAAGAAAATGATGACCGACTAGGTCGGATAATTCCTTGATGAAGCATTTGTTCACATTGCCTCTCTATTTCATCTTTTGTAGGTGTGGATATCTATAGAGCGGGCCACCACGGGCCCTGATTCTGGCTGCAAACAAATGCGATGACCACAATTGCGCAGAGGTATTCCTGTAGGCTTATGAAATAAATTATGAAACTTGCCCAAAATCTTGTCTAACTTGGCACGAGACATAGATGATTCATGTAATAAGTGAAGTCAAGCACCATTAGAAGTCTATTGTCCTTGAAGAGTGATTATGGTAGCACCACCAAATTCAAGCTCATAGCAAGGGACACAAAATCTCATAGGATCGTTCCCAAAGTTTGCAACTATTTGATTTCTAAAACAATGTCAAAACCATCCAATGGAATAACAAAAAGTCAGCAATAAAAATATTATTAGCAACTTGAAATGATATCACCTTGCAAACTCCCTTGCTGAAAACCTTCGCTCCGTTAGCCACAAATACACTTGAACTTGATTGAGGTTGAACAGTCAATCTGAGGCGTTGGGTTATTGTAGAGCTAATGAAATTATACGTGCTCTTGGAGTCCACCAAACCCAGTACATGATGTTCTTGCGTTACAGCTCGCAATTGCATAGTCATTGCATCTTGTTTTTTCATTATAGCATGCAAAGATATTTTAGGTTCCCTCATTCCATCTTGGTCTTGCGCAAGGTCATCGTAATCCCCTACTTCCAACCAAAATAAATTTTTATATTGATGCCCAAATGCATATGGTTTATCACAGTTGTAGCAAAGGCTTTTTGCCCTCCGTTCCGCCATTTCAGCACGGTTTAGCTTCTTAATAAAAGGATTAAGCGCGTTCCCAAAGTTTGAACTTACCACTAGTGCCCCGCCTTGCCCAAAGCTTCCTTTAAGAATAGAAGAGGAAGCAATTGTAGCCATACTAGTACCTTTTGTGCTTGAGCTGAGGGTTTTCTAAAGCCCTCATTGCGTACTTATCCCCCTCGCAAGTTGTTTCTTCTCATAAGCTTGTGCCAAGTTCATAGCTTGAACAAGGTTTGGAGGATTTTGCATCTCCACATCCAACCTAATAGAATTGAGTGATCATGCAATAAATAAATCCACTTGTTGATTCACTCGCGTTGTATAAGCACGTGCTAATAAGCTTTGAAATTGGCATTAATAATCCTTCACCGTTACTGTCTGTTTTAAATTAGCCAATTCACCTAACGGATTGTTGTAGAGTGGTGGGCCAAATCTTAGAGTGCAATATTCCTTAAAGGCCTCCCATGTGAGATTTGATTCCTCCTACTCTATTTGATAATACCACAATTGTGCTTCGCCCAACATGTGGAAAGCTGCCAAATTGATTTTATTTATTTCAGTTGTCCGTTGATTGGAAAAGAACTCACACTGATGTAGCCATATCAAAGGATCGTCCGACCCATCAAAGATCGGAAAATCATGCTTTGTGTACCGCAACACCACTCCAGATCCCGTCAATGGTTTTGAGCGACGGTAATTGCGGTTTCTCAAGTTACTACTGTTTGCGCCTCTGTCCGACTCCCTACCATGATTTTTATGGGAACCATGAAGAAGCTCTTGTGGTTGCAGTGACAAGTGTTGTAGCTGAATTCCCAAGTTTGACTCGGTTTGGGTCACTTTTGCTTTCATTTGAGACTTAGTTTTCACCAATCTCGCTTTATTTGTTGCTTGTGCTTCTTGTAGAATGCCCATAAGTCTTCTGTTGTGTTGGGATTGCCCATGGTGTTTGGCTCTGGTACCAAGTTGTCACGTTCTCAGACTATGGATCGAGTCACCGGGCTATGAACTAAAAAATCCACTTTGAATACCGATGTCCTCCCTTTGTTGTGGTTTCTTCCCCGTGACGAACATATGATGAAAGAAGCTCCTTACCTTAGACTCGCTAAGATGGAGAGAGTCTTAAACCTCCAGAGATAATTATCAAATTCAGCTTGTTTTTATTCTCTCAAATCATCTTCTTAAATAGAGATTACATGAAAAATTGTGAAACTAGAATTAAGGACTCTTGATTGCAACTGAAATATTTGCTAAAACAAACTCTATTTAAAATGCATAAAACTATTGCTTGTCTTCATTCCTATCTTTGGTACTATTGCTTGTAAAATCAGATTTTTCAAATTAGAAATGAAATTATTTGTCTTCCTTCCTATCTTGGAAGCTTATGATATTTTTTCCCCGTGGTCCACGTCTCTCATAAGTCTTACCCACAAAGGCATCCGTAACATCATACCTTTATCTTATAGAGGAGCTATAAAATTGGCCTCTAAATAAACATAGCATTGGAGTGTAGAAATGGCATTCAAGTTAAAAATCCCTACTCTAAGCTCTTTCTTGTTGTTATTTTCTCTATAGTACGTATTGTGTTGGACTTGTGAGAGTGTTAAACTCTAGAACTGCAAGTTAAACACCATTCACAATTGAAGCGGGATGTTGTGTACGTGGTGGAAACTAGCGCTATTGAAGAGATGGTTGTTTGGTTTTGATAAAAAATTTTCTAATCAATGTGAATTGGTGGCTATCCTTCCTAGATTCTTATCGTGAGGAATTATTGTGTTAAGGAACCAATATGTTGGGAAGATCACTCCACTCACATACTTCTGTATGTGTTGCTTCTTGTTATTTTTACAGCTAAACCTTTTGATCGGGTAATTTCTGTAGTTTATAATGTAGAGTGTTTTAATTCAGAAGGATTTTTTTAGTAGTCTTTTTTTAGCTTAATTTCCCTTTAGTAATAGTAGGTGATTTTAATTCTATATTTTGTTCCAATGAACATCAAGAGGGTAGTTTCACTAATTATTCTATTAAACCGAGACTTTTTAATAGGCACTCTATTCTGCTGAAGGAAAATTCTGTCTATTGGCTCTAATGAGCTAAGCTTTTGCAATTTAAAAAAGGAGATTTTGTTATGGTTTTTTTCATAATATTGCAAATGTTAGAATTCATAGGATTAGATTTTCTACCATTTTGGTTCTCTCGAGCATCGTTTATTCAAACTGGACTAAAAATAGTTACCTTTTGTGTTTTGTTTTAATCCAACTCTTAAATCTTACTTCTGCATGAACTTAGGAATTTTTCCTTTAACTTATCGAAGGTCCCTATTTCCTCGAAAATACTCTATGTATATCAGTGGCATTATTTGATTGATAAAGCTGTGAACTGCATTAATTCTTGGAATCATTTAGAAATTTTTACAGCTTGGTGGATGATGCTTGTCAATAGTTCTCTCTATTCCCTCTTATCTTCTTTCTTGTTATCTTGTTCATGATTCCATTTTGGGTGAAATATCTAAATTGGCTAGAAGTTTTGCCTTGGGCAAGAGTAATAGTAGTGGTTTCCATTTTATTGTTGGAGCAATATTACATTATTTAAAATTGATGGAAGTTTGGACATCAGAAACCTTTGGAGTGGTAAGGTTTATTATTATTATTATTATTATTATTTTAGCTAAGAATGTTTTTGTTACATAATTTAAATCATAATTATGGTGATTTTCAGGTTTGGACTAACCATTATCCTCCAAGAGCTACTAGAGTTTTTATAATGTTTTGTAAAACAGCTAATAAAGTCATGTCCAATTTGTTGATTAATGTTTGCTATCTGAATGGTGTAAGAAAGTTTTTAGAATGGGTCGTGGTGTTTTGATACTCCACCTACTTTTAAATCCACTTTTGTGAACATGGATTACCTGCTAGGGGTTCTGAAGATACTTGATTTTTTGCGTAATAATTGAATTGATTGTGAGAATTGGCAAACCTTTTGGGGGACCCATTTGGATTGGAATAGATTGGGAACCATAGTTTTTTATAATTTTTTTTTTCCTAATCAATGGCTTTGGTTTTGAATCTTTGTTGATGACAAACTCTCCTTTGTGATTTATAACCATTTTAATCAAAGTTGCGTTTTTAAGACGAATAAGATCAATGTATTTTTGGGCACCAGAGGCTAAAGCTTGATTATAAGTGTTCGAATAGCAAAGGCCGTGTTGTAACATCAAGTGCTTGGGCAATTTGGAAAGCTAGATGTGGTATAATTTTTGTGATACGTCGCACCTTCTTGAAATAACTTTTTAGATACTTGTGATTTTGTGATACGATCTTACCATTCAGCTTGGAGGACAGCCAAGATGATGAGTCAAACCCAAGGTTGGGTGGCGAGCTTACAATAGAGGAGGACAACAACCTTGAAGCAAATCACATTCATGAGAACTCAACACAAGATGTGAGCACCAACGAGAGAAGATCACAACGCATGCGTAAGCAGCCAGCATGGATGCAAGATTTCAAGACCGGACACGTGGCAACGAGACGTCCATAGATTGAGGATGAGATATTATATCTTATCACAATAATTGGTTGTCAATAACAATAATATCGGATAAAGGGGTTAATAATAGCTGGATTGGTTATTAGGATTATTGGTAACTATATATAGGGGTCATTATGGTTTCTAGTTTTTTTTATGCATAGTACTGTAGATTTTTTGGTATTCTGAAATAATATTGTTCCTCTTCCTTCCTATTTCTTCTCTCTTCTTTCCCATTAATCTTCTTCTAAGGAGTAAGTACCCACTCGAAGCCGGTACTGTTGGTATGTTCCTGAACTAAAGGCGTATCAGTGGTGCTTTCATTGAGAGCATGGCCAACCAAGAAACTCTATATGCCATTAAATTGCTGGCAGATCAATTCCAAACTCAACTGCAGAATAAGCTAGAGGATCAAGCGGCCATCTATCATTCGTCCTTATAGAAGAGTGTCGCTGCTCTAGACGCTCGAATAGAGGGTGTCCGCCTCTAGATGAACGGATCTGGTACATCGCACAACGATGCGCGATTTTCATCTCACCATCAACTATCAGATAATCTTTCCTCAAGTACTGATATCCATCTCCTACCTCGAGCCTTGAGGTTGGAACTCCCAAAGTTTGATGGAACGGATTCGGATGGGTGGGTTTTCAGAATCGAGGAGTTCTTCAATTTCCATGAAACACCAGCCCACCTCCGTCTGCGCATCGTCTCTTTTCATATGGAAGAGAAAGCTTCGGCTTGGTACCAGTGGATGAAGGGTAATAATCTCCTCACAACTTGGCCCGAATTTCTTTCTAACGTCAAACAACGTTTTGGTTCATCGCCATATGAGGATCATCAGGGGAACCTCTCCAAACTTTCACAAACCGCCACAGTGGCCGAGTTTCAAACTGAGTTTGAGGAATTGATGAATACAGTAACGGGAATTTCCGAAAATTTGCTCATTTCCTTCTTTATCGCCGGACTTCGACCACACTTGCAACGTGAGATGTTGCTCCAACGGCCTACTACACTCATGGAAGCCTTCTCCTTGGCACGAGCTTATGAGGCTCGGCACGATGAAGTTTCGCCAGATCAACGCACGGGATTCCGAGGCGGAACAAGGTCTCACCCGCAGATCTTGTTTCCTTCACCCATCAAGACTCAACCATCTATTGCAGACATTCCTTCTCCATCCCTACTCGGACTGCCTCCGAAGGCCAGCGGAACAAATGCTGCAGTGAATCCATTACCAATTCGACGTCTCTCACCAACTAAGATGCAAGAGAAGCGTCTCAAGGGATTGTGCTTCAAATGTGACCAAAAATGGACTGCGGGCCATCGTTGTCGCAGCCAGTGTTTATTGTTCATAAGTAATGTTGATGTCGACACCGACGATCAACCAAGTGACGACTCTCCGCCTATACCGGAAGCTGAAGTGGTTACGGGAGATATTTCAAGTCTGAATACCTTGGCATGGCAAGATAATCCAAGATCTTTACGATTGTTAGGCACGATTTCAAACCATTCATTTTAAGTGCTAATTAATGGGGACAGTACACACAACTTCATCAAACCTTCCTTGACTGAAAAACTTGGATTGCATGTTAAACCTACACACCCTTTTAGGGTCTATATTGGCAATGGTGACCACTTGATATGTTCCCTCTATTGTCCACAGGTTCCTCTATGCTTGCAGGGAACTACTTTCAAGATTGACCTCTTTGTATTAACCATTGAGGGTCCAGATCTAGTCCTTGGGGTACAATGGCTCCAAAGCTTGGGCAGAATATCTCATGACTACAAAGACCTCACTATGGAATTCAAATGGGAGGGAAAGACCATATTATTGCAAGGTGACACCAAGCCAACAACTAAGGAGATCACTTTCAACCAATTACAAGTATTGGTTAGCAAAGAGGTATTTGCAGGATTGTATGAATTGCAACATCTCCATGTTCCAGAAGATAAGAATGGGGAAAATTTTGAATCTCAGCTACCTGACGATACCCGGCATGAAGTGACAACACTTTTGCATCAATATAAAGAGCTATTCTTACCTCCAACTCAACTTCCCCCTCGCAGAACCATTGATCATAGAATACACTTGGAACCTAACACTACACCGATCAATGTACGGCCTTATCGATATCCACACTATCAGAAAAGTGAAATGGAAAAGTTAGTGCGGGAGATGCTTGCCCAGGGGGTCATCCGACCCAGTCAGAGTCCTTTCTCTTCTCCTGTCTTATTAGTGCGCAAAAAGGATGGCACTTATCGTTTTTGTGTTGATTACAAAGCTCTCAACGCTGTTACAATTAAGGATAAGTTTCCCATTCCCACTATTGACGAACTTCTTGATGAATTGGGACAGGCTAAAGTTTTTACCAAACTTGACCTTCGAGCAGGATACCATCAGATCCGGATGCATGACCGGGATGTGTACAAAACAGCCTTCAGAACCCATGAGGGTCATTTCGAATTTCTGGTAATGCCTTTTGGTCTCTCAAATGCACCTTCTACTTTCCAAGCTACTATGAATCGTCTCTTTACTCCTTACCTCAGGCAATTTGTTATAGTATTTTTTTGATGATATTTTGATCTATAGTTCCCCTTTCTTTATTCATTTGCAACATCTTGAGCAAGTACTACAATGCCTGAAGACCAATTGCTTTTATCTTAAAATGTCTAAATGTTCTTTTGATAAAGAAATAATTGACTATTTGGGGCATATCATTACTCCAGAGGGTGTTCGTGTTGATCCTACTAAAGTGGACGCCATGATCACGTGGCCCATACTAACCACACAACGCTAATTGAGGGCTTTTCTGGGGTTAACAGGGTATTATAGAAGATTTATAAAAGGGTATTCTTCCATTGCCGCACCTTTGACGGACTTATTATGTAACGATGGGTTTGAGTGATCTGCAACAACAACTTCGGCATTTGAAAATTTGAAACAAGCCATGATCACTACACCCGTCCTCCGTCTTCCAGACTTCAACAAGCAATTCGTGGTCGAAACTGATGCATCTAAAAGTGGTATTGGGGCTGTATTAATGCAGAATGAACACCCTATTTCTTATTTCAGCAAGAAGCTGGGCCCACGCCTACAATCATCTTCAACATACATCAGAGAATTGCATGCCATAATTGCTGCCGTACACAAGTGGCGTCAGTACCTCTTGGGAAGCTTCTTTGTCATTCGAACGGATCATCAAAGTCTCAAACAACTCCTACAGCAAGCTATCCAAACACTTGATCAACAAATTTATCTCCATAAACTGCTGGGATTTCATTTCAGAATTGACTATAAACCAGGCTCCTCCAATCACGCCGCTGATGCTCTCTCTCGATTACATGAGGAGTCAACATATAGGGCTTTACAAATTGCAAGTCAACCCATCTCTTCATTCATATCTGCACTCAAACATGAAAATACTAACTTGGCTGATCTGCAGGACAAACATCACAAGCTTGCTAATGGCTTTCTCTCTCCAAAATATTCTATTTATGAAGGTATACTTTTCTACAAAAACAGATATTACATCAGCCAAGATTGCAGCCTTAAATCAACACTACTGCATGAATTTCACTCTACTCCGATAGCTGGTCATGCGGGAGTGAAACGGACGCTTGTACGTTTGTCCGCCCAATTTTTTTGGCATGGGATGCGCCATGATGTTGAAACATATATTACAGCGTGTGTCACATGCCAGCAAACAAAATATTCTACACAACCAACAGCTGGCCTTCTCCAACCTCTATCCATTCCATCCACAGTGTGGGAGGAACTCACTATAAACTTTATTATTGGGTTGCCAGAGTCTCAAGGCTGCACAACGATCATGGTGGTCGTGGATCGTCTGTCAAAATCTACCCACTTTGCAGCCCTCCCTACTAGATTCACCGTAACCCAAGTTGCTGAGATATTTGCAGACAGAGTTGTGAAACTGCATGGATTGCCAAAAACAATTGTGTCGGATCGGGACCCTATTTTTGTTAGTCATTTCTGGAAGAAATTGTTTGCACTTAGTGGTACCAAGCTCAACCACAGCACCGCATACCATCCTCAAACGGATGGGCAGAGTGAGGTTGTTAATCGAGGTCTTGAACAATATCTGTGTTCTTTTACAAGTGCCCAACCCTCGAAATTGATCAAGTTTCTTGGTTGGGCGAAGCTTTGTTACAACACGGGGTACCATAGCGGCCTTAAGATGTCCCCATATCAGGCCCTGTATGGAAGACCGCCGCCATCCTTACCGATTTATCATCCTGGAACTTTCAATCTCCAGGCTATCGATGAACTATTGACGGAGCGTGACAAACTCCTACGCACCTTGAAAGCGAACTTACTCCAAGCACAGCATCGGATGACGCAGAAGGCAAGTGCTCGACGACGAGAGCTTGAATTGGCGGTGGCTGACCGGGTGCTAGTACGATTGCAACCCTACCGTCAAGGGACGGTGACTAAACGCCACTCTGCCAAGTTAGGTCCACGTTATTATGGGCCCTTTGAAGTACTCGAGCGCATCAGGCCTGTCGCGTACCGACTGCAGTTGCCACCTGAGAGCAGAATTCACCTTGTGTTTCACATATCAGTCCTTAAACCATTCACGGGTTCGGCGGTGCCACAAGTCGGTTCACTACCTCCAATCCCAATCACTTCTACACCGACTCCTATACCCTTAGTGATTTGTGCCTCATGTGAGATCCTATAGCGTGGCCAAGTTGTTCGCCAGATTCTAGTTCAATGGCAGAACACTCCTCCAGAAGATGCAACTTGGGAATCCTTCGACGATTTCTGCAAATCTTATCCACAATACCACCTTGAGGACAAGGTGTTGTTTTAGACGGGGAGAGATGATACGATCTTACCATTCAGCTTGGAGGACAGCCAAGATGATGAGTCAAACCCAAGGTTGGGTAGTGAGCTTACAATAGAGAAGGACAGCAACCTTGAAGCAAATCACATTCATGAGAACTCAACACAAGATGTGAGCACCAACGAGAGAAGATCACAACGCATGCGTAAGCAGCCAGCATGGATGCAAGATTTCAAGACCGGACACGTGGCAACGAGACGTCCATAGATTGAGGATGAGATATTATATCTTATCACAATAATTGGTTGTCAATAACAATAATATCGGATAAAGGGGTTAATAATAGCTGGATTGGTTATTAGGATTATTGGTAACTATATATAGGGGTCATTATGGTTTCTAGTTTTTTTTTATGCATAGTACTGTAGATTTTTTGGTATTCTGAAATAATATTGTTCCTCTTCCTTCCTATTTCTTCTCTCTTCTTTCCCATTAATCTTCTTCTAAGGAGTAAGTACCCACTCGAAGCCGGTACTGTTGGTACGTTCCTGAACTAAAGGCGTATCATTTTGGTTATGTGATTCTTGTTAACAATAGTAGGTGCAATGAATATTCTTCTGGCAAGTGCTTCAACTCAAATTTTAGAGACCAATATTGGAGCATAGTTAGTTGCACTAGAGTATGTTTTGAACATTTGCAAAGAAAAAGACCAATGGTTGTAATGCTGTCATGCTCTTGCATTTGAACTATTGCCAATTGGACTTTTTTATGATTATATCAAAATATCAAAAATTTAATAACCGGACCGGTCGGCGAATCAGTAGGTTTGCGGCCCAACTGGTTCAATCAGCAGGTTCAACAATTTTCATTTTTAAATTTTTTTAATAAATTAAATTAAAAAAAAAAGAAATTTTCATAAAATTATAAAGAATTCAAATAAATCAGAAAATATGGAAATATACATTTAAAAATTTAATATTTTTTGTTAATAAAAATTATATCCATATATGGCAGCAAATCACACAAGACACGTTACACATATCCTTCACAAATATTTAATGCAAAGAATTAGTGCAACACTTTGAATTGTATATTTGAAGGATGGCTGGTTCTAATCACGACACTGTGAAGTGTTTTGCCCATATTTATTTATTTCTTTATTATTTGGAAAAAAAAACCTGATATCATAAGAATGTGGCTTTTTAATTTTGATTCTATTTTAAAATTTATTAATATTTTGGTATAAAGTATAGATTGTAAATGAATTTTTATTATGATTTTTTTTCTTTTAGATTTAATCATAATCCTAACATTTGACACCTGATCACTAGCATAGATGTGCTGCTGCCCTTTGAGAGTCGCTTAACATGGAGTTACCTCCAATGGAAGGCTGACGTCAAGCTACTTATGCTTTGGAGGAAGAAATGAATAGGGATGGCAAAACCCGAACCGACCCACGGTTTCCGACCCGATCCGCCCCGAATGGGGCGGTTTTTTTTGTTGAAAATCGGGGAACGGGGCGGGGCGGGGATTTTTATAATGGGGCCGGGGCGGGGCGAATATGGTTTTACCTTGCCCCGTCCCCGCACCGCCCCGCTATAAATTACATATATGCCATTATATATATATGTTCTAATATTTTCTTAGAATTTGAGGTGAATGATGGTATTGTTGTGTTGTTATATAAATTATATCATCTTTTATTTAATGTAGTATTATATATTTTGTACTTATTGATATAAATGAATTCAAAATAGTGAAAATTTTTAATTTTTTTATCTCAAATCTTGTAAAAGCGGGGCGGGGCGGAGTGGGGCGGGGGCGGGGCAAGTGTAAAAATCCACGGGGCGGTTATAGTATTGACAAGTTAAAAAAAAAAATCGGGGCGGGGCGGGGCGGGGGAGGGCCGCCCCGCCCCCGCCCCGTCCCATTGCCATCCCTAGAAATGAACCTGCAGATCGTTGGTCTAGTAGGGAAGTTAATAGTTAGCTTCACACAGATTTTCTTAGTACTTTCTAATTTCTCATGCCTTTTATTTTCTCTAAAATTGAGTACTTATGCTTTGTTCTTCCTAAGAAATTGTGCAATTAATGCCCTTTGTAATCTGCCAAGTTCAATTAATTTGAATGTTTCTGTTTTGAATATTTTTCTATTGTTAATTTTAGTTTTCGTGCAATTGTTGAGATTTTATGTTTCATTTCATGGACTTGCAAACTGTTCATTCTCTTGCGTATTCGCCAAAGAGAGTGCTGGAATATTGGTCCAGGGTGATAGTGGTGTAAGAGGGAAGAACTTTTAATAACTCCACTAAAAATGGAAAGCACACAAAAATAATAGGAAAAATTAGTTATAATCCTAATAAAAAATATAATTGTATATATACCCCTAAAAAATATAGATAATTGCGGATATGCTTCTGCTATTAGATTTCGTTAACACAAATTAATTAAATTTTATTAACTATGGTTATAACTTGGATTAAGATATGCAAAATGTCCAAAATAATATTTGTACAAGGGTTATAATAGTCATTTTATATATCTAGTCTTTGTTAACTGATGGTTTTTCAACTAATTTAAACCTCAGGTATATATGTGATTATATATATTATTTAGGTGTATGCATGTAATTATATTTTATTCAGGGACAAATATAAGAATTTAAAATTATTCAGGAGTACACCTGCAAAACGCCCAAAATAATAAAAAACAAAAACTAATAGAAGAAAATATGGAACATTAAATTATTCTATAATAGTTTTTTCCTTTTATGTTTAAACCCACATGAGTTGGTTAGAAAATTATTTTTAACATTATTTATGTGAAAACTAAATCAAACTAACTAATTAAAAGCATAATAAAAATGACAACCGAGAACCAGCATTTTTATAGATGTTACATTAACGAAATTCTTTTATCATGTATATTTTTAATAAATTTAAGGCTTCAAACTCAACAAAGAAATACAAATCTAATTATTCACATGAGTAATTGAATATTTCTTCAAATTAGTATTATGACCCATCAATTAAACAGCTAACAAATTATATTGTTTAACATTTTATTGTTTAACATTTTATTGTTAAAGTCATAAGTGTTATTTTCAGTTTATTACAAATGATTTCCATATTTAAAATATGTTGATTTTTTTTAAGAAAAAGGTCTGACAATTAATTTGTCATAATTATTTTTTTAATTTGTTATTTTCTAACATTCCCAATTTAAAAGGATTTTTATGATGATAATATCTTTTATTTAAATCCAAATACCTACTTAATTTAAAAAAGTAATTCTGGCCGTTAATATGCCATAATTGTTTTTTTAATTTATTATTATTATTAACTATCAAAGTTTAATATGATTGAAATAATAATATCTTTTCCCAAAATCCAACTACCTAATTAATTTAAAAAATTTGACGGTTAATGTGTTATAAATTTTTTTATTTTGTTATTTTTGAACTTTCAAAATTTAATATGATTACAATGATAACATCTTTTTCTAAAATCCAAATACCTAATTAATTTTAAAAAAATCAGACGGTTAATTTGTCATAATTGTTTTTTAAAATTTTTAATTTTTTTAACTTTCAAAATTTAATAGAATTGTAATATTTTTTCCAAAATCCAAAATAATTTAAAAAAAATATTAGACAGTTAATTTGTCATAATTGTTTTTTTTTTTCAATTTATCAGCGTGAGAACGTTTCCCAACGGTCACATTCCATTACCGCGTTCCGCTTGTTCTCTCTCTTATATATGTCCCATCCCATCCCATCCCATTGAACGCAAACCCCGATGCCTTGTTGTTTTCCGTCTCTCCTCCTTCTCTGGTAGTTCTCCAGGAGGTCTGCTCTTGCTGTTTTCCCTCTCTCCTCCTCCTCTGGGAGTTCTCGCCGGAGGTCTGCTCTTCCCCTTTCTTTTGATCTGGCGACAGTTAGGTATGTGGATGCCCTTGAAATCCCCTCTGATTGTGGTAAGTTTCTTCATTTCCCTGGAATCTTCTCCATCTTCTCCTCAGGTTCGGACGATTTCTTCTGTTTTGTATTCGCCTCTCTTTCGATCTTGTTACGGTGAAGTAAGTGATTGTTCTAATCCTTTCCTTCTTTCTTTCTTTCTTGCAGATACAACCTGCAAACCTCTTTGATCGTTGTGAAGTTCCCCTCTTCTTTCCACTCCTCTCAGTCTTCTCCTTGGGGTTCGGTGAGGTTTCTTTTGTTTCTTACCCCCTCTCTTTCCATCTTGCGAGGGTGAGGTATGTGAATGCCCTAGGGTTTTGTCTATAGTTTTTATTTTTTTCACTAGTACACCCTTGATCTCTCCGATCGCTGGGAAGTCTTCCTTTTTCTCTCAAACCCTATCCATCTCCTTCACGAGCTGCGAGGTTTGCTAGTTCTTACCCTTTTAGTTTAAATTTGCTAGCCCTCGATCACTGTCACATGCATACTTGAGAAAACACACACACATTAGAGCCGTTGAGGATATGCTGAGCACCAGTCCATGTAATTTTTGTGTGTTTGGAGTTGATTGATGCTTTACTGACCGAAGCTCTTGACCAAGTTGATCTCTCTGTTATGTAAATGGCCCAACAGCTTGGATGGCCAGCTACCTAGCAGGCAACCGCTGCGAACTTTACGTACCTGAGAGCCAATGCATTGGTTGAGCTATGGTGATTGGTTGGAATCAGGTGACATGCATACTTGAGAACACACACACACACATTAGAGTCAATGAGGATATGCTGAGCACCAGTGCATTTAACTTTTGTCTTTGGAGGTGATTGATGATTTACTGACCGCACCTCTTGACCAAGTTGATCTCTCTGTTATGTAAATGGCCCAACAGCTTGGATGGCCAGCTCCCTAGCTGGCAACCACTGCAACCTTTATGTACCCGAGAGCCAATGCCTTTGGTGAGCTATTGTGATTGGTTGGAATCTGGTGACATGCATACTTGAGAACACACACACATTAGAGGTGGTGAGGATATGCTGAGCACCAGTGCATGTAATTTTGTGTGCTTGGAGGTGATTGATGCTTTACTGACCGCACCTTTTGACCAAGTTGATCTCTCTATTATGTAAACGGCCCAACAGCTTGGATGGCCAGCTACTTAGCTGGCAACCGCTGCGACCTTTACGTACCTGAGAGCCAATGCATTGGTTGAACTATGGTGATCGGTTGGAATCAGATGACTTGCAGAAGGCGAATTTGAGCCTTGTTTTATTTTTGTTGCAAGTATTTGTGACTACTATTTTTCCAAAAGAGGCACTGGTTTTCTTGTTTTTTTCAAAATATGTTCGCAAGATTTAATTGTGGACTGTGTTTGGCTCATTGGCTTTCTTTTTATTATTATTATTATTATTATTATTATTATTTTGGGAACTTGTTTGTGCAGTTTTTTTTTAATACTCTTTACTGTTGGTGAAATTTTTTTTCAGTTTTACTTGCTGCCCCTCGCAATCATGAATGTTTATCCATATGGCAAATGAATGTATTAATAAGCTATGATATAATGTTTTAACCGTACGCAATATGTTGTGCAGATAACTAAAAAGTTTGAATTAGATACCTTGAGTTATAGATTCATATTCGTATTTAATGACTTGGCTTATTTGGGACTATTAGTCACTCTATTAATTGAGGTCATGATCGACTTCAAACTTTGCATGTATATCTAGACGTGGCCCCCATCAATGGCTTTGTTTGTTTGATGCTCTAATTTTCTCTGTCATTCAGATATTCTTCGTAAAATGATGGAAATGATGAAGCAGTTTGGATGGCCAGCTGCTAATCTGCAGTCTGCTGGCAACCACTGCTTCATTATATTGCTGCAGATGTATAGGTTGGTTATTCTGGCTGGATAACTTTGTGCTTGGAAGAGGTATGTTGGTTAAGGAGGCCTAAACTATTATGCCGTCGTTCTTTGAAATAGTTGCAAACTGTGGGTTAGTTTGTGCTTGCTAAAAAAAATTGGCTATGAAGCGTGGGACAAAACAGTTTTGTTCTTTCCATGTGGTTTAGAACTTTTTCCTTCATCTGGTGATGATGATGTGAATCACCTTGTGTTCTTTGTGTGGTTGAAGGTGTAGCCGCTAGCTATACATCATCTCTCTGTGTGATGGTAATGGCAAGCTTGCTTGGAATGCTAGCTATCTTGCAGGCAACCTAGGGAACTATTCCATTTAGGTCGGTATCTTCTTATTCTATAACTCTTCATCTGAAAAGCCTCCGTTCTTATGAGAGTATCTTCCAATCGTCTATAGATATGTCTCTTCCTTTTTAATTGTTTCTCTAACATTCTTATGTTATTAGATTCTTAATTGCCTTTGTTTTTTGTTTTGTTTTGTTTTTAATTATTATGTCACCTCGGCCATGCAGTGAGAAGGAGTCGAATTCTTGAGCTAAGCATGGAAGTCAAATATCTTATTGCTTGATTATTATTTGGGGACTTCTTAATTCCTTTTCGTTTTTGCTTATTTAAAAACAGAACAACTAACTCCTGGCATAATCAGGCATAATAATTATGCTTGATCCTCATCTGTCTCACGTCAGGTAAGCCACCATTGCATCTCTCTCTCTCGTCTTTATTGTTGGGATAAATAAAATTCCTTGAGTGTTCGTGGATGCTGTGGTGAACAACCCTGTGCTATGTATGCGTATGGCGGGGCAGGTAATTATGACCTGCAGCCATATGTTGCTAAGAGATTTCAGCATGCTTGGTCTTCATCATCTTCTTGTTCTTCTTGTTTTCATTCTATCTTTCTTCATTATAATGACCAGCATATGGCTGATGTTGAAGGGTGGTTCTAAGCTTCTCATTTCCTTTCAAATTGGCAACCTTTTTTTTTTTAATACTCAATGTGAACAAACCACCTGTTGGGGTGATGCATAGACAGAGTTACTATTTTAACACCTTTATTCTCACTGCGTGTGAGTTGAGGTTTGGATTTGCCTCCTTGGCTAGACATGAATACTCTGTACAAGGGACGTGGTGTTAATAGACCAATAGGTAATGGGATGGAGTGATTCTTGTTATTTCTGTAACTGTACTCTTTCTGTATTGAATGAAGCGTATTCCATTGTTCCAGAAGCCTTCTATAGGACTTAACTATGTTTTCATCCTTGTGTCCTAGAGACTCTAATGAACAACCCTATGCCAATTATGGCAGGGCGGGTTGTGTTGACCTACAGCCATGTTGATGAGATTTTAGTATGTTGGCACTTCTTCTTCTTCTTCTATATCCTTTGTGATAATGACCAATGTCTGATATTGAAGGGTGGTTCTGAGCATTACAATTCCTTCCATATTTACATCTTCTAGAGTTCAGATTATTTTTTGGCTTGATGAATCTTATCATATTCTTTGTGATAATGACCAATGTCTGATATTGAAGGATGGTTCTGAGCATTACAATTCTTTCCATATTTACATCTTCTAAAGTTCAGATTATTTTTTGGCTTGATGAATCTTGTTTTGATAAGAAGGGTGGTTCTGAGTCTTACAATTTACCTCCATGTTTTTTACATCTGAAGTTCAGATTATTTTCTGGCTGGATGTATCTTGTTTTTTATAAGATGGGCGGTTATGAGCCTTACTATTCCTTCCATATTTACATCTTCTAAAGTTCAGATTATTTTTTGGCTTGTTGAAACTTGTTTTTGATAAAGATTAGTTGAGAAATTCATAACGTCAGAGCACAAGTATTTGTTGAGCTTGCGATTGCACTCCATGCTTGATCATGTTCTTGAATTCAGTTAAATTAGGAGTGCCTGTCGCCAATTTATAAAAAAAAATAATAAAAAAAAATTCTGCTAGCCCTCAGTCACTGTCACATGCATACTTGAGAACATACACACACTAGAGGCGATGAGGATATGCTAGGCACCAGTGCATGTAATTTTTGCATGTTTAGAGGTGATTGTTGCTTTACTGACGCACCTCTTGACCAAGTAAATCTCTTTGTTATGTAAACGGCCAACAGCTTGGATGGCCAGCTAGGTCATCTACCTAGCTGGCAACCGCTGTAACCTTTACGTACTTGAGAGCCAATGCATTGGTCGAGCTATGGTAATTGGTTGGAATCAGGTGACTTGAAGAAGGCGAATCTGAGCATTGTTTTATTTTTGTTGCAAGTATTTGTGACTTCCATTTTTCCAAAAGAGGCACTGGTTTTCTCTATGATTTATTTGTGGGTTCAGGTATTCTTCTTAAATGATGGAAATGATGAAGCAGTTTGGATGGCCAGCTGCTAATCTGCAGTCTGCTGGCAACCACTGCATCATTATATTACTGCAGATGTATTGGTTGGTTTTTCTGGCTGGTTAACTTTGTGCTTGGAAGAGGTATGTTGGTTAAGGAGGCCTAAACTATGATGCTGTCGTTCTTTGAAATAGTTGCAAACTGCAGGTTAGTTTTTGCTTGCTAAAGAGAAATGGCTATGAAGTGTGGGACAAGACATTTTTGTTCTTTCCATGTGGTTTAGAACTTTTTCCTTCATGCTGGTGATTGTTATATGAATCACCTTGTGATCTGTGTGGTTGAAAAGGTGTATCCGCTAGCCATGTATACATCATCTCTCTGTGTGATGGTAATTGCAAGCTTGCTTGGAATGCCAGCTATCTTGCAGGCAACCTATGGAACTATTCCATTTCGTAGGGCTGGTGAATTTGTGGAGCCATGGTGTTTGGTTGAAATTTCATGACCAAACTGAAGGTGAATCTGAGCCTTGTTTTAATGTTTCAGTTGCACATGTGGTTCTATTTTGAAAATGTATCTGCTTTTGGTTTTTTTTCCTGTTTTCAAATCTGTTTGAAAAAATGTTCCTGGTTTCTGTCCTTTCTTTGCAGTATGATTTGATTTGTTTTTGAAAATGTTGCCCAATGTCTGGTCTACTTTGTCATTTTGCTGTTATTTGATATTTGGCTACTAATGTAGCACCTGCAATTGCTATGAAGTTATTAATTTGTGAGGCATTTTGCATGTTTAAGTAAAATGCAAACAAAATTTCACTATGGTAAAGGTTTAAGCTGATAGTATTAGGCACCAAGGTTGTATATTCAAATATGTTTGCTAATCCAACACACTTAGCCAACTAATCAGTTCCATTCAATCTGTTTGCTGCTCAGATTTAATATTTGATAAAAATGTTATTTGCTTACAAACGTTTTTGAAAATGTAAGTCTGAATTTCCTGATAGGATTGTAGCTTGTATGGATGTGTTGCCTGTTATATATGACTAGATTTTTTAAATGGCTATCTAGTCAGAATTATCTTGAGTTTTTTAAAGGGTCACTTTGTTAGTTCAATTTCTCCATCCGGCTTCATTTAGTTTAAATTAATGACGAAGAGACCTCGAAAGCAGGCTTTTATGTAACTATTTGTTAGTTTTTTGTCATTTTGGTACTAAGCCTGGTTTTGAACGAGAATAAATGGTCATAGGTTATATGTAATTTTATGGTTTACTGACCGATAGCGGAGAATTGAGCAGCCTGGTTGACAATACCTTTACTAAAGGGTTACTTGGTTGTTTTGCTTTGATTTGTCGAAGTTTTTTCACATAATTATGAGTTTGTATACAGTGAACTTTTAAATTTCATCTTGATTTTAAATAAATTCAGTAATGTTAATGGATAAAATCTGGAATATATATCACGATTTTATTTTGAATTTAGGTTGAAAATAATATAGTTTAAATTTGATTTTACAGTGAAATTTATTATTATTACCGGAAGTTCATTGAAATTTTTTTAATAGCAAGTTTCTATAAAATTTGTTTAATTATTTTTTTAGCTCTAAAAATTATTTTTTCCCCTAAGTTAAGATGTTTGGATCGCAAGAGCAGGGTGTCCCCATAGCTGTCGCTCTCTTTGTGGATCTTTTTAATTGCAAGTACTTGCGAGTTTTCCTGTTTGCTGGTAGAAAATCTTTGAGGTATGTTAGCTGTAGAGAAAACCTATTTAAAGTATCTCTCCCCTTTGCAGCATACATGGCTATGTTCCTGCATTGTTCTCTCTTTACTTTCTAGAGGCTGTGATGACTGTGCCCAGGGATTTATGGTTATTTTCTGGGTGCCCTCTATCAATTCTTGGCATTTTGTTTAAGGGTTTAGGATTTAGGCTTTTTAAAGCTACATTCAAGCACTTTATTGCTGTCACAAATGATTGTTGTTGCTGGTCTCCTTCATGGCGGGGCATTTATTTGCAGCCATTGGAGTTAGCATGGCAGAATTGCTTAAGTCTAAGCGTTATTTTGAGCCTCTAGTTTATTGGCAATTTCTATCACATAGATTTTGCCAAAACATGTTCTATTGTGGTAGAAGTCTTCTATGTGGCTTATTACCATGATTGAATTCTTGTTATTCTGGTCTTCTACGAGCTTTATGGTTGTTTTCTGGGACATTAAGTTTTTATAAGCAAACTGTATTTTGTTCTTTAGAGCTAATTGAGCTTTCTTTGTGGGCAGCATGCAAATAAGCTATTGGTATTTAGGTAGTCTGTTAGGGATGTTGATCCTTCCATTCAAAGCCTTTCTAATGCTAGGCATCCTTTGGCAAATATGTCTATGGCATCTTATTTTATTAGATTACAATAACCACAACAAGGTCTTTGTCCTAACTTCTTGATTACATGATTTTTTACTTCCACCTCATTCTATCAAGAGCCAAAAGGTCAGATTGACCAAGATTAGACATATCATTTCATCCAGTTTTCTACTAAACGCTTTTTGGGTCGATATCTTGTTATTCTATAACCCTTCACCTGAAGGGCCTCCTCTCTTCTTATGAGAGCATCTTCCAATCGTCCATGGATATGCCTCTTCCTTTTTAATTGTTTCTTTAACATTTTTATGTTATTAGATTCGTAATTGCTTTTGTTTTTTGGTTTTGTTTTGTTTTTTATTATTATGTCGCCTCAACCATGTAGTGAGAAGGAGTCGAACTATTAATTAAGCTCCTGCATGGAAGACACTTGTGTTATTGCTCAGTTGTTGGGGTGGTGACTTCTTAATTGCTTTTCTTTTTTGCTTATTTATACATTGTCTGATTTCAGAACATTACAACTAACTCCTGGCATAATAATCATGCTTGATCCTCATCTGCCTCGCGTCAGGTGAGCCACCACTGCATCTCTCTTGTGTCTTTATTGCTGGGATAAATAAAATTCCTTGAGTGTCCGTGGATGCTGTGATGAACAACCCTGTGCTATGTATGCGTATGGCAGGGTAGGTTATTATGACCTGCAGCCATATGTTGCCAAGAGATTTCAGTATGCTTGGTCTTCATCATCTTCTTTTTCTTCCTCTTGTTCTTCTTGTTTTCATTCAATCTTTCTTCATTATAATGGCCAGCATATGGCTGATGTTGAAGGGTGGTTATGAGCTTCTCAATTCCTTTCATATTGGCATCTTCTGAAGGTCAGGTTGTTTTTCAGCTTGATGAACCTTGTTTTATAATAAATCAGCTGAGCTTGAGCTTTGATTTTTTCGGGTGAGCCCTTTCGCGCCTGCCCGCACACACTAGAGGCAATGAGGATGATGCAAATCACCAATCTATGTAATTTTTTGTTTGTTTGAAGGTGAGCAATGATTTACTGACCAAATCTCTTGACCCAGGTGGTCTCTCTATGAAAGCGGCTTAACGGTTTGGATGGCCAGCCACTTAGCTAGCAACCACCGCACCCTTTCCATTTTTTGAGAGCCTAGTAATGGGTTTAGCTGTGGTAAATCTGAGCCTTGTTTTTGCCTTTATTGTTTCCTTTTTAGAATCTTCAATCAGGATTTAATTTTGAATTGTGTTTGACTTGTGGTGGGTACTGCTTTCAGTTTTTGAGCACTTGATACTGTGTTCGAAGATTTTTTTGTTTCTTTACTACTGTACAATTTGACAAAATTATTTGTTGCCTTTGCCTGTTATGAAAGTTTGGCCATATTGCCAACAAACATGTGAACAAGCTTTGATATAATGTTGGGACGATTCATATCAGGTTGGTCTGATTCCTCCCAAAAGTTTTCTGGTATGATGGGAGAGCAAGACTAATATTGATATTCATGTATAATAACTTTCCCGAAGTGGGTCTAGTATTTACTCTAATAATGTGAGGTATTTGTGAACTTTTGCCTTTTCTTGGTTCAGTCGTTCTTTCTAAAGTTACAGAATTGATAAAGCAGCTTTGATGGCCTGCTGCTAATGTGCAGTCTGCGAGCAACCACTGTGCCATTGCATGACAATTTTTATATCTGTGGAGTTATTTTGGTGGGGTGATTTACGGATGCAATTTGTAGCCTATTGAAATTATGTTGCAAGTTAGACGTAGTTATTTTGAACCGAAACCATGGAACCTAACCGGAACCAAACTACCAAAAACCGAAATCAAAACTGGGCAAACCGTAATCGTCTTAAAATTGAAATCAGAACGGTTTGATTCTGGTTTCAAAATTTAAAAACTGTGGAACCGGCGGTTCAAACCGCCGGTTCCACTTGAATCAAAATATTCAAAATATTACTTAATTTCATATATATTATTACATTATATAAAATAATGTTATAACTTATGATATCTGTTATGTTTGACCGTTTGAGACTTTGAGTTGTGTGAATCGTTTGATTAGGTTAGGTCTAAATTTGAATCACCTGATTAGGTTAGGTTTGAACACTTGAATTAAACCAATTGATTAGGTTTTTATTTGATGGTGGAGAAGGTAGGGAGTAGCAAGCTTGAGTGGCAGCAAGATGGCTGAGAGTTCATTTCGATGGATTACTAGAGATGGTTCTTCCGTAGCTCGATCTCGGATATCTTTGACGTGATAAATAAGGCGATCATGGTTGCTGCTTTCAATCATTTTGATTTATGAGGAGTTCCTGTTGAGTCGGGATGGAGTCGCTGTGACTTTCTTCGCTCATCGGGATGGTGGAGGTAAATGGCATATTCATGCACAGTGAAAAAGGGAATGGGCGGACCAATCATCCTCATGCTCCATGGCTTCCTAGAGCTTTGGTACTCATGGTGTCACTAAATCAACAGCCTCGTCGACAAAGGCTACCACGTCGTCGCCCGAACCATTTGAACCGTTGAACCAAACCGCCAAGAATTTTGCCTAAGTGGTTCGATTTCGGTTCAAAGTTTTTTAGAACCGGAACCGGCATTTCAGAAATTGGAACCGACTCTCCTGAACTGTGGCCATGTCTACTACAGGTCATGGAGCATCTTACTGTTGGTATTTAATGGTGACCATGTGCCCGGTGCTGGGGGCATGCATGTTGGTGATGGTAGCCTGACGCTTGATGCCTTCTTGCTTTTAAATTACTTGCAAACTCTTGTCCTGACCATTTATAATGCCCTCAGGGATTATTTCAAATAGGTCATTTTGCTTTGCTTCTGATTTGAAATCATGAATTTGACTAGAAAGTGTGGATAGTGAATAGTTTTGTTCTTTCCAAGTGCATAAGAACTTTGCCTTCACTCGGGCGATGATGCTACGATTCACCTTTACATGTAATCTTTGAAAGATTCATGGTGTATGATGGTATTCCAAACATGCAGCAAACCATTTTTCTGTGACGGTACTTGCCAATTAGCTAGGATCGACAGTTACTGAGCTATTCTGTTTCAGAGAGCTGGTGAATTTGCTGAGCTATGGTATTTGGTTGGACAATGCCAACTAAAGGTGAATCTAAGCGTTGTTTAAATGTTTTTATTCCCACATAAATTCTTCTTCGGAAAATTTGCCTATTTATGTTTTATTTTTCTTCTATGTTTAAATATGCTTTGGAGTAAGTTTCTGGTGTTTGTTTCCTTTTTGATGCATGCTTCAGTTAGTTCTTTAAAAAGTTCCTATTATCTTTCTTTTTTTTTCTATCAAATTAATAGTTCCAGAGTTCCTGTAATATTTCTTTTAATTATTTGTTTATTTAACCTGGGTTTGTCTTTTTTTCTTCTTTGAAAATAAGCTAATTCATAGATCATTTGACAGCAGTACAGAGAAACGATTTTGTGGTACAGGGTTTAATTCAAATAGACGTGGGAGACTGAGAGAGGATCAAGCAATTAAGTGTGCGACTGAATTTGTGGTTCGAGATACATGAGTAAGGGAGAGAGTGGTTTGATTGCATGAGATAGTGACAATCCTCATTGATGGCGTGGAAGTAGGACGATCCCTGCTCGGTAAATTGAATAGCTTGAACGAGCAACAACGCATCTATTTCAACTTGATAATGGTTCTGTTTTCCAAATTAGATGATCCAACACTGGGTTTCCCACAAACATAACGCTTCAGCAATTAAGGGAGCAAAAGCACCATGTATGAGATAAGCGAATGCACCATGTGGCTGACTCGTATGATCTTGAATCACCCAACCAAAACCCGTGCATTGTTGGAGATGAAAATACGCAGCATCGCAATTTAGCTTTAGAAATCCCAAAGGGGTGGTTGCCATTTGTTTGGATTCGAGCTGACAGTCCTTATCTGCATTCCATATGATCAAATTGATGCCGAAGCTGCAGCCCATTGACCATCCATCATATCGCAAATGAATAATATCCTAGCTACGAAAGGAGGTGAATTTTGCCAGACAATTTCGTTTCTGTGCTGCCATATTGCCCACCATGTAATCAGCAATTGTTCGATCTCTGGTTATGAGCATCTGTGTATCATAAGAGTAAGCTGGTTTCTGAAGTAGATTCCACTTGTCCGATGAAAAGTCAAGATTGTAAAGCCACGGAGAGTTGTGATGTGCTTGGCTAAACTACACTCAATAAGTGTATGCTCTACACTTTCAGTGTGTTGTCGGCAGACTGGACAGAGATCTTTGACCTGAATGTGACGCCTATGTAAATTGGTTGTTGTGGGGAGAAGATTTGACGCAGCTTTCTAGATCATATGCTTCACTTTAGGAGGAATATGGACATTCCAGAGCTTGCTCCAGGAGTATACACCCAATCTATTTTGTCTCTCCGGAAGCAAGAGGCGATAAACACTTTTAACAGAGAAACTTCCAGATCGTTCATGTTGCCACATCCAAACATCATCATGATTGGTAGGGGAGAGTGAAATTGTTATAATTGTTGCAAGATAACGCGTGGAAATCATAGTCATCAGGGCTTGGATATTCCATTGCTTTGGCTCATGAGTTATTAAATTTGCAACTCTGAGATCCTCGAAACCTAGTAAAGCAGCCTCAGTAATTGTAGGCACAGTGCTCGGCAGCCATGGGTCACCAAACACCTGAATTGTACTTCCATCCCCAACTCCGCGACACATGCCCTGTTTGATTAAAAATTTTGTTGCCAATATGCTTTTTCAAACATAACTTGGAGATCTTCCGGCTAATGCGTTTAGGAAGGATGTGTGGGGATAGTATTTAGCCCGAAACACCCGTGCTAACAGTGTGTCTGGTTGTGAAAGAAGAGACCATCCTGTTTTCGCTAACATTGCTTTATTCATGCTTGCAAGTCAACGAAAGCCCATGCCTCCATTGCCTTTACTACAATAGAGATTTTCCCAGCTTGATGTCTCGATTGCCCCACCATAAGGAATTTAACATTTTCTCAATCTTGCTGCAAACTTGATGTGGAAATAAGTAGACTTGCATAGCGTGGTTCGGGATTGCCTGTGCAATTGATTTCAGCATGATTTCCTTGCCTGCTTGGGACATTGGTTTTTGCTGCCAGCTATGAATCTTTTGTCTCACTTTGTGATGAAAGAAAGAGCTTCGGTTTTATTCCGATTGAAGCAGATAGGGAGCCCCAGGTAGCAGTCTTGCAGCCTCGTTGCTCGTACACCCAAATTGTTACAGAAGATATGAAGTAATAAAAATGACCAATGTCAATGATTTCATATTCGTATATTATTAAATGATTGATGTAACATTAATAGTTTTTCTAATAATGAACAAATTTGTCTCGATGCCTGAGTTCTAATTCTTAGGTGACAGATAACATGGGTGTCGTTGGGGATAGGAATGTAGGCATTATTGGATATGTATGTTGCATTTGATATCTATTTATTATTAAAACACTTTGGGGTGCTACCTTGTAAGCTAATCTACTGTGCTCTTTGAGTTGAGAAGCACTGGGGCATTTGTTTTTCCCCACTTGCAATGGCGAGCAGGGCGAAGCTTCCTTGAAATTTCATTGGCCAGGAGATCATGGGAAAGGGTAGTGTTGCAAAGCAATGAAAGGATATTGATGAAAATACAACCCTTATAGGCAATATCAAAGAATTGTAAAAGTCATACCTTTTACTTAGAGGAGCTATGAAATTGGCCTCTAAATAAAAATAGCATTGGAGTGTAGAAATGGCATTTGAGTTAAAAATCCCTACTCTGAGCTCTTTCTTCTTATTATTTTCTCCATAATTGTGTTGGACTTGTGAGAAAGTGTTAAACTCTAGGATTTCAAGTTAAGTTAAATACTGTTCACAATTGAAGGGGGATGTTATGTGCTTGGTGGAAACTGACACTAATGAAGAGGTGGTTGTTTGGTTTTGATAAAAAAAAATGTCAGGAAGATCACTCCACTCACATACTTGTGCTATGTGTTGCATCTCGTTATTTTTTCAACTAAACCTTCTGTCCATGTAGTTTCTATAGTTTTATAAGTCTCTTTTTAGCTTTATCTTCCTTAAGTAATAGTAGGTGATTTTAATTTTATATTTTGTTCCAATGAACATCATGAGGAGGGTAGTTTCACTCATTATTCTATTAAACCGAGACTTTTTAATGAATTTTTTCAACAAATTGTTTGTTTGATTTGGGTTTATTGGGTCCGAGCTTCACATGGTGTAATGGTAAAAGAGGATTGGCCAGATGTCGGGCGAGGCTTGATAGATTTTAGCTAATAATGATTGGATTGGCAATTTTTATTCGTACTGTAATCAACGCCTTTCTAGTATCTGTTTTGATCAGTCCCGTGTTTTTGAAAGCCCTGCTTGAAATTCATTGTAGATTTTAGTTAGAAGGCAATGCTTGGAATGCCAAGTTGGGCCTAACTGCATTTGTGCATTAAATCATATTATTTCTCACACCCGGAATTATTTAATTATTTGGAGATTTAACGGTATGTCTTCCCTAGATAGAGATTTTCAAGACACTGAGACTCATTTCTAGTTTAGAGACCTCGGAAGTCCATGGTAATCTTCTTCTTTAGATGCTTGTTCTCTTAGATCTTGTTACAATAAGCACTCTATTCCACGGAAGGAAAATTGTGTCCGCTGGCTCTAGTGAGCTAAGCTTTTATGGTTTAAAAAATGAGCTTTTGTTATGTTTTTTTTTTATAATATTGCAAATGTTAGAATTCATAGGATTAGATTTTCTGCCATTTTGGTTCTCTTAAATCTTTTTTCTGCATGAACTTAGGAACTTTTTGTTTCACTTATCAAGGGTCCCCATTTCCCTGAAAATACTTCATGTACATCAGTGGCATTATTTGATTGATAAAGCTGTGAACTGCATTAATTCTTGGAATCATTTAAAAATTTTACAGCTTGGTCGATGATGCTTATCAATAGTTCTCTCTATTCCCTCTTATCTTCTTTCGTGCTACCTTGTTCATGATTCCATTTTGGGTGAGATATCTAAATTGGCTAGAAATTTTGCCTTGGGCAAGAGTAGTAATTGTGGTGGCTTCCATTTTATTTGTTGGAGCAATATTACATTCTTTAAAATTGACGGAAGTTTGGACATAAAAAACCTTTGGAGAGCTAAGATTTTTTTTTTTTTAATGGCTAAGAATGTTTTTGCAAGTTTTAAACTATGATAATAAGCATTACATCCATATTTTAAATCATAACTATGGTGATTTTCAGGTTTGGACTAACCATTATCCTCCAAGAGCTACTAGGGTTTTAGAATGCTTTGTAAAACGGCTAATAAAGTCAAGTCCAATATGTGGATTAATGTTTGCAATCTTAATGGTGTAAGTAAGTTTTTAGAATGGGTTGTGGTATTTTGATACTCAACTTACTTTTAAATCCACTTTTGTGAACATGGATTACTTGCTAGGGGTTCTTAAGGTATTTGATTTTTTTGCGTAATAATTGAATTGATTGTGAGAATTGGCTAACCTTTTGGGGGCCCATTTGGATTGGAATAGATGGGGAACTATCGTTTTTGATAATTTTTTTTCCTAATCAATGGTTTTGGTTTTGAATCTCAGTTGATGACAAACTCTCCTTTGTGATTTATAACCATTTTAATCAAAGTTGTGTTTTGGAAGAGGAATAAGATCAATGTATTTTTTGGCACCGGACGCTAAAGCTTGATTCTAAGTGTTCGAATAATAAAGGTCGTGCTTTAGCATCAAGTGCTTGGGCAATTTGGAAAGCTAGATGTGATATAATTTTTGCAATGCGTCTTCTTGGAATAACTTTTTGAATCCTTGTGACCTTGGTTACTGTTAACAATTGTAGGTGCAATGAATATTCTTCTGGCAGGTGCTTCAACTCAAATTTTAGAGACCAATATTGTAGCAGAGGTAGTTGCGCTAGAGTATGTTTTGAACATTTGCAAGGAAAAAGACATTAAATTATACCAAATCCTTTATGATTGCCTTGTCTTGTGGGATTGATAAACAATTAAGAGCCTCAGGTGGCGGGATTAGGAGGATAAGAACATACTCTGTCAACACATTCTAAGCCATGGCAATGTCACTTCAGATGGCTGATGAAAAGAGACGTTCTGTGCTTTTTGTTTGTTGTCCTTTTTTTTAAAGAAAAACCACAACTTTGGAATGCCCATTGAACAAACTTCTTATATCAAGAAAAAGATAAAAGTTTTTTTTTTTTAGTTGAACATTGCACTTATAGTTAGAGGTTGAAGCATGACTTGTTTGTTACAACAAGGGAAGAGCTTATACTTGAAATTGGCAAAGCAACTTTTTTTTTTTCATTTGCCTTAAATTATTTTTGGTAATTTAATGTTCATCACTTGTCAAGTCCCATAGAAGTTTATTTATATTTTGTTATTGACTTTAGATTTAACTGATGAAGCTTCGTATCGGTTAATAATTAATATTTAACTACAATTTATATTTTATAATTAAACAAGGTCAATTATGTTCATGTTTTAGCAAGTTTCAATTCAAATTATGTCTTATTGACTTGTGACTGACAACTACTTTGTTAATGGGTTTTGTAACAATTCATTGTATGTTGTCAACTGTAAGTGTTCATCAATTTTTGTAATAATAGTTTAACGTATATGATTCGCAATAGTATATATTAATTTTTTGTCAAAAAAAATAAAAATAGTATTTATTGACCACCTTAATCAGAGTCATGATGGTTTTTTCTCAGCAGATGATGGTTTTTTCACATTTATTAATAATACAAAATAAAGAAAATAATAGTGGTATATATTATGTTTGATGGTTTGTCTTGGGCTAGAACAGTGCGTAATAAGTGTGCATAACCATCATGTGGCAAAAATTTCTGGTAAAATCAATAGCCAATCCATCATGGTAAACACACATAACAATATATATATATATATATCGCACTTATCTGCATTCCATTCATCTCCATTATGAAACTCACAAAAACCAAAACAAATCAAACATCACCACACTCCAAATCTCATTCATATGACATACAAATATGGTAACATCACAACTCCATAGTTTCATGTCAATGGTTCAACACGTGAAACCATGTCTTTATGTCTACGTGTATATAAATGTTTATCTCTCTCTAGAGTTCACACGTGCATGCGTCCATGCAAGTAAGCAAGCTTTATTATTAGTTACCACTAAACTGATAGGAAATAGTGAGAAAAGGCGTGCACATACTTGTGAGCCAAACCAATCCTCACATGAACTCCTCCCTCCTCCTCCGGGCTCTGCATGAAGTAAGCCACTTGCATCACCGGAGGTGGCATTGGAGATGCATACATTGCATTACCGAGGCCGATGTCGAAGCAGTGATATGGAGTTCTAGTCCAATCGGAGACGATGGTGAGCTCCGGCAAAGGTGGCAGTGCAGACTCCTGTGGTGCTTCCAGTGCTTCAAGGTAAGCTTTCACGTAATTCTCGGTCATTGCTAGTTTTGCGTCTTTTATCTTTTCGACAATGGTTGCGAGGCTTTCGCCTTCGAGCTTTGATCCGATGCATGCTATGGAGGCGAGAACGTAGGCATTTCCGGTGAAGGCTTTAGGGAGGGGAGGTGTCATCCTTGTCCTTACATCGACAGTGAATTGGAGGCATACCATTTTGTCTGTCTTTGCAAATCCTAAAGCTTTATTCTTTGCCTGCATGACAAAATTATTTCATAGATTGAGAGTGATAATTAAGGCATGGATATGATGATAGATGAAAAAGATGTATTGGCTTGAATAGCAAAGACTAGTGAACCGTACGTAGTTAATTCAAAAAAAAAAAAAGTTGAAAAAGAGTAGCTGAGGCTCTTAAGAATGTTTTCATCAAACCTGAATATACTACTAGGGTAAACTAGAAGAATATCATCGTAAAAAGAGCAAAAAATAACTTTGAAATTATTAATAGAGATGCAATTTAATTTATTTTTTAACACTAAATAAAGTTCTAGAAACACTTTAGAATGTAAAGCTGTGATTCATGCATTTACAAAAAAGATAATAATTAAGTTTGCAGTACTGATCTATGAACTCAAAACATAATCAATTCTGAAACTTTATTAATTATACTAAAAGATAAATTAAGCACAAACTAATTAGCTTTCTAACATACAAGAATGAGAGAAACCTTCAATTCAAGTGGCGGTAAAAAGTTGGATCTTCAACATTGTCATAGATTAATCAATATTTGCATATATATATACACATTCACACACACTATGGTACAAGATAAAATTCAAGTTATGGTTGTAGATTTTCTAATTTTAAAAACAGTCATTTTGGATTTATTTTCACTTCAACAATTCTGAAATCAAAGATTACTTACAGGTGAAATGAGTCTAGTAGTCGAAACTCCAAGTAACACTTCCAGATCATGAGTTCATATCTTAACAGATGATTTATCTAACACCAATTACTACACATAATTAATTTCCACTGGTTACTCAACATGAAGAAGACTTATAGCTTTGATTATCTGTTGTTTCTCTGACAAAGATCAGTCTACAATATTTGAGCATGTGATATCACACACACACACGCACACATATAAGCATGAGAGTTTCTTCCCTTGATTAACTTCCCAGTCTTCACCCAAAGCAAATTAAGGGGTAGAGATATATATACCTTCCAAAGATGAGCAGCAAGGACCTCAAAAGATGAGCAAGAGGTATCACCAATGGCACATCTAGTCACCTTCATTTTCAGCTTCTCAACAATGGAACAACTCAAAGAAAAAGTTCTGAGAGTCAACTGGTCTTCTCTGGTCATGTTACCCATCAACTCATGACTACCACTATTAATGCATTTCATTGATCCTGAAGCTTGCATAATCAACTGATGAAGATGCTCAAATGCCATAATCCTCATCATCATCACATCCTTACCTCTCTTCTTCCCTACTAACAACCTCCCTCTTTCATGAACTGGCTCTACAATCTCCTCCTCCTCCTCCTCCTCCTCCTCATCATCATCATCATCATCATCTTCATGATCAACCCTATTTTCTTTCATCTTACAAGCCCATGCTCTCAAGAAGTTATAACTTGCTGGTCCATCAAACAAGGAGTGACTTGTCCCTACTCCCACTGCATACCCTCCACATCCAAACCTGGTCACCTGCACATGAAAATACATGTACTCACACATATCACAAACATGCATGAAATAATGATCATTAAAAGTATATATAACTAGTGTATGTACCTGTGCAACAACTAGGGGCATCTCAGAGTAGCTGGTGGAGAGAGGAGGCTTGTAAACAAGGTTCTCCATGAAGGAGTTGTACTGAGAGACGTCTCCAAGCTCAGAGATCTTAACTCTAGTTGAAGCTTCAACTAAGAGTGCACCAGAGTTAGAGCAAAGAAGATCAAGCTTTTGAGTAGATGGGTTTAAAAAGAGCCTTCCTGCAGCTGGATACCAGGAAGACAAGACTTCCTCCAAAGCCATTTTTAAGGAGGAGAAAAGAGAGCTTTCTGAAAGCTCTTTGTGGGGTGATGGTGATCTGTAAAAGAACACCAAGTACATGAGCATTGGACACTTTCTGTCCAAGTTTGAGAGGTGAAGGAGCTTGGCATGTTTTGCTGGAGCTTTTGGGTAAACTGGGATGGTCTTTGTGATGGAGACCTTCTGGTGATCATCATGCTTGATTGCCATTGTTGCCATGGTTGAAGGTCTGAGAGAGATAGTGAGAACTAGATGGCTTAGAAACAAGGGAAAGACTTTGTGCACTATGCTTCATGATTCATGGAATGGGTACTATTATTGTATTGTTTTGACAGTGAGTTACTGTTCATGTAGAGGTCCACCATATAATGTTGGACTTTGGCCTAATTGCATGAAGTATGTTTTTTTATGGGGGTGTGGTTTAAAATTTTTTTTTTTTTCATCTTTTTTTATTTTTTAGTTACTATGTTTAACTTTCAAGGGTTGATTCAATGATTTCTTGACCTTCAAACTTAAGCTAAAATTAAAAAAATGGTAAATATAGAATGTTGCTTGATCACTTGAAGTTATTTTTTCGTCATGTTTTAAGGTTGTGTTTGATGTTTTCTTATCATGTTGTCATTTAATGTGGCCTTTTTATCCACACAAGTGGTTGCTATTTTAAATATATATATATTTTTTTGTGATAACTTAAAAAAAAACTCTTTAAAATGTTGTTTTTACATAAAAAAAAATCTCATTTTACAAAAAATAATTATTTTATAACTAAACACTGTATGTGTATGAGCACATAAAATAATACAATTTAATACAAGTTTAGAACATTCTAAATCAGTATTAATTCTTTTGCGGATTAAACCAGACCATGTTTCTAAGTAATTTTATTATAAACAAGGCCCAGTATTTATCAATCAAATCAATCAACAATTAAATTGATGGCGCGGATCTATAGGCTAAAATCTAGCAACTAATGCTAACACATTTCCATATCATGGATTCATGGCAATGATATCATATAGGACCCTAATTAGCCTTAGTGCAATCCATTAATTAATTAATTAATTATTAACAAAAAATTTGTATCCATACATTCAAAAGCAAAAATTCTATTATTATCCTTTCAAAAACAATAACCTTAATTTTTTTAAAAAATATGCAATTAGTAATGTGTACATATATAAATGTATAGCAAAAATCCATCTATTAACTAAACTTTGCATAATATGATTACAAATCAATCATTCAATACGGTGTATATTTTTCCTTGATGCATTGTGGGTTATCCATTTTTCCGAAAAAAAAAATACAGTATACCAACTAATCTAAATAACTTGCACAAAATTATATTATTAAAAATATTCTTAAAAATTAATAACATCATGTATTTATCATGTGTATATAAATAGTCCAATCATATATACTTTTATTCCACCACAAACAAAAGAAAAAGGAAAAAAAAAAAAAAAAAAAAAGAGGACAACCCTCGTTGGAGAACAACCACCACATAGGACACAACTTTCTTTTGTTAAACAAAATAGTCAACAAGAAGCTAAGCTCCACTCCTTTGTGACTATGTCCTCTTGCCTTTAGGACTAGTTAGTGGTCCCTGAACTTCTCTTTTGTAGTCTTTCATCCCTATCTATTCCCTTGAGAAAAGGCTAAACAAAAGCATTTCTTCATGTAGATATATGTACATATGGAACCTCTCAATTAAACTAAGGTGGTGAGAATGATCAAGGCATCAAAGAGAAAGGTTAGGAAAGTTAGGGTGGTTGGCTTCAAGATGAGCATGCGTGCAACTGAAGTTCAACATTTTGTCTTCTTGTTGTCATCTTTGCCAACATTAAGGGCCCTCAAAAGCTCTTCTGTGACCTCCTTTGAACCTCCCCTTGCCTTCACCTTTGCCCTAAACTAATGGAGGGATGCTCTTAATAGGACTTATTTGCCTTAATTAGTGCAAGGATAGAGGAGAATGTATTCCTCCTCACCCTATTAATGACCTATCTAACTATATATATATATGTATTTCTATATGTTTCACTTACCATATATATATGCTTTGCATGCATGGTTATAAGCATAGGTGGGTGTTTGCACATGATAAGCAATTAGCTGCATTAAAATGAAGCTCTCCTCATTTGTTCATCATTGTCAAGTGATTCAAAGACTATATATGTATTTGTGAGCAATGTCAATAATGATGAGCAATGTCAATGTAACTCTTCTTTGTTAGTTAACATTCTCCACAGAAGTTAAAAGTAGCAGCATAACATAAAATATTACTCCAATGTTTGCTTCTATTCCTTGGGAATACCTTTTTCTTTTCACAAATTTGAATTCTCATTTACAACATAATATAACAATGTTTATCTTTTCCATGTATATTCTTGTAAGTTTAGCTATATATTCTTGTAATTAGACAACAAATATAATTAAAGAGAAACAAATGATCTTTGAATGGGCATCAGAAGACATGAAGAGAAATCAGCAATGTCTGACTGCAAACACACAGCAGAGGATTCTTTGTATCCAACATGCAGGGCCTAAACAAACAAGTACATAACAAAGCATATTACAACTCAAAAGCTTTGCAGGACTGTCTCAGTGCATGGTTGTATTATGTTTCTTTCTTTGTCCCTTCTCATGATTCTCAAATCTTTTCATGCAATACAAACATTAGGTTAGGGTTTCAGATCTTCTGTTCAGTTCTTTGGCAGTTTGTGTCTCACCTGTCGCCTGTCGGTGTTGAAGTGAGGATATTATTAAGTATTGAGTGGAAGGTGTCAAGTCATTTGATAGACGTCCATAAAAGAGAAGGTTCTTATTTAGGGTTTGAATTTTGCCCTATATCACTTATCACAAGATAAATGCGTCATAATAAAAAAATATCACATATATTTGAATGAGTTCTTTTCATATATTATTATTTAGCAATTTACTGGAACAAGTATGATCAGTTAATAAAAACCTACCCTCTAAGAAATCAAAATTACAAGCATGAATTATTAAAAACCAAGGGGGAAAAAAAGCATTGTTGACCATAACATTGACTAAATACTAAGAAAAACAGATGTTAATTCCACTCAGTTACATCCATAATTCCAAGTTAATTTAAAAAGAAAAAGGAAATAAGTAATAAGAAAAGAGAACAACCCAAATGAGACTTCCAGTTAAAAACTCCACATTAATCAATCTAGAGAAGATATGATCACAAAGCCAGAAGAGGAAACAAGACTGCATTCTTTCTTCAACTTAAAAGCTAAGTATATACTGATACAAACCCCACAAGAAGTTGGTAATTGCTCAGCATTGCCTGAAGGAACATTGGATGGAAGATTTTCAGAAACATGCATCAAGAGGAAACATTTCACATCTCATGGTACCGTCGATTAATGCAAAATCATCCCGATCCTGCATGAAACCAGTCGATTTTACTTGGACGCGTCACGTTGAATAACAGTTAAACTATATGTTTAAAACATGCTCAGCTTAAGTCGACTCATGAGACATTGAGACGTGCTAAAGGTATCAAAACACAAGGAAAATTGTCTAGAAGTTTGCAGAAAAAATTATCAAAGAAATATCTTCATTATCCTCTAAATCGACAAATTTGTGAGCCCTGTGGATTGTAAATGCATCATAAAGATATGCAAACTTCCTTTTCTCCTTAATACGTGCATAATTTTTTGTGGTTTTTTGTTAAAGATATTACCAGGGTCAACACAAAATAATTAGTAATTCAAGATTAAACTCTCAGAGATGACAGTCAAAGAACAAGAGCTATAAAAAATTGTATTGATCCCTCTCTTGCAACAAAACCAGTGGTTCAATTGGTATTCCATATTCAGATATGTTAATTCCTGTCTAACAAAATGGTAAATCACATGTACCAAGAAGAATTTAAGAAAATAAAAACAAAGCAATAATGATACCCTTTAGTTATAACTTGATGAATTAGAAGGGAAAATTACCGGTTTCATGGCAGCATTCACTATATCATCCAATATGCAATCTTTCGTGCTAAACCCTCCTTGTAGCCCAGAAAAGTCTGAAATATACTCTTCTTTAAGCAGTACATCAGCAGCGGGCTTACTAATCCTGTTTTGTGGGAAAAATAGAGCACCAGGATTTGTCTGATCAATCATATTCATTCTCGTCTTCGCGCCACAAAGTTCATTATTTATATTTTGATTCTCAGGAAGACTGATAACTGAAGGATTCTGCAATGAAGAGCTCAAGGGAGAACCAGCGAGGAGGTTGAGTTTGTGGGAGTGGTCCAGATTTTGATTCTCATATTCTTGCTTAGGTTTGCTTAGACTTCTGAAGTTCAAGTACTTGGAGTCTTCAAGAGAACCAGCTGAAGTAAGCATCATGTTACCACCAAGGGTGCTTGACTGGAATTGCATGTCTGTTCCTACCAACGAATCGTGAAGAGGTACAGCAGTAACACTGCTGGAAGATGCACCATGATGATTTCCATCCATATGTGACACCATCGAGGTAACATTCTCTGCCATAGTATTTTGAGTTAAACCACCATTGCTGAAGGGAGCAACCACAGACGAACTGTTATTCGGATGCCTGGTTAATGGAACAGCATCTTGCCAGGTATCATTACATCTATTGATGTCGCACAAGTGTGACGATCCAACAGTTGTATCAAATAGGTCTGAGCTCAAGGAAGGGACATTTATAGAAAATTGATTACAAACTGCACTGGACTGAGCATGCTGTTGTTGAGATTGTAATAACAGCGGAGCATTAGATACAGTGATGAATGAGTTGGTGGAGTTGACACCAGGCAGCCCAGTACCAGAAAAACCACCAGAAATACATTTATTTGCATCCTGTGACACCTTATGCTGCTGCAATTGGTCTAATCCCAAAGATGCAGGCATCCCTTGAAGCACATTCCCGTGTTGGTTTCCTGGAAGATTAACACATTGGATCTTACCAAGATCAGTAAGGGAATTGCTTACATCGCTTTGAGTACGGCTAAATTGAACCATCCCAGATGGAGCAAGGTTCCGCAGTCCAAATCCAGTTGTATAGTTTGGTCTGTTCAGAATCCCATTTGGTTGGAAAGTGGTAAGACCAGGTAGCTGGCCAGACCCCACAAGTGCATGATAGTTTCCAAATCCATTCAATGAACCCATCGGTAGATAAGACGGGTCTCTACCTCCCAAAGCAGCAACCATGTTAGCTTGTTGGCTTGCCACAGCACTGAGTCTTTTCAGGTAGAGCCTATACTTCTGCAGTCAAAACAGAGGATAATCAGCACATTACACAGATAGGGAAACACAAATAATCAATGAAGAAGATCGGGAAGAATACAAATGCACGCACAAGTATATAGATAATGCAAAGCATTAATTCAGGTGAAGGACATGATTAACAAGAACAGAATAGAAACATAGGCTCAGTTTGGAATAAGAAAATATAAGCCAGTAATAGAACTCATGCCTGCAGATGGCTGGCAACATTTTCTCTAGTGAGTCTTTCTACATTCATCAAATCAAGTATTCTCTTTGGTACAGCCTCTGTGACAAAACACGAAAAAAAAAATTGACATGAAATCTGGCATAATTTTCATCATTCACACTTGTATGAACAAACAAACTAACAAACTCATAGATTTCATTCTACATCACGAAAAGAAATTCTTACTTTCAATGCCCAGCTGATTAACAGCAGCAACAAATTTGCGGTGAAGCTCCACAGACCAAACAACTCTCGGCTTTTTTTGGGAGGATGGATCTTCATTCTCATTACCGTTCTCATCATAATCATCTTCATCATCTTCACTCTGATCCTTCCTCTTTCTGTTCATCCTTCCATTTCGATCAGATGATCCACTGGAAACAGCACACTGCCCACTCTCAGCATTTGCAACACTGTTCTTCTCACAGTCATCCGCATTATCAAAGCCAGTGTGATCTTTGGGATCAATTTTCCTCCTCCGAACAACATGTTGCCATATGTTCTTGAGCTCCTCTAACCGAACAGGCTTCAACAGATAGTCGCAAGCACCATGCGTTATCCCCTTCATCACCGCCGAGGTCTCACCATTTGCAGACAACACTGCAAAGCACAAGTCATAGGCTTAACACCATAATTCCCCATCAAAGATATTACATCTAGGTACTGGGCATTCTAAAAAACACATCTATAGAACATAAAAAGAAGATCTATATCCTTCTCCAAAACTGAAGATGCTCTACGATTTCCTTTGACTCAAATGTCCACATTTAGGAACTACCAAAAGGCCCAAACATCTAAAGCAACAAAGAAAAAGAACAATCAAATTATGAAAAAGAAAAAGAAGAAAAAGAAAGAGCTGTTCTCTTCCCATAATTGAAAACATCAATCGAACACCCAGCACAGTGCTAACTAGCCAATCTTCCCAATCACAAATGGGGAAAGGAAAGGATAACCAACTCATGAATAATCATAAATGATAAATGCAACCAAAAGGGGCTTACTAATAACAGGGAGGTCCATTTCTAGTCCCACAAGCTCCAAAAGCTTGAATCCATCCATGTCTGGCATGTGAACATCACTGATCACCAGATCAAACTTGTCCTTGTTCTCCCTCAACAGCTTCAACGCCATGACCGCCTGTCCAGTTGTAGTCACTGCAACAAGCACAATTTCCACATCAATAAAAAGTCCCCAAAACCCAAAAAGCTCCAACCTTGCACACAAAGACTTCAACTTGATCCCAAAGAATTACTAATTGTGCAAACAAATCCATGAATCCACACAAAGAATGCAACTTGACGCCAATTAAAAGCATCATTAAAACAAAAAAGGGGGAAGAAGAGAGTGAAGTGGTATGCAACCATGATACTGGCATCTACGGAGGAGGCCTTCCAGCATCTTCAAACAAGTGGGATCATCATCGACGGCGAGCACACGCATTCCAACAGGAAACTGGTCTCTCTGGGCTAATTCCCTCGCCATGCTTGCTCCCTTCCTCTCCTCCACGGTCATCCTTGCAATGAACTCCCTTTCCAACAACAACAACAAGAGGGAATGGTCTTTCTCTAACCCAAAATGAGAGCTTGGAGAGACAAAGCTTTGGACTTTGAGAAGAACCAAACCAAACCAAAGCAAACCAAATTGTGAGATGGATTGGCAGAGAGAAAGAGATGGAAAGAGTTGATAGAAAGGAATGTTTGATGAGAGAGAGCTGGTAGCCAAATGGGGGAATACAACCAAAGAGCTTTGAGCCTCTCTGTCTTCTTCCTTTTTATTTTTATAAAGCCTTCTAACTTAATTTTTTTTACCTTTTTTTATATATATATATATATAATAATATATGTTGTTTGCATTTATGACTTTATAAATTAGAATTTTAAAAGATATTTATTATTTATATTTTTCAATGTTTTGTTGCTTAATTTTGACCATAATTAGTTTACTTTTTCTCATATTCTTTTTTTCTTTTTTTCTTTTTTTTTTTGGGAAGAAATTGTTGATATTTTTATTTAAAAAAAAAAAAGAAATTGTTGATATTGTATTAATTTTATAAAATGAGAAATGATACAAATGGCATGTTATAGAATACTAATTTTGGCCCCTAGTGCGCAAGTAATATTCTTTTAAATACCAGGAATCAAGGCCCTTTGATTGTGACAAAATACTGCATAAATTTTTCTTTTTAAAAAAATATTATTATTTTCCATGTAACTAATAACCTCATAATTACACATTCACCCATACAAAAATTAATAATATCAGATTTAAATTATATTTGTATATAATTACAAAAAAAAGTTTATTCCCCTGTAATAATGGGTAATTGTGTATATTTTACTAAATAATCATTTATTGCTTATATAATTAACAATTTAAAAAAATTATATACTTCCAAGAGATAAAATTCATTTTTTCCAAAAATTAAAAAAAAAAGCTGAATATTGATCGATAGGCATAGTTTCTATGGGTATATATGCAATTACCCACTCTAATAAAAAAATATTTATTTGCATAAAATTAATATAATTATGAAGTTTAATCAAAATAATTCTTGATTAGATTCATTACATTTTGTAGGGTATATAAGTAAATATATATGTGTATATTTATATATAAAGAAAGAAATCAATGAAAATGAAAATTAAGAAAGTGGGAAGATGACCGAGAGTATTTAATTGCGTGATTAGCTGGTTTAATTACATGATTAGGTGTTGTTAATGACATGTTCTTTGAGGTAGCCATCACAAATGTGTTTCTTGTGGAAACCAAAAAAGTTTATGTGCTCTAATGCTATTAGTAATTCAATTTACTTTAATTTTTTATGCTTTTTGTGCCATCATTTGATTAACCTTTTTATTGACCATGATTGGTTCCTTAATTTAGATTTGAATTGTTAATAACTTCTCTAATATGTTTATGTTATTTGCAATAATAATAATAATTAAAATGAAAAAATTATCTATTTACATATTTAGTAAATTTGAACTAAGATGTGTTTTTTTTAGATGTGATAAACACAACATATACAATCAAAAGCTTATATTTCGAATTTGAGTAATGAAATTTTTATACCAACATTTTTTTTTTTTTTTTTTTTTTTTTTTGCAATAGAAGCAATCTCACTGGTTACCTTTATATGCATTGTTTTTAATTAATAAAAACTTTAAAAGGAAGTAAATTTCAAAGATTCTTCTGTAAGCTGATTTGCTTTGTTAAAAATTAATGATAATTTTTTAATAAAAAAGAATATGTTTATTATTAGTACAAGCAAGCAAGTGATTTGTTTATGGGCACCTAGCTACTCAAAAAGTCCTAAAGAAAGGAAAAGTAGTTGTCCTAAGTTGTGTTTCTTTTTGAGTTTAGGTAAGTTCATGTCTTATCTAAGTGTGTTGCCCTTGTCCCTTTCTGCTGTTTTGTGGGTCTCTATCTTTGCCAACTACCTCTTATATATGTTGCATTCACATGGGGACACTATTTTTTTTATTAACTTTAGTTATTTATTTTAACTTTTTTTTTTTAATATTTCCTTTTGACACCAACCATAAAAACTTGTTTTTAACTAATAAATTTTTGTTAAGGTTGTTGTACAGTTTTTTTCTTTTTGATTTGAGATTTGTAATCAAATTCTCTTGGTTGTTGCTAAAGTTAATCTTATTTTATTGATATCAAATCCTCAAAGTTAGAGTGAAGCAAATGATCATCATATTTAAAAAAAAAAAAATTAGATTTTGTATAAATAACTATGCATGTGATTGAGTAGAGAGGTAAGTGAAAAGGAAAAAAAGAATGGCTTTATTTTTATAAATTATGTAGTTTGTTTGAAAAGATAAAATAGTTTGAAGTGACTTATAACCACTTCCAAAACTCTTCAATTGCACTTAAGCAGACGAAAGAGAAAAAAATGGCTGGATTTTTTTTTATAGATTATGTTGTTTATTTGTGAGAAAATTTCCGTAAAGTTGGCTTCTAAACACTGCCAAAGTTCTTTAATTGTATATAAATAAATGAAAGATAAAAAAAACAATGGGTAAATTTTTGTAGCCTATGATGCTTATTTGGAAAAAAATTGGTAGGATATTAACTTTCAACGATCTCCATACTCTTGATTATGTGTAGGAACGCCATGTGAATAAACTAAAATATCATTGATATAAATAATATTTTCATATAATTTTAAATATAATAAATAAAAAATATGGGTTAGTTTATATATATATATATATATATTTGATAAAGTTGATAAGTCACGGTATAAATGTGCACAGGTATGCAATCAATATTTCAATACATCTATGTCTTCATCCTGCATGAGTTGAAATTTGAACCAATCTCTTTAATAAGAATATGAACACTCTCTATAAGAGTCCGGTGTCAATAGAACAAAAATGTCTTTGCCATATGTATGTACATATGCATAATACATATGAAATTTTGTACGTATATATGTATAAATTAGCAATGAAATCTGTTTTCCGTTTTAGGGAGGGGCACATGTGCAAAATCCTCTAGTTTAGAGGGGTTTATATGTAATTCCAAAGGTCATATACGTGTGTGACGGGTTCATATCGAACAAAACATTTATCAACATGTTTATGATTACTGAGAATGTACATGAAATGCACTTGACAAATCGTACATTGAGTTGTAATAAATTCAATAAATTAGTTTTAACTAAAATGCAATTTGTTTGAAAAATATTAATTTTTTTAGGAACTATGGGCTAGCCCAACAATAACTACCTATGGTTCTAATTAAGAGGTTTCAAGTTCGAACCTCATATTACAATTCGTGTTCAGATGGTGAGGGTTATCTTGAGGAGGTCAGTCAAACCACCGTGGCTAATACACTTTTATACTCACTTGTCATTTGCTTTATTGCTTGTCCATAATTATTATAACCAATATATTTGTTTTTATAAATATACTTGAAAACCTTATAAAAAACTTTTTTGCTATATTTAATCAGTTTATTTAAATAGGCATATACTTTCATGTGTAATTATTAAGCTCATAATCACATCAGCATATATAATTCTGTAAAAAATATAATTCTCTATAAATACACTTCAATTATACATAGGAAAAAATAAAATAAAATAATAAATAATAATAAATCATTTAACACACAAACATATATGTATATTGACAACCTCAACTTTTCTTAATTAAACCAAACACAAAGAAATAAATCCAAACACAAGCAAGAAACATGTTGGTTGGTTGTTTGTTGATGTTGAAACAGTACAAAATTACATTGTGTCCGGTTGTTTAGGACATTGGAAAAACAATAAAATCTCACAATCACATTAATGTCTTCTTTAAATACAAATAGATATATACATATATTGATATATATATATATATAAGTCCAAGAAGAGGAAATGAATGAGAAAGATCCAAAGAGCTCCGTAGTCACAATCTCAATTCAGAACACAAAATCAAGTGTGTTCCCTTGCAAATTTAATGCACTGAATTCATTGAAACAGTAGTACTCCTTAAAGTACACACACCAAATGATCATCATAGAATGCCAAAGTTATTTATTGCCCATGCATGCAACATTCAATGATGCAAAATCTTTGGCAATTGGTGCACTCAGTAAAGGTTTTCAATGTTCTTTTCCCATCGTGATAATTTCATTAATAAATCTGCCTGTTGTTTGTGTTTGCAATTTTACCTATTTATTTGGTGTTATGTTTTTACAATTACTTTTGTGATTTGATGAACTATAATACATGCATTTTGTTATGATTCATGTTCATCGACTATATGCATGTATTATAGATTAAGGTAGTCACATTACACCAGTTATGATGTATTGGTCAGGATGTTGGACAATTAGCATTCAAAAAATATTGAGATTGAAAGAAAAATACTGAGATGAATGTCAGGTGTTATTAGAGAAGACTAATTAAAGAATAAATTTATTCAAAATGAAATAAGAAATTATGTCGATTATTATAACTAAAATTATATGAATATATCCTTAGATAACCTATAAATGATCCATAACAAAGTTAAAAACTCTTTAAAAAAAAAATAAAGATAAGTAAGTGTAAAAAATATTTAGTATAAATTTTATATAATAATATGTCTGTTTGATTTATTTAGTTCTTTGTTATCTAATTTGATAGAGTAACATAAAAAATTAAGGATTCAACGGAGCAAACCATAAAAAGTTGGAACTAATATATATATAGTTTGCTGTTGTATAATACATGTAATAATAATTTAATAAAACTATCTGGATGGATTAATTTTAAGAAAAGGAAAAGTAAAATAAAAGTATAAAAATATAAAAAATGAAGAGAGGAAATTCATTGCAGGTGTAACAGTGTATGTACGGGAATATAAGCTAGCTTTTAATATGTGAATTAATATCATGGAAGTAAGGATGGATGAGAGGAGTAAAAGAAGTCATGCAAAGTTCATGGACCCAACCAAACTTTAATGCACATGTGATCAAATTGCATGCACTTGTTATTTCCTACTTGGATTTTTGTCTCTGGAATTGCTTGCATACCCTGTGAAACCAAGCTAGTAAATAACTGCCACAATGATACTCTTACTTACTCACGTAAAAATTATATATATATATATATATATATTTATGATTGAAAATTTATTTACAAGTTTTATAAAAATGTCGATTGATCTTTATTTTATTTTTAGTATTTGTTGTTTTTTAAAATTAATGAAAAATTAAAAAAATGTTTTTTTTTATTTTAATTGATTTTTTGTCTGAAAAAAATATATAAGTAAATGAATATGATTTTTGTAGAAGCATGCAATAAGAAAAAAATTATTTTTCTCTTTTATTCCATTTTTAGATATAAAAAATGTAACAAATTTGTTTATTTCGGGTAGGATAAATTTTTTAAAGATATTGGTTCATGATAATTTTTTTATTAGATTATAATTATGAGTAGTTTAAAGAGTTTTATTATAGATGGAAATTTTGAATATTTAATTTAGAAATATATATTTTCTCCCAAATATTAAGGTTCAGATTAAAATTTTATTTCAAGAGTACGTCAATTTTAATCACAATTAATTAAATATTAATTATTGCAGCATTGTATCATGTATTCTCAGTCACAAAATGAAAAATTATTATTATCTTTGAATTTATATTCATGAGATGATTAATAAGTTATACAAAATTTTGTAAGAATATATATGATGTCAACACTGCATCAAGCATTGTGCCCTTGATTCACTAAGCAGACACAAAATGAAGTTTCTTATTAAAGAAAGGTATTATTGGTTAAAAAAAAAATGAAGTAAAAGTAGGAGTGTCGTGCTGAGGTAGATAGTTTAATAATAATATATTATCAACTTGGATTATTATCAAATAATATGCTAGGATTAATTTTAAAATCATCAATGGATCTGCTAAATGTATGGTATAGTATGTTTTTTAAACAATCACCCCTAGTGCAATTGATTGATACTTGAACGGTGAATAAAAACAACCATGGCCCAAATTTTTTTTCCCCAATAATACTATTATAATACTATGCAAATATTATAATAATATCATAAAAGTGCTTTTCATTCACTGTTTATCGGCTCTCTAGTGAAAGAATGCAGTTTCTCTATCTTATAAGATTGCATTTTATGAATTTATTAGTTTGGTTTAGTTTTTAAAAAATTTTTAGGTGCATACATAATAGGATTCTAATCATTTATATGATGTTTGATAGAATTAATAAATTTTTAAAGATCAATAAACTACTATAATTAGTATACGAATGTACTTATCCATTGACAGCCTTATTGTGAGAGGTGGTTGTTGTTTTTGTAAAACAAAAAAATTTTAAATAATTTATATATATATATGCCCTGTGAATAACACGAAACTATTTGGAGAAAGTGAGAAAAAATAATTTTAAAGGGGAAAAAAAACGAAGTGTGGCTGCTGGGATTCGAGCCCAGGTCTCTACGGCCACAACGTAGAATTCTTACCACTAAACTACAGCCACATGTTGTTTCTGTACCAATTTAATAAATCTTATTTTATAATAAATCTTTCAACCTTTACTCCTGAACTTAAATTACAAAAATAATTTTATGAAAAAATAATCTGTATATTTAATGTTGATACATTATCACATTGTTAAACTCTCAAATCTCAATCGATATATATATATATATATATATTCTTGAGCTTATAATTTAGTCGAAGCTCGTTTAATATGTTATTGGCATACATTTTTCATTTATCAAATAAAATTATTAATTAAATTAACATGATATTATTTGCAAAACAATATATATTTTATCAAGCGCCATAACTTAAATTACTAAAAAAATAACTTAATAAATAATTCTGTAGATTTATTCGCCAAGGCGTAAAATTTGAACTAAATAAAGCTCTCAACTTTTTTTTAATAATTAGGTGATAAAAGCCACCGACTTAAAAACGTCAAGAGGAATATATAAGTATAAAAATACACCAATTATAATGGCATAAGAACCCCTTAAAAATTTACTATACGGAGTAAGGTTAAAACACAAAAACAATAGAGACTTAGCACATATATCAAAAATAATTTTTTCGACTGCTATAATTTCACAATAGTAATTTTTTTATAACATAAATTTGAAAAAAAATCAACCCATATCATCTTCAAGAAATTAAAAATTAACTATAAAAAAATATAATTTTAAAATTTTTTTGGATATATATATAGATATATATATATATATATATATATAAAAGATCCCCTCCGTTCCCTTTGACTTTTCTCCAGTACAAAAATATAAACAAAACAGACAAGAAGTGCTTAACAAAGCATGTGCACAGCTTTAATGCAACATGATTAGGTACAATGCTACACATGTTATCTTAGTCAGCTATGTGATAGACCACACATGTTATCTTGGTCAGCTATGTGATAGACCACATTTAATTTATCCAATATAATTACTTGGCTATGCATTGACTGCTCATTAATTAATCCAATATATACCCCTACAAAACGTAAATTACACAGATGCCATTGGAAAGTCTTATTCGTTCCACTTAAAAGTCAAGTTTATTTTTATAGTATTTATACATAGTAGAATTAAGTACATATATTTTCATTTAATAATATACAAGAATTGGGTAAGATGCCCTTTATATTATATCAAGTTACATTTAACTTTGCATCTGACCACATAAGGTTTTAACATTATTATTTTTTACATATTTTAAGCTATAAACATGTATTAAAAAAAATTATATTTTGACGTTGCATGTTACTATGTATTTGTTTTATAACTTGAAGTTTTTTTTTCATTGTCTAAGTTATAACCATGAATTAACTAAATTTATATTTTAACATTGCATATGAGTATAAAAGGCGAGAATCTATTCTATGGATTTTTTTTTTTTTTTTTTGCATTTTTTTTAAGTTTTAAGCATTTATTAAATAAATTTTTATTTTAAAATATATAAACATGGTCTAACTAATCAGTTTGATACGACTACTTTACTGTTTGGATATTAAGTGTTTAATCAAAATGTTCTTCACTCCTCACCAACCCTTCTTATAAAAATTAAATGTAATTTCATAAAATATTTATTATAAAAAAAACCTTTATGGTGAATGCATTTGAAGAAGAATCTAATGCATCTTTACAAACATTTCCAACCAAAACTATTTCAATAACATGAATCAGATTTAAGTAAACAGTGTATCTAAGCCAAAAAGTTCATATAATTGCGCAATTAGTACAATGCATTAAAGTTTATATAATTATTATATATATTGTCTACAAACAACCAAACATGAAGAGAAAAAAGAACAGCAGTCTGACAAATATCAAATACAAAGAATTATAAATTAGAAAACAACACAAAGAAAGGTGATGAAAGCCCAGCACAAAAACAACAAAACAAGTGACATTGCATGAGACCAAAAACTTGAGTTCTAATGCTACCAAACTTATTCTCAATTGTTTGTAATATCTCTCAGGAATCATGGAATTGAATTACATACATGCATTACCTTAGAAAACTTGGCATATATATATACCCACAGAACTTTTGAATTTGTATTTATATATAATTTTTTATGAACAGGTTAAAGGTATGAATATTTTCATCCTCTGTAATTTTTGGTAATTCCCAAAAATTATTCATGCAGAGACTACACAAACACACACACATTGTTTTCTGTAGGAAAACAAAAATGGGCCATGATGATTATCATGAAAGGGCAGTAGAACTCATGCTTCTATTAAATAATACAGTAGCAAAGCATGGATATACAACAGTTAAACTCTGAAAACAGATACAAGATTTATGTCACATAAATAAGTTGATCATGCTAGACAAGCATAAACTGGAAGCTGAGCGTATGAACTTACTATGGTTTCTTGAACAGTAGAATTTCCTCTGCGATCGAAGTTGTTTCTCCTAATACTGATACCCAAGTCTCTGAAACCTTTTCGACCATTCCATAAATTATCTCAACCAATGTAAATGCACGCCAAGTACCGTTCTTTGTATCCGAGTGTTCAGCAGACATTGCTGAGCTAGTAGTTGCTTGTTGGTCTATGGATTTAACCCTCGGCACAATGGCTCCGTTCAAGTAAATGGTGTTATCGGAATCAATTACGATCATTTTCCTAAGACCACTTCTGTATGCTAGCTCTTTATGCATGTGCCCAAACACAACTAATGGGATGGGGAATTGGGTGTTTCTCTTCAAATCCAATATGGCCTGAGCTAGATCTAGATGAATAATGGTTGATATAAATTTGTATACAATGCAGAAAATTAAGGTATGTGTATAATGAAATTCGTTTCACCTGGATCCCCATGGTCACCACCTCCATAAACCCAATCTTTTCCGCAAATGTCGTTCATCTTTGATCCCAATCCTGGACAGATATTTTTATCTTAGTAAAAACATCTGACTTTAAACTAAGTTAAGGCCAAACTCAACAGAAATTGCCTTGTTTCATGGCTGACTCATAAAAGAGATAAAAATCAAGTACCAGTCATAGAAGAGCTTGATAATTTCAAACTCAGACAAAATAGAGCAATGAGTTTGAGCTAAGCTCAAGATAAACTCAACTTGATCAAGCTTGGATTCTTGACAAAACTAACTAAATGCAACTGTGCAAACCTGTAGGGCCATTATGAGCAAGAAGTACAATGCAATGCCCCTCCGGTGTCCCCAGTGCGGCTTCGACAATCCTTTTTGCGCTACTCTCCATGCAATTGACTCCATATCTAAGTACAAAATACAAGAATCAGATAACTGACTGTGTGCGTTGTGGGCGTGTGCATATAAGTACATGAATCATATTATTTTAATAAACTAAAAAAAAAAAAGTTGATTCAGTGAAATAGAACATTTAAAGTAAAAAAATTGGAAAGTAATAAATTAAAATAAAATTGAAGTTCTAAAATTGTTAAAACTCATGAAAATTAATGTTAAAAAGGTTGGGAAAACAAGCGCCAATTTATAAAGATAAACAAATTATGAAGTTTAACAAATGAGAAAAAATAAAATAATTTTTTTTAAAAAAGTCTAGGTTAAAAAATGAAAGGAATTGCCCAGATCCAAAGATAACATTAAAAAAAAAAAAAATCATACATGGACTTAAAACAGAACAATGAAGATAAAGTCCTAAACCTTGCAGAAAGCAGCCTTGGGCGAAACAATCTTTCACCACCACAAGAAAATGGGCGGCCACCGACAACACTAAGCTTTAGCGCTGGAAAATCCAAATGGTTGTAGCCAACATGCTGCTCACCTAAACTGCTCATAGAAAAATTAAATTACATCATATCTTGCAATAAATGGCGCAACTAGTGGTCAGATGTGCTATCATTTCTGCCAACATAATGATGTTTTTCAGCCGTCTACTGATAAGATGCCATAATGATGTTCAGAATAATAATTAAAGTAGTTAGTAGAACCTAAGTGACTTAGGAGTGAGAAGTAAATCATCAGCCTTGCCTTTTATGATCTTGTTAGTAGAACCTAATAAGTGGCCTAGAAGTAAGAACTGAATCATCAGGCTTGCCTTTATGACCTTGTTTGGAAAACCAGAACTGGAAACAAATAAGGAAGTGGTGGTCACTAAAATTATTCTTGTGGGATTGGCCTAGAAACAAGAATTAAACAGCTGCTGATTGAAAATTAATGAGACATTGTTCTCATAAGTTACTGGACAGTATAGCATTCAACACCAAAAGTTATTCAAGGATCTTGCTTCTTTGATTAATTGTAAGGGTGTGCACAAGGGGATTAATTCTAATAATCATATTTGTAGTCTAGGCAAAGGGTAGTAATTGCATGATCACAATGTTGATGTCTCGCATATGAAAATAGAAATGCTTAAGAAATAACGCAGGGTGACAAAATGACACCACAGGCATGGAAACTACACATAACAAATACCTTTCGTAGGGAATTAACTTTCATGTAGTACAGTATTTCTAAAGTAGGTTACACCTCGACCTTTTTAATGTCATGCTTGTGTCAAATGGGGCAGAACTAGGGTTACGACATCTTTCAGGCACCAAATAATGGCACTGGAAGCATTCAGAGATTAGAATTTTATATACTGATAAAGCAAAGAAAATTTGCAAATTAGTAAGTCTTGAGAATTAGCTTACCATGCGAGCTGAAGCTGAACACGGTCAACTTTCCTATAGGATATGTATGAAAGTAATAAGTCTCAAAACTTGCAAAACTAAAACAGTAAGCAATCCAAGATCCACTTTCTGACTGGCATAAAGCTTACTTCTCAGAAAATTGGTAAGTATGCCAGCAATCATGGTTACCCATAATCGTTGCTTTTGGAAACTCGAGCTTTGAAATGCTTTTAACAAGTTCAACATTTTCATTACCAAAATCACCTGAAACTGGTGCTATTCAGTAAACTAAAAGGCTAGAAAAACTTACCTCAAAAATACAGGCTATGCAGAGGAACAGAAACAGAGCTAGTGGTTCACAAAATGGTGCAATTTTTTAAGATACCATATGGAAGAACATCAAGTAGTGGAAGAAGGGCATGCCTGTAAACAGCACCAAGTCAGGCTGCAATTTGGGTAAACAATGAGTTAGACTTTGGTGAGCAACCATGGAAATTACAACATAAGAAAGCATCTCCGGAAAGAAGTGATGACAAATAAAATAGACTATAATTGTATTAAATAAAGCAACTACTTTGGCGGTTTATAATTATTTGCCCTCATAGAAATAATAATAAATTAAGTTTCTTCGAACCACTACAAATTTCTGGAAGTTGGAATAGCGGACCAAAAAGCAGTATAAATGTATAAATAGTCTAAAAACCCAGAAAAACATGAAAAAATACCAAGCAATTCAAGCCATTCATAAATGTAGCATCTTGTAATCAATTCAATGTCCAATCTCTTAGTTTCTACAGACATGTGACTCCTTAGTTTGCCATATACTTTAGACATTAAAAAAAAAACCAATCAAGTAGGTAAATAAGCATACAATATCACTATGCTTTATAATGAATATACCAATGAATTAAACCAGAAATTTAAGGGGTAATGGAAATCAGACTTTCAGTTTTTTGTAGAATCAAAAAGCTACATGAGTGTCCCAATCTTAATTAAACAAAAGCTACAGATTGAATTCTAATTTATACATAACCAACAGAACAAACAGGATTAACAATGTTTAAAAACATAACCCTCTCAACTGAATGGAAAGATTAGGAGTGGTATGTCACTAAACAAAGAAATAAACACCTCTTGGCCCATTGTAGTTGAACCCTAGAAGGAAGAGTTTAAATACTCATTATAATTCAAAATTTTATCCACATAAGTATGCACAAACAACAGCAAACATGAAGAATTGTTGGACAACAACCATTAAATTTATAAAAACACTCACACATCTACCAATGACTATCAAAACCCACACACACACTCACACATCTTCAATTCAAACTTGGCATATCACTGCTAAACATAGAACTTGTTCAACAACATCGATTAAAATGATAATAACACACATGACTTTGTTTCATTGCTCAAATAAAATACCCACTCATTCAATTTAGACTACATACAACCATCAAAACAATCAAAGTTATTACCTGAAGAAAGTGAAGAGCTTTTGAATCCTCTTGCAGGTCCCAATCATCATGCTACATGAACAACGAATCCCAAACATCAAACAATGAACAAAAAAATTACTTAAATCCAAACTCTGAAACACTATATTGCCAACATCTCTAAATAATCCGAAATAAACTAGACAAAATAAGAGTGAAATAAGTAATTAAACCAAAACTCTGATCAATCAAGGACCACCAAAGACGAAACAATCGAACTTTCAACATAAACACACACAAAGAGAGAGAGAGAGCAACTCACGACGTCTCCGACGACTGCGATGCGGATGGAGGGCGGCATGGAGGAGAAGAGGATAGGGTTTGGAGAGGCGGTGGTGGGCCTGGTGGCGGGTGCGGACAGAGGAGAGGAGAGCAGTAGCGGAGGAGAGGGGGCGGTTAATCTCACCGCGCATGAGCGTATCATCAATGCTCACGACCCTTTCCACCAATTGTGGAAACTCGTCCACTAGTCGCATGTTTATGCAATTTTTGTTTTTTTTATTACACAAATGTGGCCGGTGCTGTAAAGACGTGCGTATGAGCCAGAAATTGAACGTAGGTGATGTAAAATTCTAGTTGCAAACTCAAACCCATAACTATAGATACAAATTTAAATTCATAATCATAAATTTGTTATTACTACTATGTTCACACTAACATCTTTCGTAATGAGCTAATACTGTTAGGTTATGATATTCTGAATATCTCACACTAATATCGTTCACAATGGGCTGTTGTTAGATTATGAACTCTTTTAACATGTTTATACAGTTTTTACCTAAACAACTCATTTTATATTTTTTTTATTTATATTTATGTAAATTTGTAATATCTACATAAAATTACACTTTCCCATAAAAACCATTTCTTTTATTAATACATTAGATCTAGTTAACTGTATGGTCAAGTGAAGCGTTTGTCAATATATGAAAACAGCTTATAAGTTTTTCTTAAAATGATTAAATAATTTAGTAGAATGATAAATCAACGTTAAACTTATAAATACCAACAGCGAGTTCTGTTGAAAAACAATACCGTTGTGGACCTTGTGGCGATCGTATGAAAGTATATAAGTCCATTTGTAGAACATAACACTTGATATAAAAAAAAAATTAAGATGCACATTTCTATCTACATAAGCTGAGGAATGTGAAGGCTTTTATGCAGACCATAAATTCCAATAATGCTGTTTAGAACACATGACTAAACAGAAATCCAGAAGTGTCAGCCAGTAACACTATTAAAAGCATGAAAACCATAAAAGAACGGACAAAAAATGATTCCAGATAAGGGAATCATGGTCCCTCAACAATATAAGACTATGCTATTGTCAAGGTTTGAAAGAAGAATTCCACTAGGATTATAAGAGAAAGAAGAAAACAAAAATTACATTTTTTTATAAATTATTGAACTAATTATATACATCAAAGTGGGTTTTCCCTTTTAATTCATCTACTAATTATGTACAAATTTAAGTCAAGAACGTATCACATGGTTTCATGTTTTCTATTTCCACACCTTAACAGCACCATCTCTGCTACTTGATATCAGAAGTCTTTGGTTTAACTTGACGGTAGCTAAGGAGAGAATAGAGTCACGGTGACAACCAGCAGAATCAGTAGCAGCCGTGGCAAGGAGAGCCTTTTGAGTCAACTTGTTCAATGGAACTCGCCTGCTCTTCTCCTGCCAAACAGAGATGAAGAGAACATTAGTTCTTTGGATGAAAATCATTCACTGTTTTCAGGATGATGAGTTTCCTGGTGAAGCACTCAATTGAATCATAATCCATTGAAATAAAACATATGACGCTCAAACACCCACTTCCAGAAATTCGAAATTAAATATCCCATAGTCCGAGCCATTTTTCCAGATTATTCATAAAAGATATCAAATGTGAATCAGAGAATTACTTGCATAACCTGCACTCCAAAACTAGAGCTCACATCATAATAATCCTCATTTGGGACGCCTTTTGTGGATGGCCCACAAACAGTGAAACTTCTTGCAGGACTGCAAGATAATAAACTCTGAGTTGAAGAACAATATTAGAAAATTATCAGCAGGAGAAAGGTTACTAGAATGAAAACCTGGCATTATCCCAATATCTTATCTTCAAGTCAGTCCCCCCAGTTAATAAGTCTCCACCTGGCAGCGGAAGCATGGACCTTATTCCCGGATGCCGGGAAGAAGGGTCATTCAACTCATCAATTCTGTATTTTGCACCAGAATTCCGCTTTGTGTCTTGCTTAGAACTTGACTTGCTAGATGGTCTTGCTGATGCCCTAGGGATATGGGAAAATTCAGTATCACTCTCACTGCTTGCTACTTTAAGTACCTGCCAACATTATAGAAGAAGGTCCCCATCACTAGTACAGAAGGCATTTCACAATAATTTCCAAAGAATTTGTAGAATCAGAACTTCCAAACTGAGCAAGCAAGATAAGCATATAAACTACTGGTTTTCAAATATCAGAATAATAAGGCTGCTTTAACATGTATCACAGATAAAAACGCATTCCCCTTGACACGTCCACCCACCATGTCAACTAATGAAATTATCTGATGTCAAATTCCATTCACAAATATTCTAGCTTCATCCTGAAAAAGATTTTTCAAATTTTGAAGTTCTCGTTTGCAACCATTTTTATGAAGCCATAATATCAATGTAATAAGCATAAAAGAAACAGGAAGAAAATCATTATGAGAGGTATACATGAGGGATGTCAATTTATAACACTAAATGCTTAGAACTTAAAACAATGTAATACCCTTCTTGTTCTAGTTCTACTGCATTCAATTGCTTACGGGTATATGTCATATTTCAAGTAGAAACATATCATTCAACTACTTTCCAGAAGTGATGCATCATTAAGATGGAGTTATCCTACGGTGCAATGACATGTATGAGACATCACATCATCATTAATGTTTTCAGCAAATGAGAAATGGAATTGTCATCTAACTAGTTTCCACTGACGTTGATATATAAATGGCAAAACACTCGAATAGTTTGAGTACCTGGTGACAGCTTCCATTCTCAGCATTCCAAAGGGAAACTTCATTACACCCAGCAGCAACATAGACCAATGGTCTTGTCATTGCAGAACCAGAGCTTGTGGGTGCGATGAGTAAACATATTCTCTCCACTGGGCATACCACAGGATAATGCCAAGTATTAACAGGCAGAAGAAACCTCATATCCCACAATGTAAGCACACCCCTAGATGACCCAGAGACAAACCAATTTCCACATTGCCCCATTACAAGAGAAGAGACATACCCCTCCTCTGGAGGGATTCTGAATATCCATGTTTCCCCATCTGCACGGGTATCCCATAGATGGATTCCACATCTTAGCGTGCTGTAAAGTATTGTTTGACCAACAGAGCTATCAGCAGCAGAGCAGTTCAAGAGACTAAGTATAGCACCCTGTCCAACATCTTTCCTCTTGATATCAGCAATACCAGAGTATCTCTCAGCCACACTGCCCAACCCTCTGGATATGCAATCAACAGAAAACAAGTGTATCTTCCCATCGGAAGAACCAGCAGCCACTTGGGTAGTACCACCAAGCATTGTAGTGCATAAAGCTCTACTCCCATCCAAAGAATAAGTTAACCTAGACCGAAAGGATATGTCCTTCTCCAACTTTCTAGTATCCCACACTTTAACAGTGGAGTCATGTGAGGCAGTCACAAAGAAGCTATGATCATTTGATACTGCTATGTCATTTACACCAGAACGATGTTCCTGCATATGCGCTACTAAAACTCCACGAGGCCTCCATCCAATGTCTGGAGCTGATGATGATGCCCTGCCAAAGGACGAAAATCCACTTGCATCAGATTGTGCTCCATCATCTCCAGCAATAGACGAGCTCCCTTTTAAAGTTTCAGAAATGGTGGCATCTTGAAACCTACTAGTGATATAACTAGATTGGCCATTATCTTTGCCAGCGTTATCATGTGAAGCTTTGAATACCTTGGAACTACTACTTATATTGTAAAAAGAACCAGAAATCAGCTTAGGTGGAACCGAACTAGACATAGTCAATGACTTATTAACAGGATCCAACCAGCGCATGGATGATGCACCTCCTAAGGGATTCCCATACAATAAGGAATCAAATCCAGAAGGAACTGCTCCTGTGGTATGTTTATCAGCAAAAACAGAGTATAGAGGAATTCCTTCAGAAGGTCCATCACACAGAAAACTGTCTCCCCCACTAACATGTGGATTAACAAAACCAGAAAACTGCAACTTCTCAGAGCAGTGAGTATCCCTTCCATCTAATGGACCAGCATTTTGGACAGAGCTTCCAGTCTTCAATTTAGCAGGTTCCTCAGTGCTAGGTATAGATGTTTTCTGCATAGCAGCATAACTGTCATTCTGTCCACTGGAGTCCTTCCCACTAGAACTTTTCACCTGATTTGAATCTCCTGCTGTCTTATTTGTTTCATTACTTTCCCACTGATTTGTATATGCAGCTGAGTTGTACCATATCTTTCTCTGCCTCTCCAGCATATCAGAATTCCTAGCATTATCTAGGGCTTGATAAAACATCAGTTTGGAGACAGGAGGCTTAAGGCATGAAAGAAGAGATGCCTCAGAAGACAAAGATGCTGGTTCTCTTTGAAGAATAGGGCGTAAAACTTGAGATAGGTAAACATAAGTATCTACGGGCCCTAAACTCTCACTACTTGCAGCAATGAAGGTGACAGCAGAGCGTCTGACCCACTGGATTGGATAACATAACAAGGGAAACCCACGGTCAATCATATCCAGAAGTATCCTTTTTCTCAAGTAACCACTTCTGCAGAGCATGGTCAAACATTCTAATGCATTGACAATGACAGCCTCCATTGAGTCACTCAGAGCTTGCTCGATATATGGCAAGAGATACTCCTCAACACTTCTTTGACCCACAAAGTAGCAGACAAAGATTATTTGCCCATAAAAAACAGTCCTTAACTGCTCATCTCGGTCATTAAGGAAAGCTGGGAGAATAGGCAACAAAAAATCATTGCTTTGCCTCTGACCAAAGAAGAAACATAAATGACCAATATCTTGCAGGAGGGCTCTCCTTATTGTTGGAGTTTGCTTAGAGCCCATTACAAGTTCTTGAACAACATCAGCTATTGCTCTCCTTAACTGTGAAAGTTGGGTGTCAAAATCTTTGTTCACATGTGATTCTGCAGTAGGAGACTGAGACTTTTGAAGTGACTTATCCCTAAAACCTGCCTCATTGGACTTTTTGGACTGAAGCAACAACCTGTAAGCAGTAAATGCAATTTTGAATATGTTACTCGCATAACAGATCCTTACACTTTCTTCTGGATCTTCTGGAAGCATAGAAAGCATTGGAAGGATATATTCTGGAAATATCTTTGCATCACTCGGAGGAAACTCTTGGACTAGGGGCAAAATATCACACAATGTCTCCAAAGCAGCACAACGCACAATTGCGGCTGGATCTGATAGCATTGCAATAACATAGGGAAGCACATGTTGTAAGCGATCTTCGTCATCAATGTACAAAGAAGAAGATTTCAATAGCAGTACACCCACCCTTCTCAACTGTGGCTGCTTAACACTTCGAATACATGAGCACAACAGAGATGCAATTAGAACCATGCCTTCACAACTTAACTGGCTCTCCTCCCTTGGTAAAACGGGAATGTTGTAAGTATCTGATTGGATATCATACCCAGAGATCAAAGCGATTAGGTTGCTCTTGAGAATCCTCTCCAAAGACAAAGTTTCATCTTTATTTTGTTTTGAATTTTGAATTAGTTCATTTGAAGGCAGCTGTTTATAGTGCTTAGCATGGAGGGCATATCTAGCAGGATCAGAACCTGAGTGATGTAAGAAGGCATTTGAGGCACCCTCCACCATGGCCTTAGAATGTGAGTTTTTATTCCTTTGCTGTACTTTCTTCAGAAGAGAATTAAGATCAGAAACAAGCTCAAAATGGCCGCCAATTAGCCCATTTGCAAGTTTTTCTCCATCCTTCAAAGAATGCTTCACCGAAGTCATGTTTTGTCTCCCAGGTTCCATATGACGCGCAAGATCATTTCTTCCAAGGCTGGAATCTGGGAATGACTCAGCAGAAGTGTCAAGCGTTGACCTATCACTGATCATTTGCTTATGTATCTCTTGGAAAGCCCTTTGTATCACTTCAACCTGCACAGTGAAATAGAGCTTACAATGAGCATGTATTTCTAATTAGCCACTGAAAGAAAACTAAGAAAACTCTCACCCTTTTATCGGAGTCAAGAGGAACCAAGCAGGAAAAGACGCTATGAAGACATGGTGAGAAGTAGCTGGGGAACACATCACTTGCAAAACTCTGCAAGTAGCTTTCACATGAAAGCCTGGACTCTGGGTCCAACTGAATCATATGAAGAATCATTCTCCGGATGCCAGCATCCTGGATCTGCAAGTGGGAAAAAACAGAATTTAAAGTCATGTTAAGGTAACTACAAGAAGTACGCACTTGAGAAAATTTTCAAAGTTGGACTCAATAGCTGCATGACCTGATGCGCTCAAAGTTACCAACTCAAAGCATAAATCTATATAAATGTTTCAATTTGTCCACTGGAAAAATTTGTTCTCAAATGGAAGTTTGGACAGAGTATCAAATAAATCCAGAAATATTTATAAAAATTTGCTGACTAAATAATCAAGACCATTAATTAGGAAAAATAGTAATGCGTATGCACCTAAATCAACATTTTGTGACATTGATTTAAGTATTTGATGGACTGTGCAAATTCAATTAAGTATTCATTTTTCTTTCATATGCAATAACATCTTGCACACATTTCCAATGGACCACTGTTTTTGTTCAAAACCATAGTATATAGTTGAAAAAAATTAAATATTTAGAACTAAATGAAGAGATAAAAATTTTGCATTTCTTTCAAAACAACAAACTGAGGGCATATCAACAAATTTGAGAGAGCAGTACTCAATCTTCAAATGTTTCTTTCTAGTGTATAAATTTAGAGACTCTTAATCAACTAAAGCCAGGTCAAACAGGACACAACAAATCCAAATAGATGCATTAATCATGAGATATAGAGCACAGACCCCCAATTTACTTTGAACCTTTCGAATGGAAAGGCAGACACTTTGCATATAAGTTCAATGGGGAAGATGATTATCTCGGTTGGAATTCTAATATTGGAACTTGTACCTCCCCCATAAACAACATCATATCCTTGAAAACTAAGAGGCTTCTTTTTCAACCAAAGTTCCTTTTTTTTCTATCTTTTTCTTTTTTGTACTGCTTCAAGTGCCAAAAAATCTTAAATTCTTCAAGGTAGGGGATCTTAAATTAACAAAGTGATGAACATTTGTAACCAAAAAAAAAAAAAAAAAACACAAAAGATGTTTATGAGAAAGACAGAATCAGTGCAAATGTTAAAACCTCACCTTTTCAAGGCTTTGCATAGGATCATACTGTCCCCGACGGTAAGCAAGTAACTGAGACAACTCAAACAAAGGTTGCCCTCCAAGGAAAAGCTCAGCAATAACACACCTGGAAAACAAAGAGATAATAGCAGTGTAAGCTTGATGTTACAACATATTACCAAAGAATGATCGTGATGACCAAGTATCCCAAATAATTTTACTTTAATTTCTGCAATCAGAGATTGAGCTAAACTTAGATGTTTTTCTATAGTCAAATGTAGAATAAAATCCTCTCTATACTCAGAGGTCACAACTTAATTTATACTTCCTTTTTGCTAGTGCTACTTGCAATAGTAAGTAAACATGTCTAAAGACAAATCAAACCAAGCCAATACCCACCAAGCACTTCATGATAATGTGTTGCAGGCACTTATCCTCGTAATAATTACTTCAAATTCATACTAGAAAAACATTTCAGAAATAAATATACAAAGAAACCAACTTTATACCATGTTTAATACAAAAGCACTTCTTTCTGAGTTGACACACTAATAAGTTTGGGCTACACATCACCTAAATTTTGAACATTTTATATAGAAGTTTGTCTCAAAATGTCTAAAACATTTCAATCGAAATGGAAAAACACATATGAAGCTTTAGAGCATTTGATTTTCATAATGAAACATTTTATGTATTAAAATAGAAGTAGCGTCAATAAAGTAATAATACAAAGGCAGAGACAAAATTCTAGCATAAAGGTACACTACAGATGATGGAATAATACAAAATATCATCTTTGTTGTTATGTTCCAATTTAGAATGTCTCCAGAAAGAAAAGTGTAAGTTACTTTATTTAGGAATATGGAATGAAGAATCATGTCACTGGTTAAGCCAGAGAGCTCTTTCTCCAATAAGTTTGACAGATTATAATCAGTCAATATTCCATGCAGCCTTTGTTTATAAAAGAAAGCATACCCAAGAGAGAAGATGTCCATTGATGGCTTTAAAGTTGCATCAGATGGAATTTGTGTCTCAACACCACCATGCTCATAAAATCTCTGAAAGATTTAAAAAATTATATAAATTTGTCATAAACTAAGATCATGAAAGGAGGGAACTAGTAACTGAACGTGCAACAGGAAATAATCACTACTTATTAACAAACAATGTGCTTCAAACCAATTCTGCGCCCACATTTCAACTGCTTATCAAACGTGAAGTATTATGTCCACAACGACCATGCATTATTAGGCCTAGCATGCATTTTCAAACGGCCCAAAATTTGCTCATTCATACCATCCTTTCAGGATAGTAATTGTAGTACATAAAATTGCATTACAACTTTTAATGCGTTAGAAAACTAAACAAAAGGTGCAAAATGACATTTTAAATTTTGACACTACTTTATATGAGATGCTATAAAACCCCAATATGCCAAGTTTCTGCAGTATAAAGTAAACAAATAAATAAAGTAGCCATTAAGAAAAACCAGAGCAAACCTCGGGGGCAAGATAGCATCGCCTCCTACCACCTGTGTCAAAGAAGAATGAGAAATCGGAAGGATCATCATCAGGGATATAAGTTGGCTTGAATGAAGCAAAGTCTGCTAGGTACAGCCAATTCCAAGAGGTCACAAGAACATTTTCACATTTGATGTCACCTGAGAAGAGCCCACATTTCACATTAATAAGAAACATATCTTGAAACAAAGAACTTATTGGCCTCCAAAAAACACTCCCTCACCATGGCAAACACCATTCTCATGGCTATGCTTCACTGCACAAAGTAACTGCACAACCAAATGAACTAAGTCCACAACCATATTGAGCAAACAAAAACAGTAATGCATACATGAGAAAACCAAGAAAAGTAAGGGAAATTGTTTTGCAGATCTTCTAATTTGAGTTAAAACAGAAGAAAAAATTGCACTTGTGAGCCCAACCTCAAACTTAATCCCACAAAGTACCTAAAGGGAATCCTCGATTCTACTTGGTTCATAACTTAAATTATTTTCAAGAAATTAGAATCAATACCTGAAACGCAAGCCATTTTTTCTCAATGAGACTCAGCTTGGGGAGCATGCTTAGCCGGTCATGAAGGTTGCTGAAGAAGTACTGCCTCAAAAGATAGGCAGCCTTATCCGTCTCCAGCCAAAACTAGATTCAAATCACAGGATTAGAACCCTAAAAACCCTAAACCCTCTCAATTTCATTCAAACAGCACAAAAGGCAACAACTTGGGGCTCACTTGGAAAGGCCAAACATGGGGATGATCTCCTTTGCGAAATATTTCCCTAATCTCCAAAAGCTTCCTCTCATGCTCCTGAAATCAATACCCCAAAACATCAAAACTAGGGTTTTCAAACCAAAAGAACAAAATCAACAAGAAAAGCGAATCATCAACCAAAAACCTTGAGGTCAAGGGGATCGCCACGCTTGAAGTAAACCTTGACGAGGAGGAGACCCTCGTCGTGTTTGCAAAGGATGGACTTGAAGAAACGGCCACTTCCCAGAACCTCGATGAGCACAAGATTGTACGACGAAGGCAATTCATGGAGATAGTACTCCGACGCCGACATCTGCGTCGTCCGCGCGATCTTGTTCCCCATCGTTCCGTCCTCCCCGGAGCCTAATCCTCTTCTGGTTCTCCGATGGCGTTCCTTCTCGTCCAATGGCCAAGGGCATCGGAGGTCGGAGAAGAGGAGAAGTTATCCCCTTTTTCGAGCTCCAAGTGTAATTGCCCTTTTTATTTAATTATTTATTTATTTATTTATAATACATACAATATGTTATATTTTTACGAAAAACCCCCTGAATTCTTCGTATTAAAAACTTCTTTCAATACTCCGCGCAAATATTGGATCCGGAAAGCAATTTTCAAACACACCCTTGGATATATTGAAAATTCAGTGGTAATAAAAAACTCGATGCTATTTGATATTAATTTATGCATTTAAATTATTGTATTATTGAAAATAAATAAATTAGCCAACGACTATTTGGTCTATTGGCATCGGGTCCCTAGGGTCTTCGTCTCGATGGTCAAGCGTGGCTCCCTGGTTCGAAACCTATCACGTGCAAGGTGAGGGCACTGGTCGGTGATGAGCGCGGCTCCCCCACATGTCCGTCCTTGAGTTTCTCGCGCTTGTCATCTTTCTCAAAAAAATATTGCCTCTTTTAAAAATATTTGTGTAATCAGAGAGCTCGCATCACTGGTGCCCTCCTAACAAGATCCTTATTCTCTAAAATGTCTTCTCACGCTATTGTGGGGAGTATTCAGTGTATTTAGCTTTTAATGTTCAATATTTCTTCTACGTTTAGTGGATTCTTATTTTAGTTTTTTTTGTTATACATTTATCGTACTCTACTGTAATTGTAATTGTTTGTTGTATTTCATTATTTGTATTCTTTCCCTTGTACTTGTTGATGTACATTTAATCATTTATCTTAATTAACATGATTTATTTATTTCACCATATATATATATATTTTTATTTATTTATTTATTTATTTATGGAAATACCCCTCAATTATTTATATACATATATATGTGTGGTTTACTTTCCGAAATCTTTATCTGCGAGTGCACACACATATATCTATTTATTATCTGCAATTATCCATAAAATTTCAAATTCGTAATTTCCTAATTCTCCATACATGTAATACGAAAAATATAGATAGACTTTTAATTAAATAACTGATTTTAGATGAAAATATCTATATTTATTGATATAAGTAGTTAAGTACTTCATTATATAAGTATATAATTTATCAATGGAGGTCTATTTATCAACAGAGATATATAAGTTCGTTATCAATCCATGGTGTGAAACATCACACCCTTGGCATCTCTGATCTCTGATCAGAGTACTGTTGGATTTTTTTTTTATGTGATTGAAGATAAAACTTTCCCATGTAAACTTAACAAGAAAAGAAAAGAAAAGCCCTTTTCAAATAGAGAATTTTACATTATTGCATTGGTACTAAAGCTCATACAATCACAACACAATCAGTCCAATGTTCATTACACAAAGATCAAACAAATACATGGCATATAAACAAAAGTATTGTTTTTCCTGAAAGACTAACTAAGAGTTGAAACTTTGGATGCAACTTCAAGTAGAATTCCCAAAAGCTTAGTTTTGCCATCATCAGAGCTCCTCCCATGCAACCCAAGCTGTCAATGATAAACATTTTCAGTTAACAATAAATTTGAAGTCATTACGTATAGATTTTAATTTGTTCGAAAAATAACAAAATAACAAAATAGATTTTAATTTTCCTCACTTCTGGTGATGATCTCTTTTCTTTCCTTGATGTTTGATTGTACTCTTTTTTTCATTTTTATGACTGTTCTTTCTGTTTTTTAATAAACTAGTGGTTTATTTATTTTTTATAAAAAATAAAAAAAACAAACAAAATACAGTTCAAGTTGAATGTGAAGTAATAATGCATGTATTACAATTTTTCAAAGTGTTACTTGTTATTTAAACTTGTGTGTTTTCTCTTAAAGTGATAATGTTTTAGTATGAAGGGTGTGTCTTTTTTGATGGAATATTTTTCTCTCTCTGCATAAGATATTTTATTTATTTTTCTCTCTAAATTTCATTCAATGATTTTGCCAGATAGAAAAATGCACATTAAAAAAAAATAATAGTAATAACCTGCTTCTGAAATGCTCCACTTAATGTCATCTTGCCCAAGTGCCCAAAAGTAGTAGCCACCCAACCCCAACTTCTTTGCAAACATAACTTTTACCGACACCGATCTCTCATTATCATATCTATTAAAATTTTAAACATCAATAAAGTCAAAAATTATAAACACTAATATATCAGAATAAATCCAATAATATATTTTAATATAAATCTCAGTGAAACATTAATATCAAAACTACCCATACTCAATGAATTTGATCATGAACATAAAGTTCAGTTCCAATCCACAAACAAAAACAGTTTTCACATAAAAACTATTATTATTATTTTAAAATTATTAATACAAATAAACATCATTAATTATATATATAAGAAAAGCAGATGAATCCTGATTTATTGAAATCAGAGAATACAAAAAGACAAAGTAAAAATAAACAAAAAACAAAACCAATACAAACAAAACAATGAAAACCAGAACAACAAAATAACCATATGAAACTGCAGAGTTAATCAAAAGTGTTAAACACTTCAAAACTAAAAAAAGAAGAAATTGAAAATCAAAAGAAATATGAAGGTGTATGACAGTTGGTGTTGTCTAATGTGTGATTAATAATTAATAATTAATAAATAATAATAAAATAATAAATAAATTACATTACCCGATCCAATCCAAACATGCAAAAGAATAAGTAGCAACCCTCTCTGCATCATAAACCACAGTAGCATTCCTCTCCCTGTTAAACATCTCAATGGATGCCACCACCATCACTCCTTGCACCCCAGGCCCAACACCATTCGCCGGAGCTCCGATCCCATGCTCCGACTCATTCACCAACCTCCAAGTCCTCCCGTACAACGGCAGCCCCATCACCACCTTCTTCTCCGGCATACCCTCATTGATCCAACTCATAATCCCAGAACTTGTACTCACATTACTCTTCGGATCATAAAGCTCTGCATGAGCTCCGGTTTGCCACTTTTCCCATCCACCATGATAATCAAAACACATTGCATTTATCCAGTCAAGATTCTCAGCCATTGATCTCACCGGGTACATCGCCGGCGGTGAAACAATCATGACTTTTGGTGTGTAGTACACAGCGGAGGAAAGCAAAAGTGGTGGCTTGCCGGAGCTTAAAGCTTCTTCATTAACTGCAACTCTCAATTCTTTGTAGAGATCGCCGAGCAGTGACATATCGGCGTCGGTGACCGGAAACTCCCAGTCTAAGTCTAGTCCATCAAGGTTGTATGATCTAGAGATGGATATAGATGAAGTTATGAATGTAGTTCTGGCTGTTGAGTTGTTGATGAGGTTGGAGAAGGTGGTGGTGTTGCTCGCACCGCCGCCGATGGAGAGCATGGCTTTCAAGGGAGGGTAGTGAGAGTGGACAGTGGAGGTGAAGATTGGGAGCCATTGTTGGTCATATGGAGTGATTGCCAACTCAAAGGTGGTGGCGTTTAGTTGAACAAAGGCATAGTATATGTGAGTGAATAAGGAGAAGTTTATTGAAGATGGAGGTAAGGCTTGGGAGGTCCATGATGGCCAGTATGCGGCTTTGATCGCCGGAGAAAGAGCCGGAGATGGAGGAGATGGTTGTTGGTATTGAGAGTTTGCATGGGAGTAGAGGAAGAAGAGGAGAAGAAGAAGTGGTATACAGTGTTTCATTGTGATTAATTAGTGATTTGGGTTTTGAGTTTTTGAAGGGAAGTGAGGACGGAGGAGTTGAGAAGGGTTTTGGCTTCTTGTTTGGGACGGCCATTATGTTGTTTATTAATTATTGATTAATTAATTAAACAAGGAGGGCAACGATGAAGGAGAGATGAATCAAGGTGAGGTGGTTTCTTTAGTGAATATGTGTGGGATTTAATTAGTGATTAAAGTTAACTACAATGTTGATGATGCATATTTTGCATGCATGGGGTGGATGAGTGATTTCTTAATTAGCAAGTGTTTTTAAATTAGACCAGTGATTAGGGACCTTAACCTATTCTACTTTAATATTTCACGATCGTGTTTTTTTTTATTTTTTTTTTATTTTTTACAAATGCTACTAAAGAGTGTGGACACCTATAAATTGAAAATCTTAAATATTGAATATTTAGCTATGTGTTTTTAATACTCCGTGACATTTTGAGCAAAGAGTGGATTCCATTGCCGCACACAATAAATCTTTATTCAATCTTTATTCACTATGTGGAGTTTTGAACACTAGTTTTTTATTTTATAAGAGCCGGTATCCTATCCATTGGCTGGCTGAATTGGTTGTATTTAAAGTTTTGAAACATTTATATATATATATATATATATATATATATATTTGTCTTATAAGAAAAATTTATGTGCATTATATTTAATTTAAAAAATATTTATTTATAAAATAGAATTATCAATCGTTGTCCATAGGGATGGCAAAAATTGAACCTACCCGAAGTTTCAGACCTGATCCGCCCTGAACTGACTCGACTTTTTGCGGGGCAGGGCATGTTTGGTTTTTCCATTCCCGGCCCCATCTCGCCATGCAATTAATTTAATTTATTGTAAATATTATATAGTGCAGGGGTAAATGATTTTTTTTTTAAATTTCAATAAAATTCTTATGAGTTTGTTTTTATAAGTATATGTGGCTAAAAAATTAAAAAATTATATATTTTTTTATTAATTCCCAAAATATGCATTTTCTTAATTATATACGCATTTTGGTTTTTTTATTATTATTTTTAAATTAGCCGACCCACTCTAATTTTTTAATATTTAAAATTTAATTTTTTTAAATCAGAGGGCCCCATTGTTTTATTATTATTAAGTTCATTTTTTTTAAATTGTGGTCCCGGTAGCTTTTTAAATTAAAAAAAAATTACATCCAAACTTTGATAATTTTTATTAATTTTTCTTATAACTTTATTTTTCTCACTTTTACTATGTTATTTATACTTTTACTAATTATAACTGACTATTAATAATTTAAATAAATAATTTTAATATTTATTTTATAATAAGGGGTTGTTGGGATGAATTATTGGTGGCATATGTCACATACCCCATTCATGAGAGCCATTGGATGAAATTAATTTTAGCCATCCATTTGTTAGATAGAGGCCTATATAAACCCTCCAAGTTCATTTTCTAAAACACACAAGTATTTATATAAGAAAAAAAAATTTTCAATGGCTCTCATGAATGGCGTAGGTGACACATGGCACCAATAATTCATCCCAACAACCCCTTTATTATAAAATAAATATTAAATTTATTTATTTAAATTATTAACAGTCAATTATAATTAATAAAAGTAGAAATAACATAGTAGAAATGAGAAAAATTAATGAAAATTATAAGGGTTTGGATGTAAAATTTTTTAATTTAAAAAGCTACCGACTCACAATTTTTAAAAAAAAATATAAACTTAATGATAAAAAAACAATGGGGCCCTCTGATTTTTAAAAAAATAAAATTTAAATATTAAAAAATTAGAGTGGGTCCGCTAATTTAAAAAAATAATAAAAAAACCAAAATGCGTATTTTGGGAAATAATTGAGAAAATGCATATTTTGGGAATTAATAAAAAAACACAATATTTTAATCTTTTAGCCCGTATATGTTTTATAAAAAAAATCTATTTTAAAAATACTTTTAAGAATTTTAGTTACTTATTTGTAACTATGAGTGGGGCAGAACGGGGTGGGTAAGGGGTTTATGGAAAAAAAAAAAAAGGGACAGGATAGGGCGGGGAGATGATGGTAGAGGCATGCCATGCCCCGCCCCCGCCCCATTGTCACCCGGGGTGGGGATGGTAGAGGCGTGCCCCGCCCCCGCCCCACCCCCTTGCCATCCCTAGTTATTCAGGAGTTTCATATAAATTGTTAAAAAGCAAGGGGCTAAAAGTAATTTAAAATTTCACAGGGTGTGAAATATAAATCCCGTCATTTTATACACTTGCAATCGATTTCTTGTTGCCCAAGGCTTTTTTCCCCTTCCGAGCGCGAGTCCCATCTTGATCTTCGCAAATGGCGTCTTCCGCTGCAATGGATGATTTCGAGGACGATCAGATCGCTCCCATGTCCACCGAAGACATCATCCGAGCCTCTCGGCTTCTCGACACTGAGATCCGGATCCTCAAGGTGAAACCCTAATCGCCGTCTTAACTTTTCTAGGGTTTCTTTGATTTTGGTCCTTTCCTTTTTTCTGATCGAGATTGTCGACATCTTTGGCAGGAGGATTTGCAGCGGGCTAATCTTGATTTGGACTCATACAAAGAGAAGATCAAGGAAAATCAGGAGAAGATCAAGCTCAACAAGCAGTTGCCTTACCTCGTCGGGAACATCGTCGAGGTAATGGGAAATTTTTACGCCATTTGGAGGTTATGAATGGATTGGTTTGATGCTAGGACATTCACATGTCTTCTATATATGTCTGGGAGGTGGATTTTCAGGATTTGAGTACATAAATCGATCACATGTGGATATATTTTTAGTTACAAGTTCAGTAGTTAGTATTTTATGTTCAAAATTACTGCTTCATCATGTTCGCCCGCTGGCCAGGTATCAGAATACAATGTACATAAGCAAAACTTCGAGGCATTGGATATACTTGAATGATTTCAATTTTTTGACAAAAAATTAGGACAAAATGGCTAAATGAAATTTGAACATCATCCACTCATTGCCTTAGGGAGAAGTTGGTACTCTTTCCAGATCCAGACAATATTCTGGCCCAAATGTGCTTGGTGCTAGAATACTGCAGCTGCCATATTTTTCTTAAGATGGGTAACAGTTAATAGACTTGCTGTAGAGAACACTTCAACTAGTTCTATACAGGGTTTTGCCATGGTTTATAAACTATGGGTTAACCCTTTTGCTTGGATCACAGTGGAACTTTTGAATTCTACTTTTTGAAATATGTCAACCCTTGCCTTGTGGTAGGAAATAAAATTCTGAATCATGGAGAAATTTTGTATTTTGGTGTTGATTGCATTTCCATGTTTGTCTTCTTTGTGATGCATCTTGTTTCCCACTTAACTGTTTTATTCTTGTCTTTTTACTTTATTTAGATTTTGGAAATGAATCCTGAAGAGGAAGCTGAGGAAGATGGTGCTAACATTGATCTAGATTCTCAGAGAAAGGGAAAGTGTGTCGTCTTAAAAACTTCAACACGCCAAGTAAGCTATAATTTTTCTCTGCCGTCTGTTTGTTTGTCTGCCTGGAAAGATAAATTTGTGAAAGTTCAATTATTTCTTTTTAACAATTTAATATCCTAATTAACTAAAATGCTTCAGCCATGTATTTTAATAGCAGATTATGGCAGAAAAAGTTAATGGCACTTTGGACTAGCATCATTTTTGGTGTATCATTTGTATTTCGCTTTCCTTGTGATTTTATTTGGTAGCTGGAGATTTGTTTGGTGTTTTGTATTGAAAGGAATCTAATTCTGCGAGCAAGTTCTAATAAAACATGCCCTTAGTGCCTTTATTCATCTTTGGAGGTGATTAATGTGTGCTTGAATTTCTTATAGGCTTATAAAACTTATTATTATTGATTTAGGTGATTTGCAAGGGACTTTGAATGCAATTAATGCAATTATCCCAGCAGTCTTTCCTGCATGGAGTTTTAAACTACTTCAAAGTTTAATCAGTGCATAGTTTCCATTCATCATAATGCTGTGCTGTATTTAACTTGATTGCCCAATTATTATACAAATCCATCAATTCCTATCTATCTAATCTACATATGTGTATATATATTGACAAATCTATTCTTTGTCTTTCGATCACAGACAATCTTCCTTCCTGTTGTTGGCTTAGTTGATCCTGACACTCTAAAACCTGGAGATTTGGTTGGGGTAAACAAGGATAGTTACTTGATATTAGATACTCTTCCATCAGAATATGACTCGAGAGTGAAGGCAATGGAAGTTGATGAGAAACCAACTGAAGATTACAATGATATTGGTGGCCTTGAGAAGCAGGTAAATTCCTACATACCTGATCTGGGAGAGTTGAACTCTGGCTCCAGTTTGTAATATTGTAAATTTATTGACATGGTGCTTGGTATCTCTAGGTTCTTTTTCTTTACATTTGGCAGAGTTTGAAGTAGTATAAGATTTTCAATTTGTCTTTCTTTCATGCTATCTACCATACCATCATAACTTTTTTACTCGAGATACATGTGCCATAAGCAATGGGAATTTGTTGGCATTGTTGCCATGGCCTCTATTCACTGTACATTATTTCTTTCAACATCATGTAAGACCACTTCTTGTGATACTTATGATGCATTTCATTTCATATATTCAATAATTCTTTATTCATTTATTTATTTTGGGTATTTTTCTCATTTATGAACATTTGGTAGATCCAAGAACTTGTTGAGGCCATAGTGTTGCCAATGACCCATAAAGATAGGTTCCAGAAGCTAGGAATTCGTCCGCCCAAAGGTGTTCTTTTATATGGGCCTCCTGGAACTGGAAAGACATTGATGGCTCGTGCCTGTGCAGCACAGACAAATGCTACTTTTCTGAAGCTTGCTGGACCGCAACTTGTTCAGGTTAGCCTGGATTTCATCGATTATATAGATTTGAATAAGCTCTTGATTGCTTGTAAACGTTTCTTTGCACCAAATAAATGTTAGTGTTATGTTTTTTTATCACTTGTATAACATGCATGCAGATAGGAAGCTGGGAGTTGAATTCGTTGTGAATCTGTGTTGTTTAAACGTTCATGTTCTAGGTCACATCCACTATTACTGCAAGGTGGATCAAACACAATGATATGAATATAGATATTGCTTAAATGAGTTCAGTGAGCTTAGAAGAAATTCTAATTATGTATCAAGCATTACATCTGTACAATCTCTTTTATTTACTCTCCTTATGCTGTGAGATGTGTGTTGTGTGCCTTCCAACAAAGCTAACTATTCTTCCATCTTTACTATTTATCTCAGGCCTTTAAGTTACATGCGATTACTTAAAGTTCTTTTATTAATAAATATAATGTGCAAAGACTTAACTAGTCTTCAAGGCATGCAGAGTTTGTTTCTTTTCTTTTCTTTTCTTTTTAAAGATTATGACAATATGACAAATGTGTTAATGCTTTTTCTTGGAGCATTGAACCGTTGTCTCAGTGAAAACATTTGTAAGAGTAATCCACTAATGATTCCGGTGGTGCCAGATGTTCATTGGTGATGGTGCAAAACTTGTCCGTGATGCCTTCCAGCTTGCAAAGGAAAAATCTCCATGCATTATTTTCATTGATGAGATTGATGCCATTGGGACAAAGCGATTTGATAGGTATGCTCATATAATAACAAATTGTACTTGCAGTTACAGTTTGGAGACATAATTGCCACACTGCTAGAATCCACTTTGGACTTTAATACTATTACTTTCGTAAGCAACTTAATATCAGATTTGCTCTAACATGTTGCATAGTAATTACTGGAATTGTTTGAGTTGAAATTTAAAACCTTACAGATTAGGATAATATACGCTGTAGCAAGCCACATGATCACTCGGAAGTTTACTGTTCATCAAAGAAGTAGCCAACATTGTTGTTGTTATGTTTTACAAATTGGGTAATTGCTTTTCATGATGTATTTCAGTGAAGTGAGTGGAGATAGAGAAGTGCAGCGAACCATGTTGGAGTTGCTGAATCAACTTGATGGTTTTAGTAGTGATGAGCGGATAAAGGTCAGCAATCGTATTCCTTATTGAACCTGGGCTCTAGGTTTGATGTTTATGACCAGTATATAGTTTCATTCTTCAATATTCACTGAGTTGGTCCAGTTTTAATTTTTCAAAACAATTATATGTTTTGTGCTAAGTAAATAGGAAATAGTGCTTCTTTTATTTGTAGTACTTATCTGTAGAAGGATCCTACATAGTAAAGGTAACAGGGGCCTTCACTGCAAATACTAGCTCGGCTCATTATTGTCACGATAACGGCCTACTTCTTCACATCCATTGTGCAATGCATGCAGTTATTGATTGACAAAAAAATCATGGTGTGCATTTTGTGTAGTAGCTAAGGCCTTATCTATGTTTGGTGGAGATCATATTCACGTTAGTATACTAGTAGGTAAACTACAAAGGGAATGTGAAATGCCTTGGGGTTTTGTTAGTTTATTACATGGTTTGCAAATAAAGGTATTTGGCCTCATAATGATGCACCTGCGACCATGTAGGAGAAGGCGGAAAAATCTTGGAAAGCCCTAATTTAGATACCTGTTGTGTGATTTCTTTTATGGCATGATTATATTCCCTTTTCTGTAATGTAATAATTGACCATACTTTTTGAACCATAAATCTTGTAGTTAGTTACATATTCAAATCCTAATCGAGTCTTGAATCAACAGAATCGTAAACCTGAAAATTGGTTGAGGCTACTGATATTCCACCTTTTGCTGTATAATTGTTATCAAGAAAGCAGTTTGTTATAGTAGAATATGTCTGAAGTTTATTCGGAATTTATTTTCTTATTCGGTCTTCATAATGTTTTTGGATAGGTGGAAGTCTTTTGCCAATTTACATTAAGAGAAAACAGTCATTTTTATGCTTGTGACGTGTGCGGGTGGATGGTCTTTCTACATGAGTTTCTTAAATAGGATAATCATGTTATATCTGCAGAGGGCTTATGAGATATATACATACATGTATGTATTCCACACTGATATGATCTCTATAGAACAATTTTCTTGGCATCCTAAACCACCAAGTGCTAAATGGCACATTATCATTATGCATTTTTCTTTTGATGCTCTTGTTTTAGATGCTCTGATACTTGAAACTGTCCGGATCATAACAAGTGATAGTGTCTAGTGGTTCACTCGGTTGAATTTGATAGTGTTGTGATGTTTACAGTAATGGCTATGGTAATTGCAGGTCATTGCAGCAACTAACAGGGCTGATATTCTTGATCCTGCTTTGATGCGGTCTGGGCGTCTAGATCGCAAGATTGAGTTTCCTCATCCATCTGAAGAGGCAAGGGCAAGAATTTTGCAGGTAATTTGGCACTTCCAGTCAATCCTTTTATGATGATGAATTACTTTATCTGAATCATGGTCATGATTTCTGTTTCTCACACAGATCCACTCGAGAAAGATGAATGTACATGCTGATGTGAACTTTGAAGAGCTTGCTCGGTCTACAGATGACTTTAATGGAGCTCAACTGAAAGCAGTATGTGTAGAAGCCGGCATGCTTGCACTCCGCCGAGACGCCACTGAGGTATTTATCTATCTCATTTGTTATCAAATGCGCTACTACCTGAACTTTTTTTCCCCAAGTCAGCAACATATTTTAAGTGCTAGTTGTTATCGCACCATGATTTGCCGAGAACTGTTATTTTAGGAAAGGCTTGTCAATAATGTAGAGCAAAATATCATTGATATATATATATATATATATATATATATATATATATTTGTCTGTAGTTCCTTGTTATCCCTTTCATCACTAGTTTTAGTTCATTTGGCTTGTTCTTAGAACCTATTTTACGTACTATTCTTTTGTGCAGGTAATGCACGAGGATTTCAATGAAGGGATCATTCAAGTTCAAGCCAAGAAGAAAACAAGCTTGAACTATTACGCCTAAGCTACCAGAGAGTCCCAAGTTTCTACATTGAAGGCTAATGAGGCCGTTGGTCGGGAATCCTGAAGTCTTAGCATTCTTTGCCATTCGGTCTTTGGTTGTTATTCAATCTACGGTCTCGAAATATTTTAGCACTTCTCTTATGAACTTATTAGCTTCGAAACTTAGTTCTGCTATGGTCTTTGTACCATCCTTTTTTTTAAAAAAAAATGTTCGGACGCATGTTTCTTACAGGAAGATCTGTATAAGAACTTTTTGTTTGTTGTATATATTTGGGTCTTGACCTACATGTTTATGCCCTAACTTATATTTCGGATTCTTCTTTGTGCTGATGATCATATAATTATTATTAGATAATTTCAGTGATTTCTAAACCATAACCATGTTATGTTTGTTATCGAGTAGTGTGCCTCTTGCGTGTTTGTCAAGTTGAGCTATTTGTGTTTAAATGCTGGTGAAATTATTATGTAGAGTAATGCTTCTTATTATAAAGGATTCATCAAATAAAATGATTCATCTTGTGATAGTTTCTATCCAAATTAATCTCTCTTTATTAACTTTTAGCCGAAATATTTCTTATTTAAAATTAGTCTTGCTTAAAAAAAAAGTTAAAAATTAATTCATGATATTAATGCAACACTATAAGGATTTTGCAATTTTAGTAAATAAAAGTAGAATTGTTCTAAGCAGCGCTTTTTTCAACTATCTTCACCTCAAAATAGAAATATAAGAAGCAAAAGTTGAATGTGAGGCCCAAGAGAAAAAACATTCCCATGCTCACTCCTATCCACCCATATAAATTTGCTTCTTGTTTCTTTTGTTGTTTCATTGGAACTTCCAATGTTGCTTGATGATTTGAAGAGAGTTTTCAAGGGTATCAAATGTGAGTCTAATTCTTTCCTTTCTTTTATTCTAAAACTCCATCTTATTCTTCTAATACTTCTTATTTGGATATTTTATTCATTTAAAGTTGCAAATGTTTGTTTAAGGATTTGTAAACACAATGTTGATATTGATCTTATATTAATTTCACATCAATACTTTGTTCTTGGTCAAATAGATGAAAATCACAAAGGTAGCAGTTGAAAAAAATTCTATTTAATGTGGACTCATTAGTTTTTGGCAATAGAATAGCTATTGAAGAACAATGTGAGATTGTAGAAAACATACATTCCATCATTTATTTTCTATGAATTTCACTTCATAAAACTAAATTATTTAAGATATGAAGTAGCTTTTCAATGCTTTTGTCTATTTTTATAATAATTTCTTGTTTATCAATTTACAAAAAATATACCTTCTCTATAAAGTGTTTTATTTTCAATATAAAATAGTTTAGTGAAAAAAAAAACTTATATAAAACGTCATCCGAAATGATAACAACCCAAACGACATATATTTTAATCAAGAGTCTCATCATTGTTACTTATATCGGTTGTTTAATCCTTTGTGCCAGTGCTATTATGACCGAAGAGAATTCTTTCAAGAGGGTACGTAACACTGTATCCTTTAGTTACTTGTAAAAAATTATACTATATTTTTTTCCCTCACTAGTCTTGCATGTAAATTCAAGCTTAAATTCTTAATATTTATCATAAAATTTAGAAGTAATTTTGTGTGTGTGTGTGTGTGTGTGTGTTTTTTTTTTTTTTTTTGTGTAAATAGGAAGTTACTATGGAGTTGAAAGTGTACATGCATTGTCAAGCTTGTGAGAAGTCAGTCTTAAAAGCCCTCAACAAATTTAAAGGTTATAGCCTTCAATTTAAATCTACAAATGTAAGTAAATAAAATTGCTATGTTATATATATATATTATTTAATTTTAAAACAAATGTAGGTGTGGACACAGTAATGATTGACAGAGATAGGAACAAGGCCACAGTGATTGGGCAAATTGAGCCAGAGAAAGTCTTGAAGAAACTAAGAAGAAAACAGGAAAAAAAGTAGAGATTATAAAGAATGAGAGTTTGAAAAAGACCAAAAATGGAGAAGATAATTCAAACTCTCTTAATTCCACCATGCATTATTATTCTTCTCATCAAAATGTTTTAAGATTTGATGAATTTGGGACTAACATGACTTTGGATTTAGATCTATTCAATGATGAGAATCCTAATGCATGTTTTATTATGTGAAACTTATTTGTTTATTTTGATTTTATGTCACATATATAATTTTTTTTTGTTCGCATCTATATAATAATATTAATATGTAGAATTAATAAAATAATCAAAGTATTTCTCTAATGACTATCCTTCAATAAAATCATCCAAAGAAGATTTCATTTTATAAAAATAATTTTATTATTATCATAATTTGTCTTAGTTATCCTTGGAATGAGATGGAAGGAAAAAGAGAAGATTCCTTAGAAAAAAAAAAGATTTTTTTAATCTTATTTAAGATATTTATTTATAAGAATGTATTTTTTTTTTCAATTTATGGAAGTAATTCACTAAATATTCCAATCAAAATCTTCTAAAATAATCCATTTCTTACCATCATTTTGATTCCTCAAAGTTTATCTATTCTAGGGGTGTAAAGATATCAAAACAAATTAGTCCATAAAATTTATGGTGAAATTTAAACAAATGTTTATCATCAATAGATTCATTGCATGTGCTCATTAAGTTTTTTTTTTTTTCTAATTATATTAGTACTGTAATATCTAGTTTTTTTTTAAAAACTTTGAAGTAGAGTGACATAACATTGAATAAAAAATCCCTTAATTATACCTCTTTCACGGGAAAAAAAATCTTTATCATAGTACTAAAAATAAAATTTTTTAGTCTTATTTGAGATATTTATTTGTAAGAATGTATTTTTCTCCAATTTATGGAAGAAATTCCACTAAATATTCCATTCAAAATCTTCTAAAACAATCCATTTCTTTCCCTTGTTTTGATTCATTAAAGCTTATCTATTTTAGAATACATAGATGTAAATAAAAATTAGTCCATAAAATTTATGTAGAGATTGAAAAGAATATTGACTGTCCACAGGTTCATTGTATGTGCTCAAATAATTATATACCGTTTTATTAAGTTTTTTTTTCTAGTTATACTAGTAGCACAACTTATGCTTTTTCAAAACTTTGAAATCAAGTGATATATGACCCAATAAAAAAAAATCTCTTAATTACATCTCTTTAAAAAAATCTTTATTATGGTCAAAAAATTAAGTGGTGATAGGAGAAAAATATTTTTGATTCATAACAACATTTTAAAGACTTTTAGTTCCCAAATTAAACCTTTTGACTTCCATGTAAAAATTTACCTCAAATTCTAAAAGTTTCTTTTGGACTAGTGTGAATGGAATCTATTCTACAGCCTGATTTTCATTTTTTTTCTTGGGTGACACCATTATGGATTGTGATGCATGATTAATTATCTTAAATAAAAATGTCTTTTCATTAAAGCACTACTTTTGTGATAAGCATTTACAATGTCCTAATAAAAATAAAGTCAAGTTTATTTTAGCTCATGAGCAGGTAGATATTACATTAATTTTATAATTAATTATTTGTAACATATAATGAAAAACACAAAAATGTTAAAACCTTTAATTTTAGTTCAAAAATCAATATAAAAAAAACCGGAGCATAATCCAACGGTTTCTCACATACTTAATGTTCAAATCCCATCTAAAAAACCTTTGCACTGACTCCCCTCCAAGATTACAGAATATAGGGGATTTATCTTTAGGAGATGGACAAGTCATCATAATTAGTGCATTTTTATTTCTCTATATCTTTTGACTAATTTTATCTGTGGTATTTATCAATAAAATATATCAATCTAAATCACAGTTGTCAAATATTTCAATAATATATTTTTAAAATAATTTTTTATTTATTAATAAATATTGCATTTAAGGATTATTGATTTATTATCTTCAAAGTTTTGATGGGATCCGATGTTTTAAAGATTGTATATAATTGCACCCTTATTTCCTATCCACACATTCATGCAAGTACAAGAGAGGTCCACAAAAATAAGTGTTTTTGATTGAGGGTATCAAGTTGCCCAATCAAAATCAATAGCTGTTTTTTGAATGAATATGAGCATTGCCCATGCGAAGGAGGGGCCATTTCCATCTTATTTGGTTCTCAACTTTTGGAACCACGTAACACATGAGGATGGGCATATGAACATCATTTTCATATATATATATATATATATATAAATTGGTCCATGGTTCATTATAAAAAAAAAAAAAAAAAAAAAAAAATATTGGTGTGAAAATTTCCTTAAATAAGTTCGAAACCTGCTGGATGTAATAATAATTACATATCTTCAATTATAAGTGTAGATTTACAGTTTAATTTTTATATCAACTGAATAAAATTGTATAATTAAATACTTAATTTCTAGTTAAATACACATCCTTCATTATATATGCATTTGTGGTATTTGTAAAAAAAAATAAGTAAATTCTATCATTTATGGTTGTCGAACATAAGACACCACAAATATAATCTGTTTTGTTATTCTAAGTGGTTATTTTTTTCTGAGTAATAAAGAACTTATCATTCTTAATTCTTGGATTCAGGAATTATTGTATAACTTAAGTGACACAATAAAGGCTTTTGACAATATTTTGGCATTGCCAGTATGGAATTAATGCTCAATTCAAGATTGTTCATATATATATATATAATATGTGTGTGTATATATAAATGTAAAATTTCTATTGATATATCCTTCAAATTATAAACACTATTTTTGCAACATATCCATATTCTCAATTGATATTAGAAAAATGAGCAAATGTATGCATACTACCATAAAAATTATACTGATTTTTACATTTTAAATTTTATTACGATTTATTTGGAAAAATAATTAAGGAAATAAAACAGTTTCCTTGTTTTTTTAAAAAATTATTTTGTAAAAACTGCTAGCATAAAGAGACAATGAAGGAAGAAAAACATAAAATAAATAAAAGTAATATTCCAAAGCTGCCAAAAGCCTGACCAAGCACCAACCATACACCAGCATGTCACTGGGTCCCTAAACCACACACATGATTTAGCATCCTTTCACAAGATTCAATATATATATTCATACCTTTGATTAGTATTATTTTATAAAATTTTATTTTAGTAAAGACAATATTCTCATAAATTAAGTAATTGATATAAATGAGTTCATATAAAGTGTGAAAATTTACCTTTAATGATCACCAATTGTTTTGATTCAGAGCAAAATCCACAACCTAATGAATCCAAATGATATGACATTGAATTCAAGACTCAAACAAAATGATAACTACTGTAATATAAATTACCACTTTAATATAAATTCACCAAACAAAACCACCGCTAATATATAAATATTAAAATCACACATAATTGAGTATCCATCAAAGGGTATCAAACTTTTATTTTAAAATAAATATATCATATTTGTTCCTCTTTCTCCATCATAGTTGAGGGTAATTTTTTTTATTTTCTTTTAAAAAAGATATTTTTATTTATCATTCACTTTGTTGTTGGAATATTCACATTAAACATTTAGTTCATTTGTTCAAATAATTAAACCAATGATCTTTTGGTCTATTGGAACCAAATCCCCTGCATAAGTTATTAGTAAAAAAACAAGTTCTAATCTCATCTTATCTCATCAAAGTTAAAACACAAATGAGTTGAAGTTGTACAATAATTAAACCAATGATCTTTTGATCTACTGGAGTCAAATCCCTGCATAATTTATTCGTAAGAAAACAAGTTCTAATCTCATCTCATGTCATCAAAGTTCAAACATAAATGAATTAAAGTTGTACACTTTCTAATATATATATATATATTAGAAAATATTCACCACTTAAAATTTTCTTACTCTTCATATAACTTTAAATCAAAACAAAAATTGATCAATAACCTTACCTTGCAAAACTCTCATTTACCCCCTCACAAGCAAACCCTTAGTCACTCATGCACAATTCTAACTATACAAAAATAAAAAATAAAATATCATTTATTATTTTAATAAAAAAATACAAACTAATTCCAAAACATCCAATTTAATTATATATATATATATTTATTTATCTCCATAAAACAAATGCAGTTGAATCTGAAATTACAACAAACCCAACGCCTCTAAAAAAAAATCACAACAAAGTGCACCAAAGAAAGAAACCCAGAAAAGAAACCCAAAATGCCACGTCATCTCCACGCATACACCAAGAGCGAGAATCCCTGCGCGCTCTTCAGCTGCGTCTCCTCGGCGCTGGCCCACTCCATCACCGACGACGAGCTCGCCGACGAAGCCGATGACGAACTCGCCGACGATGACGAGCTCGTCATCCTCCTACTCCCAATCTTCTTCCCATTCTCTCCACTACTTCTATCGCTCCAATCCCAGCTCTTCCCGAAACACCCCTCTGTTTCCCTAAATGCCCCTTCGATCTCCTTCCCGAAATACCCCTCGCCGTCACCGTCGCTGTTCTCGAATCGGATCAGCAGCACAGCCCGGCCAGCTTCGTCGGGTTCGGATCCGGATTGGGAGAAGAACCAGTTGTGGAGGTCCCAAGAGACCCGGATCCGAAACCCGTTAAGGTCCACACGCTCACTGCCTCTGAACTTCCACTTGATCCTTCGCACGTGTAAAGCCATCCCACCGTCGATCCAGAGCCTCATCCCTGCTTCTCGATCCTTCTTCTTCTCCTTCGTCTCCGAGATCGAATCCCTCTCGCCGCCGGAGTGAAGATCGAAGGAGATCGAGATCTCGTGGTCCTGCCCGGCGAATCGGGCGGTGGTTTTGAAGGGGTGGGAGTCGGAGAGGACGATGCGCTCACGGCGGGAGATGAGGGGAGGCGGGGATGACGGATCGCCGAGGAGGAGGAGAGGGAGGGAGTCGAGGGAGAGGGAGAGGGAGAAGTGGGAGGGTTCAGAGGAGGAGGAGGAGGGGAAGATGGAGTGGGAGAGGTCCCAGGAGAGGGAGATCGAGCTGGAGGAGCCGGGGAGGGGGAGGCCACGGCGGCCACGGCGGCGCCAGAGGAGCCGGGGGCGGACGCGGAAGGTGAAGGCCGGGGAGTCGTGGAGGCGGAGGTCGATGCGGAGGGAGAGCCCGAGAAGCGTGCGTGACCAGGAGAGGGCGACGAGGCCCATCGTGGTCTCGTAGACGGAGGTGGTGACGGTGGGGCCAGCTTGGGTCGTCACCGGCGAGGATCCGGCTGGCCGGAAGCAGCACTGGAAGGCGTCGGGCATCGTTCAAAGCTTGGGTTTCAAGGTCTAGTCGGTTCCCAGGTCGGCTTCTCTATCTCTCTGTCTCTCTCTCTCTCTATATATATATATCTATTGTTTTTCTCTGTTGATGTTCTGGTTCGCTTGTTTGCTCTGCTGTTGTTGTTTGTTATCAATCGCGAAATAGGTGGACAATATAGGATTAGATGTTGGCAAACTTGCATATTAGGCCCTGAAAAATAAATAATTACATACAAAATTTATTTTAATATATACCCATTTGTCGTGTTTTACCTGTTACATTTTAGATTTTTTTTAATTAATTTTATTTGTCCATTTAATAAATTTATGAAACATTAAATATTATTTTTTAAATTTATTTTGTATTTTATAATTTTCAATAAATTACATTAACTACATATTTATTAAATAATATTTTAAATAAGAATAATTTTGGATATTTTATATAATTTTTTAATGAATTTTAGATTTTCAACTAACCTTAATTCAGGTGTGAATTTGTTAAAATTGATAAATGAAAAAAATCGGAGAGAGTATATATATAGAGAGAAATATGAACAAGTCAGAATAAATTTGCACTTTCTAGGAAAGAAATGAAATATCAATTTTTTCATTGGAGAGGTGGTGTTTTAAATTTTTTAGAATATTTTAGTTTTAATAATTTAAGAATTATATATGTTTTTGGAAGATTAAGTAAAATTTATTTGGGTTGAACAGTTGAATGAAGGAAAACAGTTCTAGAAGCAAATTGAATATATTATTTGGATATATTTAATGTAACAATTTAAACTACTAAGACAAGAGGTTTACATTTATTAAATTAATTAATGTAAGATCGTTAGTTACGCTGATAAATAGTATTCAGAGATAACTTGTTAATTTTTTTTAATAAAATATCTAATTTCTAATTATTTAATTTGATAAGGAGTTCGCCAATTTATAATTCTGATTATATATAAATATACAAGTTGCCTATTTGTGACTGTTATAAGATAATGGATGGGAACCTAATTGTATAAGAAAATCTTTTGATGTAACAGTATCTTTTTTTCATACATCTCTTAGTGTTCACAAAAACAACTGTGTTGAAGAAACACCGAAAGGCACAGAAAGTGACTGTAAAATTAAAAATAGCAAAATGACAATGTGTTAATTAATGGACACAGGCGTGCACTAGCATGTGATCTTGATTTTTAGGATGGAGATTAATGTGAGGTGGTCTTGTTCAAAGTTTGGGTCTTTACTTGGTCTTTGACCTCTTAAACATCATAAAAGAAGTTTGAAGGGTCAACTCAACCCTTCTTAGTTTTGACCTTGGGACTTGGCAAATTTGACCTTGCTTCTTTATTTTAGGTGCTATTTATTGACTCAATTGGACTCGTGGGAAACTTGGATCACAGAATGATATTCATGTCCTAAATTAATATTTTTGTTGATATTTATTTCTATTCCAGTCGCTGTATTTATTATTTGTTAATTTTTTGTTGATTCACATAGATGAAGATTTGGAGAACCATTAGAACCCCTAATTGACCAAAATGAGTGTATATCAACCACCCAAAGATCAGAATAAGCAGAGCGGAACTTTGCTTACATTGTTTAGCCTAATGCATCCAATTTTGAGTCTCATTGTTGACTTATTTGGTCTTGGTACCAATTTTATCAACACTCTTTTAGGTAAGTTCTCAGGAAGCTGGTATATATCTATTTTAGGGTAAAGCTAGACAATTTAAAGGAAATTACTTAAAAAACAAAAATCAAAGCTTTAGCGTCACTCTATGGGCAAAGATCAAGGAGCATAGCCTTTGGTTTTTTGAAATTAAATTAATTAATCTCTCATTTGCAACCTAATTGGACTTTGTTAATTAGACTTGCTTCATTCAGTAAGGCCTCAATCACTATTATTTGACCCACTAATTTTGAGTATTCAATGTAGTTTGTTTTTTTTAGAAATATTAATTATGTCAAAAAAAAAAAAAAAAAAAATCAGTCAACTAAGGCAAGACTGAGGTCTATTCATTCTAGAAACTTTTAACATGAATTAGATAGGTCATGATAGCGGTCATGCATGCTCTTATAGAACCATTCAACTTTGAATCTAAAAATATTTAGCATGTTTTTTTAGGGTTTATTTTTTTCTAAAAAAATTAAAAATATTTAGCATTGGGGTTAATTTCGTTTGTAAAATCTGATAATAAACCAAAAAAATTTACTAGAGTTTCTTTGAAGGCTATAACCATAAGATTGTTGTATGTATGTATGTATAAGAATATGGGGTTTTCCGGAGTATATCATGAAATTATGAGATTTCTGGGATTTAGTTTGTAAGGCAATTTGTGATCCATATATCTAAAAATTTTAGAAGAAAATTAAAGAATTAAATAATTAAATAATAGTCTTTGTAAAATGAAAAGAAATCTAAACTAAATACTATTATTTTTTCTCCTCTGAATCTTTGATATTGGAGTTCTATATTCATTTTGAGGAAGTGATCTGAAGTAGGGAAGTGCCACTTCTTTAAAATGGGAAAAGTGATGTCACTTCCAAGCATTCATTTGTTAAAAAGTGAGAATAAAATCAGAGAATTCAGGTGTTGAGCAAAGTTTTATGAGTTCAAAAATAACTTTAAAAGTGAAAGGAACTGAGTTTTTATAGATTGACTAATTTCCCCCACTTCAGTAAAAAAATTATTAAAGTAAGTTTAGTTCAAAATCCATTTGATGATGAAAGCCCTCTAAGATTTATACCAAATTGAAAAACCATCAAACTCTGACAGCTTAATCAAAACATTTCTTATTTTCTACTACTTATGAATGCTAAAAAAAAAATATTAATAATCATTTTGTCTATAACATCTTCCTCCTTGGTGTTATAGATAGAAAAAGAGCCACCTTGGTGTCCTTGCAAGAATTAAGATGGCCTTTGTTGTAAGGTGACACCCTTCCTAAATCACACGACCAATTGTCCAAAGATAAGCAATTCAATCTCTATGAATTATTTGAAGTTTGCTCCCTAATTAGCAAACCATCAATTTAAACATGGGTACTCATTTGGTGCTCTTTGTTTCATCTCCCACTTATATAAATGAATTCAAACACAAACATATTACCTAACACTTTTGGAAAGGGCACAGTACAAGACCCCAGGGTTCCCTCATTTGTCCCCCAATCACATTAATATAATTGAAATTTATACCACTAAACTCTCCTCTATTGTTGTTGAAATAATAATATATTAATCATATCCTCTTATTTCTTAAGTTTTTTTTGTTTATTAAGTCTTTGCAAATTATTCCATGAGAAAGAAAGATAAAAAAAAAAATCGTCTATAAATCAACTGGAGATATATATATATATATATAAAACCTTTTGTGATCTTAATTAGTTTATTTTGAGTCCATTCTAATGAAGTTTCAGTTATGACTAAGCTAATACTTTTCCAGATATATATGTTGGAATTGGTTTATCAAGAATGATTGGGACATGCACATGCATGTTTTCTCATATATGTCCAACTTTCTACGCGGTTTATGCATGTCATGCTCACTGATAAGTCTTATGGGTCCATCCTGTCCTTGACTTTTTTCCGTCACATTTTGTAATTTCTACAGTACAATTTAATTATATGATTATTAATTGAGTTTCAATTATACATCATCTTTTCATATCTTTTATCTGTTTTATTCAATCAATATACATGAATATAGTTTTAATCTTTATATCTGATTCAGGATATAGAGGTGTTATACTAACCCTATAATGAAGCGATAGTTCAGAATCTAGTGTTTAGGGCTATAGAAAATGTTGTAATGTATATATATAATTCCACTTCATCATCAATCTAATCATGGCCATGTGTTTTCACTTTCTTAATAGTGAATGTATCTCATATTACCACTAATCTATCATCATTAGTTGCCAAGGCTAATTGTGAAGAAATTAGATGTGGGCTTTGAATGAAAGTTTAATCTTATGCATCTGAAGTACTTGGGACAATGCTTTATATTAATTAATGCATACTTGGCATATCTATATTAACCTTCACTAATGAATTCCTATTTAGTTAACACATCAATGATGGAAGCATGCAATAGAAGATTATATAGGGGAATGAGTGTTTATAAACACTCTATTTAATTAATTAAGTACCTTTAGTTAGTGAATGAAGTCTTATGACTTTTCTTGATATTTTTAAGGATTTAATTTAATTAGCATCTTGCATGTAATCTTTAGCTTTTCATCATTACATCTGCCACACTACTTTGGCTTTGTGATTATTAATTTTTTAATTAACCAATAATGAAATCTTTGGGGACATTTATATATTAATCTGCAAATTCTGAGGAGGGGTTTTATGTAAAAAAGACTTGCATACAGTACCTAAATTCTCCCATATTTGGTAGTTGTTATTTGTATGGAGGTTAAGACATCCATATCAAGAAGGCAAGCAACATGATATTCCTTCAAAGCAATAGAAAAGTTTATGGATTCTCAAGCAAGCAAGCTTGCATTTTAGGGTTCTAACATGACATCTCTTGTCAAATTAACATGCTTTTTCTAGGGTTAGCTTCAAAAGAAACAAAGCAATTCCAATGGCTTGTTCTTAAAGAGGAGCCATGAAATCCCTGGCATGCTTTGCTGTTGCCCTCTTTGGATTCCCTTACTGTTATGTGCTTTCTTTTGATAAAAATGACACCAAACCCTAAAAGAAACTTCGGATACCCTTTGTTTAGGGTAGTTGGTGATTAGTTAAGGACCTTCTTTTCTTTGTGGTTTAGAAGAGTCTTTAGACTGTTTGAGAGAAACGATGGTGATGAGTTGTGAGCTTTGTGTTGGTTGTTAAGCATTGTGCTTTAGGGCAACGGAGGTTGTGAAGCATGACAATCAAGGACTAACTCCTTGACCATTCTCTTGCACTCCTTCCCATAACTAGTAGTTTGATGTGGTTTGGAAGGCCACACTTGTAGGACAACCAAAGAACACACTAGCTTCTAGGACAATCAAATTTTAGTAGACTGAAAGAAAGTGGTTTTAGAAGACTTAAATTAAAGTTCATTTTATTTTCTGTGTTATACTTTTAATAATTTTTTTCTGAGAAAAAAAAATAAATTTATGGAAAAATTAAAAAATTATAAGAAAGAGAGGAGGTGTGGAGAGAGAGAGAGAGAGATGAAGGAGATAACACTTGTGGTTATGGATAGAAAGATTGCCGGCCTGGACTAAAATGAACTTTTTTTAATTAAAATTATATATATATATATATATATGTATCCTGCTTATCCTGTGTTTAAGACTTTCTTGTGAGTCTATTCTTGTAAGTGTATAATTATTTGTTAATCTAATGTTGTCTCATCAAAAACAGAGGAACGTAAGACTCACAATTAATGAATTGACAGGTTACTCACCATAAAGTCAGTGAGAACTACCACTTGATGGACAGTTAAACAATTGTGAACTTATTGGTTGTTATACCTAACTGAAACAGTGGGAAAAGTGATAGATTAAATTGGATTAGTTAAAGGCTGTTAGAACCACAAACTTAATGATAATTTATTGATAACTTAAACAGGGTAGGTTTAAGTACATAAAAACAAGACTTATCTTTTAGTATCTTTGAAGTCAATTTGATCAAATGGTGGGAAAAATAAATAAATGTAAAAAAAAAAAAAAATTGTGTAATTTTTCTTGGCTTTTTAGTCTTTCCTAATTTCCCCCCTTTTTCCTTGGTAGTTATTGTGATTATTACAAAGCATGTAACAAAATTTTCCGTGGCAGTTATTGTGATTATTACAACACGCATAACAAATGAGGAGAAGTGTTTATCCAGAACACCATGGAACGATCTCAAGAGTGATCAGAAGGAAAGAACATAAACACCGAACTTATTAATGCAATGAGTGTGATTCAAGAATTTCTATGTTTTTTCTGAATGACAACAAGCGCTGAAGAATTTCTCCAAATAACAATAATAATAAGTAATTATTAAAATAATATTATTAAATAAAATAATTATATAATTAACACTCTTTTTTTATACGAGGACATTTCCATGGTCAGAAGAAGCCTGGACTTTCTTGGCCCAAGGGTGTCGAATGGTGATTTGGCGGCGCAAACTGGTGATGATCACACTTCAGAGGAGACTTAGGTATATTGGGGGGCGCTGGCCCAGCTCCTTGTGTTTTCGTGTGTTCTTGGTTTTTGTGCTCTTGGGTTTTGTTTTGTTGGGGGTTGGTCTTTGGTCTAGGTTATCACAGCTTATGGTAACCTTGTTTTTTGTATTTGGTAGTCGGTTCATCGTTTGTTCGACGAGGGTTGTATTGTCAGTGGTTTATCCACCCTTTCAAATATATATATATATATATATATATATATATATATATATATATATATATATATATATATATGTTTTAAAGCTAATTTTATATCTCTGTGACCAAACAGACTTAGCTACTACTCTTTCTTTGATATACATGATCCTACCCATCTTACCTATGTTTACTCTTGAAACTCTTTTTTTCATAATGTTATTTTTATTTTTAAATATTATTCTCTTGCTCTTTTTTTTTATTGCATGTTTATTTATTTTGTTTCAATATTTTCTTTGTGCTCTACTAAATTCATCTATTTACAACTTACCTGATTTATTGAGATTTAGATAAGTTAATACTCAAAACATTTTAATTTTTATAATGTTCAACCAAAATTTCAAGTTATGATCACCATAACTTCTTTTTGCCAAAAATAAAAAAAAAAGTTACTGTAATTGGAAAATATAACTATATATTTACGTTGAATATTTTCGTTGCAAAACAACATACATAAACAAGCTAAACTCTTATCAACGTAAACCATTTTTTGTCTTTAATTTTGAATAAATTAAAAGCAAAGAAAAACATAAATACTAAAGTTGCCTGCACTAATATACATTAAACAAAAAGAACCATGCAAGACTAACAAAGGGTTGGCGGCGGATAAGTTAAAGAACAATGACATTATAATTTAGTATATATTTTCAAAAGTACAACATTTTAATAATTAATTAATATAATAATATTATTTAAAAAATATTTCTCATAATCTATACATCTAATATATTATTAAAATAGATGTATAATCTCCACAGTGTTCAAGAAAATTTTGTTCACATTACTTATGATATTAATAATAAAAAAATTTAATTACACTTATTTATTTATACAATAAATATTCATAAAACTTTTGAAATCCAAAATATACAACAATTCCTCTGAGTTATTTAATTATATTATTTTTTATTATATTTTATATATAATATTGCCTCAAAATCCCTCTAAAAATCTTAAAAACTCCAATGCAAAGCCGGGGAGTTTATCTAGTAATAATAATAATAATAATAACTTGTGACATTTTGAATGTACTCCCCATTATATGTGCAAAAAATTTAAGTAACTTATATCGAACAGCCTGCACAAATTGAGAATTAATTTCTCACAGACGTCAAGTTGGATATGCCATCACCGACCGTGAAATTTTAGCCTTTCTTTATATATATATATATATAAGAAACCCAAATGAAACCCAAATGAAACCCAAATGACATCACAGCTAAAAATATATGATGGTAAAACTAATACAAGATGGGAGAGAGATGATAACAATAATTATTATATATATACACATATAAATTATTTCCTAACAGTAATACAAAATGGGGAAGCGGGAGAGAGATGATAATCATGAGATAGAAAACAAACCAGTATAGTTAGATCACTCCTATAATTACTACTGTATATGTATATATATATATATTTCAAGCCTTGAGCTATCTAATGAAAATATATTGTCATACTCTTCACTAAAACAACAGCTTATAACCAGCACACTCTGCATTGATAATTTAAATGAGATTCACATTGCAGATCTGCCAATAATTCCCCTCAATAAATAACTGCAACACTCTTATTTATACTTTGAGAACTCAAACAATCTAATTGATGAAAAGAGACCGATTAAATAGAAAAAAAAAAAAATAATAATACCATACCAGATATTTGTGCTGCGGAAATGGCAATTATCTAGTTCATGAGATGGATGAGTATGGAGCAGTTTTGGGGAAAAAGTGGCAGCTGCAAAAGAAATGAGTTCAGAGATGAGGAAAATAGATGCAAATAGCCACAAGTTTTGATAAAAAATGAATGTAATACTTCATATACCTAAAAACTTTTGAGACCCAAGGATCCATTTTGCTTCTCACGCATCCAATCCACAAAATTGTCCAAAATCAAAGGCCAAGCAAGATTTGGATCGTAGTTTTCAAGTGACGGGAAGTTTATCTGGGATGGAGAAAGTTTAGAAGCATTGATAAGTATGCAACCATAAGAATGACAAAACAAGAGCCAATTGAATACATTTCATTACCTCGTTGCAAAATCGAAGGAAACTCATCCATTGGTCCATGTTAATAACCTTGTACTCATGCTGGTTCTACAGTATTTAATTAGATTTGTTTAAAAGTCTAAGAAAGAAAGAAAGACACATCATAATGACATGAACGTGAATTGGTAAATAATCAATGAAGATAAAAATAAAAATCAGAAGAAGCGTCGAGGCCCAGCAATATTACCTTGAGATACTCTACAAGTTTGTCAACCTGGTGCCGGAACAGGTAGCCTAACACAACGCTTAGCAGTTCACAAGCACTCTCGATATCTATACTCTTCTGCTTCTCTTCTGATGACATAAATAGATCAAATTTTAAATGTCAGACTCATGATCCAGGAATCACCATTTCGGAGCATCCAACATATTAAAGATGTAGAGGAAATATGATACCTGTCAGGCAATAACGAAATGAATAACTATAGAAATCCATGAAACTTGTAGGTCTCCTGACCTTTGAAGTTAGAAAACAATATCAGTAAATGTACTAAGGCACACAACCATATTCTTACAATATAATAGGTTGCAGAAAAAAGTGAACAAAAAATTAAAAAATAAAAAGTTCAATTCTGAGTAAATCATGATTCAGAGTATACTGCCCCTGACCTCCCTCTCCAAGTCTGGCAGAACCTTCTTTATCTTGCTTATTGAATCAGCATGTAAGGCTTTTAGGCCCTTTCGCCACTCTTCCTGTCAGAAGAAGGCAAACAATGTCGGAAACATTGTCAAAATAGAGATTTATTTAACATTAACTAATGTTTCTAAAAAAACGAGCAAATGAAGTAAAAAGCACTAAAGAAATGGCAAACATAAGTTTGCATTTAGCAAAATAAGAAAATACCAGGGTAAAATATCCTTGTCTCTCAGCCTGCATTTTCCTACAAACTCGAAATGATTAATCTTTAAATAGCTACCATGAGGAAAACAGCAAGAACTTAATTGCTCTGTATGGTAATAGTAGTCATAACCTACCATGCAAGCATAAGTATTCTCACATCAGTATGATCTACTTCAAGATCAGAACAGAAAGACTCAATGCCTTCGGGGCTGTCAAGAAAGAAGTAATTTAAGCACACAATGGACCAGTAATATCTATTGACTTTGTAGCTCAAGGGAAGTAATATAGTACAATTTGAAGTTTAGGGAGATTATAAAGCTATTTTAACAGACCATTCATCTGAGTATAGAAATAATAAAAGGCATATGCTCATGTAAACCAGTAATGAAAGGTATACACACCAAATTTTCTATCTGCATTCATAATGTTGTACACACAAGATTCTTACACAAATCCTTTGGGTTGGAAATTATGTTTTAACCAATGGTTATGAAATTATAGAATATGTCAAATATGTGTTCACAAAATAAACTCTCAAAAATGTTCCTTCAACCTCACATCATGGAAAGAAGCCATTTTCATATTAGGGGTTGCATACACCGTGACATGGAAAGCAATAATTGGAGTGGCTTGTCACCAACGGATTTAATCAAAGGAAAAATTTATTCAGGTTGTTGACTATTCCATTTTGACAGCTCCATGCGTAATATACCTTCTAGTTAATGTAAAAGTTTAGAGTTGTATCATGCACCTTCTTAGTTGTTTTTTGCAGTATTTTATTATTTGCAGCGGCTGATGATTTCTAAAATGTTTGACTATGCAATTTATAGCCATAGAAAGAGTAAATAAAAAAGAAAAAGCTAAGGGTCAGAAAAAATGAGAAAAAAAATCCAAATGTCAACACGTGCAAAAATGACAATTGATATGGCGAATAAAATAAAACCAATTAAACATAGTAAAACACTTATTAAATGAAGATTATAAACTAGCATCCAATCAACAAAGAATTGACTCCATTAGGAAATACTTATTTAGCTAGTATTTGATTTGATCATTATCCATATCTTATTATCCGTATCTTATCAGTTTGATATTTTGTTATCCATAGGCTATATATATCTTATCCTAAGTGTCTACCTAAAGTATAAAACAATGAATTTGTTTTTCCATCTTTCAATTTTATCACGAGTCTTTTCATTATAGCCACATTCATATACATAATGCAATTAATAACAAACCAAATATTAACGAAAAACACAAACTCCAAATTGCAACATTAGAATTGAGTTTTTACAAGACCAAGGTTAAGATGCAACACAAACAGCATGACAAGTAAAACCAATGCTGCTGGGATGCTATTGACATGCAAAAAACACAGATGCTAGGGCAATACCTATAAAAAAAAATAAAAACAGGAAGATATCCATGCCAAATAACCAATAGAAAAGGGACATTAACAAAAGATCCATGTAAATACCAACAGCAAGCAATCTTATCTCTTATCTAGGGATAAGAACAAACAATTCCAAATATTAATGCAATGAATGCCACAACTAGTCAATCATCATTTACAATGGACAATAACTTTCTTATGACGCTAGATAGTTTCATGAAGAAATTACTGCAATTACAAAAATCTCACTCAATCATGCCGGAGGGCTTATCCATATATGTGTAAAATAGTTGATCGATTCGTTCTGTTTCCTTGGATACTGCCTTACTTGAGCCTGAACACAAGTGAGAAAGAAACAATAGTTAAAGGTCGCTCAAACAAGACACATATTTAGGGAGGTAGAATCTAATATAAGATGGAAGCAAATTTTACATAAAATTGAATTAAATATATTATATAAACTCATCTTTACCTCTGCCATCCAACTAATTGCGTGATTTGAGATTAGAATTCACCAAAAGTTTCAAGTTTTATGGTTTTTCTTCTTTATTATTATTATTTTTTAATGGTAACTTTAGGGTGAGGACTATTTTAGCAACTTCTAAGAAGAAGGGGCAGATCTAAAGTTTTTCTTTGTATCTTTCTAAATTCAGGTCAATTGGCTGGCCTAGACAATAGGTAAGCACAGCACAACCATTGCAAAATTTCCTTCAACTTGGGGGCTAAAATATCTACTTTGGGGGAAAATCTCAAAACATATAAACTTGTGAATATGATAATTAAAGGATATGCGGAAACCTACTTTGAAATACTACAAGATTGCTTGGTTTTTTTAAAGTAGATAAATCCTAGCTTTTAATATAAATGGGTTTACATAAGAGTTTAAAATTACATAAATTAAATTCAAACAACAAATATATATATATATATATATATATATATATATATATATATATATGGCCATCGAGTGAATTTGGTTCCGTGGTAACTACCACGGAAGTGACGGAACCAAGACGTGGCTCATTTTTAACCATGGGTTTATAAATTTTATTATTTATTTATTATATAATATAAGAATAGGTTGGTAATTACATTAAAAGATCATTGACCTTTATTTTAGAAATCATTAAATTGAAATAATTCAACGGTTGAAGATAAGCCACATCTAGGTTCCATCATAACTACCATGAAACCGAGTTCGTGAGATCATTTCTCTCACAACTAAGCCATATGCAACAAAATAGGGAGATCATCTGCCTCTTGAACGGTAAACCTACATTCAGCCTGACTAGTACAAATGGTTTTCCCCATTATTCTTCTTGGCAATAAAATCTACTGTCATCTCTTAACAAAAAAGAGGCTGCGCAGAATCATATTTGTATTATGCTCTTCATTGCTCAACTCTATCTAATGTTGCACAACACTAGTCAAAAGATGGATGTCATGAGTTTAAGATCATCCAAGAAGACTTAGGCTTTGCCCTTTGACAATCTTTGGTTTCTTTAGGAACAAATAAACTAGTACAACATTATCATCAACAAATTCCAACACAATATATCAATCTCTCATTGTTTGATCTAATGTCGCACAACACTAGTCAAAAGATGGCTGTCATGAGTTTAAGATTGTCTGGAAGACTTAGGCTTTGCCCTTTAACAATCTTTGGTTTCTTTAGGAACAAATAAACTAGTACAACATTATCATCAACAAATTCCAACACAGTATATCAATATCTAATAGGGTCTCCGGTGGGAAAACTACCAGGGATTAGATCCAAGACATCCATTATCAACCTTATAGAACGATTTCACCATAAGAGTCTAAGAAACCTCCTCCACCAGAGGACTTCTAGATTCTTATTAAACTTATTCTACAGTTCTGATCTCCTGCTCCAAATTCCCTCTTTTTTCCCCTCTCAATAACACAAACCAATCAGCATCATTCTTTCATACTCTTATAGTCAAGGAATCAGAACCCCCTCATCTCCCAACCAACGGTTCTGCAGAAACATTATGGTGAAAAGTTGCACACAACACATTGCCCAAACAGGAAAAGTCTCATCTTCCTTGAGAACCTTGACATCTGTGACATTTGAAAAGATCACCATTTAACAAAAACGAAACACCACTGAATCAACTAAATCTGCCACCACAAGATAAAATAATTTCATGATGCTTTTTAGTATCAATACGCCTGGTGAAAGCTTTAGAAAACAACCTAGTATCAATCTTATAATTCGAATTCCACATGCTCAGAATTTCCATTCTTGTGACACACAATGCATAGCCCTTTTGACAACAACCCCATTCAGTTGTCATGGCCAGGAGATGCCCCATTAAACACATATGGAACTCCTATGAACGAATTGAATCAGCCACTGAAGCACCAAACCATTCCATCCTATTAAAATAACCGAAATTTCCCCAACAACTGGTCCAGCTTCCTCAGAGCATCTCTTATCTAATCAACAGAATCAGTCTAACTCCATTACCAATGACGCTTCTCAGGAATTTCCATCCAAAAATGCTCCCTTTTGTTATTGATTTCCATAACCTCCTCTCCCCTCGCAATCTTACCTAACATTACCATTGTCTCACAACTTCTCAAAACAATGTTCTTCCCCCAAAAGCCAAAATTTTCAATAACAAAAAAAGAGAAATAACACGATATTCAATCCGTATCCCCATCTCTATCAAGACCCTAACAATCAACAATCCCGATGCCTCCTCACAAAAAAAACAAATTCCAAATTAAATCTAACAAAAAAAGGAAAAACAAAATCCAAACAAAATCATGTGAAAACCCTTCGAAATCTCATCCAAACTTCAAATAGAATCCAAAACACAATTCAACTCCCCACCAAAAAAATAACTATAAGAAACACTACGACAACAAAGCCAAGGGTTTACCGGAGCGGAGAAGATCGCAGGAGCCGGGGGAGGAGGAGGAGGAGCTGACACCGGACCTCCTCGACGACGAGCGCTTCATCGGGAGCGGATGAAGAGAAGAAGAGGAATAAGCTCTCGAAGCGCTTATGCTTTCAATTTTATAGTTTCCAGGAGAAGAGAGGGAGGAAGGAGGGTAGAGTGAACTAGGCTTCGGTAAAATTCTGTTAGGGTCCTCCATTTTTCAAAATTTACAATATTGGTTTTCCAGATTTATAAAAAAAAAAAAAATCATTAACGGTGTTAATTTTTTTATTTTTGACATGAATAAAATTGTTTCTTCGAATTAAAAAAATCATCTCGTGACATAAAAAAAACATGATTTTTTAATATAATTTTTTTATTTAAATTTTTTTAAATTCTATGATATTTTAAAAGATATTAATAATTTTAAAATTATAATATTTTATGTTAAATTTTTAAATAAAATAATAATTTTGTTCGTGTGAGTTAATATCATTAATAGTTTAGTAATAGTTTTCTTTTCGAAACTAAATAAAAAAAAAAATTTTGTCTTCATTTATAGTGGAAAACCACGATGTATTATTAAATGTGAAATTACATGTGTATCTTCATTTTTTTATTTATTTATTTACTTTGTATTGATGTATATAATTAAGTTTAATTTTTAAATATCTCGTTTCTCAAATATTTAATAATTTATTTTACAAATAATTAAAATATAAAACATATGTATAGAACAAAAAGTATGATGCATGTGTTTGTGTGTGTGTGACAAGATGAATAAATTAGAGAGATTTAAAGAGAAGATTATGTAATATTAAAATTAGAAATGCTTTAGATTCATTTTGGTTCTTAATGGAATCCAAAATAGTCCTCGATTATAGCATTGTGTTCTTCAATCCATCATAACAACTTATTGTCCATTTTAATTTTAATTTTTGATTTTATTTTTTTGGACCAGATAAAATGGTAATATGTCCACAACCAACTTAAGTAGATGGTCTCTAAAAACAAAAACAATTTATGTTAATGTGATGCTGTCAACTCCATCAACTACCGCCACCTTTGTTTCTATGATGAGACTTTGGGGCCATCTTTGAAGTGGTCCACCATGAAGCTCCATTTATGGCCATTTTGGTGGTGTTTTGTTGCTCTGATGACCGCATGCTTAAATAAGAAAGTTATAATTCATGAGCATCTCATAAGAACTATTGTAGATTTTTTTTTTTTTTAAATTTTGGAGATGGGATGTAGATTTATTCACTAAGATCTGTATAAGATATATATTTGTTCGGGTTTTAAAAATCATGACTATTTATTATTTTTTAAAAATTAATTTATAAAATACATGGTTAGACCCTGATTCTCCTATGTGATATTTGGCCGAATTAATAAATTTTTAAAAAGTTATTAAATCACTATGACTAATATCTATCTGTCCTTGATACTTTACCGTGAAATTACGGTTGTTATCTCTATTTAAAAAAAAAATACTTCTATTAAATTTTGAAAAAATAGATTAAACAAGTGTTGGTGGGATCAGTGATGTCCACTTATAATGGTGAGAGGGGACGGCACCGGCTTTGCTTCAAGGGATGGGGATGGGGAGATCCTATCCTTTTCCAAACATCAAGCCCACACACCTGGATGGGGAACAAACCATTTGAATGTATTTCCACTTCACAAATCAAAAAACCCCATGGTTGATATTTCATTCATATTTGATCAATGTTATTGGTTAGTATTTTCTTTTCTTGTTTTTTGTTTTCTTTTGCCTTGTACCCGCTTTTGTTATCTGATTTGTACTCTGTTTTTTTTTTTTTTTCAAGTTTATTTATGTGGTTTATTAATTTTCTAAAAAAAAATTCATTTTAATTGATAGGATATGCTTGCAAAAATAATAAATATCTATGCTATGGCAAGATTTTTTTTTTTACCAAAGTATTTATAATAAAAAAAAGCTTAAAACAACAAAGTAAAAATAATATAAATAATTTAAAATCTTGATTACTTCTTGCTTCCTATTGTATTCCGCAAAAGAGTTATTAAAAAGCCATTAATTTATATATTTTTTTCTCATTTCTTATTTAATTAATACATAGATATTTAAAATACAAATAATATATATTAATCCATAACCTACACTGGTGCTACCACCATATTTTTTTTTAATATATAAAACTAAAGTCTTTAATGGGTTTAAACCTAAAAAAATCAAATTTAAAAAAAAAAAAACGAAAACAGAAAATAGAAATGAACCCAATCATAGGCAATGGACTAAAGCCCAATTTTTTGGTAGCCTGAGCCCAAGCCCAAAAAAGTCGGCCCACTTAGAAACTCTATATAAGATCAAAGTTTCCTAATTTCTAGGGTTTGCTTGGGTAAAGGGCATCGCCGCGGTTCACAAGCTTCGGAGCAGCAGGGCAGCAACAATGGTAAACCTACTTCTCCTTCTTGATTTCCATCTGGATCTCTCGATTTTGTTTTCTAGGGTTTCATGCAGTTCAATCTCTGATTCCTCTTGATCCGCAGCCGTCACACAAGACGTTCATCATCAAGAAGAAGCTGGCGAAGAAGATGCGCCAGAACAGGCCCATCCCGCACTGGATCCGCATGCGCACGGACAACACCATCAGGTTGGTGCTTTCTCTGTTGATTTTCTTGTTTGGTTTCCTATTTGATCGATTGCTGAAGGGCTGTTGGGATGCAGGTACAACGCGAAGCGCAGGCACTGGCGCCGCACGAAGCTAGGGTTCTAAGGATGCCCTAGGTTCTTATCTTTGCTCCTCTTCATAGAATTAGGTTTTCAGATATGCATGTTGTGTTTCCTTTTGAATTCCGTATGTGAACCTTCCTTGTGTGGCAATGTCGTGTTAGTTTGATTTAAAGTTTGAATTTTTGTCATTGGTAATGCTTATTTATTCCTGTTATACACGCTTTCAATTCTATGGAATGCATTGAGCTGCGGTACTATGCTGATTTGTGATTGTTGATATTTCCAATTGTGTGGGTTTTGTATGGCTTGATTCTTTGAAGTTATTTTGTACATTCATTATATACCAATATATTTGCAGTCTTTCATTTTGGAGTTGGTTTTAGATATATAATGTATAGAAAAATACAAGAGAACAAGGAAGTAATGTAATTAAAAACCTAAAGCTGAAACACTCTTTCCCATTCTCTGATTCAACAAGGAGAGTTGGCATATCACATTATATTGACACTGATCAATCATTTAGTTATAGATCTTTCCTTTAAACTTGATTGCGGGATAGCATTCTAGCTGACTTTTGATGCTTTTTATTCAGCTGCCTATACCATTGTTGGAAGTGGCCGGCTTTATATGAGCATTACTTACTAGGACAGTTTAAGGCATGCCTAGGTTCTTCCAAAATATCAGTATCTGTTTCTTTGTTGTAGTTACTGTACCACTGTATATTTGGATGCTAGTTGTTAGGTGTCTATTCATAGATAGAATTGGAAATGAGTATCATTTGGCTAATGATGGATCTGAACAAATTACTTTTGTATCATATTGGATGACATCTTTTAGGTTTGGCGTTTTCTAGCAACCTCCCTCATCAATAACTGTTTGGGATATGTGACGAGAAGTGTGATCTTTCCATCAGAGTCCTTGAGCATAATTGCCCTTTCCATCTACAGAAACAAATTTTCTGTATAGTGAATGTGGATTTAAGTGATTATCTTAATTTCTGAGCTTCCAAAATCCCGCGGAACTTATATGAGTATTTGGCATAGAAAATCCCACATGTGATGTTACTGTCGTTCACAAGTAATGATAATTTTGTATGAATTTAAACCAACTACATTGTTTAATTGACCTTTTATTAAAAGAGATGCTTTTGTAGATCATGTTGGATGAGATGCGGTATCATTTTGCAAGCTACTAGGTGTAGGATGCTTCTAGGAATATGAGGATACTCTTTGATGTCAAACTGATGCAACTAATGTAGCATCATCACTCCTTTTCAATTATTTGGCATTGAAAGAACGTTTTCAAGATCTTGAAAGTTCCGGTTTTCATGTTTATCTTCAGTCAATGTTTTATGCTATCTTCGGGGATGCAGATCTCCCTGAGTGTTATTCTTTCTTTCCTCATTTGTATAAATAATGTCAAGATTACTTGGTTCACCTCAATTAAGGTTCAAGGAGCAGGCAGATATGCAGAACCTTTTTTTTTTATATATAAATTTGTTACTGGCATACCGGGTAGTATGTTATTTTGATTGCTTCTTAATTCAGAACCAGATCTCTATAATGTTTGACACGCAGAGGTTACATGTCTTCTTGTATGTTCATAACTGGAATAAGGAATGGGTAATGTGTGCTTATTGCCCATATGCATATATGATTTTTATGAATGTGCAGTGCTGATGGTGGGGTTGAGGGAAAGCTATGAATTGTGCTATGTTATTCACTCAAGCGTGAATTGAGATTCATGTGCATGAATTTCCCTTGTTTACTTTGGTTTCTTCTCAATGATTACTCGAATGAGTGAGTAGCACTAGAACTGTGCTATGCTAGGGTAGGAGCGCATGAGAGGCTTCTTGGTGGTCTTGGCTGGTGTAATTCTAAATTAACATTCAAATCTTACCTCAAATAATATTAATTAGAAATTTGAGATAATTCTCCTATTTTATTTCCCCGGAAAGACCTCTGAGGTGGTCACGAACTTCTAGCCACTTATAATATTCTTCTGTTTTTCAAAATGATCTGCAATTTCTTTTTTTTAAATTTTTTTTTTAATTAAAAAAAAAATAAGAACTCAAATAATGTTTTTAAAATTTTAATATATTTTTATGTAGATTTTGCGGACTTGTAGATTTTATTTTTCAAAAGGATGCAAGCCCTTGTTAAGGGCAAGTGTTGTATCACTACCACACTTGCATTTACAATATTTGATACAAAAATTATGACACTATTGGTATTATATAGTTCTCATATATTTTTATCTGCATTATATTTTTTTTCTTGCATTTTAACTTCAAATTATTTATAAAATAAATTTATATTTTGAAAATATGCCCATATAAGATATAATATAACTAATGTTTAACCCATAACAAACATATCCAATAAACTAGCTGCTAAAGAAGTTAAAGAAAACTGTCTGATTAAACGGTGCAAAGCTTATTTATCCTGCAAATCATTTCAATAACCTATCCGTGGTTAGAACATGATAGAAGTATACGTTTAATTTAAAATATCAACTATATATATATATATATATAGTAAGCATATTTTGAAGGTTTGGATCTGAAATTAATAATGGATAATATATATATAGACACAAAATGTTAGTTGAAAGTTGAGTTTAAGATGATGTTTGGAGAGATCAGTTGTGATGCCAAAGTGCATGCGAAAGGCTCTCTTCTCCACACGCGCGGCCTCACCAAACTCGCTCAAACACAACCCTTTTTTGGCGCCCCCTTCTCTAGACCGTGAGCACTTATTAACTCCTCTTCCTCCTTTCATCTCCATTCATTTTCCTCTATAAATTTTTCTTCTCCTTCTCCTTCCACCCTTCACCATCTTGCTTTGTGTATTATATATTTATATATATACATATATATATATTCACCTTCTGTGAATTTCTAATTGTATATTAAAGTTTCCACTATGGCGGCCGGAAGCAGCATTTCTCTTGAGGAGATCAAGAATGAGACTGTTGATCTTGTAAATGCTCGGAGTTTGATATTTATTTAATTAACTTAACCAATGTGGGACTATTAGTTAATGAATTCTGGTTATTCAGGAGCGAATCCCTGTGGAAGAAGTTTTTGAACAATTGAAGTGCTCCAAGGATGGCCTTTCATCCACAGAAGGAGAGCAGCGTCTCAATATCTTCGGTCCGAACAAACTTGAAGAGAAGAAAGTAATGTGTTTATCATTATTGTTTTGTTTTGAAAAGCCAATGTGCAAAAATGGCTAAAGTTGTTTTTTCTTATTATTGTAGGAGAGCAAGTTTCTTAAGTTCTTGGGATTCATGTGGAACCCTCTTTCTTGGGTGATGGAGTTTGCTGCCATCATGGCCATTGTTTTGGCTAATGGAGGAGTAAGGCTTTTATATATATATATAGATATTGCTTTTAGAAATAATGAATTTGAATTTGATCATTGTTCTTGAGTTTGATAGAGATTTTTTGGGTTGATGATTTGTGTTTCAGGGGAGGCCTCCAGATTGGCCTGACTTTGTCGGCATTGTTGTTCTCTTATTCATTAACTCCACCATCTCCTTCATTGAAGAGAATAACGCCGGCAATGCAGCAGCCGCCCTTATGGCCGGTCTCGCGCCTAAGACAAAGGTTTATTTTTCATCATGTATCTTCTTGTTGCTTATTTTCTAATGATCATATTTGCTATTGGTATTTATTGTGTGTTGTTGACGATGGTAGGTTTTGAGGGATGGGAGGTGGTCAGAGCAGGATGCATCCATTTTAGTCCCTGGTGATATTATTAGCATAAAGCTCGGTGACATCATTCCGGCTGATGCTCGGCTTCTTGAAGGTGATCCATTGAAGATAGACCAAGCAGCTCTCACCGGAGAGTCTCTTCCCGTGACAAGACACCCCGGAGATGAGGTCTTCTCTGGCTCTACATGCAAGCAAGGAGAGATCGAGGCCATTGTCATCGCCACGGGTGTCCACACTTTCTTCGGCAAGGCTGCTCATCTTGTCGATAGCACCAACAATGTCGGCCATTTCCAAAAGGTCTTCCTTCTCAACTTGCCTATCACAATTTTAATCTCTACGACGAACATATATGTTCTAAATTTGATTGCTTGGCCTTACAAAGGTGCTTACCTCCATTGGAAACTTCTGTATATGCTCTATTGCCATTGGAATGTTAGTCGAGATTTTAGTCATGTATCCAATCCAAAACCGGGCTTACCGTGATGGCATTGACAACCTCCTTGTGCTCCTTATCGGTGGAATTCCTATCGCCATGCCTACCGTGTTGTCTGTCACCATGGCCATTGGCTCTCACCGTCTTTCCGAGCAAGGTGCCATCACCAAGAGGATGACTGCCATTGAAGAAATGGCAGGCATGGATGTTCTTTGCAGCGATAAAACTGGCACCCTCACCCTCAACAAGCTCACCGTAGATAAGACCTTGATAGAGGTACATATACATATACATGTTTATATATATAATATATAGATATACATACAAATAATGAGAGAGTGATCTTTCAAATGATGTTCATTAACTTAATTTCTTTTGTTTGTAGGTGTTTGTGAAGGACTTGGATAAGGACACGGTGGTGTTGCATGCTGCTAGAGCTTCAAGGATTGAGAACCAAGATGCCATTGATGCTTCCATTGTTGGAATGCTTGCTGACCCTAAGGAGGTAATTCTGTCATATGTGACTATCATAAAATGTGTAAGGTTGTATTAGAGATCATAATCATATATATCAAATCTATGGTGTTTGTGCAGGCAAGAGCAGGTATTCAAGAAGTGCACTTCTTGCCATTCAATCCGGTGGAGAAGCGCACTGCCATCACCTTCATTGACGAGAACGGCAATTGGCACCGATCTAGCAAAGGAGCTCCTGAGCAAGTAATCAAACACACTTGTTTAGGCTTTCTAATTTATATATATGTGTGTGTTTTTCTTATGTGCCATTCATTATCTTTTGTTTAGATCATTGAGCTTTGCAACCTGCGTGAAGATGCAAAGAAAAGGGTTCATGAGATGATTGACCGTTTTGCTGATCGTGGCCTACGATCACTCGGTGTTGCTAGGCAGGAGGTGCCCGAGGCCAACAAGGATAGCCCCGGAAACCCATGGCAATTCATGGGGCTGCTTCCTCTCTTTGATCCTCCGAGACATGATAGTGCCGAGACTATTCGACGAGCACTCCATCTTGGTGTCAATGTCAAGATGATCACTGGTGATCAACTTGCTATTGCAAAGGAAACAGGTCGTCGGCTCGGTATGGGCACTAACATGTATCCTTCTTCCACTCTTCTTGGTGAAAAGGGTGACAATGTCACTGGTTTACCAATCGATGAGCTTATAGAGACCGCTGATGGCTTTGCCGGAGTTTTCCCGGGTAATTCACATAATATATGTATATAAACAAGAGTCTTAAAAATTCGGCAGCTTGAATTCTTTTAAGTCCAACTACATTCTTTCATCTGCAGAACACAAATACGAAATTGTAAATCGGCTTCAAAGCAAGAAGCACATTTGCGGTATGACAGGCGACGGAGTGAATGATGCACCGGCATTGAAAAAGGCTGACATTGGCATTGCAGTGGATGATGCTACCGACGCAGCTCGTGGTGCCTCAGACATTGTCTTGACGGAGCCCGGTTTAAGTGTGATTGTTAGCGCAGTCTTGACTAGCCGAGCAATCTTCCAACGTATGAAAAACTATACCATTTATGCAGTTTCTATCACCATAAGAATAGTTCTCGGCTTCCTTCTCATTGCACTTATTTGGCGGTTCGACTTTCCGCCTTTCATGGTCCTGATCATTGCCATCCTCAATGATGGCACAATCATGACCATATCTAAGGATCGTGTTAAGCCTTCTCCTCTCCCTGATTCTTGGAAGCTCTCTGAGATCTTCGCCACTGGTATTGTCCTCGGAACATACCAGGCTGTCATGACCGTCGTCTTTTTTTGGGTCGCCAATGACACAGATTTCTTCCCTGTCAGTATATACACTAAACCTCAAATTTTCATTTGTTTTTCCTCTAAATGTGTATAGATATGACTCGATGATTTTGAATTAAACATACAAAAACAGAGGCACTTCGGAGTGAGGACTATAAATGACAATGTTGATGAGCTTGCGGCCGCTCTTTATCTCCAAGTGAGCATTATAAGCCAAGCTCTCATCTTCGTCACCAGGTCTCGAAGTTGGTCCTTTATCGAGCGCCCTGGTCTCTTGCTCGTCGGCGCCTTCTTAGCTGCTCAACTAGTAAGATTTCTTTCAATCAAGAGATAATAGTTTTAATAGTCTCGCGCATCATCTACTTAAACAAGCATTGATGAGCAGGTGGCAACACTAATCGCCGTCTATGCAAATTGGCCTTTTGCAAAGATCAAAGGCATTGGATGGGGATGGGCAGGAATCATTTGGCTCTACAGCAGTGTTACTTATTTCCCATTAGACATCCTTAAGTTCATGATACGTTTCGCTCTTAGTGGCAAAGCTTGGGACAACCTTCTACAAAATAAGGTAATAACTTGTATTTTATTTCTTCATTTCATCTTTAGATTATATGTTGAATGTTGTTCATCTAACAATTGTATATATATATATCTTCTAGACTGCTTTTACTTCAAAGAAAGATTATGGTAGAGGAGAAAGGGAGGCACAATGGGCATTGGCTCAAAGAACACTCCATGGTCTTCAACCACCAGACACTTCAAACCTTTTCCAAGATAAGAATAGTTATAGAGAGCTCTCGGAGATAGCCGAGCAAGCTAAAAGACGCGCCGAAGTTGCGCGGTGAGTATAATAATTTTGTAAAAATACTTAGCTCTGCAAGTAAGAGTTCATGAATGATATGTTTGGTTTACAGGCTAAGGGAACTTCATACACTCAAAGGACATGTTGAATCAGTAGTGAAGCTCAAGGGGTTGGACATTGAGACTATCCAACAGCATTACACTGTTTGAGGAGATTGAATTGGAGGGATTTGAAGAACCTGCTTAATAAGTTTCAGATTTTTGTTTACATTTTTTTTTCTTTATATATATATGTATTAATTATTTGTTTTCTGCTTAATAAGAGAGAGTTTAGAAGCAGATGGAGTGAATAACCCCTAAAGGGATTATGAGGAATGTTAGAGTTTAATTAATCTATTTGAGATGTTGTTCTTTGGTGGTAATAATAATAAGAATAAATTGTGGTTTTTTCCCTCCCTTCACTTCTTTCTGAAGAGCATTTGAAATATGAATAGGATAACATATGGCTTGCAATTAACTTAGATTTATTTATGTGAGCACAAAAATGAAATGTTTCTTTGGCTTTCCTTTGCCATAAGTATTTGAGAATTTAAATAATTTTCTTATAATAAAGGTTAATTTATTTTATTTGACCAATTTCTCATATTAAATGCAGCAGCTCAAAACCATCTTGGCCACAAACTCATATTATCTATTTGAGAATAAACATAAATATCAAAGATAAAGTCCACATAATAAACAATTATGAAAAACACTCGTTTTGCTTACCATTAAAAAACCTTTGATTTATATATTTTTTTATATGCACAAATATAAAATTTCATAATAACATCCTAAAAAATTTTTATAATTTTTTTAATAAAATAGACAAGCCATATCAGGAATGTGCATAATAGTAAATATCTTAATTCACTTGTATCTTCACTCTCTGCATGAGCTAAAGTTCAAATTCAATGTCTTTAAAGTTTAAATTAAGAGATGATTGGCATTTATATGAATTTTAAAATAAAATTAAAATACTTAATTAATTATTAAATAATAATGATATTAACATTGGTCCATATAAAAATTTTAATTTTCATAGTTATACATAATAAGATACACCATTTCCATTTATTATGCTTTGTAGGGGTATATCTGCTAAAAAGAAATAAATTAATAAAAAAGCTACAACGCGATGAGATCTATATAACGGTTTGGCGGAGAAAACTTGGCGTTAGATCGAACTTCACCTGCGAAACCAAAGGCTTGGCCCGGTGATCTTATCGCCATCGCTCTCGCCCTCCTCGCTTTCCCATTCCTCTTCTCTTCGACCTTCTCCATCGATCTAGGGCTTGCTGTTCGTCGTCATGGCTTCCACGATGCTCTCTTTTGGCCTCTCCTCGCCGGTGGCCGTTCTCGATAATTCCAAGGTCTCTGTTTTCCTTCTTCTTTTTTTTTTGGTTAGTGTATGAGATTTTGAGTTTTGTTAGTGTTCTAAATGTTTGGAATTTGGTGGTTGTGTAGAGGATCGGGGTCGGAAAGAGCGTTGGTGATCTGTTTATCAAGGGCAAGGTAGAGTGATTTCTGGCCTTTTGTGTTTGAGCTGTAGTGGGTATGAAGTTGTTGATTTTTGTAATGCATAATTATCATCTTGTGCATTAGGCAGGAGTCATGAACTGAAATTCGGTTTGGAGAGTTGTCCTCACCTTGTTTCTTCATGTTGTGTTTTTGGAAAAAGCTCATTTTGAGGCTGTTTGATGAATTGGTTAGTGATTAGCTAAAAAAATTTGATCTTTTTATTTGGGGTCTGTAAATGGGGCTTGATAGGATGAAATTGTATTGGGATTTTAAGCAAGGAGACCGATGTGAATTTTTATCTAGTAAGATGGGTTTCTATGTACTCTCATGATGAAACTGGAGGCACTCGCTGCATTTGTTGTTGTCTCCCTGTCATAATTGTTGGAAGCCATCTGTTAATATAGTTATGCATTTAGTAGAAACATAATTCAGTGTTGAACAGGATTTATAGGTATGAAGTCTTTTATGCATCTAGTTTGTCTTGAAATATGGCGTTTCCATGCGCACACACACACAAGTAGAAGGATTGGATTTTTATGATAAAACCAAAATTAAAACATTACTGTTTGGATATCAAGTGAAAATTCATGCTTTGGTATTGACATTGAACATGCAAATGTGCATCGAAATACTTATAGTATCATCCGAAGATTTTATGTGGTAAAGGGTGAAAGGTGATGAGTGATAAAGATTAATAAATTCAACAAACATCTTCCAGATAATTGATTATTACTTGGAGCTTGGGTTGTTATGGAACACTAATCATCAAAATCTTTATGAAACAAAGTTGCAAATATATATGCACACTTGATGCTGCAGAACATATGTCTAATGACAGAAGTGGTCGTTCATGCTTGTAACTGTCAAGTTTGTAGGTTACCTACCTTTCTTAATGATCATATTCTAGCTTTTCATTCTACAACAATTGAATTTTCAGATGTCTGGACGTGTACGAATGGCTGTTTCTGTAAATGTGTCTCGCTTTGAGGGTGTGACGATGGCCCCACCAGATCCTATTCTTGGAGTTTCAGAAGCATTCAAAGCTGATACAAATGACTTAAAGCTCAACTTAGGGTGTTGGAGCTTATAGGACTGAAGAACTTCAACCTTATGTTCTAAATGTTGTCCAAAAGGTATGGATGGGATCGTGTGCCCTGCAAAACTGACTTACTCATATAAGAACACATAGTGGCATAATTGTTATCAAATGGTGTTTATTTCCATTTGTCATTAATTGTATCGCAAAAGGGAAAAAATGATGGCATTGTAGATGGGCTATTTATTAATTCCTTAGGTTCTTTATGCAGGCAGAGAAACTCATGCTGGAAAAAGGAGAAAACAAAGAGGTAAATGGAGCAATAAACTAGCATGATGCCTTTATATATGTATGTTTTTCTGAACTTCAGATATTAATTATGCAGTATCTGCCTATCGAAGGTTTGGCTGCATTTAACAAGGCCACTGCTGAGTTGCTGTTGGGAGCAGATAATGCTGCTTTACAAGAAGGAAGAGTATGGATACTGTGTACTTAGTTTATTTACCAGGATTTTATTGTTTATGTTGCTTCGATTAATTATATTTTTCATCTCCTTTTGTTGCAGGTGGCAACTGTTCAAGGTCTTTCTGGGACTGGCTCCCTTCGTCTTGCAGCTGCATTTATTCAACGATATTTTCCTGAAGCAAAAGCTTTGATATCATCTCCAACTTGGGGTGTGCACATTGCATATTTGGATGCTTAGATTTTGCAGATCGACTTAAGTTGCTTCAGTCATTCTTAAAATAATTCTTTTTAAATGTTGAACAGGTAACCACAAAAACATTTTCAATGATGCAAGAGTTCCCTGGTCTGAATATAGATATTATGATCCTAGAACTGTTGGTTTGGATTTTGATGGCATGATAGCAGACATAAAGGTATGGCTCATAAACTTTTTGCTGACAATTCAGGTTGCAAATTGACACATTTGCTTGAGATCCCTTCCCTGATATGACACTCATAATAATAGGATTAGCATATGTTGTCACTCCATATTTCAGAGCTTGGTCACCGGTTGTACTTCCAATTAAAATTGTTGCTTGTGTATCTTGCTATCTCCTATTTTCAAATTAGTCAGATTGGTTTGCTTTAATTGCAAAGTCGTTTGAAAGAATTGTTTTCTGAGAAAATCAAAAGAGTCTTTTGGAGAACTCTAACCTCTATTGTGAACAAACAATGATCAACACCAATTCATCAACAAACTAATCAAAAGAGTCAATCCCTTGTCCTGCAACCAATGAAAACCAATTACTCCCAAAGCATAGAAAACACTAGAAATCAATAGAAAAAAGGGGGAAAAATGGGCACATGGTCCTGCTCTTCTTCCAAGGGTTTCATAATTGGACGTTGAACCCATTTCATATGATGGGAGTTGCCGGAGTATTAGGCGCTGCTTTGCTATGCGCTATTCATGGTGCTACCGTAGGATGCTACCTTTCCTGCAGAAACCAGAGAATGTTTCTACCTAATATTGTCTGTTAACACCTTTGCCATTTCAGGCTGCCCCAGACGGATCTTTTGTTCTCTTGCATGGCTGTGCTCATAATCCAACCGGGATTGATCCAACTCCTGAACAGTGGGAGAAGATTGCAGATGTCATTCAAGAGAAGAACCATGTCCCTTTCTTTGATGTTGCATATCAGGTAAAACAGGTTCAGTGTGGCTGTCACATGTTCTGCTGAGCAATGCGGCTTATCCTGACTCCTGATTTTTGTGCTATAGGGATTTGCCAGTGGCAGCCTTGATGAAGATGCATCTTCTGTGAGGACATTTGTCGCACGTGGGATGGAACTTCTGGTTGCTCAATCTTATAGTAAAAATCTTGGGTTATACGCAGAAAGAATTGGGGCTATCAATGTGGTCTGCTCATCTCCTGATGCAGCTACAAGGTACTATATGAGAAAGATACAAATTTTATGGGTCAAGCATATCAGGTCTTGGTATTTTAAAAATGATGTTGAGCTCCTCCTTTTGCATGATCAGGGTGAAAAGCCAACTGAAGAGACTAGCCAGACCAATGTACTCAAATCCTCCGGTGCATGGTGCTAGAATAGTGGCCAATGTAGTCGGAAATCCAACTCTTTTCAATGAGTGGAAAGAAGAGATGGAACTGATGGCCGGGCGGATAAAGAATGTAAGGCAGAAGCTGTTTGACAGTCTCTCGCAGAAGGATAAAAGCGGGAAAGATTGGTCTTTCATTCTTAAACAGATTGGCATGTTCTCCTTCACCGGTTTAAACAAAGCTCAGGTGAAAAAAGCTCAATATATGATCATTTAGAAATTGCTCTTCTTTCTTTTTAGCTGATAGTGTTTTTCATTGTGTTACCCAGAGTGATAATATGACGAACAAGTGGCATGTATACATGACCAAGGATGGAAGGATATCTTTGGCCGGTCTTTCTCTGTCCAAATGCGAATACCTTGCCGATGCTATTATCGACTCTTTCCACAATGTCAGTTAAGATGCGATCGGTTCTCGAGCTCTTTTGTATGATATAGGCTATGCTGGAACTTTTTGATCTTGTTCCAGTTTATGTGAGCTTTTCAAGGTAACTTCTGCTCATCAAGTTATTGATGCTGTGAAATAAGAGAGACTCAGAAACACATCTATCAGAAGTTTTAGCATTGAGGTTTCTAATTTATCATGTGTAATAAAGTTTGGAATTATTTGGAACTGTCATCAATCATCAATTTAAGTATACTTTGTTAATCAAAATTCCTTAGTATTTGGGAATTCAATTTCTTGTGCCTAGATGATAAATGCCACAGGTACATCAGTGATCAGTGCAAGGATTTCTCATGATGGTCTATTCTGCATTTTTTTAATCACTTTTACCTTTACATAATTTGTAATTAAATGTAAAAACTTAATTAGTGAAATATTAACTTAAAAGGCATTAGTTACTAATAAGATACCAAACATCATAGTTAAGACAACAACAGCATATTATTGGATGCACACATTAAGCTTCAGACAGTTGAAAGAGTAGCCATCTCCTCTTTGAACTTGGCCATGGCAACCCTAGGAAGGCAAACCAAAACCCTAACTCCGCCCCTCATGGCCGGATCCAATCCAAACGGCGGCATAAAGACCACAAGGTCGACATGTCCGAACATTCTCCACGGCACCGGAACAACATTCACCGGGTTGTTCCACCCGAAATCGACATCCAGTAACCCCATATGCCTCCAATCAGTTAATACAGTTGCAGCTCCACTGGCCTCAACCTTCTTGTTTTCTTGATTGAATCTCTCCATCATTCCCAAATATGGTCCCAAGTATTCCTTCATCATTGCACTCTTCTTGCTCTCCTTAATAAGCCATGCAACTCTTGATAGTGGCCCTTCACAAAGCTCCTTCCCATCCATGAATACATGAGAACCAATGAAGGCATTGCCATAGTATCCTTTATCAAGGGCAGGGTCCAAAAGGTTCCTCATTCCTATGGCCAATGAGAATTGCACCTTTCCATCTAAGTTCATCTCCAAGGCTCTAACCCTTGCCCTCCAAACAAAGCCACCAAGGACCTCCAGTGTAGTAATGGTATCACAGCCAAGTTTTATGGTATCAGAGCTAAGTTCAAGCTTAAGTTTTTGAATGCTGTCAGCCTTAACATCAAAGCTTGCATGCAAGAGATCATTGCATGGTAAGTGAGGAGAACATGCTAGTGAATCCTTAGAATAAGGGAAATGGAGTGGTTCTTCATTTGGGTTGGCCAAAAGCCTCTCCCTCTCCCACACTGGCTTCACCGAGAGCTCTAACTTGCCGGCGGCGAGCTCAGCCACTCCCCGGAAAAACTGAGAAGCTCCAAAGCCATCACAGATGGAATGGGATAACCCCATCCCTACTGTAAAACCTCCACATGAAAACCTTGTCACTTGGAACATTAAAGGATGAATTCCATCCTCACTTTGAGACTCAAACTGAAGAACAAACTTCTTTGCAATATCAACACTTACATCATAAAAGTAGTTAAGTGAAGAGAGTGTGCATGCTGTTGTTGCACTTAAGAATGGAACTCCTTCTCCATTGCACTTGACTTTAAGCTTGTTATCTTCACTATATCTCTTGAGTCTCCCTGCTAAGGGATAGAACTCAACTAGAGCTTTTTCAAGGCCTTGTTTGATGATGGAGGTTGGATCAAGCTTGGTTTCATTAGATTTATAGACATAAATAGTTTGGCATATGAGTTCAAGGTTAGGATCATTGTCAATGGTGGAGAGGGAGAGAAGAGGAGAAGGAGTAGGTTGTGAAGGCTTCACCATGGTTATGTCTTCCTTCTCAATTGGTATAAGGTCATTGAGGGTGGTAGCCATTAGTGAGTGAGTTTGCAAACACTTTGGAGTGTTTCTATGTGGTTATATAGAAGCAAAAAATAGAGTGGAATTGTGCTAAGGGTTTAGGCTCATGATTTGAGAGCACTAGTGGAGTGGACTTTTTGGCCAATTTTGTGACATCTAGTTGTTCTCCAAATTGGATGCAATGGCTTGACCTTCAAGTGCATGGCTTCCCTTTTTTTTTTGAGTGGTGGTAGTTCATGAGAGGATGGTTTTGTATTAAATATTATTAAAACATTTATAGGGTTTTTTTTTTTTTTTTTTTTTTCTATTTCCTTGTTACTCTCACCTTATTACTAATTCAACACCATGTGAAAGCCACACCATACAAATTGTGCTTCTTTTTTTTTTTTTTTTTGACATTTTTGAAAAACAAGTTTTGTTATAAAATAAATGGACTAGAAGAAATAATGAAAATAAGTTGAGTGCGCATCTTATATTTAATTTCACCATTAATTAATACTAATATGAATTATGTCATTTCTCTTTTCAAATTTACGTTTAGAATTGGCATGGCTCCTTTAAATTCCTTTAAATTAAAAATATAAGAAAAAAAAAAGATCGTATCAAAAAATTATATTTATTATGTTATATTTCTTTAGGTGTTTTGAGCAAACTTTAGATTTATCACTCTCCCTCTAGTTTTTTATCAATTATTTATTTATTTCTTCTTTGTGTCTCTCATGTAAGTTCTATTTTTTTCCATATAAATATTTATTTTTAATTAATAAACTGTTAGTGTGTGTACATATATTCTTTTTTCTTGGGTTAATAACTTTACACAAACACATCTCACTCACCAACAACAACAACAATGAAAGGTGACCAACCAAACATTATCAAAAATAGAATGAGTAGACAATGGACAGAGAAGAGAGCACTTTAACTCTGTACTCAATTGGATTTTAATGGTTCCCTTAACTCGATTTTTAAGTTCTCATTCTTTGACTCTAATCAACATTTTTTCCTCTTTCTTTTTTTAATTGCATTTATAAAACCTCAAGATTAATATTTAATTTCCTTATATATTATGACTATACATTATATATGAAAATATGTTTTATGTAATTATAATAATGGATTTAAGGGGCACAACGATGATCTTTTGAAGAGGAGAATTGACGAGTGATGCAAGCATGAGGGCAGATGGATAATTACTAATATACTCTTCTAAAAATCTATATATGCCTTTATGGTTAAAAAAAACAATTTATAAATTTAATTAAAATATAAATTAATATTATTTTCCTTTTTTTTCAAATTAATAAAAATGAAAGGAAATAATATGTTAGTTTTTAAGGAAAAGCTTTTAGCTAATTTTTGAGTTGCTGCCTTGCAGGATATTTGTAAATAAAAATAATTTGTAAAAATATATAAATAAATGTTTTTTTTAATGGATAAACCATAGATAAAACGGAAAACAACAATAAAATAAATAAAATAAATAAAAATAGACTAACGGTCCATTAGAAATAGATGGCAAACAAGCCACAATAACAATTAACAAGAGGGACTAACTAAAATAAAACAAACACACACCAAAGGTGAAAAAGGGCCACAACAATAGTTAATGACAAGTGGCTAACAAAAAAAAAATAAACAAATACCAAAGACAAGTGGGGAACGAAAAGGTTTTTTGGCAAATAAAAAATTTATATATTTTTAAAAAATATTATTATTTAATTATTATAATTTTACCTTAAATTAAAAAAAAAATCTCACTAAACATATAATTTATTTTTAAACCAACTGCAAATATTATTATAAAAAAACATTATAGAACAACAAATAAAAAACAATAACAAAATCCAACAAAACAACAATATGATAGAAAAAAGACTAGATATACATCCATAGTGGATGGGCAACAGGCCACAACAATAGTTGATGACTGGGGATTAACGTTGTTTTTATAATTGTTTATAAACAACTTTTTTTTTTAGGGCATATAAAAAATCTTTTATATTAAACTATTAATATATTAAAATTAAAAAAATAAAAAATGTCACGAGGAGCACATAAAATATAAAAAATCTATTGAGATCTCTGTAGTTTAGAGTAATTTTTTTAATCTTAGCTTATTGAAAATTAAAAATTTATATATTTTTTATTTAATTAGTATAATTTTACCTCAAATTCAAGAGAATTTTTTTTCTTTTTAAGAAAAGAAAAAACTCCTTTTAAACATATAATTCTACACTTTAAAATAAGTGGATAAATTGTATATAATATTTAAAAAAAATATAATATGACATAGAAGAAACAATAGTAAAATTCAACAACATAACAACAACACAGAAAAAAGACTAGCCACCAAAGTGGATGAAAAACTGACCACAATAATAAGTGGCTAACCAAAATATAACAACCACAATAACAAGTGATTAACCAAAATAAAACAAACAAATAGGTAAGTGGATAAATCACATAAAATATTAAAAAGAAATATTTAGATAGAGAAGAAATAACAACAAAATCCAAGAAAATAACAATAAAAACATTAAAAAAAAAAAAAAGATCAATTGTTCCATCAAAGGTGGATGGGGAACATGCCACAACAATAGCTGATAACAACTGGTAACCAAAATAAAATAAACAAACAACTTAACTACAAACAAATATCAATTTTTACAGGTGTAGTATTTTTTTATTCTTAGTTTCTTGAAAATTTAAAAATTATGTCTTTTAAATAAAGAATCCAGAAACAAATGTAATATTTATAATTGTCTATGAGCAAATTGTTATATTTTTAGGCGCATATAAAAAAACTTTGTATTAAATTACTAATATAAAAAATATGTCAAGAGGAGCACATAAAATACAAAAAATCTGTTGAAATCTCTATAGTTTAAAGAATTTTTTTATTCTTAACTTCTTAAAATTAAAAATGATATATTTTTAAAATATATTTTTTTATCTTGTTATTATAACTTTACCTCAAATGCAAGAGAAAACTCCCTCTAAATAAATAATTTTATACTTTTTAAAGTAAATAGATAAACTACATATAATATTAAAAATATATAGAATGAAAAGAAAAAACAACAACATGACAGAAAAAGGATTAGATATCATTTTCATAAATTGTTTATAAGCAATTTTTTTAAGGGTATATAAAAAAAACTTTTATATTAATTTATTAATATAATAAAATATAAATATAAATATAACAGGATTACCACATAAAATATGAAAAATCTATTGAAATCTCTATGGTTTAGAGTAATTTTTTTATTCTTAGCTTCTTGAAAACTTAAAAATATATATATATATTTTTAAAACATTTTTTATTTAACTATTATAACTTTACCTCAAATTCAAAAGAAAACTCCTTCTAAATATATAATTATATATTTTTGAAGTAAGTGAATAAACCACATAAACATTAAAAAAAAAAAAAGTATAAAACGAGAGAGGAAAAAAACAACAATAAGACAGAAAAAGGATTAGTCATCCACTTCGATGTGGAACTGCCACAAGAACAATTGACCATTGGAGGCTAAAGAAAACAAATCAAATAAACAGTTAAATCACAAATAAACAAATATCGTTTTTATAACTGTTTGTAAGTTATATTTTTTAGAAGCATATAAACAAAAAACCTTTAATTAAGATTATTAATATAAATAATAATAATAATAATAATAACAATAATAATAATATGTTACGAGGAGCACACAAAATATAAATAATCTATTGAAATCTCTATAGTTTAGAGTAAATTTTTTTATTCCTAGCTTATTGAAAAGTAAAAATTTAAATATATTTTAAAATACATTTTTATTTAATTATTATAACTTAACCTCAAATTCAAGACAAGAGAAAACTCCCTCTAAATATATAATTTAAAATTTTTGAAGTAAGTGGATAAATCATATATATGATATTTAAAAAATAGTACATAACGTGAAGAATAAACAATAACAAAATTCAACAAAATAACAATAAACACAATAAAAGGATTGGGTGCCCATTCCGAGGTAGATGGGGAACAAGCTACAATAATAATTGATGACTAACCCTAACTAAAATAAAACAAATAAACAAGTAAATGGATAAACCCCATATAATATTAAATAAAAAAGGGAAAATTACTATTCACCCCTCGCGAATTGCAAAACTTCCCAGACAGCCCCTGCAAGTTTGTAATACCCCAGAAAGCCCTTCCGTTAGTGTTTGAATTCCTTTTTCCCCCCTGTCGTTCATTTGTACAAGGTTTATGCTGTGAAATACCGTGCGTGCCCTTGCAAATGGTGGGAAAAAAACCGCCCAGTCACATCATGTTAAACATTTTTTATTTGGCTTTTGTCAATCTTTTTTATCCCTGCTTGCGTTGATTTTTCTGAAATAAAGTTTGGAAGATTCATCGTTTGCATTCGTTTGAACTCCGCCGGTTGGCCGATAAGCTGAGATAAGGTGAGAATGTCTTCCTTTCCATCACTTTGATCATCCTTTAAGTGAGAGTACCAATTTATATTTATTTATATGCAGGTTTCAGGTTTTTAATGGAGAGTTTTTGTGCAATTGCAAGATACAACGGTGAGGGACGAGTGCTAGTGTTCACGGCACAGACTTCTTGGGATTCAATCTTAGCGGAGATATGTGACCGATGGGGTCTTGATGTTTCCCATGTTAGGGTGAAGTTTATCACACCCGATGGACATAAAACGATTTGTCCAATAGAAAATGAGGTTGACTTCCAGCGCATGTGTCATGTATACTCACTCTTCAAATGCGCTGCAGTCGATCTCGTTGTTGAGACAGATGATGTGCCATTGTCGCATCATAGTCAAAACGAATTCTTGTCATTGTAAAGTTCTTATCCTTTATCTTTACTTTTGAAGTCATATGTGTTCGCCTAATTATTATAGTTACCGTTTAAATATTGTATTTTTTATTTAACTACACCATTTTCCGTTTAACAAATAGTTTCTGTGTTTAACTTATTATTTTATTGTTTAAATATACATGTTTCAAGGTAACTTATTTTGTTTCCGATTAAGTTACTGATGTTTTCCGCTTAACTGAAGTGTTGGCAGGAATTCTGATTCTGCCAGCGCACCTGTTCCATCTCATGGCGACCCGGACGGTGGAGCATGTCTTCCGTCCTCCTCGGATCATCCCGAAGTGCTGTCGTTGGATATCGGACAACGTTTCGTAGACGTTGACCATTTAAGAGACGCGCTTCGGAATTTTGCAATCAAGAGGAATTTCGACTTCAAATTCATAAAGAATGAGAAACACAGGGTGACTATAGAATGCGCTGCCGTTGGTTGTGGCTGGCGCCTTCATGCATCGAAGGAATACAATAAAAATACGTTCAGAATAAAGACAATGCACCCGTCACACAATTGCGGTGGTGGAATTGGCTCGGTGTCACATCCGAAAGCGTCGAACAAATGGGTAAGCGCACGAGTGATTGACAAGCTTAAAAGCCAGCCATTGTACAGGCCTATCGACATTCAGAAGGACATGTTACGGGAACACGGTGTCCACATTCCATACAAGCAAGCTTGGTTGGGTAAAGAGCGTGCCCGGGTGATTCTCGACGGCAGCGACGTCGCCAGCTATGATCTGCTGCTTTGGTACGTGGATAAGGTGGCCGAGACAAATCCCGGCAGCATTGCGATTGTAGAAAGAGACGGTGACCGTTTTAAACGCGCATTCTTCTCGTTCCGTGCTTGTATCATGGGATTCAAGCGGGGTTGTAGGCCGCTGCTGTTTGTCGACGGTACCCATCTTCTTGGAAAATATCGTGGTACGTTGCTGGGCGCCACAGGCAAAGATGGTAACAATGGGTTTTTCCACTTGGCCTTCGGTATCGTCGACAACGAGACAGATGCGAATTGGACGTGGTTTATTTCCAAGTTAGGTGATGCGTTATACGATGACGGCGATTATGAAGAGATTATTACATTTGTGTCGGACAGCTCTAAGGGGCTTGTGAACGCCATTGCAAGGGTCTTCCCCTCGTCCCCACATGCCTATTGCCTTCGACACTTGGAGGCGAATTTTATGAAAGCAAATGGCGGACTTGGGAAGGCATTGAAGGACGAGTGCTGGTCCATATGTTTTCGTATTGCGTGGGCGTCAACGGCTAAAGAATTTGATGATACGGTGAATGAATTGCGGGCCATATCACCAGAAGCGCACCGCTGGTTGCTTGAAAAGTCAGATTTGTCACATTGGTGTAATTATTTGTTTAAAGGTCAACGTTGGGGCAACATGTATTCAAATGTCGCAGAGTCCTTCAATGCGTGGATAAAAGAAGCTCGCCATCTACCAGTGACGAGAATGGTCGACTCCATACGGTATTTGAATGTTTGATTTTCATTCGGTTTAAACTTCTTCGTCACTGTTTAACTTCGTGTGCTTTACGTTTGCCTATAATGGTTTCTGTTTAACTATGATGGTTCGTGTTTAATTATAATTTTCTCTGTTTAAATAATTACGTTTATGTTTAACTATTCTTGGTTTACCTTAACAATCAATTATAATTTGTTATGATACAGGTTCAAATTAATGCGGATGATATGCACCCGTCGTGAGCAAGCGAACAAATGGGACACCTACTTATGCCCCGATATACATAAGAAGGTAGACGAAGTGGTTGCGGAAAGCCGAAATCTTTATGTTGGTCGTTGTGTCGATGATCGCTATGAAGTCCTTGACCATTGCAGCAACTCCGTCGATCTATCGGGTAGAACATGCTCATGTCGCAGGTGGCAAATTTATGGTATCCCGTGCACACACGCTTGCGCTGCAATAATGCAGACAGACACCAACGTTCATCAATTTATTAGCGACTACTTCACCGTCGAGACATATAAACTGGCGTATAGGGAAGCTATTTTCCCAATACCAGACGACGACAAGCCTACAGACGACAATCGAGAACTCCATCTGCGTCCGCCGGTTACGAGAAGGCAACCTGGGCGACCCAGACGGAAGAGGATCGAGTCGCAAGCTTCCGCGGTCCGCGAGTTACGGTGCAGCCGCTGCCACGCGTCCGGCCATAATCGTAGATCTTGTACTGAACCTGTCGCCGAGTAGGCATTGTAAATAAACACCTGTCTTAACTCATAATAAGCATATTTATGTCTATATGTTTGATATTTACACAGTAAGTTTAAACAGAAAAATATTATTTTAATGAGTACCAATGTTCGTTAAATGGAGACATTACTATTTAAATGGTTTAAGTTATATTTAAATGGAGAACGGTTTGTTTGAAGGATAACATAGAAATGTAGTACATATCACACCAAAGCGTAGTTGTCCGGTCAAAATTGATCGACCCTTGGAATTCTCATTCGAAGACATTTAATGTATCTCCTGAATCGAAGCAGCCAAGTTGAACGACCCTTCAATTTCCCGTCTACTGTATAAATTGCCTTGGAGTGGAGTGATTAGATTATAAAGTTACAAAAACAATTGATGCGACATCTGCTCGACCAGGGGATCGCCGGGACACATATCGGCAATGTAATCGGTCCATCCTTCGAGATCAGAGAATCCGGAGGCGATGACAATTGATGTGACATCTGCTCGACCAGGGGATCGGCGGGATGCATCTTGGCAATGTAATCGGGGATTTCTTCGATATCAGAGGCTTCCCCGGTGGTTGTTCAACTTGCAATTTGAACAACTGCCTGCGAAGCCTCTGATGTGCAAGATTCCTACGATTACGTCGCCGAGTTGCATCTTGCTCATGTCCTGGTGGATCAGATATCTTATCAATTGTTTTAAAACGTGTCCTTGTTTAATATTTATTCTCGTATTTACAATTTATGTAATGAGTTATTCTCGTATTTGCAATAAACATATTTCATTTCATAGTAAAACAGAAACGGTTACTTTTAACCATTTAAGTATTAATGTTAAAGGACTACAATGCCGATAGTACAATGGCCAGGCTGATAGTTAAACAGAAACTTTTAAATTTAAATATATACACTTACAGTTATACATAAATAACATTTGTTAAAGATTAACATAGTTAGTTAAACATAATATCTCAAAACAATAACTCAAGTCGGTTTCCCCCCCCCCCCAGTCGAAGACTCGCCTCTTTCTATGGTTCTGGTCCTTCGACCTTCAATGAGTATGCGTGCAACATACTGTAATCGGAAATATGGTAGATCCTTTCGAGGAAGGCGTAGCTTGTCACCTTCGAGTATTTGCTCGATAAATCTCATCACATAAACGGCGCAGTCGGCACTTCCTCGTCTCCGTCGTGCGGTGGCATCGTCGTGAATTAGAGGGTACAGTATAGTCGCCGGCTCGCCGGACTCCATGTCCACACAATAGTCAAAAAGTCTCCTCTGTTGAGATATACAAACTGATGTTAATAAACTACTGATGTTAAAAAGTCTCCTCTGAATGACCGAGGCACTTACCATTTCAAACGCGTCTCTCTCGTACTCGTCACCTTGGCATGACGAATAATGCCTGTATTCTTGTTTGTCATTGTCAAGCACCACCACATGGAAGCGGCCAATCATGATGATTGGGAAGATAACAATGTCAACTTCATGCCGGTTTCGCGCCGCGTCTCCGATCATAGCGAGCGTCGACTCGCACGCGTCAGGCTGCTTGGACATAAACAATGCCAGTGGACGTGTGATGGACGCGCGTTTCTTATAAGGGTATGGTACCCTCTTCAGTGACTTTTGAATTATGCATACGAACGCGTCCATGACATCGTCGGGAACCGTTTCTTGTCCTTCAAGCATGGAGAATAGTTGTCTCCGTGTAGTGCTGACAAAGCCATTAGTCCAAACGATAGTGCTGCGGTTAAACGGTAACAGACACAGTAAGAGAAAGAAAACTATAATTAACGAGTAAAAGAAATAGTTAAACGACAACAGACATAGTTAAACGTTAAAAGATATGGTTAAACGGTAACAATTATAGTTAAATGGTAAAGGCTAATGTTGATGTAAAAACTTCCTACATACTCGTCAATATAGCCGTTGACGAAGATCGTTATTAACTCTTGCTCGAATATGTCGAGCCGCGTGTGGCCGGGGTATTTTTTCCGGTGCGGAATGAAATCGTGCCGTACCTGTTCGGGTGGTTCATTGTTGCTATTGTCCGCATGCGATGCGGCGACCACGACATCGGTCCCCGGATTTGTGTCTGTCTGCGACGCTGCTACTGTTGCGTCGTCAGCCTCTCGAGCGATCAGCTTTATTCTTTTGGTTTTTCTCGCGGGTCTCTTCAAATTTGACCGTCTTCGAATGGCGACCGCAATGACCTCATCGTCGTCAAATTCCGAGCTCGTCTCAGTGAAGGCCCCCGCATTCGCCTGGTCTACCTCCGGTGCATCCGAACCGGGAACTTCATTTGCTTGTATGGACGGCTCATTCGAATGTGACCGTCCTTCCATTACATCAACCCGAGCAACAAGCCCTCGGAATTCGGATGTTAATAACTGGCACGCCTGCAGCAGACGTTCGTTGACATCGTCCCTTTCAGCCGGCGGGGTGGCTGCCGTCGTCGGGGGGGCAGCCGACGTCAAGGGGGGTGTTCCCGTACGGCGCGTTGAACTCGTAGTACGTGAATGACGGCTTACGCGCTCGGGAGAGATTGTAGTTTCATCGTGCATTGTCCGTCGGGCGGCCCCAACAGTTATATCTTCATTCGCATTAGCGGCAACCAGCTCACGAAACTAACATATGCAAGGTAAGGTTAGAGAACATGTTTTCTTAAACAAAGACGTCAATATGTAAACGGTAAACGAAATATTTAAATAGTAATGCTTCTAGTTAAACAGAGACTACATATAGTAAATGGTAATATCCATAATTATACGGAGAATTCGGTATGATTACCTCCTTTCCTTCCAGAGATGGCAAAATGGTTTGTATCGACCTTGCTTCTCGTAGCAAAGCATCCTTGGTGTCTTGCTCAAATTCACTTTGTTTCCGCAACCGGTTAGCTCGTAAAACCATATGTTCAATGCGATCGAGCAACCCTTCACGAACCCCGCCTGAATCTTCTCCCCGGCGCATCTTGCTCGCACTCTTGCGGCAGCTTGTGGGACGTCATCCATAAGCCACTTGTGTGTCGCCTGCGCCCATGCGTATCGGCCCATGCCACGTAGATCGTCGACATAATCAACGACCCAATTTGGAACAGAGCATGACGTATTTGGGAAGAGGACCGTACCCATGAGGTAAACCATCAGGAGTTTGACAAAATTTTCTTCTTGTCCACTTTGTCGAACAACTTGCTCAAGAGTTCTCTTTATAGAGTCTCTGTGTCTCTCGTACGTTCTCGAGAAATACCTCTCTTGGAAAGATGAGCGTGATTTCTTCTTCTGAAAGACGACTTCCTCTCCACTGCAACACACACCAAGAACGAGGGCGACATCTTCAGGCCTGAAACTTAGCATGCTTGTCCCGATCCTGAATTTGCTTGTGCGGTCATCGTATCTTTGCAATAGGAAATCAAGAAGGGCCCTGTCTTGGAATACCGCTCCCACCTTAGTCAATGCTTCGAACGGTGTCATTCGTATAAGTTCCCAGTGCTGTCCATTCATGTAGACCTTCAATTCGGCTATCGTCTCCGCTACCGCTGCCAAGGAGCATCGCCCATTAACTAGGGTTGTCGCCATAAGTCCTCCGTGGAGACGATGTTCGAAAGGTTAATTCCGGTCGTACAGTGGCGAAAAGAGAATATATTCAAAATCCCCAACCTCCGCCTAACACGGACAAGTTATTGCAGTGCCCGTTACGAACCGCCCACGACTTCCCATGTATAGTTAAAAAAAAAAACGTTTCGTTCTCTCAATCAGTGTTGTCACACAGAAGCCTGATTACGTACACGAAGGATTTTATATTTAAACATAGAATCTGATAGTTATAATATAAAGGTTTTCGTTAAATGTTAACTATCTTAGTTTAAACAGAGAGTTTTTATCGTATGTATAGTTAAAGGTTTTCGTTAAATGTTAACTATCTTAGTTATTGCAAAAGAATGTATGTTACAAACTTTACAGTAAAATTGAGAAAGAACTTTATACAGGATTGACTCTCGAGGACGTCTCCCCTTTATCCCCGACGCCGGCTGCCCTCCCATCCAAAAGTATGCGTGCGGCGTATTTCAGACGTAAGTACGGCACGTCCGTTTGCGGTACCCGCAGCTTTTCGTCAGCAAGAAGTTGCTCAATGAACCGCATCACATACACCGAGCAGTCAAGACTTCCTCGTTTTTGTCTTGGAGTGCTCCTGTCGTGAATGAGGGCGTACGAGGACGTCGCCGCCTCGCCAAGCTCCATCTCGATGCAATTATCGAATAGTTTCCGCTGTAAACAAATAAATTTTGAAGTCGAGATGGAAAATTAGGAAGTAAGTTATTTCCGTTATAGTTAACACGGGAGCTTACCATTTCGGCGGCGTCTTCGTCGTATTCCTCGCTCTGGCAGGAAGAGTAATGCCTGTACTCTTGCGCTATGTTGTCGAGAACGACGATATGGAAATGGTCATGCAAAATTATAGGCATTATTACGATGTCGACTTCGTGGACGTTCCGCGCAGCATCGTCTATCATGTGGAGAGCGTCTTCCGCCGTGTCCTCCCTTTGGGAGAGGAATAGTGCAAGTGGACGGGTAATGGAAGCGCGCTTCTTATAAGGATACGGTTGAAGCTTCAGCGACTTCTGGATGATGCAGACGAAGGCATCGACGACATCGTCTGTCACATTCTCCTTACCCTCGACCAACGTGAACACGGCCTCGCGTGTCGTCTGAACTGCGTCAGTCCTCCATACGGTAGTCCTGATGTTAAACAATAACGTTCATAGTTAAGTGGATAATGATATAGTTAATTGATAACTTAAATAGTTACATACAATTTACAAACAATTAAATATTAAAGGAGATAGTTAAACCGCAAGTGTATTTATTTAACTGTTAACATAAATATACTTACGAGTCCATGACACAGTTGAGGAAGATTCTTATTATCTTCTCTTCGAATTGGTCGAGACGCGACATTCCGGCATATTTTTTCTTCTTCGGAACGAATTTTTTCTGCGCCTCGTCGACGTCTCGTTGCCCTTCCTTGGCAGCCTCTTTATTCGACTCCGGTACTGCCACAGAGTCTTTAACATGTGACGGTGCCGGTACGGCCACAGCGTCGTCGACGTCTCGTTGCCCTTCCTTGGCAGCCTCTTTATTCGACTCCGGTACTGCCACAGAGTCTTTAACATGTGACGGTGCCGGTAAGGCCACAGCGTCGGCGACAGCGTCTTTTTTCGGTTCAGCTGCTAACGTGGGCTGACTCGACACCGGCAATGCCACGGAGTCTTTATTCACTTCTGGTGCCACTGGCGCCAGGATTGTGTCTGCCTTCGTCGCGCAGCAATCGTACGCCGGCGCCGGTGCCTCCAACACAGGGAGGTCACTGACAAGGGATTCAATTAACGTGTCGACGGCGGCAGTCGCATCATCGGGCAGAGACACATCCATTGCAGCCGGCGGCACCGCTGCCTGTCCTTTTTCCAATGGCGAGCTCGGACCTGAAGTTGGCTGAGCCTCCGCCATTGTTGGTTCGACAGCATTTGGTACTTCTGTTGCCTCGACGTCGGCCGGCGGAGGGAGACACATCGTTGCAGTCCTCCACATAAGCCTCTTCCTGCGCGGGACTCTCGCGAATGCCCTCGCGAGAACGTCGTCTCTGGCAATCGCCGGGGCTGCGTCCGTTGCATTCGGGCTGCCGGAGATCGTATCATAGTCATCCGGCCTCGTCGTGGCCTGCGAACGCGCCTCCAGAGCATCAACGCGAGCAACAAGACGTGGGATCTCTTGCAACATTAACTCGCACGTCTGCAATAGACGTCTGGTCAGCTCGTCGCCTGTTGGTGTCGGGGAGGGGGGTGGAAGGGGGCTTGCCCGTCGGCGAGCAGTCCGTGCGCGGTGCGGGCTCCGAGAAGGTGATCGGCGTCGGACGCGCTTTGACGATGCTGCCCGATCATCTCTCTTTCTCGCAGGCGGAGCGGGAGTCTTGCTCGCCAGCGGAACGGGAGCGGAAGCGGGAGGAATAACACCTCCGTGGCCGGTGGCAGCTCCGCGGATGGCCCCAACAAATATTTGTTCGTCCTGGTTGGCGGCGACCAGTTCGGGTAACTAACAATTGTAAAAATCCAATACGTTTAAACAATAAACATACGAGTTAAATGTTAAGAAAATAATTTAAATTGTAAACATAGTTGTTAAATACGAATTATTATATTTAAACACTAACACAGATTGTCAAACACAAAAACGGTAAACTTAAATGAAGATTCATTAAATAGATTCATTACCTCTTTTCCTTCAAGTGATGAAAATAAAGTCCCCGTCGACACTTGCTTCCGGTAGCTGTTTTCACCGTAGCACAGGATCCTTGGGGTCTTTCCGAAATGCAACTTCTTGCCGGTGCCGGTGAGCTCATAGAACCAGGTGGTCAACGCAACCGAGCAACCTTTGACGTACCCCGTGTTGGTCTTGTTCCCGGCGCATCTCGCTTGCACTCGAGCGGCCGCTTGTGGAACGTCCTCCATTATCCACTTGTGGGTCGCTTGAGCCCATGCAAATCGTCCCATGGCTGGTAGGTCGTCGACGTAGTCAACGATCCAAACAGGAACAGAGCAGGAAGTGTTAGGGAAGAGGATAGTACCCATGAGGTACACCATGAGGAGCTTTACAAAATTCTCCTCTTCCCCCCTCTCGCGAACTATCCGCTCAAGTGTGTTCTTGATGGAGTCTTTATTTCTCTCGTAAGATCTTGAAAAATACCTCAGCTCGAACGGCGAGTGTGTCTTCTTCTTCTGGAATACGACTGCGTTCCCATCACAGCGTAGACCAAGGATGAGACCCACATCTTGAGGTCTGAAACTCACGAGGCTGGCCCCGATCCTGAATTTGCTGCTGCGGCCATCGAACCTCTACAGCAGAGAATCAAGGAGGGCTCTCTCTTGGAGGACGGCTTCAATCTCGGTCAAAGCCGCGAACGGTGTCCTTCTGATGATCTCCCAGTGTCGTCCAGTCATGTGAACTTTCAATTCATTCAAAGTCTGGACCACCGGTGTCAAGTAGCATCGGCCGTTAACTAGGTTGACCGCCATGACCAATACACTACAAGAAGAACAATACATTTGTTTAGAGTGATTTATTAAACAATAACTCTATTAATTAAACAGAAACTTCCTTTGTTAAACGGAGAGTACGATTGTTAAACGGAAACGACATGTATTCAACATAAAATCCAACCATTACACTGATACTTTTAAACACAACTCATACCCACATCAAATTAACGGGGAAACACACATTATAATCATTTGAAAACAGAATGAGTTTGCATAACCATCGAAAAATCTCCTGCACCACAACACTCTCGCTCTCGATACTGTGCACAGACAAAGAAAACCCTAGACGGAAAATCTCACTGCAAACTACAATATCATCCAATAATGAAACCATGAAAATGTATGGCCAAAAAAACAACAGAGACGATACTTTACAAACGAAATGGCGAAAAACAAAAGAAAAACCGCACAGCTTCATCGCCTCATTACCTTAGTTGGAAAATCGACGAAATGACGAAGACTAGAGCGGGAGTTCTCCTTCGAAACACTGCCGAACAGGCGATGATAGCAAGATGCCCAACCGATGAAGCGGCGATGATAGGAAATAACCGGCGCCAGTAATGGTGTTCTCCAGTGATTAAACAAATAAAAATAAACCGCTTCCTCTTTAAGCGGAAACATCATTGCACACAAGGGCATTATAGTCAATCCACGCTTCAAATGACACAGCATCCCACGTAAGGGCAATTTCGTCATATATATTCAAACTTAACACCGTCAATCACCGTTACAGCATTGGGGGGTTTAAATTTCTATAAAATCAAAAGGAGGGTGTTTTTAGGGATATGAAAATGTGTGGGGTTTTTTTGTGCATATTGCAAACTTTTGGGGTTTCTTTGGTAATTACCTGAATAAAAAATACATATCTACAGAGAATAAACAACAACAAAACCCAACAAAATAACAATAAAACAAAAAAACAAGATTAGTCATTCAGGGACACAACAACATTTAACAACAAATGAAATAATCAAACAGCTAAATTGCTAAAAATTTGTCATTTTTATAATTTTTTATAAGTATGATTTTATTTAATTAAGGCATATAAGCAAAAAAAACCTTTATATTTAAATTTTTAATAAAATAAAAATATGTCACGAGGAGCAAATAAAAATATAAAAAATATATTGAAATCTCTATAGTTTAGAGTATTTTTTTTTTATTCCTAGGTTCTTGAAAATTTTAAAATTGTATATTTTAAATAAAGAATCCACCAAAAAATGCCATTTTTATAATTGTTTATAAATATTTTTTTTCCCTGCAGGGGCATATAAAGAAAAAACTTTGTACTAAATTATTAATATAATAAAATTAAATTAAAAATATGTCAAGAGGAGCACATAAAATATAAAAAATTCTAATGAAATCTCTATAGTTTAGAGTAATTTTTTTTATTCTCAGCTTCTTGAAAATTTAAAATGTATATTTAAAATATTATTTATTTAATTATTATAAATTTACTATCGATGATTTGATTCAAGGGAAAAATTCTCTTTAAATATATAATTTTATATTATTTGAAGTAAGTGAATAAACCACATATAATACTAAAAAAAATACAAAACAATAGAAAAAAATAATAATAAAATCCAACAAAATAACAATAAGATAGAAAAAAGATTTAGTCATCCACCAAAAGTAAATATGGAACAGGTCATAGGCACAACAATAATTGGCGACAAAAGGCTAATTTAAATAAAATAAATAAACAAGTAAACGATAAACAAAGAACATTTTTACAACAGTTTAAATGCAATTTTTTTTACGGCATATATATAAAAAATATTTATATTAAATTATTAATATAAATAAATAAAAATAAAATTATGTCTCAAGGAGCACATAAAATATAAAAAATCTATTGAAGTCTCCATAGAGTAATTTTTTTTTTATATTCATAACCTCTTGAAAATTAAAAAAAATCATATCTTTTAAATTATATTCTTTATTTAATTATTATAACTTTACCCCAAATTCAAGAGAAAACTCATAAACTCATAATTTTACACTTCTAAAGGGTTGTATTTGCAAAAGCCTTGTATCCCAGCCAAAGCCCTAACCCTACCCCAAACCCTCCGCCATTGTGGAAAACCAGTGATCTGGGAACAAGACGGGGCTTCTCATGGACCTCGATCTGGGGTTTGTTCCTTGTCTTCTTGATGTTCCTCTGATTTGGAGGCATCTTCTAACTCTCCTGCGGCGACCCTAACAATCTTCAGCTTTGGTAATGATCCAATCAGCGATGGATGCAATGTGGTTTCCCTTTCAATGCTTTTACTAGTTATTTTCTAAATTGAAATGGGAAATGTCTAGATTTTGAACTTGTTTGAGTTCTTTTATTATTCTCTAATGCAACATCCGTTACTTTGTTTATTGAATTTGAATGGCTTGTGAATTTAAAATAAATCTTCTTTCCTACTGTTCAAATTGCATCATAGTAGTGGTTTCAATGATGTTTACATTATTTTGTGATGGAAAGATTGCATTTTGATAAGATATATTTTGAATTTCATTGGTACTTGCATGCCTTCTTCTGCATTATATTATTGCCAGTGTTCAAGAACAGTTTAGGAACTATTTTGATGCGGCAGTCTGAAAAAAAGATTGCTTGTCTTTTTTAGCCAGTTTTTCAACTCAACTGGCGTTCACTGATTCTATAAGCATAACTTTTATTGTGTAAACATCCTACAGTTTATAAGTAAGTGGTTTACTGAAGGTAGATTCATGATCTTGTTGGATCTTGGGGTTATTCTTTTTCAGTCTCTATCATATTGAAGTTTTAAGCTGAAATAGTGAAAGCATTTTATTTATGACTGAACTGCCTCTGTTGCCTGCATTATATCAAGTGGTGCAGTTTTCGTAAAAATTATAGATTTGTGGGAGAGTTCCCTCTCATGTGGTTTGTATTTCCTTCATTTTTGATACTTTAGTTCATTATTGATGAGAACTTTGAAGCAATACTGCAACTCATAGTCTTATTGTTGGTTTGTTGAGCTTCATGTGGACACTGCATTTTGCAGCTACCGATTCAAGAACTATTTGTTTCTTAGCAAATAAATTGGCCTTTGTAATCTAAGACTGATTTACTTTTCACGTGTGTATTTTGAAATGTGATTTATCTGAGCACAGCTCAGCAGAGCTGTGCAAACTATAGGTTCATTTAAAAAAAAAACCGTAGTGGTCATTCTTCCCATGTTAATTGTTGCATGCTGTATCTAATTTTGTGTTTATCAAATGCATTAGACGCTGCCTGCACCTTGGTTTCCATAGTGGTCTTTTGTTGTTTTCTTTTATCTTTTGCTTTTATTGTTTCAGGAGAGGTTGATCGAATCAAAACCTGTAAGCCAGTTTCACCTGGAATCTAGAGAATAGCAACCACCAAGCTTTGGTTGCACAAGAGCTGAAGTCAAGGTGTCTCATCTGCCAATAAGACCAAAAGATGGCGATCACATGAGCTGAATATCAATTCACCAGACTGGGGTGTGTTGTATTAAATATAAATGTTGAGGTAAACTGATCAATTTAAATTTATCAGGTTTGACAAGTTTCCATCTTCTCTACTGAACTTTCAATTCTGGAAGTGGCATAATAATTTTTCATCACTGATCCTGCATGTGACTACCATGGCATTGTTCTAGGGATTGGTTTAATCTTGAGGTAAACTGATCAGCTTATATTTGTGCAGTGCTAATCACCACAATCAACTAGTCATTTTCAATTAATTTGGCAACGGCCATCCACCTGCTTTAAATTTTAATATTCATACCAAAGATTACCTTTGCGGAACCTTTTTTTTTTTCCAAGATTTGTGCTTCAAATAATCTTTTGTAAAGCCAGATGATCCCTGTGATGACAAATTTAGTAAGCTGAACTTGCTTGAGACAATGAATGATCGGTGCTCTCTCGGTGAGTTTTCATTGCTGAGGTTGAGGAGCCGGATTTCGTTTTATGTTGAGATTAGGCATTCTGAGGGATCTTTTGTTTATAACATATTTTGATTTTTCATTTTAATTCATATTGTTTTGGCTTTTGAAATTGTTGCTGACTTGTTCTGGTGTAAAGTATAATATTCGTATCTTTCTTACTTTGCTTGTGTTGACTGAAAGTTCCGAATAATATTTATTATAAGCTATGTAGTTGTCTATGAAATTTTTAAAGCATAAAGAACATGGGGATGCCCCTTTTTCCACTCTAAGCCTTACCTCCATTTGCCTTTTGATCTAAACCCAAATCAAATAAGCTATTAGGCACATCCAACGACATGATATTAGAGTTTTAAGAGTTGTGAAGATTCAATGCTGATGCATCCATGACATCATTCATACTGTTGTTTTGGATACACTTTTCTTCTTCACAAAGTGAAATCTGTATGAACATTGAATACCCTCATGTTCTCAAAGTCAAGTTACCCAGACAATACCTTTTTTTTTGCAGTTTGGTCAATGGATGTTTATTTTTCTTAGATCAGTATAAAGTTCTTCAATCCATTTTAAATATCTGAAGAAATGCCAGCTTCAATATATGATTCCAACTCTGACCTTCAATTTAGAGTCTTTGGTCCTGCTATCCTTTTGCTAAGTAAGCGTTGGTACTGGCCTTTCGTGGTCCTAATGTATGTGGTAGCTGATTTGCCATCAGAATATTGAAAATATGTGCTCAGCACTCTTTAATTAGTGGTTGAGTATAACTAATTTTGACAAGGTCCACAATTTCAATGCCAGGAAACCTATACACTAAAAGTTCTCTCTCTGTCATTGCAAAATTATAGCATTTCTTTTAATTTTCATTATCTTCCTTGGTAACTTCCTTTGAAATGGCCATTCGTTTTTTTGCTCGAAATCTATTGAACAGAAGAACATGATATCAATAATAACTGGTTCAGTGGCTTTAGGATTTCACATATAATTTAGTTACCATGAGACAACATTGTTTGATTGGATTGCAGTTCCCAGAAGCTGTCACATTGAGGTGCAGGAGGACAATTTTGCGGACAATTTCTTATTTTCATCAACACAAGACCTCAATCACAAGCAAAAACAGCGGGGAAAGAAAAAGGAAACAAACATGCTGGTAAGAACACTTGATACCCTACACAACCATTATAATCAAATTACCACAAAACAGGAACCTTTCTGTTAGGTTTTAATGAAAGTTTGTGTTTGTGTTTGGTGGAAATCATGAAGTGTATGAATGGAAGGATCACTTTCAGAAATATGGTGGAAAAGGATGGAAGTGGACCAAAATTGCATTTCTAGGCAGTTCGGAAGTGGACTTCCCCCCTTCAAATGTTCGTTTCTGAGGAAGCCTGTAAGTCGGTGGTGTCGTACTCGTACTTGTCTCATCTATTATTAACTTGATTTTGGTTTAGAATCTTTAAAGCCTGGTAAAGTAGCAAAATTTCTTTTGGAACTAAATTTTGACTTTATTAATGTATTATTATTGCTTACAAAACAAACTAGAGTTGGCAATTGAATAATAACTATAATTTTTTCCCTTGGTATGTAATATGTATAGCATCATGTGTAAAGTCTACAGATAATGAACAAATAGGCTTTTTAAAGTTTGATTATTCAAAAAACAAAAAAAAAACAAAAAAGTTTTTGAGTTTGTGTATTCATATAAATTTCTTTTATTCTGACATTGTATTTTCTTATCCTTTTGTCATAAAAGTAATTGATGTTGATGGAAATATCTCTTAATTTTTTAAAGTGAAAACACATAATATTAAATAAAAAAATCAAATATTAAATAAAATGGTCAAATATTAAACGAAATGTTATTATATATTTAAGTGAAAATTTATGTAATTACACGAAAACACATAATATTAAACAAAAATCATATATTTTAAATGGGAAATAAATATATTGTAAAATAAAATAAACTGATGGAGTGAGCTGCATGCATGGAAAAAAAGATAGGACTATCTAGTAAATTCAAATGTCAGTTTATCTTTTGAACTTTCAAAGACTTACCTAAAATATATTATTTAGCCAAAGGTAATGCAAAAAATTAAAAAAATAAAAATAAAAGAAAGTAATCTTATCGCCAGTCGATAAGGTCCAATGTATTTCCTTTTTTCATAATTTTTTGACGCGCTTTGTCATGCACACGAACGAGGACAGAACCGTAACCAGTATCGACAGAGTCACAGAGCTTCCAAAAGTTATTGGAAAATCGTCTCCCAAGTTTGTAATTTTCTTTTGAACATGTACGTACGTACGCCTACGAACAAAGAAACGATCAGTTAATTTAAATTTATTGAATTTGTTCGATTCAACGGCCATTGTCGGCTTGCCCGTGAATGGTTTCTCTGGGTTTTATTTTATTTATTTATTTATTTATTACCAAGTTTATTATGTCAATGTATTATTGCATGTATAATCTTGCAAGAATAATTTTACGTTCACCCATGTAAAGCTTTTAATTATGTTTTCACCCCCTTTACTACCTAATTGAATCTATTTTTTACTTTTTAGTTGATTTTTTTGGGAAAAAAAAAAAAAAAAATATATATATATATATATATATATATATATATATATGCAGGGGCGGAGGCAGAGGGGGGGCAAGGGGGGCGGCCGCCCCCCCCCCTGCCGCCGGCGACCCCCCTCCCCATTCTCTCTCTTTGTTTCTCTCTCTCCTCCGGCCGCCCCCCCTTGCCTCCCCGCCCGCCCTTTCTCTCTCCCTTTTTCCTCTCTCTCTCTCTCTCTCTCTCTCTCTCTCTCTATATATATATATATATATATAATTAGTTTTTTTATTCTCTCTCAGTTTTTTATTTTTATTTTTTTTAAATTAATTTTTTTTACAAATTAATAGATATAGTTTAAACAACTAAAGGGCTCATATCCTAATTATACTTGTTAAAATCTATAATTCAAATCTCATTAAAAACAATAACGGTAACGAGTCGGTTCATAGCCCAAACTTTTTATCCTCGGCTGAAAATGAATGGATTGGATAATTAAATTTCAGCCTGTGCACACCCCTAATCTATACATCATTTATCCCTTTTTTTGTGTTAAAAAAAATCTAAAACATAATAATTTTTTAAAAAATATTATCAAAAATTTATTATTTGATTTATTAATATTTTATAAATTATTTTATGTAGTATTTAAAAAATATCTTTGTTTTAGCTTTTGATTTTTTACAAATTAATTATATAATATATAAAATTATATTTTTAGTAGATTTTTTTAAAAATTTATTGTTTGACATCTTATTTTTATAAAATAAACTATAAATTAACATATAATTTTTTTTTAAAAAAAATAATAATAAAATTTAATTAATTAATTAATTAAAAAAAATTTCAATTCGCCCCCCTAACCCATAATTTCTGGCTCCGCCACTGTATATATGTTCAATAGGTAGAATACATTATTTACTCTTTTTAATATAGTCAATTTATCTTTTTGATCTTTTTAATATGATTTGTCCTTAGAAGGTCTGTGTATTTTAATTTTTAAAAAATATAAGTTCATTTTTTAATATAATTTATTTCTAAAAAGTTCCTGTAAGGACTTACATTTTTCAAAAATTAAAATACAGAGACTTATTAAGAACAAATTATATTAGAGGAACCAAAAAGACAGATTGAGAATATGAGGCTAAATAAATATTTTGCAAATTCTCAAAAAAAAAAAAGGTTAATTATGTACCTCACAAGCTGGTGAAAGAACTATTCAAGCGAAATTATTTCAAATCTCATTGCATTTACAATTTTTTCTGAAAATAAAAAAAGTTCTATGATGATTTTTTCCAACAATAATTTACAAGGGTTTGTGTACAAATTTTTCTAGGTGCTCCAACAGATCTCACATAGCATTGTAGTAATAGATTCAAAACATGAGTCCTCAGAAAGGCGCAAGCTAAGCTAATTTTGCTTACATACACTCCATATTATTTCAAATAATATCTCCATTTTTGCTGAGCGATCAAGATAGAAAAAAACAATAAATAATAAATGTTAAATTTTGGCTTGGTTTTTCAATTTTAAATTTTATTATACATATAACTTTACACGTGGCTTTTAATGTGAATCAGGAACGAGAGCTGACGCCGGCTGGCGCTACTCGCGTGAACAGCCGCACCGACACCTGAAACTATGAGCCCTTTTCAAAATCCCCTTCCCAAACTACCCCTCAAATGGGCCTACTTGCATATTTCACCTTCAAAATATCATTATTCATTTATTTTAAAAAAATCCCCTTCCAAAAATATTAATTACTCATACTAAATATTGTTCCATAATAAATACTACATGTAGACATGTATGCAATTATCTGATTTTACAGGGCTTTGTAAGCAAATTCCCACCTGATTCACAGGGATTTAATTATAATTAAAATATATTTTAGGGGTTTATATGAAAAAATCTTAGCTATAAATGCACACCAAGGTCTCCATTTCACCCCGTTACGGAAGGTCTCCAGATCTCGTCTTCCAGATCTGGGACGAAGGCCATGGCGGAGCTCTCTTCGATCTGGATCTATGGCGTCCTTCTCGTCTTCTCCGTCCTCCTTCATCCTGGTGGTTCCTTCTACCTCCCCGGTAGTTATCCCCACAAGTACTCCGTCGGCGACTTGCTTTCCGTCAAGGTAAACTCTCTCACCTCCATTGAAACTGAGATGCCCTTCAGCTACTACAGCCTTCCCTTTTGCAAACCTGAGGATGGCGTCAAGGACTCCGCTGAGAATCTCGGCGAGCTTCTCATGGGTGATCGGATTGAGAACTCGCCTTATCGCTTCAAGATGTTCACCAACGAGTCTGATATCCTCCTCTGCCGCACCGGTCCCCTCAACGCCGAGGCGTTGAGCCTTCTTAAGAAGCGTATCGATGAGATGTACCAGGTGAATCTCATCCTTGACAACCTTCCGGCGATTCGGTATACTAAGAAGGATGAGTTTATGCTCCGGTGGACGGGGTACCCTGTTGGTATTCGCGTTGGTGATTCGTATTACCTCTTCAATCATCTCAAGTTCACTGTGCTTGTGCACAAGTACGAGGAGACGAATGTGGCTAGGGTTATGGGCACTGGCGATGCCGTGGATGTGATTCCCAACCTTGACAAGGCTGGATCTGGGCCTCCGGGGTACATGGTCGTAGGATTCGAGGTCGTGCCTTGCAGTTTCCAGCATGATGCTGAATCGGTGAAGAATGCAAAGATGTATTCCCAGTATCCGGCGAAGATCCAGTGCGATCCGACGACGGTGGCCATGGTGGTGAAGGAGAACCAGCCGCTGGTGTTCACCTATGAGGTCTCGTTTGTGGAGAGCGACATCAAGTGGCCGTCGAGGTGGGATGCGTATCTGAAGATGGAGGGTGCTAAGGTGCACTGGTTCTCGATTTTGAATTCTCTCATGGTGATCGCTTTCTTGGCTGGGATCGTGCTCGTGATCTTCTTGCGCACTGTGAGGAGGGATCTCACCCGGTATGAGGAGCTCGACAAGGAGGCGCAGGCGCAGATGAATGAGGAGCTATCCGGGTGGAAACTCGTTGTCGGCGATGTTTTCAGGGCGCCGACAAACCCCTCCCTCCTCTGCATCATGGTCGGAGATGGCGTTCAGATTCTCGGCATGGCGGTGGTTACCATCCTCTTCGCCGCTCTTGGATTCATGTCCCCAGCCTCTCGCGGTACCCTCATCACCGGCATGCTCTTCTTCTACCTCGTGCTTGGGATCGCCGCCGGGTACGTCGCTGTGAGGCTCTGGAAGACCCTCCGATGTGGTGATCACTCCGGCTGGGTCTCAGTCTCATGGCGTGTGGCCTGCTTCTTCCCCGGCATTGCCTTTTTGATCCTCACCACCCTGAACTTCCTCCTCTGGGGAAGCCAAAGCACAGGCGCAATTCCCATCTACCTCTTCATCATCCTCCTCCTGCTCTGGTTCTGCATCTCCGTGCCACTAACCCTCATCGGTGGCTTTTTCGGCGCCAGAGCTGCTCACATTGAATACCCAGTCAGGACAAACCAAATTCCCCGTGAGATCCCTCCCCAAAAGTACCCTTCATGGCTGCTGGTTCTCGGGGCTGGCACTCTCCCCTTCGGCACCCTCTTCATTGAGCTCTTCTTCATCATGTCCAGCCTTTGGATGGGCCGTGTCTACTATGTTTTTGGCTTCCTCTTCATTGTCCTCATTCTCCTCGTCATTGTCTGTGCTGAGGTCTCCTTGGTCTTGACCTACATGCATCTCTGTGTGGAGGATTGGAGGTGGTGGTGGAAGGCCTTCTTCTCTTCTGGTTCTGTTGCCATATATATCTTCTTATACTCTGCCAACTATCTCGTCTTTGATCTGAAGAGCTTGAGCGGGCCAGTGTCTGCCACACTCTACCTCGGCTATTCCCTCCTTATGGTTCTGGCCATCATGTTTGCTACAGGCACTGTTGGATTCATGTCCTCCTTCTGGTTCGTTCACTATCTCTTCTCTTCTGTCAAACTAGATTGAGCTACTGTCATTGCAGCTGGAGCTCAATGGTGGAGACAATGTGGTTTGCCTATTCCCCAGATGTTATTTTCATACATAGTTCTCTTTGCGTTGTTTGGTCTGTTGTAGTAGTGAGATAGGCAAAATAATTACCCTTTTTATCATCTGTTTTGTTATATTCTGTTTTGTTATTCTTTGTTAGCTTTATATGATATATGCATGACTTTGTTTTTACTGAATTTTGGATATTGGTGAAACATGGTAACTGTATTTCTTGAACTTTCTTCTTTCATATTCTTCAAATTGAATTTTATACCTGGCTCTTATGGTGCTTGTATTCCATTCTGATTTAAAGAGTTGTATTTCCTGAGACACATATTTTTGTGATCATTGGTTGCATATGTTTTAAGAGAACCTCAACATATTCGGTGGCTTTATATTAAGTGCAAGTAACTTTTTCCTCAGCTATTAGAGATATTACAGCTGTAGAGGTAAAGGAAAGAAGAGGGAGAACGGTTTGATTGTGTATCCATTGGATGAAGAAAATAAGCCCATTGTCACTTAGTTTTTTACTTGTTTCCTAAGACATCTTCCTGCTTCACTAGAATCAGAGAAATTCAGTTAGCTTAGGAAATGCTAGGAGTCTTTAGACATTGTAAGCTTTGGTTTGAAATTCCAAAAAGTGCTTCTTGTAGAAAATATTGTTACAAAAATTTTCAGTTTATCATGCACAGGGTGCCTGTGGTTTTGTTAATTCATGTAAGCAAATTCTTCCGAAATGTGCATGGTTTTTCCAAACTTGTATATGCAAGATGTTAAGGCCTTTTTTGGAATTAGACCAAATTATGTTAAAAGCAATAGTTTTGGATTTGAATTGGACTTGACTAGGTTAAATGTAATAGATTTGTGTATGAATAAGACTAGACTAGGTTGAAGGGATCCAGGATTGTGATAAGCTTATTCCTATTTTATCCCTGTCTTATTTTTATTACATAGAAAAGTTTTGTCATGTACAATTTTTCAACCTACTAGGCAATATTATTTGTAAAATCTAGGTTTATCACATAGGTTTCCTAATTCAGCAACAAGAATACTATTCTTGCTTATCCCAATTTTTTTTTTTTTTTATGTGGAGGCAATCAAAATCAAAATTGTTTTGCTTGGGATGATCTTCCAGAGTTGCTTTCTTGCTCCTGCTTAATCTGTCTGACCTTGCATGATATACCCCAGATTATTTAATACTTAACACTTGCTATTTCATATATCATTCAGCAAACAAGAATTGGTTTTAAAAAATCTTGTTTGGTTTATTTCCTTAGCATAAACCAAGTTAGCCTGGCTATTCTTGTTTTCTTCAGCATGGCTATTGCTATATTTACCACAGGTACACAGGTTTACCCATGTAAATATTAGCTTATTAATAAAAACAATATAAGTGTTATCTAGATGCTAAAACTTAAAATTATTATTATTATTATAAGTTGTGACTGCTATGGGTTAAATTGTTTTGTGAACTTGCATGCTAGTTTTAATTCGTGACTGATCCATAAACTATTAATTTTATCAATTCAATTTAGAGAATTAAGTATGAGAAGCCGAATTGATTTCTGAGATAATTTATAATTTGTTAATTAAAAAAATTTATTGAGTTGTCGCCATTTGTTCCCTTTCTTTGCGTTATTGGTGTCTAGGATCCATTCATTGTTTACATTTTTGTTCTAGAATCTACTGTTTATTGGTGATTTGTTTTTTTTTTGGAGTTTCGTTATTAGAAGTTGTCGTCATTTGTTCCCTCTCTTTGAGTTGTTATTGTCATGGTTGTAATTGTCTTGTTTTGTTATCGTTTTTGTTTTTGCTTTTTACAGCTTCGCTGTCAGAAACTCTTATCCTCATTTGTTCTTTTCTTTTGAGTTGTGGTTGTAGTTGTCTTTGTTTTTATTTTTTTGTTTTTTTAAGGATAAACCACTGTTTTTTTTTATTGTAGTCGGCGTAGTTTTTAGTTTTTGTTCTAGGATCCACTGTTTATTGATGATTTATTTTTTTACAGTTTCGATATTCTGTTACTTTATGATTATCAGTCTGCGGTGTCTTGTTTTCTCTATGGTTTATTCAATTTTTTTAATAATAATAATAATAATAATAATAATTTAGAAAGTTGAAAATTTGATTGGTTATTTTTTATATGCAAAGTGAGTTGGTTCATGGACGCGGTTCGGTTTCCGCGAACCGACATTAAATAATGAACCGAACACGACTACTTCTGGTGCTTTTTACGTGTCCTTTCATGATTCCATGTTATCACGTTATTCTAGATTTTCACCCTCTTTTTCCATCGAAACCCCTCACTTTATATCTCAATTTCAAGCATGCTTCTGTATATATTACATTCATCAAAATAAATAAATATAAATAATAATAATAATAATAATAATAATAATGTAGCATTCATGAATCTAATCTCTTTATAAGAAACCACTGACACTTATTAGTATTACCACCCAAACCTCTACATATTAATTTAATATTTAATAAAAAAACCTTAATCAATAAAATCAGGATTTGTAACCTACTCGAAAATTTTGTAATTTTCAGTGAAATAATTTTCATCCAAAACAAAATCATAGACCTTTTTTTTAGTTAGCTCACTTAAACTCAATCTCAGCCGCACAATCAAAGATGAAGGCCCAAGATCCCCCAATCCACAAAAATCACAAAATTAACATTGCGATTAATTACAGGCCCTACACCCGCTCAATTATTTGAGCTCTAATCGAACTTTAAGTTACCAAACTTTCCAGAAATGACCCATAGTTTGATTAGAACATTGTTAAAAATCCCAGGGCTATTTACGTAATTCTACCATAAATCCAAGTCGGTTCAAGCCCCTATATAAATACACCACTTCTCCGCCATCTCAAACAAACCAACCTTTATTCTTCTCCGCGGTAAGCTCACCGCTCATGGACACTCCATCGATCCGTCGATATCACGGCGGCTCCTGCTCGCCGGAGGCACGGCGGAGGCCCCATCCTGGGCGGCGGGTCGCCTTCTCCGATAAGGAGAACGCCATGGTCGTCAAGCTCCCCTCGAAGAACCTCGTCATGGAGGAGGTCACCATCTTGAAGCGCGGCGAGGACCTGAAAACCCTCCGACCATCATCCACCAGCGTGGATTCCACCCCCTGCTCAACGCGCCGGATCGGACCTGAGCCGGATGCGTTTTCTAACCAGATCCGGTTCACCTCTGCAGTCTCCGGCAACGGCGCCGCTGCTGATAGCTTCTGGGGGTCACCCTTCCTTGCCGCCCCTTCCCCAAGCGCGCTGCCGTTCCCGGCCATGTTATTGAAGGGCGATGCTTTGATCCGGCGTCCGAAGGCTGCCATGCTCCAAATCTCATGAGCCGGGATCGAATTTTGATTACTCGCCATCAATTCAAGCTTTGCGAAGAGAGAAAGAGAAAGAAAGATCGATTGATCTTGCGTGGATCTCTGATCGGGCACTGTCGGTGGATCATGATCGTGATTGTTAGTTCCTTTGCCTCTCCATCTCCGACCTGGTATTATTTCTTCATGCAATCTTCCTCTCTATATATATTTTTTTCGAAAGGGGGAGCTTGTGATTGAATGATGAATCATAGTGCTTGTGATCGTCTTCCTGGTGGTCTGTGATATGCTTTCAAATAGTCAGTGATTTTGATTTGGGGGTGCTGAAAGATTGACTTTTTAGGGTTTTTTTTTTCTAGGGTTTGATGTGGTCTTAGTATCAAATTTGTGGATTTTTGTTTTCAATAAGTTGATCTTTGAACCTTAGAGGTCTAAATTTCCAATTTTTATTCCATGAATTTGTTGAAGTTAAATTTCTGAATAATATCTTTTGATAATATGTGTTTGTGTGTGTTTATATATTTGCTCAATTTGTTTGTTATTAAAGTTATTTTTTATTCATTAGGGCTTATGGAAGCTTTATGATTTTTTTTTTTTTTTTGGGTTTTGATTGTATCTATGTATCTGTTATGCTTAGCAGTAGAGAAGGGGTTAGATAAGATTTGTTTGTATTGTTAGTAATTAAAAAAAATTCTAGAAAATTAGAATCACTCTTGGTTGATGTTTGTTTTGTTGGTTAGGCCTCATGGATGTCTTATGAGTTTGTATTTTCCCTTACATTGATATATAGAGAAAAATCTTATCTTTTGAAACTTTTAAAATTTGATGCCAATTAATTAGGATAATTTTTTTAAAAGAAAGAGAGTTTGGATCCTTGCTGTGTTTTCTTATAGATTTAGTTTCCCATGTTTATTGTGGTTATAAATCCAAACTAAGAGTTATTGTTGTGCATGTTTTTGAGTTTTATAAATTGATCAACTCCATGACACTCTTTGATTGGATATAAGGCTTTGTTAAATGGAGTATCTGAGTATATAGGATTAGAGTAGATTGAGTATTTGGTTAGATTACTATTTGAGTATATAGGATTAGATTGAGGATTTGGTTAGATCACTATTTGGTTATAGTTAAGACTAGTTCAAGACTAATTACCTTTGTATAATCCTTCTTCAATAATTGATACTCATCCCAGTGCTCTCACTATTTGTAACATTAGTTCTTTATCTAGGCCAAACAACCTTTCACAGTTACACCTTGGTACCTAAGTTATGGGTTCACTAGGCTTCTACAAAACTAGGAAGGTTTTTTGTTTTTTTTCCTTTGTTTTGGATCAGCAAAATTAATTGTTTCTTTAGTCTGAAAACCTGTTGACTGGGACTCTCCACGCCTTGATATCAGTTTTATGAACTTCATTGTCAACATTATATTACTACACAAGTACACAACTAGAAGGTTTTCTTGTCCTTTTTGTGAATGATTTATAAGCATAAATACTGCTATATATTGTTTTTATGATTAATTATGGGCTTCAAATAGGGATTTCCTTTGGTCATATGAGCATCTACAATGGGAATATATTGAAACTTCATTGCAGAGGCTACAAATATAAAAGCAATGGGCAAGATTGACCTGAAAAAAATAAAAAAGGATCATTTAATAGGGATGGCATATTTTGCATTGTTGTTATCAATGAATCAATCCGGAATTGCATCTTTTTAAAGTGATGGTTCCGTGTTAGATTTCAATCTCCAAAAAGCACAAACACAAATATGATTGAGCAATTATTATTTTTGTATTATGAGCACCCTTGAATATAAGGCCTCGTCTCTCCAAAGCAACTGTAAATCAATAATCATAGCTTTACAATAAAAGAAGCCAATTGTCTGTTGTCACATGATCTATTAGCAATCAAAATACATATTTTTAAAAAATTTTAAAAAAATATATACATATAATCATTTGAATAATTAAATGAAGAATTGTAAGATATCTTTGGGATTAAGCATGACTACTGTGTTCTAAATTGCATCAGTTACCCCAGCAATTGTTATCCCAACAAGAAGATTATTCTTTTTGTTTTTGCTTATTCAGCTTCCTTTTTTATTAAAAAACAAAGGCAAAACGTATATTCTCATTATGCTTCAAATTAAGTAAGAAACATTAGAGTGTTTTTTTAATTATTACTCAATAACCGTATTAATCCAATATCAACAAGAGCATTTGAAATCTCAAACAATTATAGAAATAGGGTGTTGACTAATTTTATATAAAATACATATAAATACAACACACATGAGACTTACTATTGCTCTTTCAAAGCTCCCTCACATCAGCCATTCCTACTCCAGTTCCTCTGCTTTCACTCTCAACTTGTAAAGGAGGCATCACCTTCTTCCAAAACCAATGCTTCCTCCATAGAAGTATCATCTCCTCTATCGGCACGCCTTTCGTCTCTGGGAGGAAGACGATAACAAACACCGTCATGATGGTAATCCATCCGGCGAAGAAAAGAAAAATGCCGAACTTAAATGAGCAGAGAAGTGATAAAAAGGACTGTGCAATAGCGAAGGTGAAGAACAGGTTCACAGATACTGTAATACTTTGCCCCGCAGACCGGGTTTCTAGAGGAAATATCTCACTCGGTACGGTCCACCCCAATGGCCCCCATGACCATCCAAATGCCGCTACAAAGAGACAAATGATAACTACGACGATGATAGAAAACTCTTTTGAGAGTTGCTTGTCATTGCCGAACTTCACGCCTAGAATGACAGCCACTATTACCTACAAAGTCAAAATGTATCAAATTAACTGATGTAAGACTATTAGAAAGTTGTTTGCCGCATTTATTTACCTGACAAATGATCATCTGAATTCCCCCGCCGATCAGCAGAACTTTGCGGCCCCAGCGATCCACAGTTGCAATAGAAACTAAAGTGGACGAGGCGAGCACAGCTCCGGTCATAACCGATGAGTATAATGAAGCATTGTTCCCAAATCCCATGCTTTGAAAAAGCACTGGAGCATAGAACAGTATGGAATTGATGCCTGTGAGGATCTGGAATGTAGGCATGAAGACGGCCATTACCAACTGTGGCCTGTTCCTTCTCTCCATGATGTTCCTGAAAGGGTGTTTGATGGAGTTTGCTAGTTCACTTGCCTCTACCATGTCCTGAAACTCCGCGTCGACATCATGAGTACCTCTGATTTTCTCCAAAACTCGCCTTCCTTTCTCCTCCAACCCTCTTTCAATAAGGCTATTCGGTGTCTCAGGGAGAAAGAAGCCTCCGACAGTCATTAAAAATGCGGGAACAGCGGCGAGGCCGAGAGACAGCCTCCATCCCCATGGGTTGATTTTTCCAGTACCGTAGTTTATCATGTTGGCTGTGAATATGCCCAGAGTAGTTGCAAGCTGAAACATCATGTTGAGAGCTCCTCGGAGATGTGCAGGAGCCATTTCTGATAAATACAGTGGCACAGCCTTCACAGAATCATAATTCAGTCAGTGAACTGTTCATGCATATTTCACAATGTATCAGTCCATGATACTTTAAGAACAACAGCAAACACTTGTGCATTATGCCTCGAATTTCAGTAAAAGAGTCACCTGGTTTCCAAAGCCAATGCCGACACCGAGCATTATGCGGCCTAGAAGCAGCATTGTCAAGTTCTGTGCCGCAGCATTGAGCGTGGCTCCTACAAGGAAGCTTATGCCACCACAGATGATGCTGGCACGGCGGCCGTATTTTCTGGTGACTGGGGAGGCAAAGAGGGATGCCACAAGGCCAGCAAGGTATAGGGAGGACGTGAACGCAGAGAGGCCTTGGTTGTCATACTTGCAGTAGTTGTTTTTAGACCCGAGATTCTTCTTCCTGTATACAACTGGGAAGAATTTCTCCAGAAATGGATCCATGGATGTCACTCCTCCTGTCAAATGTTTGCAAATGTTGGTATATGAGATCATAGATAATAATAGCTCATGTGAAAACTTTGCTACCATAGCTAATTGCATTACAGCAAGCACACATTCTGTCCTGTAGAAATACTCAATAACATGTTTGTCAATTCCATGCATCTCTTTAGAATCCTTGTCCGGAATTTAAAAAGTTTTTTATCAAAGGAAAAACACATGCACACATTTGTTTAATGTTCGGAATCTACAGAATTAATGCCACTCTGGAGAATTTCAACAAAGGTGTGCGTTCAGTCCAAGCACTAATTTGGACTCTATAATGAAATCAGAAGAGCTTTACAATTCCTTCAAGAAAACAGATAAAAAGTAAGGCACTTTTCTTATGTTTGATTGGCTACAAACAATAAAGATAGACACGTAAAATTAAACCATCATTGTCCATAATTTTCTTTGCATCAAATTTTCTTCCAAGACATACACAGCAGGACTGCAAGGAATAAAATGTGAAGCAAAAAGATAAACATAAACCAATTGCTTGAACACTTCCTCTACACCCACTAGCAATCAACAACCTTTATGATGTATTGCATACTATATTTGTTTTCTTGATTTATTTGTAAATTTTTTTTTCTAATTATTTACCTATAGAATTTTTATCACTTTCACAAGTAAATTCCATTAAGGCATAGTGGTCCCACCATTGTTTGCCCCATTGTGGGCCACACATGCATTTTGAGGAGATGTGGGCCCCCATGACCATTTTTTGCCTACTTATCAATATATATAAATGCAACAATCTTGGTATTTTTAGGTCAGGACCCTAACCTTACATAACCAAAACTCTTCCCTTAAATTAAACCTATTTAATTTTGAGACCCACCAAACTTTAATTTCACATTATCATGACTTGTACATGCCACTTTCATCTAAACAAACAAAGAAAGTTCAACAAGAAAAGGAAGCAAGATTTTTAAAGTTTCAACATCTCCATTTCATCATGCTTGAATTTTATTAGTCCAAGAATTTCACTGAGGCTCTTGGTAGCTCTACTGGTCTTGGATTACATGAAGCCACATACAAATAATGGATTTTATGGTAACAAAATATCCATGAGTACCATCATTCACCAACTTGAATATTCAGACCTGTTGGCAACCATTGCCATATATACCTCCATTATTTGGCCCTTTTTTCCATGTCAAAAAAGGATTTCGTTGTCAATCAAATCTTTATCATATCACTAGAGAGTAATTATAAAATAAAATCTAAAAGAAAATATACGGGAATATTACAAGTTGAATAACCAGTCTGAACGGTCTTTAATTTGAACCAGAAACACTGAGTGAGGTTTTCTTAAAACCATTAAATACAAGTCACCTCATCGTGAAATACTAAATTAATGGTTTAAATATATAGTTTTTTAAATTCTAAAATAAATACATTTTTCTTTTTTTTAATAAAATAAATATATTTTTGCAATTGAAGTTTTATAAGAACATAAATGTAGAAATAAATATTCAAAAAAATCAGAAGTCGACAACCAAGTACTTATCGGTAAAAAAATAAAAATAAAAAATAAAAAATAGAATCTCTACAAATCCCAATTTAAGATGCGTGCAAAACAAACCCAAAATCCAAAAACAAAAACATTATAAAATTATTTAAATTATACTCAAATTCACTTCTGTAAGAAAAAAATATATATATATATATATTTAGTTAGTCTCTTTAATATATAACTAATATGTCCTTTTAGTCCCTCTAATATAATTTATCCTTTAAAATTTTTTTATTTTAATATTTAAAAAATATAAGTCAACTAAAACAATTTTATTAGAGACAAGAATTTATATTTTTTAAAATTATTAAATAAAAATTTTTTTTAGACACAAATCATACAAAGGACCACAACGACAGACTGACTATATATATATATATATATAATTCGGCTCAAATTTTCTTTTTTTTTTTTTTTTTTTTTTTGTGTTGTCAATATGCATCCAAATGATGAAATGAGTAGATGAATGCACGCTAAGTGTTTGTGAAAATGGCCAATTGATCATACCTGAGATGCCAATATCATAGCCAAAGATCGAGCCACCGATGGCCGCCGTGACGCAAGCCATGACTACGAACGGCGTCACACTACCCTTGTACTGTTGCGCCCTCTCCTTCGCCACCCCAACCGGCCCAATCCCACCTCCGGCCATGATCTCAGATCCCCTTTCTCAAACCCTCAAATCAAAAAGCCCAATAAATAGAAGAAGAGCGAGAAATAAAGAAATCAAGGAGGATAAGGAGTTGAGTTGACCCGTCTTTTGCTCCTCTTATCATAAACACCAATTTTGGATTTGGAGCTCTCGTGGCCAGCGATGAACCCTAGAAATTGAAGAGCAAGTGGAGATGGATTTCAAGTATTCCATGGCGTTGGTGTTGTGCGCTTATATCTTCTTCTCCGTCGTCTCTCAAAGACTTTGGCACACAATTTGTAGGCTGGGAATGGGAGCCTTGTTCTTTTTGCATTTGAGGCCTTTACAATATTTTAATTTTTTGTCAAGGGGTTTTATGAATATATACTCCTCCGCTATTTTTTTTACTTATTTATTTTAACTCATTTACGCAAATTAAAAGATCGGATAAAATTAATTAGTAGTCTAAAATTTATAAAAAATTATATTAGTTTTTTAAATCATTTTTATTTAAAATATGATTGAATAGAATATATCAAGGTCCTCAGATCCAGACGGGGCATGATTAGGTCGAAGGGTTCAACCAGGCTGAACCGGAGTCAATAATTTTTGTTAAAAATAATCTAAATTTTAATTATATATAATTAAAAAATCAAATATTGAAGAATAAAAAATAAAAAATATGACTTTTAAAAAATTAAGCAAAATTTTACATAAATAAATATTGAAGTACGCCACATTAAAAATGTGAAATAAGCCAAATGACATAAAAATAAACTAATATAAAATTAATTGAAAAACATAAAAATATTCACAGCGGAAATAAACAAGTAAGAAATCCATAAAAAAATATATAAAAATAAAAAAATTTCCTTAGTCTCTCCCTTCTTTAGTTTTATAATTTTACATTATAATCCCAAACATTAGTATATTATAAAATAAAATAAGAATTAAAAAAAATTGTGCATACATGGGCTAATGCCCGCCTGAGTTGCCGGTTCAATCCCCATTTTATATATTGAATCGAACTGGTTTTAAATTCTGGTCCAGGTCAACCCGGTCCAACAACCCAATTCTGTTCGGGTATGAAAACACTGGAGTATATAGTTGAATATGATTTATTAAAATTTGTAAGAATATATTAAATATAAAAGGCAAAATTTCAAAAAAATTATTTAATTTTTATAAATTTTCTAAACAGATAAATAAAAATAATAAAATTTTTTAAAATGAGGCAAGTAAAAAATAAAAATAAAAAAACGGGAGGGAGTACATTTTTAATCTTACAGTTTTTGTTCTAGTTTTTTTTTAAATGTTAATGGTTTATAGAAATAAATGTGATTAATTATAGTCAGATCATCCCAATTGGAGAGGCAATTAAATGATTTGCATGTAAATCAAGTTGCATATAACGAGATATTTGAAGAGATATTATATGCAAGTGTGATTGCATGTATTATATATCTACAACTACTATTTTTTGTGTTGTCCAAATTGAAAGTAGTTTAATATTGGCAAGTGGCAACGGGATGAGCGAAAGAAGTGAAGGCATTTTGTGGCGTTGTTATTGGTCTTTGTCAACCAGAATATATTTTTATTTTTTATTTTTAATAAATATGATTAAATCATGTGTCACTTAAATAGAAGCTCAAAACACTTGTGTTGTGTATTTACTCTATGTAAATTGAGAAGCTCAAAACACTTGTGTATTTACTTTTTGGAAGTTGAGAAATCTAATACCTTAAATTAAAACTCAATGCTAATAAATCAAACTATTGGTGGCATAAGGAGAGGTTCTCATCATGAGGTCTTTATAATATATTTATTTAAAAAATAAATAAATAAAAGTTAGTTAAATGTAAAATGCAAAGATCCGTGATTATCAGGGTGTTTGCTAAGTTGTACTTATAATATCTATAAATATTGTTGATTGGGTGGATAACTCAATAAATCTAATTTAAATTTTTTTATGCGTACAATCACCATTAAAAGAATAAAAAATAGTAATAAAATGATTAAGATGACAAATAATATCCCTCCCCTGTCATCTTTTGTTTTTTCTCGGTACCCAACTCTTTTAGTGAAGGTTAGGTAACAAAAGGACTAATTTAGAAATTTTTAAAAATTACAATAATTTTTTTTTCGGGCATTAAAAAAAATATTATCCTTGTTTGTTGCGGGAAGACAAAATTGCAATGAATTCAGGTTTAAAAAAAATTCAAAATATTAGTAGTTGCGAGCTAGATACAGTGCATGTGATTTCAAATGATATTGTTTTACAAATAAGTAATAAGTGACTTATTTTAAGAAATTAGAGAATATACACATGAATAAAACACGATCAAAAGCTCACAAGCACCTCTATTTTTATTTTATATGAATTTTAAATTTTAATATCGTTTTCCTATATTTTTTTAATATGCGACAAATACACTCAAGTTAAGAGATCGTCAAAAGAATATAATTACGATGCCTTATGTTTTTTTTAGAAAAAATCACTGTCTTGTAACTCTGGAGGGGTGAAATCACTATTCTCTCATAGAGAAACTTACACTCAGATTATGAATAGTAATGATAAACAATATTGCACAAAAGTGTATAATGCGTAAACAACACATAAATAGTACTCTCTCTATTCTTTTTTACTTATTAGATTTAATTAATTCACATCGATTAAGAAAAGATAGTTAAAATTAGTTGGTTATTTGTATTTTATAAAAGATTCTATTACTTTCCAAAACGACCTCTATTTAAAACTCCACTAAGTGAAGTATATGATTTAATGTTTAGTTGATTGTAACTTATTGAAATGTGTACAAGTACATTAAATTAAAAGATAAAATTGAGAAAAATTATTTAATGTTGTATAAAATTTCTAATGTAATAAGTAAAAACAAAAAAAAAACAAAAAAAAGCTCTAAAACGTGACAAATAAAAAAGAACAGAAAGAGTATTATAAGAGTGAAGAATTTGAATTTTACTCTCTTTCTGTTAGTACTTTTGTTTCGTACTATTGGGCGATTTGCATAATATTAACGGACAAAAATGCTATTTGCATAATGTTGACGGACAAATAAGCCATTTGCAGATTACTCTCTTTTGCAGGTGTGTAACTAAAAAATCCGGTAAAAATAATTACTTGAGATTTTTGGGTAAATGTGCAAAAACACTCGCACACAGTAAATGGTAGCGTGGGATCTAAAAGCCCTCGATGTAAACCCTCCCTCTCATTTTGCCATTTCCCCGGCTGCGCGAAGGTTCATGCTCTATCGCTTCTCGAGGAGCGTCTCTGAGCGGCGATCCTTCGTTCCTTCATCGATTCTCCTTCAATCGCTCTCCTTTTCTTCGTTTATTTCAGCTCCGGTGATGGGGGAAAGCGACGGCGTCGGGAGTGATGCTTCGACGGCCAAGGGGAAGACCAAGGTGGCGGCGGCGGCCAAGAGTAAGTCCGTGAAGGACGAGGCGTACCTCCAGGCCGTCATTCAGAAGCGAATCGGCCTCTTTGAATCTATCCAGTCTGCGCAGCTCGCCAAGCGCCAGAGCATTGGTGGAGATCCTATTAAGTAAACCCTTAAATTTGAGCCTTCTCGTTTCTCTAACTAGCTCTAAAATTTAGGTTTATCTGCTGTTTTCTCATTGTTTGGTGTTAATTTCTTTAATTTATTGAAAAAAGGTGTTATTTTCTAGCAAAGTTTTTGATTGCTTATCAAAATGTTCAAGAAAGTGAGATTCTTGGTGTGATTTATTTATTTATTTGTGGGAACTGATGGAAAAAAGAGAAGGTGGACATGCACTTTCCATTTGCATCAAGAACTTGAGTTTTTTAATTGGAGCCTTTATAGCGTAATAACAAGAAGCATGGTGCTTAGTATCAAGATTATATCGCTGATCACTACTAACTTTATGTTGGTATTGTCACCTCGAACTTAATTAAGTTTGTGGTTTTTGGATTGAGTGTGATAAAATATTGAGAGAATTGTTGCACAACCGCAAGCTTACATTTTTGCCAAGTAGTAATTAAGATATCGATCCCACAAAGATCAAGTGTGATTACTAATCTATTACAACAATAGGCTATCTACGCAATTAAAAGGCGCAAAGATGGGAAAGTCAAAGCAACAAAGCAAGAGAAATTGCACAAATGGGGAATGTAGAGAAGCAAGGGTGTGGGTTGTGGATCAGATTTAAGTAAATCTAGGCTTGGGAACTCACCACAAAGAGTAATAGAAGATGTGTTTGGATCTCCACTTGATTTGGGTAGATTAAATGAAGGGTAATAATCCTTAATTACTTGTCACTCTCTTTCAAGAGATAACAAGTTGATTTTGAATATGCCAACCCTTACTTTCGTGGTAGATGAACTCCTTCAAAACCCTATTAAGCTCAATGATTAAACAATAAACCCTCAAGAAATACTCTTCAGTAATTTCAGGACTGACTTAAGAACTTTTGAGATCTAGAATAACATTTCAGTTATTTTTAATCCCTATGATAAAGCAAGCAAGTATTTTCACACTCCAAGCTAAGCAAACACAAATCTTAAGCCAATTCAAAATAATCTACCATTAATTATAAAAGATCCATATAAAAGAAACGGCCACATCATTCATCACTACTTTGGGTTAATCCTAAACCTAGAGAGAAGTTCTACACTTCCATGTCTTGATTACAAAAGAAAATAGGAAAGATAAAGGTTATGCAAGAACACAACACAACAAGACTTGGAAAACCTCCTATGTTGCGCCCACAAAGGATTGATCTTAAGATTTACAACCTTCTTCTCCTCCTTTTTCCTCCCTTTTTGAGCCTTTAGAACTTCCTTTCTTTCTTCTCCAGCCGCCATCCTTCTGCCCTTTGCTTTTCTTACCTTGAAAACCCTCTATTGATGCCCTTTTATACCAAGTGTCAGGAGCTAGGTCCCAATTACTTTTACAGACCACAGGTGGGTTGTGTATCTTGTAAAAGCTGGCTCACATGTTAAGTCTTGTCATTTTTTCCTTGCCTTTGGAACATCCTTAGTTGATCAGAGTTTTGGGTCAGCATCCAGCCTCCTAAATGTAAAAATAACTAAAAGAAGTAGTTTGTACAAAAAGGAAGAATAATTCATTACAAATGCTAAGAAAATGCATGATTAAGAAAGGATCAACAACTAAATGCATGATGATAAGTATGCAGTTTTTATCTACAACAAGAATATTATCTTCTCTTTTTGCCAATTTGATTAAAACATGGCACACTAAAGATGAACGATTTGAATTATATGAAGGATAAAAGGGAATTTGCAACAAGTGCTATCTCTTCTTTTCCTTTTTTTTTTCCCGATCAGTATGGCATATATTTATGAGCTGTTGTTATTCTTTGGCAGTGATGGCATCATTAGTTTCATTTTTGATTGGTTTTTAGGGTAACATTGCCAGATGGCACTGTCAAGGAGGGGAAGAAGTGGATATCATCACCTATGGACATTGCAAAGGAGATCTCTAGTGGTTTGGCTGCAAGTGTCTTGATAGCTCAAGTAAGTTTTTATCCACCAATATTTTTCACAAAGCAAAATATGTTTTGATAACTCAAGCAATAGCCCATACCTTTTACTTGAGGGCTCCTCTCTACCATGATGTTTGTTTGTATGTAGTCATCCTTTATATCCGAGTTGTACATTTGTTTTATGATTTTTAAATTCCTTTGAGTGGAGAACATTATTGCCCTGCTTCAAAAGTCATATGTTTAAGCCCAAGGCCCAGCAAGATGTATTTTGTTAGACATTAACAAAAATTTGAGGCATAATTTAACATGAAAATAGCTATAAGCCATTTAATGTGATATTGACAAAGCTATTGAAATAGTTCTTTTATGATTCCACATGCCAAAATTTTAATTGGTAATGTGTTTGTTTGTTGCTCTCTTTGCCTTATTTTGTAGTTATAAGTGAATTTATTTTTATTATTTTTTATTAGATCTGTTGCATGGGATATGTCATAAAATTCATCTTTACCTGCTCTATTGCTATCATGGTGCCATTAGTCAAGACAAAGGACTAAATGCTGCTACTAACACTCTTTTGCATACAATTCTTCTGTAGGTAAATGGAATTCTTTGGGACATGTCGAGACCACTAGAGGAAGACTGCACCCTGAAACTGTTTAAGTTCGACAGCAATGAAGGGCGTGATACCTTTTGGCATTCCAGTGCTCACATCCTGGGGCAGGTTCTTATTATTGGCTTTTGCTGTAAACTAATAATCTACTTTTCAAGTGTGATATTTTGATTTTAATATTAAAAAAGTTCTTTATTTTAATTTTAGAAATTAACTATCTTTGTTTGTATATTGAGGAAGAATATTAAGTCCTCAAAATGTGAAACTTGGAATTTGAACTCGAAACCTCTCCTTTGCACGGGTATCTCTCTTGTATTAACAATGGTTTGAGAAAAGGGATTTGATTATTTGATTGTAGCATTTATATATTTTTTTTCTTGTAAATTTTCTCTTCTGTAGCTTTGCCATTAAACTGCCTCTAACGTAAAATTTATGAAGTCTAGGGTGCACTTAATGTACTGTTCTGATTTCCTTCTCCTTATTCATGCCGTGTTGCTGTTTTTCTTGTAATTGCAGTCACTTGAGATGGAGTATGGATGCAAGCTGTGCATAGGGCCTTGTACTACTAGAGGGGAGGTATTGATACAATTGTTTTGCGTATAAAATTTTGTAGAGTTGCTGTTTTTTCCCTCATTTTGCACCTTTTGGAAAGCTACTTTATTCTTTGAGTGCTCCTTGCTAGTCAATTTTAATTGATCTATCCAAAATAACAAAATGGATAAGGTTGGCAAAAAGTTCTTGTAAGGGAATTACAGAAAAAAATCTTTAACATCTACAATTGTAAAACGTACAACTTCATATTTCTAATTTTTGTAGAACAGTTTTGTATGGTAGAAGTTCCTTTTATTTAACTTGCTTTGTGCTTGTTTTTATGATCATATGGTGTAATTGGCCACTTCTGCTAGGGTTTCTACTATGATGCATTTTACAGTGATCTGACCTTGAACGAGGAGCACTTTGAACAAATCCAGTCCCAGGCTGCCAAAGCTGCCTCGGTATTGCCTTATTAAACTATTATTTTATATCACCAATATCTTATTTTTCTTTGTTATGAAACTTTGAGTAAGTAACGAGTATGAGCTTAATAATTTCCATTTTTTTATGTAGGAAAAACAGCCTTTTGAGCGCATTGAAGTGTCAAGGGACCAGGCACTTGAAATGTTCTCAGATAATAAATTTAAGGCAAGTGATTATTTTCATTTATGTTTTCTAAACATATGATGGTCATTTTTCATATTGATGCTGTATTTATTTTGAAGTAAAAACTGTGAAGCATTCTGGTTACCAAGATTTATTTATTTATTTTTGTTATTTTTTCCATGTCAATTTAGGTGTGGTTGTCTATACTAGGTACTTGTTTATTCTAAGTGCATATGTTTCATAACTCCGTTTCCTGCAGGTTGAAATAATTAATGAATTGCCTGAGGACAAGACCATCACAGTGTATAGATGTGGACCATTAGTAGATCTTTGTCGTGGACCTCACATTCCAAACACATCTTTTGTGAAATCCTTTGCTTGTCTAAAGGTGATGGTTCTGGTGCTAGCCTAAATTATGTATATGTCTTTTTGCTTTTTTAAAAGCCACTTCTTGCGAGCCACAATTTTAACCCTCAAATATTATAGGCTTCATCTTCTTATTGGAGGGGACGAGCAGACCGTGAAAGCTTGCAAAGAGTTTATGGAATTTCATTTCCAGATTCAAAACGGCTCAAAGTATAAGTTCTCATACTTGGTTTGTCTTAAACAAGACAGTTTTCTTTTCTTCCGCATGTGTTCCTGATGCTTCTGTTTAAGATTGATTTCTTCTTCATTGTTAATAATGGTTTGCTTTTAAGTTTGCAATAAATGCTCTGGGCGAAGTGACCGCAAATGTCATGAAGATATTTTTACATGACCAAAAGAATTCTATTGATCATAGCAGCTATGGTCTAGTGATCATATTTCTCAATAACATCCCATCTAGGGCTGAACCTACTAAAACCAACATACCAGGATCCATGCAGACTAGGTAGGACTGTAGGAGTAGTGCAAGGAATTCTCAATCCAACATTTACATTTGCATGACTAGCCTGCTGATCATTAATTCATGATTTTGGCTTGTCAGTTTAATATAAAGTCACACCTTTAAATTGCATCAGAATTATGACTTGCCTATTTTTTGGGGAAATTAGGTTTTGTCTGTGGAAACTAGAAGACTAATTGGGGTGAAGGAAGTATATAATTTTCTGTGTCATCTTAGCTTGTGCAGACCATGAGATGACCTCTTTTTTTAAATCCCATGAATAGCTACTATTGACAAATTTCTACAAAAAGAACAAATCTGCAGCAGCTAGTGCTGGTTAGGCAATTTTAATTGTCTACAATACATGTCTTCCTTGGATGTTGCTCATTTGTTGTGACAATTAGTGGCATTGTCGAATTCTTTAGCTTTCATTTTGCAACCTCAGTTAATAATACAAGATGTTTATAATATATCACCTTTTCTTTTTCTTGCAGGAATATCTAACCCTCCTAGAGGAAGCAAAGAAACGTGACCACAGGGTATTGGGACAGAATCAAGAACTATTCTTTTTTCACCCTCTCAGGTTGCTGCATACATGAATTTCCTTTGTTTCGTATGCTTTTGTAATATCAATTTGTAATGTGCCTTTGTTTCGACACCAGCCCTGGGAGTTGTTTCTTTCTTCCACATGGCGCTAGGATCTATAACAAGCTAATGGAATTCGTACGAGCTCAGTATTGGGAAAGAGGCTATCAAGAGGTTTATTTTCTATTTCCATAATTAATTGGATTGGTTAAGAAATATATTTTTAAGCTATTCATTTGCTTTTGTCATGATTGATTTGCAGGTCCTGACACCAAATATTTATAACATGCAACTATGGGAGACCTCTGGGCATGCTGCAAACTACAAAGAGAATATGTTTGTTTTTGAGGCAATAACTATCCTTCCAGATTCCCCATTGACTATTTTGAGTTTGAATTGGAGACTAACAGCTTGATAGAATTCCTTATACATTATCATTTCATTTGCTACCTTTGTCATACTTATTTTCAGATGCTACAAGTTATCTTTTTCAATGCAGATAGAGAAACAGGAATTTGGCCTGAAGCCAATGAATTGCCCTGGCCATTGTTTGATGTTTGAGCATAGGGTTAGGTCATATAGAGGTGAGTAATATCACATTGTATACTTTATGCTTGTAAGGTATATTTCCTCTACAAGATATGATGCCTTGTTGCAGACTGTTATGCTGTTTCATCCTTTTGCTTGCCTGATTACTCTTACTGGTCTCATGTTGATCAGATACGTGTCTAATTATGTTTATGAAGTAGATATTGTTCATGAGTGCGAATGAGTGACGGAGCGTAATCCCTGATCAATGCATGTTTAATGTTGATATGGACCATTTTACATTATGACATATTGTGCACATGATCACTCTCTTTTTCTCTGTGCTCTTTTAATGCTCACCAGGTGGAGTTTCTTACATATTTAGTCAGCAACACAATACTTCCTAGTTTCTGTTTCTACAACTCACAATGCTCTGGAAGAGATTTTTGTTATGCCATGAGAAGGGCTGAAACTGTCTGTTAGTACATAACTTAATCTAGTCAAAGTTTTGGGCCCCTCTTTGATAGTTCATATATGTGATACTTTGTGCAAAGAAGTTTGTGTATGAGAAAGGGTTGATGATCCCTGTTTCAAATGAATGATATTGTTGACAAATATAAGTATTCTTACTTCATGAACGTCAATATATTTTCTCGCTTCCATTAGAAAACTTCTAAATTTTCTTATGCTGAGTGATGTTCTTAAATGATGAATAATCCTCAGACATGCTTTACAGAATTACCACTGCGCCTTGCTGATTTTGGAGTTCTGCATAGGAACGAACTAAGTGGTGCACTTACTGGTTTGACACGAGTGAGGAGATTTCAGCAGGTAATAATTTTACAACATTTAGTTACATCTGTTTCATGTGATTTTCTGCTGATTCAATAGATTATGTGCTAACAATATTTGCTCAGAAAGTCTACTTTACCTGAATCGTTTTTCTAAACTGTCCTCATGTCTCCTTACAGGATGATGCACATATATTTTGCAGGGAGAACCAGGTTAGTTCAAGTTAATTCTATGGAATTAATTTAGCGCTTAATCGTGGCATAGTATAATGTCTTCCAGTCCTTCTGGAAATAGTCCATGATGGACAATGCTTCTAGTGTTCTCTAATAATAACAGAGAAGAGAATGAGCCTGCCATCTTTATTAAGATGATTTGAGATATCTAACATTTTATATACTAGAGAATTATATCTGTGGTCTAATTAATTATGGACAGAGGCATGTGAAAGAAGAAACAAAGGTGTACCATTGTTTATTGTTAGGTTTGCTAGTTTCTCAGCTTGCAATTTTGGGCACATCTGGTAGAAAATAGGTTGGCATTATGAAAGTTATCATGGAAGTTAATGGTTAATGTATTTAACCAAGATTTGAAGTGATTTAGATTGCATCAGCAAAAAATGATGTGTTTTGCATTATCCTCTTATAAAAATTCATTAATAACTTGTTGCAATGATTTCACAAAATTCATTAATAACTTGTTGCAATGATTTCACTTTCTTTATATCTTCCCCTTTATCATCTCTCTAACTTGCTATGCTGTTAGCTGGTGTCTTCCTGACTTGTGAGACATTGGTTCCACTTCTTTGGTATTAGAAATATAATTGTTCTCTTACTATCTTTGATGAAGACTAAGAACACTAAGGCATGGGGAGTAATTAACCTAGATGGGTTGGGTATGATTCTAGTGAATAGAAACCTCAAAAGTTGAAACCTTGCTATCAGGAGAAGCAAGCACCAATCTTCCCAAATGTAGAGAATTTTACATTTCAACGAGTTTTTGGTTGGCTGGGGCTCCATCCATTTTATTATGAACTTATCAAACCAATGAACTAGCAAATAGGCTTCCTCTGTTTTTTTATGAACATCATCATAAATTCAATTTGTTATTCCTTGTTCACCAATGAGATCTATTTTTACAATCAGTAAAGATCAGTTTCCATCTTCCTGTGAACATTATAATTAGGTTAATCTTTACTGGCCATGACTTGCTAGGTCATTTTGGCTGCTGCTCGTTAGGAGTACTTTCATGTTTAAACAAGACGTCTGTGATGTTACACAGAACTTACATGTTGTCTTTGTTGTGATGACATTACAGTAGTCCCATATATTTATGCATCTATAGGAATGCTTTCTGGTCACCTTCTGCCAGTATTACCTCTTATTTTTCTTATATATGAATGAAGCATATTCTCATCTTTGGACAATTGATTCCCATATTTTGATAGGTCAAAGAGGAGGTCAAGAATGTTCTAGAGTTTATCAAGCACATATATGATATTTTTGGATTCACATTTGAGCTGGAGTTATCAACGGTATGCTAGTTCTCTGTAGTCCCTTCTTTCCCTTAATAAGGGTGTTTTTACATTTTAGTTTCAATACTTCCTACTTTCAGTTTGCTTATAGTTGTTATACTACTCCATTCTGTACTATTCGTATAACTTTTGTGCTATCATTTTAAATGTCCCTTGTGCACTTACTAAACCAATATATAATTTGTTAGAGCAAATTCTGTTACATATAACTTCATATATGTTCATTGATGAGATGTGATGTTTTACATTGGCAAGTTTATTATGTCAAGAGTTCTTTGTTTCCTTAGAAAATTATGTTTATATTTTTGTCTGAATGTGTTTATGGGTATCCTTTCCATAGACTTTTATGAACTTTGGAAAAACTAAAGTAAAAGCTAGTATATCAAATCAACTTAATCCTAAAACTAATTCAGTCTATGTAGCGCGACATTAAATGGCTGCTTGCTTTAAAAAAAAAAAATATGCATTTTTTGGTCACTTTCTGTACACTTTTCCAGAAAAGATAAAAGAGTCTGTTTGTACATTCTGTTTCTTGATATGCTCTTTATGAAAGGAAGGGAGTTCTTACTTGAATAGGTGACACCTCCAACTTCAATTGGAGGGCCTTATCACCTTCAGTATGGCACCAACACGCATTCCAACTGTCGTTGGTTCATCAATTTTTTTTATTATCTTTTATTATATTGTTTATTTTATTTTGTTTTAGTTTATTATTATTATTAATTATTTTTATTTTATCTTAGTTATTTTTAAGTTGATCATTCCATGTTATAAGTTAGGCTTGTGCTTATATGGCCTTCCCAAGTGTAATCTTATATTTGTTGGGGTTTGGTTTAAGCCAATTCGCTTGCAGACCTATGCATGACTATAATTGATTATCCAGCATCAACACCTTAATGCTATACTGAATAGGACCTATTGTGAAACTTTTCCTATTGTGATGTTCTTCAAGGTGTTAAGTAAGTTTTCCAAGCTTTTGATGTTATGAATTTCCCAACTGCAGCCTTGTCTTTCTTAAGATCTAAGTTAAGCAGATCCTCCTGCAGACCTGTGCATCACCACAGTTAATCATTCACAGTGAACACATTACTGTTATATAATATCAATATGATATGCTGTCTAACATAATGATCAAACTCATCTCAAGACTTGTGCTAAAAATGCAGCGACCTGAGAAATACTTGGGGGAGACAGAAATTTGGGATAAGGCTGAGGCTTCACTCAAGGAAGCTTTAGAAGAATTTGGCGGACCATGGCAGGTAAGCTATTCTTGTTTGTATCTTTTTCTTTTTCTTTTTTCACTTTTTTCTCTTTTTTTGGGAGGGGATGATGTTTGGATGCTATGCTATGTACAGTTTAGTTGATTCTGCGATATTATAATTTTTGTGCTTATCTATGCCCTTAATGATCACATTATTTTGCAAAATTAATGGGAAATATAGATAAAATCCATGTTGTCTAGAATAAATCAAGTTTCTCCACTGAGATGGTTTTTATGTGTTGGGCTCTGTTTTGAATCAAAGAAGCACCAGAGTTTGTGAATCTTCATGTATACTGATATGCTGTTTCTTTTTCTTTGAGCTGCCATTTTCTGGATGTCAGAGATATATTGACTAGATATTATTGTTTGGATATTTGACAAGTGATTAGCAACGTTGTGTGTTTCTTGATGTATCTGCGTGTGTAGTTGCAGAACTGCTTGCAGGAAATATTTTCATCGTCTTGAGGACAACTCCAGTTCAACTGTTATGAGAACTTTCTTTATAAAGATGTTTGTGAAGCATTTTTTTGTATCTTTAACGCTTTTTTCTTTAATCACTACTCTACAGTTGGAAGCTTGCCTTTGTCAATGCTTTTACCTTTTTAAGTGTTATTGCCACATTTCTCAAAAGATACTCTTAGCTGTAGAATTTTAGTTAAAAATTCCAAATTTGGCATGATTTGTGGATCATGCATGGGGTCCAATTCAATTCTTATTTTACACTTCATAGCCAGCTTGAATATTTATTGACTATGCCGCTAATGGTTATATTTCAGGATGTATTACCATTGCTATTTTACTGTGTATACTTTCATACTCTTGGTAATGATTTTTCCTTAATTTTCTTCCTGTGCTATGTAAAGATGCATTTATTTATTTGACAGTGGGAATTTTAGCTATTGATGTGAGATCATAAATTATGCCCTCTCCTTTGTGGTAGAGTCTCTAGCCCCCTTTTCTCACAGGGATTGGACTTGAACTCTGGAGAGTACAGGGTGGTTTGGCTTGGTGTACATCCAGCAAGAATAGTATCGCAATTTTTAATGCTCTTTTTTAAAAAAAGCCCTGATCTGCTCTCCGTCTCTGTTACTGTCTTTGTTATTAAAATTCTCTTAAATGTTTGCAACACATGCACAAAGTACTCATGAAATAGAAGCCTATTCTTAATTTATGGCGTAGAGTAATATAATTGGTAGTCATACGGTCTTCGTTTGCTTGCCAATGTTTACTATTCCATTTCTGAAAGTTGTACTGATGAAGCTAATATGTGTAATCTGTTCTTCGATGTATAGATCAACGAAGGCGATGGTGCATTTTATGGGCCAAAAATAGATATTGGTGTTTTTGATGCATTGAAGAGAAAATTTCAATGTGCTACACTTCAGGTTATATGCATTTAGAAAGGGATATCTTTTTTGTGTCTTAAAATGCTGTGGGCTTCCTTACATCTGAACCTTTGGTTGCAGTTGGACTTTCAACTTCCTATTCGCTTCAAATTATCCTACTCAGCAGAAGATGAAGCTAAATCTGAACGCCCTGTGATGATTCATAGAGCCATCTTAGGATCTGTTGAGCGCATGCTTGCTATTCTTTTGGAACACTACAAAGGAAAATGGCCTTTCTGGCTTAGTCCACGTCAAGCAATTGTTTGCCCTGTATCTGAGAAATCACAGTCATATGCCCTACAGGTACCTCAGAAGTTATTGTTAGTGAATACTATGATTGGTATAACATCTATCTTGTGCGATTCTTTTGTTTTGGTGTGTTGTTGATAGAGAGGTTTTTATGGCTGTGAATTCAGTGGATGATGATTATGTCCTATTGAAATTGCTTAGACTAGGCCCATATCATCTGATTTACACCACATTGACTAATTGCCTTATTTATTTTTTCTAGCATAACTGGAGGCTGTCTTTAATGTTCTTGCATATGAACAATTAAGTTCTAGTGAACTCCATGCTTTCTTTTGGCAGCAAGAATTGTTTTGCTCTCAAGGTGCATATTATTACCTTGCTAGATTTAAGCTCCTATTGTGAAGTAGCTAACATCTAACTGTGCTTGTTAGTTGATATTCTTCTTAGTAGCATGTGGATCATTATTTAATGAGCTAACAACACAATGACACATTCCTCGTGGGATTTATGCACACTATTGAATGTTTATATTCTTTTATGTTGACGAAAATTTCTCTATCTATTGAGCTCGCCTAGTTGGCATGCAAGATTTCTGTTGTTGTCTTGGTATCTGTTTCGTTTTTATTATGAAATTACTTTGAGCTTCTAACGTTTTCTTGTTATCTATCATAGAGACCTTTTTCCATTCATTTGATTGACTACACAACAACATTATATGGGTTTCTACTATATTGCTTACCAATACCTTTCTTTATGGTACTCTAGGTTCACGAGCAGATACATAAAGCTGGATATTTTGTTGATACTGACATGACAGATAGAAAGATCCAGAAGAAGGCATGCTTCTCATTCTTCTCTCAATCTGGTTTGCTATTTCTACATTTCTGGCCATTGACCTGACCAGGACGCTTGCCATCGTTATAAAATCTATTAATATAGAAAAAGTAGTACATTGTTTGGATAAGTTGTCCCTATACAGCTAAATACTCTATAATGACAAATAAAGAAGTGTGATTTGATCTATAAGCCTTTTCTAAATTCTAATTTTTTTTGTTTAGAATGAGGCTCGTCAAACCTAAATAACATCTAATCTACTTTTAGTACTTTGTCTAACTTGGACTTGGGATCCTATAATAGATCTCAAGCTTTGCAACATTTTAACCAACTGCAATCTGAACAGTAACATTTTACGCCCTGTGATAATGGCACAAATTTCACCTAGTTTATATGCTTAAGTATGCTGCATACTGAATTAAACTTATACTCTTCGCCACAGGCGACTAACTGCTTTCTTTTTTTGATTCGTGGATTGTATGATAAAAAATATGATTACAACCCTAGGCTGGGTTATGATTTTTATAAAGGATTTTGAAATTACTGTTTTCCTGATCACGAAAGGAAGATATTATGGCTATAAGAAGTCACTCCATCCTTTATTGGTCTGTCTAATATTAAACTTGTACAGAATGAATGAACTGGGAACATATAGCTTGTGCTATTTTCCCTAGAAACCTTAGAGGAAAGGTTGAGATGACCTGTGAAACTTTTGACTACTTAAATGCTCTTCTATTATACTATGTGAATATCATAGTTCAAACTTATATTGCATCAAGTTTCTATTTTCAATAGTGAGAAGATTTATTAGATAATGCATGCTATTCAGTTCTCCGCATGTGGTATTCTTATTCTATTATTCGCAGGTGAGAGAAGCTCAGCTAGCTCAGTACAATTTCATATTGGTTGTTGGGGAAGAGGAAGCAAACACTGGACAGGTATGTTCTATATTTGCTTCCCTAGTGCATCTCTGAAGGATAACTCCACTGGTTTATAGAAATAAAGGACAACATCTAGTCTTTTCCCAATTGTTTGCTCATATATACATCAATTTATTAGTTCAGTTCATGCGTTTAGAATGGAAACATGTCCTTCTATATAGATTTTAATATCAGGTTCTAATGCCCAAAAGAATGTCTTTCGGTTCTCTACCTTAAATCGGAGATAATAATAATTTGACTTTCGAACACACCCAAAAGTGAAAATATACCAAAATTTTAAATTAGTTTTTTCTTTGATGTTTCCATTGCTACAAGCTGTGGTACCTTATTGGCTGATTCTACCCTATTTGCAGGTGTGTGTGCGTGTGAGAGACAAGTCCGATCTTACAAAGATGAGCATGGAGGAACTTCTTTTACATTTCAAGGCTGAAGTGGCAGCCTATCATTGAAGGGCTTTCTGTTATAGTTTTAGGATGCACTGAAATTGCATTGCATCCTTGCTCCTGTTTTGACTGCTTGTTTTCCTATATGCAATTCTGGATTAACCAATCAACCCTTACATTGCATTGTTTAACATACCACTATACCATTCATATATGATATTGTTGCTAAAGAATAGTTCTTATTCTATTTTGTTTTGAATTTTACCAGTTCTTTGTTGTCTTGTTGAGATTCTTATATTCTAACCCATTATCTTGTGTTGTTATTGCTGGTGTTGCCGTGTGTAAACACATTTGCACATATATACATATTTATATAATGTGGATAAGCGGAGATGCGCAACAAGAGTTGGCAAATAATGATAAGTTGGAAGGATCTTGATGTTCTTGCATGGTGATCAAGGTTGTTTGGTTGGAGATATTCAACCTTCACTTAAATTCGTCTCATTTTTTTTTTATTTAGTTTAAAATTAATTAAAACTCGTTATTACCTATGATTTACTATAAAGTGTAAAGTTTCTCATAATTTAAAATGTGATTACAAGTTTCAAAATTAAAACTTGGATTTTTCCCGAACTTGTACTCTAAGCTAATGATTATTGTCATCAATGGTGATTACATGGGGCATGTCAGGTGAGAGGCCATATAATATACTATATGTTGTTAATGGCTTATGTTCGGATGGTTAAATCGTAACAAAAAACTTATATTAAAAATAAAATTATAAATTATATTATAAATCATGTTCGTACTAAATTGTAACAAAAGCAAATTATAAAGCTAGGTGATCGAATATAATCTGAGTTAAGCCTCAACCGTCCATCAAGTTTTGAGGGAATTATCAACGGTTTGGATTTGGAGATAAATGCTAGAACTCTATCCTCGAATGGCTAGTGCCGCGCGCGAACACCATACCATGCCTTCGTTGTTTCTCCGTCTCTTAGCTCCTCCACCAACGTTCACTCCAAACCCTAGCCCTTACCTTGACCCTAATGGAAAGAAATACTCCTTCAATTCACTCTCTTATAGCAGCAGAATGAAGACGATGTTGAATGCCCGGATGTGTATTTCAAGCATTCGAGCGAACAGTTGCTCGGCAAGATATGCGGTACTTGGAGCTGGCTTTGCTGGACTCTCTGTGGCATGGCATCTTCTTCAGGTCTATAGCTTCTTATTTTCTTATTGTTTTTGTTTCTGATTATCAATTACTTTGATGTTGATCTCCTTGATTATGTAGTTTTTGGCAAGTATTTGATCCTTGTCTTCCTCTTTGGAGTTGTGCTATTGAATCCCAATCTTGTGATTCTGCACCATTGTCTGGAAACGCATAGAACTTGCCAAAAATGATATTTAAGGCAGTTTGTTTTCTTCCTTTTTATAAGCGCGTGTTCCTGCAAATTTGTTGAATAGTTGAGAAAAGAACTCAAAGTGAATGAAAAACGTTTTTTTTTTTTTTTTTTCATTTATCCTTATGGCATTCGGTTCAAAATCCTTGGTTTCTTAGCTTTTTATTTCAAAACAAGATTTTCGTCATTAAACAAGTTACTACTTTTACAATACAATTACTATGAAGAAGGATTGGATTTTTAAGTTGCATTGAACTTGACAGTTCCTAAACATCTATGTTCATGCAAGAGGAGATGTGTTACGTATGAAGCTAATTAAGAAATACAACATGTAAAAAATAACTTTCTGTTGCTTGATGCATAAATTCTCCTTTTGTTTTATTCTTAAATCTATTAGCTTTAATATCTTGGCAAATTCATCTATTAACCTTCTTCATGTTGTTCTCATGTTAACCACTTTTTTTTTTTTCTATTGATTCTGAGGTTTTTCAATCTGAAAGTTAAGCTAGTGCCTTTTTAGATGCTCACAGAGTCACATTCCAACAGAGCTGTCTTCTGTTGAAAGTTCATCCAGTATGTTATTCTTCAAATGATCATCCTTTGCATTCTTGTTTGTATACTTCCCATCAAAATTAATTTTCTTAACTAATTCTTTTGGTCATGTTTTCCTAAGGGCTCATTTGTAGCAAGGTATACTTTTGTCTGATTTTTATATAATGTGATCAACCTTATTATGCAGCATAGTCCAAAGGACTCTCACCTATGCATAGATATCTATGATGAGGTTGGAATTGGTGGTGCTGCATCTGGTGTCTCTGGAGGACTTCTTCATCCCTATTCCCCTAAAGGTTCTTATATCACGCTATTTTTTTAGCTTTTAAACTTAGTGTGTATGATTCTCTTGTGAGTACTAGTTAATAAATTTTAATCATGTTGTTCATAACTAACACAAGTGTATGGTATTTTTTATTGCTGCTTGCAGTTAAAGTTCTATGGAGAGGTGAAGATTGTTGGAATGAGTGTTTAAGGCTTTTATCGGTTGCAGAAAGAGCAATAGAAGCAAGAGGTTTTGATAGCATCAACCAAGATTCATCATTCTTCTGTATGGATGAACCTATAGTTTGTAGAAGGCAAATAGCTTATCTATTTCTGTTTGCCAGTTATATTTTACTGTTGCGTTTAAGACATTTTTTTTTAAAGCAGCCCAGGACTACAGCTTAATATGCCATGAACTGCCACCTAGAATACATGCAAAATGCATTATTTTTGTTGTCATAGTTCATTGTAACTGAATTTAGGGTACTTGAAGATCATTCACATTCCTTGGTTTGTTAACCTTCATATTTTAAATTCCTATTTCGGTTCTCTAGGCAATCTTTCATGGACTCATGCAATTTATGCCCTGCAGAGGTATCTTAAGAACTATGATGACTGAGAAAAATGTGGAAATCATGAAAGAGGTATATCCTTTGTATTTCTTGGAAAAAGTTCCGTTTGAAGTAAAATTTGTTTTACACGCAATTAGATGGTGATTTTCTCTTTAATTGGTCAGAATGCTAGGACATGCATTGAGAACTGCAATCTGGAGCTTCTAGATAAGGATGCTGCACAAAATCTTGTACCTCATTTGCACGTGCCACTCAATGCTGCTGTTTATATGCCTCAGGCTCTAAGTATCCGTCCTACCCATTATCTTCAAGTATGTAGTCTTTTTTAACTTTACATCTCAGAAGTATAAAAGTATGAGCTTCAACTATATATACATATTTATATTTACATTTGGATATGTTGTTTCGAAGTTTTCATTTGAAAATTTCAAGTTAACAAGTGATGTAAATTTTTATGCTGCAGGCTCTTTTTGCTGCCTGTAAAAACCAAGCATATGAGTTATGTGTATCATTCTCTAAAAAGGTGGAAGTAAATTTGTACAAGGAATCTATTAATACCCTTTGTGAGCTAGCAGGTGATTTTTCATACCTCACATGCAAATATTTTTGCAATAATTGTATGTTCTTATCATTAACAATGGCATAATGGCCCTATTAACACAAGGGAATCACCATATCTGGAATATCAAATCCTAAAGAATAAGAGACTAACTAAAGAATCAGGAAACAAAATAACGAGCATTAACACATTGCAAAGAGAAGGATTGCAGAGAAATTGAAAGATTTTAGGGATTCTAACATAACCCATTTACATGTTGTGACTCATGAATTACTACCTTCGAGGCGAAATAACATGGACTTCATAAAGTTTGTCTCTGCAAATTACTTTGAAAACTAATCCATGCGTTCTAGAGAAAATCTGCACTAAATATGAAAAACATAAATAATGTGGTTCAATTTTCTTTTTGGATATTTGGTTCCCCAAAATAAGAGGTTATTGAAATTTAGATTATTTTGCTTTATTTTTTGTTGCCTTCGCACATCAAATTTGTACTCCTATTGATGCATTATTCTTCATAGTAAATAGCATGCAAAACTCCAAATTATTTTCTGGTTTGATGGTTTGCTATTCTTCTTTTGTAACTAAGGCAAAGCAATTTATAAAATTGACTCAACTATTGCTAGAGCTTCACAAACTAAAGATCTTTGGTTGTTACTTGAGGCAAAATGGAGTAGTCAAATATAATGGGCTTAGCTCCTGTCCTGTAAAAACTACGATTCCTTGTACACTAGCCCCATAAAACTAATCTTTACAGAGTATATGCAAACATAAGTAAAAGATTACTTCATAATTGGCTTTACGGTGTGCAGGTAATAAATTTTTTTACAGATGTATGTGATTAATTTGGAACAAGTTACATTCGGGTATATTGGACACCTTGCTTATCTTCCTCAAGGATGCAATTAGGAAACTGGGAAATTGTGAAGGGCGGACATTTTTACAGCATATGAAGTATTTATGGATAAAAGAGACCAAATAGAATGTATAATATTTACTACCAAACATTTATTGTACTAAGCGGGAATGTATAATATTTACTATTAGACATGAATCAATCAATTAAAACTGGTTTTTGCCCATTTTGGCAAAACGTCAATCTTTTCTCATTGGTCAATATGCAGGAAAATACAATGCAGTTATCATATGCCTAGGTGCAAAGGTGGACATGCTTCCAGAGCTCTCTGGGAAGCTGCCACTTCGAACATGCAGAGGTGTTGTTGCACAGCTCAATTTGTCAGCTCACTCAAGGTATGCCAATTCTTGCATGAATAGCTAAACAATTACTTTTCTTAGAATACACATACAAACATATGACAACATTTGAACCTATTGCTCTGTTGTTGTAACGCCATTGTTAATTAATTGAATATTCTGAAACCAGTGACTGTGCAGAGTACGCCATCGATGAAACTATTAGATAATAAGCCCATAATATTTTCTAGGAGGTGCTTCCTTTGAAATTAAGTTTGGTATTCTGAAAGGGTCTCATTGTTTCAGGGACGAGTATCGCTGCAACAGCCCTTCAATATTATCCGATGCATGGCTATCGTTCCAAGGACCGAGAACCGTTCTAATGGGTTCAACCTGGGATTGGAGCTTAAAGTATTATTCATCAAGTGTTTGTGAAGATGAATCCTCAATGGCACTCCAAGAGCTGCTTCCAAAAGCATCGGCTGTGTATCCAAGTATAAGAGAATGGACCTTCATCCGAGCAAGAGCTGGTTTAAGAGCAATGCCACCGCTAACAAATCTCGGCTCTTTGCCAATCCTTGGCTGTGTGAATGATGCTGTGAAACCAAAGAACAGATGCATGTATTGGTTATTCGGCGGACTTGGATCAAGAGGACTTCTATACCATGCTTTCCTGGGTAAATTATTGGCAAGAGCTGTGGTTTCTGATGATGAAATGGTTCTCCCTCCTGAACTCACTTCATGGAAACAAATGAAGGTATGGAAATACAATTTATAGTTCAGTTCTGTATAATTATACATGTTATATACTTGTTCTTGAATCCTGTTTGATTAATTCTTCTCTTCTGTGAATTTCAATCAACTAATCACCTGCTAATTTTTAAGATACATTGACATCCATAATCCATTGGATTTAGATCCAAAACACATAAACCATTGTTTTAAAATTAGTAGTCGGTAGCCGACATGCTATATTTGGAGTTAAGCATATGTTGAAGTTTAGTCTATATATTGTTTAGCATGCATGTGCTTTTAATTTTCAAATTGTTTTATTTTTCTATATATTATTAAGATAATTTAACGAGCATTAAGTATTACCTCTAGTCAAAGAATTTTTATTTTGCTTTTAATATTTCAATGTTAAAGATCATGAAAGTTATATAATTTTTATTTTTTTCCTAGGAATATTACTTTTCATTTTTTTTTCTTTAAATATATCTCTTGTTTTTCCAACTTTGTTCATAAATACTTGCAGTAATTTAGTATATTATTATTATTGTTATTATTATTATTAGGTATAATACCCGATTTGGTCCCTGTACTTTTCTCTCTCTTCCCTTTTGGTCCCTCTACTGAGAAATGTGTCTAACTGATCCCTCTACTCTTGGAAATGACCTGACTAAGTCCAAACTCAGTAGAGGTATCAGTTAGACACATTTCTCAGTAGAGGGACCAAAAAGGAAGAGAGAGAAAAGTACAGGGACCAAATCGGGTATTATACCTTATTATTATGTAATAAGTAGGAACATATGCATAGTCACAAGATTCTCTGAATTACTCTTTTATTTTATTTTTAAAATAAATAATTCGTTAAACACCTTCTAGAGATTCCATGTTTTCCTTACTTTCTTTATAAAATTCCCATGTTTTTTTCCAACTTTCTTTATAAATATTTAAATGGTTTGATATATTATTAGAATATAATGAGAACCTTCAATACACAGTCTCAAGTTCGTCTGAATTATTAATTTTTATTTCATTCATGAAACTTGAAAACAGAATATTTAAACATAAATATTTTTTAATCCTATTTTGATAATTATCCTCTTTAGAACTCCATCATTTCCCAAACTAAATATATAAAAAATATTTTCACAAGACACCAGCTCTGGAAAACTATTTTTCATTGATATACATTAGTAAAAAGATTCTCTGAGTTGTTCTTTTTATTTATTTATTTTAATTTGTTTATGCTTCAAAATTAATAAAAATATAAAGGCTACAAAAATTTGTCTATTCCAATAAATCTTTCATATCTTTCTTAATTTCTTTATATATATATTATTATTATTATTATTATTTCTCTTTTTTTCCTTTCCTGTTTTCAGACCCAGCAAATGTAAGGCCCACCCTCGTGAACGCGCAATGAACGAATAAATGTAAAAATCTTTTTCCAACCAAAAGATATTTCTCAAATGTTTCATTTTTTTAAAAATCTAAAATAACTTGCATTTCTTTTTTTTTTTCTTTTTGTTAAATGAAATTAATGTTCATAAGTATGTGGGGTCTCACTTTATGTAAAGCATATTAGAAAAAAAAAAAAAATATATATATATATATATATATATATATGCACGGATAAATATAGGTGGGTTGTTTGATATCCATATCAACACTTTAAAGTCATTTAAACATGTATTTGTTTACATACCCGTAACCCACACATTGTTTTTATTTAATTATATATTTATCTAACAATCAAATCAACTAATTTTTTGAAAAAAAAAAAAATTACTTTCCTTCTTCCTTTGTTTTCCATTTCATAAATGGGACAAAGATCATAAAATATAGAGGCAAATCAGTTTTTTTTCCAAAACTTATTTTATTTTTTTTTAAGTACCACACCCCAACTTAACACTCTATAATATCATTTAATATTATTTGAATTGTTTATTAATGTATCGGCTAACATCTCTAAATTTGAAATCTAAGATATACATATATACAGAATAAGTCACACAATAATAATTAGATAGCTGCTTTGAGTGCTAATTTTGATTTATTAGTCTTACTTTTTTATTTTTTATAATTTAAACTATTTATCAAAAATATTGTACATTTTATTTTTTTGCTGTACTATTATTTATAAGTACATTAATACTATTCATTGCACAAGGCTCAATCGTTGAATTGAAATCTAATTGTTGATACGGATGTATGTACATTTTATCTTTGTGGTCTATGGATGTTCATATATATATATATATATATATATATATATATATAAAATAAAAATAAATTAAAATTTATAAAAAGTATTTTTTATATTTAAAAAAAAAAGAAAAAAAAAAGTTCTCCAGGCTGTAATATTTCTATTTCCTATTGCTGCTGACCAGCCTGGAAGACCAACTCCTGCCTCTCTTTCTTTATATATACTTCTCTTCTTCCTCTCAATCTCACCCCCTCAAAAATTCCCATTTCCTTTTGCTTTTTTTAATCTTCTATCTCATCTCCAGATCCACCAAAGAGGGTAGGCATGGCTACCGAAGCGGCTTCCGGGCCGCTTCGATGCCTCTTCGACGCCTCCCTCTCCGCCTTCGACTCCGACATCAGCCGCCGCCCCTACCACCGCAACTGCGGCTGTGCCCTTCACCACTCCGCCTCCTGCTCCTCCTCCTCCTCCTCCCGCCTCTCTTACCCGATCCACCGCTCCTGGGTACCTTTATCCATGTCCGCCTCCGATCTGGCCTCCTCCTCTTCATCTTTCCTTCCGATCTTCCTCGCTGGAGAGAAAGATGGCTTTTCCGGTGATCGCCGCATCGAGGGTTGGATGAGCAAACAGTAACCTGTTGTCTTTGTTGTTCTTATTATCTTGTTTGTATTCTTTTGTGCTGAAAAAAAAAAGACTTTTTTACTTTTTTTGGGGGAAATTTGTTCTTGGTGATCACTGGATCTTTTTTTTTAGCTAATTGAGCATGAGATTTATTTAATTACTTTTCCTTCTTTTATAGTCCTCAATTTTTATTTTTATTTTATTTTATTGTTTTAATTAAGTAATTCATTCATTCATTCTTGCTTGTGATGATGGTATGAGTAAATGTGCAAAATAATTAATAATAATAATTCCAAAGTTTATCTTTTTTTTTTTATAGCAACATTATTTGATTATTATTATTATTATTGATTTTTTTTAGGAAATGCTGGTTCATTTTTTATGTTCTTCTAAAATTTGTAAAATTAGATTTATATATAAGTTGTGAATAAAAAAAGTATGTGAGAAAATATGAATGGCTTTATCAAAAAAAGAAAAGAAAAAAGAGAGAAAATATTAATGGGATGCTTAGCTGGTAGACGTAAGTCAGATATTGTAAAGAAGTGTAAATGCGTCTCACATGCAATCCACTTTTTTTATATGTATTAATTAATAATTTGATCAGATTTAATCATTTTTTGTTAAATCAAATATAACTTGTTAAGATTATTATTTCTAATGTTGTTAATTAGTACGTGTGTGTGTGTATAAACATTACCAAAACTAATTTTAAAATAAATCAAACTAAAATTTGCATATAAGAATTGTGGAGGGAAAGATAGAACTGGAGAAGACACAAAACATGATTTAAAGATAACAAAGGAAGAAAGAGAAAATGATGGTTAATAGTGTACACTCAGAAGACCAGAAAGTAAAAAATGACTGTTATAAAAATACAAAACCTCTTTATAAATAAAGTTAAAAAAACAAAAAAATCATAATTTCTTGGATAATAAGATATGTAAAATATATTTTGATTGGCCAAGCGTCTCTAATGCTCATGGTTACACCATCTTCAGTCAAATGCGAAGGTAAAATAATAATTCAATATATATATATATATATATATATATATATATATATATATATATAGGTATTTCATAACATATATGTATGTACATTACAAACATGCATAAAAGATTAAAGAAACATAATATCAAATGAACATAATGATTAATGATTAATCGCCAACACTGTTTATGATTTATTGGCAACGGATTTCTTGCATGGGTGTTTGTTAAGTTTACCATACTCTTATGTATGCCCCTGACTTTACTTGAATCAGGGATGACTATCGTCTTTTTTATATAAAAATAAATAAATAACAGTAATTAATCTAATATGAAATCCAAATACTGATGCATTGTTTTCACTGTTACGATTGTTGATGTAATTATATAAACTTTAGGGATTCATCTATAAAATGGCACACGTGAATTGGGCCTATATGTATTGGGCTGAAGCGGTCTCGTTGGACAGCCCAGTAATATTTGTTACTAATCGCATCTGTAATTTGGAGTTTGAATCTAAACCCGAATCCGATAGGAATCCAGCACCCGATAACCCGACTCCGCTACCCTCGTCTTTGTCAACATAGCTTGTGCTCCAAGCCTTCCACGACGAGCTCCTTCGCGCTAGCGCCTTTGCGATCTCTCAGGTATCCACGCGCTCCCATGGTTTTCTAGGGTCGTTATGCCAAGATCTTTCTCTTGTCTTGCTTCACTTTGATTTGCTTCCCAATTTCAACTTTCTATTGCATCAGATCCGCCATTTCAGATGCGTTTGATTGCTGTCTCATCCACGGTGCCGAGATTGTGGATTTGTGTTTCATTTGTAGTTTGAATTGCGATTTTTCGCTTAATTGCTCGGTTTTGCATGGATTTTGAGTGAAATTATTGGATTTTACATTTGCGCTATCAAGAGCGCCAGTTTGATATGCAGTTTGAATAACTTTTCGTGTTTAAATTCCTCGTAATTATGGTTTTTAATAGGTAAAAGGAAGAAAAGAGGAAGGATTTGCAAAGGGTTTAGGAGTGAAGGATGAAGGAGCAACTCAAGCAAGAAGAGAAGAATAAGTATAGCATCATCATTCCAACTTACAATGAGCGACTTAACATTGCCCTCATAATTTATCTCGTCTTCAAGCATCTTAGGTGTGTATGGTTGGAAAAAAATTAGTTTTTTGAAGTTGAGTTTTTGTTGGAATTTTATTTTTTGTTGGTCATTTCATATGTTATTGTTGGTTGTGATGAAATTCATTCCTAGGCATTCTTTATTGAATGCTGTTGCGTGATTGATTTGATTTATATATGGTGTGTGGCTGAATGATTTTTTGTCATTATTTCAAATGGAGCTGCACATTTTATTTCTGTTTATTTGTATTTTTTTATATTTGTGTATGTCTTATGATTATATTATAAATTTGCATGTTTGCAAGTTAAAGATTTCCTGATGTCACTCTATTGGCCATCTTAGGGATGTTGATTTTGAGGTTATTGTTGTGGACGATGGAAGCCCTGATGGAACACAAGATATTGTTAGACAGTTGCAACATGTGTATGGAGAAGATCGCATTGTAATCCTCAGAATTAAAATTTTGATATATATATAAACTTATGAGCTTTATCTAGCTCATTTTTTTTTCTTTTTCTTTACAATCTTTTTTCTTCTTGTGACTGTTCTTATTTTTCTCTGTTAACTGACATTTTATTCTAAATGTAATGTAGCTATTGAGAGCAAGACCTAAGAAACTTGGTCTAGGTCAGTGTTTGATAAACCTTGTTTAAGAAAAACGGTTGGATGTTTGATTGATTTAGAGTTTTTCCTTTCTTTCTTTTCAGGTACTGCTTATTTTCATGGGCTAAAATATGCATCAGGGAATTTTGTAATTATTATGGATGCTGATCTATCACATCATGTAAGTTACATTAAGCAACTAATGTAGTAAGTATCCGAATTCTGAATTCAATAAGTTTTTAACCTAACCTACTCTAATGTATGGTTCTTCTTTCTGCAGCCAAAGTACATACCAAGTTTTATCAGGTATTCTGTCTTGAATGGTATTTAGAATATATTCATTTCTTCTGCCAGATATTTATTTATTTATTTATTTGTGTGCCTGTGTGTGTTTGGCTTATCATCACGCAATGTGTACAGGAGAGTGACACTGTTTTGCACACATGTTAACATTAAGGATCAGATACCATCATTATACTATTGAAACATGGGGACATTTCCTTTGTACTGGTTGTTTTTTGTTTGCAAATTGTAGCACATTATCATGCAAATTGCAACCAGAAGTGGCAGTCTTTTACTCATGGGTTCTCTATAATGATCTCATGGCATCATCATACGACTGAAAAATGAGAGGCAGTTCTCTTCATATGCCACTTTTTAAAATGCCTCTGTAGTTTACTAGAACAGTGAAACTTTTGCTGGCTCCTATTGTGTTTTAAGAAGCTACTTAACATGAAAGTAAAAGAGGCAACTAATACTTTAATAGCGAAAGTAATGTTATTGACCTATTGCTGGATGTAGGTTGCTTTATTGACAATTTAATTAAGCATGGACTTTACTTGTTGATTATAGTGTAAGTTTGGATTTGCTTGACATGAAACTATCCTTACTAACTAATGACTCTTGGTGTACATATGCATGTTATTTGATATTATAGGAAACAGATGGAGACTGGTGCTAGTATAGTTACAGGGACAAGGTATGTTCGAGGTGGTGGTGTTCATGGTTGGAACCTTATGCGCAAATTAACAAGCAGGGGAGCCAATGTACTTGCACAAACACTATTGTGGCCTGGAGTGTCAGACTTAACTGGATCTTTTCGGTATGTCACTTATTTTTGGAATACATCATCGTTGTGCTTTATGTTGTTTATGGCTAACATTACCTCTATTTGTTAAGGCTTTATCGGAAGTCTGTCCTGGAAGATGTCATCTCATCCTGCGTGAGTAAAGGTTATGTATTTCAAATGGAAATGATTGTTAGGGCTTCCAGAAAAGGTTACCATATAGAAGAGGTAAGTTCTCTCTCAATTACTCTTTTGTATAATTACAGTTCCGATGATTGTAATAAATAACTTTATTCATGGATTTTGCTACCAATGAAGTTTACTGCCAAGTTTGAGTTATGATCAGGTTTTATGTGTTATCCTGTGCAAAAAGAAAAACGATTGTTATCAAAATACATTCAAAGATTACCAATAATTTCACAACTTATTCAGGAAGGTCGTCATGCATATATTAGTGACAAGTGACTTTTCCAAATTTCTTCAGTTATCAAAGTCTTTTGGGAGTTCCCAAAAGAAATTTTTATCATGTTTTCCAAACCAAAAATGTTAATAAGTATTTCCAGTAAAAGCTTTCAAGATTATAGTGTTCAATTCTAAATGCTCTTCCTTCCTATTGGAGATTCTTAATCATTTGCTTCTTGGCTTTATTCTCCATATTGTTGGAAGTTATCAAGTTTTGATGTATTGAAAGACTTTTCTTAATCATTTTCATTATTTCTTCCTTTTTACGTAGCGAAATTAAGTATCAAGTATTTTATTGTATGTTTAAAATATTATAGTTTTTGAAAACAAAAGATATCCTTGTGTTACTACCTCGTTTTTACAGTTCAATTTTCTATGCTTGGTTCCTCTGCCCTATTTTACTTTTGTCTTTGCTGAATTCAGGTACCCATATCTTTTGTTGATAGAGTTTTTGGAAGCTCAAAACTTGGAGGGTCTGAGATCATCGAGTATTTGAAAGGCCTTTTATATCTGATGTTGACAACATAAATTATCATTGGTTTTTAGTTACTTTTCTGTGAGATTTAATTGAGTATGTGCTTTTTGACATATCTTTATGAGGAAAAGATGATAACCTTTAAGATTGTTTTGTAATTAACTCTACTCTAGCTTTAGTTGATATTTATAGAATGTGTATGCTCTGAAATTTTGCTTCCTTCTGTTCTACAGCTCTTTTCTACATCATGCATTTTAATATCTTGCATGACTTCTACCAATGTTTTGATTGAGCTGTGATGATTCTTGTGCATTTTGATGAAATGTATGACTGAAAATAAATTGGGTGATCACCGTAGTTGAACTGCTTTAGCTCCACCAGAGGCTGGCATTTATTATCCCTTTCAATTCATGATAAGGCTATCTCTCATTGAACATGACATGTTCACCACCTCTGCAGCCTAAAGCATCTGCCCTACTAAGAACAAGCATTGGCTATGGAGTGGTAGTTAGGTTAGATGGTTTCCTGTGAAGCTTATTAATCAATTAGTTGAACCAGCGTGCCAAACTTGATTTGCATCCCTGAAATTATTTTGTTTTTGGTTCTCATTTGCAGATTATTAGAATCTTAATGCCTTACCCATTGGGATTAGTTTTCTTCGTAATCTGAATAAGAACATTTTGGGGGCATTATGTGAAATTGATTGTTATGATATGCTTGCTGTAGGCTGTTATTTCATATTTTATTTGAACATATAACCTTTTGACAAACATTTATCCTTAATTTGTGCTTCAAAGTTAAAGTGACCTGTACAACTTTTCCCTTGCCATCTTTTTGAGTTGTTTGATGAAAATTTCCTACTTAAGTTGCATTCAGTTTCTCAAATTAGTATCCAAGATTGTGCTTAGGCAATTGAGCAGAAATTATACCTTTGAAAGTTTTTTTGTCAAAACACTCACTCTCAAGTTCATGAAGTTGTGGGCTTTTAAGGTTTTAGTTTATTGATTTGCTGTGCAGCTGTACCCTTTAATGGCCAATATGCCTGGCAGAAGTTTGAACTTTGAGTCCATTTATCTGCCTGGTGCACATGATGGCTTGGTTTGAAGTTTGAAGCCAAATCCTGGTCTACCGTTTTTGTGCTGATGGATTATTTTTGTATGGATCAAAGTATAGTTCATTTTAAGCCTGAAGCCTAATTACAACTTTGGTTGTGTTTATGCCCAGATGATTGGTTAACTTAGTAGGTTAATTTGATGCTGCTTCTAGAAGTGTATGGAATTTGGTATAGCATTCTGGGCTTATAAGAAAATTTTAGTCTGTAAATTTGATTTGAAATTCCAATTTAATTGTATCATTAGAGTGCTTCTTGCTTCTTAGAACTGTAACATACTGATGTCTTTCTAATTGAAATAATAATCTCATATGATAGACTTTTCAGAGTTCTGATGTACCAATGCATTGTTATGCCTATCCAAGTGCACCATCTTTAAGCATATTAAGCTAGATATCCGCCTAATGTAAATAATCTTTTTTTACATCATTCATTGCAGTTATTGATCCAGAATGCTATTCCTATTTTAGCGCTGGTGAAGTAATCCTATTTGTGTTTCTTGTCATTTAACTTGTACATACAGTGAGTCCTATTTTTTGTTTATTTGGTGAGGTCAAAACAAACGCCTAATGCTTATGTTCATTCTGCAAATGGCTATGATGCTGTGATTTATGATTCAGTTAAATATTTCTCACTGGTACTGAACAGATTTATAATATGTATGTAAAATGGATTTCCCACTAGCTAATAGATTCCATGTGTATGTGTCTCAAGAAGCATCTGTATCACATCGAGATCCTATAGCCAGTGCACTGCCCAACGAAGTATTAACAATCAAGGAACATTTTTATAATTATCATGGCCTGCTAAATACCATAGGTGATCATCTAATGCCTATTTAGGGATGGACAAAGAGACAAGGCATCACGAGGATAGCCACTTGATGTGTTTGCAAGCCAGGTGCACATGAAAACTGCAGATAAATTGTCACACTGCTTTTGTTTCTTGTCAAGTTATAGCCTTTTTTTTATTTTTATTCTTACAATTATATTTTATTTGATGAGAATGATGTTGATTGATATTCTCCAGTATCTTGCAATTTCCTTGTATGATTAAATTCTACCATGTCTAATTGGAAATGAGGTTGAGCAGAAGATGAGAAAAGTTGCCCCTTCACTTAGTTCTGGTGCAATTACTTGAGTGGTGAAGCATGCATTAGTTGTGGGTGGATCTGATGGCAAAAGTAGCTAAACTCCTTAATGTGAAGTGATTCTTCTTGCTACCAGATATTGGACAAACTTTTGACAATCCACCTGGGATTCAGGAATGGTCCTGATTGCATATGAATGTATTCTTTTGAGACTCTTTGTCCTCTTGAGTTGTACTCTCTTACAGTTACTATCTTTGACATCCTGTTGATTGGCAGAACAGCAAGTTCATTTAGATTCTTTTGGGGTCTTCTCCATGAGCTGTGTGCTCCATTTGAATATTTTCTTACAATTGTCAGGATATGATTTGTGGTTTGATTATTATAATCATTTTGTTTGCAAAGTTGCTTGATTTTGTTGCTGCTATTGCTTTGTTGTTTCTTAATTGCTAAGTTTGAAAGCTTTTACTTTTCTTCTGTTTGAAGGGAAAACATGGAGAATCCTACACTTTTTTGGTGACAACGCCTGATGTAGTTCCAGAAAAGTGACTGCCCATTTGGATTGGAGCAGAGAATGAGAAGAATATTATCTTGTGCTACAGCAAAACAAGATCGCTGTCTGATATGGTACTTATTGATTAATCTTCCCGCATTTTCTTATGCTTTAGAATAAGAAGAAACAATTGATTCCCTTTTGTTTGAGTGTATTTTGATTGGCAGAAGCACCTTTTGAATTGTGATATCTAATTAAAACCATTGGGAAAACAGGGACTAAAACAGCAACAACAATAAATCTTCAGACAAACAGGCAGACAAATAGACAGGTAGAACTATAGAAAGGAGTAATGGTGGAAAAGGACTCAACCTTAATTTTCAAGGTATGCAATGAAACATCAGCACATTCATTATCATCTTTTTCTTTGTCTTGTGGCTAATTTGAGTTGACCCATTCTCAATTGAAAAGACACATCACTTGGTCCCCCTAGGGACTGTGTGATGTGTATCTAGGCACTTGCTATCAGTTGTGTGTTTTATAGCTAAATGTCCAATTTAGGGCTCAATTTTTGGACCAACTCTTTTCTTGATTCTGGACATTCTATTGAGACAAAAGCTGGCTAGGCCTGTGTGTCCCTGTGGTTGCAAAAGGAAGAGGATTTTGATTGATTCCAAATGCATTTTTGCTCAGAGTCAGGATTTGAGCAGAGGGACAATGTGGGGTTGTTAATGGGATATACTTTTGCTCAGAGTTAGGACAAAGAGGGACCATAGGGGATAAGAAAGTGAAAAGAATGGCAGGGGATGAAAGGGTTTATCAGGGATTCAATCTTTCTTCATTTTTGAAAGTGCATGAATAATTATTTCCCCCTTTTGTAAACTACATTAAACACAAGTAATCTATTTTGTAGGATACAGAGCTGAAAAATGAGTGCAGCATAGCAGCAGAAAGGGGAAAAAAAAAAAAAGGTTCGTAAAACTATTTCTCGTAAATTTGATCTGAAATGAGTTTCTTGAGTCTTATTATTAAACTCTCGCTTATTTGTTTTTTAGATTATGAAATTATTCATGTCAAGAGAATTATGAACTTAAGAACATTAAGGAAAATAAGAAAGTAAATTAAGTTTATATGAAAAATTGAAGGACTTGATTGTTGAGAGCTATAAAACAAACATTGTGAACCCCACAATGATAAGGCCAATGCGGGCCTCAGAATGGTAAAATCCAAAGTTGTATCATTAGATAGTCCTCATCACTTGTTCTTACTTTTCAGGATGCCCCAAAAGTCCTTTTTGCCCATAAAACGATATGTCTGTCTTCCTGTCCACATCATCAAAACTCACTTCTCTCTCAAATTTGTATACATATAGGTTATTATTTACGTGTATGTATTATTTTTATAAAACTCATTTTCAAGTATACTCTCATAAGACATTGGTATCCCTATGTCACTTAGAGTTTACTAGATTTTTTCTTTTTTAAGGTGTAAGACCACCAGTGATGCTTGAAGTGGAATTGTTGTTTGTTTTGATCTTTCCGAATAAAAATATAACTGATATATATCTTTTATAGAGTATTTTCGCATAATGACTAAGAACATGTCCTCCCCAATGATCGTTTTGTTGATCTTATCAGCAAAGAACAGACATAAGTCGGTAGGTAGAGAATACCTAGGGATGTAAAATAATATTTCTAAGGCAAAAATAGATTGAAGCTCATTTTAGTAGGTAAATGTTATTAGATATCAAAACACAGTGATTTGTTACCAGGCAATATTATTTAGAAGAACAAGAGAATACTCAAAGTTAATGTTAATTGTTAATGGCTATATTATATTATGTACTTTACATGTGTGTGTTAGTAAATTATAGAACTACAAAATTCCATTAAGTCTGACATGTAATTGTTTTTTTAAAAAAATTAACAAAAAAGAAACTCTTAGAAGTAAAAATATAAATATACAAAAAAAAAAACGTGAGTTATCATGAAGATATAAATAGCGTTACGAGTAAAAAGAGGAAGTCGTTGAGAAATGGAAATCCATTCTAGAATGGACAGTGATATGTGAAGCAGCTGCTCTGCTTGTGATGAGCTGCATTGGACAGAGACTAGCCCTGTCCTTTGACAATAGGCTAACCATATAGCTCTGTAAACCTACTTATATGTGCTTTTTATAATTCATGTGTTTAGTATTCATATCTTCTCTTCTTTCCTTTTCATGCCATGCAACTTTGCCACTAATTAATGTTTCACACATCACTCCCACCGACCACTTTTCCATGCCATGCAAAGACCAGCCTGTGATGTTTAATGCATATATATATATTCCTATTTTACAAACAACACTCTTGAAGCTTTGAAAATCATTTTTTTAAAAAGGTTGTAGCATTATGCATTATTTGTTTATTATAGAATACATGAATTTTTTTTTAAGTAATGTTGTGTTTGGATATATATGTTTTGAAGGTAATTGTTACTATAATAGTCTCGAACGAGTACATTTTAAACAGATATTGAAAGTTAAGATTGCCAATGATTTGCTGATTTTTCTATTAATTTTTCTTTTGAGTAAGTCAACCAATGCATAAAAGAGAAGTGATTTAAATGAGAAGCGATGAGATTGGGATGTCATATACACAAAAATAAATAAATAAATAATGAATAAGAACTTGTTTTTAATTTAAGTGATTAATTTGATTTTTTTTTTTTAAATAATGTGAACAATACCACATGCAAAGAAAGATACTGTGTGGAGATTGTAAAAGGGTACATGTCACCCCCATGCTCTCTACTATTGGGGCTGTTTATTTAATTATTTATTATATTTTCATTTCACTGTTTCATTCCCTGCCAATAAAAAAAGGTCCCCAATTTTTAGAAAGAAGTGTTCCCCTATTCTCGTTTTTTAGCGGATTTCCAGTTTCTCAGTTTCATTCTCTTTCTTTCCCTCCCCCCGTTTTTTTTATTTTTCTTTGATTATTTTTAAATTTCATTGATAATAGATTCTCGGATAATTTTTTTATAAAGTATCGAACTATGATTTTTTTATTTTGGGGTTTAAACTTTAATTTGCATTAAAATGATTATCCAGTTTGAATTTTATTTCACTAGAAGATCATCTGATAAATTTTGACTTGTTTTTTATGATGTAATGTAAAAAATTCTCTATACCAAGTGAGATAAAATTATCAGTATAACAAACAAACATGTCATATATATGATAAGAGATAATTTCATGCATATACATCATCAAAAATAAATCCCGTATGATCATTTAGTGAAATAAAATTGAAATTGGGTAATTATTTTTATTTAAATTAAAGTTTGCACCCTCAAAATAAAAATGGGCCATAATTTGATGCTTATAAAAAAATTTACCCATAGATTCTCATGTTCTCTCTTTCTTTCTTTGGGGTTCTAAATTTTCAAAAAACAATGGTCAATTGTATAATTTTTTTTTTTTCTGACATCAAATGGTAAAGATGCATCTCTGTCACGTGACTTTTAAGTTACAGATTTGATCTAATCCGGTATAATTAATAAAAACTACTTGATTAATGGAGAACAGTTGGATCAATGCAAATTTCCTTATCTTTATGACTATTCTACAATTCGAAATAGTCATGATTCATGATGTATTAGTATTGAGAAAGTGGCCTTTATTTCTTTTTCATTTTGTCATTGTTTTAACATGTCTTATCATTGGATGTGTTTTACTTCTCTTATTTATTTTTATTTAAATACATAGTATAATGGTATCAATAAATATATATAAAATAGTGGTTATAAAAATATCAATTTTTAAAATTTAAAAAATAATTTATGATTAGTTTATAAAATTATATGATCATATAAAAATTACAAGAAAGCGGAATATAATTCAGATATACCCACCATGTTTTGGGATTATGGAGTTCTATGTGTATTTTACTCATTGTAATATTAGTTGTAATATTAGTGGTTGTCATTATCAATTTTGTGAATAATATTATGCTAAATTTCCAAATTTCTCCGTTATTTTTAATGTTTATATTATATAAAATCTCTAATTTTCACACACACTTATAAATTATAATTACTTACTATTGTGAAATTAAGATTTTTACATAAGAACCGCCTCAATTATTATATAAGTAAAAAAGTTTTAAAGATATATATAACTCGTTTATGATATATATATATATGTGTGTGTGTGTGTGTGTGTGTGTGTGTGTGTGAGAGAGAGAGAGAGAGAGAGAGAGAGAGAGAGAGAGAGAGAGAGATGATATGATATGATATGAAAGAGCCCTTTAATAATCTCGGATGGATTATGTTTGGACCACTTGGGAGTGATTCACTAGATTCGTATCAGTGAAACACAATAACAAGTGGACCCAATGGCTCTAGTGCTATTTAATCTTCTAATCCTTAGTCACTTTTAAATGCTTGTTTTTGTTATCCTCTTTGTTCATGGTCATAAATGGTACAAGTTTAGAGCGTGTAGCTTTTTTTTCCAAGGAGAAAACATTGTTTATTTATTAGTGTGGTTATCTTGTGTATTTTTAAAATTTTAATAATTTAATTGATTCAATGATCTCTTGATTTCATTAGAACCAGAGTCTTATGTATGATGTTTATGTTTTTATAGATGGGGTGGGTTTAAATCTCAACTCACTTATGGTTATAGCATAAATAGGTTGTTAACATGAATTGTCCAATTTATAAAAATTAAAATAAAATAAATAAATAATAAATAAAATCTATTTGATTGATATATATCTATATTTACATAATTTTTTTATTTTTAAAAATAAATAAATCATAAATATTATTGCAGCAAACACACATAGATATAAAAATATTGAAAACTAGTTTATAATTTATCTAAAGTTTAAATAACACCTATTTAATTAAAAATATGTTTTTTAATGACTCATTAAACAGAAAAAAAATAAATTTAAACTGTTAACTATGATTAAAAAAAACCAAATTCTTGTTGAATATTTTTTCACATTGACAACACATTTGCTGTATTAAATTCTTTGTTTTTCGAGCAAATAAAATTTAACATCCAAACTAGAAATGTTGAAACAAAGTATAGGGGATATTTCATACCTGGTTATTTTTTTTTTCAAATTATCCTTAAATTAACTAAAACAAATATAAGTCTTTATTTTCAACACACACACACACACACACACACACACACCATTCCTCTACAAGAATTGGAAAAGAAAAAAAAAAAAAATTTGCACCATTCCTATAAAAAAAAAAAAAAAAAAAGGATCTCTTGCTCATCAGTTCTGAATAATTGGCCATATATAGCCCTGCGCCGCAGGGTCGCTCAGCACTGCCTCGATATCGGTCCACTAGTCCGCGGGACCACTCTATCACCACCTATCAACCCACATCATCTCGCCACGTGTCCTCCTTCATCTCACCCCCCACCCCGTACCCCCTCCATTGGGGACCACCTCGGGACCGAAGCCTCTACCCCAATGGTGGCGGAAAAGCTTACCGCCCCACCGGACGGGGACCACACCCTCTTCATCACCAACACAACCTCAAACACCAAACTCTAATACACGTGTCAGTCTATCATTCGGGAAAACCATGGTAATCACTTGACACACCGACACGTGTCCCAAGAAGTCGCTGTCCGGGACCACGCTGGAGGGTGAGAAGCGTAGGGTCGTAGATCGCACTCATTCGCGCGCTTTTCAATTGTCCTAACGTTTTCATAATTTTATTATGAGAAAAAATTAAAAAATTAAAAATTAAAAAGAAAATGAAAACGGTACGATGCACCGCATTAACTCTGGACGATGCGGGTTGAGCCGTGCGATGTCATTCGAAGAAGATCCACGTCGGCGCCGCGCAGCCGTCAGATGTGTCATCGATGGTGTTCCGGCGGTGCATCGGGTGCCACAACAAGCTCTTATTCGGCGGCGCGAGGGAGCCCCTTTCTTTCTCTTGCCCTTCTCTCATCCCCAAAAGTTTCCTTACAGACTCTATTTTTGTTTGCATTTAACCCCTTTCGATTTCTTGGAATTATTTCTGACAATTTAATTTTGAGAAAAAAAATGTAAAAAAATAAAGAAAATTTCTCATGTAACCGACTAGCCAATTAATAACTACTTATGCTTGTAATTGAGAGATTTTATATTCAAATTATACCTCTCGTTCTCTTTTCTAAAATTGCATAATCTGGATTTATCCTTAAAAAGTTAGTCAAGTCATTATAACTGATGCATCTACGTACCTGTTTATCTTTTGTTTTGTCGTTTATAGATTTTGTCAAAAAATAAAAATATAAAAATATATATATATATGAATTGAAATTTATTTTTAAGGATTCAACTTCGCAGATTTACTTAAGAATTGGATTAAAAATTTTTTTTTAGAATTTAATTAAGCTTGAGCTACTTTGATTGGTAATAAAACTGCACAAAAAAAAAAAAAATAGTGGAGCTAAAATTAATAAAGAGAATTAAGTTAAATTAAATAGAGAAAGTGGATGCAAGGGTGGAAATGAAATATAGTAAGAAGGAAGGGGGGTATATGTAAAAAAGGAGCTTCTTAAAAGCTGCTAAAATTCTCGTGCTTTCAAAGCTCGCAACGTCGAGGAATGGCCTTCCACAACGACCTCCAGTTACCGCAGCCGTACGCCGAGCAGCATAACCCCGCCGTGATCCGCGCTGGTGGGTCGGCGCCGGAGACCTCCTCTGAAGCGGCTGCTTGGTTGACCGGTGGAATTCTCCGGCTCGGTGGTGATCCCGTGTCCGTGGATCATGCCGGGGCCGGTGAAGATAGAGAGAGGTGGAAGGCTGAGATTGTGGCCCACCCACTATACGAGCAGCTGCTCTCGGCCCACGTCGCATGCCTGAGGATTGCGACGCCGGTGGATCAGTTGCCGAGGATCGACGCGCAGCTTGCGCGCTCGCATGAGGTTGTTGCCAAGTACTCGGCGTTAGGGCTTGCGAACCGTTTGGTGGGAGACAACAAGGAGCTCGATCAGTTCATGGTCTGATTCTTTCCTATTTTTCGTTTCTGTGCAAATCTCTTCTATTTTTTTATATGATTTCTTCTTTTTTTTAATGAAGTTGAGGAAAGCTTTGTTTTTTGGTCGTAGTATTGATTAGAATCAAGGTTATTTAAGTAGAGGGTTCAATGATTAGAGAGTTTTTTTAATGGCTTCAAAGTGCAAACTTTGTGAGCAATCTCAGGTATAAAAGATGAGAGGCTTTGGTTGGTTTCTCTTTCTCGTGTTTTTCTTTACTTTGTATGTGTGTTTCTTTGAGTTTTTGCATAGAAAAAGAAGATACTGTTTTCTTCTCTGTTTGTCCTAAATGCAAGAACAGTTGCAGTGCTGTTCACAATAATGAGGATGAGTTCCTGGATGGCCAAAATATTGCTCCAGATTATGGTTTGAAGTGTAATACAGGAGGGTGAGATTGATTGCACCTAGAATTGTAGTTTCTTCAGTTGTTGCATGTTTGTTTGTTCTTCTGACTTGAACTCGCTAACATATTTCAAAGATTACATCAGGTAGAAAGATTATAATGGAGTTTAAAACGAAGTTTGCAAATTTCTTGAAGGTTTTGTTCTTCTTAATTGATTGCATGAGCGGCGATAACTTGTCATGAAGATATCATTTCTGAGATTATTTAATTGTGTTCTCCTGATAATTCAAATCATTTATACTATATAGACATTCGCAAGCCTTTTTATGGTGAAATGGTAACGAAGACAGTAATCTTTACTCTGTTAATATAGTGATGAAAAAGATTCATGTTGGCCTTCTTGCACTGGTGATTGCTATACCTTCTGATGCTGTTAAGTTTCATGGCTGTAAAATATGAATATCTCCATTGATTTTTAAGTGCTTCGGATACGGTGATTTTATTTTATGACAACCTGCATTGATGCTTTCCTTTGTAATTAGGGCTGTGGCTTTGTTTTGTGCCAAATGTTGTTTTTGGTTTCCCTGTATGTTGCCTTCTCAAACTGATTTAAAAAAAAAGGTATTTTAGTGTAAATGAAACGCAATGTTCAAGAAGTCGTTCTTGGAATCATGAAAGAAGTCAACTGAATTGACTAATTACAGTGTACTTAGTGATCACTCTGTGGACCATGAGATGATCTACTTTTCAATGACAGATGACTTGTGCTGTTGACCTGATCAATCCTACTACCCATCTGATAAAGCTTACTAGAAAGAACCACTGATTGTTTAGACCTGCTAATTTGTCCTAACTGCATTTGTCTACATTATTATTTAGTCCTTTCTGAGCTGTATCACTTTTGCTTCTCTCTCGTAACATTACCATTGATGTTTGCTATTGTTGAGAGCTCTTTTGTTTGTTTCACATGGGGAAAACGAAGGGAAAGGAGAGAATGTAAAGGGAAAAAAAGAAAAGAATGACTTTAGTTCTTTTATTCCCTTCATCTTTTTTATGTTACTTCATGTCTTTTCTTTTCTTTTCCTTAATTTTTCTTCATGCCAAACACATCGCGAAGCTTGTATTAAAGCCACTCCAGTGAATCTTGACATCTACCATGTTCAATGACAATGCATGAATAGTTGATTTGACATAACAAGCACAAGTAAACTTGGAACAGACTTTTGTTTCATCATTAATTGAAGACTCTTGTTTAAATGCTTAATTTTGTGCCTCTGGTTATCCATCCTCTTCTATGGTAAAAGAATTCAACTGTTTATAAATTTATTGCATTGATCATGATAATTCCTATTTCTTCCTTGCTTAGACACATTATGTCTTGTTACTCTGCTCTTTCAAAGAACAACTGCAACAACATGTCCGTGTTCATGCAATGGAAGCTGTGATGGCTTGCTGGGAACTTGAGCAGTCTCTACAAAGCCTGACAGGTGCATTTCATACTGATTATACTTATTGAATGAACTTAAATCATTCTAGCAAATGGCATCATATACAACCTTGTTTTGTTAAACATGCACCAGTAAATATCATGAAGGGCCATAGGAGTAGTCCATGTGTTGGTCTGAGTGTATACCTTGAGTAAGCGATGCGCGAGTCTGTTGCATGGTTCTTTGAGAACTCATCAAACACAAAATTGAAAACCCTTAATGTTTGTATCCAGATTCTGATTATCCCTTCTTGTTTTAATTCTTGACTTGAACTAGTGCTAGCATGAGGTCCTGGGATAGATGTCACTGGAATTTATACTCCGTGTACTATCATCACAGGTGAAACAATTCATCATATTCTTGCTCAACTATTAAGCCTAATATATGATAACAATTAAGTAATCCTAATTGATCATCTCTTGCATTTGGTGAAATTCTTAGCAGAGTCCAAGATGAAGCTGTAACTCTGGTATAAATTTAATTTTGCTTTTATTATGATCGGAATTGTTAGTAACCTCTGTGCTAAGCAAAATGGCTAGCCACATATGTTTGCAATTATTTTTATATGTATGCATTTTAAGCTGATGAATGTGTCTTATGGCAACAAAATAGGTGTATCACCTGGAGAAGGCACAGGTGCCACTATGTCTGATGACGAAGATGAGCAGGCAGATAGTGATACAAACTTGTTTGATGGAGGCTTCGATGGATCAGACAGCATGGGCTTTGGGCCACTCATTCCAACCGAGAGTGAACGATCCTTGATGGAGCGAGTGAGACAAGAGCTAAAGCATGAGCTAAAACAAGTATGATGAATGCAACCACATTGTACTGCTTCCACATGCATGTATAGAGAGAGTTTAACAAGCAGATTGTTTTTGTAGGGATATAAAGAGAAGATTGTAGACATAAGAGAGGAAATTCTCAGAAAACGAAGAGCAGGGAAGCTCCCTGGCGATACCACTTCCCTCTTGAAGGCTTGGTGGCAGTCGCACTCGAAGTGGCCATACCCGACGGTAACTGCTCTTTTTTTCCTGTTTGGATTGATTTCTTCATCAGATAAGTCTAGTGTTTATTTGTCGATGTGATTTCATTTGGACATGGGTTGATTTAGGAGGAGGACAAGGCAAGATTGGTGCAAGAAACAGGATTGCAACTCAAGCAGATCAATAACTGGTTCATCAACCAAAGGAAAAGGAACTGGCACAGCAATCCATCATCATCAACTTCAACTAAGAGCAAAAGAAAAAGGTAAATAAATACTACATGAGATCATTGCGTATTTTAGTATAAATTTTGTAATTTCTTAGGGTTTTCTGCTGATCAATTTTTGAGAAAGAAGTAATGCAGGTGATATCGACCATAATCCAGAACACTTTATGTAGACAATGTGAACCCCTCAATTGGATGCTGAAAATGTTGGTGATAAAGAAGGGATGCAAACCAGTTTCTTGGCACATTAATGTAATAGTGGAAATGCTCATCAGATTTTGGAAGTGTTTTTGTTATGCCTTCTGAAGTTCTAACATTTTTCGCCTCCAATCAATAAGAACTCGTTTGGCTTAGATTTGAGTGATTGTTTAAAGTTGGAACCGGTGGAAGTGCAGTATTTCTAGCAATATAACCCCTTTTATATTTTCCATTGTTGCATTGTTGGAAATCCAAGCAATGACGAGGATTGCCGATAGAATATTATCTCAATGCAAACAAACAAACAAACAAACAAAGGTGATTATAGTTCCAAGCCAACAAATCTAATGAATTTGAAAATTTTCTGGAAAAAGGAAATTTGCATGCTTAACCTATAAAAACAGTGAATGTATATTAATATACTCATAAATAACAATTTGTAGCTAACATGCAATTTATAAATTTTTCCGAGAGATTTTAGGTAATCCATTGTTCACAGGAATTTATAAGCAAGCTATTGCTGTTATGCTGGGTATATACACAAAATTGATTTTATGGAGAGATCTACGCAATTGTACACTTTCCCATGGACACAATTGCAAGTCTAAAAAACAAAAGCAGCATCCGCCATTCTGTTTAGACTTCCAATGGCAAACAATAAGAATGCATGAGGGCATGAGATTTTGAACATCATTTATCATCACTTTCATAGCCTGTTGATGAACAAACTTTGATTTCTCCAACTGCAAAAGCAGAATGGAGTACAAAATAAAATTACTAAACAGAGTTGGTTTATAGACAATGTTTTCCCACTTCTAGGACTTGATTATACAACAATATATACAATGGCTGTTTAATGTACAGTAGTTAGAGGAGCTATGAGGTTGAACCATCCACAGCACTCTCACAGACATCGCCTCGACACAGGGGGCATACACTGGAAAAAGGGAAAAGTAATGAATTTCTAATGTCCGCTAAATATTATGGTTTGTGTTGTAAAAGTAAAAAAGATATTAAGATGTAACAATCTTACCCATGAATCTCTTTAAGCCATTTATCAACACAGGCCATGTGATATTCATGGTGGCACGGAAGGAGTCGTATTTTATCACCATCCTCATAATCAGCAAGACAAATGTAACACCTGGATACCAAGTTTATGTAAAAAGTTTTAAAAGAATATAACATCTTTTGGTTCTTTGTTGCATACAATCCATAGTTATTAAAACAAAGATGGATCACATATGGCACATAAAAAACTAAAATAAAATAATGGTATGAATCCGGAATATCCTGCTAATAGTGGCAGAGTAAAGTCAAGATCACAGCTATCCTTGACATCCTACTAGTTTGTCTCATTCAGAACATACAGTTTGAATATGTAATAGCTTTACAATAAAAGGTTGATATAAAATCTCAGGCTAACAGAACATGAAAGATCAGTAAAGGTTTTAATAATGATCAATTGGTTTAATGTTTAGTTATCTCAAACAAGCAGGGTAACAAGTTTTCACTATCAAGGCTTTCATACAAGGTCAAAGTACAAGTGAGTTTCATATAAACAAATTTCTGTCATAGCAATGGATTAGACATAAATGATTCACATAAACAATTTCTGCTAGTCATAAGTTGGTCTTGTCATCTCTTTGTCAATCAGGTTAAGGAAATATGTGAAGAATGTCTCAACATGCTCTACTAAAGAGGATAATGTTCTAGGTTAAGACTGACTATTTCAAGAACTCAGCTAAACAAACAGAATAGATAACATGAAATTTGTTATTAACCAAAGGCATAATGTGGCACGGGAATTCATAAAATGAAGTGAAGGAAGCATACTGTTCAACATCATCACTGCCAACATCCATCATCGGTTTTTTGTGGATCTTTATAGGCAAGGAATTAACAACAGATTCTGGGGCTGGAAGTGACACCATTGAAAGTGAAAGTGATACAGGCTGGCGATGGATTTCATCCAAGACCTGCAACGTTAAAAGACAGCAGAAGACAAATTGTCAAAAACCACATAATAGAACAATAAAAAATTAGCCAACCTGAGAAGCTTCATAATGTTCTTGTTAAATTAATTTAACTATTTAATCTAAAAGACATTTAGTGCCAAACTTTTTTTTTTTGGATGGCTTAATCAAAGGAAAGGCAATTGTTGTCACATTAACAGGTGAGAAGAAATCCAAATAACAGGATTCCACAAACAAGAACTTTTCCCCAACCACTTAGAACCATAAACCCAGAGGCAGCACCTAAGATTCTCATCCTGGACTTTTTCCAAAACTTAGCATTAGAAATTGGACCATCTATACTGTCTTAACGCCACCTAATCAAGGGCTGATTGCCTCCGTAAAGGCTCCATCCACATCACAATCATTGGGCGCAATACTGTCATAACCAAGGGGCTTTCCTTTAAAAATTTCTGTTGAACTTGACTACAAGGTTGGATTTTGAGTGGTAATCCAGCCATGACAGTGGAAAGGAATATTATTAATAACTAAGACCTCGGAAAATCAAGAAATTAAAGATAATCAAGAGAAAGGAGAAGGAAATGAAAAACAAGGAACTTGAGATATAACTTCAACAAATTTTCATTGGTAGTGTTAAGGTTTTTTTTCCCCTCATTCCAGACCATTACAAATTTGATTTTAGCAGCTGCTTATAAACAGTCTCCATGTCAAAACTTAAATCAAAGGTTGCCAACCTATCTTCATTCTTAAGGCTGAAATATGGGCTGCAATTTATCAAAATAATCAATTACCATCATGCAGATAATCAATTAAGGAACTGAAGAACCCTAGCATTTAAATTGCCAAGGTGTTAATAGTAGAAAAGAAGCAAAAATTATCCAATTAGCTTTAGGGATCCCTGATAAAATAACTTCATAAATAAACAAGCAGGCTTCACCAAGCTAAAGAATTGTTTTTCTTATAAGATACAAATTCTTCTAGAAAATATTTCTTGAGATATACTGACAAAATTTAGGAGCATCACAGTGAAATTGCATGTCCTTCAGAAATTAAAATCTTATGTATTTACCTCAAATAGAGCTTCAGCTAACATGACAATCCTTGAAATACTTGCTCGCGCACTTGACTCTTCGCTTGTTATGTATGAATAGCAAGAGCATGTACCGTATGGATGGAGCCCTGATGAGCAGAAAGCCGATTGGCGATTGCTATCATCGTTGTTACCACGGATTCGTTCTCTTATCTACAAGAATCAACCTTAAACTTCAGGGAAAAATAAAAAGGAAAAAGGAAAAAACAAAAGAAGCCGAAGAAGAAGCTGCTGCCTGAGAAGGCAGTTTGTTTTGTGTGATGCACATGAAAACCAATAACGCAATATCATAGGGGTTGAGCATCTGTTTCCCAAGAACTAGTCCACATACATAACTACATGTAAGACAAGACACTAATCTAGCATATAAACCATTCAATTCTCTAAAAGAATTAAAAAAAAAACCTTGGTTTCCAGGTTTGTAACTTACCACAACAGGAACTAATTAGCATGCGGTGCACAACCTGCAGAAAGAAAATTGGATAGAAGATCACCTCAGATCTTGAATGCCATCGTCGGCCACTTGCTCCAAGACGTCTACGGCGCAAGTAAGAAAACTCATCTTCAGTCCCATTTTCAAAAATATCATCACTGATATCAAGTAACCATCTGCTATGAGATTCAAGATCATCAGTGTCATCAGCAGATGAAAATATCATCAAAGAATCATTGTTCCTTCTAGAACTGCGCCTTGAAAACGCATCCCAGAAAAGTCTCCTGCTATTCCTTCTTGCCTCATTGTCACTTGCTTCAGCTGTGCTACTGGTCACAATATTCGAAGAGATGCTAACTACATCAACATGAATTACATTCTCATCTCTCTCAATTCCAGGACCAGTTGATGTGAAGCTTGCACCATCTGAAGAGCCAGACTCCATAGTAGGTTCTCTCACCAAGTGAGGAGTAGGAGAAGAATCAGAACCAGCAGAAATTGGATTTGAATCGGAACTGTGTATAATCAGAACTTCAGTTGTGGTGTCAACAGTAGATGAAGCAACACTTGTAGACAAGTCTATAGATTCTTGCACAATGCTACTAGGATATCCCAAAGGAGAAGTCTGAGAGCAATAGTTGTTTGGAGATTCAGGCTCCATAATGGCACCTAACATGCCATTCCCATTTCCACTTGTTGATGGAAGTTCCGCAGCATCTGATTTTGCAGAAGTGCTAGCCTGATTACAGTTCCTTTCTAAATAAGTCACATCTCGACCAGAACTAGGATTTGCTGGCAATGGGACGAGTTCCTTGCTCTCAGATAAGCATTTCCCAGAGTTGCTACTTTCAGCATTTATTGGTTTTATCAAGCCATTTTTTTGACGACAGTTGCTGCTCTCACATGATCTTGAATCTTCATTCATCGGAACAGAAAGGTTGTTCTGCGAAAAAACTGCAGAAGGTTCCTTTCCTGAGACCTGTTGATTAACAGCCAGCACACTATCATGACATCTGGTTAGCACAGAGGATTCATAAAGCTGATCTACCATTGAAAAAAAAAAAAGAGAATCATCCAAAAAATCTCTATAGAGTATCATATATGCATGGCCTTGATGGATTTTGATGCGCATGGTTGCGATAAGTAATTTGAAGAAGTTACAGGAGTTAACTGGAAAACATGCATATAAATGGTGAAAGGACAAAGTCAATATGCTGGAATTTGCAAGTCAGCTCTTTAAAGGCTGGCTCCAGGGCCCATCAAGACATAACATCTGGAGCTAATGAAGTTGACTAATGGAGAGGCCCACACCAATTGGAACTTGAACAAAGCTTTCCTTTCAAGTATCCAAGACAAACTTTGTCTGGATCTTTCACCAAAGAAGGCCACATCAGCATGGTTTCTGAATTTGCAAGTTGGCATGAAATTGGATCATTGTGAAGAATGCTTTCAAAGAAGTCTAGGATCCCTAGGTACACAAATTTCTTCATAGATAATTAGGAAATAAAGGTTGGTTTGTGTAGTTTAGCAACTTATATCAGCATAGATGTCCTAAAGCAATTAAATGGCTCAGGATATAAGGTGGGAGATTGGAAGTGCTTAGGAAGCATCCCTTCACACTAATAATATATATGAATGTACCATAATAATGATACCAGTTATATTTTCCACCAAGACTATATAATTGTTTAAAAAGGAAATTCAGATGTTTGACCTAAGACATAAAGATTTGCACATAACCAGAGCTCTTTAACAATATATCTATCGCCTAGTCCTCTCATTAAATATTTCACATTTAATGGTTTCACTTTCATTAGTACTAGATAGCTAGGCATTTGGCCTTCATCACATGAGCATCCAAAGAAGTTCCTCACCATTGACACAGGCCAGTCCTCTCTTGCTGGTCATAAGATAAGATCTATGATGCATTTAATATAGGACAAATTATCAATATACAGGTCACATACTGTGGAACACCAAAAGTTGATGGCATTCAAATTAAATGAGTTACAGATTTGGTAATACATAGATTACAGAAACAGTGCATGCCAATTCAATATATATAATCCAAATGTTCTTAGATTTTGTATTTAAAATGATAACGTAAAAGCATACAAGAATAAGCCAGAGAAGAAAAGGAACAGCCATAAAAGTCCTTGCCTCAAGACAAATGCAGAATTTTTATACAAAGCAAGGATTGATCATCTTAGAAAAGTTAAAGTGGTGCAAGTCTGGCATTGAAAACTCATTTCAACGATTGTCTCTGAATATTGTGATTTCAAAATTTCAAACACCATTACAAGAAAAAATGTCCCCTTTTGATCATGTTCATAATAGTTAGTTGCCTTTCATGGTTGTGGTTATAATAATTGTGCTTACCCTATTTAATTTCTGATAGAAAATTTGTAACATTTTTCCTCTATTTATTCACACGAGAAGGGAATGATCCATTTCTTCCATGTAGCTAAATATTGACCACTCATTCTTCTGGGCAACCAATAATCCATGGTCACTAACTTATTAAACATTCTAGAGATATATAAAGCGCAAAGTTGAAACCTTGATTGAACCTACTCATCAGCAGGACAAAATCATGATGACCAATACAAAAAATTGCAAACAGACAGATGATAACAAAGAGCATCAAATATTGTTAATTTCCAGTAGCGCGGCACTTATGGATGTAATTCAAATGTCATATCCAAGTCCTGCCCTTCACACACCAGCAAAACTACTCAATAAAGACAGCAAAACAACTACACATGTTAAAAAATGCAAGAACTTTGAGTTAAAAAAGGCCAAGTTGTATCCATACATATTTTTTTTCATCTACCTACAACCAAGTCAAAGCTTGCCAGCATACAACCAGACCTAGCTTAAAAAATTTGCACAAAACTTCATTGTAGATGTTATGGCTTTCATCCAGTATGCACTCTAATAGAAACAACTCGAGCTAATTCTTAAAAACTAATCACTTCCAAAAAATTGAAGCAAAACATTCAACTAACTTCACAGGAAAAAAACATTCCAAGTTACACGATTCTATCAAATTCCTAATCAAATCTTGAAATTTCATACAACACATCAGAATTCAAAAAATAAAGCGGATTCTCAAGAAAAACAAAGTATCAACAACCCACAACCTGGTACCTACTCCCGATCACAAGTTGAAACCATCTAAGACGAAAGAAATCGAGAGAAAAAATCAAAACCTGAGAAGGAACAGACGCCGCGGCGGCGGATGAGGAAGAAGCGGCGGAACCGGCGCCGGCACCACAAAGGAAGGCGGCAAGACCTCGCCTCGTCCCACCATCATCGCGAGGGCGGGAACGGCTGCTTCCAGAGCCCATGAATCTCAGCTCCAACAAGAGATCGAAGCAAAGGAGAACAGAGCGAGGGCGAAGAGGAATTGGAAGCGATAATGGAGAAGAATGAGGTCGACGACCTAAATATAATTGGGCATGAATTTTATATTTTACCCCCCAAAAATGATTTATTTCATATGTATCCCTGAATTTTTTTTTTTCATATAATAGAGTTGCACAGGAAAATTTATTATTATTATTATTATTATTATTATTATTATTATTATTATTATTTTAAAGATCAATTTATTTCCATGCTGTTTTTTATCTTAAATATCTTAATATTCACTTAAATATATATTAGAACTCACAAATAAGACAATTTTTGGTAAAATGTATAAAGGTATTCATCAATACTACTGGTGCATTACATATCGTGACTCAGTATTATTCAAAAACAATATTTATTGGTTCTTGTGTAGATTTCCCGTGCGAAGAACAATGTTTTCTTCTTTCATAATCATATAGTAAAAAAATTTAACTCTAAACATCATGAAGTCATCATAACTAGTACACTTTGATATATATTTATTAATTTTATGGCGCTTTTTATTTTTTGAAAAAAAAATTATAAACAATTCTTAAGTTATATCAAAGAATAACTAATTGTTTTGTGATTATTTAAAATTTATGTTTTTAAAAAGTTTTTTATATCCTGCAAATACATTATTTATGTGAATACATTTCAATTAAAATAAATATATGTCATGCATGCAATTTAAACTTTAATTTACTCACACACATGTATATATACCATTTTACATCATCAAAATATATTATAAATTATAAAAAATTTAAACTATTCCTAGCCATCCTAATTTTTTATTTAGATGTAACAAATCAAATTAGCTTGAATTTTTTAATATATATATATATATATATATATATATATATATATATATATATATATATATATATATGCAAAAACAGTGGTTTAATTATCTTTAAAATAATATCCATAGAGTAAAGGAGTATATATACGAATAAATAAAACTTTAAGTGATATATACAGTGAATAGTTCCTCTCTATATTGGTGTTTGCCTTGTCATTTCTATCTCTTATATAGCTCATGTACTTCTTTTTTTTATCATATTACTAATATATATGAATCCTTTTTTAAAAGAATATTTAACTTTAGTATTTTCAAGGTATACAGACAAGCCCTTTGTATAAACAGTTCTCAAATTCTTAACGGGGGCGTTTGAGAAATAACCAATTTTTTGGGGGTTGCAAATGCAACTCTCAAGAATAATTTTGCGATTTTGTCCTTTTCTTTTTTGTTTATTTGGAACGTTATCGTGTTATAAGGATTGGAAACCAGCCACGAGTGACGCGTATGGGGGCGGTGATTGCACGTAAGCGCGGCGCATCGGCATCTCTCGCACGTGATACATTGTCAGATTTGCCTCAAGATTCGTCTTCTCACTTTGATGGATGATGGGGCTGTACCGTGTTTGATCGAGCAGTACGTTGACCTATCGGTGACGCGACCAGACTTAGTTATCGTTCAAGTTGGCTCCATGAATGACTTCAATTGACTGGTTGATGGATATTTGAGCTTTTTTTTATATATAAATATTTTTAAATAGAAAAAAAAGAAATTTGAAAAGTGCTAGGCTAAAAATTTAAGTAGGTCACTGTATTTTAACTATTTTTCACTTTGGATATTGAATTTTTTATTTATTTTTTCACTCCTATGTGGCCACTGGAAAGACTTGTGGATTGTTGGCTTGGTACTCATGAAGCCAAGCTGGACACAAGGAGTCATGTTTTGGCCACTTCAAGAGTTATTTTTTCCATATCAACCTCCACGTCAATCTTCTCTTCCACACTCCTCAATCCCCTTCTTGAATCCCTTATTGTTTATCTCTTGCGTTAGCCCCCAACTGAGGAACACAACGGCAACAACCTTTTACCCATTATCAAGGAGGACTTAAATTCAGGAGTTAGGGATATTCTAGCAACTGGCAATGCGATCATGGTGGATACTTGACAAATAAGTTTGGCAGACAATGAAGCACCAAGTTTCCTTAAGTCTTTTTGTTATGTTATCTTCACATTGTGGTTAGATGTGCAATGAAGCACATCTTCAAAGTTTCATGTAGAAATGTAATTAGGGTTTTGCAAGGGTTTGGATGAGGGTTAACTTTGGATGTTAATGTGTGAATGTGTAATTAGGGAGGGTTTTTGCGAAATGTCATGTCTTTTACTTTTGCAGATGTCGATGTGTGAATGTGTAATTATTTTAATTCTTCTAAATATGCGTGTTTGCAAGTATTCGATGATCCTAATTGATGCAAAAATTATGCTATATTTTTTAGTAGCTATTAAAAACCCCAATACACTCACTAATTGAAGACTAAGATCATCCATTACATAAAAACAAAATATACCAGTATTTTGAAAATTCAAACATTCACCGTACATCCATTGCAAACACTCATTCATTGACTGGAAATTAAAAATATGAAAATGTAGATTTATTTCATAGAAGTTCATAAATAGGCAAGTCAATGTCATTTTGAATACTCCACAGTCTTTTTTCACAAAGTTGAAACTAGAGCTTTGAAGTCCTCTTCCACTTTGGAATATTCCATTGCTATAAGCCGTCCATGGGCACCGTCATCAAAGAAACTTCCTTCTCTTGGCTTGGCTCTCTTCAGTTAAATGAAGAAAAGCCTTCTTGATCTCTCAGATGGAGAACAGTGGAGATGGAAGGGATGATGATGTGGAAGATGGACACTGACATGGCATATGAAGTGGATGAGCTGGCCAAAAAAATCCTTCGCATGTGTCTAGTCCGGCTTCATGAGTGCCAAGTCAACAATCCACATGTCTTTCTGCGCGGCCACATAGGATGAAAATGACCGGAATAGCATGAGTATCTCCCCCCACCCCCCCACCCCATGGTGAAATGAAATTAGTGTATGGTGACCAAAAAGAAATAAATCAAAATCCAGTATCCAAAGTGAAAAATGGTCAAAGTATGGTGACCTATCCAAATTTTTACCAATGCTTGTTATGGATCTTTCAATTAATTATGAAAGACCAAGATCCAACACTTCTCAAACTTAGATTTAACTGAAAATTTTCATAAATGAAACCAATTCAACAGGAAACAGTTCAATTCACACTAATGAATATAAATCTCCAAATCAAACCACATAGAATTACTATCAAGATCTAATAACAGATTTAATTAACAACAGAGAATCCACGCCAAGGAATTAGTATTAGCAAGAGCTATGAAAGTATCATAATAATGAGCAACTGAGTCATCTTGTGTGAGTCTAAACAAGGCATAACCTGGGTCCTCGTAAGCAGGTCCAAAAGCTAATTTAATAGCTTTAACATTTGAGACTAAGATATAATAAAACCTTTTGCGTTCTATGTGGCTTAGATTATGAAAACATGGAGCATTTATTTAATTTGTGTCCCAAAACGAAATAGGTTTGGACTAATATTAGTGCTTTCATTGGAAAGACTATTTCTTTCCATGAAGGAATTACTATAGGAACATGGCTGAATTCAGTACATGGTAATACTTCAAATATTACCAAATCAATCATTGCAGTAACGACATGGTCCATTTGGAAAACAAGCTGTAACTTCATCTTCAAGAGCATCACACTAGACATGCAACTCATCCCCAAGAAAGCCATAGCACATGTCAGGGACTATTGTTCCCCTGTCAATTCTATCTTTAGTAAATGCATTGTACTTGGAAACTTTGCCATTTATGAAGGACCATTTCTTTTCTTAGCAGGATTTTTAAAACAAGGAGAAAGTGCTGCATGTGCTGGCTTCTACATAGCCAATCAACAAGCTAATATTCTTATTGCGAGTTGTTGCCATATCCCAGTAAAGTCGCCATGAGAAACTGAAGCCATTTCCTTGATATAAGCTTTAAACTACATCAAAGCCAATAATCTTACAGTTCCATATATTTTTCTGGATAACAAGGAGCTTTGTCATGCTGTCAAAAATTCTGATCTTCAGCATAATTGGAAAGCCACACATTGGATATACACTATCAATCAGATTTTGCATCTCATTGGAAATCCAGAACTCCATGCTATTCCTTTTGAATGGATGATCCTTGCTCAGAAGCTTGCGTTGTTTGGAGCTAGTCTTCATACTATCAACTTATTTCATCAGGGACGGAACCTTCCTAGATGGATTATGAAATGTTTCTTATCTAAAGGCTTCAATATTTAGTTTGTTTCCATTTGTTTAGTTTTCTGGGAGGTTATCCACTACCAAGGTTTTAGTTTGTTTTTTGTTTTTTTTCATTTTTGGTTTGTTTTCTTCTTGTCCTTTGCTTCAGTTTTCTTTTAATAAATAGTCTTTCAGGCTCCTTTCATAGAAAAAAGATGCAATAAAAACATTATTCTTCAGCATTTGATACTAGAGAACCACTGGACTTTCGAAATATATATGTGCTATCTTGAGTTTATAAGGATCAATAATCTCAAAATACTCAAAAAACTATTTCAGCATGAAATATCCATTGGAGAACATCAATGCCATAAAACCGAGTAAAGTCCAGACATGTTGCTCTCATTTGTGCAGAAGGAATAGATTGAGAATCCTGTTCTTCCCAGATAATGACTATTTGAGCTGTTGTTGGTGCATCAATATTGTTCTATAATTTAGGCTGCTAATTGCCTAGAAGTAAGGCCAACCGATTGAGAGATTGTTCTATAAGATTCACAAGTTCATCGCGTTGATCTATAGTTGCTAACAGTCTCTCCTCATGCTAATCCATCACAACAAACATTGAATCCAATTTATCTAAGATATCTTTCATGCGAGTAGATTCCACCATGAATAACAAACAAAACTCACACCAGAAATCAACGAAAGCACCAAAATGTTATGGATCTTTTAATCAATGAGTGCCTTAGCAACCATGTCATGAGCTTCATTGGCCTTATAATTCCCAGCGAATGTGGACGACGGCCTCCTGTGCACATCCTATTGCTTTGAATCTTCACTTGCTTGGCGCCATCTATCAACTCGCCATAACAGCTCCCCCAACTTGCATAGCCATGGAGTTTATTTATGAGGTTCGATCGTGGATTTTCTCCGAAAAGAACTAAAGAAACTGGGTGGTAATAGGCAAAAACCATTGGTTATTATATGTTTTTTTTATTTTAAATAAACTGGGTGGTAATAGGCAAAAACCATTGGTTATTATATGTTTTTTTTTATTTTAAATTAATATTTATTTCCATTGGATCCGAGATGATAATATTTGTGTGTGTGTGTGCGTTTTATGGATTTTTCTTTTAATCAAAACATGGTTTTATGTTGTTTTTACACTTTAATATGAATTCCTTCTTATTATGTGTTTATTGAGATAACAAAGTATTTTATGTTGGTTTCATTTTGTCGTGGTTCCAGCATTACAACGGTGAAAACTTAGTGAAAGCTACTGTTGTTCATGCATGTGGTCTCTATGCAGACCACGAGATGCCTTCAAGGCTCTCTGCTCATCCTATGCGGGCTGCAAGGCTTATTGTGAACTCTATATATGTGGTCTCTGTGCGGGCTATAAAATACCTGCAAGGTTTTTTGTCGACTTTAGCCATGCGGTCTTTATATGAGCTTCTGACTTTTCTAGGTCGGATATAACTCTTAAAGTGCAATTTTAACCCTTCTTTGTGATCTAGAAGAAGGTAATGCTTACAAATGTGACAAAATGCATACAATTAATGCAAAGACAACAATTTTTAACATAAAAGCATTTCACATTGAGAGAAAAATCACGAGACTTCTTAGAGCTTCTTACAATGCTTCCACTATGTCAATTAATGAAGTTTACAAAGATCTCTTTCTAGCTAACTAGAGGAATATAAGTTCAAAGGCATGAGAGTTCAACAAGAGTCTTTCAACACATGCATTCATCATCATCTTCACAAAAGATGGAAACAAAGACTTCAAGAATATAAATCAACCCAATGGATTAGGTGTCTGACTCTGTTCCAACAATTGAAGCAGTGGGTGCACCAGAGGTGGAGAAGACCATTCATAAGCTTGAGGGTAATAGTGAATTGTTGTCGTTGTCAGAATAGAACTCAAAATATCAAATTTTTTTAAACTTTCATTTAATTACATCGTAATTTGATATTGTCATCTAAACTTTAAAAGAAGGATACAATGATAAAATTGAGCAAATTGTTCATACGAAAAATATTCAAATAATATATTTTTTAATAAATAGATGACTAAGTCCCCCATTTAAGAGAAGTCAGCGATGTACACACAAATGTGAAGTTAATACCCAACACATCTTATGCGGCACCAATTGGACACGAAGTTATTGGTGGTGTTCAAATAACAACTTAAAATAAGTAGTTTATTATTAAAAAAATATATATTTTTTTTCCTACAAAATAAAAAAAAATTAATGATTTCATTCTTCTAAATTGTATGTTTCGAATAATTTCTTAATTTGATTTTATAAATTCATTCATCATTTTATAATATCAATATTTAAAGTGGAATTACTTTTGCATGTCCTCATACAAGAGATGGTAGAATATCCAGGTTAGTAGGTTAGTCCCTGTACTCTTTTTACTATGCCTTTTTAGTCCTCCTATTTCAATTTAAGTTTTTTTTAATTCTTCTATTTTTTGAATAAATGCAATAAAGTCCTCTATATACTCTTTGAACATGCCGATTAATAACTTTTATTGCTCATACATTCTACAGTTCATACAAAAGAAAAAAGAATCTGTATTATTTTTCTGAATTGTGTAGCTTAGTAACATTATGGATGAATTGTGTGAGAAATTAATTATTATCATGATTAGTACAGCCTTGGGGGACTTAATTACACTTATTCAAAGAATAAAAGGATTAAAAGGGCTTAAATTGAAGTATAAAGACTTAAAGGCATAGTGAAATGAGTACAAGGATTAACTTAGGTATTCTACCTGCAAGAGATACATACTGCTATCTCTCTTTCTCTATCTCTCTAGATACACGCCACACACACACACACACACACACACACACACAAACAAGAGTTTAAAATAATTCAAAATTCAAGAAGCGTATAACGGATACAAGCGCAATTACGCGTTATTCAGGGGTGTATATATAAAAGTCCCTGAAACTTCAAGAACCCAAACGGCCAGAATTTTCACTAGAAAACCCTAGTGCTTTGTCTTTTATCGGAAAAACCCTAACCACGACGCTGTTCTCCGTCGATCCAGTCTCATGGTGAGCAATTCTTCTTCATTCTTGTTCTTCTTATCTTCTCATTCTCGCTTCTTCCATCTTTCAATCGAACTCTTTCTCTCAGGAATCATCTTCGGGTCCGGCCCTGAACGACTGTTTGAAGCTCCTGCGCGGCGAGCGGGACGAGCAGCGCCTCGCTGGCCTCCTACTTGCCACAAAGTTCTGCAATGGTGAAGACAAGGATTCTGTGGTCAAGGTTTATAGCGCTGTCGGGGATCGTTTTCTTGATCGCCTCCTCATGACCGGTTAGGATCCAAGAAACTGTTTTTCTTTGATTTTGATGCAAAAGTTTTGAATTTCTTGGCGCTTTTGTGAAGGAATGGGGAAGGGTGAAGCTGGGGCGAAGGTTGTGGAGGATCGAGAGGCGTATTTGAAGCTCGCTATCACGGTTCTTGCTGCGTTTTGTCGTGTGCCGGAGATTGCTTATTCGAAGGAGATGGTATCTAAAGTTCCCGTTGTTGTAGAGATTATATCAAAGTCGTAAGTTTGTTGGTTCCTTCATTTTAGTAGAGAAGCTGTTGGTTTTCTAGGAAAAGATACGATCTTTGAGCATCTCATCGTCAATGCATGCTATATGCTCAATGTTTTTATTTTTGTATGTAAAATAAGACTGAGAGGATCATGCTTTCTTCCAAACGTGGTAAAGGTCGATGATATAATGACAGAATAAATGCGGAACTAGTTAGTTTTAGAGTTGTTACTTGGTCCCTAACTTGCCTTTGTCTGAATTTTGTTTATTTGTTTGGTTTTTCTGATCAGGCTATTGTTTTTTGTTTTCTCATGAACTGCACTTGCAGACAGGATCCTTTGATTCTTGAAGAATGCTATGAATTTCTGTTATTAGTCGCTGGAGCTTCTGAGAATGGTATCATAATATTTTACAAACCTGGAGTTCTGGAAATGCTTGCTCCACATATTGCGGGTTTGAATGATGGTATATGCTGAGCCTATTTATGTATTTATTTATTTATTTTATTTCTACTTCTGATTTCAACATATATACAAGGGGAGGCAATAGGGAAAGTAATTCTATAGGCCACTGTGGGAATGATGGTTTATATTAGAACCTTTCCATTTCCTTTCTTCTTTTTTCATTTTTATTTTGGTGGACAACTTTTCTTAACTTAAACAAACTCAATTAACCATATTTGTACGGACAATGAGGATTTCTTTAATTGAGTTATCTTCCTGGTGGTTGTCTTCTATATGGTTCTAAATCATATTATGCGTATCTATATGCTTGTTTCAAGTTCTCAAATTAGGTTTGGTCTCATTTGACATTAGGTCTGATGCTTTCTGTCTTTCTTTCTTAGCAGGCAACCTGGAGCGGCTTGCTATTGTCTTTTTTTTATTCTGACATTCATCAATTTGATGCTTTGATTCATAATTCTTTTTTGTTTTGTCTGAAGGATCTCGAGCACTGGAGCTTGTGATGAAGCTTCTGCAAATAGTGTTGAATAAACTCCCCGTGGGATCATTGGATTCTGAATGCATTTCAGGGTTGTCATCCTTGGTATGCACTGTTTTGATTAAGGATTTTATGATCTTACTACTGTGAATTTGGTTAGTTTTGTATGTGTTCGAGCTGGTCTTTGATGATTAGTATTTGTCTCACAGGTTGTTTCTATAGCTAGACAATTTGGTGTGCTGCACAATGCCCTTAAGTTTGATGCGTTGCACTTACTGACCTTCCTTTTGTCCTCAAAGAGCACTGTATGTAATTCATTTGTAACCTATGATATTTTGAGGTTTTTCTTCCATTTCTTATGATTATTTTCTGCTAGTATTCTACTTATTAAGGATACCTATGTGCATGGACATGTTGATAAACCTTAAGGCTATTTTTAGTGGGGAATTACCTGGAATAACTTTGGATAATCCTACATATTCCAAGTTATTTTGGAGTAAGCAACTAACCAAAATAAAATAGGAAAAACATAAAACAAGACCCGTTTAGTGACATTATTAACTATAATAATATAACAACAAATTACTGTTAACCAAGTAATCAATCATTACTTGATATTAACCATTAATTAGATTAATAAAATCTGAAATAAAACTCACTTTTTTAAATGTTATTAATCAAGTCAAGCCTCAATAAAAATGGTCAAAGGTGAGGATGTCTGTCTTGGGGATAAATGCAACTAAGTTCTCTCTCTCTCTCTCTCTTATATATTAATTGTGATTTGAGTGTAATCTACTATTCTATTTGTAAAAGTTATTATTCTCAAGGTAAAGAAGCAATTTCAATAGCAGGACAAATCTCATGAACATTTCCATTTCTGTTTTGATTTGTTTTTAGTGATTGTTTAATAGTCATGCATCTTCCCTTCTAGAACTTCATGTACTTGTGTGTACCTCATTTAGTGTATCTGGCTTCTTGCTTCTTGTACTGATGATCTATCCCAGAGGCCTTGCTTGGTTATTGTTATGCTTTCTGTTTACAAATCTGAGAGAGAATCCTGGCCAACTTTATTCTTCTTTAGATTACTTGTTGGGACTGCAAGACACAGTACATAGTCCTGGTAGACTTTTATGTCACTTACATAATAATAGGAACCAATGGTTTAGTGCTTGTGTATGATATTGTAATAGCATTTCTATATTTTCTGTAGTGCTTCTATTTTCTTTACTATATATATATATATGTATGTGTGTGTTTATTCAATGGACTTTTCTTTAGTTTAGAATTGTATTTTTTATTTTCTCCTCTCATTTGGGCCCATGGCTCATTTAGTGCGTCATACAGTCTTTGTTCTGAATGGAAGTTGGCAATTGATTCTCATTATTGTGAATTACAGCTTCTTCATGGTGCTCTAGTTTCAATGCCAGGTTGGTCTGCTTATATTCGTGCTGGCATATTGGAAATTCTACAAAATCGTGTTGGTATGGCACATTACAATTTTTTTCATTATTCTATTTTAACTACATGTCTTCCACTTAATAATTCACTACCTTTAGTGAGTAAAAGAAAATTGCTTTAACTGTTAGAAGCATCACATAGGAAATAAAGACGTTCTCACCCATTTATTGCAGAGAAAGGAGGCATGGTCTAGAGTCAAAGCAGGATGAATATCTTCTATATTTCTATTTCAGTTTTATAGCGTAATTCCTGGTTGGTTGGATATCATTTAGATGATACATCCAAATTCTTGCTGTAGTTTCCATGAGTTCTGATAATCTTTTCAGGCCATTGTATTGAAAGTTGATTTACAGAACAAAGCAAAATGGGTGTGCTTATTCAATTTCTTCTGGGCACAAACTGGCACATCTCATCAACCTTATAGAAGTTTTATCAGTTTATGTCCAGATGCTCTAGGCATTCATGTAACTTAAATTTTTCAGGTATCTATGTTGGTGTGTAATTTATGTTCCTGTTGGTCTTGTTTTGTCTTTATTAATCTCAATTACACTGTTAAAATGAGCTAACTTTTAAGTGAAGTATAAACGATATTAATTCCATTGATGTTTAAAAATTCCAAAATAGTTGTTATGTGGAAGGCCATGTCAGTTGTGTGTACTTTCGAAGGCCTAGATGAAATAATAAAACAAGAAACAAGGATAGAATGGGGCTGTAAAGTTGAGCTTAAGAGAGCCAGTGAGCAAGGCTCAAGCCTAAACAGGCTCACTTGAGCTTGTCTGCTCCAAATCTGACCATGAGCAAGCTCTTCAAGTTTGGTGAGACATTTTGTATAAGCCGATAAATTGAGCCTACCTATGCTTTGCTGGGCCCTTGGGTATTATTTGAAGCCATATTGTATCTTGCTCTGCATAATTAGGCCTGGATTACTGCTTAGATTTAGTTTCAACCAAGCATGCCCTTACCACCATACTACTTTTTCTCTTTTGATCTGTTATTGTTGCAAGTCGTATGTTTTTTGCTTTAGGAAAAGAGTATCTACCATATAAGTGTATAATAGATAGCAGACAGTGTTATATCAAGCTGCACTGAATATGCCAAACCATGCTTGAGCTTTTCCTGTAACTAACTTTTAGCTCAATTAGTATACTCCAAATCAGCTTTTGTGTAGTAAACTATGGAGCAGGACTCGCGCTTAATTTGGTCAATACTTAAGCAGCTTTTGAGCTGCTTGCTTGTTTTGTGGCCCTACTTTAGAATTTAGAGTAAAAAACAATTACACCTCAGCCATTGGCCATTATTACTGTATTTGTACAAATGCTAAAACCGCAGAATCGTTTATACAATGCAAATATATAATATGGTCATTTACAGTGAATCTCCTCTTCTACTTTGCAGTGTCTGCTGAAAAGCTTCAGGCTCTTCTTCTAGCAGAGTCCGTGATGTCTGTAATTGGTGAACATTGGCTTCTTGAGCAGAGCAAATTGTATGATGTTCATGACACTCTGCCAGTTGACAAGTAATAAAAACATTTTTCATGGTTTCTCATTCCAACCCAATTTGTTCCGCATGGTTCAATATGCCCATTATTTATTTGCAGAAATCTACTACTTGTACTTGAATCTGCGAGGGTTGAAGTTGCTGTTATACTTAATGAGCTTGCATACTTAAAATACGAGGCTTCGGATAGTTCTACAGCCAGTGCAGAAGCTACGAGTCTGAAGCGGCAAAATCTTGCGATATCATATTCACTAATAGAGAAGATAATCAAATTAATCTCAAATGTGTCTGACTCAGAAGGTATGCTTCAACTTTTCTGGTCATTTCATAGCATTTTTGCATCTGCTGAACCAGAGATTTTACCTTATCCTTTGTCACTCAATTTGATCCTACTGCTTGTGTAATTTGTTTGGGATTATTCATCTTCATCATTATTACCATCCTTATTGATGTCTTATCAGATTGCATCTACCAACATGGCTTTAACTCTGAAATTCGGTGGTAAATTTCCATGCAACTTGACTTAGGACAAAAGATAGATTAACACCGAACTTAGAAGAAGTTGCTTCTATTTATTAGTTGTGCAGTGAGGCCCAACTTAGAAGAGGTTGCTTCTATTTATTGTTTGTGCTTTGAAGCCAAACTTAGAAGTTGCTTGTATTTATTAGTTGTTAGGTGAATCTGTTGTCGTTTTTTATCCAGCATCAATGCTTGTGATAATCAAGCTTAATCTATATAAACAATGAAGTAGAGCTCGTTTCTCAAGCGTTCTGATAAACTCATTTTCTGGCAGAAGTAAATGAGCATAGAAATTAACCTCCAGTTGTTTTCCTCAAATCATGATCGTTTCCCTTTAATTAAGCACAGTTTAGAGTTAATTAGCCACTATAAGATTTCTTCTGAAGTTTTTACATCACAGTTAGCTCTCTTGAACTCTTCCCACAGGACTTCCAATCAAGGAAAACACTATAACAAAGGTTATCAACGGACTTAATGAGACAATTAATCTAGTGCTGGATTTTTTGCAAGATTCTAAGGTAATTAAAGGAGATAATTGTAATTTATGGTGGTCTTATAGGAATCACTTCAATAAGTTTCATTTGTAGGATCATGGACAGAGAAGAGGGGATGATCTTTTAGCTTCAGTACGATTAGTTGGAAGGTACATAAATGTTTTTCATTGTATTTATTCAATTTAATCATTTATCTTTGGTTTGTGCTTTGTCGTTCTTTATATCAATATTTTACAAGTTGTGATGTGTAGAGCAGCGAGTAAGGTTCTTGTTTGAAATTAAGCTGTATGTCAAATCAAATCCGTATGGTTGGCAAATTTCAAACTGTTCTAGAAATCTTATTTGTAAGAACGTAAATATTTCTATTTCAGAGAGGGTGAGGAGGGGGGTTTTAAGGGCTAAACTAAGTAAAAACTTGTCCGAGCTAAGAAATGTGTTGCCATGATACCTATATCTCATGCATTCATTTGTTTATATACAGCTAAGTTATGCATGTATGGAAATGGAATTATTATTTTAATAACTAGAGTATATCTTGAAATTATTGTCATATTGTAGTTATCATAACGATTGTGTTGCCATGATACCCTATTTCTCATTCAATTCATTTGTTTATATGTGACTAAGTTATGCATGTATGGAAATGAATTGGTATTCTGATAATTAGTGAATATTTAAAAAATATTTTTAGATCGTGGTTATTATGAGTTGTAGCCTGTAAACCTACTTGGCTTGCTTCAGGTATGCTTCTTTCTAATTCAGACCCATCACTATTCTTTGATTGGGGAACTCACGTCCTTACGGTGACAGCTATGGACCATGCATGTGGTTGTTTACACATAAAAATATAAATGGGTGCTCGGTAGTTGTAGTAAAGAATTATAAAGAGAGCATATTAGAGTAACTTTAGCAGCACGTGTGTGTGGCACATATTTTATTTTAAAAGCTTTACCAATCATGGCAATATGTCCAATTCCAAAAGGTGTTGGTGTCCACTTGATTCAACAATTCTATCTGTTGAAAGTAACTTGCTGTTGTTTGGGCTTGAATTTGCAATTAATATGTTAAGTGTCCATTTGTCCTTTAGGCTGTTGATCATTCTCTTTTGTAGTTTGGTTGAGTATTTTACACTATTTAACTGGATCATATGAAAATTTAGATCAAACACCCAATTTTAAGTTTATTGAACTTGCTGTTTGATGAATTTATCTGCTTTATTTTATATTATAGCTTATGTTCTAGAAAGATTGAAAAAATGAACTTTTACGGGTATCCACTACAGTTATCTTGCAGAAACACCCTTTGCATGCAAGGAGAAGGCTCAAGGTCTTCTAGAATTTATGTTTTCAGTTGAAGGTGAAGATGAATCAAGGTCTGGGAAGTTTAACTGATAATTGCTTATTGTATTGTTTCTTGAGAATGAAATTTTATCACTTGATTTTTTTTTTCTTTTATATAAAAACATGCAGTCCATTCCACTCCGTATGCTTCTTACTCCCAATGTTGTGCCAAATAACCATGGAGATTGATGGTTGCGAAGTACTGGCGTCATTTGGAGGGCATACAACAGTGAGTTTCTTTGCATTGGGTTTCAACCTTTTAAGTAAATTTATGTCGATATGATTGCTTCATTTTATTGATATGATTGCTTCATTTTATCCTTCATATATTGTTGTGTTCTGATTGCATGATGTTCCAATTCAAAATTAATTCTCCCCACCATCTTTTCGTTGTTTTTGTATTATAGTACCGCATTTAGCAAGTTTTATAACATATATATGCTGTTTTGGTGAACTTTTTGATCATCAAAATTGCACTAGCTTGTTGCATTTTCTGTTGCCTCAATTCTTGATGTCTTGACTCCTTTTCCTTTTGTAAGAATTATCTAGAATGTAACTGCCTCTGAGGGCCATGAATGATCCTTGATTGTTAATATTCAAGGTACATAATTAGCACTGTGCTATCAAACTGGTGGAACAGGAAAACTGAACTAAACCTACGGTAATATCTAGCATATAAACTTAATGATTATTTTAGCTACATTATTTTTTTTATTTTTCTATTTATTTAATAATAAATATTATTATTTGTCCCGTATACAAATCAGAGGATGCACAACCTGAATGAGTATTCGTGCTCTTGGAGAAGTGCTGACATGGAGGCCATGAGCCATTACTAGGGAAAAGTATAACACATACATCAATGTATATGATATGTATGGATGAATTTGAATTGTAGTTCCAATATGTTATGCTTGGATAATAAGAAAAAATCATCAGATTTAATTACAAAATACTTAGCTTAGATTGCAAAACTTTTAAAGATAACATTTTCAAAATTTTTAAATCTCAACAGGTAATAGAATGCCTTGTGAAAATGATTTTGCAACATGGGGCTTCTGTTGAGGATACAGATCTAGCATTGTTGGCATGTGAGACAATCATTAACTTTCTGATAAAGGTAAGTGATTGTTTGAAGTGATATTATCTCAATTCAGTGAGTTTAGCCTTCTTTTGTGGTTTTGTGACAAAAAACTTGTTCTCAAATCTTAATTCAGAGAAAGGACCTTGCAATTAAGCTTGGGGGATCTCAGCTTGTCCATCTGCTGCGAGCATTGGCCCTGTGGACTGGTATCTTCTAGATTTCTTCTTTCCTGGGTTCTGTTCTTGATTTATTGTTGAATCGCAATTAGAAAAGGGGGTATAGAATTTTCAAGAATAAATTGCTTTGTCTGCACAGTTTCCCAGAAGTATGGATTTTACTAAGGTAACTAAGCATAAACTGACATTTGTTTAATACATTCTATGATAAAGAATAGCATATCTTGTTTAGTAGTAGTCACACATTTAATTTTTGCTTTTGCATAGAAGCATTGAGTATTTGTAATCTCCAATGTTTACTTTAACATTTAAAATGGACTTTTTAGTTGTAACCATCTCAGCCGTTTTAGTTTTTGCTCAAATTATCCACACTCACACACACACACACACACACACACACATATATTTTGATTCTACTCCTGGACAAATGTTGGATGCCTTTTCTTGTGCATGTCTTCTGGTTAGTAGATCGTTACTATCAATTTCTTCAATGAAAACCCGATGTGTTCTGGTAATTTATGGGTGAGCTTGAGCAGATGGAAAAGTATACATTGAAACTACATCAAATTAAGTCTTTTAGATATTTTCCTTAATCCTTACCATTGCCCTGAGAATTTATGCTCATATAATGGTAATCCAAATGTTCATATAATGAACAGCCTCGGTAGATATGCTTAGGATTTAAATGTTACTGCTTGCATCTTAGTTCACCTTTCACATGCATGTAATTTTGAATGTGTAAGTAACTCAGTCCAATTTATCAAGTAGTATAATAAGAAATTTTTTTTATACATGTAAGGGATAGTGATCACCTTGTCAGTTGGAGTGGTGTAAATTAGGTATGTTATATAGATTGTTTCTTATGCAACCAATTGTGTTTTGATTTTTTTCTGATTCTTTTCCCACCACATTTTCTTTTTATGATGTCTGTTTGTTAATTCATCCGGTTTTCATTTCTATATGTGGGTTATTTTGTTGAGTTAGAAGCATAATATGCTTTTTTTTGTATTTTCTGCCCTTCCTTGATATTGGCAGAGGGTTGGAATGATCCATCCATTGTGATGATGGCCGCTGGCATCTGCACTTTAGCATTTGACTCAACTTCAGAGGGATTTCTGTTGAAGTGTTCGGATTTTGACTCCAACATACTAGAAAGTTTAGCTCAATTAATTGCCAGAAGTTTAAAGCAGGTTATTTTCTTGCATATTTAGTATCTCTTTATCTGCTATCTATTGAATGAATGCTCATGTGATCTAACCTTCCTGTTCTGTGCACGTCACAGGAAGAGCTTAGCAATCCAACAATTGGTCAATTAGATCTTCATCAGATTATTCAAGATGGTTTGAAATTCCTCTTTTATTTATTTTATTACATTATTTGATTTGTTGTCTAACTCAATGGATTTAACCTCATGCATCTTTTAGTTCAATGAGGATTGGATTGCTCTACCAGAAATTTAGCGGATTTTTAGGATAGTAGGGGCTTAGCACATTTATTTTGTTCCCTTTATGCAGGATACTCTCAATGGGTTGATCGGTTTCCGCATGTCAGAAATGTTGTTGAACAAGCACTGAGCACTTGAGATTATGCCAACAACACTTGCTTGCCTGCTGGACAGGATACAGTATCAAACTTGATTCTTCTTGTGCAGCAATGCATTCTAATAGAGAATGAGAGGGTATATCTTTTTTGGCTTGGTCCTCACTATAATAGCTTAGACATGGCAATGAGCTTCCCACCTTCCCACTGTTTTATCGTAACAAAGCAGTGAAATTTATCATACCAGTGACATTTGTGAACAGTGTTCTTATCAACAACAGATTTCTAGTGTTTCGTTGAGATGCATAGAAATTGTAATTTTTGAGATGTATCAGAATGTATATAGTGCACTAAGGTAGTAGCTGATGGTTCTGAGAATGTTTCCATAGCAAGAGAAGTGTACAGTTATAAAAGCAAGCAAATGGGTTCCACATGGTTCTTTTTATTGAGCAGTGGGCTTTGTTTGAATGATGGAATCTGATGCAAATGAATGGACCCATCTTTTTTCTCGTCTACTATCCATGTTGAATTCCTTCAGAATCTTCTCTGTTGTCAAGAACCAGAGCAGGATGAGCACAAAAAATCAAGTCAGCCTACTGTCATTGATGTTCTGTAAGAGCTCTTGAACTTGATTATTTTAATTTCCATGATTCATCTGCTTGCTTGAATGCTGATCTTCTTTTCCAGAAACTTCTATGATTTATGTTCCCTATCAAGTAGATTAGATTGTATACTGATGATTTTTACTGCTTTTAGTTTTGTTGATGCTACTCATATTGAATTCAACGGTAGTTTGTGGCATATTTATTAGAAGCATTCTGACACAACTAAGCTCAATCCAGTACATGGATTCTTCAGATTGTTACCATGCAATTTGGTTTTTTCTTGAAAGTACATTCAATAATTCAGACACAAATCCAGTGACTTGCAAGCTCTTTGTCAAAGTACTTGAAAATGAGGGTGGCGCCCTTGTGGAGGTAGATTTGATAGATACTATTAAATGCCATCTGACCTTGATGATCAAACGAGAGCTTTGTCTGATTAGAATTTTATTCCTGAAGTTCATAGAGAGCATGCTGTTAACACTTTGCAAGATATTTTTTTCTTAACGAGTTTTAAGTTTGTCGATTCTTAGTTGTGTATATAGAATTAAATGCTTGCTACTTGACTGTGGTCAACATCTACTCTTGCTTCAGATGAATTAATTGGAACTTTTAATTTGAAGGAAATGAATGAACTTATCTAAATACAAAAGATTTTGCATCTCTTCTAAATTCAACATGATTGTACAGTCAGTCATAGGCTTGATTAGTTTGGTAGGTGGTTGCACCAGAATTAGACTTTCTCATTTTCTATTTATCTTTTATAATTAATTTTTTAGTTGCATTTCATGTTTTTCAGATTCAACTTGGAAAAATAAATCTCTAGTGCAGCTCAAAACTGAAGTACCTGCATTTGCTGATAAATTGAAAGAAAGGTCCAAGAAAACTTAGATACAGATTGAAGAGTTCTGTGCCAAATATCTCTGCTGAGTTGAATACTCAATTGTTTTCTCAGAATTCTCAAGATTATTATTATAAAGATTAATGGGATGGTTACTATTGAACTGATAAATAAATTTGGTGAACTTTAAGATGATGGCAAATTGGTTTTCCATCAAGAAAGTTGAATGAGTCTCTGCAGTGCAGCAATTTGTTCATGAACTTAACAGTGTTATTATTGTAATTTCCTTGTTTATGTTTTGCCTATATATCCCTGCAAACATTGGAATTGCTTGCACTTCTTGTAAAGGCCTGACTTTCTAGTCAGTTCCTTTCTGGGGTTGTATCTGTAAAATTATGAAAGATGGACTCTCTATGTAGAAAGCTCAACTTTTAATTCTGATTGAAGATCAATTTCCATGAGACAAAAGAGAAAAATACAAAACCAAAAGAGAAATACAAAACCTTTGTGCATTATTCAAAGCCATTTAGATCAAGTGTTAGTGATACTAACTTAGGTTTTTATGGTATGTGGCGTGGTAAGGGCGCAATAGAAATAGAGACAATAGAAATAGAGATATTAGTAAGATGCTTGTTTTTTTTAAAGTGATTTTTTTTTTAAATGAATAAACTTCATGTATTAAAAGAAAGATAAAAAAGATACAATAGCCGTCAGACAAAGATTAAATGAAAGTTTTTTTTACTGGGTGCCTCCCAAAGTTTTGAAATTTCTTAAATTTATCTTATTTGTTTTCATTTATTTACTTAATTAAGACGCTGGATTGGAATAATTTTAACAAATTTGTTTCTTAATTCAATAATTTTTTTAAATTAAAAAAAACCTTTATCACTAATAATTAATTTCGCATGACATTAACAAATAATATTAAAAAAAAATCTCTTCTCAGATCCCATTGTTTCTCTCTATAAAAGTCAAGCCCGGGTGCCGCCTAACAACTTCACATGCTTTATATATTCCACGCATCAATCACTGATCTCTCAAGTAGTTTTTTTTTAATCATAATAACTAATTAATTGATCCCAGATTTATAATACTAACTCATTACAATATTTTTAATATAACAAAATTGAACCATTAATCACAAGTAGTTTTATCATATGAACTAATTAGTTAATATTGTGTTTGTGTGTGAATATATTGATTATTGTGAAGCAAAACAAAAATAGTCACAACAATTTAATATAAAAAAAAATTGAACAATAGGAACATATAATGATGCCCCAAATTTCTTATAATTTATAATATTTGAACTAAAATAAAACTGAACCATATATTTTATCACAAGTTTGTTGGGCATGAGCAAGAATTATTTAAGCAACAAGATGAAATGATAATTATACTATATTTCAAATTATTCTCAATGCCTTCACAAACTTTTCAGCATAAATCCTACATTTTATTACTTATTTTTATAAATTGATGGAAAAACAGAGTTAACAACTTAACAGGGATGACAACAACATGGTCTACTCATGTTGATAAAATTCTACTGAGTGACATTTAAATCACACTAAATTTTTTTTATTTTTCAAAAATAATTTATAAAATATTATGGTATACGAAAATAAAGAAAAAAAATTCCAGTAACCATATTAATTATTATTTTAAGAATTCAGAAATGTAAATGAATTTTGTAATAAATCACTTGAAACTTTTACCAGTTTATATATATATATATATATATATATTAATATATAAATCCAAAAAGGAAGCTCGGAGAAGAAGACCGAGCTCTCTCTCTCTCTCTCTCTCTCTGTGTGAAACGAAGAGAGATCGAGAAGAAGAGAATGGCCAACGGAGGGTGGTGTGCTCCGTTGCTGGTCTCCATCTCGGTGGCGCTCATCACCTACAACATCATCATCTCATCCCACGCCACTCTAAACCCAATCCGCAGCTCGACCTCATCCTCTTTCCCCCGTGATCCCGTCATCCGAATGCCAATTGACCTCCCAAAGCCTCGCCGGTTGTTCCACACTGCCGTCACAGCCTCCGACTCCGTCTACAACACCTGGCAGTGCAGGGTCATGTACTACTGGTTCAAGAAGGCGCGCGCCGCCGGTGGACCCTACTCCGACATGGGTGGCTTCACTCGGATCTTGCATTCCGGCCACCCTGATCGCTTTATGGACGAGATCCCCACATTTGTCGCTGATCCCCTCCCCGCTGGCACTGATCAGGTACTTGCTCTACCTTTGACTTCTTTGCTTCTTTTTGGCTTGATTTTGAGAAATCTAGTTAGAATTCTGAGTGAAGTTTGGATCTTTGTGCAATTAATTGTGGATAGTGATTGTGGTTGAGTTTGTGGTTTCATATTTTAGGAAACTATTTTAGCTCAAAGATTTTTTTTTTTTTTTTTTTTTTTTTAATTTTATGCGCAAAGCATTAACTTTTGGATATTCATTAAATGCAAAAATTGAGCTTTTGGATATTTTCGCTTTAATTATTTCATTGATAGCCTGCGCCCATGGTAGGCACAAAACTAGGATGGAGTGTGTGCTAGATTGCTTCCAGTTTAATTTACTTAGATGAATAGTCTAATACTCATCGATGTTCATTGATCATTGTTTGTGTAAAACGATGATCAATCAGTCGAATGTTCACTTTGATTTGTATGACTTGTCTCTTATTGTTATACTCTTTGTCGTTTTGATTGATCTACTTTCCATATCTTAACTTTTATTTTTGAATTTTAGATGTGGCTTTTATGTTTAACACATAATTATCATTTCCAAACAAAAGAAAAAAGGGTGAATAAGTCTGCTCTGAAGTTTCTTCTTTATATTTAGTGGATACCAAGGCGATAGTTGGTGCTAGTTGCTTCAGTAAATTTAAATGTGCTATTTCCCTTCCTTTTGTGTGTGTGTGTGTGTCGGGATTTGGCAACTAAGTTCCTTGCTTCTTTTCTTGCTGATTCTAGGACCACAAAGTAAAGTTTGAGCCTTTAAATTAGTGAGTTCATTATGATCTTCAGAAAAATAAGTTCTTTTTTTTTAAAAAAATTTAGAAATGACTTATTTTTCTGATATTTTTATATGCTTTTTATATTACATGCATACTGAGAAATCTTGTTTGTTTCAGGGGTACATCGTTCTCAATAGGCCTTGGGCGTTTGTTCAGTGGCTGCAAAAGGCAAATATTGAAGAAGAGTGAGGAAGATACACTATTTTTTAGTTGAGCTTTATGATCTAACTTTTATTCAATTTATTGTTTTTTTTATACATGTTTCTTTTCTGGCAGATATATCTTCATGTCTGAACCTGATCACATTATTGTTAAGCCAATACCAAACTTAGCCAAGCAAGACTTTGCAGCTGCATTTCCTTTTTTCTACATTGAACCCAATAAGTATGAGTCTGTTCTCCGTAAATACTTTCCTGAAGACAAGGGGAAAATCACTGATATTGATCCTATAGGGAATTCTCCAGTTATCATTGAGAAGGTGAATACGTTAATGACTTAGCTACTAAGATGCTGTATTTTCGGTATTCAATGCCTTATACATCTCCATCTGTTTTTAGGCTTCTTTGGCTAAGATTGCTCCTACATGGATGAACATATCTTTGGCAATGAAGAAGGATCCTGAAACAGATAAAGCATTTGGCTGGGTTCTCGAGATGTATTTCTCTTTTTCATTTATTTTCTTTTCATTTACCTTGATTAAGTTACTTGTTTGAGTAGCTGTACTCTTTACAGCATGGAAAAGAGAGGTGATTTTGAAATTTTGGATACTAATTTCTCTTTTTTAATATGCAGGTATGCATATGCTGTTGCCTCTGCTTTGCATGGGGTGGGAAACATCTTGCACAAGGATTTCATGATACAGGTATGTAACGTTCAACAATCTCGCACTTGTGTATCGTTCTTTAAAGGCTAACTAAAATTTTTATGTTTAAATTGTTCAAGCCTCCTTTTGATGTGGAGGTTGGAGACAAGTATATCATTCATTTTACCTATGGATGTGACTATGATCTGGAGGTACGTTGAACAATGTTGAGGCTTTATGCTACCATACTTCATGGCCAAAGCTGGCCCTCTTGTTCTTTAACATTTCATCTGATGCCATCATTTCCAGGGCCATTTAACTTACGGGAAAATTGGACAATGGAGATTTGACAAAAGATCCTATGATCTTCATCCACCTCCTAGAAATCTTGCATTACCACCTAAGGGAGCCGCACAGAGTGTGGTATGCTTCATTGTTGATATAATTCTAGTATGGTGTTGCTTTTCAATCTTTTGTTTTGTTTTCTCTATGTTTCTCTTGTAACATGCCAACATATGTTCATCCTCAATTTTTCTAGTTCCATTTATGTATAAGGAACATTAGATGTATTATTCTGTGATGTTAACTCCATAAATCATTGACATGTTTTGGAGAAATTATATATCTTTCTAATATACTTTTCTTAGTTCCACATTTGTCTTGGAAGAGTTAGTAGCTCTTGCAGTTTAGGTGATAGCACTATGCTACAATTGCATGTGTTGTGGTGTCATAGAAACTATGTATGGAAGTATCTTGATAATATGGTTGAAGCCATTGTTCCTAGCAGCTCTTGTGTGTTTCTCATTGACTTTGTGTCTCTATTATTGAATGAATGCAGGCGACTCTTGTCAAAATGGTGAATGAAGCGACGGAGAACATCCCTGACTGGGATGCCTATGTAAGTGGTTCGAAGTCTTAATGGTAGATGATCGGAATTTGTGTGGAGATCGTTGCCAATGTAGAGGAAAGAATCCATCACAAGAAGCATGCAAAGAATGAAGGTGCAGGACTGAGAACTAAGGAACAAGTTTGTTCAACCGGATTTGGTATTTAATAAAATGCATTTGGCTGTACATCACTTCCCAGTGGTTCGGAGTTCATATGTCCTGTGTTAAATTTAGCGTTAACTCGATTAAGATTGAATTTGTAGCAGCATAACAATGCCATAGATGAAGCAAATCCTCTTTTAGTTATACTGGTCTATCTTTGTTTTTATTTGTGTTTATTTGTAACACTACATCAAATGATTTATATACTGTAAGGATGACATTGCCCTTTCCTTTGAATTTCAAGAGCTAGTTTTTTTTTTTTTTAAATATTGTTATTCAATGCTGGATTCAGGGTATTCAGTGGCTCTGGAAGATCTGTTAAAAGTTTTATGAGATTTGATTTTTAGTGAATTTTCTTCTACCAAAAGAAAAGAAAAGAAAAGAAACAGTACTCATGTGTAATAACTCAGATTTTCTGGTTTAATAGAGCAATAACAAGATAGCTGTAATTTGCATGATTTTAGAAATGAAATTTGATAGTGCATCTCCAAGCTTAAGATAAAATAAAATGATATAGATATTTTAGTAAAATATAAATTTCAAAAATAATTTTTTTTTTTAAGAAACAAGAAAAGAACAAACATTCTAGTTTATCATAAAAGTATAATCACAAGAAGCCAAATTTTTTATAACAGAAACAATAACATCCTACATGATCCAACATAATTGGCCTAAAATCCAACAATTAATCAATATTTGAGCCTTTCTGATTTCCCTGATATCAAGATAAATGTTTGAGAAGCATAAAATTATGCATGATGCTCCTACTAATTCAACACTCCTGGATAATACAACCCTAAGAATTACCTATGCCCTCTCAAATATCTAGTCTATAACTTGTGTTCATCATCCAAATTATATTCCAATAAACAGTCACAAAAGAAAGAATTGAGTCATATATCAGGCACAAGGCAAGAAACTCTTTGACTATCTCCTAGTATTTGCTGTCTTGGTCTTGCTAAGGTTTGCAAGTTCTTCGATGAGCTTCTTCTCTTCACTGCTCAACCTCTTAGGTATCTCCACCTGCACACGAACTAATTGATCTCCCCTCGTGTTTGGCTTGCCAAGAAACGGTACTCCTTTCTTCGACATCACCAGTGTAGTACTAGGTTGGGTTCCTGCTGGAATTTTCAGGTCAACCATTCCATCCACTGTAGGAACTTTAACAGTGGTTCCCAGGATTGCGTCGATGTATGAGACCTTGCAGGTGTAAAGAATGTTTGTGCCATCCCTCTTGAGCACTGGGTCAGAGAGGACTTCAATGAAGACATAAAGATCTCCTGGTGGGCCACCTCTTCTTCCAGCATTACCTTCTGATCGAACACGCAACCTGCTACCGGAATCCACACCAGGGGGCACTTTCAGACTTATCCTCTTTGTCCTCCGAACACGCCCATCACCTCCACAAGTACCACACGGTGTGAAGGATTCCCCGGTTCCATTGCAAGTAGAGCAAGTCATAACCTGTTGGAAAACACCCAGCGGGGTCCTTGCAGATGAGACAACCTGACCTTGACCTCCGCAGGTGCTGCATTTGGTTGGCTTGGTACCAGGTTTGGCTCCAGAGCCATCACAGGTTGCACAACTCTCTAGTCGAGTTATCTCGATCTCTTTCTCAACACCAAAGACAGCGTCTTTGAAATTCAGGACAAGACTGTAACTCTCATCATCACCCTGGATTGGCCGGTTACGAGCAGCTCTGCTACCACCCATCCCGCCCATCCCGCCCATTCCTCCCATTCCTTCAAATAGGGACTCAAACAGATCAAAGGGGTTGCTAAAATCCTGTAACAACAATGGTTAAGTTAGATGGTAGTTTATGAAGAGTTCTTAAGATTAAATTGATTGAACGCAAAGGTCTTGCTTAGAACTCACCCCCATTCCCATACCAGCACCTTTGAGACCAGCCTCTCCATACTTATCATATATAGATCTCTTCTCATCATCAGATAAAACCTGCATATCAATGTTTTGTGATTATTAAGCAAAGAGAAATACAAAGAGATAGGCATCACTGATGAAAGCACACCACAGGACAGGAGGCTAACCTCATACGCATTACTGATCTCCTTGAACTTTTGTTCTGCACTAGGTTCCCTGAATCATGAAAAATATCAAGAACCTCAAATTCAAGCTTCAAAACAATGACTTTGTGGCGAGCACTACCACAGCAAGATGAACCAAACAGTGAAGGCTAGAAGCATACCTAGTCCTACTAGCGCTTAAAAAAAAGAAATATATAATTGAGCTATGGTCACCACATTCTAAATATTGTCTTCTGGGGAGAGCATTTTCCCCAAATCCGTTTTGCATTTTCTTGGATTATAAACCAACTAAATGAGACTGTCATACTTTTAGGAGATAAAATTTCCAAAAGTTCAGAGAAATGAGAAAACATCTGAAGCAGTGTAGCCTTTAGGCATCTGTCTAGGTCTGTCAACAAGGCTATGTGAACTGTCGATGGCAATTCAGCCCATCTAACCAGAATAACAATTTGCATATCAATTATAAAGATTTCAAAGAAATATATATAGGAAGTAGAATTTATGCAGTTACAACAATAATAAAACTGATTGCAAAGACAATAATAATGACACATTTAAGCAGAACTTTGGGCTTACTTGTTTACGTCTGGATGATAGCTCCTGGCAAGCTTCCGATAAGCTGGGAAAAAAATAGGTGTATGCACATCAATATCCACCCTAATAACAATTCAGCAATAGGAAAGAGAACCTACTTTTATCATTTGTAACTTCTATCAATGAGATACAGCTTACTGCTTGAGGTTTATTACATCAGTTAAAAAAAAGAAAAATTCAATCACTTCAAGTTGAAAGCATATTCAAATGAAGCCCTGCTGCGTCAATGCTAAAGCAGACATGTCATAATGAGCAAGGCGTTCTAACTTGAAAGAAATCTACAAAAGACATCAAATAAGGCAACATATGAAAAAAGTCTCTGCCTCGAAAAACATATCAAATGCAGCCACTTTAGTAAAAGTTAAAGACTGAAGCATGAATATAGACAATATAGCTGAATAGGTTAAGAGTTTAATAGAAAATTAGCCAGGGCACACATTTGTGCGCCTACAAATGTCAAAAAATCTTTTAATCAGTTACAAAGGATACACTTTTATTATCTTCATGCAGCATAGATTGATCATAAAAACTGCAAAACTAGCAATTATCCCACTAGTTACGACAACCCAGGGTAGACTTTGATGTCATAGTAAATTTAGGCAGACCCCAAAAACAAGGCCATCCACCCAAAGGTCAACTGACCATGAGGAAAAAAATATTGCGGATTCCAAAAATATAAGCTACGAACATGTGTACATTAATTGATCTGTTTATGACAAATACTGAGCATTAAATGAACTTCCAACAGAAAACCGTTAAGTGAAAAGATAGTGCAAAGGGAACAAGAAAAGCGTTAATCAAACTCACCACTTTTTATTTCAGATTTGGTTGAATTTTTTGACACACCAAGCACAGAGTAGTAGTCCTGTGTGAAATAAGCCCCGAAAATTGAGATTCCAGAAGATAATGGCCCTTAGTTGCACCATCAATTAGTGCAAAATAATAAAATCAAAATAATTGCAAATATTGGCATGATCATCAATGTTAAGAAGATGAGGAATACAATACACTCACACTCTCTGCTCTAACAACAAAAGCTCCTCTTAGGCGCCGAACAGTGTGACATGGTCCAGAATTGAATAGAGTGGATAGCGGGACTTGAGAAAAGAAGCTTGATGATATAGATGAAAACTGTTTCCCAGTGCTTGAAAAGCTGAAAGCACAAATGGTAAAACAATCACAATTGACAGAACAAGAAATGGTGACTTAGCCATAAATAATGCCTTACACTCCTGTTTGTAGAAATAAAACAATCAAATTTCTCAAGCTATGATGATCCAAGTCCTTTATTTTGCCAATGTTAATTCGTCTGAGTGTGGAGGGGAAACCATGATGAAAAAAAATCATTGGTAGAAGGTCTTAGGAAAAGAACCAAAAGAAAAAAAACACACACACACACACACACATTGGAATTCATTCCTAAGTGTGGAAAAGACAAACCTAGCAATATCCTAAAATCATCTTTCGATGCCTTGATCAAGAAACAGCATACAAGATGGAAAGATAAAAGAAAAGGAAGAAGAAAAGACAAAGGAAAGAATCTTAATCCAAGTATCATACTAGCTAAGATTTATACAAAACCAGCTGGAAAAGCATTCAATATAAATCTAAAATAAAATCATGATATTAATAAAAAATTCCAAACTACTTCTAATATCCAAATGGGACTCATTCAGCATACAAATGGCATCCCTAATGCATGTTTACAAGAACAAGATACATTATCAAGTTAACCGCCAACACCTGATGCTATCATCATTAAACCTTAATTCATCTGTACACTTTGCAAGCCCTTGATACTGGTTTCAAATGCAAGAAATTTTCTTTTCTCCGAGTCCCTTATAGTTCAGAAAGCTTGTACGATTATATAGCGAAATAACAATATCCAATATGTTTTTAACTGAATAGTGAAGAAAAACATTTGGCTCGCTGCAAGAGAGACATACCTAAACTGGGGTATCAGAAACTTATCAGCATAACAGCAAACCATGCTCTGCCGAGATGAAGGTCTCAGGCTTGATTGAGGGCGAACTCCCAACTGAAAGACCCATGTACCTCCACACTGCATGGTCGACATTTAAATAGGCTACAAAGGATCACAAAATTGATCCTAAACAGCCAAGCTGCAAGCAAATAAAGCAGAAATTTCACACGTCTCATCACCCAAAACTGACAGCAATCTAAGAACAATTAAAGTTCCAATCTTTCGGCTAAGAAACCACACAAAAACCATAAACTCAAGCAATCCACAATAAATCACAAAGAAACAAAACCAAAATCGGAAACCTAACTGAAATTTTGACGGACCGAGCAATAACGAAAGGAAGAACATCAATAGCATCAGTTCCACGGGGAAAACATGAAGGAAAGGAGTACCTGAAAGGCAACGACAGCAGCGACGGCCGGCCGGCGAGGATGGCGATGGGTTGGAGGGGAAGAGGGCGGCGAGACGAGGCCCTATTGGTGAAGACGATAAGGGGTCTGGGGGAGCCGCTCACATTCTCATTTCTATTTAAGAAAATTCCAGTAATTTCTGGAATACTTCGAATATATTATATTATTATTATTATTTGAAATAAATTAATTAATTTTACGTAATTTTATAAAGACACCCTTGTGAATCTGAAATTACACATTTATGAGCCTGAAATTATATAAATTTATTTTATTTGATCCATAAATCATAAAATGTTTTGAAATACATGTGGTGTATTTATTTGAGTATAACAACTCTACACATAATTTAAAAATTAAAAGAAGTTTTGTTTTTATAAGTCATGAAACATGTTATACATGTGTATATACACACACGATAAGTAGTTGAAATATGTTGACTTTTTAGGGTAAATTGCTAATGAAGTAATGGGGCCAGAAATAGTTTTTTTATATATATTTAAATAAATTATATATATATATATATATATAAAATGAACAAACCATGCACACCTCAAATAAATTATATATTCAGAAATATATTTTATTCAATAAATAATTTTTTATTACTTTAAATTATAATAAAATAGACAGTAATCTCACCATTTATATATATATTTAAATAACTATTCTAAATTTTCATCAAAACATAATAGTTTAATAATTAATAAAAACCTCTTTGAAGTTTGAACTCGAGAGCTCCATGCCTTCCTCCAATGGAGACTTCTCCATCTCCGTCTCCGAAACGAAGCCTTCTCTACCACCAGATCTCCGTTCTTCTCCTCACCTTCTCGGCCTACGCCTCCTTCCACGCCTCCCGCAAGCCTCCCAGCATCGTCAAGCCTGCCCTTGCCCCAGATCCATCCACCAACTCCCCCGGATGGTCGCCTTTCGGTGGTGCTTCGGGCCCTCACCGCCTCGGCGAGCTCGACCTCGCCTTCCTCTCCTCCTACTCCGTCGGCATGTACCTCGCCGGCCACGCCGCCGACCGCCTCAATCTCCGCCGCTTCCTCGCCCTCGGCATGCTCCTCTCCGGCCTATCCACCATCGCCTTCGGCCTCGGCTTCTTCTTCGGCATCCATCGCTTGGCCTTCTTCATGGCTGTCCAGATCGTCGGCGGTCTGGTCCAGTCCATTGGGTGGCCGTGCGTCGTCTCCGTGGTCGGTAACTGGTTCGGGAAGTCACGCAGGGGGCTAATCATGGGGGTTTGGAACTCGCACACATCGTTCGGGAACATCCTCGGATCGGTATTGGCGTCATCGGTTCTCGAGTTTGGGTGGGGATGGTCGTTTGTGATTCCTGGCGTGCTGATCATCGTGGTCGGCTTCTTCGTTCTAGGTTTCTTGGTCGTGGATCCGAGGGACGCCGGGTTCGAGCTCGAGGTGCCGGTGATGGAGGTCGAGATGAGCGATGGAGTTGCGGATCTGGGGAATGGGGAGGAGGTTGGGCTTCTAGAAGATGGAGTCAAGCTTGATTCGGCTCCGGCGAAGGCCATTGGCTTCGTGGAGGCATGGAGACTGCCCGGCGTGGCGCCATTTGCGTTCTGCCTCTTTTTCTCAAAGCTCGTGGCTTATACCTTTCTCTACTGGTTGCCCTTCTACATCCGGCACACTGGTATGCCTTTGCAAATTGTGTTACATATTTAGTGAATTGTGTGCCTTTCATCTTTTCTCTTGCTTTTAGATGATAAGATGATGCCAAGATCATATTTTGAATGAATTATTTATAATTATCTTTGAAATGTTTCATGCTTTTCCATATGAATCTGGCTACTTTGATCAAAATCATATTTAGAATTGCTCAGAGGTATGTATTATGCTTAGAGAAGAAAAAATATATCTTTTGTAGTTAGCATGACTTTTAGGCTTTAGATCATTAACTATCATTTTGGTTTATCGTGATAGGTGATGAGCATTTGTTTTAATTGTTTAGAGTTTTGCTGAAGTATGTATCACAATGAATAATTTCATAAAAATAGTCCCATAATCTTAAATGGATGTTTTAGAATAAAGTTTGATATGCTTCATGCTTTTCCATATGTATTTTTGGCTACTGTAATTGAATTTGTATTTAGAAAGAGACATGGTTCTTGTTAGCATGACTTTTGGGCATTAGATCATAAATTGCTAGGTTTGTTTATCTTGATGATGATGGCCATTTGTTTTAACTGTATTTAGACTTCTACTGAATTATGTATCACACTGAATTGCTACTGGCCTTGAATTTCAATCAAAATTGTCATATAATCTTGAATGGATGTTTTAGAATTATCTTAAATGTTACATTCTTCTATGCACTTGTGGTTTCTGTCACTGTAATCAAGTTTAGAATGTCAGAGGTATATATCATGATTGTAGAAGAGACTTGTTTCAATGATTTTAGCCTTCGGATCATTATTTGGTTGGTTTATCTTGATGGCAATGAACATTTGTTTTTATTGCATCCAGAGTTCTGCTGAAGTATGTGTCACAGTGAATTATCGTCTTCATTCTGAATCAAGATGTCCCATAGTCTTACCATTATATTGTAAATCATTCTGGCTTTTACAGCTATTGCTGGGCAGCAATTGTCACACAAAACTGCCGGAATGCTTTCAACTATATTTGATGTTGGAGGAGTATTAGGTGGGATTTCAGCGGGATTCATCTCAGATCGTCTTGATGCTCGTGCTGTGACCTCAATCATATTCCTCGTATGCTCAATCCCAGCACTTGTCATTTACCGAATATACGGCAGCATTTCAATGTACTTCAATATCAGCCTAATGTTCCTCTCCGGCTATTTTGTGAACGGCCCATATGCGCTAATTACCACAGCTGTTGCTGCTGATCTGGGTACTCAAGACTCGATTAAAGGAAATTCACGAGCTTTAGCCACAGTGACTGCCATCATTGATGGTACTGGCTCTGTTGGAGCTGCCCTGGGGCCATTGCTAACAGGTTATATCTCAACTAATGGTTGGAACAGTGTTTTCTTAATGCTTATTTTAGCAACTTCTCTTGCAATCATGTTTTTGATTCACCTTGCAAAAGCTGAGATACAAGCAAAATAAACCAAAGAAACTAGACTTGTGCAACAAAAATTGGAGGGGGTTTCACCCCCTCATTACAGGATATATTTTTTTGATGATTCATATATATGTATACAATTTGTTGTAAGAATCACACCGTTGTAGATAACATATATTTTTTTTTTACAAGCACATTTGATTTTGGATTTGTGTGATTCTTCATTTCTTGTTTGTAAAGGACATATGTACCATAATTTGCAGTATCCATTCTGAAGGTTTCAGGATGATGATTTTGTAATTAAAAAATTAAAAATAACTTCGCTGCAGATCTTTGGATGGTTCCCGTTTCTGGACTTTGAAAGCCTGTGTGATTTCCCAGTGCTCAAGAGATGCAGACAAATATCAACAAAGAAAACACCTGCTAAAGCATACATGCCAGAACAAAAAAAAAATGTAAAAAAATGTATATATATATATATATACATTTACAGGACAGGGTCATAAGGGTCTTTATGAGTCTTTAGATTTCAAATTAATGGACATTTACATAAATTGCCTTATATATCATCACACTTCTGAAGGCTAATATATATATATAACATCACACTTCTTAAGGATAATGTCATTTGCTCATGCACTACTGAAGACAATAAAAATAACTTGAATAACAAAGATCAAATGCAAGAAAGAGTCTTCTTCATAACTGAGAAACTGGGTGCCAATTCCACCAACTAAACTGCATACTGGCAAACACAAATAAGCAAAGAGTGTCTATATATATATATATATTGAATGTTTTTAGTCTATTAAAAAAAGGACGATCATATAAAACCGAGTGGAAAATCGGTTTATATGGCCCTGATTATTCTCAGCCACATTGACACCAGAACAAAAATAAATAAATACCGACAGCATCCTACCAGTTTCAAATTGCATTAATCCGGCAAGAATTTCTATATATAATACAGAACAACAGAGCCTGACATAATATACTTTTTTGAGATGAGAATTGAGGCAAACAGCATTTTTCCATGCAACAGACACTTCATGCTGTGACTTTCCGAAGGGCGAATTTATGGAGGTGAATCACCAATCAATCCCTCTGCGTACAAATAAGTAAAACTAAAAGTCATAAATTCATGAATATTGATATGTTGCAGAAGACAGGTTGGTGATTAGCATGATTTTAGAGACTTCAAAACCAATATTGCATAGCTTAACACTCCATAATCACACAAACAGTCAATCAGAATGATGAAAAATAATTTATGAACAAATAAATAAGAGAGACTTGCTCCATGGACCTGTGATATGAATGTTACCAACTAAGACTATAACTTATATGTTCACAAATATCTGAAAGAAACTGATTAAAGACCCATTCATTCAAAACATCAATCAGATCTATTACATAGAAGAGAAGAAACTTAATTGTAAGTGTATTTATAAAGAGAAGCTTAACCATTCTCTCCAAGAAAAAAGAAATTATTCCCAGAAATCAAATTAATCATGAGATGACATTCTTTTCTAGCAACAGGATATGCCATGCATTTGATGTTCTACAAAGAATTTAAAGTATAGCTATTTATTGCACATTCCTCATTAAGCATTTGACTGCAATACATGATGCACAACTTGCTTCATACAATATACATACGTCACTGATTCTATAGCCACCCAAGTAACCTTTCAAATACACACTTTGATCCATATTGAAAACCTTGGATTATACAATTGGATACAAAATACTTCAGCACTACATTGAACCTTGAAGCAACAAAATTGACTATTGTAAACCTACAGGTCTTTGACCAAGCCAAGAGTAAAACGATTAGACTAAATAAATTATTCCCAGAGGAAGCAAACAATGGTGATACGAAAAGAGTTGAATCCTAAATCCCACAATTGTGAGACATAAGATGCCATATCTCAGACATGTGACCATCATGTATAAGCAAAATTAGAACTTCTGAAAGTGTCAGCCTCACTAAGGGTTAAAAATAGGGGTTGTAAACGAACCTAGCCAGAGCAAGGCCGGTACTTAAACCTTGGCAGATTCAAGGAAAGACAGCAGACTAACTTTTACTTTGTCATAATGGAGGTGAGAAGACAAATTTGTACTACACGCTAAGCTATTTACTTTTAAAATTATATATGTATGTATGTATAAATGTACGCACAGTCGCATGTATATGTGTGCATGTATATGTGTGTATGTATATAACAAATAATAATTCTTTTATAATTTAAAATATCAATTTTTGTTAAGCCATCAAGATTGAACTTAAATGAACACCGCATCAATTGACCGCAGTGTGTTTAATCACCTAACATCTTAGCTCAAATTTAAATGATCTTGAGCGAGCCAAAATTTGAGCAAAACTCAAGCTGTCTGTGAATGGCTCAGCTTGTTTGAAAGTCCGCAACAAGGGACCAATGGCATTAGTATATGTTCAAGCATGTTGAATACTAGAGCTCATTTCCAGTATCTTTCACATGGAAAGTAGTGAAATTGTCATCACAAATGACAGCCATCAGCCAAGCTTAAAAGTTTTAATGATTTAAACAATAATAGAAAAAAAAATCACTTAATGCAGCTAAATGCAGCCCATGGCTGTCACCTCATTATGATTAGATTCACTATAGCCCAAAATTAATTTCAATAAATATATATCTTCAAATAAGGACAAAAATGAGGTCTCTATAAGTAGGATACCTTCTGACGCTTGGGATTAGAGTCTGCAGGTGGATCACGCCGACTCTGAGGATGTCTCGAATCAGTGTCATTCCCCCTTTCATTCTACATAAACATACACCAACATTAGATACCAGAAAAGTCAGGAAAACACTAGTCTTCAGTGAGTACCTGTGCAGATGAAGAACTGTTGGTTGGAAACGAGCCAGACAGATTGGATGTAACTTGGGGTAGATGCGGCATAATCTGCTGAAGCAAATTTGAAATGAATGCCGCTCGATCATTAACTTGGCTGTTACCAACTGATGACCGCATTTCAGCATCTCCAGTCGCACCTACTTGATCTGCAGCAGAGTTGGTCCCAGAGCTCCGATGACCAATTCCATCTGTGTTGATTTCCTCCCTCAAACCAGTTCTTATTACCTGATCCAACCTGCTAAAAACATCACCCTGAAAGTTCTGGCTTACAGGCACTTCAGTGCTTATGTTGGCATTACCACCAACACCACGCTGACTTGAAATGTATACCCGAGCAGAACCTGGGATGAAGTATGAAGCTCAAACAACTGTTGCCAAGTTTGCAGATTTGATTGAACACAACAATTTAATACCATAAATTCCAGGTTTTGGCTCACTGAAAAACAAACTACACAAAAAGGAGTAACTAAGGGGATTAACTACTCAAATAAGGAAAAGAGGTTTTGAATACTTGTAGAAATATTGCCGAATTTCACTTTATCCAAACTGACTAATAAAACCATGAAGTTCACATCATTGACATCCTTTAGCAAATTTTTAACAACTAAAGCAACAGTTAAGTAAAATCATAGAATTTATGATAAAATTAGTAAAATCATCCAAAAGGCCAAAGAAGAGATCAAACAAAGAAGGCAGTATTAACCAAGTATAAAAAAATTCAATCTCCACTAAGCTTCTAAAATAGACTTGGTCAAAATGCAGTTCCACTAATTTATATTTCTCACTTAACATTTCATGAGGATTTACAATTTAGAACGCAATCAATATATTCATAAATTGATGTGTAATCAAAGCACAAATTACATGTGAATCTATAGAATCAATACTAACCTTGTCTCTGAGACGATATATTAGCAGGATTCGCTTCGGAAGCAGGTGTAGCATTTGGAGAGAAATGACTGTCAACACTCATTGCGCCAGCACTGTTGGGATCCAGATTCTGCCTTTGGGTTGTTGATTGAAATGTTGCCTGCCGGGATGTCTCAGAGCCAGCAGCATGGAGCCCAGCAGATACTTGAGAACCTCTTGCATCATTTATACTAGAATTCATTTGTTGAACACTGGCAAGAACAGGATATATTACTCCAACTCCCCCACCAGATGCTGCAGAAGGGGAATGGCTGACACCAGCAGGTAATGCAACCACTGTTCTTACTGGTACTAGTCTAACCCTAGACTCACCAGGAGATTCATTACCAGAGGCTGCTGCCAAGACTTGGCGAATGGAATTTACTCGAGCAGAATTTCTAACTGCATCCATTTGTTCTTGTGCATTTTGCGCTCGAACCTGTTCCCCTAAGTTAGCAGATGCAACATTAACCACATGACCTATGTCAGTAAAAGAGACGAAACTTTGAAGTAACAGCTGATGAAAAAATATACAGAAATAGTTAATTGAAAAGAGAAAATAATAAAATAAGCTCATCTAGAACCTGCATGAATCCGTATATCAACATTTCTAGGAAGATGAGAAGAGCCAATTGGTTGACCACTTTCATGGACACTGCCAAAATTTGTAGCTCCCATATGGATTCGACCAGCACTTGGACCAGCATATGGAGGAAAAGCCTGCAAAAGTGAAGCTTAGCAGATATAGGGTGACATGATAAACAACTTCAATATGTAGTTAGAATTATAAAACCTGAACCATCAGAGTGTTTGGTGCGGATGAAGATATAAAAACAGCTGGTCCGGCGCTAACCACAGCTTCTGACTGCAAATATCACAGTGCTCAAATTGTGAGAACATACTAACATGTGACACAGGGAAAACCTTAAGGCATGAAACCTACTGGTGCTTGACCCATGCGCAATGTCATGGTTGTGCGACCAAGCTCAAGTAGCAATGGGCCAAGATTCTGCAAGAGGGTCCCAGTTCTCATAGCAGTAGTCTGAAGACTCATTCTAGCCAAAGGATCTGTCACATTTGTCTGGTCCTCGAGAAGCCTGGCAAATTGCTAGACAAAAGATAAAAAGAAGAAAATCAATCTACAATCACAGCAACGACAAGGAATGAAATATTCATGTAAAAATTCCTGCCTGCAAAATGTGTTACAAACTCAAGGTAAGATCCCTAGTATAAAAACATAAGAGCATTAGAACAAAACTTCAATGGATTCATCTCAGGCAGATATATTTGTAGTTAAGGTACAAAGGCTAGGATGGATAAAGAAGGCAACTTCAAGGTTTGTCTAAATAAATGAAGACATTAACTAAATAAAATTTAGATAGAAAATAATTCAGCACTGAGAATATTTAGTCAAGAACGTACAGATAGACATAGTCGAGCTTGTTCTATGAGGAGGTCTCCGGTAGCCTGCACAATTTCTGCTAGAAATGCAGGAGTGGGCAGGGTGCCTTGTCTATAGGCTGGCTGAGATTGCAAATCATTATTTTGACCTTCAGAGGAATGTGTACCAGGAGCTTCTGTGTTGTCATTACCTGCCAAAGAACACATGTTTTGACTATCTGGTAATCCTAGAAGCAAAGAGGCAATACGAAAGGGCCAAAACAGAAGGACAACAAGAAAGAAACCAACCAACAGGTCTGAACCCTTCCCTTGCAAATTCATCCCTAAGAAAACCTATATACTCGTTAATGGTTGTCAAAGAATCAGGAATAACCTGAAAGAGAAGAATGATCAAACAAATATTTAGACTTGAGACATCTATACTAGACTTCAAAGCCACAGCTTTCCCACTAAATTGATTCAAAAGTAGAAAAGGGAATGGAATAATTAATGGGAGCCATTACAAGTGGCTGTTGATATCCTGGGTTAACTGCAGCTGGCACTTGAGAAGCAGTTTGCTGAGAATCAAATCCAAGTCCAGGAGCAGCTCTTTGTGGGAGGGGATTAGAATCTTGACGGTTTAGATTACCCAACGTTCTACCATGCCTTTCTGAATTCGCTTCCTGCTCAAAAACATAATAAGCTTCAAACAAGTAGAACTTCTATAAGTGCTATGCGCGAAATTAAACAAACTGGATTCCTAAATGCTATTTACCCTATTGTCAGTCCTTGTGTTCCCCGCTGTGGTATTAGCAGACCAAATAGAACTCAAAATGCTTGATATAACCTGTTTGAAAAGTATATATATATTATTAAAAAAATCTCAATCTATCAAACATAATAGGAGGATCAAGTTCCTGTAGCACCACCTGACCAAGGCCTATAGAAGAATTATCCCCTTGACCAACATTGACAGCTTCAAAGACAATACTGTGAGTAAATGGATTGCCACGGTTGTGATCATTGCTAGAAGCAAAATTAGCAGCTGTAACACAAGGAAAGTTAGCATTTGCTAGCTTACAGAAAAAGCATTGCTAAAAATGATGCCAACAATATCTTAAAAGAGCTTATAGAACTAAAAACAACATTGGAATCCAGTAATTCAAGCAAGTAGGTAAATTAAAAAAATTGAATTAACCATCAGGAAGGCAAACATATAATTAAAATGCCTCTGCAGAGGGAAAAGAAAAGTGCATAACATCATCTTAAGTTACTTCATGGGGACTAGGTTGAGGCTGGTGCCTTCTCTCCTTTATTCTATCTTCTTTTCCTTGTTAGTTATGTTTAATCTTATTTTCCTCTTATTTAACTAAAATAGTAATCCAGTTCCATTTCACTTAACCAAAACAGCAATCTGAAAACTAATTCCTAAATTTTACTAGAATCAAATTTTAAAGAAAAAGTATGCTAGATAAGGAAATTCAATTGGCAGGTTTAAGCTCAATTCTCATCTGCAGTTCTGTTATGCAAAATTACCCATTCAAACATGCCAAAATTAAATTCCCCGTCAGCTCTTCTTAGCCTCTACCACTCAACCAATCACTTAAGACAAACAAGATAATCTATAGAAGACATATATCTTCCCTTTACCTAGACGATTGCTTCATTAAGACCAAGTACCAACCAAGAGCAACTATGGTATCCAACAATGCCTTAATGCATTACCACTTAAGGGATGATCCCTCAATACTTACACAGTTAACCTAGCACAAACTATTATCTCAAGTAATCAGTTAAATAAGAAAGATTCGATGTTACTGGGTTGATGAACCTGCAAAGCTCTATAAAAGCCAGTAAATACTGCATCTTGCTACACCATATTCATGTTTGTGGATAGAAGACCAAGAGAAGTATCAGATCAAGTGTCAAATGTAAAATCTCAATTGTCGTCTAATTGCAACTTGATCTGAATACCTATTTGTATCTCTTAGATTGAATAACTCTAGTATTTACCTCATATTTGAGCACAACCACACCACAAAGGCCAAAAAATATACTAATGAATGAAAGAGATGCTCTTATTTAATATGGTGGACCTGGTTGCCCAGCTGCACTCTCTGGCCCCATAAAACTTGTTGATGGAGATGCTGATGCCTGAGTTGGATGCCTTACAACCAGATGCAAAGTGTGACCATCTTCCACATCTATAGCTCACATTAAGGAGAACACGGAACAGTTTATTATTCACCGTAAAAGAACATAGAAGAACATAGAAGAACACAGAAGAAACACATAGAGAGAACATCACATCAAAACCGAATTACAACAGAATGTATACAGGTGGAAAATTAAAATTGATCACAAGTTAACAGATTATAATGCTGACAAATGCAACTTACTCAGGAAAGCATTAATACAGAAGCAAATGATATCATAGTACATTTATCAGTGACTAAGGCCCTACACCATGTTGGATACTCTAGTATTTTCCAAATTTCAAAATTTTCTCAATAAATAAAATAAAATAAAACCGAATCCAGTATGATAAAAAGATAATAAAAACATCTCACTGGTCAAGTCTTACAGATAATGCAATGAAACCCCAAGAATTAAAAAAAAAAAGGTTTTGAAGAAACTTCAAAGACATGTTCTGCAGAAAGAAGATAGGAAACTCAATTTTGATTGATACAAGAGAGATACCCATCACTAAATTGCCTAAGGCAGGAGATAATTCATACTCATCCAATTTTCTGCTTCTTCTTTTGAGAAAAAGCAATTAACACTCTTTAATTTACCACATCTTATCTCATTTTGATTCAATTCCACATATGAAACAGAATTCTTTAATTTACTCATCCAAATCTATTGAATAAGGTTTTAAGATTCTTGATAAGTCAAGGTTTAGAGATATTTGGCGAAGAAGAGATAAAGTTGTTCCATTTATCTTGGTACAGAATTCATGGGCTTATAATTTAGGCTTGGCCTTAAGTCTCAATCAGGATCAAATCAAAATTGAATCGTTTCAGATATAGTTAATATTTCTGCATAAAAGACTTAAAAAATAAATAACAAACTTTAAATTCATCCTGACATAAAGGTGAAAAAGGATACGGTATGCTGAGAGAAGCTCATCATCTCTCAAAACTTTACCACGACAGATTAGACGCTGTTGGTCTGACAGAACCCCAGTGACTGTAGCTATCTGTTCTTTTAATGCAGGAATTGGAACCTGCATGAAAAAGTAGATATAACCATGATGAAGTAGGGAAAAGCTCAAGCAATCACGAAAGTCTTTCCATTGTCAAATCCGCATTGAATTGGCCCACCTGTTATGTCATTGGCATTCCTTTTCCTCTAACACTTACTAGTGCTAAAACTTTTGATTTAAAATCCATAAGATATTAATCAGTAGTATGTTAAAACACCACAAATCCATCTACCTTTCTGATTTCACTATTCAATTGCATCATACATCATATTTTGAGCATATAGGTCCCTGATTATGCTGCATCAATGTTTGGATGATCTAAGGGACCATATCTCACTAAAGCATTAAAGCATCACAATAGTACATCAATTTCCTATCAAGCATTTCCACAAACCTCCTAATGTTAGGAAAACTTCCTTGCTTGAAGTTTAATCCCAAAATGTTTGATGAAATGTGGACCAGTATAATAGAAACAACCCATTGAACCACACTTACATAGTAATTACAACTAATCCCAATTTCAATCACAATCCCACACTCCTTTATGGTTAGAGTACCAGAAGTTTGACATAGAATATCAAATTGTCACACAATAAGAACAACGCACATCTTCAACGTTATTGATACTAATAACTTGAAGCAATATAAAGCACTTACACATTTATTCACTCGTAAAGTGTATGTTTGAGAATCCAAAGTCTTAATTTTTATCTCAACAGTTGTCTCAGCATCTTCAACCTCTTTACCAGTGGACATGTTTACTTCATTCGAGCTCATCCTTGCTAAAGCTTAAGAGAGAGCATATAACAACATCAAATTAAGCAAAGTCCATAATGAAACCAAGAATCAATAAGTACATAGCATCAAAACACACTAAATTCACAAATCAACAGGCTATCCAAACCAATAAGCAAATCGCATTAAATCCTCATTCTAGCACAAAACATGCATTAAGACCTCAAATTCAGCTCAGGAACACCAAAACAAGGAATAAATTCAATATATGGAGAAAAAGAAGAACAAAATAAAATAATAATAATAATAACAATAAAAACAACCCATATTTCAATTGAGAACATCTGAAGAAACACCAAATAAATGAATCTCCATCAAACATCCCAACCCTCAACTCAAACCAAGCGCATCAAGTGCCCAAGCTGCAATCTTGGCACTAAAAGATCTAACCTTTGCTTTGAAAACAAATACCAAGATCTCCCCTTTCACTACAAAACCATCAAGAAACCATATTCCTATACCAAGACCACAATCAAACACACCCAGACACAATTAAAAAAAACACATCATCCCACCTACGAAAGCGCAAAAACCCAATCCCATCATCCAAAAAAAAACCATCAATCCCAGCACAAGAAAGCACAAAAACTAAATTCAATCATCCAAAAACCCCATCAATCCCACCTCAAGAACTCAACCCCACCAACCAAAGAGCCCATCCATCCCACTCCAAGAAAAGCACAAAAACACCATCCAAATAACCCATCTTTAAACCTCAAAAACTCATAAAATAACCCCACAAAAGCACACAAACACCAGAAATCTAGAACGGAAAAAGAACACACACACAAATACAAAACAGGATCAATTGAGACCAAGAACGCGAACAGTAGGATTAAAGTACCTAGAGGGAAAGAAGAGCAAAGGAAGGGCAAATTGCCCGCGGGCGAAGACTAGGAGGAGACGAAGGAAAGAGAGGAAGTGAGGAAGTACAACATTGGTAATGTAGGCCGGGGTGTCTCGTTGGATGTTTCCTCTCTCTCTCTCTCTCTCTCTCTCTCTCTCTCTCTCCTTCCGCTTTTCTTTTCTTCACGGGCCATGTGCATTGGATTTGGGTTTAATCTATAAAATGGGCTTTTTATAGTTTTAGTTCACCGGCTTTTATAGATGTTCATTCAAGGCCCATGGGCCGCAGACCTTAGCACATTCACTTTTAGGGATTTTTTTTATTTTTATAAAATCGAATTAAATGTTCTCAATCAAAGTAATGTGTGTATGCCAACAATCTTTTAGTCTATAAGTACAGGTATACAAAGTGTTCATGTCTTTGTTGAGAAGACAGGTACAAACCTCAACTTAAATAAAGTGAAGAGCACAGATGAATTGAGATATTAATTCAGTCATATAAGCAGACATTTTGATGTTGTTTGTTTACTTTGTCAAATAATAATAATAATAATAATGTGTGTAAGACATATTTATTTGTTTTATAAATATTTTTTTTTTATAAAAAAAATATTGAGTATAGTCTTTAATGTGGACTCATGCAGAAAATTTTATTCATCCAAAAGTGTCATGTAAAATTCAATTTTTAAACAAGTAAAATTTGAATGTTACAAATTAAAATAAATAAATAGCATGTGTATTGAAGATCCTAATGAATATTTTTCAAAAATTATTTTATGAATATAAAATAATATATAAATAAATAAGTAACACACTCATATATTAGGAAAATAAAAATGAAGTGATATATTCTAGCTTTATTGACCAGTGGAACATAGCTTTTAAAAAATTATCTTAAATCAAAATGCGTCTGTTAACCATTGATTCATAATAAACATATAAAGAATATTGTTATCATGTTAATGACTGTAAAATTTTGAGATTATTTTTTTTCCTCATGATTCAAGAACAAGATTTTAGATATGAATTATTAAAATTTACAATTGCATCTTATTTTATTTTTAAAATTCATTTGATCCAACAACATACCCTTCCATTTGTAGATCAGTATACCTTCTGTGATTAGGCCCAATCCAGTGTCAAGCACAACAGGCCCAACAAATAATATAATAAAACTAAATTAAAATTTTGAGTTCAGGCCCAACGCTGCTATTGAAATATGGGCTTAAATGGGCTTGCAACTTTACAATTCTATAATTCTATTGGACATGATATAAAAGTGCTTTATTTTAACCATATTGATTATTAATTCTTTCTGTTAATATTCTAAAAAAAAAAGATTGGTTTTATTTAACTAATTGAAGTATATAAAAAAATGTTATTTTTTTGTGCTTGGTGAACTTTGAATTTATTGCTTAACCAAACAATTTTGTACTCAAGGTCAAATGCATTTTTACTTTCTGAATTATATATTTACACTGTTTTTATAATTATAAATAAAGAAAGAAATAAATCTAGGATTTTTTTGTTGGTAGATAAAAGAAAACTTGATTCATGTTCTAGATATAAAAGCTATAATATAAAAATATAAGGTGCCACCAACAATATATATACATACAACACAAACTTTTATTTAAAAAAAAAAAAAAAAAAAACTCACAACCAAAATAGTTATATGATATAAACTTAGAACCAAAGAACTCATAGTCTGGTGATACTTGACTTTATTGAGAAAAAAGAGGGTGAGATATTCAAAAGGTCTAGAGTTCAAGACTTGTATGACACAATAATAATAACAGATCACAAGTTGTGAGTATAAACTCTAAACTCTCATCTCTGGCTGAGAGTGTATAGGTTGAATGATTTATTCTTAATTTGTGCGTATGCCTCTAATGTATATAATGCTTGTCACTTTCGTCAAAAAATAAACTTGAGCCGGAAGTCATTTAACATAAAATCCACACAAATAAATAGAAACATACAAAATTATTTATTAGCAAACAAACAATATATAGAGAGAGAAATTTAATGAGAATATATTAATACAACCCAAAAGCGTCAAATCACATTTTCTACATAATGCAAAATTTTTCCAAAACCAAAAAGCAAAAAAACAATTGAGTACAAGTGTACAATAGCATGACCATTAGCTACCATTTTGTCCAAACCAAGAGTGTCCTCATTTGGGTGCATGATTTTGATCCTTAGCACCTACCAAATATTGCCGACTTCATGCTTTTGAAGGGAAAAAAAAAAAACACAATGGAATAATACCATTCATCCAACACTAGTTATCATACTTGTGGGTTCATATTAAGAATTGCACATTTTTAACAAATAAACATTTCATTTTTTTTTGTGTTTGTTTTTTTAAAAAATAAATCACCAAAAATGTATTAGAAGGAAAATAAGTTCAAGTACAAACACGAGTTAGAAGTATAATTAAAAAACACAACATTAGTGAGTAAGAGTTACCCAAAATAATTAGAAATGGTTAAATGATCATACAACAATAGAAGAAAAAAATGGAAAAATGTGACAGATTTTTCAAAAAATAGAAAAAAAAATTCACTGAAGAGGCTCTATCAATCCTGAATATAAGGGATTTTTTAATAAAGTAAATAATTGGATGAGAGTTTCCCTGAACATTTAAAAAAAATGCATAAATTTTTGAGGTTGTATTGATAATCATCTTAAAGTGCCACAGCTCACGTCTCTTCAAATTATGGCCTTCCAAAAAATCCACTATATTAGGCTATATAATTTAAGGGGCCATATTTTGGAATAAACTAGTATTAATTTCTCCAATTTTAATCAAATATTTTAAAAAATAATGGATTGAAACTAAATTATAGAGAGTTAATAATATAATGAATAAGGATCTTGACCATGTTATAGACTCAATTACCCATATATAAAAAGAAAAGGTTTGCTCATTTGTTGGAAGTATATAGAGTTGATTAGAATGAAATTACAATGAAGTCTAATTTTTCTAATAATATATAGATTATTAAAATGTCCATTTAGTTACAAGATGAAGGAAAAATATTTCTAAATATTCTTGAGACCAACAAGACATGCCAATTGTCAAAGGACATATTTTGTCTACCTGTTGGATTTTCAAATCCTTTGAGTTTGATGTGTTTCCATCAAGAGCAAAGAATGGTGGAATTTGTTCTTATGCCAAAGTGACATCTCCCTAAAAGAGATTCCCCACTTGATTCTACACTGTACTTACTCTTGTTTGCTTATATGATCTTTCAACTAAAAATTATAAATAACTGCATTCTTTGATGAAATTTTAAGTTTAATTTTAATTATTGAAATACAGTAGTCAATACAAATATTTTATTAAAAATATACAAACAAATATGATTTTATATTAGCAATTTATATTTTTATAGGGGCCAAGAATTTTAAAAGAAGTTTTTCTTAAAAAATGTTAAGAGGAAAAAGATGATGTTATGTAAGCTATTGGAATGCTTTAGACTAAAATTTATTTTGGTTTTTTTTTTTAAATTTGTTTTCTCTTTTGTGCGGGAATGCTGGCCTACAAATTATTTTTTTTTCGATTTTCTTGATCTTAGTGTGGTCGGTGTGTTTTTTCACTTATTTTTGTTTCTTTAATTACTTTTCTATACCTTTATAATTTTAATTTGTTTAGTTTCTATATTTATCTAAAACAATTTATCCCGAAAAACAACTAACAAATAAATGGTATTTCAAAAATACATATATATATATATATATCTTAATAATTATCAAATTTGCAAAATTGATTCTACAAACCTACTTTTCAAACAGAATGGTCTTGGAAATGACTTTCATAAATTATCATGTTGTATTTTTATGTAGGTCATCACTGATTCACTATAATAAAAATTTTAATTAATTAATTAATTAATTAATTTATATCAAAATATCTTTCGTGAATGTAATTGAATTTTAAAACTCTAATATTTACACGTGCCACCGCACTGAATCAACATCACTGTATATAACCGACCACACAAAAAAATTCTAGAAATATACAAAAGTGAATAAATAAACAAATAAAAATAAGAAGAAGATCCAAACTTTTATTTTAACTCATGTGATTTCTTTATGAACTTCCACAAAAGAATACATTATTATTAATAATATCTAGAAATAAAGATATGTTATATATAGTTAATTAGTAATTAATCAAGTTGGTTAAGGTATAAAATAGTAATTAACATTATAATCAAATGGTCACATGGAGAAACCTGTCACGATAAATGCAAGTAGATATGCATCTATCAAGGCCCGGCAGGGTAGCCACCCTCATGTCTGCCTGCCGGACTTTGCTTAGACATCCCTCGTGACCGGCCGGCCACCACGCGGCCGCCTCTCCATCGCATCATCGTCTTCAACTTGTCCACTTATGCATGCATTTTTCATCAGTGCGATCTTCGTTTTGGCCGACTTGTCCTTCTTCACCATATTCTTAGTTGAATTTTATTATTATTTTCATAATCTATATATCTTGCATGTGCATGTATAAATAATTAACTTAGTGTTATTCATCTTAATTATTCCTTGATTATTGTATTGTGCTCCCTTAATCCAAACACATGAACAATATATAAAATGTCCTTAATGAAGCTGATTAAGATTAATGAATAAAAACATGTTCTAATTGTGGATTAGCATTGGAAAAGAGATGGGACAAAGAAACATGCATTGTTAGTGGACAATGCATAGTATCTTACTTATGGGTTCATTATGGGGAACATACTTCCTTGAAAGTGTGACAGTTAGCAATAAAATAGGATTAAAAAAAAGTAGTTTAATTTTAACAATATATAATTACTGTTAATTAATTAATTTTATATTAAATAAAGTTGATAAAGATCTTGGCATTTGGACCATGCATGCATGGGAGTCACTGAATGCTGAAAGACACATTGCCCATCATCTTTATGCTATAAAAGGGGTATATCTTCTCATTTTAGTTTCATGTCTCTTTTTGGTTCTCCAATGAGGTTTGATACTATGCCATTCATATTGTTTTTTCTTTTGTTTCTCTTCTTGGTGATCACCATGGCACAAGGTAATTAATTAATTAATATAGTTGATCAATCTTAATTAGATTTGAGTCTTTGTTTCATTGTATTGATTAATCTCTTATGAAATGTATCTTTCTTTGTTTTCTTTAGGAGTGATCATGAGTTTGGAGGCGAGAAATAATGTAAGTATATATATATATATCTACTTACATTTTGTGATTTTCTTTAATTTCTAGTTGGGAGAATTAATTAATTTATATATATATATATATATATATATATATATATATATATATATATATATATAATGTTTTCATTTTGTGTGTTTTTGATATTAGGAGGAGATGATTAAGAATTCAATGAAAGAAAGGATTGATGATGGTGCAAATGTTGGTGTATTATTTAATGGTATGTATGTGTGTGTGTGTGTGTGGAAATGATTTTATGATCTTGGTTTTATATGTGTATTATTGCATGTGATTATATTGTTCTTTCATTTGATGGGCATGCAGTGAGGAGTAGAAAGCTCATGATCATTAAAAGGAAAGAAGAAGAAGATGATGATGATGAAAAAGATCGATACCGATACGATTTGAAAGGAGAAGAGAAACAAGAACACTCAACTGATCATGATCATCAAACTTATCCTGATCTTTTAGACATTGCAGGAATGGATTACTCACCCGCCAAGAGAAAACCTCCAATCCATAATTGATGAACAAAATCACTGATCATCATGTTGTTAATAATTACTTTCTTGGTTGATGTTTATAGATTAAAATGTAAACATACAGTGATCAGTAAAATTAAATAATATGTATGTTGTGTATGTATATATATAAATGATTAATTTGTTATCTTATGATGTTCAATTTGCATGCATAATTAATGTTGAATGTGGACCTTGTGGTGCCATGTTCCCTGAGATTGAAGGTAAAGGGAAGGGGGAGGTGTGGGCTCACATGTAGGAGTCCGGCGGGGCATGTGAGATGTCGGGAGGACGATGGTTAATTGTCGTTGGCCGATGCCGGTAGGACTAATTGTAGGCCTTGTATATATATGTTCAATATACGTGGAATTTATATGTATACACACACATTTGATGGTAGACCCCATGAATGAGGATTGAACAAGGAGATGAATCAAGACACTTGCTTTAATTGCTGCAATTGCTTTCAACTTGTGTTTGGTTTGGAGTTTCTTATCTTATGCAACTAAATGAAACACACACACAAACATAGAAACAAACACACTAGGTTTTTGGTTAGTTAATGTTGCAGAAAGTTGATCTTTATATTTTTGAACATTATAATTCAGCAATTCTTAAGAGAATCATATATAAAGTGGATAAGAAGGCTAATGGAACTGATTAATTTGGTTATAGTTATTTTTTCTTGTTGATTAATTTAGTGAAATTAAATTGTTGATGGAAATCAGCCACACATAAAAGACATGTTTAAACATGTACAAAAACTTTTATTTCTGTTTGTTGAATATTAATTTGAGGTCAAGTTATGAAGTTGATTGGATTAATTAAACATGTGTAAAGATTTGGTTGTGTTTTGATTATGATTTAGTAATACTTCTTTAAAGAAAACAAAATATTTCATTGAGAGATTTTTAGAAAAAATAAACTAGAATAGAGCCATTTTCTTGTGAATCTCTCACACACACATATAAATCTAATGTTGTATAAACGGGCAGGTTGGGTGCTTGTACCGACATAACTTTATATATATATATATATATATATATATATATATATATATATATATATATATATATATTTGTAAAGCACATATAAAAAATTTGAAAACCATTTTAGAAAAAATTCAGAAGATTCTGGAAAAAATAAATTAAAAGTTAAAATTTGTAAATAGAAAATAATTGAAAATTCTGAATAGCATACAGTTGCTTTAGATCTAGATTATATAATTTTTTTTTTTAGATTTTTTTTTTAAAAAATGGATAAACCACTTTTATTAATAACGGAAAGAGAAACAGATCGATAACACTAGCTGTGGTATACACAGACCACAAAAAAAGGAGCAAAAACCCTCCGTAGAAATTTTTTCAATGACTTATTTTAGTTAAAGTTTTTTAAATTTCTTAATTAAAAATATTTTTTTATTTTTTTATTTTTTTATTTTTAATGAAGTGGCCAAATCTAACACCTTCAACTAACAATGTCAGAGAGAGTTCATCCCTTCCACGTCTCATTTGGTGAAGGAGAAATACAATTATGCTAATAATGTGAAGATCTTTAGTTTTTTCAATTCTATAAAGGATGGATATATAGTAAGGTCCTTTTGTCATTTTGTGTGCCATGTGGTACTAACCTTCTTACATGTTGATGTGATGATACGTATGCCATGACGTATGGTTTATCATTTGTCTAAAATTTTAGAAATTTTATTCTCTAGGGACCTTGAAGAGGTATTTCCGGGACTCATTTCGAGAAACTTAGGACTTTGAGAGCTATTATATAGAATATTATCTGAGTTGTTCAAAATGATTGCATTCCAATTAACTCCACAGTAACACATATATTTATCTCCTTGCACAGAATTAATCACATGTTTATTTTGTGAGCTTCTGCAACTCTTGAATAGAAAAAGAATTAAATGAGAGGATTTAATTAGCAGAGTTAAATGCAGCTTAGAGTTTTGGGGATTTCTTGAGATAGAATGGATATCTTGGAGAGCCATAATCTTTTTGAAGTTCTGGTTGATTTAATGTCATATCTATTAATACCACTCAGGAAGAAGACTTTATCCCATCTCTATTTTTGTGCCCATTGTATTTTTTTTTATAAAAATTGATAAATCATTGTTTTATTAAGAAAAGAGTAGAAGTACAGAAATACCAAAGTAACATAATAAAAATATGGTCTCTTACCAAAAGTGAAAAAAACAAGAGTACCAAAAAAAAAAAAAAAAAAAAAAGAAAAAAACACAAGCTAGGCGAGAACGACGAAAGCTAGAGAAAGAGATCTTGAACAACGAAGACTGCCAAGTGGTAGCCAGGACATCCAAGTCGAGGGAGAAGAAGAGGTCTTGAACAGAGATGGTAACGTTTGGGTCCGAGAGAATGGCAGAAGGACCAAATTCGATTGGTGAACTCGCATTCTAGGAAGAGATGTTCCATAGTTTCCGAGTCTTTGTGACAAAGAACACAATGTGTTGGTAGTGTTAGTACAAAAGCACTTTAAGTTAGCATGATTTGACACCTAGTCAAAGTGGCGTGGCAACCATTGTAACGTGGCATAGATGATGACATGGAAAGTATGGTGATATGGCAAGGAGGTTTGGATCGAAGGCGAATATCTTGGGAGATCTTGATGGAGCTATTTTTGGCGTATGCTATAACTTGAAGAGAAGATCTCATCAATACCATATTTAGGAGATTTGATTGAAGAATAAATATGGATGGAGTTTAATTAAAGAAATACCTATCAATGATATGATTGAAGACTATTGATGGTATGATTTGAAGAACCTTAATAGATATGATTGAAAACTATTAAGGGGATGATTGAAGACATACCTATTGATGGCATGATTGGCGTGATTGATTGCAGATCTTTCCTGGGAAGATTTGAAGCCCAAACTTGGGTGAATTGTAGATCAAGTTTGGTAAGTTTCGTAAATATGCACAAAAGCATGCGCCCCTTGCAAGGGGACTGCGTGGTGAGGAACTGAGGAGGTGGCTAGTTGCCGGTAGTCAGGATCGGGAGATCTAGCAGCATCGACTCGAACTAAGCATCACTGGGAGGTTGATGGGTCTTAAGGTCACTTTGCAATGGAACTAGAACTCAGTCAAACCAGCAGTCAGGGCCATGTTGCAAATTTTGTTACAACAGGAATTGCAACAGCTAATTTAAGAAGGTTCTAAAGTTAGTAGCCGTGGAGATTCTAAAAGATGTATAGACTATATTTGGCATGTTGAGGAGTCTATATAATCTACCTTGCTCTAAGATTGGGTGTGATTCTTATGAAAGAGAGAGTGTGGGCACAAGACAATCTAGAGAGGGCAATGATCTTTATTTTTGTGAGGGTGAGTGACAAAGTATTGTACTCATGTATTATCACATCTTTTAGTGGATTGTTTTTATCTCTGGGCTTAGCCCCCCAGACGTAGGCGAGTGGACGCTGAACTGGGTTACCAATTTCTTATGTCTTTTTTTGTTTGGTTTGTGTGAGATTTCTTTGAGTGTTTGAGTGTTCTCTAACCCCACAAATCACACCGTCGGAACTAACAAGTGGAATTATGATTACAACTTTTTTGAAGAGGTTTGTAAGAGTCATAATTTTGTTTTCCCTCACTAGCTAGTAAAATAAAATAATTTTGCTTAGGCAATGAATTTTCTAGAATTGGTGATAGAGAGGGCAACAAACTTTTATCTAATAGGAAATTGTAGAAGGATTTAACTGAGAAAATTCAATTTTTTTCTAAGGACCAAAAGTTGTTGTCTTCCTCAGAAATATTACAATCCTGAATAATATTCAGGAGTAGGAGAATATCTTTGATTGAAACTAAATGAAAGATGAAATTTGTTGAGCTAAGGAGAAGGGTGAATTGTCTTATAGTAATTCTAGGAGAGAGGCAATCTTGAAAAATGATGTGGCCAGAGATCTTTAAGTATACGGCGATCATGCCATCTGTCTAACCAAAGTAATGTGTTAGCGCCATTTTTGATTGTTTTGGAAATGCATGCTTGGAACGGATTCAGGGTAGTGAGATCACCCGCCCAAAAGAAAGATTTATTTTCTTGGTAGCGTTTGGAGTAAGTCTCCTTAAGGATCTCTTGAGAAGTAGTTAGCTTTTAAGATTTTAATCCAACAACCTTTTGGGTTTTAGTGGATCTTCCACCACCATTTTCCTAGTAGAGCTCTGTTGAACTCCTGAAGATTGAGTATGCCCCAACCACCCAAATTACGAGGACGGCAAATCCTTTTCCAGGCAATTAATCTCGTTTCTCAAGGTCCCAGGTCCAGTCCTTTCCAAAGGATGTCTCTCCGGATTCTATCAATTTCTTGCATCACCCAAGCTGGCAGTTTAAAGACTGTCATCCAGTATTTTGGTATTGCGGAAATAACATAATTAATAAGGGTTAAACGCCCCCCAAGAGATACGTATAATGCTTTCTAGGGAATGAGTCTAGATCGGACAAAACCAATGAGTTTTGTCCAGTCTCGGTGCCTTGGTCTCCTACCAGAAAGAGGAATTCTAAGGTATGTGATAGGTAGGCAATCCCTACCGCAGTTTAGCACCGTTGAGGAAGCTAGGTTTGGTTGAAAGTTATAATTTGTTGAGTATAGATAGCTATTTGAAAAGTTGATTGTAAATCCCGTGGATCCTTCGAAATGATAGAAGATTAATTTGATTATGTAAAGGTCATTGTGTCCTCCTGATGAGAAGATAATGAGGTCATTTGCATATTATAAGTGGCAGATACTTTCAAATTGGTCTAGTTAGATTTCTATCAATACTTTGGATCTCAAAGCATGACTAAACATAGCACTAAGTGCATCTGCTGCTAAAGCAAAGAGAAGAGGAGAAAGAGAATCTCCTTACCTGAGGCCTCTTTTACAGCGAACATAACCTTGGATAGAACCATTGACTAGTACTGAGTCTTCGCCGATTTGAGTAGAGTGGATCCAAAAAATCCATCTTGGGCCAAATCCCCTAGAGGCGAGGATTTCAAAAAGAAAGTTTCTAAGGAATCAAAGGCTTTTGCGAAGGGCACTGTATTTTTTTGTTTTGTTTTTTGGAGTCATATTTATTGTTGTTTCTATACATTTTCCACTTCTAGTCTTCTAGTATGGTTGTGGTATATATCTTTTTTTTTTTTTTTTCCTTATATACCTCTATATTCTCTCTCTATTTTTTTTTTATTTTTTAATGTTCTGTTTTAATATATATATATATATATATATATATATATATATATATATATATATATATCAATTCAACTTTTGTGCATGCCCGCGTGCATCTCCTGTCCATCTTATAATCAATAAAGATATATATAAGCTGGCTAATATAAACACTTGGAACTCTGAACTCATTCACTAAAGAATATTAATCTAATATAAACTAAATCAACAATATATGTTTAAGAGGATTGACTCTTGTTGTGGTTTATCCACTTAAAAAAAAAAAAAAGGGGATTGACTCTTCCTAACTACATTGCATCTTTTTTGTTTCAAAGGACATGTGAATCACATTTGAATGAGTAGTGACAAACCATCATATCGTTATCTCCCTCCTGTCAAAGCGTCAATATATTTAAGACATGTGTAGGTTTTCACACAAACACATGCTACACACACAGGAAATTTATATAATTTCTGTTTCATTTTTATTTCATATTAAGACTTATAAAGTAAAGATATGCTGCATGAACAATGGCAAGTGGCAACAAACCCTTATACAATTCCATTTGGTTGCCGCCACTAATATACAGAATAATATAAAAAATTATTATTTTTCATATCCACAAGCTCATGCTATGAATCTATCATTCTATGTGTATATATATCTATAACTATAATGCAACCTCACAACATCTCTCAAGAAGCAGAGCAAAAGAATCATGACACCCACCCAACAACAATGGAGCTCATCTCCAACCAGTCGTCGTCCGGTGGATGAGCTACGGTGGGTGATCCAAATCCGTGAAAGCATTGAAGAAGAAACTAGAGAGCCGATAAATGCCTCCGTCTCCGTCTTCTCGGTGCCCAATTCTTTGGTCTCATCCAAACCAGAAGCTTACATCCCTCAACTCTTCGCCGTTGGCCCTTACCACCACTGGGATCCTCACCTCTATGAGATGGAACGATACAAGCTCGCTACCGCTCGACGAACACAAAGAAAGCTTCACGGCATCAACCTACAGCAACTCGTCGATAATTTCACTATCCATGAGTACATGATCCGAGCTTACTACCATAGGTTTGTTTATTTTCATCTTGTTCATGTTCATATATATATATATATACTCTATATTATTAATATGGTATCAAAGCTATTATTTTCTGTATGTATATATGCAGATATCTTGAATTTAAGGGAGAAACATTAGCTTGGATGATGGCAATTGATGCATCATTCTTGTTGGAGTTTCTCCGGTGCTTCTCCAGTAAGATTGAAGACAAGAGTTTTAATAAAGTACCATCTATGTCTCACATGGTGGATTCCAAGAAGATAAAGCTGGCTTACAACTTGATTCTTAAAGATGTTGTGATGCTTGAGAACCAGGTACCTCTCTTTCTCCTCAGAAAAATCATACACTTCCAGTTCTCATCAGAGGAGGAAGCCGATGCCGAGCTCTCAAACATGCTTATAGGATTTGTCAAGGAGATTTCTCCGTTTAAAGTTTCTGAAGAAAGTTTCCGCAAGGATGTCTTGGGACACGCTCACTTACTAGAGTTACTCTACTACATCATTGTTCCAAGAATTAATGAACGCCAAGACTCCACAAAAGAGATCATTGATAATGATCAGAGTGATAAGGCAGACATGTGTGACAGTGATAGAAAGAGTAATGGGTGTGTTAATAATTTTTTTGGTGCAGTTTGGAGCTCAGTGGCTAAGAAAAAAGGTGCAACTTACCATTTCGTCAAAAAAGTCCTCATTGGAAAACCTATCAAATTTTTAATCAAGGGCCCTTGGAGTATCATATCTAAACTTCCAGTTGTTTCAGTCTGCAAAGGATCAATCGAATCAATGTTTAGTGGTAAATCAGTTGAGAAAGAAAAGGATGATGATGACTCTACTTCACATAACAAGCCACCATTAGTCGAAGAAATCTTTGTCCCTTCAGTGAAAGAACTTGTTCGAGCAGGAGTGAAGTTTGCCTGTATTAATCAAGAAATAACATCCATAAGGTTTGATGCAAAGACCGGGATATTCTACCTTCCTGAGGTAACTCTAGACTGCAACACCGAAGTATTGCTTCGCAATCTTGTCACTTATGAATCATCAGTGGTATCGGAGCACCTGGTGTTCACTCGGTACACGGAACTGATAAATGGGATCATCGACACCGAAGAGGATGTGAAGATTTTGAGAGAGTGCAAGGTGATAAAGAATAGGATGAAGAGTGATAGAGAAGTTGCTGATCTTTGGAATGAGATGAGGAGATCAGTGAGGTTGACAAAAGTGGCATTCATTGACAAAGCTTTGGAAGATGTTAATAAGTATTATGAGAGAAGTTCCAATGTCAAGATGAACAAGTTCATGGAGACTTATGTTATGGGATCTTGGAAGATGCTTACTTTATTGGCTGCTATGTTTCTCTTGTTTCTCAGTTGCGTGGAGGCATTCTGCTCTGTTTATACTTGTAGAAGTCATTTGTTGAGTTATGCTGGGATTAATGGGGATTGAATTGTATATATGTAGGTGGTGAGTAATCAGTAATGTTGAACATATGACTTTTCTATGTGTGCCTTTTTGCATACGCGTCTAGATAAGGATCATAAGGCCTTTGTACTGTATTGTTTGTTGGAGAGGATAAGGGTTATATGGTCTTGTATTATTTATTTATTTTAAAGTGAATAAATCACTTAAAATATATAAATAAATAAATATATAAGACAACAATTAATTTTTTTTATGAAATATAAAAATTTAATGACCACTCAAAATCATTAAAGATAGTCGAGTGATATTACCGTGATAGAAAAATAAATGAAAAAATATCACATGTCTAGTACAAAAAAAGAATAATTTGTTTTTGACCATTCTATCAATCTTGAGTTCACTCAATCTTGGTCTAAGTCGATTGGATTGGAGAAGAGATCCCACCAATATATAAAGAGGTGTATATAAATTAAAGCTATATATGATAATAATTATATAGTACAATAATCATAATTAGTGTATTTGTAAATCATGAATTTAAAAATACAAGAGAGTCAAATTTAGTGTTTGGTTAGACATATTATAAATGTTATACAAGAAATTTTTCCTCATCTCTAAACCCGGGTACGAGGAGAAATTTTTCCTCATCCCCGTTCCGCGGGGATTACGGAGGTTTGGGAATTCCAAGTCCTCAACTTTTTTTTTCATCTATTAAATACATCAAAGAAATTACTTTTAAATAATATTTATTTTTATTTAAAATAAATAAATAAATAATTAAACTATTGGGTTTTTAACAAATGTAACTAAACATCGAATTTACAAAATAAATTAAAAATTATTTACTTAAATATCATAGTTAACTAATCTTAACATGCGAGTATTATTAAATAGTACAAATATTTCTTTTACTTATATAACATTTAATAAAGTTTTTTTAAATAATTTGTTTTCAATATAAATTATTTGTTATTGTCACTGTTACAATAGCTTAGTAATTAAGGCAGTTGACTCATATGTAAAAGGTCCACGGTTCGATTTTCTCCAAATACATACTTTAGTAAAAAAAAATTGTTATTACCTGTGAGTACAAATATATGAAATTTCTTGGAAACATATATCAAAATTTATTCCCACATAATGTTAAAATTAAGAGAGGGTTACAGGGATACAAATGGAAAAAGGAGACTAGGAAACCAAACATGCCACTAGTGGTGGCAAAAAAGTAAGGCAGTGCATCTTATAAGAGACACATAATAACATATTTGATAGTTGACAATATATAAGGCTAGGTAAAGAAGACTGCTTCTAGGTTTGCCACCAGCTGACACTAGGGTTAGAAGCTAAGATTGTGCTTGACCATGCTAGCTATGTTCTCCAATTTGAGCCTTTTTGATTTGGGAGCTTCTAAGGACCACAATTCACCTAAGCTTATTTATTTATTTATTATTATTATTTTGAATGAGAATATTCCCATATATATATATATATATATATATATATATATATATATATATATAATATCAAGGCAGGTAGGAGACATGTTGATAAAATTTTATTGGCAATGGTGTTACTTGAAGAGTCACATTGTTCATTGAATTTTCCTTGTTTTGATTGTTGCAGTGTGGTTTTTTTCCCAATGGTTGAGTTTGCCATGGATTGTGACAATTTTGACTTGGTGTGTTTCATGTTTTCAATTGGATAGTTGATGATAAAGTATGATGTTAAAAAATGTGGTAGCACTGTATCATGGACATCTTTTTCTTCAATAAATGGTTCACTCATTAAAATAAATAAATAAATTGGTGGCAAATGATGAAGCCAAAGTATCAATAATTCTACTATAAATAGCTAAATTTTTGGCTTTTCAATTGACATTCTTCTTTATACCTTTATATACATGTGTGTAATGGTACGAAATTAATTATTGCCCTCTTTGGTGTTTTTTTCTCCCTTTAATTTGTGTTAAATAAATTAAAATGAGTTACGGATAAGGTTAAATTTGAATTTACTCAAATTTAGCAGTTTAATAAATAAATTGGTTTGTGAAAAATGAGACTCACCCAACTTCAAATTAGAAAAATAAAAAATAAAAGAGTGACCAAACATAACTAGTATCTATAACACACCTATGAATTAATGGTTCTTGGCTAAATGCATTTATAGATTTAACCTAATTAAGAACTATATAAAATGTCATGCGGTAATGAATGCTATAAATCCAATTAGAAATTTTAGCCATATAAAACAATTAAAAAGTTATTAGATTGAAATTGATATATTTATGTATTATAATAATTAAAATTATTATCATGCTTATGCTTATTATTATTATTATTATTATTATTATTAATTTGGTATTAGTCTAGAAGTTCACTTAGAAAAAAACCCTATTTCGCATTAAATAAAAAATCTTTAAAAAATATTTAATTAATACCTGTTTGTTTTGAGATCAGTGCATGGAGCAGTGAATCACACAATAAAATAACTTTTTCATTGTGATTTAAGTTATATATGTATATAATAATATTATTATACTTATTGAATGCTTCATTATTTGAAGTGATTTATCCACCTTTTCAAAAAAAAAAAAAAAATTGCTTCATTAACATCAAAATGAGATCTGGGACATATGATGACACTCCTTTTAATGTATTTTTTTTTAAATATTTCTTATTTATTTCTTTGCAAGTTTTCTGCAGTATTTCCGAAAAGATTTTGAACTTAATTAGAAATCAAATTTTTATTATTATAGCTAAAAACTGAATAAAAATTGTTCTTATTGAATTGATTTATATATCAATACAATTAATATTAATTAGTTGTAAAATGAGATCAATCAAGCTAGCAATGATTGACACTTATTTTCCTAAGATGATGGCAGTGATTTAGTTATAAAAATTATCAAACTTGAAAGCTTGCATCCACATCAAGTACTCACGTATAGGGGAATTTTTTTTATAATTAGGGACAATATGATATTCATATCTCATGTCAACGAAGGGGAAATTAATTCTATTTTTTAATAAAATTATGATTTATCCACTTTATTTAAAAATAAATAAATATAAAAGAGAAGCTATATATTTCTCACCAATATTGCTACTTGAGTAATATTGGCTATTATTATTTTCTAAGTGAGTGAGCTATCATTTAAGCTCTAATTAATCCACCATATATGTTCCTTTGCAATAAAATTAACTTTTTTATTCTTTCTATTGTTTTATTTATAAAATATATAAATTGTCCTTTATTGAAAATAAAAAAACAGAGATAGAAAACTTGATTATCTTCTCTTAAGATTATGTTTAGAATTATGATTTAAATGGATGCATTTCTCCTTTTTATTCTTCTATAATACTTGTGTATGAAAAAAATAAATTAATAATATAAATAAGATAAAAAATTATTTATTATGACATAAAGTATCTTAATTTCTTTAGTTATTCCTAACAAAAAAAAAAAAAAAACTCTCATCCATCTCATCCTTTATTCTTTATCCAAATTCTGATCTTCAGTCATGTGCCACATGCATAGAAACCTTCATTTTCTTTTCCTCTTTTCACTATTCCCACTGATACAAAAACTTCACAATTGCAATTAACCCTAATTGAATCAAACCATGTACGTTAATCTAATAATAATAACATGCATGTTTATATTTATACAACAAAAAATCAAGTTCTTCCCCTTAACTCATCATATTCATATATATGAACTGAATGGTAAGCATAAAATCACCCTAACTAATGCAAACATCATCTTATTAACATATAATAATAATTCCTCAACAAAGCAAACCATTTATTGTAAACCAACATTGAAGCAAAGCATATAAAAACACATCTTAGTGCTCAATTTACAATACCTCACATCACTCAAACAAAAAAGAAAGCAAAGATCTAACCACTCCAGAATCATTGATATATCACAAAGACCAACAACATCTTTATACCTTTATTTGATCCATCAAACCATGTCTTCAGTACAACACACTTCAAATCCACACCATCTTCTTCTCAACACTAGCTTCAAACCTTCTCATTACTAACACTGAACTACAGCCAACCAAGTCGACAATTATAAACAGTGCAAAATGCCTGCACACAAGTGAGCATCAAAAGCAAGACAGCAGCAAGCAATGTCAGGATCTGCCAAGAACCCAAAATATACTTCTTCATGAATTTTCCAAGTTTAACACTCATCCTACCATTGTAATACTTGTTGACATCCTCCAAAGCTTTATCTATGAATGGAACCTTTGTCAACCTGACTGATTTCATCATCTCATTCCAAAGATCAGCAACTTCTTTATCACTCTTCATCCTGTTCTTTATCACCTTGCACTTTCTCAGAAGCTTAACATCCTCATCAGTATCAATAATTCCGTTCATCAGTTCGGTGTAACGAGTGAACACCATTGGACCTGCCTCAACAGATGACTCATAAGCAACAAGATTGCGCAACACTACTTCAGTGTTGCAGTCTAGAGTTATCTCCGGAAGGTAGAATGTTGCCGTCTTCACATCGAACTTGATCGTTGTTAGGTCTTGGTTTGTAGCCAAGAACTTCACACCTGCTCTAACGAGCTCCGTCACTGAAGGTACCAATATCTCTTCCACTAATGGCGGCTTGTTAATGGAATTAGAACTATCTTTATCATCATTTTTGTCACCAACTCTAAAGCGAAGCACGGACAGAAGAGAACCTTTGATGACTGAACCAAGTGGAAGCTTTGATAAAAACTGCATGGGTTTAGCGACGAGGACTTTCTTAACAAACTCAACCACCATGCCTTCACCAGTGATTGAGCTCCAAGCTTCGGTCAAGAGGTTTTTGATACAACTATCATCACCAAAATCTTCTTTTGGATTCTCTTCTGGATTATCAAACGGTATCAGATATATTTCATCAGTTTCTTGATCTTCATCATTTCTTGGCACTATCATGCAATAGAGTAACCCTAACAAGTGAGCAAACTTCTTTACATCAAGTCTTTTACTCAATTCCAACAACTTGAAAGGCGAAACCTCGGTGACAAACCCCACAAGCATCTTTGAAAGCTGAGCATCAGCTTCCTTCTCCGACAAGCTCTGAAAGTACAAGATCCTCCTCAAGAGAAAGAGAGGTATCTGGTTCTCAAGCATCACAACATCCTTTATAATCGAGTTGTAAGCAAACTTTATCCGCTTCGAGTCGACCATATGAGACATAGAAGGCACTCTTCTGAATGCCCTCCCTTCGACATCGCAGTAGTTCCGAAGAAACTCAAGCAAGAATGAGGCATCAATTGCCATCACCCATGCTAAGGTACTTCCTTTGATATCAAGTTGCCTATCAAAAACATTTTTTGTTATATATGTTCTTGTAATCTTTTTAATTATACTGAACTCTTTTTTTTTTTTATTTTAATGCATGCATGTGATCATCTAAACAATAAGAATAGGAATAATAATAATAATGATAATAATCAAACCTATGATAATAAGATCGGATTTCATGTTCGTGTTCGAGGAAATTATCAACAAGTTGTTGAAGCTTGATGTTGCGGAATTGTCTTTGTGTTCTTTTAGCAGTGGCGAGCTTGTAGCTTTGCATCTCATAGAGTTGAGGTTCCCAGTGATGGTAAGGACCGATGGCGAAAAGTTGAGGAGTGTAGGCTTCAGGTTTGGAGGAAAGCAAGGGTTTGGGTACTGAAAAAATGGACACTGAAGTTCTAATATTTTCTTTTGTTTCTTTGATTGTTTCAAGAATGTGGATCACCCATTCTTGTTCCTCCATTGGAGGATACCTTGTAAATGCATTGGAATGTAATGGGTTCATGGTAGCCATTGTTTTATGGCTTTAGTTTATGAAGGAGGTGCAAGAAGCATTAGTGTGTTTTGTGTTTATATAAATGTTGTGAAGGTTGGGAAAGCAATTTTCTTTAGGTGAAAATTCAAAATCAAGAATTTAATAAAAGAAATTAAGGCAAATATATGAGTAGAGGTATATGATTAGATGACACTAACCATCTTACTGTTTAGAGTTTATCATTTTTGGTAATGAATTCTCCTTTTTGGTTTCCTGGTCTGTTGTTGTAAGTTTCTTTTATGTTATTTTTGTTGTACTTGTTGTTCTTCTATTTCAATAAATTTGTAATTTGTCCACTTTAATAATAATAAAAAAAAGATGACACTAACCATCATGCATGCATGACTATAAGACAAAAAAAAAATTACAAGTGAAACTAGTCGTAAAATACAAAATTTAATAATTTACGAGAAATGATCTCCTAAGATGATCATCTATGTATTAATGGTAGCAATTTGAGGTGAGCATCTGGTATATTTTTCTAAATTACTGAAATTGTTCTCCCATGGTTAATGTGTGTTTCTATTAAAATTAATTAAGACTGTATTTCATGGTTGTATGTAATTCTTCAAGTATTAGTTGTGAGTATATTTAAAACATCTCACCACCGTTTAGAATTAAAATAAATAAATAAATTCCACGTAGTCACTTTTTAAATTTTTGTAAAATATATTATAGATTTATCAATAAAATATTATTGTAATGTTTACAATTAGGGTTTGATTTCTTCCAAAAGATGGCTATATTATAAAAAGAAAAAAAAACATCTTTTGACTATTTAAAAATTAAGAGAAAATTTCCTTTTAATAAAGTTAAGATCATGCTAACCACACGTGGACCAAGTTCACAGTGAGTTTTGAAATTAATGAATTTATAAATATAGTACTAATTGCAAAAGCATTATAAAGAAGTAGCAAGATTTATCATCTCATGCTAAATTATTCAAATAGATCATTATTAACTTATAAAATATTAAAATGATGAGTCATGACTCAACTAAGTGAGGGTGGGCGGGGATTGCATCAACTAAAATGAAAATCAAAAAGCAATTGTGGACCTAGTAGTGAGTGTGATTAAAAGATGATATTTAACAGGTCCCATGATATAATTAACAGGGAATGAAATAAAGAAAAGAACAATAAAGATAGTACACGACAATTAAATAATGGAGTTACTATATATCTTTAAGATGAAACTGCATTTTCAATAAAAATAAAAAGCCATATTAAAGTAACAATGTCCCCTTCATTCGTCAAAAGTTGTGTCCAATTATTTGAGGCTTTGACGACAAACCTATGAAGTCAATTTATGTCAAATCATTTTGTGCGTGAAAGAAACAATGATTTAATTTGGTTTCTATCCTTACTCTCATCAAACATCTTAATTAAGATTATATGATAAGTTAAGGGTTTAAATGATATATGTAATGATGTTTTATAAGTTATGGTTTTCTAGTTATGATAAGAAACATCAAATTTTTTTTTTCTATAAATGATTTGCATGTCAATGGTTTATAGATGAATTTTGATTAATTGATATTTTCTCATTAATTAGTGTAATTTGATGTCTTTAATGTGTGAAGGGTTTTGTTCTATTGATACTTTGATTAATATTATTAATAATTTAATAAATAAAGATTCTATTTACTCTATTTTTTAATTCATAAATTTATGATATTTAGTTTATATGTGAATTTTATACGCATGAGAGCTTTTAGCTAAAATTAAAGTATTTTAAGTCGTGTCAAAGATATCTTGAGATTATGTGATAATTATCAAATATAACTTTAATTTCTTATGTATATCTTTTAATACTAGCATGTGTGTGTGTTTTTTTTAATAGTGGACTTGATTGAAAACCTCTCAAAATCAAAATTTATGAAGTGTGGTGATTTTTTTTTAGTAATTATTTCTATGGAGCATTGTTATTCTTTTTTATTTTGAGTTGTTTATGCTATTTTGTTCTATGATCTTTTTAACACTAGTTTTTTTTTTTAGTTTTTTTTTTTTTAACCAAAAAGAAGATAATTTTTTAATTATATCTAGATTGAAAAACGTCTATTTGAATGACATCAACTTTTGGTGTTCCACAGTGGGTAAAGATTGGATAAAGATTAAAGAATCCATAATAGATACTATTAGTGTTAAATACTAATCACATGTTATATAAGATTTTTTATGGATAAACTTATTAGTAATTAAATTTTATTTTCGAATGTGAATAAATCACAAATCTATTATTAAAAACCAAAATGTACGCACAACAAACCAAATCAAAAGCAAACTAGGACTAGGAAAAAATACATAAACATGTAGCCAGAAAACATACGGAGTTTATCATTACGGTAAGATAATTAGTTATTAAATTCAAATTTTATTTTTAAAATTAATAATTTTTTAATTTCTTTTTAACCAAATTCCAAGGCAAATGAAACCATTTTCTTAAATGATCTAATTGAACAAATATAAGATATCCTTAAATTAATTTGTGTATCACATAAACTTATAATTCAATGACACAATCTATATAAAAATCTGGCTTATTTTTGCATTTATGTATTTATATATATGTGGATCTTCCACTTATCCACCTTTAATAATAACAAAAAAAAAAAAAATACCCGTATCCATATTTAAATTGTTTGTTGAGTTATTTTTTTTATATAGATAATTCATTAATTTTTTTTAAATATAACATTTGATAAAATTGAGAAAATGATAACTTTCATAGTTGATTTTTTTTTTTCGGAAATAGGTGATAAGCATTTCATATAGAAAAAATGAATGTGCACAGATGTGAAGTTAATACTTATAATACACATGTGTTTTTATCATACATGAATTTTTGAGATTTGATCTTGAATATTTTCCGAGATAAATACCCTAGACAAGAGACATGTGCCATTAATAAATCAAATTAAAAGACAATTGGTTGGTTGAACAAATTAAGATTTATATAAAACTTATATAAGGTAAGATGTTATGTGTGTATATAAATATATTAAAGGGCATTATGGTAATTTAGTGTGGTATCCAAAAATAAGCTTTAACGGCATCCCGCGCTTCGCTTCCCTCCATCCTTTCCTATTCCTCCCGTTTTCTCACCAACAACAAACTAAAACTAAAACAATTTCATTTTATTTTATATATATTTATTTTTAATTTATGAAACATAAATGCAAACATGAAAGATCCTTAAATGGAAAGATAAACCCTGATCCTTCTCCTTCTCCACGCCTCCTCTTATCCTCCTCCTCCTCCTCCTCCTCCTCCTCTTCCTCCTTCTCAAATTCTAAGGAATTAGAGAGGATGTGGGATTTGAGAAGCACCACCTTGTTTCTTAGATTTCATTTGCTCTTTCCATTCATCATCTTCTTCTGCTTGTTTTCCTTCTCTCTTGCTTCTTCTCTTGGTAGTTATTCCTTTCTTTTTTCTTTAATTCTAATATATGTTGTTATTTCTTGATTTTTTATTTGAAGGCTTTTGTGGAATTTGGTTTTTTTTGTATTTCTTATGTGTTTATCTTCTTTAAAGGATTAGTTTTTTTAACTTTTTATTTTTATTTTTTGTTTTTATGATGCAAGAAAGATTGGTTTCTCATATCCATTTACTTATTTTTAATATGGATAAATCATCGATTGAATTCTCAGTTTTTGAATTGGGAGAGAAATAAAATAAACTCATTTGCAACAAAATGGTTTATCTTGTTTAATTGAATTAGATTTTATATTTATTTTATCATTGTTTGTGAAACAATCTATTGTTTTTTTTTTCTTCTTCCTTTTAGCATATGAATCTTTAGCAATCTTTGATGTTTAGATTTTAAAAATAAAAAATAAAAATAAAGAAGTTGTATTTACTAATTAAACAACCAAAATTGCTCATCTTTTCTTTTCTCAACATAGTATTATTACTGTTTTGATTTATTTGCTGCTAAACCAAATGAATGTTATTTATTCATCTTTTTTTGTTCCTTATTATTATGCACTTTGATTGATAATTTCTTATGAGTTTTCTCCTAAATCTAACTATTTATCATCTTTTTATATATAAATGCATATATAGATGGAGATAAGAATGATTTAGATCAATGGAGGAGGTCTATTTTTGAGGAACCATCAGCAACAGTGAAGAAAGTTTCCTTTATCTTGGCTGCTGACAGGACATACAGACAGGATCCTACAAATGGCTACAAATACTACACTGGTGGTTGGAACATCAGCAATGAGCATTACTGGACTGTAAAGTGCTCTTTTATTAGCTCAATTCCTTATTACTGATTGTTTCTCTTCTTCTTTGTTGTAATGATTGTTATGTGCTTGCTGAAATGCCTTGTAGTCTGTGGCATCCACTGCTTATCCACTCTTCATTGCGGCACTCTTGTGGTTCGTCGTCTTTGGTTTAGTATTGTTACTTATATGTTGCTGCTGTTGCTGTTGCCGGAGGAAGTCGTACTCTTACTCTCGTATTGCTTATGCTCTCTCATTGATTCTGCTTATTATCTTCACCATTGCTGCGATGTAAGTTTCGGTCTTTTATTGTTCAATGAAAAGCTAATGTTTAATGACCAATAAATTCTGGCAAATAAATCTCAAATGATATACAAGTTACCGAATGTATCCAGGGTTGGATGTGCTGTTCTTTACACCGGTCAGGGTAAGTTCAACAAGAGCACTTCGAGTACATTGGATTATGTTGTCGGCCAAGCGAACTTGACAGTGGAGAATCTCAGCAATTTCTCGAGTAATTTAGCAGCTGCAAAGAAGGTATCTATTGAACAGATCTTGTTGCCAGCTGAGGCTCAGGCTAAGATTGATATGGTTCAAAAGAAGCTTAAATCAGCTGCAGATGAACTTGCATCCAGAACAAAGGATAACTCGAGAACTATTCGGACTGTACTTCAAACTGTGTATGCCATGCCTTTAGATTCTTCTGTCTGAAACTTTAAGGATTAGTTGGTGGATTAATATCAAACTGTTTTCCTCTTTTTATCTTTTACATTACAGCCGCTTGGATTTGATTATTCTTTCAGCAGTGATGCTTGGCTTGGCATTTCTTGGATTCTGTAAGAACAAAGCAACCTCAATCTAATGTGATAACATTTCTTATCTTTGTTTGATTTGTTCTCATATCACCCATGTTGCTATTTTTTGCAGTTTTCTCTGTTCTTGGACTGCAGTGGCTTGTTTCAGTGTGAGTAAAGAGAATTCATCATTATGAACTTCCTGTAACTTGAGCATTTCATTCAGTTCTAAAAAATTTTCTCTTCAACTTTGCAATTGCTTAATTTTGCAGTTTGGTGATCCTCGGATGGATTCTGGTTACAATCACATTTATCTCGACCGGTGTTTTTCTTCTTTTACACAAGTAAGTGTGATTAGTTTTACCCCATATGATTAAACAGTGCTACATTCTCATGAGAATCACAGCACTTCAATGTAATAGCTGCTGGATGAATATACTTTGTGACATGCCATTATCATAGTAACATTATATATACATCTTCTCACAAGAATAATCTTATTAGTGTTGTTGCTGACACATGTGATGCAATGGATGAATGGGTACTTCACCCTCAAGCACATACCGCCCTCGACGACATCCTCCCCTGTGTCGATGCTGCAACTGCAAATGAATTCTTGTACCAAAGCAAGGAAGTCACATCCCAACTAGTAAATGTAGTTAACCAGGTTGTAAGCAACATCTCCAACAGCGATATACCGCCTTTTCTCGGACCACCTCTGTACTACAACCAATCTGGTCCTTTGCTCCCCTTGGTCTGCAATCCATACAATGCAGACATGACTAATCGTACATGCTCCACCGGTGAGGTCGAACTCCTTAATGCAGCTAAGGTAAATTGACAAATTAATAATCACATTTAGCACAATTCATCAAGAATTGCATATATATGAATTCAAATGTATCTGATCAGTAATAAAATTGGATCAAAATATGAGTTGTTTGTATGTTACAGGTATGGCAGCATTATAAGTGTAAGACTAGTAAAATCGACGGTGGTGATATATGCGTGACTACGGGTAGGATCACACCAGAAATGTACAACCAGCTCACGGCTGCTATTACCGTGAGCCAAGGACTCAATCATTATGCGCCGTTTCTGGCTGACCTACAAGATTGTACATTTGTTCGCGATACATTTACCAGCATCAGTGAAAAAGAGTGTCCCGGACTCGAGATGTTCAGTAAATGGATTTACACAGGTTTGCTAATGGTTTCAATTGCAGTAATGCTATCACTTGTATTTTGGCTTGTTTATGCGAGGGAAAGACGGCATCGAAAATTTGGAAAACAGGTCTTTTATCAAAATAGTCATGTGCCATTCAGCAATGTGCCGTAGGAAATTGAATTGAATGAAATTTCTGAAAATGTTTGATGCTTCATTTGTCATGTGTTGTTGCATGAAATTGCTGAGTAATTGAAAAAAATGTAGATCATGGAATGCGTTTGTGGTTTTTGTGTAGCCAATTTTCAAAGAATCAATGATTTTGAGGAGTTCTCATGCTTCTTGAATTCTTGTTCTTTGTTAATATATATATATATATTTTTAAATATCAGGACTACTTGATTTTATTTTATTTTTTAATTTCATTGAATGGTAGGTTGTTCTACCGTTGATTTGCTTTGCTTTTTAATATAGTTTTTTTAAAAAGTGGATAAACCACATTTTATTAAAAAGAAAAACAACAAGAAAACACACAAATAGTATACAACATGCTAAATCAAAAAACAAAAATAATATCTACCATAAGTGGATATGAACAGACAAAAACAATAAAATGACAGCAAAACAACAAAGGCAACAACAGAAGACAACACTTGATATAGTTTATATTACCATTATTTTATATATTTTTAATATATCAAACCAATACTATATCTCAAACCATTATTCTATACAGTTCTAAACTCAATAACAATATTAATGGAAAAATAAATCATTTTCAAAATATACTTAGACAATAACATGAATTAAATAACATCTTCGCTAATTTAAATATTAAGATATGGACTTCACAATTTGCATTAAAGGTCACTTTACTATATATTATTTATAAGTGGCGCACCCACCTTGTGAAGGAGTGGCCTTTCTTTAAAGATTTAAGCATTGTATGCAAGATATCCAACTACAAATCAACTAAAATAAATCTAAGGTCCCACAACAGACCAAACTCTTTCCAAATTGATTTAAAAAAAAAAAAACTCTCTACGTACCTCTGTGAAACCTGTTTAAAATTATATATATATATATATATATATATATATATATATATATATATGATTGTGATCAGAATTTGACTAATTTCACTCTTCTTTATATAACTTTACCTAATGTATTCATAGAATAATAAGGTATTCTGTATTTAATTCTCTGAAATATTCGGTATTTATGGATATATTTATCTGTATCACCTAATTTTTCTTTTTAGATACGAGTTAACACAAATATCTTCCTCCCAATCTTTCTTTCCACATCCCATCATGTGCTCCATTACAAAAGGTTAAAAATTTAGTTTTAGTTTTTTTTTTTTAATTAGTGCTATGGTACTCTAACTTAATAATCACTTATATATATTGTTAAAATAAATGTATAATAGACATATAATCTGCTCATTGTTTCAAAGAACAAATATTTAAATATTTTTTATTTTTATATTAAATATAATATTAATAATTAAAATTTTTAATTATACTATTTTTATTGTAAAAAAATATTTAATTATAACATTAAAATTTTGATTATTTGTCTATACAATATTATTTCAGAGCTCAAAATTTGTGAAAATCCTCGTTGTGACAACGAGGAAATTTGCATGGTGTACGTAATTTCAAATTAATATTATACTCAAACAGCTTTTAACATTTAATGAGAGTCCATTTTCAAAAAAAAAAAAAAACATTTAATGACAATCTCAAACACTGAAAAAAAAAATCATCTATCTTATGTTTCACGATATTTTATTTCTTATGATAGAGTATGAGTTTTATTTATTATAAATAATACATTTTTACCCAAAATTTGCAAGAGTATATATGTAAATAAAAAATTAACAGAGGTTTTATACCATATATGTCTAGATTACATTAAAAACCAATAAAATTTACTATAAAATCCCTATTTGCTCAAATCTTCTTTTATTCCTGTATTAATCATCAAAATATCAACCCTTCAAAACTATAATCTCAATTCATTTCACTCCATTTTTTATTAATTAAATGTATATACACCAACACAAAATAAATAAATTTACACTGTTACACATGTACTATCCATTAAAAAAATACAATTTATTCAATATCTTAATTTCTGAATTGTCACTTTCAAATATATCTTCCGAATAAAAATCACCTAGAAAAATTTATTTATATTTAAAAAAAAAACAAAAGCATCTTGGGTGGTTTATAAGCTTACAGGTTGTAAAAACAATTACCCACTTTTTATGGTTTATAAATGCAATTTCCCATATAGTAATTAGAGTAATATTTTTTCATTCATTTATTTATTTGGGTCAATATATATATATCCCCCCAATTCAAATCCATGCTCTCCCATAGCGGCTTCAAACCTGCACACAATTCAAAAATTAATAATAAAACTAAAAAAAACTAAAATAATAATAATAATAATAATAATAATAATAATAATAATAATAATAATAATAATAAGAAGTAAGGAAAACGGAACGGTTTACCTCAACGGAGAGAAGCCACACAAAAACGTACCAGACGGAACGGAACTGAACGCAAGAACACGTACGCCGCTGCAAACGAAGTCCATGACGTGACTGAGACACTCAAACGGAACGGGAAATGGGATCCATTACCGTTTGCCAAGCACAAACAACCATCCAGATCTGAAACTCTTGGTCTTAATGATTCATTAAACCGCTTTTAATTAGTGATAATATTCATCATTAATCAGTGTTTATATGATCCAGTTGTGAGGATGATGATGCTGATCATACTGCTATCAATAACCAGCCATCAACGGCTGCCAAGAAAACATATGTACAAACGGACGGTTGCGATCCCCTCCAAGGCTTTGGAAATTAAAATTAAAATTAAAATTAAAATTAATAAATTTTAGTAAATCTATTTTCTCTGTTTCTTTCGGAGGTCTGGACGCGTTGTCATCTCCTTCGTCTCAATCACCGCCTTCGAGATTCGAAGGATTCCATCTGAAAATTTATGTAATTTTTTTTGGCGGTGGTTTAACGAACCTGCCTCGAGATCTGTGCACGAAGATCAGTGATCTTGGGATTAGGACTCGTCGGAGGCGGTGGACATGATGGAGAGGCGGCTGGGCCGGGGCTGGAAAGCGGCACGGCGGCGCTGTTGGTGGGATGAAGGGCGGATCAGGGCGGCGAGAGCTCGCTTCACCCAATCGCCCTCCACTGTCCCGATCCGGACAAGAGAGTTCGTCATCGCCGATCGACGGGCGTTCAGGCGGTTCGAAGGGGAGGAGAAGGCGTGCGAGATCGACTGCTGAGAGTGGTGGAGTTGAAAGCCCTTGTGGATGCTGCACCGGAACGAGCCAGGATGTGTCGTAGGGGAGCACAAACAGGTCCGGCGGGCGGTGGATCCGGTGTTCGAGATCGGTTTCTTGACAACCTGGTGATCGACGGTGAGGTGGCGGCGAGTCGGCGAGGTAGCGAAGCGGACGGAAGGAGCCATGTGTGTGGCGCCAACGAGGTTCACCCGGGTAGGAGACGACGATCGGTGGAAAAACGAGGGGGTTTGGGAGGAGAATGAAGCCGAGGAGGAAGCGAAGGCGGAGACGACGGCACCGGACGAGGACAGCGACGAGAAACGGCCAGACGGGGAGATGGATCGCTGGAAGGCGCTGGACACCGGCAGGACGGGACCTCTGGAGCGGCTTCTCGAGGACGTGGTCGCCATTAGGGTTTCTAGAGAGAGAAAGCTTGAGAAAAAGAGAGAGAGTTTTAGAGAGAGAAAGAGAGGCTTCGAGTGTCTATTTGGGCAAACCTAGCTCTCCTCCGCCGCTGGATTTATACAAAGTTGATGGCCAAAAGAAGAAGGGCAAGATCGTAAATATGTGGTAATGGTGTGGTTGAAGTAACCAGAGGAGTGTGGTTAGTTTAACCATGGGTTAGGTCCGGCCGTTGGAACCGGGAGCGACTCCCGGGCCCCCATATCGCGCCACGTAGCGTGAAGGATGACGATCACTACGATGCACCATTTAATTGACGAGAATGCCCTTGGTTTTCTGATACGATGACCAGAGTGGTGAGATCACCGCTCTTTTTTAGCGTAAATGCCGACTAAAATCCTCATTGATAAATTTCCATATATGGCCTAAATTTCATTTATGTCACGATATTTCCAGCGAATAGGATACGCTCACCTTCTTGGTTCGTTCACCGCTTGCTCAGGGATGTTTCTTTTTTCTTATTTCTTTTCTTTTTCTTTATATATATATAATAATAATAATATTGTAATAGTGCATGTACAGTCTTACAGCTTTATATAATCAATAATTTTCCATTTATGCCAGATTTCATATGCTAATTCGCATTTATATATATAAACTTTTTATTTTATTTGTTTCAACTTGTTTTTTTTTATATAATTAATATGTGTCTCTCCTTTTGGAAAAGAAAGGAAAATAGAATTAGAATTTATTAAAAAATTAACAGCATAATGATTTATTTGAATATTTTAGTGAAACATGGAAGCAGCTTCGAATTGGATGATTCATGAAATTATTAAATTTCTTGGAAAATGCTAGTTTAATCTATGATTAGAAAGAAGAGGATAGTTTTGGAAACATGAAATGAAATTTCGTGGATATCAAGAAAAGGCAAATATCTGAGTCTTTAAAATCAGACCACGGGTCGTTTTATTGGTTAATTCTGCCCTTTCAGGAAGCTAGGAGATGGTTGCCATTTTTATTATTATTATTTTCTTATATTTAGATTAATTAAAGCATTAGAGATTTTTGCAGTGTTGTCATCACTGATGACTGATGAGAATTAGAATGCCTGTTTTGGGGGGTGGATATACAATTCCGGTGTATAATCTAACTGACCCTACAGTGTCAGAAGTGTTAGGTCTTAGACAGGTATTGAGTTAGTTAAACGAGAAGGGAAAGAATATCAGTGTTGTTGAATCTGATTGTTCGGTGAGGGTCAAAGGGATTGTTGTTTTTATGTCTTTTTTTTTTTTTTTAATGATTTTTTTACTTTTTAGTCATTGATCGTAAATCATTATTAATAACTCTTTGTAAAGTTTGAGGCGGTTATATAAAAATAATCTGCAAATGCTGCATCTTATTTATTTTATTTTTAATTTTTAATTTTTTTTTTTAAGATGAGCTAGTAAGTCAATGAGAATGACAGAAATGTGCATAAATCTTAATGGAGCAAATGGAGGTAGGCGCCGTTGCACGTGTAGACATTGGGGTTATCTATACACAATCACCACTCACACTTCTAGACAATGCGTTCTCACTTCTTATTCAAACTTTTATCATTTATCAAAGGTTTTAATGTGGATCGGATACCAATAGAACACTTTTTTTTTTTTTTTTTTTTTTTTTTTTTTTTTATGAACAGCTAGATAGCTAAAAAAAATAAGAGTGTGCACAAATCTCAATGGAGTAAATGAGAAAAGGGCCCGCATATATATAGGTGCTGAGACCACCCTATACATAATCATTACTTGCACTCCCAAAAATGTGCTTTCACTCATAATTCAAACTCTCATCTTGTGTGAAAAATTTTAATGAGGACTCAATTATTAATAGATCACTTGGTCGTTGGTTGTATCTTATTTATTTACAAGGGAGGCATATTTGCTAGAAGCGCATTTTCTATCATGTCCTCGTATTTAGAGTTCATTTTCTCTTCCTTATATTTATACAACTTTGACAAATAATTTTTTAAAAAAATACATTGATTTCTCTTTGATTTTTTTTTTTAAAAGGTATGCAATATTAATATTTTTAGTCTGGATTTAAAAACTAAAAATAATAAAATAATAAAATAATTTTTTTTTATATGTATAATGTTATTCTTCCGAACTTTCAACAGAATGGATAGAAAATTTTTTTATTTAGAAAAAAAAAATCCGTTTCTATCAAATGAGCTATCAAATAAATAAAATTCTAAATTATTTATCAATAATTTTAATATTAGTTTTAATATGCATTTATTTAAATTTAGAAATCTATTAAAAAAATGAGAAACATACTTGTTATTATATCTATAAAGTATAGTCCGCATAACATGAATTGCCATATGCAAACAAACTTGATAGAAAATACTCTTCAAAAGATAATAATTTTTTAATTAAATTTTATTCAACCAACGAGTCTTCTCTAGAATCAAGATCAAGAGTGAAACCTTATTGGGACACTTGGTTAGGCTCAACTAAAGCTGGATTAGTTTATGATTAGTTGAAAGCTTATTTTGATTAGGTGTCCCAAACTTTGTACCATTTTAAGTTTAATGCTATGCTAGCTCCATGGTTAAGTTCCATCGTTTACTTAATTTATTATTAGCTGTTGGCTAACCATATGTTTAGTAGCTTTCATGTTTTCTTTTTTGGTGTCACATTGTAATCATCTACAATACATCTATTTACAACTCACTCCTTGTTTAATTAGATGTATATATTGCATGTTTATGTGAGGAGAGAGAATCAATGATGAATATTTTGTTTAACTATATTGTTAAATAGTTTGTAAACAAAAAGTGTATATATATAATCATATATATGATGAATGAAAAATGGTGGTAATCAATCAATGTACCGAAATTAAGAATATTAAGGAAACATGTATATAAATCAATGCATTATAGTTAATTTTGACTATTTCTATATATTTTTTTTGTTTATGTTTTTTTTTATATAATGAAAAAGTTATGTTAGGGATTGCATAAATATAAAATTAATACTCAATACATTTGTGTCATTATCCTGTGTGAGTTGGAGATTCGAACATGTCTCATCGACAAAAATACGAATATTCTATACATGAGATTCAGTACCAATAGATAAAGATGTCGTTAACTATGACTTTTCATATAAATAGTTATCATAAAAAAAAAAAAAAATTTTAAATTTTTTTTTTTCATTAAGTATAAATATAGACGCAGCACTAGATTGAAAAATATTTTGAAGAAATAATTATTTTCATACAAACCTTTTCAAAATATCTGGTGTTTCTCAAGTTTTGAAGAGACTTTAATTAAATTTGTTGTTACAAATTTAGTGATTTTTTACTGCAGAGATAGTTTGCCAAAAATAAACTATCACGTATATTAAAAATTACATACAAACACAGGCAAAATTTTTCCAACATATGAAAAACTTAATAAATTTTCTGAAAATTCTCAAGTCAACCCTGTCCTTTCATTTTCTAAGAATTTTTCTTCAACAATCACACTCATCAATACTTTGTCAAGAATGACAGGAAAAAATTTATGAATTTCAAATCATTAATTAACTCAAATTAATAACATATGGTAGATTATAATTTATAACAGATAAGTGAAATTTCAAGTAAACTAGAGTTAATTAAACTTGCCCTCATTTTCATCAAAACTTATTGTTCATAGGGTCCCTCCCTCTCTTTTGATGACAAGCACATGGTATGTTCAAAAAGCCAAAATGGCCTCCAATTTGATGTTTAAAGGGACCTCAAAATCAAAGACAATTTATGCCAAATGGGAAGCCTTGCATGACCAATTAATGTCCCTCCATTGCCACAATGAATTCAAACTCCAAAGTAGTGATTTAGGACAACACATTTCAAAGTTTGACTTATAATTTATATACTATCAAATTTTACAAGTTTAGGCTCAAAATTTTAATTTTATTTTATTTTCTCCTTTCAAATCTGATTATTTTAACTATTATCTTTAACTAAATAAGTTTTACCAAAGTTTTTATAATTTTTCCTTGAAAAATAAGTCTTCTCAATATTTGTGTTATGTTAACTTGAATGAGTTTTAAAATAAATAATTAAATATTGAACACATTTAAAATGAAGTGGAAGAGAGTTGTTTAAACAGGAAAATATATATATTTTTTTGGAACTATAATATTATTAAAAATTGAAAATAAAAGCTTTCGTTTTCGGCCAACCAATCATATGTGTGTAGGGTACTCTTATCTACAAGTACTTTGGGGATACATGCATGCATATTGTTTGCACCTTTATTTTGATAATAAACTGATTGTCTAGCAAAGGACAACTAGAAACAAATGAAGGTTGGATATAATCTTTACTCTTAGAGCTAATGATATGTTTCAATATGTAGGGAAGGCAAAAGCATGCTTATGAGAGATAAGGATGATACTTAACATGGGATGTTGTTGTGTTTTTGGTCCCCCTAATCTCCATCCCAAAAATGGTAATACTCTTTATCAAATTTTAAGTTTTTCTCTCTCTCTCTCTCTCTATATATATATAACTTAATGTTTGTTAGTGATATAATAATGTGAAGTTATATGTCATATAATTGTGATTCACAAAATAAGATTTTTTTGTTTGTCATTCTCTAACAGTTTATTTATATACATATATGGGAAAGAAATCTAAATGCACCCAATCAAAATTTATTCATGTTAAAATGGCTGATTTATTTATAAATCGTTTTTTAAAAAAATTCTTTTATAGTACATAGTCTGATTTCAAAATATCTCAACAATAAATTTTAATAAATAATTTACTTTATTTGCTTTCATATATATATTTTTATTTTCTCAAATATTTTGTTGGATCTCCCACGTATCTCTCTCTTCTCATAACTTCTTTTTTTTTTCTTCATGCATTAGAAAATTAATATTAACTAACTATATTTTAAAATTATTTAGTATTAGAAATACGTAACACTTAGGGTTTTAATATATCTTGTCTTTTAGATATTTGTTTGGCATATATATATATATATATATATATATATATATATTGAAAAATTTTAGTATGGAAAGTGTAGAGCTGAGATTAATAATATTGTTTTATGGATTTTTTATTATTTATTTATTTATTTTAAAATCTTATATTATAATTTAATGAGTCAACAATCACTTGATCTATTGACATCGAGTCTTATACGTAAGGTGTGTTGGTCTTGCATAGAAAACAAATTCAAATTTCAACTCACGTAAAAACATAAATATATTAAGGTATTAACTCCACAACTGTGCACATAATTTGCACGTGATTTTTTTAATATATATATATAAAAAAAATGATCTCATCAAAATTTCTTTGTAGTTTTTTATTGCGACTTCCTTGGCCATTTATATATATATGAGTTAAAAATAAAAGAAAAAAAAAACTTAAAAAAATGGCCCTTCAAGTGAGGGATTGCCCCACAAAAGTTGGAAATGGATCACGCCATCCTCTTCAAAGAAAATTAAATTAAAGATGGTCCCAAACGGAAGCTATGTAGTGCCTTAAAAAAACTTCTCTCTCATGTCGTGCCAGCTTGCTTTAATAAATGATGATGATCTTTATAGTCACGCTCACCTTCTTTTTTAAATTAAGCACATTAGTGTAACAAGTCACTGCTTGTGATTTCTTATTCACTTTTATAAAGTTCTTGGCCAGTTTGGATAACCATCTAGAATTTGTTTTAATTTTTATTTTATTTAACTTTTAAGTTTTCATGGCATAAGTGTTTTTGAGAAGATTAGATCACAGTTTAATGTTTGAATGTTTATACATAAAAAAACATAAAATGACAGTATTCAAAGTACTTATCTTGGTTAAGTATATGATTAGATAAACTGTTGAGATTGAAGATTTGGAGTGACAAACAGTTAATACAACTGAAAACCCAAACTAAGTATGGAAAATTGGAAATATATATATAGCTTCATAGCTTCACATAAAGCTGCATGCATGCAACTATATATATATATAATAGCTCATCCATCTCTTTAATTATCATGATCATTATGACTAGTTCTCTTTCTCTTTTATCTATTCTTCAAGCTTTTTGCTTCAACTCTAGGATTCATGGCTACTATATATATAACCAGAGTAAAGTCACTAGAGTACCCCTTTCTTGATCTTGTTTCTTGTTTTGCTATAACTTGAATGCCGGCCTTACAGTGTTTCATAGATATTATTATTATTATTATTATTATTATTATTATTATTATTTAAATATGGATAAATCACATGATCAAACTCTAGATCTATAATAGATACGAAAGAGAAATGAAATAATAACACTATTAAAGCTACAACAACTTTTGATAATTTTTCTTTTTTCCTTTTATTTTCTCTCAAATCCTCTTTAATGCAAAGAGATAAGTCCTAACAACTCATTTAATTTAATCTTTTTTTTTTCTCTTTTTAAGCAACCCAAGCACTACTTTATTGTGACTTCTTGATCAGTGACTCATTAAGAGATGCATATATATAAATAAGCAATGAATATGATAAAAAGAAATGCAAACTGGAGCTCACATAACATAAAACAATAGTCCCACAGGCGATGGATAGCATGGTCTCACAGTTGCTAGCTACCACCAGATCACACCAACTCTTTTGATAAAATTATGATGATGATGAAGTCACCACTTGTGAGATCTCATTCAATTTTATAAAGTTATAAACATTTAGAATTTTTTTTAATAAAGTTTTCATGGCATATAAGTGTTTTTGCAAGTAGATTAATTAGATAGTTTAATTAATGTTGGAATGCTTAACAATAAAAATATTTTTTAAGGTAAAAATCTCAGAAAAAAACCACTGTTTGATCAAAATAATGGTATTCAAGTATTGCTTATTTTGGTCAAAACATAAGATTAGATTAAGTGTTAAGATTGAAGATTTGAGGTGATAAACAGTTAATAAATTGAAAGTGAAACAAATTAAAGTATGTAAAGGGATCAGCTTCTTGATTCTCAAACCAGCCAATATTTTCTCCCTTTCAACATTTATAAGATTTTATTTGAATAATAATTGAGCCTGCATTAATTTGAAAGAAACTTGTACAAATAAGTTAATTATAAGAATATTAAACTAATAGAAATATACTCTTGTAGCTTCAGTTTGTCTTGGATCTTAAGTTTTGTAGCTCTTACTACAACAACCACACAAAATCAAAGGGAAATTTCCTTCTAATTAAACAACAACTAATCACAACTACTACCGTTCATGAACAAGTTCTGCTACTCATTTACATGCATCAGCTCTTCTTGTTTCATTAGACAGAAACTAACCATAGGATTAAGATTGATTATTTCCATGATGGCTTTAATGAGGACCAAGTTACCAAACCATATATCTGAATGATGACCAGCTCAATCAATACTGCTCTGCCTGCTTCCATGAATCCCACACAATAAGTTTGTCTACTCCCCAATCTTCATAACTGTCAAAAACTTCAATATATATATATGGACTAATTGATGATCATCTCTTACATCAGAAGGATGGTTAAAACTTCCTTACTGTCTAAGCTCTTCCTTTGCAATCTGAAAAACAATAGAGGCATTGGTAAGTTTGCAACATATTGATGGGCATCAGATTGGCCAGAAATTGGTGCTTGAGTTAGTTGTAAGAGTAAGAACATATTGAACAGCAAATAATATCACCACTCTGATCTTGCACAGGTCATTGAAATGGAGCTACATAAACAGTCTGTTACAAGATATTTTTCAACATTTGAGATCCAATTAAGAAAATATTACTTGACTATCAACATTTGAACTATTCATGGTGCCGGCAGGACAAGGTATTGCAGTATCTGAATGTTCATTTACAAACATAGAGGACAGGTGATTTGTGCAGAAGACACAGACATGAGTTTAATTTTTTTTTTTTAAATATATAGAATTGAGGTTCTAAGGGAATCTTAGATAGTTAGGTGTCATCCAACAATATTAGACAAGTCCCACATAAGATATCAGATTGATTTAGCTCCAAGTCAACTCAATTTCCACTAATTCCAGAGCTCAAGGATGGGAACATATGAGCCTTGCTTTTGTAACCAATACCTATAAAAATCGTCTGTCTTTATTATGGTAAAGGAGGAATGGTGGTCCACAGGTCAGCACAATGCAGTTAAGTTCCTGCTCCTGGAAACAACCTCACTGGTTAACATCCAAAATTTCACAAACTAAACATGCACATCAGATTCTGCAGAGATAAAAACTGACAAGGAGTGACGGGAACTATTGGATAAAATCTTATTCCAAAGTTCCTGTGAAACATAACATGACACATTCATAACCTAATACAATGCAAGAAGAAAGTATTCCCTCTGTAAACCAATGATCTCTCCTCGAGTCCTAGACACCACAAATGGCCCTGCAATTCCAACTTCCCCTTCATCCCTGCTGTTTCCCATACAAACTTGTAAACCCCAAGAGCTCTACTCAACTGCTTTACTCCATTCCACACCATCTCCACATCACAACATGTCAAAATCTTGCCAACATTCAAGCAAAACTTAGCACCATTCTCGTGCACACACTCACAAACTTCAACTTCAATGTCCTTAACATTGCCGTGTAAATAGTACAATAAGAGTGTGAACAAACACTTGGAGGAGTGTCCCAAACTCTTGGTTAACTTCCTTTGAACCAAACAGTCTTGCCTCCTTGCTTCCTTGAAACTGATATCTCTCTCAACCAAAATGTCCTTGATTTGGTACAACCCTTCTCTCATCATTTCAAGCTTTGCAACATGTTGTTTTAGTCTCTCTTCTTGTGACAAGCATTGTGATAAGTCCACAAACATCTCTAGCACCTCCACCCATTTCTTTGGAGACACCGGTTTCTCAACCTTCTTTATCGGTGCTGGTCGCATCCATGCAGGGTTCTCAGACTCTGAAGGTTCAGCTGCATCTGCCAAAAACTTAATACAAGCGGATGTTATCTGTTTCGCCATTTTGAAAGGCTGCGAATGGCATTTGAATGAGTTTATGTCTGATTCAAGATTGATAAGGATCTGTTCTAGTGCGCCTCGCCATATGTGGTGTTGTGTGACCTGAGGACAGATTGTTAAGCGAATTGTCTTTCTTTGTTGAGCTGAGATGTTTAGGTAGTTGCAGACTTTGGTGAGTGAATCTAGAGTCATTGAAGTCTTTGAAGTCTTCGATGATCCGATCAATGCTCGAGCAAGTGCATTGTATGTTTGCATTTGGCTAATGATGTCCGCATCGAAAACTACTGAATTGTCCTTGGTGTTTGTGACTCTTCCATCTATATGTTGCACTTGTTCTAATGTTTCACTCATTCTGATTAGCTTCGCATAGGCTGCTCGGTACCATTCGGATGAAATCGACTCCTCTTCATGTCTTTCTTCAGCTTCTTCACGGTAGGAGAACCCCACATTTCGATGTATGCCAGCAAATAGCATTGTTCGAAGTGATCGTGAGCTCATGACAAGGTTCGATATGCTTCTCAGGGACATCATTGGAGCTTTAGCATACCTCTATAAGTTTGGAATTCTTCTTTCACATTGTAAGTAGGCAATTTGTCAAACACTTGATAGGCATTGATTTGAATAACACTATAGAAACAACCAAAGGTTACAATGGATATCAAAGAAAGTTTATTAATGCCATGAGCAAGTGAAATTGTTGAAATAATTCAATAACAATAAGATCAATCATTAAATGAAAACAAGAGGATCATATTGGTTCATCTTCTCATGAAGCTCACTCGCAGGGTTTTCTTATATAGGATTTCTTGGTTAACTTTGCACATAAACCCCTTAAAAATATCCTATTTGCATATCGCTTCTGATGAGAAAAAGTATGTCTCTTTTGTCTAACTTTTAAATATTAAAAATAATAAAATAATATATATATATATCTATATTGTTTCAACAATAATAAAATAATAAAAGTGCGTGTGCAAATCACCTTACACGCACTTTTTATTTTATTTTTAATATTAGATTTTAATAATATATCAGGAGAGAGTCACACTCTTAGTATCTAGCTTATCAAATGGTAAAAAAATAGTTAAAAAGCATGGGTTATTTTTTCAAGAATTCACCAAACTTTGACTTATTATCACTTCGGTCATCTAACTTCAAAACATATCAAAATGGTTACTTAAATTCTAATTCATATCACCGGATAGTCACCCATGGCTTTTCCAGCCAAATTAGTCTAAGTGGCCGCCGAAAAAACTGAGGTATCACAGTCACCCGTGGCTTTTCAGCCCAAATTAGTCTACGTGGCTGCCGAACCTTAGTTTTTTCGACGGCCACGTAGATTAATTTGGGCTGGAAAGTCACAGGTGACTGCCCGGTGATATGAATTAGAATTTAAGTGACCACTTTGATACGTTTTGAAGTTGGATGGCCGAAGTGATAATAAGTCAAAGTTTAGTGACTTCCTGAAAAATTAACCCTAAAAAGCATACTTATATAGTTCTATGAGATTATAAGGCTTTGTGCGAACAAAAAAAAATTATAGTTTAAAATTTTTGTATATATACCAAAATTATACCAAGCAATCTCCCATTATTACATAATTTATTTTATATAAAGGCAACTTATTTATTAAAAAAAATAAAACTCAAATGGTGAAGAAAAAACATGGATTATGCTATCAACTACGGATTATTGATAAAATTTATATAAACGCTAGGTTTGGAATTTTTTATCATTTTACCCCTAAATGTATATAAAAATTACTAAAGTAAAAATAAAATAAAATTTTTTATAAAAATATTATTCAGGCTATATATATATATATATATATATATAGATATATATATATATATATATATATTGTAGTGATGTAATCAATCTGTGTTAAGCCGAACAAACTTGTCAATGTGTTGGGCCACAAAACTGACCTTTTTTTTAATTTTTTTATATTAAATTATAAAAATAATTATCATTAAAATAAGAGAGTTAGTATTTTATTTTTCATACATTTCAAAAGTTACGAGTTTGATCACGTAAAATCTTCATATTTATTATATATTTAGTTTGGGTCTTACTACATAGAATTTCATTTTCAAAGCATGCCACAGCATAGAATAATCAATTAAAAAAATTTTGTTTGACCCTGTCCCACTATGTAATATATAATAATTTTTCCTACTAAATCAAAATTCATAGACCAAAAATTCAACTTTTTTAATCGTAGCAAATCAAAACCACCGGTTTGCATGCATTTCACATCATAAAAAAATCATAAAAATGAATTACAATTTTATCTAAATAGCGTAGCTACATTAACAATATATTAAATAAAGTTCCTATGCTAATCAAAGCAAGCAACAGTTGTTTAAAACAATTGCATCAATTCATCAGTAGCCATCTTATCTTTTCCAGATCACTAAAATCTTTTCATCCCATGCATGCATTTGGTAGTGCTAATTCTACAAAATCTAATTAGTGGCTAGGATTAATAGCAATGTCAACATAATTAAGCAATTTCATTCTGTCAATGTTTCCTAACATATATGTTATACCTTTCCTTTATTCTCCCACGCATGAAAATTAAGTCGGAATCTTATTTTTTGTTTTTTATTTCTTGCAAAAGACAATAAACTCCAATAATTTTATAGGGAAAGGTGTTTGATATATATCTATTGAAAAAGTAAGATTAATGTATAGAAAAATATTGAAAAAGTAGATAAATCACACTCTACAGAAAAAAAAAAAAAAGTCAAGAGTTGTATATCCATTAATTTTTTTTAGAAAGCATAGATAAATTATATTTTATTAAAAAGAACCCTTAGTATCCATATTGATGTACTCATCATTTGCAACTAATGTGAATAGAGCTATCTTTCTTCATGCTAAAGAGAAACTCAGTGAATTAGAACTATTTCTCCCAGCCTTTTATTTACTATTTATTTATTATTTGAAACTTAAAAAATCACCAATGTACTCCACTTCTAAAAAACTACACAAAAGTATTTAATAATGTTACCTAATAAATAAAAATGATTAAAATTATAATTTATGTACAATTGTAATCAAAAGAGTTCTTAATACTTGGAGGAGAGTTGATTCACCTAATAGAGGTTTAGATTACTTGAACAAATAATTTTTAATATTATATACTAAAAAAAACAACTTGCATGACCAATTGTCATACCCTTCTAGAAGTTGAAAATTATTAATGTGCCCTCACTTTAACAATATTTACTTATATAATTCTAGAATTTAAAATCAACTCACAAATATCAATTTCACAACAATATATTAACAATTTTTCATTTTTATAGGAGGTATGAAAACAAAAACTCCTACACTTTAACAATTGCCATATATATGGTCACATTGAGTAATCAATTTTTTCTCATAATATTGGTTGAATCGTTGAAGTGAATGATTTGTCCATTTTATCAAATATATATATTTGTTTTCAAAACTAATATTTTAAAGAGAATTTATATGACCAAATTAATGACTAGGGGTGAGCAAAACCAGATCAAAACCGGGTCGGGTACCCGGTTTTTCGGATCGGCAAAAGCTCGACCCGTATCCCACCCGGTTTAAACCGGGTATTGAAAACCGGGTACCCGTTTAAACCGGATCGGATATCGGATATCCGGATCCGAATTTAAGTTTCATCTATTCCATGGATTTGTTTTATATAACATCAACATTCATAAAAACAAACAAATATGAAAAACTTATAAATTACAAAGAGGATTAAAACCTTACATTATTCATCCTACAAAAAAGTCATAAAAAAATAATAAAGAGTTTTCTCAATTTTAGATATTAAAAAAGAATCAAATATCTTCTAAAGCATCAATTTAGAGAGGGTTGGAGGCTAGAGCGAAGAGGCGGGGTGATGGACGTTGAGAACTAGGGCGCTAGGATTTAAAATTTTTTTTCTTTTTACTTTTAACCCTAGAAGAGTTTAAATTTATTAATATGTACATATATAAAGATAACTATATAAGCAATTAAGTATATAACTCTTTAAGTTTTTAAACGAGGGATTTTGATTTTTTTTCTACTTAAGCCCTTGTAAAATTTTATATTTATTAATATATATATAATTTAAATTTTATATGGTGTAAAGAGTAAAAAAGAAGAAAATCCAAATCCCATATATATATATAAAATAAAAATATACAAAAAACCGGATCGGATTCGGATACCCGGTTTTTAATTTCTCCCGACCCGGATCCGATCCGGTTTTCACATTAAAAATTCGGACAGGATACCCGACCCTCTTTTTCGGATCGAGTACCCAGAAAATTCGGATAAAAAAACGGATATCGGATCGGATTATCGGATCCGGATTTTTGTGCTCACCCCTATTAATGACCATCATGACATTATATACGCATGAATATTACTTGGTGTAAATCATTGTCAATGACTCAATATTGAAAATAAACGATGTTTGCATTGATTGATTCCTCTTTGCAGCAAGTTGTTATAGTTCGATCAGAGCAGGTAGTGTATATAGCAAGTCAATGTGGTTAGTTACATTGGCTTGTGTTTTCATTGTCCTTTGCATAGTGTAGTGCATACTCAATTGATCAAAGACTAGTTGATGTAGACTAACCAGCTAAAGAGTTCCATAAAAAAAGGGGGGCAGATGAACATGATGATCTGCATAAGATCCTTGGTGACTTTAGAAGACAAGGATTTGCACCTTCTTAACAACACTCTCTTGGTACTTGCACTTTTTTAGAGCACCCACTAAAATAAAATTTACATAAAAATTATAATAATTATAATTAGGGAAGGAAAAATGAGAGATTCAACATTTCAACCATGCTTTAAAATCTCTTAATATTGAATGCCTCCTCGTTAACTTTAAACCCTATCATTATAATTATAATATTTATTAACTATAATCAATTAAGATTTTTAATTTTTTTAATTTAATATAAATCAATGCTATATCATCTCAACTATTTTTTAAAATTAAAAATAATATATTAAAATCTTTTGTATTTCATTTCTATTTCTTTTCCAAAGTAGTGTTTTTTTTTTTTAAATTTTCTCCATCGCCTTTAATAGTATATTTCAAAAATAGTGAACATTTTTTAAGGTTAATTTAATATATATTTGTAATTTTTAAATATATCCATTTTTCGATACTTAATTTTCAAACTTAGTTTGATAAGCTAATTTATCCAAAACAAGGTCCATAAAATTAGTTATATTGTAATTATAATTTTTTTAATTTCATGGATAGTGATGCTTAATTTGTTTTTTAATTTATTTTAATTTATTTTTATTCAAATATTATATTCTTTCATTATTTTATTAGATTCAAATATTAAGTTATTAATGTATAACAATAAAATTTGCAACACAAGGTTATCCAATAAATACTATTTATTAAATCAAGTATCTAAATCAATTAATGTTTTTCAAATATTCTTTTTGAAATTTATATGGTTATCACTCAAAATCTTTACAAGTGGCAATTATATGAAAATACTTGAGATTTTTTTAAAAAATTATTAAATTTAAAAAAAAAAAAAGAAAACATCCCTGTGCCTTTGCCTTGCAAAATTATATGAAAATTGTCGTGCAAAATTCTATTGAAAGCTACAGAATTCAACCCCAATTTCGCAGTGGTTGTTGCTTTTCTATATTTCATATTTTTTAAAATATTAATTATTTTAATTTTAAATTTGGATTAATATAATTTTTTAACATTTTTAAAATTTTAAATTTTGTAAGGTGAAATGAGCACCACCTTAATATTGTTGCTGGTTCTGCCACTAGCTATCATTGTCAGTTCCTCTATTTTCAACGTTTGAGAAATGCCAGTCCGCCAAATGGTAGTCTGTCCAAAGCACTGATGTGGCGCAAATCACTTCTAAAATAATAATAAAAAAATATTGAGTACAATAATAAGAGGTGAATATCTTATTGAATTCAGTGCCTATTTAATATTATTTTAAAAGTAACATACACCACGTCAATGTCTTGAACATGAAAAAAATGGTGGTTTATGGAGGGATTGCCAGCGGACAAATTATAATAGGGGGACTAAAAGGACAGATTAACTATAATAGAGTGACTAAATAGGTTATTAAACCAAATATTAATTATAGAAATTCAACATAATATATAATTAATATGTTTAATACAATTTATTACATCTCATGAAAATTTCTTTTAATTTTTCTCATACATCTGCTTTATGTGTATAATTCATGTTGGGTTTTTTTTTTTCTGCGGTACAGGTTGTGGAGGGAGTATTTAAGCTCAGCAAGGGTCAATTGGTTTTACTGTCCATACAATAGCTTGTGGATTGTGACATGAGGAGTCAAATGTGGCTTGATGACTAGTGCATTTGAATATATCATAAAAATAGTGGCTTGACCTTCGAAGATAATTATCCTTATACAGGAACTTAGGGTATCTACTCAGCCCATATTAGTGGCTATCAGATTGTGCCTCCAAATGAGCAGCCTTTGCTTAAAGGTGTAGCCAACCAACTTGTTTCACAAACCCTAAAACAAGTAGTTAAAGAGGTCTAGACTAAGGAAAAAAAAGTAAATAAAATTAAAATAATTACACAATACAAGATAATTAAATAAAACTAAATAACTAATAAAACTAAGATAATTACAAAATACTATGATAATTTAAAATTCTAAAAACATTAGACACTATGCTGGCCAAAAGTACTGGTTGATTAAGAATTTTTGGGGAGAAGATTGTGGGGGGGGGGGGGGGGGGGGGGGGGGGGGGATAGTTGCATGAGGTTGGCGAGGTATGTTAATTAGGGTGTTTTCGGTATAGCAATGGTTGCATCATTCCCGATTGTTTAAAGATAGTGACTAATTGTTTTAGTATTAGTCATGGAACGCTATAAATATTTGCACATGAGATTTGTTTTCACGCTTAACCTCACACCATTTTGGAATTTAATATAAGCATCGGACATAATTACATGATGGAAACCGGAAAGTAATATGCAAAGGGAGCTGATCTTTTGATATTTCTTCAACTAATTCATATTTATAAAGGGTACTAATCCTTTAATATTAGTATTGAACAGAATTATATGATGAAAACTTGAAATTAGTATGTAAAAGGAACTAATCCTTATTATTTCTTCAACTGATTCATATTTGTATTATTTTGTTTTATTTTATTTTATGATAAGATTGAAATGAAAGCAGCCAGATGGATTATTTGTTTTCACGCTTAACCTCACATCATTTTGGAATTTAATATAAGCATTGGACATAATTACATGATGGAAACCGGAAAGTAATATGTAAAGGGAACTGATCTTTTGATATTTCTTCAACTAATTCATATTTATAAAGGGTACTAATCCTTTAATATTAGTATTGAACAGAATTATATGATGGAAACTTGAAATTAGTATGTAAAAGGAACTAATCCTTAATATTTCTTCAACTGATTCATATTTGTATTATTTTGTTTTATTTTATTTTATGATAAGATTGAAATGAAAGCAGCCAGATGGATTATTTGTTTTCACGCTTAACCTCACATCATTTTGGAATTTAATATAAGCATTGGACATAATTACATGATGGAAACCGGAAAGTAATATGTAAAGGGAACTGATCTTTTGATATTTCTTCAACTAATTCATATTTATAAAGGGTACTAATCCTTTTATATTAGTATTGAACAGAATTATATGATGGAAACTTGAAATTAGTATGTAAAAGGAACTAATCTTTAATATTTCTTCAACTGATTCATATTTGTATTATTTTGTTTTATTTTATTTTATGTTAAGATTGAAATGAAAGCAGCCAGATGGATTATTTCCTTAAAAAAAACTATAACTTTGAAAAAAAAAAAACGAAATAAATATTTAAGTAGTTTTCACAAATTTTAATTAAAAAGTTTGGTCTTTTGGTGAATTTTTCAGATAGGCAGTCACAACCAATTTGAAATAAAGTCACATTTATGTTTTGAAATTGTTTAAGTGTAGCCTAAGCATGCATCACTATGATGCTTATTTAGCTTTATTGTTAGTAGTTAGTACGATTAAAATATAACACGTAACACTATCTAACTCCCTTCTTAAATTTGAAATTTAATATTCTTTTTTTTTGTCTTGTTGGTTAAGAGAGTTTTGTTAGAGGATAGTATTGATTAAGTTTTCTTTAATGATACGATAAAAAGATGTAGAAGAAATTTTAGATCCAAACTTTTTATTGTTATTTTTAGTTTTAATAGAACATTTTGAAATTTTCTCCTTCTCCGTCAATTCTTTTCTATGTTCATTAATAAAACTAATGAATTAAGCATTTTAATACAAAATAATAATATAATATTAACCTCATTAGCTTAAAAATGTAAAAAGTTAAAAGAAAAATTACAGGAGAAATGAATGCTATTGGTAAAAAGAGTGTGAGATAAAACATCATCACAGTAGAAAAAATTTGAATATTCAATTTATATTAAAATAAAATAATACAAAGTAATGAACTACTCATGAGGTTATGTGAGACCGTGATTAATGATCTCAAGCAATGTAATTAGATACACCAAAACTATTTGCCAATCTCATTGGTCAATGGTTGATGCCCACCAAACTCTTCCACTCAAATCTACTTATGAGCAACCATGGTGGGTGTTGACTTTTAATGAAGAAATAGCATCAACCACTCCCAACACTGTAATAAGAGATAATATTATTAATAATCTCAAATAATCTAATATATATTTATATATGTATAAATCATTCATTAATCACACCATCCTATCAATCAAATATGTATTCCCTTCGCAATCACACTACTCTAATGAAGGACTTAATTGCTAGTGCACCAAAGAATTAAGACAAATATTAATTCAAATTTATATATATATATATATATATATATATATATATATATATATATAACAATGTGGACCACTGCCCCTCCCTTCTTATTATATTTTCCATTTATTCTTGTGGTTTATTTATTTATTTATTTTAAAAAAATGGATAAATCACATGATTCATTAAAGGAAAAGAACATCTTGCAAAGAACAAACCAACCAGAGTACAAAAATGATCACTAGATGTGATACGAAGATACAAAAAAAACACCCAAAACAAGACCTAACAAAAACCACCAAAACCACTGAAGGGGCAGCAGCACCCCTCTTATGACCTATATTCTTTTGAGTTCTCTTCTATTGCTGTTGTTTTTTGTATTATGTTCCTTATTTTTTTTTTCAATATATTTATATTTATCCATTTTTTTAAAAAATATATATATATAACAATGCAAACAAACAAACCCAAACACACATTTTTTATTATTATGCTCCTTAAAAATCAAATGTTTTAATTACTGTTATTATCGTGAAAATGATTTTTAATCTTTATGTTCTCTTTGTTTTTTTTTTTAACTCAAAATATTATAACGTGCCATAAATAATGCATTTACAAGGCAAAACTCGTCTTACTATCCCTTAAAATAAATACATGTGGATCTCTTTCTTTATAGTTTTATCAACCATCTAACACATACATCATGCGGCATTATTTTCCCTTCAAAACCACACAAACAAATCTAATTACTTTATACACCAAACCAAAAGTAAAACAAAACCAAACACAAAATAACCAAACTCCATAATCCATAATAACTCATAATCAAGAAACAAATCAAGAGATTGATAACATCTTCTAATTAAGTTGGCTTCAAGTCTTGAAACATTGTGTCCCACCTCACCTTCTCAACATCACCACTACCCCAATATCCATCATCATCATCATCACCACCATCTTCTTGGTCAGTAACAACAGCAACACCCCCACTGTTATCAACAGCATTAGTTTTATCACCATAAAAGAAAGAAGGCATCACCGGAGAACGGCCATCGGTGAGCAAGAAGCTCCCTTGCTTGACAACCATCATCTTCTTGCTCCTCTTCAAGGCAGCACCTTTCCACCGATCTCCAAGCGAAGATCTCGGTACAACCACAATGGCCGAAGAATTCCGGTGAACAAACAACCGGAGTACATACTTTGTAATGCAATTCTTGGTCTTGTCAACTGCCGAAAGAAGCCGGTTCACCGGAAAAGGAGAATAATAAAATACCTTCTTGTGTTTCTTTGAGAGCTTGATGATCTCTAGGCGATGCTTGGCAATGGTGATTCCCATGCTTTGAAGGAACTCATGATCAAAGTGGGTGATGTCTTCCTCTTCTAACTCATTGTGGGAGAGGATAAGGCCATACTCATAGACTAGAGAAGCATCAAGACTTGACTTTGAAAGCCATGAGAACCAATCCATGGTGGTTTTTTTGGGAGATGTATTAGTTTGAGGTTTGGAGATTGAGATTTATATAGAAATATTGAGGGGGTTAGTTCTTCTCATTGAAGTGATATATTTATTAAAAGAGAAGGGGAAAGTTGTGTGTTTGTTGTGAGTTCACGGGAATGGGAATCTTTGAAAGTTAAGGTTCCCTTTTCGGCAGGGAAAAAGTAACGGTAATAACGGAAACTGAAGTAAGTTAAAATATGATTACAAAATTGCCCTTGATAAATAAGGCTTGTGCTCCTTCAAGTGTAGGGCTAGTTTTGTAATTTGACACATTATATTTTTTTAATATATGACAAATAAAAAATCACCGTTTCAATAAAGAGTTTTCATTTTGCTCAACCAAAAAGTTGACTATTTAACAGTGGTTTGTTCATATTTATCAAAAATAACAAGTTAAATCACTTGAAGCCTTCTTATTAAAGGTTAAAACAATTAAATTATAATAAATTGTAAAACGATGGCCTATAAATTTGCGAAAATAAATTTCAGTATACGATGTTAACAATAACTTGACAGAAACTATTTATAGCACACACTACATTTTTTTTTAATATAGACTAATACATGAGAATCATAAAAGCTAGTACTGAATATTTACAAAATCCTCTAAACCACAAACCTAATCAAGTTTAGTTTCATATTTTTAATAATGAATTAGGACCACAATTATAACTTTCATCAGGAGTTATTTTTCCCAAATATTTCGCTTTAAAAAGAACTCCTTATCCTAAATAATAACAACAATAGTAAAAGAAAATAACAATGCCCATACTAAAAATCAATTTACCCACTCTAAATCTAAACAGTATAATTATTACAATTATGTTAAGAGCTTAAAAATTATCTTCAAAAAATGATTCTACATATGATTACTTTTAGACAAAAGTGGAATTAAATAAGTGGGTCTAGTTTAGATTTGATCCAATCTAAGTCATTTGATCCAATCTTAGTCCATCCAAGACAAAAACCTTCGACACGTCTATCTCAATGGATTTGTCCAAAATGTGGATTGACCACCTCCATGTGATCACAAAAGAAGAGACTCAAAAGAGCAAAAGACTAATTAATTAATAAATATGAAACCAAGAATATCTTGTCCTTTAATCCTAATATTTCCACATATAAAGACGAAGCTCAAAAAGATTGAAGCCCATACCTACTAACTCTAAGAACATGCCTCAGTCACGCCATGAATGGAGGAAAAAAAACCAAGGATCACATGAGAAGCCAAAAGAAGATGTAGATTTGTCAGAAGTCATCTCTATCCATTGTTGCCAAGGTAGGTAGTAATTCAATCAATATATTTAATTAAAAAATAATCACTTAAAATTACATATTAATAAATTAAAATAATTGAAACTGATTAAAAAAATCTCAAAATTCAGAAGCCAACAAAAACAGCGAAAAGCAACAAGACACCTTCTGTATGCTTAATTGGTGTTCATATTATAGCTCCAAAAACCCGTGACCTCCACAGCGAACTTTAATATAAACATTTAATCATTTTTTAACTACCAATATAGACAAATTTTAATGAAAAATCATCAATATTATAAAGAACATAACTCATAGTAAAATCACTTAAATATCTGGATTTATACTCACAAGCCAACATAAATGGATTTGGAGAAAGTGTAGACCATGCAAAGCACTTCACCTCCCAGACTTTTTGATCAATCTGCATATCAAACTCAAACTGAACAACCAACAAAACTGAGAGATTTCACCTTCCGGACTCTTTGATTCTGAAGCAATCTGCATATCAAACTCAAACCGAAGAACCAACAAAACCAAGAGCAGATAAATGATCGAAAAACCATTGATCAAGTGAGCATCGATGTTAGTACACTATTAAGAAGACATTGATACCAACAATCAAGCATTGAACAATTACAAGAAACTATACTATAAGCAGGATGCAAACTTAGAACACTTTGGTTTAGAATGACAAAAGATGCATGGTTTAATTTGAACTTAATTCAACTAAGATAGGTGTCATATTAGGAGCTATCTGTTATCTCAAGAAATGCACTGCTATCAAATAGTTTCATGGAGTATTGATTGTATGCAAACCAAATATATCTAGGCTTGACTCAAGTCAGAAGCTTAAATTGAGAAGAAATTGAGGAAAATCAAGGCTTGACTCAAGTCAGAAGCTTAAATTGAGAGGAAAATAAACTTTTGTTTATATATTCAAATCCATATTTTACAAATTAACCGATGTGAGACTATTTGTTACTGTAATATACTCCCTTAATACGTGCTAGTTTATCTCACCTAACCACTAGAAAAAAAAAAAATGAACATGCCAAACTCTGATACCATGTTAGATGCAAACCAAATAAATTGTCAGAGAGCTCCATTCAACCCAAAAACTTAAGCAAGTAGAATAAAAATTTATTCTTATATATTCAAATCCATATTTTCTAAATTAACTCATACAGGACTGCTTGTACTTTGATATTAATAACCAAAGAATGAATAGGATGATTGATAAAATTTAATCAATAGAATTTCAATATCAAATTCACCTCTAAACATGTAAGAAGCTTACTATGCAATAGTTGAAACAGACAAAAGCAATATGCTATATTGGCAATAATTCCATACTACATCCTAAAAATAAGTTTAAAGACACACATTGCATCAAGAAGAGGGGGAAAACACGGCTATTTCTACAAGTTATCCTAATGCAATGTTTGTACCAAATTATAAAGGAAATGTGATCGTGTTTGTCAATACCATAAGTTTGAAGGAAAGTCCTACCCTACATGAGCAGAAAATGCAACAGTAGAATTCCTTTGGGGGGAAACAAAGGGGCACCTCATTCAAACTGCAATAAAAAAATTGCCAAAATGCATGTTAGTGAAAAAACACATCGTTCTTATGAATGCTGGCAGAAGGAATGGATCTGAAGATACAAATGCCCAACAAAAAGGATCTGTCCTCTCCCTAGCTCTTCACTTTGACCCACCAACCCCAGTTAAGATGACAAAAGATGATGATTGCTCCAGCAGAAAATCTACCAAAGCCTCATTATACTCATCTTCATCCTCTTGTAACTTCATCTTGCTAGTCATCATACACCACAATCACAGGATCCTACAATTAATTGGTGGATAAATATCAGCATGCCAACATCCAGAACAAAAACTTCTTCGTCATTGAATGCGGGCACTTAGAAGATGACGTCCTCATATGCTGGTCTTGTCTGCAAAAGGCAATTGGATGTCCCAAATTGTTCACATAAAATACTGTCAACACAGTACTAGTAGTAGGTACACAAACTGGGAGATAAATGATGAGTTGGAGGATTTAAAATCTTGAAAGACAGTTCACCAGGAAGTAATGGTGGCCCTTGAGACTTATGATCCAATATAACTTACATGCACAAGAACCACAGAGGTCGTCTTCAAATACAATCCTAGCTTTTAGACATTGCATAAAAACACTCAAGAAATAATTGCAGGTCACCTCTATATGTCCCAGCTGCTAGGAATGAGAACAAATGGAAGTTGGCAAGGAAGGGAAACAGACTTCCCTTATCCAAAGAATGTTGGAAGCTGCAGACCTTGTCGTCAAGGCAGTTAAATTAAAAAGAAATAATTAGTTTTTTTTTTCTTTTCAAATCAAACATTCATACAGGGCACATTTCTCCACTCTCTTCCTTTCAAATTGGGAAAATGACAATGAAAAGGACAAGGAATGTACAAATAACAAGGAAATGAAGTTATAGGCAAATTTGCAGGTGGCCAACGACAACATGTTGTTTAATGAGTCTTCCTCTAGTTTTAAAGTTTGGAAATTAACCACAAGGAAGTAGCAAAAACTATGATTTAATAAATAGCGAGATTGAGAGTTTTCATATCACCATGTCAAGACAGTTTTGAAGGCCAATGAATGTTTCAGATGCCCAAATGTCAGGTAAGTAACAACAATTTTAGACAAATAACTAGTGTCAAATCAACGATACCAGCTGCAGAGTTTCCGCACACACAGCTTATAAATTGTCATAGAAGTTTTAAAAAATGAAAAGAAAGGAACCTCAAATGGTTGTTGAAAATTCAGATATATAAGTCTGTTTTGGAGAGTTTTTCAGTGAGGAATAAGTCGTATCAAATGGGTTAAGTCAAATGTTAATGGCATATAAGCCCCAGAATTTAGGCTACTTATAAATAACAGAATTTACATCTTAAAATGAAATGACAATGCATTATAATCTATGTTGGCCAAGAAAAATAGATTCTATGAGAGCTGAATAAAACCATGGGAAGAAAGAACCACCAGATAGAACTTAAACATAAGCAAAATCATCAAGGATTCCTCCACACTAGACTACATGTATTGGTATACCATAAAATTTTGTCTATGTTCATCACACCAACTACTTGACCCAAACCTGTTTTTTGATTGATCCAATTTGATTCACAAAAAAAAGGTCATATATTTTGTTGAATAATTGAACTAACAATTTAAAGCAAAGTAGCATATATCTGATACCAAAAGATGATGGCCCATAGTTGAATATGAAGAACTTTTCTGAAAACAATAATTACGTTATGTTCCCCACAGAAATTAGCCAAATGATGAATGAGTATCTCAAATAAGATGCCATTTACATGGCTCAACATTAACATGAGATGTGATACTTTGAAAATTTAAAACATTGAAATGAAAGGATATGAAAATTAAGTGAACTTCAGAAAGCAAACAATATAATACATTCTTCCTTAAAACTTAGATTTTCACCAGTCAGATCTAGAGTGGGGAAAATATAAAATGATGGAGTCACTGCTGCCTGTTCAGGATGATCCTGTGATGCTATTGACTTTCATTGTAATTGCATATATTGTGAAGGTGCATTACTAGGATTAAATTGCATTGTGAGTCATAGGTGAAGCTCAATAAACAGTATCCATCATCATACCATGCATAATAACAACAACAGAAATTGCACATGCAACTGGATTTATTATTGCATTAGGAAGAAAAAAAGGGTGCATAACACATACCATGAGCAAAAATTTCAGCACCACTACACCAAAAACATGCTTTTGCTTACCATACTCAAATGTGTGGCAATCACCTCTCTGATCCTCTCTCCCTCTGCATTGCCCTTTCCTTCAAACTCCGGAAACCCAGAGTCCACCATAGTTGCGTCAACCTCCTCTGGCACAGGCTCACTACACTTAATCAAGTAATTGTGAAGCAAACAACAGGTCACTATAACAAATGGCAGGGCCTCTGCGCACTCCTCCTTCCACACAAGTCTAAGCAACTTCCACCGGCTGCGCAGCCTCACAAACGCCCGGTTCACCAGCTCCATACCCCGGTAATGCACAGAGTTAAAGCTGGCCATTTTGGAAGACTTTCCACATCCACCAAGTTCATCCTCAGCATATGGAGTTACAAGCCAAGGCAGCAAAGGGCAGCAAGCACCACCTAAAAAATACATAGGCACTGAGCCACACCCATTGAGCTCCATTGGAGCACCATCAAGAACACCAGATGCACGGCTTTTACACAGCTCCGTCCGGCGGAGAATCCGGGCAGGGGTCATCTCCCCATGCCATCCAGCCGAGACATCAAGAAACCTCCCTTCAGAGTCCACCACAGCCTGCAAAATCACCGAGCCGCCGCACACCGGGCCATCAACCAAGAAGCGGGAAAAGCCAACGGCGCCGAGGCAGTTGGGGAGGGACATCCAATTGAAACCCTGGAGAACTCTCCGGGGATCGGAGCGGAGCTCGAAGAGGTGGCCTAGGCGGTGGGTGATGGCGCGACAGACCTCGTAGAAGGCGCGGCAGGCGAGGGAGGGAGAGGAGAAGGAGAAGCGGCGGGCGAGGTCGGAGAAGGGGGTGGCGTGGGAGAGGCGGAGGAGGGCGGCGGCGAGCTTGTGGGAAGGGGGAGCGGAGTCGGCTGTGAGGGAAGGGGTGAGTGTTTGGAGGAGGAGGTCGAAGGTGGGCTTCGACATTCGGAAGTAGGGGAGCCAGAGAGAGGAAGGGGAGGAGGGGGAGAGGAAGGGGAGGAACCAAGAGGGATATGGAGGAGGAGGAGAAGAAGGAGGAGGAGGAGGATAGGGAAGAAGGGAGAGCAGGCGAGAGAGGGAAGAAGAGGAGGAGAGAAGGGAGGAGTAGAGGGGATGGGAAAGAGAGGAGGGGAGGAGAGGGGAAGAGGAGGAGAGGAAGCGGAGGGCAAGGGAGGTGGCGGAGATGAGGAGGGAGAGGAGATCGTCAGACGGCAGAGGGCGAGGTTTCTTCGAGATGGGGGAAGGGGAGGACGACGACGACGAAGGGCGATCCCGTTTGGCCGCCATTGGAGGAGCTTCCTCGAACTCGGACAAGAGAAGAAGAAGTAGTGATTTGGTTCGGTTCGGCTTGGTTTGGTTCGGTTTATTTAATTTAATTATTATTATTATTGTTGTTAAAAAAAATAGAAAGAATTAAAGTTGTTATTATATTTGATACAAGAAATGGAAAAAATAAAATAAAATACAGAAAACTCGGCAATATTTTAAAAAACTTTAAAAACAACAGGGCCATGCTCGTGCAAGCCCCTGAATATTTTTTTATTCGTCACATCCTTACACATAATGCTCTCCTAACAAGAGCATTCATGTGGATCATGACCATGTATTCATATATATGGATCATGAGTTCATTCACACACATTTAAACACATACATAAAAGTAGAACTTATCTGATGACATCTTAATATATAAATAGATCATAATAACCTACTAGCATATATATATATATATATGGCTAGCCGGTGTTGCTGCTTCGCTTATGCACCTTAACCATCAAACCATTCTTCATCCCCAAAACAACAGACACGTTGGGTTGAACAACATGCCCATGCACCACTTCAAAATGAAAGTTATAAATCAAAGCAGAAGCCACCAACTTCATCACAATGAAAGATATTCCTCTTCCAACACAAGTCCTTGGTCCGCACCCAAACGCACCAAACTTATATGAAGCTTCAAACCTCAACTGATAATTCCCTTTCTCATCATAATTAATCCATCTTTCTGGCTTAAACTCCATGCAATCCTCTCCCCATATACCCTTCATCCTCCCCAGAGCATACATAGAAATAATTATCTCTGTCCCAGGACAAACTGTATGCCCACTTGGAAGCACGTCTGTCTTCAAAACAGACTTATGATTTAATGGAACAGATGGAAACAGCCTCAAAGCTTCACATAAAGCTGCATGCAAGTATATTAGCTCATCCATCTCTTTATGATCATGATCATTAGTTCTCTTACTCTTTATCTCTTCTTCAAGCTTTGCTTCAACTCTGGGATTCATGGCCACTAACCAGAAGAACCATGAAAGTGCGAGAGCTACCGTTCCCTGGCCGGCAGCGAGGAAGGTCAGTAGACTGTCTCTGAGGAACTTATCTGATCTGAAGCACATCCATTCTTCATCCTTTATCAACTCCATGTATAGTGTTAGCAGGTCTGCAGTTGCACTTGCATCCTTTTCTTGTTCTTGATCTTGTTTCTGGTTTGAAATGAGTTGTTCGACGAAACTGTCTACAACTTTCCGGGCATCAGCCATTTTTTTCTCACTCCCCACTCCAAAAAATCTCTGTAATTTCCACCATACCACTGGAACAGTGTGTCTGATAACCAAGATATGTTCAATTTCTTCGATTGCCTTGGCGAAAGGCGACACCGATGAGTTGCCACCGAGATAACCAGGATCTACACCAGTGATCAATAGGCAAAACACGTCGAAAGTGAACTTCCAGATCAAGTCCTGCAAGTTGATTTTTAGCTCAGGTGAGGAATTGTCTGCTGCCATCTTGTTCAGAAGTGGCAAGAGTGTGTTGTTCATCTTCTCTAGAGTGCATGAACCCACAGCAGAATGAAATCTTGATTTAGCCATTGAAAGACGAGCTAACTTCCTCTGGTTCTTCCAAGATTCAGAATCGGTAGTGATAAGTCCATCACCGAGAATGTCAAAGATGTCTTTAAAGTTTTCCCCTTTTGGATAGTTGGAAACGTTGAGATTCAAGATGTGGTTAATGTTGGCAGGGTCACAGGTGAACAAGAGATGCATTTTTGAGAACCAAGGGCCATGGAACATGAAAGTGAAGTTGGGGGACTCTGTGAGGACCTCAGTGCACCAGTCATGGACCCGGTGCACTTGCATTAGAATCCCTGGAAGCATGCCAAGAATTGGCCAGTTTAAAGGAAAACTAGTACTTCTCTTTCTCATTAGTTGGAAGAGAAGGAAAAGAAGAGGGAAAAATATTGATAATAATAAGATCCAACAAGCCATTTGGAATGTATTCTCGGAGGAGGGATTGCTTCTAACTTATATAAGTTGTAAGGGTTAAGGTACTGTTTAATTATGGTTTAAATGGTCCCGGGTGAGTCCATGTAGAAGAGTCGTGTATAATTCTCCTCTGAAGTTTACTGGCAGGGGATTTATTATATTATAATTCTAGTTTAATCTTAAATCGCCTATTTGAGGGAGTCTATGTGCATGCATGTATATAATTACAGAGAAGAGAATTTACATCAATTTAATAACTCAATTTTAACTTGATTTTATTAGATAGTAAATCAAAAGATTTTGATCCAAACTAAATGATGTAGCTCTTTTTCAATGACATGGACACCTCCAATAAACTTAATAATATGTCAGAAAAGGACTGATGCGGATTTTCAGACAATCATATAATTAATTGAAGGTTAAAATCCTTAATTTATTGATCAATGAAATTAAATTAAAATTGAGTGAGTTCGGTGCTCAAAGTAAAAATAAGTTAAAATTTAATAGCCTAATAAAAAATTTATCTTTTATATTTATATATATACAACCCCATCTTATCAGAGATTGTAGGTCCCCACTATGCATCATATTAACTCAGTATGGTGCAAGTTTTCCAATTGTGCACGTTTATTGAAATGGTTGTCGGTGGATTGAATATATCCACATAATATTCAAGCTTTTAAGTGATGTTGATTTCGATTAGAGTGATTTTCAGGAATTTATCAATTCTTGTGACTTATCATTACTTTAGAATTAAATGCCATTTATTTCCATAAAACTGTAAAAATTAATTTTTTTCCCCTTAAAATTTCGTTCTGCTTGAATTTAAATTACTTGCCATTTATTCCCATAAAACCGTAAAAATTCTTTTTTCCCCTAAAATTTCTTACTACTTGAATTTAAATTAATTTAATTTTTTTTAAAATAAGGTATTACGAAGATGGGATCAAAATTTTGGATTTTTTAAAGGAAAAATTATTTATAAATCCTTACAAAGTTTCATTTTTCCTCTGATCCTTAATGGCATCAAGTTCCTCTCGTTGTTAAAGGAGACAATGTCTCCCACGTAGGTGACATCCATAATGATCGTGACTTCCTCAAGCCTGAACGTCAGCATGCTGTCTCCAATCTTAAATCATTGGAGAAAGAGGAAAGCCTGAAATCCATTATCGTTTTAAACACCACCGAAAGTCAGATTCTACACATTAAAGAGGATATTTTACACAGGAAGAAACATATATTGCACAGAAAAACCCAAAAACCCCAAATAATACATAGGAAAGCCTGAAAACACATTATCATCATAAACACTGCCGAAAGTCAGATTCAACACAGGACACAAGACACCCAAAAAAATACACACTCGAGTGACTTCTCCTAACCTTTTTTCTTGGTTTTTGGCTTGCAAGAAGGCTCACAAGTTTGTTGGAACTTTGGCTGAAAGCAGATAGTGCGAAGAGAATTCTGATTGGCAACATCTCTCGAAGAAAGTTGTCGGCTAAAAAAGAATGAGAAGAAGAATGGAAGTTGAAGAATGGGGCTTTTGACTTGCAAGAAGGCTTACGAGTTTGTGGAAACTTCGGTCGAAAGCCGAGAATGCGAAGAAAACTCCGGTTGGCAACATCTCTCGAAGAAAGTCATCAACGAAAGAAGAATAAAAAGAATGGAAGTTGAACAAGAAACAAAGAGGTCATTTTCACGGCCACTTAACTGCACAGTCACCTCCATTACTGGCATCTGAACTTGGTAGGGATTTTATTGAAAAGGAGGGATCTTTGAGGGATAAGCAAACTTCAAGGTTTTATAGGGTATGTGCAAACTATAGAGGGACTTATAGGTAATTATATGTTCTTTAAATCTTAAAAAAATAAACTATAATAGGTAGAATAGAATTATTTTACTTCCTTATTTCAATTTATTTTGGCTTGAAATGACGTAGGAAGATTATATTAGGTTAGAGGATAAATTTTATTTCCCCAAAATATCTTATTATTTAAATATAAATATATTTAACAACTAATCATATGAGTAATTACGAATAAACACTTGTTATTACTTTTTTAAAAATAAAATTATAATTTTCAAATATTTATAGGTCGTTTGGAATCGCTTCTGTTTTCTTGTATTTTGTTTTTGTTTCTCTTTTGTTTTGTTTTATTTTCAATTTTTTGAAAACAAAACATGCTTGGATACACTGACTATTTTCTATTTTAAAAAACTGTAAACAAAAACATGTTTGGTTAGTATAAAATTATTATAACGTTTTTTTTATCATTTTTTTCAAATCCATATTTTTAATTTTTTTTATAAAACTTTATTTTTCATATTAGTTTACTTGATTATATTATTAAATAAAATTAATAACATAAATTCTTATTATATTATATATATCATAGTTTATCAAAACCAATGGTCAAACAATTATTTTCACAAATAATTTCTAAAAATATATTTTTTATATTATATAAACTAATTTGTAAAATATCAAGCCAAAATAATAAATTTTTATAATTTTTTTAAAAAATATATAATTTCTTAAAATTATTATTATTAATTTGTAAAAAAAATTTAAATTTTTTAAACAAAAATAAAAAATAAAAATAAAAAGGAGAGAGAGAGAGAGAGGAGTTGAAGAGGAAGGGTTTTATTGTGGGAGTAAGAGTTTTGAAAGTGTTTCCAAAATATTTGAAAACATAAAATTGTTGTTTTCTGTTTTTTTAGAAACATGAGGATTGTTGCCAAAATTTTTGAAAACAAAAACGAGTTGCTAGGGGTCGTTTGGCATCATTTCTGTTTTCTTGTTTTTTGTTTTTTTGTTTTTTTGTTTTTTTGTTTTTTTTTTTGTTTTTTGCTTTGTTTTCGTTTTATTTTCAATTTTTTGAAAAAAAAAACATGTTTGGATACACTGACTATTTTCTATTTTAAAAAGTTATAAACAAAAACATGTTTGGTTAGTATATGACGTTTTTTTATCATTTTTTTTTTCAAATCCATATTTTTAATTTTTTTATAAAACTTTATTTTTCATATTAGTTTACTTGATTATATTATTAAATAAAATTAATAACATAAATTATTATTATATTATATTATATCATAGTTTATCCAAAGTCAAACAATTGTTTTCACAAATAATTTCTAAAAATATAATTTTTTTATATTATATAAACTAATTTGTAAAATATTAAGCCAGAATAATAAAATTTTATAAATATTTTTAAATATATATATATATATATATATTTAAAATTATTATTATTAATTTGTAAAAAATTTATATTTTTTACAAAATTAAAAATTAAAAATTAAAAGAATAGAGAGAGAGAGAGAGGGGGGGGGGGGGAATAGAAGAGGAAGGTTTTGATTGTGGGAGGAAGAGTTTTGAAAAGTTTCCAAAACAATTGAAAATATAAAATTGTTGTTTTCTGTTTTTTTGGAAACATGAGGATTGTTGCCAAAATTTTTTAAAACAAAAACGAGTTGCCAAATATGTTTTTTCAGTTTTGTTTTCAAAACATGAAATTGAAAACAAAAAACAGGAATTGGCAACAATGCCAAACGAGCCCTTAATTTTTATTGATATTAAATTAAATTAAATTATTTGGCTTGTCCATATCTCTTTCAAAAAATAAATTTAAACTTTGATTAAATCATATAAAAAATTTCCATCTAATTTAATATATTATTATTATTATTATTATTATTATTATTATTATTATTATTATTATTGGTTAAAACCCCAGCCTCTTTACTATTAACCATCAACCAACCTTTAACTCTCAACCCTACGGATTGTTTTATTGAATTCATTAGAGGTAGTTAGAGTGATTTATTATTTGATATAAATGATTTGTCCTTGTAACTTTCTTAGAGGAAACCTTAACTTCAACAAATGAGCTGGAGGATAATAAATAAATAAATAAATATATATATATATATTAGAAAAGATAATCCAAATATGACCTTAGATTACTTTTCTCCAGGAAAGTTTAATCACAGTCATTGTATCATAATCTAACCGTTGTTTATTTATATAAGTACTGTACACTCTTACTGTTTATAAATAATGTGACACTGTATAACACTTTTTGATACTGTATATGATGATCATAACCGTCGGATTACTATCACATTATTTACAGAATCAATTTCTATCATTCCATATACATACATATATATTTTAAATAGATTCTTAGGTTTTTTTAAAATTTAAAAATATTTTATGGCAGTAGTTGGTAGATCATCATTTAATTCCTATTTATAAGGGTGGTTTGCATATTATTATACTCAGATATTGTTAGAAGTACTATTGGATACTATACTTAATGGACACTGATTATTAGATTTGCATCCATTGTAGGGATGTCCCTGATGTCTAGATATATATATAGTAAGAAGGTCATTAAATCTTTTTTTCATTAAATTTAGATCATGACTCATCAAATTCGTAACATTCACACGCTCAACATAACTTTCGTTTATATTCAGTATCCTTTTTATTAGGTTTTGTGTGGCTTTCTTGCAAAATAATACAAATTAATCTGTAGGCTTGTCATTGTTAGTAAAACAGAGATTGAAGAAGAAGATTTTTAGTGGATTTTGAGGAGTGTAAGAACATTGCCTTTTAAGAATTTATCGTCCTATAAATCTGCTCAGGGTTTTGTAATAATTTTTTCAGGATACAACAAAATCCCAAAATTAACTTTGTAGAAAAAAGTAATAATCTTATTTGAAAACATATCTGTATTTAAAGAAGATAAAGAGTTTGTCTGTTAAATAACTGACAAGTGACATCTCTTCATAAAAAAAAATAATAATTTAATTCAAGTCAAGATGCCCCAAGTGCCCATTCATAGATTAAATAAATAAATATAATATTAATATAATAAATATATATAAATATATAAATATTAGAAGGCCTACTTCCATTTTTCTCAAATCTAATTATTTGATTTGTTTATTATCTTATATTATATAAACAAACGTTCATTCTTCTCTTTATCCAACGTGAAACTAAACTATTTACACATACAACACTAATAGTAATGCTTTCTTTATTGGATGATTTTATTTCAATCCTAGAAGATTTGTCTGTGATTGGTATCTCAACATGCCATGAGAATTTATATTTAAAATCTTTATTAATTGGAATGAATATTTCTATTTATTAACATTATTATTAAAAAGTTTATATTTAAGCAATTAAAGAATAAGTCTTTGTATTATGTGACGAAGTACTATAATATTTTTAATTTTATTTAACTTAATTTTTTATTTAAATTTGGATAGTATCATCAGTAATTGTTTTGTATACATAAAAAATAATCCATTGGACTTGATTGGGTAAATTCATTTGGAGGACAAAATTTCTTGATTTAGTACCCGATGAAATCAAATTAAAATTGAATGACCAAATTGATGCAAATTGAAATTCGGTGATCAAAGTGAAAATGAGCCAAAGTCTACTAAAAAGTTTACCCGGACTTGATTCCATAATAACTACCACAGAACCAAAACATAGCCCATTCTTAACCATGAATTTATAAATTTTGTTTTTATTTATTTTATAATATAGAAGTAGATTGATAATTACATGGTTACTCTTTGTGTTAAAAATCACTTAATTGAGACAATCCAATGGGTGAGCGAGAATAAACCTCGGTTCCATCGTAACTACCACAAACCCATTTCCGTGAAATCATTTCTCTTGCATACATTATGAGACTTCACACTTTCACGGGTTAATATGCAAAAAGACAAGAAGACGATGCTAAATTTTTTAGTTTGATGTGACTCAGTGATAAATCAACACTTTGTGACAAATAGTTTATTAAAACAATCAAAACAAAGATTACAAAAGCACAATCTCCATTGACACAAGAGTGTGCACTTTGCTTGCATCACAGATTATTACAGGCTGAACCAAACTTGCTAGTACCGGTGCCCATAGAAGAACTTGGTTGGCATAAAAGGATCCAAAACTGGTCCAATTTGGCAAATGGAAAACTGAGACAATGAGAACATGAAGATGTAGCATACAAGATGAAGTTCTTAAATGAAGTTCCGAATGTCCAATGACTTGACATCAACCATTTCCTCATCCTTGAATTCCTCCCTGTAAATGGATCAAACTTGTTAGGCTGATCTAGAATAAACACAATCAATGGAATTGTCATGCATATGCATTTATACATTCTTGACATGTCCCTGTCATTGACGTATGAAATCGAAAGGAAAGAGTCAAATTGCCGCACAATTGATGGGGTTGTTGTGTATATACGTTTCTATATTCTTGACATGCCCACTATTGCTGATGTATGTGATCAAAAGGAAAACACCATTGCAGCCCGATAAACCGAATTGTCATGCATATAATTATTACTGGCTTTTTATTGCTCTCAAATATTTCATTAGTGTTTAAGAAGAAAAATAAGGTGGCATACAATACATAAAATATCAACTAGTATATATATAATCTAATTGGATGTGGTAGCAAGGATCCATATTTCAATATTAAGGCATTGCCGCATTGGATTCAAGGTCCACTTAGAATAAGAGAATCTTCTCCATAAAAACATATTATCAATATTAAAGAATCTGAAGGAATATAAAGTTAGAATATTCACACAAGAGTCAATGAGCAAGCTCAGCTGTCTTGACATCTAATAAAGATGATGTGGACATGCATATTTGTTTTTCACTAAAAATTAGTCGCACTGATACCCATGGAGGCGATGAAATAATGATCAGATATCAGTCTCGTTAACATGGGATATCTTGTTAGTGTTTTATCTCCCTTTTTTTAAACGTTCTTTTTCATAATTTGGGAAGTCAGACATAAATACCTCTTCAGTTGAGTTTCCATGGCCTCCAAAGCATCCTTCTTTAACTCTGTCAACTGTTCTTTTGCAATTTTAAGCTCCACCTCTTCCTCATACTTTGCAAGATTTTCCTTCCGAATTCCAAGTCTAAAGCAAACAGAAAAAGAAAACCACAACAAAAGATGAACCATTACTTCTGGAGATAATGATATACTAACAAACTCAAGAGAGCCCATTCCACTGATAGCTAATGACAGGAAAAAAAAATGGTAAATGGCACAATGTTGCTGTTTTTCTATAATTAGGAGAGTCTGAATTAAGGTCAGTACAATGATCAAAACCAGCATTAGATGGAAATCATTTAGCATTAAAATAAAAGACATATCAGGCAGAATTCATCTTAACATAAGGTAAAAAGAATAAGAAAGCTTAAATCTGATGATTTATGGAATGATACTTACTTTTTGTTGATCTTATCAAACTCAGCCAAAAGAAGAGCCATGTTCTTCTTGTCAGATCTTAAAAGAGGTTTCTTAATCTCTTTTTCAACCTTCTCCAGTGCTTCAATCATCATGGGCTCAGCACCCAAATCATCAGTGAGTCCACTCCTTCCAAAGTGAGAACAGTGCATCAAATAAAAAAAAACAGAGGTATCACCAGCACAATTCAAGTAATGGCGCTGGTGAATTGAAATCAAGGATGGTAGGTATTCTTCAACCCTAGTGATACACTACTAACTGACTAGAAAGACAAACGTAAAAGGATGTCGAGGACTTCTAGAATGGCTGCAACTTTCCAAACTAGAATCTCGATTTCAATTCTTACATGTTCACATATTGGATTTACAGAATAATCTAAAACAATGACATTATTGTCAGTGCATTAAACTAAATGCAATAGCTTCTTTTTGAGTCACCACAATGAAGACTATTTAGATGAGAAATATCTCAAGTAAAATTGAATGCTCGCACCTTATCTCTTAGCTTAACTGTGTCTATAAAATAGGTGAAAAACTTCCTTCACTGGTCAGATTTCCATTAAGAGCAATGCCTTGCGTAATTAGACAATTTAACCATTTTCACTGTATATGACAATGGATTAACAATTTAACTTGCTAGCAATTTCCAAAATGATGCTTAGCAGCAGTTGCAAATTATCTTCATTTAGCATGTCACCATCTATTATCCAGCTTTTCTTTACTTAAAAATATTTCGTAGCAACTTAATATTGTGAACTCAAAAGTACACAAGAAGCATATAATAATACATACTTCGCTCGAATCTCTTGAAGGGTCAATAGATATGTCCGAGCATCAGGAATTTCTTGTGTTCGCTGTTCAATAGTGTACTTCACCCGTTGTGACTCTGAGAATAGTCCAGCCCTGGATGAATATTGGATAACAAAGCAAAATACACATTGAGCTGGAGGGCAGATGAGAGATATTGATGAAGTGTTCACAGAAATTGGATATGCAGCTAGTAAACATGATTAAGAAGCCAAAGTCTTCTAAAATTGCGTGAACTTCAGTATATAAGGTATCCACGAATTCAAGACTCTGCATCCAAATGAAGATGTGAACATTATACACAGTATCTACTGATTTTAAGAGGATGGAGTTTGTTTATGTCTGTTTTATCTTAAAGAGGATTAGGATTTGGATACCAATTGAAATTGCAATATTACTTCTCAAATGTTAATCGCCAAAAATGTCCCCTCTGTTTCAGCTTGTCAGTATATAATGATCACATCAGTTTGCAATATAAGTGATAACAATGAAATAATAAAAGAAATTTTGGAAGACCTTGCTAGTTTGCTCTCATACTAAGGTATTAGCAATTCAATCACTTCTCTCAAGTATCTGCAGTAAACATATAACAGAGCTATCACAATGTTTCGCTGACATAGTCGATGCATGATAATTTCACCATAAAATAAGTGTAAATAAGTCATACTACAATCATCAAGAAAAAAGTTTGGGTACTTGCATGCCACAAACAGAATTACCGCCAATATACTTCCCTTGCCACTTAAACAATAAATTGTAACAGCAGTTAGAGGATTGTCAGTCATAACCAACATGAGAAAGGAAAAATAGTTCTTAAATTATCATAATATTAATGCATAACAATTTTCAGGGTTCTATAAAAAAAAGCAAAAAACTAAACATGATCTTATATTCTTCTAAAAACAGTTACAGCAAGTAGAGGCGGATGATCAAATTAAACTTGCAAAAGACAATAGCAACTTAACTCTTTAAACTGAACACATAGTAAAGTAACATCTTACTTTTCTCTTACAGTCTTCATAACGTTAGCATAGTGAGACACCGCGGCAGGATCATCAGGATCAATTGTGATCTTTTCCTTCCTTAGTATTCCAAGAGCAGTATCAAACTTATTCTTCACCTCATAAAAGATGCCCTTTCAACAACTCTTCATATACAATAAGTAATCCATTGTTAACACAATAAATATATATATAAGATAATCTATTAATAAAATCTAAATTAATCTCAATATGGAATCTGGTTAAAAAGTACTGATTTATAAAGCATCACTCTATTTCCTAACAATAACCCACTAACAGATGTTATTTGCAAAAATCCCAATAAAATAAAGAGTTAGTATAATAGCAATAAGCAGTTTCTATATCTCAGATAGTCAGACCAACAGACTCAAGTTGCAGCGGCCAACAAATCTAATTTATTCAAACAATAAATATGGGAAATTCAAACATTGAACGAACCACAAATGCCACCACATGTCATCTTTAATAATTATAAACTATAATAGCAACTAGTAGTCCTTGGCTCTGCATGAATGTCTATATTTTTCAACCAAAGACTCAATGGTGAAAAGAAATAAATATTTCACATTAAATAATGTAAACTATAATCACCAAGAAACTCACACAATGAAGTGAGGTGATGCAGAAAAAGATTTTGTTCTAGTGTTTGCTTTCCTAAACTATATGCAAAAGAACCTGAAAACAAAAAAGACATTTGGCACCGATTTTCCTAGTTTCAGTCTTGAAAAAAACATAAAGCATTAAATATACACGTCATGTTTCCTAAAAATAATTAAATGCAAAATCCACAGAACCACATGTTAACATGATCTACTAACCATCTCCCTTGAGAGGAGGCATTGAAGGTGGGGCAGCTTCTTTGGCAAAAAGCCGGAGTGGTGTAGCATGATGTTGTTGCAAGAAGGTTTGACCAGCATACAACTGCTAAACAAAGAAAATCTCATATATACAAATATTTAGAAATCGGTAACAAAAGAAAATCATCCTGATTTATCATCAAAGCCATTATCGTCAATCTCTAGAATGCATACACCAAATAGTATAGATTAGAAAAGAATGGGAAAACCAAGCCACTAACTTCTTTCAGTGAAAAAAGCCAGCATCCACAAAAGAATATTGTAAGCACAAATTAACACACAAATGAGATATCATCCATCATAGCTTAAAACTGTGAACCAATACAGCAAAGAAAGATCGCAGACTGACATTTATCATCCAAATTATTTCTACAGCAGACCAAGAACCTCACAAGCAATGTTCTTTCCAAGAGGCCAAACTGTAAAAGAGAAAAACAGATAACTTAAGCACAAACTCTACACTTCACACATAAAAGGAGGAAAGCAACAATCACAACCTCACCAGCAGATCATCAGTGATGCCATTAAAAAAAAGATACACTTCAAAACTTTTTAACATTATAAAAACATTAAAGATCTACAGTTCCAACAGCCCTGTGCACATTAGTACTAAACCTTCAACAATAATTCAATATCATTTCAAGGTATCACATAATATCTGAGAATTATCTAATTGTAGAATTTAAAAATGTAACAGAAACACAAGATCAACTACATACTGTACCACTTCCACTATTAAAAAGCAACTTCCCAAACAGCAAAATAAAAGCAAAAAAAAAAACAAAAACAAAAACAAAATCAAAAATCTTGAACTAGGGTTAGTCTTGCACAAAACAGAAGATCACAAAAACAGAAAACCTAAAAGAAGCAACTTCATCCCTAAACATCCACAAAACAATTGAAATAATTATACAACACCGAACTTTAAGAACAAAACCTAAAAATCACACATTTTCATAAACAAATTCATCTTCAATCTGATCAAGACGCGAGCGAAGAGAATATGATGAGGTTTCGTCAATGATATGAAGAAGAGATCACCTTTTTGGATCGAGAGAGAAGGCGGCAGGCCATGGCCATGACTGGAGCTTTTCGTCGTCGTCGTCGATAAATCGGAGTTCTTAGACTTCGCTCTTCAGCCGTGGGGCTGCATTAGTATGAAGCTGGTGCATGTCTTGTAGCCGTTGGATAAGAAATCATTGGACGGATGACGTTAGATGGGCTCACCCGCCCGGCCCATTTTGATCTAGACTTCAAATTTTCCGAAAATAATATCATTTTATATGTAAAAATTTACATTGTATGTGAAAAATGCATGATACAACCAACCGCTTCTTGATCTATTGATCTACTGATATTGATCAAAGTAAAAGCACTTATGTGAATAGATCTATTGATATCGATTAAAGTAAGAGCACATATGCGTTGAGACATTAATTTCATGTACGTGCATATCCGTAGGTACATGTCCCTAACTTGCTTGTTGCCTATTTATAATACATTATACATTATACATATGGAGTGATTTTTTATTTACTCGAAGCTAATCTGTTTATTTGTTTTGAAGTACTCTTAACAATGTTCATATATTTTTTCACCCAATGATAGGATGCAGTAGTGTTAATCATAACTTTTAACATATGTGACTAATTTTTACAAATATTTTGTAATTTTACACATTAAATAAAAAATGTTGGTAGAGATATATATAATTAAAAACATATCCTTTTTTTTACTAGATTTTTCCCCAAGCTGCCTTTGGAGAATGGCTTAAAGCTCATTTGAGAAAGTGGTTAAACAACGTCACACCATAGCCAGGTGATCCATCATAGCTTAACATGACAACGATTCATAAAAGTTATATATACAAGAAAGCAGCTTCAAGTAGGCGGCACCAAGAAGTTGTGCAGAGGAAGCATTATATTTACACTTTCATTTTGCATTGTTTGCATGCTTTGAAAGATGCTTCACTTTCAGCACAAGGTTGGCCACAAACCTGACGAAATCATAGAGGTCAATATTTACAATGAGTAGCATGCGCTCCTAGCGCACTACACCCATCACCCATATGGGCATATATTTATATGGGTGTCCTTTCATTTGCAGTTCTGAAAGCAAATCAAATTTACAGGGTGCTTTCCATCCACGATAGGGATTTATTTACATGGTCTTGATTGTGCGAATCACTCGGGTCGCACGCTTACCAGATTGGGAAGCGCAGCCAACTGAATCTTCTTCAGCTCGGTCGCAGTCACTTTGCATGACTCGAGAGAGAGTGACCTCAGATTCTTCAGTGGTTTGAGATGCACCAACCCAGCATTGGTAATGCGAGAATTTGAAACATTGAGTGAAACCAAGCCAGTCAATCCTGTATGGAGACACAGTCGTTGTAGCATTAGAAATTAGATAAATGAGGCAAATAGCATGCTTTAGATTTATATTGTAATACCTGAAACCAATTCCAAGGTCTTATCTGTGAGGTTGCCATTTTGAGAAAGATTCAACAGAGTCAAGGAGGTAAGGTCTTTTATGTTCTTCACACCAGCATCAGTGATAGATCCACCACATAACTCGAGAGATCGCAGGTTTTTGAAATCTGTAGGGATATAACATATTATTTTGTCAATATGCACTGATCTTTGCAGTAGATTATTGCCCGGGTAGGATAAATATCAACTAGAATTCTTTCTTAAATAATTAAGAAGGTCAAGTAAGTCAACTGTTTATTAGTTTCACCTACTTCGGAAATAATTTGTTCCAAAGTCTGTAATGCGAGCACCAAAAAGATCTAGATGAGTCAATCCTGTCAGGCCTGCATTATCAAATACCGTTTACCCATGTTACACACAAGAAATAATTGCAACACAGGCAACATCAGATATACTAATTGCTAATCATGTAGCAGTAGCTAAATCTGGTCTATGATGAATCAGGCAACTGTGGGTACTGGGAACCCTCAAAGCATATCATATAAGTGCAGAAACTTAATACACTCTTAAGCATAGAGATAGCAAGTCTCAGAAGGGTCAGACATAGTACTCATTTAAATTGTTAAATATTTTCAAAATTTTAAGATTTTAAGAACAATAATAATAGACAAAAGTAGTAATAATAACCCATAACAGAAGAATGGGACACAATCTACATCTTAGGAGATTATTATTATAATAATAATAATTATTATTATTATTGAATAAAATAGAAGATTAAAATTCAAAAGAAAAAGATTGAAAGTTGAGTTACAGCTAAAAAAAGAATGAAAATAAAATTTTAAATTTTAAATAATAATAATAATACCACACGTTAGCAACCGTGTTAGTGCATTTTACAAAGTGGACTTACTTGTAAGAGCAGACAGGCCTGCATCTGTAATCTGCCGATCATCCACATTAAGTGATTTAAGGGATGTCAAGCCAGATAACTTTTTCAGACCACTATCTGTTACTAAAGTAAAAGATAGATTGATACTCTCCAATTTGTTTAAGCCTACAACACGAACACAACGTCAACATAAATAACATCCATAGATTGAAAAGACAAATCAATATAATGTAAGTATTTCGGTTTGCACAGAGCACTAAAATGCAAAATTTACATTCCAGCATGCCGCAGAGATCCCCTTTTATCACAAGACAACACTGATGAAAGAAACGGGTAAAAGACTTACCATCATAAAACCATGAATAGTATACTTATTGAATCAAGCCGATAAGTTTATCTTTAAATGACACTTATAGCTTAGTAGTTGGATAATAAAATATAGAAGCCACTGTCATCTTCTTAGTTGAGTTAAAGAACCACGTATAATCTGCTGTAAAAATTCAGAAGATGACATTGAACATACATGAACGTCATCAATGATGATTTAATAACCATACATCAAATTTCATACAAGAATGTGATCATACGAAATGGTTCGTGAAATTCCTTGCTTTCAATTCAAGTTGTATCTGATACAGCCCAATTCATAGATTTGATAAATCATTGAATTAAGCCAGCTGAATTTTCAAGGACAGAACAATAACTAGAACTTTCAGAATTTAGAATTGGTAACATAACTATGATAAAATATAGATAAAATATTAATACGAAGAAATCTCTCTCTCTAGCTATACTTGAACCCAAATTACCCCATGGAAGAAATTTATATCCTATCTAAAAAAAGGATTTGATCGCAACTATATCTAAAGGATAAACTTAACAAATTCAAAACAAATTAAAAAAAAAAAAAACTCAAAACATACATAGTTGACTGGAACAATAACTGAATAGCATGCAACTAACAACGAATGAACTATTTTCAAAAATTTTGTATGGTAGGCTCTTATAGGTTCCTCTCAACAATTCTAGAATATCTAACGTAAAAAAGATCAAAAGTTGCACATGAACTCAATCAGAGTGATAAATACAACCCTTCCCCCCATAAAGGATTAGGAAGCTCTCCATGAAACATCCACCCTTTTCAGTTTACGGCAAGTAACCCTCTAAGTTATGATTTTTTGAAAACCACTACCTTTCAAGGGTGTATTCTCTAACACTAACAATGTAATAGCAATTATTCAACCATAAACTTTTCCTAAGTTTAATGTAGATAACATATCCAAACAGCTTCACCACTTCATCCTTCCAAGCCATACTCAACTGGTTTAACCACTGATTTCTTATTTTGCTCCAACCAAAAACTTCTCCATTCAACAAAGTATCACATTTACGTCCCCTGATCATTTGGTTGGGAACTTTCAGTTTTGGAGATGTTGTCCACAAGAATAGACCAGACACAGCCATTGGAAGCAACCAAAGTTACCAAACCAAGGTATCTCTTGGTCCACAAAGCAAGAATGATCTACGAAATTTGTAATAATGTCATGCTGAATTAACGAATATAGAATCAAATAAAAACAATAGCAAATGAAACCGAGAGGAGGCGCAGATGACATTAAATATAGCATAACTGAAAAAGGATGATATCTAGAAGGGGAAAACCATAGAATCGAGGACCAAACTAGGAAAGTGAGGGCTGTGGTGCACTACACTATCACAGAAACACATAAAAAACATGTAGATGATAAAATTCCTGTAATGGCATCATGAATTAGCCACCAACACAAGTATGCAAACAACCAAACATATAATGGGTACATATCATGGAATACCAAAAGGCAATATTTGAAATCCAAAGGAACATAATAATTAAGTTCAAGATTGGCAAGATACTAAATGTGCAGAATTTAGTAGTTTTTTTGCATGCCATTTGAAGGATAGAGAGTAAACCAGAGAGATGGCGGAGTCCATTGCTTCCAACTTCTGTGTCTGACAACTCCAAGCTCTTCAATTGTAGAAGTCCTAAACCACATCACATGATATCATGCATAAGAGTATGACTAGTGGTAAGAAAATATACACGCACCATGATTTAGATATCTACAGGGAAACCACACCAAAGAAAGCAAAACCATATTGCCAAATCCTATAATAAATATGAATCTTATGAACATCAGCATATAGTTTATACTAAATGTTTGTGAAAAAAACTCAGTTCTCAAAAATTATATTTTGATATCGTAGGTAACATAATTTATATTTTGATGTGCATGCCTTATTTGGTATTGAACTGAAGATGCCAATGATAAGTTGCACTGATTAGAACCAATACTCATTAGAAATTTCACCAGTTGCACCGATTAGAAACAATATCATTAGAAATTTCACAAATGCATCTCCTAATCAGGGCCATAATCTGCCTTGAATGGAAACAAAGCCACACAAATATAGCAGTAGCAATTTGAAAGCAATCTTAGAACCGACCTTTCAATCTCAACAAGCCTTCATCCCCAATCTTGCAAGAATCTAAATTCAAGCTCTCCAGATTATTTAAATCTGCAATGAGATTTTATATCTAAGCAATAAAGTGGATGAAACAGAATTCGGAAGCATATATATATAGCACTAACAGATTTGCAGGAGTAGGAAAATGAAAGAGATTTGAAAGTTTTGAATTCAACGCAATCAAAGTAAATAAAGATATAATTTAGAATAATGTGGCTTGCTGACCACTTGCTATGAGAACCAGAAGAACTGAACAGAAAGTTCAAAGACACACACACACACACAAATAAGTATATATCCCAAATAAGCCAACAGCCTGTACCCGGTTAGAAGTTTATAGTTGATGCTCAAGAAAAGGATTCAGAGATATTCTACATAACCACAAATAACCCTCAATAATGGGCAAATAATATATATTTGTTTAATAGTATGTCCATCAGCTTGTAACATGGGGACAGATATATAAATAAATGTAGAGCTAAAATAGGAATTTTACCTTTTAGATGGACGAGACATGCATCAGTGATATTGTTGAACCCTAAATTAAGGGTTCTCAACTTAACAAGATCTGGAAGATTGAAATAAAAGGATCAAATGAAATCAAAGACAATCTGCACCTCAAATACACGTGAAATTATATGCATGCCAGTGAAGGAAAATATAAATAGAACGTTGTCATAAAGATAAGCATCTCTGTGGTTATAGAGCACGTAATTTACTCAATAAAAGTGATATCAAACTTGCCAATTAAGCTAAAAAAGTAAAGCATCCACAACAACAAAAAATTTACAGTTGAAACTATAATCCACATCTAATCAAAACTCCATTGATTAACTCAAAGGCTGAAGAAAGACTTCTTATGTGAGAACTTGTAACTTATGCCAAAAAGAGGTTAGAAATAAACATCTAAACACTAAAAGTGAATCATTTGTGGAGGCAACAAACTTCAGTGGCGTGAATATCAGTAATAGCAAATTAACATTGAAAATGAAACCTAAATGTGCGCATGACTTCAACTATCACATACATTGTTGAATGTGACAGAAAATCCTGTTTAAAGATATTGAAACTATTAAAGTTTCAGAAATTTAGAATTCCTGAATTGGCTTCATATTAATTTTTGGATAAATTCATGCTTAGATAAATGTGCCCCACCTCATAAATTGTTTCTAGTCAGTTACAGAGATTCCGGGTATCCATTTCCTGGGTAATAAATTTCCAGTGTAGCAGGTCATGGTAGTGCTTACAACACTGTCCACCCAAATCAGTAATTTCAGGCAACTGTTTTTACACCACTTACATGCTATAATTGTATCTGAACATTTATAACAGAATTTTACTAACAGGAACAGGAAAATATAGAAACAATCTGTTCAATGAATATTTTACAGAAAATGCTATATAACTTGGTGATCATAATGGGAGGAAAAGTTTTTAAATTACAGACTGACCAGCAAACTTCTCACAACCATCATCAGATAGACCGCACCGGTTAAGATTCAGATCTAGTAAAGAGATAAATCCTGGGAAATAACAGACAAAAAAAGAAAAAGAAAAAGAAAACTGTATGAATACCATCAGAATTACATTCCAGAAAGCAATAACTAATACCAAGTGAATAACAAATATTGTAGGTGATCATTGCAGGATCGATCCTTACATATGAAAGAATAAATAAACATCAGTAACCTATTTACGTATAACAGGATAAAATACATCTAATTTGTCCACTAGTGCAAAAATATAGCAAGATTCATGGCCACAAATGGGTAAGGAAATGGTGATTACACCACTCTGAGCATGAATAAATTCATGTTTATATGTAGGTGTCATATTCTTTGTGCTGAAGCATTAAAGTTGAACTATAATAACTCGAACTCATGTAATCTCAGCACACCCTAGTTCAACTTCAGTTTTTGATGAGACTGTTTGGGATGCTTGGTTGAGAAATAAGGGAATTTTTTTCAAATATTAGACTGGAGGAAAATTTTATTTAAACTAACCCAAAAAAATAATTAATACTAATAAAAATTAAATAATTCAATATTAAAATTTATTTTTCTAATAACTAGCATTAATATTTTTAAAAAATAATTATTAAAATACATTTATTTAGATAATTAAATCTTTATAAATTTGTTGCCTTGCTACTCCATCTTATTTAGTGGGAGAATCATTACTATCCCCCCACCAAACAAGGTGTTAGGATCAAATACGCTTGACGATCAAACTCGAGCCATGTGTCAATTAGCAGTGAAGTCAAGGGGCCAAGACAGGCCACTTGCAGTGCAGTCACATCAATAAGTATGGGATTGTTTTTGAACAAAAAAATTGTGTTGGGTTTGTTTATCCCTTTCTTAGATATAGTTAAAATTTTAAAGAGAAAGAGAGAGAGAGAGAGAGGACTCAATGATAAAGCACAGGAACATCACCACAAAGAGGAAGAAGAAGAAGATAATGCATGGAAACATCATCAAAATAAACGTCACTTGACAGGTAGTTATGGCAGAAGGTAAGATGAAGAACAAACCTGAGATGAACTCCAAGCAAGCAGCAGTCACAGGGCATCCCTCTAAGTTTAAATGAGTAAGTTTGCATAAACCTAAAAGAATTCAGAAACCACAAATAACTCTCAATTAAACAGGCAACTCAGCATCAATTTCAGTCAACAATGTCGAAGTTCACAAGAAATTACCCTTCAAATAAGCAATGCCTGCATCAGTGACTTTAGTGCATGACATTTGCAGCTCTTTTAAATTTGTAAGCCCTGAGCCAAATGCAGGTATGTGAATACACTAATTACATTAATCATGATGAAACAAAAATTGGAAGTTTAAAAGGCTCAGAAAGGAAGACGAAGCAAGGGAAATTTCTGCAAAGATAGCTTGTCTGAAATTGAAGAAAGATTGGCATAACTTAGAACCCTATGGCCAGGGATTAGTCGAGTCTACAAAAATCAATACCTATGGTACAGGTAGACAACTGCCAATTTGTAAAAAGCAAACAATAGGAAAGAATAAATAAATTAATAAAAAGAAAGGAAGCCAAAAATATCTGCTCTCAGTTCAACAACATGGATTCTCTGTTACAACAGCTGAAATTTTGTAATTAAACAAAAAAAAACCAAAAAACAAAACAAAACGAAAGGAAACAAAATAGAAAACATAAAGAAAAGAAGCTGAAAACAAAAGAGTGAGAACCACCTGAAAGCGGCTTCATGTCTGCATATGTAATGCAATTACAGCATCTAATATTGAGAGACTCTAGTTTGTTTAAGCCTGCATAGAGAAAATGGATTATACATCTTCATAAAGAATAGTATACATCACTAAAACCTGTGCAGGAAAAATTATAGTACCTTTTCCTGAATATGGAAGTGCACCAGAAAAATAAGAAGAATAATACAGTTCAGAGAGAGAAAGAATGAATAGGCACATGCACCATACATTAATTATAAGCAATTTCCATATTTGAGCAACTTGAAAAGGTGTTACAGGGATTTTTAAATAGAACCATGCAATGAATTTGTCAAGCTAGAACTAGAATAATATCAGGGCTGAATTTCCTGTTATCGGGATGCCTTATGCTGCCCAATTATGGTTTTTGTTTGCTTGCCTAAAATGACCAATGGCAGCTAAGGAGCCGAGAGAAGGTGCTAGAGATTAGGCTAATACACAGCGTTTTGATTCACATAAACAAATTACAACATAAGCCTTTCGGAAAAAAACCATTACATACACTCATGGTGTGGGATAATTCAGTAGCCACAACAATTTGCCAATTTATGCCAGCTATGCTCTAGGTCTAGGTAAATGATAACTCCACCAAGTCCTCATTTTCGAAATTCTAAAATAAATGTAATGAATAAGATAAGAGAAAACATTCAGAGTTAAGCTAATATTGAAGCGATGCAAGATGCAACTATCAATCTAGCCATCCAGCAGGACCACATTCCCGAGAATCAAGTACAGTATCATCTAAAAGTTGTGAAAAGATGGCTAAGATTAAAAAATATGTGCAATATATTATAAACCTTATACCAACTAAGCTGCTATGGTTAGAGAAATTTGTGTTCATTATTCAGATCAAGGGCACTTTCACAGTAGATATACATCTAGGCCAGCCAAAGAATAAACCTTTCAAGTGAACTACTCCCCCGTGAATTTTTAAGCATCTCTCAAGATCCAACTTCACCAAGTTAACTAAGTTGGCAAAAGCTCTCATTCCTTCAGCAGTTATAGCATTGCTTCTCTTAAAACTCAATGATGTCAAGTTTGAAAGACCTGGAAAACATAAAATAAAAGTATTAATCCAATAAAGGGCATGTTTGTATTAACATAAGCCAGAACACTGCAATAGTATAATTATTAAAAGAAGAAGAATTCAAGGTACATAAGATTCATGAATTCATGATATAATAAACCAAAAACATAGATATAAGCACCATGCAACAATAAGATAATTGCACAGAAATTCATTTACGTAATCAAATTCTGTATGCTTCCTCAGTGTAGCTGCATACAGTTTGTTAACCCCAAAAAAAAAAGAAAGAAAGAAATTCTGTCCACTCCATTTATTCTAAAACAAAAATCATAGCCAAAATCCCATTACAACACTTTTTCAACTTAGAAAATCAGAAAATATGTCCACAGTTTCTTACAGATTCATTCCAGCACCACATGGAATCCTACTGCAAATGAGATTATTTGCAAATTAAATCCAGCATAACCATGTAACTAAGACATTACTATGCATGTATAACAGAACAACCTTTCAATATCAAAACCACTTTATGATACTATGCCTCTCGAGCTGATGGTTCATGTTCCCACAATTTCCTTCCGACAAAGAAATCAAAAATCAGCTTCTTACTTATTCATCACCTGAGTCTACTATTTGTTCACAGATTTCATGGCCAACGAATTTAATACAGTGAATTAGCTAGAACATGTTCATGTTTAAAGTCATGCAACATCAAATAAAAATAAAAACATCATTAGACTATGACAGTAGAAGCATAACAAAAATCCAATTGCATGACCGCAAGATAGTATATATTACCAGAAATGAATTCCAGGCCACGATCCGAGATTTGATCAGAATAATTATATGTTAAGTTCTGAAGGTTGGAGCAGTCTTTCAGATGGCTAAGCCCAGAATCTGAGATATCGGAGCAGGAGATATCAAGGGATAGCAAGGATTGACCTTGGGAAGAGATTACATCCATCCAACTGTTCTTCACTCCGGGGTATTCTCCTAAATGAATATCCTAATCCACAAAAAAGATAAAAGTTTAGAGGCAATGTCTCGAAAAATTTCAGAGGAAACCATTCCAAAACTTGTCTTTATTAAGTGCTACTATCATAAAATATGTGCTCACAGAAGGTGTCAAACTGCTGTTAGCACTTCGAACAAGTTTTTTCATGAAAGACATAATAGCTATCATGATGAGCACATAACTTAAAAGAAAAGGACAGATTACAGCGAGTACACAGATGAAGGAAAACAAGTAAATATCAAGGAATGGTAATAACAGCTCTTAAATGGACATACCAGCTCTTAAATTTAAGAGGATATATCAAGGATAAAGGTAACGGCTTAAATTTTATTATCAATTAGACTTATCATTGTATATCAATTGCTAGAAAATGACTAGAGGGAAAGATATTGCATACCTGAAGAGCACAATCACGAAATGCTTCAAGATGTGTCTCACTGAGCCGGCGAGACCTCACCAATTCATCAAATATTTGCTGACTAACATCACGTGGGAGCATAAAGAAGCTTTCATACCTCTCAATGTCCTACATTGTGCAATTTGGAAGATTTAAAAAGTTCCAAATTCAGGCAAAAGGTGAAAGGAAATCCACCGGAAGAACCCATCAAGAAATTAAAATAGTCTGTACCTCGCAAATCTTCCGAACACATAGTTCCATCAAAGATGGGCACTTTCCCTGTCTCCTCTGAAGAGGATCAGAGCTAGAGCGAGACAGTGCAAACATCAGTTGTTTTGAACTGCTGCTTTTGTTGTATCTCCCAGAAGCTGCTCCACGGGGATCACCATCATCCACCAAGTCCCTTTTCCTTGAGCAAGCTCCCCCCATTGTGATAAATATCTTGAGATCAACTCAATTCATGCTATGCCCCACACGAAATATATCTGTGCTTTCACTCGCGCATTCCTACGAAACCAGAACAACTTCTACTGATCAACTCTACCCTAAACTATAATTTAGAAGTAGAAGAGGACGCATATTTCAAATCGTAGACTAAATTAATTGATTGCACAGCATAAACACCAAAAAATCAACTAAACATAATACAATAAATACATAAAAAAACAACTTATTGATACTTGAGTGCAAGTAAACACACGGCAGAGAAACAATCAAATGGTAGAAATATCTCTACCTTTCCACTCTAATCATTCCCTGATTGTCATCAACCAAAAACTAAAAGGTATAAGAGGTTGCAAACTTTTCCCCAATTATAAGATCGCAAAGTATAGAGAAGAAAACATCACACACACACACAACAGAACTCTGATCTCTTGCACAAAAACCCCCCTTGACAATCACTACACAAAGGCACACAAATTATCAAGTGAACAATCATCGCAACTTCCTACAAAATCCAACAGCTTCACCATCATTTCCCGATTTTCATCACATAAAAAAACACAAAAATCTCCAAAACCTCCATATTCTCAAAAAAAAAATCCCAACAAAAACACATCAAAATCCAAAATCCTCATCAACAACCCCGAAAACCAAACCAAAAACCACAAAACCGAGAACGATCGCAATCAATCTAAAAAAACAACAGATAAACTCATTCACCTCCAATCACCACGATCGTCACCGCAGCCTCGCCAAACCAAACCGACAAAACGATCAACAACGATCGATGATCCCTCCCAATCCCCAGGTGGCCTCCCGAGAGCGAGAGCGATATAGAGATAGAGATTGAGGAAGAGAAATAACTGAAGTTGTTCTCACGGGAAGAGTGGGAAGGAGCTGGTGGCCATGCCGAACTCCGAAGCGGTGATATGTGCCACGTGTACGGTGGTGGCGGCCGGAGTCTACGGCTCGGATTGGATAAGATAGAGGAACTGAGTGGGGCCCGCATTTACCCGGAGATTTTTTTATTATTGTAATTATTATTTATTTTTTAAATTGTTATATTATTTTATTATTATTATTATTATTTGTTCTTTTTCTTTTTAAGTTGCTTTATTTTTTTCTTTTTTTTTTTTTAAAGGACGGGAAGGTATTACGGTTGGACGCTTGTGCACGTAATGGGACCTGTCGCTTTCTACGGATGGGCCTACATTAGCACTAGAGTGATGGTTTATTTTTATTCTTGGTTGTCCTTTTATATAAACGCATCATAAGCTAAGTATTTATTGACTGATTATTATTATTGTATTAAAGTGTTTGGTAAAATTCAATGCTTTGTAATATTTGTTTATGTAATTTGTTAATTTTTTTAATTAACAATGATTTGGATAAATAATAGAATATTGTAAAATGATTGTGAGGAAAATCTTGCCTAGATTCGTTGGAGTTAAGTTAGCCAAGGGTTTTCTGCCTTAAATATGATATATAATATGTTATTTAAAATTTTTATAAAAAATAAAATCGAACTTGTTAAAGATAAATCTATTTTTTCACAAATTTAAATTGTTTTCTTATCATATAACTGTAAGCAAAATAATTTTGTATTAAGATCTATGTAAACGAATATGATTTTGATAAAAGGAGTATTGATGCAAGTTGTAGAATAAAAAAAAGGAAAAAAAATCCCAATAAATATCTTCTTGTTGAGGTTTGACAAAATCATGAACTTTATCTTATATGGAAGATTTTTTTATCTAAAAGAAAATCCATTTAAACTTTTGTTTTATTAGCTGAAGTTGGTGTGGGTTTAAATATTTAATGGTAATATTTTTAAAGTTGACAAAAATGCATTGCTTAACTGAGTTAATACCTTAATGCATGCATTTGATCTATGAAAAAACAAAAGACATCATAGCATAATTTTTTTTATATGAGCTAAAGAGTGATGACAAAGGGGCGGACTAATTAAAGACATTATTACCCTTTGTCTTCGCCAACCATCATCCACTGCTAGCCACCCATGATCACCACCAACAAGCACTAACCATCGGTGGCCACTAACGGCATCGTCTAGATGCCATCGCAGTTTAGTCACCAACTACTATTAACCACCGCTAGTTGACCACCATTGTCAATCAACCACGACTAGGGCTGTCAAACGATCAAGCTGTTCGTGAGCAGCTTGAGCTCGGTTCGGTAAAATCTCGAATTCAGCTCGAAATTTTGAGCTTTCGAGCCGAGCTCGAGCTTGAATTTTGAGCTCGAAATTAATTTCGAGCCGAGTCGAGCTCGATTGGGCTCGGCTCGATAGCTCGAAATTATATATATATAAAATAATAATAATAATAATAATTTATTACAATATATAAGATTAATCTCCACCTCTTTTTCTTTATTATTTTGTCATGTGTTATAAATTATAATTTATAAATAAGATTATAATTTTGAGCTGATCGAACCGAGTCGAGCTTTCGAAAATAAAATCGAACCGAGCTTGAGCCATTATTTTCGAGCTAATTTCGAACTCGAGCTCGAACTAGCCTATTTCGAGCCGATTTCGAACTGGGCCTAGCCCGATCAAACTCGGTTCGTTTACAGGCCTAACCACGACCATTGGTATTAGATTGTCACCATCTAACACCAAAATAGTACAAAAGGGTTTCATAGTAGTTTTATCATTTTTTGTTTAGTTTTATGTGAATCAAACGGTCCATGATGCGTTATCCATTCAAAATCAAATACAGAACAACATAAATTTGACAGATCTATTGACACTTTTGCAAAACATCCTCTATTTATTGAAATTGGTATTAAAAAAAAAAAATCAAAACGTTGCATTATTTCCTCAGAAAACCAAAGAAACATCTGCCTCTTGAATTCTCAACGGCTCAATCTTAACATAAAAAATCAATCAAAAAGTTTTAGTAAAGAAATAAGTATCAGAGTTTCGATAAAATCACGAAAAGCTATACTACCTTTTTTACCTTAAATCTTTCAACTGAAGTGCAGATCAGTTTTGCAAAAAAACCCAGTTTTCTCAAACGGGGGAAAGAATGTCCACAAGGGTGTTGTTCCAAATTTCACAAATCATTGTATTTTTATTTTTTTTTTCTGCTGTAAAAGCAGCCTTCTTTGTGGTACGGCCAATTTTGCAGCAATACCCAGATGTTTGCAAAAGCGAGTATGTTTTTAAGAGGCGTTTGCGCAAAATTTTACAAATCCATAGCATTTATGCAAAACACCCTTTGGTTATACAAAATTTAAGTTGGGGTCTTCTCTTAAATGACTCAATTTTTATGTTTTTTTACCCAATGTTTTGTAATATATTCAAAAAGCGAATAGATCATAATTTATATATAAAAACAATTCCTTTATATAAAAGAATGCAGAAATAAAAATAGAGAACGAGAAAAAAACTCTAACATTAATGCAAAAAATAATAACTTAAAAAAAACACTATAATGCTCACTCAAAAAGATTAGACGATATCCTCATATAGCTTCTCAAAAATTTGATGTTTTTCTTTTAATTTACAATGTTGAATTGTTAGGTTAAAAGTATTGGTGCTCACAAAAATATGTCTCTTTTAATTATTAAAATAACTGTCTCCATATTAGTGCATATAAAGTTATAAGAATCCCGGCAAAGAATATATAATTGATTTTGACAATAATCAAATAAAATGGCAATGCATAACAATTGAAGATGTTATTATTTCAAAAATATTTTTTCCTAATTTAGAGGTGTTCTTGCAAAATTTCGTAAATCCAAGGCATATTTTGCAAAAATAACCTTAGGCAATAAAATTCACATATGGTGTTTGCAAATAACCAAGAGGTTCATTAAAATAATATTTATTGTTTATGAGGGTGGTTTAGTAAAAAGAACACAAACTCAATGATACTTTTGCGGAAAACACCCTCCACTAATTTAAACCGTTTTAAAGCGAAACCCCAGCCCCTCAACGTCATTTCAGAACCCTCGCCAAGATTTTTCTTTGGTTTTTCAGGATAAGGCCCTGTTGATCTCTCTCTCTCTCTCTCTCAGAGCAGCCATGGCGGTGATGTCGACGGACCTGGCTACCACCTTCTTGGGCTTCGCCAAGCGCCATGCAGCCATTGCAACGCTCCGCCTTCGACCAGCCCTGCTCGCCCCCGCCCGCGCGCCTTCCCACAGAGCCCTTACTCGGGTTGCCGCTCCGTCAATCAGTGTCCGCATGCTGAAATCTAAGGCAGCAACTCGCCGGTTCACCGCGTCTGCGGCGTCGACAACAGAGGAGAACTCAGATGTCATGACGAAGATCCCTCCGGATGATCGCATCCCGGCCACGATCATCACTGGGTTTCTTGGCTCTGGGAAGGTATAAAGATTTCCTCCTTGACGTGTTTTTCCTTTTATGATAGTTAAGCTGATGATTGATTCCTGAATCGAAATTTGGGGTTTCTTGGACCCCTTTTGTCCTTGGTTGGGAATCCTGTATTCTAGTTGATTAGAAGAAGTTTGGAATTTCATGACTTTATTGCTCAGTGTTACAGCCATACAGGCATACGTTTGGTTGATATCTTCCCCATTTTCCCTTTGTGTTAATTGTGTTTCATAGTGGTGGGATTTTGAATCGACAACCAGCTGATGAAGTTTGAACTGTGATAATATGGTTTAAATTGTTTTGACTGCAGACAACCTTGTTGAATCACATCTTGACGGCTGACCATGGAAAGCGCATAGCCGTTATTGAGAATGAGGTTGGTATATTTGATTATTTTTCATTATCTAGTTTTTATTGTGCAATGAAGTGACTGCGATGCATTTCTTTGATCTTTATCAAAATTTGTATGTGTCGGACAGTATGGCTACTATATTTATATATGGTAAATTGTCCACCTCTGTAGTTTTTAATTGCATTTACAACCCTGTATATTCATAGTTTTCAGTGTGTATTAGCGTTGGGCTCAGAATATAATTCACCCTGATGGTGTGCACCAAGTATGAATTCCCAAAATGGGCATTTGAGAAATGATTTTTATGTACTTAATTATAATTTAATTATAAGGTGTATGAAACTAGCCATATTCCATTTTTGTGATATTAATGAAGAGTTTATTAAGATCTGGAGATAAGTTGCGATGTTAAGATTTAGAAGTTTTTTTTATCTAAGTCGATATAATATTGTTCAATTGTTTGTTTTGCAATCCATGGTTTGGTTTATGGAGTTATGTATATAACACTAGTATTCACAGGGGTGAATGCATAACTATTTATTCTTTCTTCATTCAGTCTGATGCCGTTGTAACTTATGTTCTATTCTCAGTATGGTGAGATTGACATTGATGGTTCATTAGTTGCTGCAAAAACTACTGGAGCTGAAGATATAATCATGCTTAACAATGGCTGCCTTTGTTGTACTGTAAGGGGTGATCTTGTTCGAATGATATCTGAATTGGTCGCAAAGAAGAAAGGAAAATTTGATCATATTGTTATTGAGACTACAGGTAAAAGGCTGTTTATTTGTATTCACATATTCCCAGTAGTGAGGGTACATCAAATCTTTGATTATTTTTTATTCTTTTGAGACACTCAACTTGCTCTTTATTTACCAACTCATGCTTCCTCATGTTGTCTAAAAATTTGGTCAGTCAATACAATTGCTCCCCTTAGGTTTTAGTGTTCTTCATTCACTTTCTATATTTCAGTTTTTGTTTACAGAGCTTGTAAAGATGATTAGCCGTACTGTGCAAATTGAACATACTGTTTTGCACACAGAAAGTTTTGGCACTGAATTAAGTTTCACTTGAACTGATGTTTGATATTGTATTTTACTCTCAAAAAATTACTATCCCCTTCCAATAGGCATTTCTTCAATTGTAAAATCAGTGTATTGAATGCTCAGTTTTGAAATCCTTAATTTTGACATTGAATCACTTTGTTGTGGTTTATTTCAAAATTTGAGTTTTTTAACAATACCTTCATGAGCTGTTGCTTGTTCTTGGATTTTCTATTCAACTTATATTTCCTGGTGTTGTCATAAATCATTATTTGGATTTGGGTAAGTTTTGTTTTTCCATCATATATGTGATAAAGTATATATTCAACTTTAGTTTTCGTCTTTGTGATGGTTGGCTTTTGTTGTGTTTGGGTAAGAATTAAGCAAGATAAGTTTGAGGAAGAATGTGAAGATTAAAGAGGTGGATTAGTGTAAGGTACTAAGGTTGGCCATATTCAATAGATTTACCTGCTATTTTAGGATTAACTGGCTTTATTCTTGCATAAATGGTTTTGGGGTAGAAGTCATCATTAGGGTTAGAATAACCCTATCTGTATCCTTGATGCTTTGGTTTAGGTTAAGGAAGAGTTGAATGGTTGGTGAAGTGGATCTTTGTCTTTCACCTGGTATTTATTGTCAATTGTTAGGGTACCGATTTTGTTGTAGTTAGAGATTTTGTGGGGTCATCGGATCAACCTAATCAGACTGGGGTGAATCATTGGATGACCAAATTGGACTCAGTTGGACCAACTTTGATCTTAACTGAACTGGAGTCAATTTATATGGGCCCAAATCAAAATCAAGACAAAATTTGAGATCAACACACAAATGAGATTTTTCTAACGTTTTATTGTTATCCAGCAGCATGCATTTCATAAGGGAAATGCCACTAAAAAGGGTGTCATTAAGGTTATTTATTGTTGATCTGTTTCACAATGGATCAAATCATTATGGTGAGCGTCTGCTCATTGTACAGGTTTGTAGACTATGAACATAATCAATAGTTGACCCCTTTGAACCATGGGTTGGTGATATCTGGTGGCTCAAGGTTAGTGTTACAGGCCATCAGATCACAGTCTCATGATGTCCTGGAAGGCCTTAAGTTGACCAAGCTTAATGCATCATAATTTGTCAAGTTTTAAGCACTTGATTGGAAACTGGCTCATCAAAGCTTACCTTAGCTCAAGCCAATACAGGTTTTGCTCTTAACTGCTACTTCAACTAATGTTGGATATGCGAGTATAGACGGATTTATTATGTTGACTTCAATTGGATGTTCTGAACTAGGCTGATTTTGTTTATGCTTAATTAGCTCTTGTCAAAGTTATGTAAGCAAGTTGTTAAGGCCAGAAGCCTTCACATGCTGCCTTCAACTTTGTTAAATTTTCGGCAGGGGGCATAGTATCTGATTTTCCTTCATCTGAGATTTTTATTGTACATTTTCAGGATTGGCCAATCCAGCACCTATTATACAAACATTCTATGCAGAGGATAATATTTTCAATGATGTTAAGTTGGATGGTGTTGTCACTTTGGTTGATGCAAAGCATGCAGATCGTCATTTGGATGAGGTTAAGCCCAAAGGTGTGGTTAATGAGGCAGTTGAACAGATAGCTTATGCAGATAGGATTATAGTAAACAAGGTAAAGTTTATTTTTACGTATTATTCCCAGAGGTTTTAATTACTTTCCTTACATCAGGAAAACTTTGTGGAAATTGGCATTGCATGGCCAAGCCATGATTATTGCCTGGTGTATGCATGCTAATTCTAAAATATTTTCTGTCAAATTTTCTTCATTTTAATGATACGAATCTGATCCTTCATATGAGATATGAAAAGGTTTATGGGAGGTGGAATGGTTATTTTGCTTGGTTTCTTTCTTTGTTCTCGGATAGAAAATTGTTTTCAGCTAGATGCTCTTATACAATGAGAAATAATTGAATGCATCTGTTGAGTTTTTTATATTTTTTCAGTATTATCTTCTTGATACGTTGTACTGGATTTCATTGGGCGTGAAATATTTTAGTCATTTATGACTTTGACAAGGTCAAATGAAATTGGGAAGTTACACACATGCACATTAGTAAATTGGAAAACATGAAATAATTCAGTGTTGCAAAATAAGACACAATTAACGAATAAGAGGGATTGATAACTCTAAAAACGTTGATGGGTTTGCTTGCCACCTCTATATTTAGTGATATAACAATATGAATGAGATCGATTGTCTTAGCTGGGAAAATAAATTCCTTAGCTATAATGGAGAGAGCTTGGTATGCATTCCACACTAACAAATTATAGGCTTCTATCTCAAGCTTCAAGTCTTCTTTTTCCTTGTTTCATAGGCTTTCATTGCCACAGCCTTTTCCTTTTGGCTGAAGAGGTTTTAAATACATGATCAAATATTCTGTCAGCTTAACTTTAGTTACCTTTTCTGCAATTGTGTATAAAATCCTCATCCTGACATGTGCCACATTTTCCAATACTTGATTCATGCCTTCTTTTGCTTATTTGGTTTCCACATAGTTATAAGCATATTTTCTTTATATAAGATATAAAAGCTGACTTAAGGTACTTTTATTGATTGTAGACTGATCTTGTTGGTGAGTCAGAAATCTCATCATTGGTCCAAAGGATAAAGGTTAGGATCAAAATCCGCATAGCATTCTTTTTCTTTTGTCTCTACAGTTTTATTTTGGAGTTACCATCCTTTGCCTGTCAATGCAGACCATCAATAGCATGGCTAATTTAAAAAGGACTGAGTATGGAAGAGTTGAACTGGATTATGTCCTTGGGATAGGTGGCTTTGATCTAGAGAGGTATTTTTCCTCTATCTTTCATTTATACAGGTTGATGTTTCCTTATCTGTTCATCTTTTAACAATGTTGAACTCAGGATTAATTCAATTATGAAATTGTGTGTTTCATGCTTGGTTCTTAATTTTATTTGGCCATCTATGCTTATTTACTGGAAAAGTCTACTTGTTTCAAATTTTGCTACTCTATAACTGTGCATTTGTTCATCTTTGACAATGATCAGGTAATGTGCCTTAACTGTGAACAGTAACTTAATCAAGTAACATGAAAGCTGTAAGCTTGAGTAGTTTGCAGGGCCAGCAAAATTTGATCTTCCCTGAACCTTTAAACTAATCTGGCATTGGTCCTCATATTATAATCCCCTTTTTTCATTTCTCTTAGTGTCAGAAGACATGGCCAAAAATTTAAAATTTTAAGCATGAATCACTATAGTGGAGCATGTTTAATCAGAACCAGATCATGTGGACAGGGCATACTGATGATTGGCTTTAGCTTGAATTCTTTTTTTGTATAGATAATCTTATCAGTTGTTGTATATGAAGCTATATTCTTTACTGTTTCAGGATTGAGACTGTTGTTAATGAAGAAGGTTCAAAAGAGGAGCACTCAACGCATGATCATGAACACAGTCATCATGATGGTCACCATCATGACGACCATCATCATCATCATCATGAGCATGACCACAAACATGGTTAGCTTTACATTTTTTACGTGTGAACAATAAAACTTTTAACTGTTTCCCACTTCTATGTCAATACTTCAATCATTCTTTTGTCTTAGATTCTATTTATGATTGATTTGGGTGTTTTCCTGGTCTATATATTCCATTATATGTTTACTTGTGTGAATTTTGATCTTTATTTTCACCATGCCGATGAAAATTGTGATGTATTTTCAGCTGCAGAAAGATTCATTAACCTTGCCTTTTAAATTTATTTTTGGCTGACACCTTAGACCATCAGCTGATCAAGGTGTAAACAAGCTGAGATTGAGTGAGGCAATTCTAGCTCAAAATTCCTGTACCTAACTTGGCTCAAGCCATCTTTTTAAGTCTTGTTCCCAGCTCGAGACGTTCAAGTTCGGCTCAAGGCAAGCAAATTAGGATAATTTAGAAAAGAAAAAAAAAAACTTGTTCACCCCATAACCAAACCCACTGACCTTATTTGTGTTTAAGCTGGTTTGGTCATTTGCCAGCCATATGCATGTGCAAATAATTATACGATAGATTCATAACAAAGTGCTGTTAACCATGTGCATGGGCAATACGAAAATGGAAAAAGTATAATTGTTTGAACATCTACATAATTATGGGTGCATGTGTTTGCCAAAACTTTTTTGCTAAGGGAACTGAAAGACATGAAAGATACTTGTGTAAAAGCTTCAAATTAGGACTTAAGTAAGATGTAATTTTTGGCTTTTGTAGGGGTTTTGTGATTGAGATGACAAGTATTAGTTTTTCTTTTGCTGGAAGCTAATGGGCTTTGTGCTGCAACCAGGAGGCCATACATTATTTCATTCTTGGCTGGTTTGAAAATGAAAGTATAATTGTATAAGCGAACCACATCTTAGAACTCTCAGGAAATTTCTTCATGCCATACTGTGAAAAATAAAGCTAAATAGTAATAGAATGAAAATTTTGTTCTGTCTTTTTCTTCTTCTTTTAATAACTGCTTTTAAGTGGATTGCCATTTCAAGATGGGTAAGACATATGAAGGCTTGATTTTATTCTGAAGAGAGTTCTGAAAATGGTTGTGGCTAGAGAGTCTTGTATTTGATTGGAAGAAATTTGTTTATTTGTTCAATTTGCACCTTTCAATAGCAAGTCTCTCACACCTCACACTATTTTATGTCTGAGATTGCACTTCATGCTTTTACATTTTGTAATTATCGGTGTTTTATCTCTAATAGGCATCTTCCATCTTTTTGTTACAGATGACCACACACATGATCATGTGCATGATCCTGGAGTTTCTTCTGTAAGCATAGTTTGTGAAGGGAACTTAGATCTCGAAAAGGTCTGCTTTTCTTGTTCCTTCAATTTTTTGATTTGCCAACTTCTTAATTATGCATGTGCAGTTTTGGTGGAGAATTTGTTTGACATAGTTTTTGCCCTTGTTAACTTTATTACTCTGAGATCCTTATAGAAGTTAATTTAGGACTTTGCTGGTGACCTTGTAATTTTCTATCACAGGCTAATATGTGGTTGGGCACATTGTTGATGGAACGTAGTGATGATATTTATCGAATGAAAGGTCTCCTATCTGTTGATGGCATGCCGGAGAGATTTGTTTTTCAGGTTTGTGTTGCATTGCTTTATTGCTGAGATTAATTATATGCGTGTGTCCTGCTTTTATTGTGCAAATGCAGTTTATTATGAAAGTGTGGCGTTTTTCGGTTTGTTGGTAACCATATTTAGGTTCATATATGTCGCATAGTCTTCAGTCCTTTTCTGGTGGAGAGGCAGCTAAACTCACTTTTATCACTTTCTTCTATGTCACTTTAATATGACCTGAGGTTGATAGGAGAGGATGTCAGTTTGATTTTCAAGTGCTTACATTTATTATGTTCCTGTGAAATTTTTTTCATGCTTTCCTGTTCTTATTATTGGACTTGCAAAATCTTTTTCATGATGAATTCAGATATTATTTTGTCATCTTGAAATTTTATGCTTTATCTCAGCGAAGCGCTTGAACATTGCCTGCTCTTTTATTGAACACCAGTAATGTTTAATAAAAGGATTCCTAGCTTCTCTTCTAGCCTAATGTACTGGAAATTCTAAGTTTCAGTGGTGTGTTTGTGAAGTACTGAATCTTTTTAGCAGACCCCAGTATAGTTAATGAATCTTGATGTTGCTTCAACTTTCAACTCGTTTTTAATTTGCTTTTCACTACCATCTCAATGCTTCATTAATTTCCTATATCACATCATCTTTTAGAGTATTATATTATGTGATGATACAAGCAATATGTAAATTATGTGATATTGTTGTTGCATTCTTCTTTTAGCATCAATTTTTTATTTTTTATTTTTGGTTTCATTTGCTTACTTCCTTTTCAAATCTCGCTGCAGGGAGTTCATGACATCTTTCAGGGTTCACCAGATAGATTGTGGGGCTCAAATGAACCAAGAATCAATAAAATCGTATTTATCGGAAAAAACCTAGATGGTCAAGAACTGGAAAAGGGTTTCAAAGCCTGTCTATTGTAATCACTCAGGTTGACTACCATTTTGCAACAGGAAAATAGATTTTGAGAGCTTGTACCAAGGCATTGTTCTTCATTGAATATTTTGAACATATTTTTAAATCTTATGACACGAAATTATTGGCTATGTGAAGATTAGACATGTCAAAGATCAAGCTGGTCTGCAAACCTACAGACAATTTGTTAATTAAGTTCTCATACACAAATGTCTAATTTATTTTAGTTATTACTGAATAGATTTTTCTCGAATGACGTAAATGTTGATTTGTCATTCATATCATCATTTATGTTATTATTTTTATATAGATTTTAAATTCAAATTGTAAAATTTTTTAAAATTTTAAAATTATAAAAATATTATATTTAAAATTTTAAACACAAATACTGTAAAATTTTATACTCAAAATTTTAAAATTTTAAACCATAAATACTAAGCATTAAGTCCTAAATAATCTTAAGTTATCCTAAATCTTAAGTTCTAAACATTAAACAGTAAATCACAAACCTCACACGGAGTTTGTGTTTTATTTTAGAAATTAAGGGTTTTAACTTAAGATTTAAATGATAAAAAATTATTATTTTTTTAAACAAAAATGAGCGGGGATTGTGATTTACTTTAGAGATTAAAATTTAAATTTAAAAACTAGATGATAAAAAATTTTAATTTTTTTTTTAAAAAGGAGAGAAAATAACACTGATGTTGATAGGGATATCAATTTGATATCCACTCCATTCAAAAAACTTATTCGATATATCATTACTCTGTTTATTTAACATAGCCACTTTGCCTATTTTACTTGGATATGATAATTGGGGTTAAGTTGACATTTATTTTGAGTTGACACAGTTGACCGATTTTTGCTCGTTAACCAACCGAAGGGACTGTTTTTTTTTTTTTTTCCATATTTTATTAAATATTAATAAATCAGGTGTTAAATCATAATAAATTTAAATTTAGTTTATATATGTGTGAATTGTTTATTTTAAATAAAATTACTTTATTTACGTCTTTTGCAGAAATTGGATTCACCTTGATTTATCGTCTCGTTGATTTTATCCTGATTATATAATTTCATTTATTATAAAAAAGAAAAAACCAAAGTTTTTCCTCATAGCTTAAATTACTGAAGTTTGTTTATAGAAATCATGTATGATAAACAACAACAACAATAATAATGTAACCACATGATATCAATTTTACATCATTTTAGAAAAAAATTTAAGAGATTAACCGAAAAACCTTTATGGGTACACTAGAATCAATGAAATCATTCATTTTTAATCTCCAATACTCCGGGTTGAAAAGCAACATTTTGGACTGCAAGCCAAAGCTACTGAATGTCAGGATGCATCGGTCGGGAGTGTTCCATCATAGAAGGAACAACTCACATAAATCGGTGTGAATGAACTAGAAATAAAATTTTTGGTTTAAGTAACACCAATATTTGATGAACTCATTGGATGCATATAAAAGCCAAAAGTACCAAATGTCAGGACTCAGGATGCATCCGTGGGAAGTGTTTTGTCTCACAGAAGTCGTTGTGGACGAAGCATAAATGAAATTATCAGTTTAAGTGACACCATTACACCAACATTGGATGAAAGCCAAAGCTATTGAATGTCAAGATGCATCGGTGAGGAGTATTTCATCTCACATAAAGCGGTGTGGATGAAGCAGAGATGAAATTGTCGGTTTAGATAAAGCCAATATTAGATGAACTTAACTGATGCACATAAAAGCCAAAGTTACTAAATGTTAAGATTCAACAGTGGGGAGTATTCCATCTCACAAATGTCGGTGTGGATGAAGCAGAAATGAAATTGTCAGTTTAAGTAAAGCCAACATTGGATGAACTCATCAAATGCACCTAAAAACCAAAGCTGCTGAATGTCAAGATGCATCGGTGGGGAGTTTTCCGTCTCACAAAAGCTGGTGTGGATGAAGTTGAACTGAAATTGTCGGTTTAAATAACGTCAACATTAGATGAACTCATCGGATATACATAAAAGCCAAAGCTACCTAATGTCAAGATGCATCGGTGGGTAGTGTTTCGTCTTAGAAGGAACCGCTCACATAAGTCATGTGGATGAAACATAAATGAAATTGTCCGTTTAAGTAACTGAAACATTGGATGAACTCATCGGACGCGCATAAAAGCCAAAGCTATTGAATGTCAGGATGCATCAGTGGCAGGGTTCTGTCTCACATAAGTCAGTGTGAATGAAACAGAAATGAAATTGTGGGTTTAAATAACGCCAATATTGGATGAACTCATCCTATGCACAAAAAAACCAAAGCTACTGAATGTCACGCATCCGTAGGGGGTGGGGTGTTCCATCTTAGAAGGAACCACTCACATAACTCGTATGGATGAAAGTAGAAATAAAGTTATCTGTTTGAGTAACAGCAACATGGGAGAACTCATCATATGCATATAAAATTCAAATCTTCCGAAAAATTTATTTAAAAATATACACAAACATATACATACCCATATTAGTACAGTATAATGCTTGTTACTGTTATATTTTTATTTTCAGTTTATTAATATTAGAAAAGAAAGATCTCAAAACTACACATTAATATTTGATGAGAAAAGATTAAAAAAAATCATTAAATTATTCAATGATTAACGACCTCGTGAGGAACGGAAAGTTTTAATTATATAATTTCAAGATTTTGCAGGGGTATTTATGTAAAAAAAATGTATCGGATCTAGAAGATACGAATCCGACCCGGGCCACCGCTAAACACCCTAAAAAACAAAACCCTAGCCCCAAAACCCTCGCCTACCCATTCGTCAAACAGAACCCTAAAAAGCTCTGCTTTGGGGCCCTTGCGGGATATACATTGCTGGTGCTCTTGCTGGAGTGGTGATGGCGACCCTAATGAGGAACAGGAGCGGTGGAGCTGAGAGGGTTCTTCTTTCCATGTTGGAGCTCTCACTGGTTGATGCCGTTCTGGCTGCTAGGAAGTCTCTCCTCTGGATTCTCTCTGTGGTATTGGTTTTCTTTCCTTCGTTCCTTGCTAGTTTTTCTTTTCGTTTCTCTTTTGCCTTAAATTTTCAATATCGAGAGTCATCAGCAAAATGGCTTAAAGTTTGGATTTTTGTGACAAGGAAGGGCTTTTCGTGGAGATTAAGTGCTTTTTTATTTTTCTTTTGGATTTTAGGCGTTTGGGTTCATGTGGATGGTGTGGAATATCATTTTTTTTTCTTTTTCTCTGTGTGATCTGAGAAAGATGTTATTGTGGTTTATTTGGTTGCTTTACTGATTTCAATTGAGTTGCTTTCTTCTTCTGTTTGTGTGGTTTTGAAGTTACTCTTCTGGGTAATGCTGGAAATGGTTGCTTGATTATCTAAACTTGTGGCGTTTGGGATAAAAGAAAGATTTTTATTGTTTATTTTTTGTTAAAAAGAAAGTTGTTTTCGATCTGCTCTTAGTCATAGGATCTTGTTTATCTTATCTTTTTCATATGATCTTGTTCTCTTATTTCTTTTTATTAGTAAAAAAATGTAATTTGGGGTAAGTAGTGTTTTAATGTGAGATATTTTCTAGTTCACGCTTTCACTGCCTCGGAATTATTTCAGGGTTGGTTTGTTGAAAGTCAAATTAGATGTTAGCCGTAGTTCTATTTCAGTCCCTTTCTATCTTATTCGGCAATTTACTGTTTTATCTGCCTTTATGTTGTGGGAGTTCTTGCCTCTATCTTGTATATTTGTCTTTAAATCTCAGCATTTGGGATGACTCCATCTATAAAAAATGAAGAAGTATTTGTATGGTGCTTGTCTCTTGAGTCTGCCTATATCCAATATACTCGGGACGCTGATTTCATCACATAGATTAAAGGATTTAAATACTGTGAAGTATTGAATGGCCTAGTGTACCAATTCTAACCTTATTATCTTTTGTGTTCTTTGATGTTTTGGCTGTTTCAGAAGTAGATTGTGGTTGGTGATGCTGAATGGTGAAAGGCAACACCTAAATAAGACATGAATGTGATTGATAATAGATTTATGAGTGTAGAAATCTAAAAAAAACCCGAGCTGCTGTTGGATATTTTGATCCAGGAATAGTACTTTTGGTTTACTAAACATATTGTTTTTCTCAAAGGTTTCACCTATTTGATCATATATTTGTTTAGTTTAAGTTATTTTTTGCTGTTATTAGTGTAAGGTTCTGGTGTTGGAATATATTGTGGAACATGGATATGATTGATGAACATCACTTTATTTTGGGAGCAATATCGGTGTTATTAGGATTCAGGAGAAATAATCTCTCGAAGCATCAATTTATTACGTTATAGTGACTTATAAGCAGGCTTCACCCTTAATTAATGGTTGTAGTGATTGACTCAGGTCTTAGATAAGCAATTGAAGACAAGACTGTTTTGGTGTTAGTATGTATCAATGTATGAAACTTTAAAAAGCTAATTCAATAGATATCTTTGATCAGTGTTGTATGTTTGTTTTATGTGTTTGTGTTGTCTCCATGTTGTTAGAATTCTTTATTAGTGGGTTAGTTTTGATGCTTTATAAGAGAAAGCGACTTCAATGGCTGTCTTTGATTCATGTTGTATGAGCCCAATATATTTATGTATTTATTTGTGTTCACATTGTAAGAATTCTTTTTAAGTGTTAGCCTTGATGCTTAATAAGATTCTGTAGTTATTTGGTTTACCTTCTAATTTGAAGAGTTGTGCACTGGTTAATATTCTTGCGTGGCTGATAGTGGTGCGGTATTTTTCCATGTGGTACACATTTTAGAATCTATATTTACAACAACAGTCTACCATAGTGGAGGTTTGACTTTGTCCATGCTGAAACTAAGATGCCTAATGACCTATGTGAAGGGAGCTCAGGAAAGTTCAGAAGATGTAAAGGTATCTTTCAAGAATGATGTAGTTACACAAGTAATTATTTTCCAAATCCAAATCCTAGAGGAAAGGCCCACCTCAATTTACTTCACAGTTCATGTTTTAGAATCAATACTGGAAAATCTTCAATCTTTGAATATAAAATTCTTTTCCATCTTACTATGATAAAATAATTCATTGATTTTTCTTGGAAAATAATGGAGGCAAATGTAATTAAATAAAAAATGAAGTGTATCTGGTTGATTTTGGTGATAATTGAATCCAAAGGACTTCTCTGTCCGATAAACTTCCACCTACAGGCTAAAATTGTGTTAGCAATGGCTTGATTGGGCAAAATCTGCAGTTAGGTGCATCCATGCTTATCTATTATAGTTGATAGATTTGGTAGAATGAATAGTCAAGCAGAGCAAGGTTGATATTAAGAATCTGAGTTAACATATTTCTTTTTGATTTGTTTGTTTAGTTAGTTTCGTTTGTTTAAACATTTGGCAGACATCAAGACAGAAAAAAGTGGTCTGGATCAATACAGTACCTGGAAATCTTGGTTTTGCATAGGAGCAGACCTAGGTTTAAGTTGCGATTTACTTCCATTATACAATTTTTTTTGGCATCTCCTTATGGTTTTGGAATAGGATTTAAGCGACTTCAATGGCTGTCTTTGAAGAGATGCATTTTGTTGAACATTTGTAACCTCAAAACACTCAAAGTTAGGGTGTGTTATCTTATTTTTGAACATAGCAACCATATAATTATTTAATTGATTCACCATATATCACTTAAATGCTGCTCTAATCAGAATTTTTTTTTTCTTTGAAATTAGCACTGGCAATTATGAAAATATTGGTGATTTTTCTATTTTTTAAATTGCTAAGTTTGCTTCCCTTGCTCAAGAAAACATTTGCCATATGTTGGTGCTGTTCCAAGACTACATATATGAGTTTGGGTGACAAGTACTTATCCTTATTGTCTCATATGAGCAGAGGTTTGCTCCAATCATGTGAAGAGGATTTCTATAACAAAGCCTTTCAATGCTTTCATCTTCACAAACATTAGTATTATGCGGATGATGCTGTCTGAAGGCTTTAAGGACAGCTCTTTGGTTGCAAATTCTTATACTCATTGTTCCATACAGACATAGAGCTTTCATGATTTACTAGAGGAGGATCTTATGACCAACTTTCCCATAGTCTAAAAACTAGTAAAACCTAGTTATGAAATTCGAAAGTTTATTTAACTTGAGAAGGTTTCCCAAAGTTTAGATGAAGTTGATATCAGAACCTTGATTTTCTGGGTGTTTCAATTCTCAAAACATATGATATCTTGTCAGTTCCCTCTGCCTTAGCATAATAGATAGATGTGGACTGTAACCACTTTTGGAGTGTTGAGTTTATTCTCTGCTTTTCTGTCTTTAGTTCATTTAGTTGAAACTCTTATCAAGCTAATGTTCTATCCAGTGCTTCTGCTTAACTAACCAACTTGAATTATATATAATTGTTGATGATTCTGTGGATATAGTGTCCCTCACTCACCATTTTTTTATTCCTCAGACTGTCTATAGCTCAAGCTTCATGTGTGAGGGTATTTAAAATGATATGTGTTGGCTATTTCAATAATTTTAGTCATGTATTTTCATGTGCTCTTAAGTTTTGTCATATATCATGAATGTAAGGGTACCATTTGCTCCTTCAAATATCACATGTTACTTCAATGGATTCTCTTAACCATCCTTAGTATCCATTCATTATATGCTAAAACTTGATCTTGTCTCAGGTTCATGCTCGAGCTTATGAAGCAGATGGTTCGCTCTTATTTGGTGAAATAATTAAAGGGTGGGATTCCTTTCCTTCAATGTCCCTTTGGTTTTGGTTGCCATTGTTGATAAGTAGTCTCCATCTCTGAAAAAATCTTAATTGCATGTGATTTCAATTTTAAGGAAGCCTGTAGCTCCTCGGGGAGATGCCAAGGCCGAACATGTCCCTGAGGACAAGGATAGTGATTCTGATGATGACGGTGAGGAGGATGATGATGATGAGGCAGAGGATCATGATGATGAAGGTGGAGATGACTCAGAAGATGAAGGACCTGACAGTGAGGGAGGTGAAGATGAGGATCCAGAAGTTAATGGTGAAGGCGGGAGTGATGATGATGACGATGATGATGATGACGACGATGATGAAGACGATGAGGATGATGATGAAGATGAGGACGATGATGATGATGATGATGAGGAAGATACCCCGCAGCCACCAGCCAAGAAGAGGAAATGAGGCAAAAAAAAAAGGTTCATGGCATTAGATTTGCATTTATTTGTAGTTCAATCTCATTTGTGTTTTTAGAAGTAGTTGATAGCCAATGTGGGATGTGTTTTAATGTTGGATGTTCTGAGCATGGGAAGAGGAAAGCCCAGCATTTGTACTATTGACCTTTAACCATCTTTTTTTTTTTTTTTTTTTTTTTTTGCCATTTGATTCTATTAAGCAGTTTCTCATTTGCCTCTGTGTGTGTGTGGGGACGTTGTATTTTCTATATATCGTGTGATATTTCTTTTTAAAAGATATATTTTTGTTTTTAATTTCAATTGAATGTTGAGCTGTGTGAGCGCGTGTGACTAATATGATTTATATATACATATATATAATTTATCCACATTCAATTTAATCAAGGAGGCATCCTAGTTTGGTTGGTGGCAACCCTAGACTAGGAAAAATGCAGTAATTTTTTTTATTTGACAAAAGACAAATAAACATCTTCTACTTAAGGTTTATTAAAAGATCGTCAGATATCAAGGTACCTCTGTTATAGTGATTTATTAATTTTTTAAAAATTTATTAAGTTAAATAGATGTAACATAAGGCAATGAATATAAATCAGATTGACGTCAGATGGAATAATAAATATAAATCAGATAACCGATTAATTTTTAATTTTTAATTTTTAATTTTTAATTTTTTTGTTTTTCGCTGTTTCAAAGGCTCAAACTTCATTAAAAAAAAAGGAATTTTTGAATTTTTTTAAACCTTTCAGTACAACTTAAAAAAGGTATAAAAAAATCAGGAATTTTCGCTTTTTTTAAAACCTTTTCTCAAATAAAAATAAATAAAAAGGTTAATAAAACGCCGTGATTTTCCATGGTAGATATAAAATAATAATAATATTATTAAAGATAAAAATAAATGCTTTCCTAACGGATGAACCAAGAAGATCCAATAGAGACCGACCGACCCGTTAACACCGACAATTCAGGAAAAGCAAAACCCTAACACTAAGCCCTAGCGGCCACAAGCTTCTTCAAACACAGAGTTCCTGGCACTCTGGAGGGAGATGGAGGCTCAACTGAGAAGCAGCAGCAACGCTGGAGTTGAGAGGGCTCTTCTTTCTATATTGGAGCTCTCAATGGCGGAGGTTGTTCTGGCTGCTGGGAACTCTCTCCTGTGGATTCTCTCGGCGGTATGTTTTTATCTTTCGCTTCTGTGAGTTTTTCTCTTTGAATTTTTTTCTTCTTGGTTGTTGTCAGTACACTGGCTTAAAAGTTGCGATTTTGTGGCAATGAAGCATCTTCTTCATAGAAATGATGGTTTTTTTTTTAAAAGAGCATAAATTTTGAGTTTGATGTTGATAGTATGAAGTTTTCATTATTTTTCGTGACCTAGAAAAGGCATTTTAGGGTTTTATTCCGGTGCACTACTGATCTGAACCATACGGTTTTCCTCTTGTTGTCTTGTATGTTTGTTTAATTTGAAATTGCTCTTCTTGCTGCTGACGCTAGTAGTAGCTCAAACTTCCAAATGTTGGTGCTTGTGTGTGGAATGTAAGTATTTCTTATTCCCAGATTGATCTTCGCAATAAGATCCATCTTACTATTTTTCCTTTGCCTTTTTTTTTTGCCCCTGTATTCAATTTTGGTTTGTTTCTGGGTAATTTACCTTTTCCTTTCGGCAATCAGAGGATCACCAGAGGTTTGTAATGGGTAGGATGGTCGTTGCATTGTTTCATTGGTTTCGAATTGTAATTATATAACTGCGATAAAAGAATTTGTTTAAATTTTTTTGCTATGATTGTTTAGGATACTGCTTGTGTTGGTGATTTGATGTGCAAGTTTTTCTAGGTTAAGGTTTCAGTAATCTCGTATGGTTTCTGGTCTGGTTTATGGGAGTTCAAATTAAAAGTTGGTCTAAATCTCCTCATGTTCATTGATCTAATTGCAGGTTATTCGGATTATGTCTACCTTGGTATGTTATTCGTTAGTTTGGTGGTTTAGTTTGTTTTTCTTATTGTCTCATCTCTACCTTGGTCAGGTTTTATCTTCTTTGTTGTATGTCACTTAAGCATACATACATGTACAGTGACGAACACAGTTTCTAAACTTCAGAGGCTGTTTCCATTAGTCAAACAAATTAGAGGAGCTAATTTGCTTGAACTATATAATTCCACAGTGCACCACTCTTATCTTATGTTTTCTTAATTTATTGGGTGTTTTGGGAGGAGGTTCAAGGTTTGTGTTCAAAAGAGAAAATGATAGATATCGTGCATCACTCTATAGCATTTTAGAAGAAATTGCCTGCATCATTGAGATAATGGTCACTTGGATAATTAATTTCCATCAGCATGCGTTCTAGTGACTGTTAGAATTAAAGCTTCATCCTCAAGAAATAGTCCGGTCGTCATCTCGATCTTTATGTTAGTGATTAGTGAGCCTTGCCACTGTTCAATGTTTCAAGAGGTGGCTGCATGAACCATGTATTTGGAGTTGAGAAGACTACCATATCGCATATCCAGTATCTGTCTCATATTTATGTGGTTGGATTGAATATAGGATTATTTGGTTTTGTGCATATTCCCATACTCATAGGCATTCCAATGTATGTTGAAGGGGCTGTGAATTTAATTTAATCCACTCACATTAATGCTTAGCTATCAAATCAAATTGGTATTGTTTGTTTGTTATTCTATATTTTTACTTAATGCACGATATTGATTCTTGTTAATTGATCACCATGTCGTTAAGATTTCAATATCTTGTAACTAAATTATCTTTCAGCAAAACATCACAAGGCCAACAATATTATATTACTTATTCGAACAATTTCCACTCACATTTCCATATTTTGAATCTGCTTTCTATTTTTCTTTGTTCAGTTCATTTCATTGGAATACTTATCCATGTTGAATTCAGTGAACTGTTTTATGCCTGATGTGTGTATGGGGTACCTTGATAATTTAGTGTCCACACTTCCATATATACTTCTTTTAGTTTTGTGATGGATTGTTCTAGAGTATATCATGAACAGAGATAAAATACAATTTCCTACTTAATACACATTCTTCTTCAATTTATACTCTTTAAATTTTTCATACCCTGTCTTTCTTAACTAGAGAATGAAATTATTTCAGGTTCACTCTCTGTCATCTGATGCAGATGATTTGTTTAAAGTGGGTGAGATGATCAAAGGGTAGGATTACTTTTCTCTAATTATTGTCATTGAAAGCAAGTTGCCTCCATCTTTGTAATAATCTTATGGTGTATGATATTAATTTTAAGGAAACATGTGGTGCCTCGTGGAGATTCAAAGGCTGAACATGTCCCTGAAGACAAGGATAGTGATTCTGAAAATGATGATGATGAGGATGGTGAAGATCAAGAGGCTCAAGATGAGGACGGTGAAAATGTGTCTGGTGAGGAAGGGCAAGGAAGTGAGGGGGCCGAAAATGAGGATCCAGAAGCAAATGGTGACGGTGAAAGTGATGATGAGGATGATGATGACGACGAGGATGATGATGAGGATGAGGATGATGACGATGACGATGATGAGGATGAGGATGACGAAGAGGATGATGATGACGATCTCCCTCAGCCACCTACCAAGAAGAGGAAATGATGCAAAGCGTTTTGCAGTAGATTCGTATTTACTTGTATTTGCTCTGATTTGTGCTTAGGTTGATTTGGCGATACAAAATGAGGGATTTCTTTCATGTTGAAGTTTCGTCGGATGGCAAGAGGAAAGCCTTGCCATGTACCAGTGACCCGTAACCATCGTTATTGTTATTTTACTGTGAATTATTAGTCATTCGGTTGCTGTCATTTGATTGAACGTGGAAGTCTGTATTGTTCTGCAATGAAAACTCAGGTTTCTTAGGAAATGGATGATTAAGCTTCAGCTCCGGCGAGGTTTTGGTTTTCTTTCACAAGAATCTTGTTGTGGTTTTTAATGAGTGTAGTTATTGCTATCTTTTTTACAAGTGTCTGGGAGTGGTCTTTGACTTCTTGCTATTATTTCTTAGCTTCCATCTCTCTTTTGCAGATAAAGAAAAAGCTCTCTTTTACCCAAATAAAAAAAAAAAAAATTGTTTGGGACGGTTTGGTTACATGACTGTTTGTTTTGCAAAGAAAAATGTTTTGTTTTCAGTCTTTGTTTATAGAAATAATATTACTGGTGAAAGTATGAGTTAAAGTTTGAATAAAGAAAATAAGGTAAAAGAATAATCAATTAAATACTGGTAATGGTGAGAAGAAAAAGCCCAAGGATACATGGTCCAATTGACGTTAGTATGGAATATTGTGCAGGATATTTAAAAGTTTTGAGTTCAAATTCCACTTGATGCATTGGTGTAATGGGTCTTTGGTTATAACTGTAGTTTTTTAATCGGCACCTCATGAGGCACATTTGTTAAAAAAAAAAGCCAAGACGTATTATTCATTGAAACTAAAACTAAGTTTTGAAATTGACAAAAAATCAGTTAAAATGAAAATTAATAAAAAAAAGGTCCATTTAAATAGAGAAAAAAGTTGCAAGATAAATAAAATAGAAAAAAAATAAACAAAAGACATAAAAAAATAGTATATTTCTACTTCCTTCCTTCCTGCCTTTTGTGTTTTTTGACAAAAGTGTTGGCACACAAACTATTATCAAAAGAATATATAGGTTCGATAATGCACCATATATGATGGCTTAATAATTCTATAAATTTATTTTGTGAGGAGAGACAAACACACGAGACAATGATGGTTTGTCACGTATACCAAAAATGATATATCAGAGATTATAATCTCATGATAATAAATCTCCTCTATCCTGTTACATAGGGGTGTATTTGAGCCGAGCCGTTCGTGAGCGGCTCGTTGTTCGGCTCGATAAGAGCTCGTTCGTGATCAGCTCACATTGTAAACGAGCCAAGCTTGAGCTTCATTTTCAAGCTCGATTAATAAATGAGCCAAGCTTGAACAATTGAAAGCTCGGCTCGTTTTGGCTCGTGAACACGGTTCACGAACAAAACTCGTGAACAAGCTCGTTTATATATATATATATAAGGTTTATATGCTACTATTTGAAGGCTCAACTCGTTAAAATCTCGGGTTAGCTAGTTCATTAAGTTAAATGGAACATAAAAAGATAATCAAGCCTTAATCAAGCTAACGAGACAAGTCTAAGCTTCAAATTTTCTTAACAAATTGAGCTCGGGCATAAAGCTCGAAATAAGCTCGTTTAGAGCTCGAGTTCAGTTAAAATAGCAATGAGCCAAGCTTGAACATGAAATGAAACTCGAAGAAAGCTCGGCTCGAGCTCAAGCTCGATGAAATAGTAACGAGCCAAGCTTGAACAAGACAAAGCTCGGCTCGGCTCGGCTCGGCTCATTTACAGCCCTAAATTCCTGTAATCCAGAAAAGGTGAAGAATATGACTTTTACTTAATATAAAAAAAAAAAAAAAGCCCAACAAACATATGATGAACAGTATTATACAGTATTTTATTAGTATTGTACAATGTTGTTAACGTCCACATTTCCACCGGGCTAAGTAACGTTATGGCCCTTCTAATTTGTCAGAATGTGTAATAATAGAGCAGCAGAACTCTGAATTTTAGTATTTTAGTTTGAAATGAAGAGTCTTATCTATTGACAATTGTTCTGTCAATCAATCATAATATGATCTATTTTTTTAATTAAAAAATGAAAGTATTATATTTCCATGTTGCATGATTGAGGAATCCATCTTCTTTTGCAAGTACAACATGAGTTGTTTGCTACACCAGTTAGAATGAAGTTGAATTCTAGTGTGTCAAACTTCTTTTAAAAAGTTCCAATGATTCATGATAACGCCTTGATTGAATTAATTATATGACTATTTACATTAAAAATAATAATAATTTGATCTGTGACATGTTCAAGGTATAGCTATAAAAATACTTCAACGTATAACTTATTTAAAAGAAAAAAAATATAATTAAGAGTTATATATTTCATGATATGATCCAGGAACCTATCTTATTTTGGAAATACAAAGGATTACATTGAAGGTCAATGGACCGACTTCTTTCTTATAATAATAAGATAAAACTAACTGAATTATTTGAAAACTGCATATAAGATTTGAATTATTGGTTTTCATTCAAATAGTTTGTATCTAATCTTTTGACTTTCAAAATGATCCAAAAATTTTGTTGGAATGGAAAAGAAAGTGAAAATTTGAGATGCCCATTTTCTCAACCACAAAAGTCTGTATCAAGACTTTATGTATGTCAATTATATGAGACTTATCATACAATATATATATATATATATATATATATATATTTATCAAGATACATGTTTATGTAATTCTCACCGGCCATGAAGTGAATATTTTAAACAAAGCAAATTATTTACATGATTAAGTAATAGTGACAAGTTTATGCAACATGATTAGCAATCATATAATTCACTTAAAATACAAAAAAGGATCTAAGCAAGGTTGGACAAGGACAAGTACTAGTCCTTTGCAAGAACAGTACTACTGCAGCCATGCAATCCTATTGATGCAGGCCACTTTGTCTCATCTTAGAGATTATTTAGACTTTGATGGTGAAAGTCATACTTGATTAGAGGCATCATCATCATCTTATTCTTATGAATTGAGAGGTACTCATTGATTGTGATTAAATTAGAGAATGAAAACAAGCAGAGAAGGAGAAACTTGTGAAGTTTAAAAACATCAAAAATTTTGTTTGGTTATAATGATCATTTAGCAAGTGTAAAGAAGGAAAGATTCTCACTCTTTCTTGGATTCGGATGATTTATATATATATACATGTTATAAGACACGTGTCATGAGTGTGCATGGGTATGGAGTAAATTTCTCAACGCATCTATGTGCTCATCCAGTTTAAACTAAGATTCGAACTTGCCTCCTTATTAGAACATAAACACTCTGCGTAGAAAACCTAGTGCTAATGAACTAAGAGTTTGTTGGCGATTTATATCAATCTTTTAATGGTTGTGATGTCATATGATGATCAATTCTTTCTTTTGATTGAAGACATGATTTTGATTTAATTATGGTCCCTCTCTTCCTTGCTTGTCTTGTTTTTGGTCTTTCTTATTTCTTATTTGCTGGTCTTTAAACTCATCAAATACTTATTCAATTTTTCCTAGATTATATATATATCATCAAATGTAAAGTTAGTCATAGTAGGAAGGTGCGCTTGATAGTCATTCAACTACTTTGCAAACGACTTAGAAGACCACACACCACCTACAATTGATTTGTTCAAAGAAGAAGGTATACTTATACATTAATTATAAATTAATTTTCTTTTTATTATTATATTCTTATTATTATTTTGGTTTTTGTTAAGGTCAAATAACAAATGAGAAGAAGCATATCACAATCAATAGGAACTCAATGATATGATAACATCATATCATTGATATTTGAAAAAGACACCTACAACCTAATCCAACTCAATTATATATATAGATATATCTCTCTCTCATATATAGTTCACTCATTGAGATATACATATATCAAGATTAGTTATATGTTTATTCCTTTTCCTTTATTTTAACAAAAGTCTTGGTACTCATAAAAGCTAAAGATTAGTTACATGTTGCCAAATCAATTGTCTACTAATAACAAACCAGACCAAGTGGTTTGTGTCAATAATGATGGGCTCTTGTTGTGGTTTTGGTGTTAAAAAATAGATAGTTGTGGACCTAGCTCATTGATATTGCACCAATAAATGACAAAATATAAATTAAGAGGTATTATTAAAATTAAAAGAAATAGTTTGAGGAAAAATATTGAACACAAGTTGAGAGACTTTTGTCCATGACTTTAGCTTGCGTGAGTTGGTTGAAAGAAGGGTAGCTTAGAAAGTAATGTAAACAAGATAATGCAAATGGGACCCTTGTTTGCATGTGAGGATAAAAAACTAAAAAGGGATTAGTAGCTTTGAATGGTAAGGTGTCTCATTTCTCATGTCAAACCAATAACCAACTCCTTTTCCCAAATCTTAAGCCAGATATATAATGCATGGTGGCTATTAATTAAATGAATTTTTTTTTTTTCATTTTTTGGTGTGTTTTTTATTCCTTTCTTAAATAAACGTGGATGAGTCATTATCTTAAAAAAATTATCTGTTTATAAATAATAGTTTAATTTACAAAAGTTGTTTCCTTAAAACTTTAGCATTTAACTTTTTCTAAAGTTTTATACTACAAGAATGATTACGTATAACACAACAGGTTTGTATACTTTATGAGAATATTATACATAACAAAGAAGTCGCACTAAGCCGGGAGATAACAACTCTCATGTTTATTTAAAAATAATTTTTTTTTGCTTTTTTTATTTATGAATTTTTTAATAGTCAATGGCTTTAAATCAATATTATGAGATACTGAAAACCTACAAAAGAATAGACATCGTCTGGTAATTGTTTTTTTTTTTTTTGTATATATAAAAATTTGAATTCATAACGACTTGCTTAAGTAACCCCAAAACTCTATCACTTTATATTAATATGATTAATTATAAAATTAAAGTTTTTAGGAAAGAGTTCTTACCCAATTTATATAATATTTATATTGAGAAATATGAGCAAACCACTAATTTGGACCTTTGATTTTTTATTTAGAAGGGAAATAAGATACTATTTCTCTTATTATAGAAATGGAACATATATATGGAATATTTCTTTTAAAATTACTTTCTAATGTCCTTTTTTGAGACATTGCTCATAGAATTACATGTTTATAAGGGGTATAAGTGTATATATGCATAAAACCCTAATATATGTTAACTAAAAGATCTAAAGCGTTGATGGGTGAATAGAGGCTAATCCAACGGCGGGGATGAAGTGAGAAGAAACAAGGAAACATTGGAAAACCTCAAACTTGAAGAGCATTAAAAACAAACATGTTCATCCAATTCCAAACCATGTCACACCTTCCTCCCTTCTTCACTTAAAAACTCACATGCATCCCATTCCATCATTAAACCAACCCATAAAAGTAACATTTAAATAATAATAAAATTAGTTTTGTTCCCCTTCTATAGGTGGTGTTATGTTTTTATTTTATTATAATTATAAAAGAAGAGTTTAGAAAATTGATATGAAAATAAGTAAGAGAAAGAAATACTTTATAGTAAATAAAATAGAAATAAATCAGAAAAAATAAGCATAAATTAGACATAGAAAATACTATAAGCATAGGTGGATATGTTCTATTTCTTTCTTTTTTGTTTATTTTAAACGATTTTTAATGGAACTATTTTATTTTTTTCTCCATAGGTTTTTCTAGTTATTTATGTTCTATTTTTCCTTTTTATTTGTTTTTAACTCATCTATAGTAGATCTATTGTAATCATTTGTTTGTTCCCTTTTTTTTTTTGTATTTTTTTATTTCTAATAAATATGGTTTATTCACCTTATATATATATATATATATATATATATATATATATATATATATATATATATATATATACACACACACTATAAGTAATAGCAACCATATAAATATGATGCTAATTTTACCACATTATATGTAGTAAATTTTTAAAAAATTATTTTGGGGCAATAAAAGCAAGAATAAGACCAAAGCTACAATAAATGCATTAAACAAATCACTTGTTAATGTCTAATCTTTGAGATACATGGAAATCTTTTTTAGATTTTTCTTTTAAAAATTGATGTACAAGAAGTGAGACTAATAATAATAATAATAATAATAATAATAATAATAATAATAATAATAATTATTATTATTATTATTATTGTTATAAGTTAATAACTTCAAGATATTTCCATTTGATGATAACGTGTTTTTTCTAAAAAATTGTTAAAACGTGAAAAATATTCATACCGTGCTTTTACAAAAAGGTAAGCATTTGTCAATACCTTACAATCTTTGAGATGTGTAAGAATATTTATTTATTCATTCATTTTTAATCTATGAGAAGAAGAGAGAATATGACCAAACCTTATCATAAAATGCATTTAATCAATACACAACTTGTTACTGTCTTACGAGCTTTAAGATATATGGGAATAAATGGGAATTATATATATATATATATATATATATATATATATATAAAGTAGGGTCCTTGAAAAACCTTCACATAATTTCAGTTGTCACTGAGAGATCTTTACAAATTTGCAAGTGGCTTCAATTTTTTATTTCTTTTCAAAACAACAAACTGTTAAATTAAAAATAATAATATTGGGTATTTTTTTCGTATATTTAAATTCTTGATAAATACAATAACGATAAATGAAATATTTTTTAACTTATAAAGTACAAAATTATTAGAGTAAACCATTAATCCTTATTAGATCAGTCGTGCTCATCTATTTATTCGTGTTTATTCCTTATCTAGTCAATAATTTTATTACTACCAATAATTTATTTTTATTAGACTCACTAATTATATTTTAAACCACATTTAAATTGTATATCCAACATTTTAACCATCATCATCTATTATTCTTTTCGTTTGAACGAGCAGAAGCATTATAATCCAATATTATCACATTATTTGTAGTAAAATCATCATTTAATATTTTTTAAAATAAAAAATAAAAAATAAAATTTATAAGCACTTATGAAATAAATAATCTAAAAGCTATTTACCAAAATCACTCACTTCAAGTGTTAAAAGCATTAAGCTACTAAATATAGGATCCTTGTGCTATGATAAAAACTTAACTCAGGGTAACAATGTACCCCAATCACAATTATATGTGTCCACAAACTCAGGACGTGTTCGAGATAATAACTTGCATGCGTAAGCTCCTTGATAAATGTCTTCAAGTCAATAATTCATTCGTGACAAGCACTAGTTGCTTCTGTAAAAAAATAATAATAATAAATAAAAAGAAATTGTCAAAGCAATTTGAGATTTGTGAGAATTCTTTTTATTTGGAAGGGGAATAACTGAGAATAAGACCAGATTAAACGCACAATTAATGCACATAATAAATCACTTATTCAGTTATTCCAAATATAGCAAATGCAAAGACAACCCTCAATTAATGAAAATCACACACAAGTTATTATGCATTATATAATCCCACCACCTTTGTTTGGGACCCCTTGCATTATTGAAAATAGCAAAGCCCCCCACACCTTCTTCTGTTCTGCTCCACCCCAGCATCAACCTTGTTATATTCCCTTCTCTTCTTCTTCTTCTTCATTCTCAGCTGCTCTTCTTCTTCTACAATGGCCAACCTTGTGCTCCACTTGGTTGTCAATCTCTTCTTCTGGTCTTTCTTCTTCACTTCTTGCCTTATGGGAGTTTGCTGCCAGAGCATTGAAGTTGGAAGAGGAGGTGGTGTTGGATCTGGTGAAGGGGTGGTATCAGTGAATGGTGTGTCAGCCATTGGAAGGACTGACCCTGACTTTGTTTGTGCCACTCTTGACTGGTGGCCTCCAGAGAAGTGTGACTATGGCACTTGCAGCTGGGGCCTTGCTTCTTTGCTCAATCTGGTTTGTTTCTACTTCTGTTTGTATTTGCAATGAGATGTGGAAAGTTTATCCTTTTTGTTTATTATTATTATTATTATTTTTCTTTTTTGGGACTATGGGATATGGGCTTGAATTTTTGAAGGGTGTGAGCATTTATTGCATCTTTACATTATTACTATTGATCTGCTTGTATTGTTGCGCTTTTTGAGGTTCATTTGTTCTTTGATTAGTGGCAAATTTGCTGAATTTTGCTTTACCATGATGTTCTGAGTTGATCTATTATGTGCATTGATTTTGCAGAAGTGGTATTTTTTGTGTTTCATTCATAGCATGAGATTTATATTTCAAATGAATTTGATTTGGAGAACCAAATTGTGTTTCTGAGATTGTGATTCAGTGATTGACACAGGCATTTCACCTTTTGATTCCTGCAGAATCTTTCAAGCAACATTCTTTTAAATGCTGTCAAAGGTATGCTATTGCAATTAATTGAGAATAAAAGGAAAAAAAAATTGTGTTTGTGGTTGTATTCATCTTCTTGTTGTTGTTCTTCTGATTATTTTTGTCCTGCAGCATTTTCTCCGCTTAAAATTCGTCTAGGCGGTTCCTTGCAAGATAAGGTCATATATGGCACCAGAGACTCTGGACAACCTTGTATTCCATTCGTTTATAATAGTTCAGAGATGTTTGGGTTCTCGCAAGGTTGTTTACCGTTGTCTAGATGGGATCAACTCAATGAATTCTTCAAGAAATCTGGGTATCTAGTTTGATTGATTTCTCTCTAACTTTAGATGTTGATATTATGAACATATTGTTAGATGAAATGATTGTATATCAGGGCGGTGATCATCTTCGGATTGAATGCACTAAATGGAAGAGTACCAGTGCCGGATGGCTCACTAGGAGGACCTTGGAATTCAACCAATGCTGCTAGTCTTATTCGTTATACCGTCAACAAGGGTTACACAATTCATGGCTGGGAGCTTGGTAAATATTACATCCCCAATAAATACTCTATATTTGGTAAGATCATAATACAAGAGCTTCGTCAACCTTTTATTCAATTTCTTTATAGGAAATGAATTAAGTGGGGGTGGAGTTGGAGCTAGAATTGATGCAGATCAATACGCAGCCGATACTATTTCACTCAAGTCAATTGTCAATGAAATCTATCAAGGTTTCCCTGATAAGCCATTAATTCTTGCTCCCGGGGGTTTCTTCGATGCGAATTGGTTCACCGAGTTCATCAGTAAAACAAAGCCTCACTCACTGGATGTGATCACACACCACATATATAACCTTGGTCCAGGTACACTGCTTGAGTTAATGAATCACTAATCCTCAGAGTTAATAAAGAAGGTTGCTAATTTCTCCATTTGTGATTAATGTTGGTATGCATTGTAGGGGTTGACACTCATTTAATCGACAAGATTCTCGACCCGTCATATCTTGATGGTGAGGCATCATACTTTAGTAATCTACAGAGCATCCTTACAAGCTCCGGAACATCAACAATAGCCTGGGTAGGCGAAGCTGGAGGGGCTTACAACAGTGGCCACAATCTCGTCACAAATGCATTTGTTTTCAGCTTCTGGTAAGCCAAATTATGTGAACTATTTCTGAAGTTTTACTCCAACTAACTTTGAACATTTTTAGGTACTTGGATCAACTCGGCATGTCATCTTCATATGACACGAAGACTTACTGCAGACAAAGCTTAATAGGTGGAAACTACGGCCTACTCAACACCATCACCTACAAACCGAATCCAGATTACTACAGGTTAAATAAAATTACAGCATTATAATGAATTCTCTCTGGAAGTGTAACAACCTAGTTCATATGAGGAATTGTCCACTTTGGTCCTTGGTCCATCCCATAGTAAGCCTCATGGTTTTGCTCTATAAAAGATGCCATGTCTAGGTTCAAGTCATACATATAAACACCCAAATTCTGTTTGCTTCATCTTCGAACCAACTCACAAATTATCCCAATTTACGAGAGAAGATCAAGTTTTGGACAATTCCTCACATGGGCTGAGCCGAGTGATTACACAAAGAATGAACCATAACAAGCTTCTTCATTCTTGCGATGCAGTGCACTTTTATGGCATCGGTTGATGGGGCAAAATGTTCTATCAACGAGCTTCAAAGGGTCGAAGAAGATAAGAGCATATGCTCACTGTGCAAGAGACTCAGTAAGCTACAACCAGAATAATCATGTTTTTCGAAAAGAGTTCTTTTCATATTGTTTGGCATTGAATCATTTTAACTTCATTTTGCAGCAAGGAATAACTGTGCTCTTGATCAACCTTGATGGCAACACCACAACACAAGTCTATGTTACTTCCAAAAGCGCATATACCTTTTCGGTTACTTCAAAGAATAGCAAACCAAGAACAAGGTTTCATCATATTCCCGGGCTCCGGGGAAGAATAGGATACACAAGAGATGAGTACCATCTAACAGCAAAGGATGGGAACTTGCAGAGTCAAACTATGCTTCTGAATAACAATGCATTGGAGGTGGATTCAAATGGGAACATCCCTCCATTGGAGCCAATCAAAGTTAACCTGGCTGAACCTGTGATTGTAGCACCATATTCAATTGTGTTTGTTCATATCCCTCACTTCTATGCTCCTGCATGCAGGTAGAACTAGAAGTGTGATTTGTTGTCATTGTTTTTCTATTTGTGAGCTTCTGGGATGGACTGCAAAGTGGTCCTTCCTAAGTATTGCTTTTGTCATAATTTAAGAAACCTGGGTTGAGGGTTTTTTTTTAAATGAAAAAAATTGGAAGCAAATAAAATTTTATTTTATTTTATTTATTTATTATTTATTATTTATTATTATTTTATTTATGAAGTTTTGGTGAGGTGAGGTATGGAAATTTATTGTAGGGTTGAATGATAATTAGGAATAAAAAATGGTTAATGTGAGATTTAAAACACCTATTTAGAAATGATACAAAAAAAAAATGCTTTAGAATTTATCATTGTATTTTTGTAATTTTTTTCTTATAAGTAAAACATGCAAACAAGTAGTAAAAATCAACCAAGAAAAACCTTTATATACATGTGATAAACATCTCAAACACATGACCCTCAATGAACAACAGCCATGACAAAGAAAAACCAAGTCTTGGCAAATTCCAACAAAATTTTGAATAAAATGAAATAATTACACTTTGACAGCACCGACAGAAACTGAAAACTTGGTCTATAACAAATCACTTGACGAAAGAATCACAATTTCAATGAATCATACAACACTAATTTACAGCAGAGCAATCATCACAACCCGAAGAGCCGAGATAACTTCTCAGAAACATTAGCTATAACAAAGCCAGCAAAAACCTGCATGTAAAACACAAATAGAACAAAATATCATAACGATCGCAAGTAATTGAAAGATGAAAAAGAGTACCAAGAGTTGTTCATTAATATAAAATTCTTATCAAATGCAAGTTATGAATGTTCTTCTTACTCACTTATGTGATGCAACAGGAAGCAATTTCATCAAGCTACTCAGATCTTTCATTTACAATTTCTTACACATCAAGAGGCAGCATCCACGTCACAAGAGATTTTCAAACTATGTTTTTTTGATAATATTATGGGATTATTACTGACAAGCACCTCAAATCAAAAGATTGCCTAAGTATAGTCCACATATTCAGATTTGTACAAATAAACCACACATAAGGAGTTTCATCAGCTTTATCCCAAGCTAATCAGGTTGGGTTAGCTCAACTAGAGGGCAGCAAAGGGATCTTTATGCCTTTGCCTCCATTGTTGAAGACAAGGCCAAGTTAGAACACAACAGAATGCAGACATGGTTGATAACGAATGATATGTTTTGACTTCTCTAGGGTCTCTGAAAGACTTCTCATAAATCAGTCTTCCAACCAATTGGTCACAAAAAACTTCTGTCGAAAAAACCTTGTCACTAAAACAAAGTTTTTGAAGATAGGTTGATTTCCCAAAATGAAGGTCATTATGGGATTAGCGGCTTCTAATTGGCCTTTCATAATCAAGAATGGAATATCCACAAAATCCTACTAAAGCACAGGACAGATTAAACTAGAGTTTTTTCTTTTCCTTTTCTATTTTTTGGTGCATGCGTGTGCGTGTGTGTTGTGTGTGTGTGTGTGTGCAGTATCAAAATTGAATTCGAGGAATATTAAGCAACTCAGAAAATTACAAGAGATTATAAATAACTGGGAAAAACTGAGAGGTATCTGCAAAGTTGAAAATACCTGAACTGAACCTAATATATATACTGCTGAATAGTGACGACCATGAATCACCATATCGGCGACCATGGCAAGTGGTATAGTGAGGGACATGCCCAATGTAGCCACTAATGGAGTGGTCCAAACAACAGACAATGCCCTGCAAATGGAGTAGTAACACTGATAATAAATCACTTGATGATGTAAATGGATGTTTAGTTATTTCTGACATACCAGAAATAGTCTGAGAGTACACTGCCAACAAGACCGTTAGCAAGAACTACTTCGTCCATTTTAAGAGAGTGAGGTATAGTAAACTTAGGTTCAATCCCCAATGCAGTCAATGGCCATACTGAAAGGCAAGAAAACAATTACATAAGAAGCTATGGGAAAGCATGCCACTATAGTTATCATAGCAAGTAAATAACATTCAGTCATGAGATAGAAATTTTGTGAAGCACTGCATTTAATAGTTAAATGCATCTAGAAAATGTAATGACTCGACAACTAAATTAATTCCCCAGTCAATGTTTGGTCGGGGTTGTAATAAATTGGGATACATTGGAATGAGAGGTTTCAAATTTGAATTTGAATTGAAGGTATAAATTCTGTCCCAAGTTATTTCTAAAGTTATCATGAGTATGAATTTGTTAATATTAATAAAATCAAAGTAATTTTCAATTCCAGACACCAGAACATTGAACAATTAAAAAAGTGAGCCCCATTGCGGAAGTATCTCTATCACATCACTGGTCTCTGCTAAGACTCTTGTTTGGAATAGGTTGCTTTACAAATTAATCGGACCTGAAAGTATTGCTAAATTACAATTTGTAAACCACTCAACATAAAGAGATATAGGGAACAAGGATAAGTAAGAATTTTAAATCAGCAAAAGAAGTAAGAAGGCCCAAATCCACACAGATAAAATTATTAAATAAGCCAAACCCTGTCCATTCATGACAAGAAAGTTTATTCTCACTAACAACCGACAAGCAGATTCAGTACTTCAGTAGCAGTAACATGCACTCAAAAGAAAATCAAATTCCCAAACACAAGGTATAGACATAAAACAAATGACTTACCAAGCCACCAGAGGGCAACTAAAGTGAACAATCCAACATATCCAAACAACTTTTGAACATCAGCCCTCTCCCCTTCCTCTCCAGAGAACTTTTTGAGAAGCACTGCAATATAAACACTATTATTGAAGAAGGTCTAATTCTCAAGGATATTATTACTAAATAATGGAGGAAAACTGGATGACAAGGAATGTATCAAACCGGTAAATAAGCCATATGAAATAGCAGAAAGAAGACCAAAAAGATCTCCTACGAAAGAACGTTCTCCACCCCTGCAGACAATTTGAACTCTTTAAATATCAAAGACCTTCGCAATGCAGAAGAAATTAAGGCATATTTACAAGTTTAAGCAAAGCTAACTGCAGAATACTTCAATAGTTAACTATGTGAGCAGAAATGTGCTGCAAAATTACAATTTTTTCAGAAAGACTCATGCCAAAATTTAATTAGCTAATACCAAATACAAGTATAAAAGAAAGAACTAACCCAGAAGGGTTCAATTGTAGTTCATCAGTTGCCCAAGTCTTGCCCAGAGTTGTCATTGCAACACCAGCCATGCTAATAAAAACAGCAACCACCTTCCCTACATTCAAAGAATCTTGGCCCAGAAGAACACCAATGAAGAGTGTAAAGAGTCCTGATGTTGATGATAGTACAGTTGTACTTGCAACACTAGTCCGTGCAAGTGCTGCGTTCGATAGGTACTGCATCCACATATTAACAGAGAGTAACAAAGGCATAAGAAGCTCTGCTTAATCTGGGATAAAGAAATCATATAGATTACATATGTTTACATTCTTCTATCAATTACCTTAGAACTGTCTTCTATCAATTACCTTAGAACTGTCTTCTAAAGTATGCATCTACTAATAGAAAAATAGAACATTCACGTAAGCAGCCTATGGGTCACAGTTGTTAGAGACAAATTAATCATGTCATCCAGGCCCAATTCAAACCAAAACCTTAATCTCATAAGATTAGAAATATGTACTTATATATATAAATCCATTTATACCAAAATAATGAATATAGGACCAATAGCTACTCTTATACCCCTTGATACATGGTAGTCTACTTTAACTTGCCAAGTTACAAACAAACCAAACAAATTATAATCAACTAAGTTATGATACCATGTTATATGGAAACCAAATATATCACCGGAACGGGATTCAACCCAAAAGCTTAAAGTCATAGGATAAGAGGCCCAAGCTTATACATTCAAATCTATATATTAGCAAATTAACCAATATGTGGCTATGAGTTATTGTAACAACAGTGACGATAAATAAATTTTTTAGCACAAAAGATATTTTAACTTTATCAGGTAATTAAAAAGTTCTGGATACGCAGAATACTAAATAAAACAAATAGTTATTTTTATGCTCACAATTCAAGAGCTGTTGAGTATTCATGTTAAGAGAGAGCCCAAAATGTTTATCTAAGGAAAAAGCATCCATTTCTTGTAAAATAATAGCAAATCTACAAATAAAATAATGAACATTTTTGAATAATAGTAAGACTAACCTCTGTCACAAACCAAATGGGTGCAAGGTAAAATGCACAGATAACAACTTCTCTGGTTGTCATTTCTTTGTTTTCTTTGTGCCCTTGATCTGATTCATTTCCAACTTTAACTAGAAATGATGATTCCTCCTCGTGAGCACTGAGGTCTACTTCACTGTCTTTTCTGGATATCGGGATCAGTGATTCCATTTCCATGTTTTTCTGTTTACCAACAAATTTAAGAGGCAATTCAACTCCAGAAGATCCAGTCCCAGAGCGCCGTTTCCTTAGTGCATTGCACACCCAATCCTTCAAAGATGCTATTGGGAGATAAATAATCATAAGAGAAGCTCCCAGATAAGTAACAGCAAATGGTTGTTTGTAGTCTGTAAATATACCCTGAAAACAGACACCAGAAAAGAAGATTAGAGCTCAAGCCACAACGAAAAGAAATATTTCCTTTCAAGGGCTTCAACAAATAATAATGTTTTCAAAATATCAGCTTTGGAATTTGCAGAACTTTTACTGATTTTTGTTGTTGCTCAATCCAAAATGCCAGAAATATGTTCAAAGTTAATCAATACAATTATATCCATCCCCTAACACTGGTTTGAATTGCTGATCCGCTCTCAATCCTGTTTTTCATGTCCACAATTTTAAGAGAAAAATAACCCAAGAAACAAAGGTGTCTAGCAAAATATAAATAACTTTCACGCAATGGCAAACTTCAGCAATGTCCAATTGCAATAACTCATAACAGAAACTGATCAAAATCATAACTTGATGCAAACTTTGGATTTTTCCCTTGTTTGGATGATATGATTCATATTAAAAACAATCATTCTAGTTTCTTATCCAGAGGTTAACCTCTCTCCAAGACCTCATTTTTAAACACTTATTATTCTTTTGTTCCATTTATGGATATGCCCACGCTTGCATCAGAGAACAGCAAGAAAACAAAAAACCTCATCAAACAACGCCCAGATCAAGTAGTGACAAAAAAAACAAAAAGCAAAAAAGATAAAAATCAGGTAGATCAATTAAAAAGGGAAAAACGAAGGATTCCAGGAAGACGAACCTGCGTGACTTCAGCGGAAGTGACCCAGATCACAACCACAGCCCCAGTGAGCATAAGCCCGGCCTTGTACTTCCATCCCATCTCTTCCTCCTCCTCCGACAAAAGCAAGCACAATGATATGGATCCAAGACACCACCAGAGAAGGAATCAAGCGGATCTCGTCGACATTACCAAGCCCGAGCTTCTTCGCCCCTCTCCGCCGTGGCAGCATGGATCCCAAGGCCCCATCAACCTCTCTTTGTCGGCAAACGAGAAATCCGAACGAAGAAGGGTAACGACGGGATCCCTACCGCGTGCACACCAAGGTAAGCAATATATTTATTATTATTATTATTTATTTTTTTTTTATGATTTAATCTTTTTTTATATAATTTCAAGTTGTCACTTGTTGTTAAATGATTTATTTATTTATGTATTTATTTGTACTGTTTTTAAAATAATTAACTTTTATTGATAAACAAGTATGGTTTACGTTAATAGATTTATTTTTTAAACTGAAAGTGTTTTAAAAGTAGTTTAAACTAAAAATAATAATTAATTAAGTAAGATATTTGAGCCAAGTGTTTGATTGTCTTATTTGAAAAAAATAAATAAATAACCAATAAAAATACTTTTTAAATTTATTTTTATCTGTCATATTTATTTATTTATTTATTAGTTAAAAATGATGTTAAAACATGAGAGAGGTTTTTTCCTTAATTTTTACCAAGTAGCAATATAGATGATGGTACTTCTCTCTAATATTTTTTTTTACAAATAAATGATAAGCACTTTTATTTAAAAATTCAGTGGCATAGATAATTTGTGTGTATTTTAGAGTTTGATCTTTAATCTTTCATAAACAAACACTATATGCAATAATAGCTTCCTATGTCATACACAATTTTTATATGCAATAATAGCTTCCTATTTTAGAGTATGTGAAGCATTTATTATTTCTAAATACTTTTTTTCTAAAATATAAGAGGTGTGTATAAATTATATATATATATATATATATATATATATATATATATATATATGAAAACAAAAACAATGATTTTATTGTAAGGTTGTTTATGATAAATGAATTAATTATATAAATTTGTTTAGTTAAAAATTGGTGGCCTATTTGTTACTAGGCCTATTTTTGGAAGAAGTGAAGACATTTGTAAGCCATTTTGTTTGGACTATTATTAATACTTTAGAATATCAATTAAATAAAATCTCAATTTGTTGGTTTGGCAGATGAGAGAACATTTTTGAGTGGTTGTTAGTACATTAGGTTGAGTTTATATGGTTGTTAGAAACTCTTTATCAATTATATTAATTCTATACGGAGTGAAATTCCAGATTTATTTTGTAATAAATTAATTGTTCCAACAATAATAGGTGATGATAATAATAATAATAATAATAATAATAATAATAATAATAAGCATAGCGCAAACTTAATTGGATAAAGTATTAATTAAGGTTATTGATGTTTTATTTCAATATCACCTTTTTTTTTTATTTGCATCCATAACTCCTATATATTATTTATCTCCAATCCAAATAAAGTACCCAATTTTCATGCCATTTTTTCAATTAATTTTTTTTTATTATCAATTAAAGACACCAATTAGTCTTTTAAGCAGATATTTGATTGTTAATTTAGTCCTTTAAATAAAAAATATTTGTTTTGGTTTTTCAATTAAGTATTCCATTTAGTTTTTTAATCACTCTTGAGCACTTGCACTTTATGCTTGTAATATAAAATAATAATAATAAATAAAACTAATATTGAATTAACTTTGATATCTTTTCTTTAATTAGTTTATTTGTGTGAACTCTAAAAATTCAAGATTGAGGAATCAATTAATACAATCAAACATAGTCTTGATTTATCAATGTTATAAGCTCTAGCTAGTTTGCTCAATGCCATAATTCTGAACATAATTAAAAGTACTCAAAAGAGTCAAAAGAACCAACTCCCATTGACTATTAGGCCTGATGATACTCCCATGGATGGATGATCCCATTAATGATCACTACTAAAAAACAAAATCAATCACGCTAAATTAAGTTAGAAAGAATGTGATCATAAACTCACTTGAAGAAATTAACTATCCCGGATCATATATATATATATATATATATATATATGTATATATATATATATTAAAGAAGGACATAATAACAAATGAACTTCCATAGATGCATGGATGATCCCATTGACAATGGCTCCTAAGAATATTCTGTTTTTTTTTTTTTTAATGTACCTTTCTTTTCACTTGCTTGATACAATTGCTTGTGATACATGAGCATCATGCATGTCGCTGTCTGGTTTGCTTATTTTAATAAACTTGGGGTTTCTTTCAACAGTAACAATAACAAAATACATATTAGTGCACTTCAATTCATTTATTCTTTTATTTTATTAAGTTAGGATTGATTTGTCAACAAAATCAAATTGTATGATCAAATGAACTTCAATTTTTGGTACTTGCTATTATGATGAAAATGGGGCTAAAAATGAAAGGTATAGCTTCATGAATTAAACAAGATGCACTTAATTAATTAAAGTATAGTGAATCTATATTGATGTTAAATTATAAGCATCTGATAAGAAAAATGAACAAACATCATCTTAACTTGTCAATGCATGTTTATTCAAAAAAAAAAAAAAACTAGTCAATGCATGCACCTGATGATCAAATGAAAATTTAGATGTATAAGAACAAACTCAGAAAAAAGAAATTGATAAAAGTGAGATAATATAGCGGTAATTCCGCATGCAACGGTCCCTTTGGAATCTTTGTTTTATGTGAGTTGTGTTGTGAGTTGGTTTAAACCACAGTGCATGGACAAGACTGATCAGACACAGAGATTTGATGGTAGACAACATCATTGGTTGATTGGGACCCCAAGTGTTTCCACTTTAATTCTCAGAATTCACTTCTCAGAAATTCAGAACAAGTTGAAGTATATAAATGAGGGCCTTTTTCAATCATCAAACTTTTCGCATGCAGCACCCCAACATTTGATGCTGCTTTCATAAGTGCAACTGTTCCACTCTCCCACCCATATATTATATATATCAATATATATTCACATAAGATATAATTTTATACATTTGAAAAACCCACATATATATGTATAATTTTATAACATGATTGTCTGCATCATATGTATTGTTAAATTAACATTAGTAAAGTGTGAATTATAAAGCTGTCTCACAACTTGTTAATGCTACCTTAGTGAAGGCTAATTCGATGATCCAGATCGGTGATGTACACGTTGTTACTGTTTCTTTTTCTTGTTGATATTCTTAATTTATAGTTCCTTTATTGGTTTGGATTTTGTTATTGCACAACTAGTGGATCATGTTTCTGCTTTCTCTTGTTTGTTTTTTAATCTCTGATGTATCTTTTGCAATTCCTCTATTCTTTTTTAATGAATCTATTAAATCATGGTTTACTCATCTCATAAAGAAAAAAACATATGTTCATACTGCCAGTGATTTTTTTTACTGATTAGAACTTACTGCAAAGATATATAGAACACGTAAATACATGAATGCAAAGTTAAGCCAAGAAGCCCACAGTTTCATACAAAGGACTTCCTGCTTTTCCCTGCCACCTTCTCTCACTCTCCTTTATTTCTCATCTAATACTAGTACATCATAACATAAATAAATATAAATTAAAAAGAGCTCTACTTTCATACTTCAAGCTCCTCATTCCATTCTCTCCAACCCTCATGGCAACATCATCCTCAACAACAACAACAACAACAACAACAACAAACAAAGACCAAGAAACAAACAGTAAGCATGGCTTCACCACCTACGTCCAAGCAGACCCAACCAACTTCCGTTCCCTAGTTCAAAAGCTCACCGGCGCTCCGGAGGGCTCTCCGGCCAACCTCCCTGTCACTATCCCCCCTCGCCGTGCACCTCCCCACCCTGACATGCACATCTCCAAGAAACAACGTCTTCAAGACAGAAGACAAGCCCCAACCAAGCTTGAACTCAAACTCAACCCTTCTTCATCTTCTTCAACTAGTCCTTATACTAAACTTCATCACTTCATATGTCCTCCTCCTATTCCTTCTCCTTTTACTCCTCTTGTTTCTCCAGTCTCAACCATGGATTTCTCTTCATCTCTTCTATCTTCTCCTTCTACTCCTACCCCTCTCTCTCCTGCTGATCAGGTGGAAAAAGCCATTGCTGAGAAGGGGTTCTATCTTCATCCTTCTCCAAGGAATAATGGCCAGCATCCTCCCAAGTTACTTCACTTGTTCCCACTTGCTACTTCTGAGTAAGAACAGATCAAGCTCTTGTTCTTAATTTGTTTAACTTGTTCCTTTACTTCATTTTCTCTCTTTTCAAATGTACAAATATAAACTACATATTTTAATTACTGCATGTCTCTCCTGTCTGTCTCTGTTTCTTGTTTCTAAGCATTTAAGAAGGCAAAGTTGAGAGGTTAAAGTTGATCAATGAGTCAATGAATGTATTGAATGTTCTCTTGTTATCATTATTTAGAGTTTTCAGCTACTCTCTGGTTTGTCTCAGCCTCTCATCATGCATGATTTGAGCTAACTATACTAAAAGAGAATGAAAATGATATATATATTATATAATATAATATATATAACAGTAATGGCTTGTGTTTAGTTTTGTCTTGGCATTGAAAGTAATGTGGGGGTTGTGGGGGTTTTCTCTGCATTGCTTTCTTGCTTAAAAAAGGATGCCAAAATTTTCGACATATAAACAAAAGTGTTTGTGTTGCTTGCACGGCTTCTCAGTCCTTTGCATATAAATACAAAATAAAAAAGAGATAAATAAAAGAGAGAGAGAGAGAGAAGTCTGCTTGGTTTGGACAGAGATCACTTGTTCTAAAAGGCACGCCCAAGTTCTGCTTTTCCTTCAGACACTGTGAAGATTTATACGAGATTTGGGAACCGAAAAGACCCCGGGAGGCCAGTGAAATAAAATATATATATATATATATATATATGTATCAAAAAAAAAAAATCTTTTACTATTGGATTATAGCTACTAATGGCTTTTAAAAACTATAAAGGTTTTGTTGTTTTAAAATAGACCTGATCCCCTGTTCAATTTGAACCATAGAATCAAATTGGAACTATCACTATTAAAATTGAACCGGAATCATAAAAACAACTGGAACTTTAAGGTTCATGTTAAAGTTCTTATGAGTTGAAAACCGGAACCAAAACTTAACAACAACCGGCTTCGGTTCTATTTTTATTAATTTTTTTATATATTTTAATTAATTAGAACCAAATTATTTGGAATCGAACGGAACCATATTAAAACCAAACCTAAAACTAAAACCTTAAGACGGTTTTGGTTCTATAGTTTATAAAATTAGAACTGACAATTTTAAATCGAAACCGAACCGTAGTTAGGTCTATTTTTAAACTCTCAAAATATTAGTTGGAGAAATGATAATCCACATGTGTAACTCTATTACGTATGAATTAATGAAATACTATATTTTTTTTTTCAAGTCCATAAGATTATTTATATTTTTAATATATATATATATATATATATAATATATATATGAAAAATGTGGATAAAACATAGTTAGAATTGAAATACTCATTATTTGAATTGAGAAGATAATGAAATATGAACAACCTTATTGTACGGATGATTCATTGATATGTTAAATTTTGATCCAATTTTATATATGATCAGATGATGAAATATATTAATAGATTATATTAAAATATATTTAAAAGTGGACAAATCTTATGGTTATCGTTTACACACGTAGTCAAAGATTTTTTTACTAGAAAAAAAAACAATGACTAAGGAAAAAACAAGGGATTTAAGTCTTCTCAACTTGTCTAGATGGCTCTACAAAATTCCGTATTAGGTATGGGCATAAATATTAGGTGCTTACGTTGCGGGTATATTTAAATATATACATAAATTTTTTTCATAAATTAGATTTAATAAAGATAAATAATGTCTAACAATAATAAAATTTAGTATGTATTGTATTTTAAAATAAATATATATATAAAGTTTTTTATATTTAATTTCTAAGATAATATTGGAGAAGGAAATTCAAACATTGTAATATTTGACAAAAATACTGTATAAAAAACCATATTTGCATTTTTCATGAAAAAATCAAATAAATAAAAAAAATTCGAAATTCCTCTTCAAACATAGCATTTAATATTCTTCTCCTATTCATTTAAATAGTACAAATAAAACACTAAAAAACTCAAATTTTGGATCAAAATTTAAGCAAACATATGTAATTTTTTTTATAAAAAAAATAGCTCTTCAACTCTTCTTCTCTGAAACCTAATACTTATTAGCAAAAACAAAATAACAATATCAAATATTGAATTCAAATTCAATTTGGAGAAAAAAAATTGAGTTCTTATGTTCTCTAGTCTTAGACCTCTTATTTTAAAAAAATTAAAATAAAAAATCAAGGGAAATTAATTAAAGAAAATATCAACATCTTTAATTCTTCCAAATATTTTTCCTATTCTTACATTTACATCTTTTTGAAATAAATTTTTTACTTCTCCCTTTCCTTAGCCCGTGAGATATTTTTTCCATTATTAGTAAAAAAAATAGATATCTTCAGATGTGCCAGACTGACATACTTACTGGTGAGCTTTGTGTTAGTCTGTTAGAGCTCCAACTTAGGAGTTGATTATAGTTTTAATTGATGTACTGATCTTAGCTTGAAGTCTACATTGCCTAGGGGATCTTTTTGGGGTGATGATATTAATGAAAGCGGAGAGAATGGTCATGGCGAGGTAGATGGTTGATCAGAAGAAGTCAAGGTTGGAGGAGGAAATATCAGAGATGATGTTCTAGTGGAGTTTCTTACATTTGTTGTCGCATTTATTTTTTTTTTTTCAGGTGTATTTTTATTTGAAATTATGAACAACAATGTCTGCATCATCACATGCATTAATTGCATTATCATGTATTTTTATTTTCTTCAGTGTTACTTTAAATTGCGCAGTAACAATGACAGAATTTTGATTTTCTATTTTCTTTAATTTTTATCTGCAAATTAATCCAGCTATCATAGTGTTATAACAATTACAAATGAAAAAATAATAATGTAAAAAAATTATTTAGGTTTTTAACATAAAAATATAAAGAAAAATATGTCCATTTTAAACTATTTAGTTTAAAAAATATTTTTAAAAAAATATCCAAATATAACATCATGTTTTATAAATGAAAATTTTTAAATTAACTAAGAATATATGCATACCTGGCTTAGTATTGTTTTTTAGTTTGTTGCAAAATGATGAATGTATTCCTTGATTATATATCTATATAGAAAGATTTGGTAAGTTTTTAATCATTAATATTTTAAATAGCATCATTGTTTAATCTCGTGTGTACATTTGTGTTAAATTATTCAAAATAGTCATCTTGTGTTAAATAATTGTTGACTTTTATAACATATATTAATAAAGCCAAAAAAAAATAAAGATAATATGTCCATGTTTAAACTGTTTAGTTTAAAAAAAATATTAAAAAAAAATCCAAGTATAACATTAATTTTTATAAATGAAAAATTTTAAACTAACTAAGGATATATGCGTACCTGGCTTAGTATTATTTTTTAGTTTGTTGCAAAGTAACGAATGGATTTTTTTTTATTATATATATATAGAAAGATTTGGAGGGTTTTTATTATTAATTTTAAAATAGCATCATTGTTTAATCATGTGTACATTTGTGCTAAATAATTCAAAAATAGTAATCTTGTGTTAAATAAATGTTAACTTTTGTAACCTATATTAATAAAGCCACCCTAAATCATATTACTTGGCCTTTATCATTACTTTGCCATGAGTGCATGCTTGGTTATTTTCAGATTGAATCATGCTTTGACATTGATACATTATATATATATAATAATAAGCTTACAGTTCTAAATGTATCATTTGCCATAGTTTGGATCCTGCTTTGCATATGAACGCTGTGAATGTGACATTCTATTATATATGCCTATATTAATAATGCCATCTTAACCCATATTAATTGACCTCTATCATTACTTTGCCATGAATGCATCTATGGACATGTATAAATTGGACCATGTTTTGATATGTGAATTTCACACTCCTTTATAAATAATTCTACAATTTTACAAATAAAGGAAACCACGTGTCGATCATAGGGATTATTAGAGGATAGGACTAACATTATGTATAGATGTGTTTAAAATTTATTTATTCTTAATATTATTTTTAGATCCTTGTACATGTATGATCTGTGTATAGAAAGTTTTTACATGACAAACATCTGTACTCTAGTTTCTATCAACAACAAAATAATAAAAAAAAAAACAAAACAAATATTTTGATGAAATTCATGGTCAAGCAGAACATTTACTGGCACTTTAGAGGTAATTAATATTAATATTAATATTCCACGTTTTGTTTTTTTTTTTTAAAGAATTTAAAGAATATATGTGATATGGTGGATTGGTTTTTTTTTTAAAGGTATTTGTGGGGGTGTCAAATGGACATGCATGTACAGTGATGCATCTGTTATAATAGCTTAATGCTCTTAAAAATTTATTATATGAGATAGATTAACATACGGTCTATTTAAAATTTGTTATATGTGTACAAAATAATATATCAATTAAAATCGGGATCTTTGTGGATTGGCCTTCCGTCCGAAATGTGACTTGCATGTGTCCATGCTTCATCCAATTTGTTTAATCTAATCAACTGGTCGACCCCATTTATTTAACAAAGCAACATGATGTACTGGATGTTTTTAATGTGATTCAATGCCCCTTTAAAAGATTGCCGTCCCTGGTCAACGAAGAGGACTTTTGAAACAGATCTTTATGCATCTCAAATTAAGGAGACAACAACTAATGATATTTTGTTTTTCCAAGGTGTTAAGAAATTAAAGGATACCTCATAAAAGATCACCTCTTTATTAATTAAGCCATGGTTAGAGTCATCAATTTGTTAATCCATAAGCCATAATTATAACAAACTTTGTCTAGTATAAGTTGAATAAATATATAAAGTGGCATGAATCATGTGTGAAACAGTGTCACATTATCTTTTTTGAAAAAAAATGGAAGGATAACCCAATGGTATGACACCAATATGTGTTTCACATACTGTTTATACACTGTTCATCCGGGATGTTTGTACTATTCTATAATATTTATACAATGTACACCGAGCTCTAACACTATTTATATACCGGGGCGCTTGTCGCCTATTATTCAAAAAAAAAAAAAAAAACAACAATTTGAAGTCCATTGGAGGGTGGGGTATTTGGTGTTTGTCTAAACATAGGTTGCTAATTAAACTTAATTCTCATTCATATTTCAATACACTACCGTTTATATAAAGTCTAACAAATATGTATTTATTTGAGGGTGTATTGTAATTGCAATTACCTTCAATGGCTCTTCTGAGAGTGTTATCAAACTTTCGCATTGAGCAGGAGAAATTTAAACGCCACCTTGCCATTCTATCTCAAAGTTTAAGGTTCGAATCCTAATCGTAGCTATTTGCCTATTTCCCGTGAAGTTTATCAACTAAACCAATTTTTAATATAAAAAAATATTTTTTTAAATATAAAAAAACATAAATATTAAAAATAAATAACCTAGGCATTATCCAATGGTACTCACATTTTGTGAATTTGAGTCCCTCAACTCATGTAAAATTTGTGCCAGATGTCCCCCTCCCTCTCTTCCAAAATTGTATTACACATTGTTCCCTTAATTAACAAGGCTTTTCACTTTTATAAAAAAAATATTAAAAATATTTTTTAATAACAAACAATAAAATAATCCACCAACTCTACCAATAAAAAAACAACGAATTTAGATATTTTATAATATAGACCTCCTTGTGGCTAATCGACAGTTTTATATATATATATATATATATATATATAATGCATAAATTAAAAAAAAACAACCAAATAAAATAAATCTAACAGTGAAAAATATGTTTATTATATTAGTAAAAATAACCTACATTCCAATAAAAATCTAAACAAACTCTTTGCCAGAAAAAAAATAAAATCAAATTAAATTAAAAAAAAAATAGAAAAAGGCCCCCAGAACAAACTATACATCCACCGAACCATATCAGTCCACAAAGTCCCAGCAAAACAAAAAAAAACCATGTCCCACCCTTCTAGATCAGATCAAAACCAATTCACAAAATTTTCTTTTTTCCTTATCACCCACCAACGCTGGAGAAACCAAACAAAACCAACATCGCAAAGCTCCAAAACTCTATTTCGTACCTTTTTATGGCGTGGATCCCCACAAGACTTCGGTGAGCACCGTCGCAGCTTCGGCGTCAGACATGGCGTCTTCCTTCACCCTCCTCACCACCTCCAACTTCAACGCCCTCTTCTCCCTCTGCCTTAACCCTTCCCCCACCTCCATCTGGATCGCAAACCGAGCCACGCTGCTCGCTATCTCCCCCGATCTCTGAAGCTCCATCAATATCTTCACCAACCCATCTCCCATCATCGCCTCGATCGCCTCTTTCCTCCCGAAATACCCGATATCGAGGCAGCACTCGAAGGCGGCGGCGCGCATCTCCGGGTCGCTGGACGTCAGTAGCGAGATTAGCTTCGGGATCTTGCCGTCGGAGTGGAGGACGTCGATGAGAGGGCTTTTGATGTGCGTGATGAGGCCGCAGAGCGCGCGGAGAGTGGTGGCGGAGCCGGAGGCGATCGAGACGATGCATCCCACGGCGACGCCCATCAGCACCGGTCCTACGAACACTGCCTTGTTGAATCGCACTAACGCCAGCACCAACGCCGCCGCACGCTCCTGCACTGGCTTCGCCGCCGCCTTGTCGGTCAGCACCGCCTCCACCGCCACGTAGACGTCTGATTTCAGGAGCACATCCTGCAACCCCTGATCAAACCCACGTGACACCCGGGTCTCCATAGCCGACAGCAGATCGATCTTCTCGTCGTCGGATTGGGATCGGAGCGCGGCAATCAGGTTGTCAGCATACTCGCGATCAATCCAGGATTGGATCTCAGACCCGATCGAGCCCGCGACACGAGAGATCTCGCCATGGCCGGTGAATCGACGACGGAGGAGACGTCTCAAAAGCCCACCACCGGTGCCGGAGCCGTGGGATGGGGATTGGGAGCGGAGGGAAGAGGCAAGGGCTTTGAGATGGGAGAGAAGATGGGAGAGAGTGGAGAGATTGGGATCACCAGAGAAGAGGTCCTCAGAGCCTGTTTCAAGTTCAAGAAGAGCCTTCATCGATGGAGAGTCGCCGCCGGAATCGTCAGCGCCGGAGTTGGGGTTGTTCTCGATGTCCTTGGAGGCCTTTTTGAGGGCCTCGAGGGCCATGAGAACCTTGTTCTCTTGCTTCTCCTCCATTGATCTGGATTCAGAGGTCCTCTTCTCCGAAGCGGGAGAAGACCTCGAGCCTTCACTTTACTAGTGGGAATATATCGCTGCCTCGAGATCAGGTTAAAGAGATAATTAAGATTGATAGCACGTGGCACGTTGGATCATGGGGAATGATTATTTCCGCATGATGCCAGATGGACGGATGAAATGGAGCCGTGGAGTGAAGAGAGAAAGTGGGGCCGTGTGAGAGACGTGGGTGATTTGACGATTGGGCTTTGACCGTTCGATTGAGATCGGATGGTCAGTGTTTGATTGGAAGGGAAGATACTAGTGTTTTATATGTTTGACTTGATGGTATAACTTGAGATGCTATTCTATCATATTGGTGATCCTTGGGAATATTCAGATGATTTTGCCAAACACGGTAGTTTTCTTCATATTTTTAATAAATATTTTGGGAATTATTATTAACTTTGCCGGACTTGATCAATTACAATTTATTCCTCCATTTTTTTATTTATCATGTTTTAGATTTTTTTTATTCTTTTTTATTTACCATATTAAAATTTTTTGTGCAGTATTATTTTTTTTTAAATTTATTTTTTAATTTAATATATTTATATAATTTTGAATAAATTATAATTAACTAAGCATTAAATCATATACATGTTAAATAAAATTTTAAATATGGATAGTTTTAAAAAATAATAAATTTTTTTTATATAAAATATAAATAACTAATTAATTTTAATTAATTTTTTTAAATTAATATTAATTAAATAAATATAACAAGTTAAAAAAAAAAAAAAAAAGGCAATATAACCTTGATTTTTTTTCAGTTTCTTTGCTGACTAAAGTATCTACCATTCTTTTTTTTTTTTTGGAGTGGTTTTGCGCTAGTGGGGAGCTACAGCTGAAAAGAACTCAATGTTTGTCGCCTAAAAAACAGCAAGTTGCTGACTTTATAATGTTTATAATGAAATGGCCACTTTTCCAAGCTGCTATAACTAGAGGTGGGCACGGGCCGGTTAACCGGCCCGGAGGGCCCGATCCTATGGGTTGCGGTTCACCGGCCCCCGACCCAGACCCGGCCCGGCATGGGTGTAGAACCCGCCGGGCCGGGTTGACCCGTCAGACCCGGCGGGTCCGGGTCACAGGAGGCCGGGCCCGGAACCGGCCCGGCTTCACTGTTGACCCGGCGGGCCGGGCTGACCCGGCGGGCCAACCCGCCGGTTTGGGCCCGGCGGGCCGGGGCGGTTGGCCCGCCCCAAAATATTAAAAAAAATAAAAAAAATTCAGAAAATAGAAAATAATAATAATAAAATTCAGAAAATTCAGAAAAAATAGAAAAAAATTCAGAAAATTCAGAAAAAATAGAAAAAAATTCAGAAAATTCAGAAAAAAATAGAAAAAAAATTCAGAAAATAAATTACATTAATTAACAAATATTTAGAAAATTTTAAAACACCCTACATTTAAAAATAAATGGCTTGCACTTAATTCGTTTACTTATCGAATTAAGTTGCCTACGTATCCTTCTGGCGAGAGGAATCAAAGCCAACGTAGTTCTCTTACATTGTATAACTGTTGTCACCCATTTACCTATTCGTCATCATCTGGCTCTTGGTCGGACTCATTGGCTGTTGTCGCGCCAGGTGTGCTCATCATGTTATCTGTGTAGAAAAAATCACTGTCATCTAGACTTTGTCGTTCTGCTTCTTGTTGCCGAACTTGAGCACGCTTCCAATCATCCGTAAGATTGTACAATTAATTCTCATTTGCAAAAAAAAGGACCAAAACAAACAATTATAGAGATGTACACAAATATCTCCCCCACATAGAGATGTACAAAATTATTTTAATAGTTTTATTCATAATATTTTAGGCAAGTGAAAATATATGAAAACATATGAAAATATATATATATGAAAATATAGTAAAATATATATACTCGGTGCTTTCATTTTTATTAGGCAAGTGATTGGCAAGTGATTGGTATAAATTAAAATAAAAATTTCATCTAACATTGGGAGATGCAATTAATTTCACCTAATATCATTTAAAATAAATAACATTTCCAACTAGTTAAAATAATGGCATAATTTACATCTATTATTAATTAATATCTTACAAATATATATACACACATGTGTTAATGGCATAATTTACATCTATTATTAATTCATATCTTAAAAATACCAATACACATTACACACACATCCATTAATAACAAAAAATATAAATTATTACCAACCTTGTTAATAATCACTTCAAAGAGAAAGAAAATAATAGATATCCAAAGACTCCAAACTCCAAGTTGCTCCAAGTTGCTCCAAGCCTCCAAGTATCCAAGACTCCAAAATATCCAATAATTAAACCCCCAAGTATTCAAGCCTACAAAATTACAATTACAAAAATAATTATTTCATACATTATTTAACAAAAATATAATTATTTAAACAAATTTAAACTAGTAATTTAAATAAAGAAATCATTGTTAACCTTGTTCATTGGAGACCTTGAAATACAAAGAAAATAATCAATCCAAACTTGATCCAAAGCTCCAAGAATTAAAATTAAAAACTCCAAAAATATACCCAAGTTGGAGTTTGAAATTGTTGAAAACTTGAAATTATGAGAGTGAAAGTAGAGGTAGAGGTTGAGAAATGTTGAGATTAAGAGAGAAAGAGTTGGGGGAAGAATGGTATTTGGTAAAAAAAAATTTGGGTAAGGATGTGGGGATATATATAGGGTTTATTTAAAATTTAAATTTTGAATTTTTTTTTTTTACTTTTGAAAATTAAAAATTATAAAAAAAAAAATTATTAAAAAAAAAAACCAACCAACGGCTATAATAGCCGTTGGTGATTTTGAAAATCAGCCAAACGACTGATTTTCAAAATCAGCCCGGCGGGTCAACCCGCCGGGTTGAACTCTTTTAAAAAAAATTAAAAACCGGGCCAAACCCGGTTTGGAACCGGGTTTGGCCCGGCGGGTTGACCCGCCGGGTCAACGGGTTGGGTTCCCCCAACCCGTAACCGGCCCGTCTACAGTACGGGCCGGTTACGGGTCATTGAACCGGCCCGCCGGGTCATTGAACCGGCGGGCCGGTTCCGGGCCGGGCACAGGCCGGGCCGGTTTTTTTGGGCCCGTGCCCACCTCTAGCTATAACAACAGCCGTGGCTTTTTAAATAAGTATAAGAACTCCAAAAATAACAACTGTGGGACAGCAAAGGAGCGCTTTTGCTTTCAAAAAAGCGCTTTATTTTATTTGCTTTCATTGTCTGCCCAAAGAAAACAAACAAAGCCAAGTACCGTGTTTGTGGACGGAGAGTTTATATATAAGGGGAAATAGTTCTCATAAGTCATAAGTTCACCATTAACCATCTTCTAGCTAATAACTAGTATTTTGAATACATACAATAGATCTCAATTGTTTACCAACATCTACGTATGTGCTTCGTCAGGCAGCAATTGAGTCAATTGATCACCTATTTCTTTTTTTTGCCCTATTGTTGTTCATAATTGAAATTTCTTTTTTTAAATTGTCCACCTCCATGACATTGTAAAAGAACTTTTTAACTTGTGGAGATCACAGCTCTTTGAGCAAAATACGGGTATTTTCAATAACAAATTCTCATGTAATGATAATCTTTAAAATTATTCATATGTTTTATATCACAAATTGATGCAACTCTACAGATCGAGAAAGAGAGATTGGAGGACTCGGTTGCCTCAACTAAACACAACTTGGACTTTTTAAGAACTTGCATAATTCCTAGTGATATTTTTGACAGGGTGATTTAGTGAGGAGGTGCAACATCATTAGCTTCACTTTATTATTGGGTGTTGCGGTTGTTATTGTAATGATTTTTTTTTTTGTTTTTGATATTGTAGCATGTTATTTTTTTTTCCTGTATATTCTGTGTACTCCTAGTGGGCAGTTGTGTACTGTTTATCATGTTTTTTGTTTGCTCGTTAGTAAGTAATTTTTACTAGTTCTAATATATAGTGTTTTTTTTTATAAAAAATTCGCTTATTTTATTAGACAAAGACTTTTTGATTGTTTTGTTTTTTTTTTTTTTAAGTATTAATTTTAATATTAAGTTGAATGTATACTAGACACATGTTATCAACCGAAAAGAATGACAAACCTGAACTTCAATATCCAAGTGTAAGACATAGCATTATTAGAATCTCCAATAGACTAACTAATAATTCTACATTGATATTTTGACAAATATATACTATGTAAAATTGAATTATGCATTGTTAAAACTAGAGCATGATGCTTTATTATTATTATTATTATTATTATTATTATTATTATTATTTTAAAGCTTTTTAAATGTAAACGTCATTAATGATGGGTAGCAACAAAAATATTGCTATAATTAAATCAAAATAACCCAACAGACAGGTTGCATTGGCTCATCATACTAAGACAACATGACTTTAAAAAATGAGTCGATTCAATTGCATCCTTTAATCCATTTATATATTTATACATATTTCACCAATTATTTTATTGACAAATACGGAATATAATTTTAAATGCAATTATTTATTTTACATTGGTTACGTGGGTTGCTGGGCTGGTCCATAATTGGATTTTAATTTTATGGAACCCGAATCGCTTCGACCCGTTTGCACTATCGGATTCGGGTCGCGATATTAGCTAATGATGTATTGACACCTGGACCTCTTTTGTTTCCCGTGTTTTGTTTTTGTTCTTATATGTGTAGGGTTCGAAGTCGAGAGCGCCGTTGGTGAAGAAGCGCGGTGGCGCCGCCGCTGCCGGCAACTGCTTCACTGCGAGTTCTCATCGAGGAGAAGAGGAATGAAGCATCGAGGTGGAGGTGGCGCGGGGATTGAGGGCGGAGAATATTGGTGGATTGAAGGAGATTCAAGTAATCGAGTTTTCCTAGGGTTTGGATCGAAAATGGATTTGAGGTGTTGAGAGAGGTGAGTTAAGAATCAAGATGTTTGTTTTTACTTGACGCTTTGTTGGTTATTGCTAATTTTTTTGGTATTAATTTGTTATCATGAAATGCAATTGTTTTTTGTGTTGGAAAACTGCCAACTTTGGATTTTTTTTTTTTTGGTTTGATTGTTGGTAGAATCATTATGATCTTGTTTGGAACTTGTTCTTTTGATGACATTTAATATTAGAAATGTTAATTTATGGAAGAGGAATAATAGACTTTGATCTTTAATGAAAACTTATTTTGTGGGTATAAGAATGACTATCAAAAACAACAGTTTTGGTATTTGAGAAAAATAAGAACTCAAGTTGTATGTATTTCATTTTTTTATGCTCTTATTAATCTTCAAGTAGTACCAAAAGCTGGCATTTAGTGTATAAAAAGCTTCCATGAAGAAGGAAATGGAGGAAAAACAAGGCACACTAGCTATTGTGGATCACTCAGTTAGAGGACAAATAACTACTAACTATTTTTATTTGCTATGTTAACCCAGTACATAATTATCTTAGTTTTGTGATTCTTATTCTGTGAATTAAATAAAGATCGCTGCTTGTGACTTGTTTTACCATGAGCATCATTGCTACTTAATTGTAAACTGGTCTGAGCTTGTCTTTTTACCATCAACTTAGATTAAAACAGAATTATGCTCTTTACTTTATGTTATACTAGGTACTAAGAGTGACTGAAAAATTGGCATAGATGCATTTACTTGATGTGTTTTGGAAGATTATATGACTTTGTGTATCTGTTCATTTCAACCTGATGGACATGGTGCAAAGCCTTCTATCTTGTCTTACATTTTGTTAATGCCTTAATGGTGTACATTTTTCATGATGTGGGAATCAGGGTGTGTGGTGATTTGCTGACCAAATTTCAAAAATATCTGCAAAATGCAATAGCATATTAATTTCAGAAACTCATGAAAGGGAAGTGCCTAACACACATGAGCACTATGAAACATGCCAAGTGATGTTGGGAAAATGCGCAAGGGCTTTGATGTATTAGTTGCTTACGTAAAATGCAATGAAATAAATTTGCTTTTATCCCTTCTGATGGCAATTTGCTTTTCTCTTATAAGTTCCATCAGTCACTGCCTTTTGCTTTCCTGTCGAAGCTTTTTGAATTCAACAACAGAACACATTTCTGGTGAAACACTTTATTTGAAATTTATTTGCCTACACATATTAAGCAACTAAAACTTTGCTCATGTTATTTTTTTGTTTCGAAAGTATTTCACTCTATCATTCATATTGCTACCGGAGATATGCCAGATGATGTTGGGAAAATGCGCAAGGGCTTTGATGTTGTGAAATTGCTCACATGAAACAATGAAATAAAACCATTGTTATTATCCCTCCTGATGGCATTTAAAATTTTTAATGAGGCTTTTCATTTCAATTAAAATAAATTACTGCTTTTGAGTTAATCTTTTGATGTATGTGAGTCTGTGACTGAGTTCTTGGTCAGGGAATTCAATTTAATGAATGACAAGATTTTTGAGACCTAACTGCCAGTTATCCATGCAATGGCACATTACCATGCATTACATTTTATGACTAATTTGGTGATTCAGGGCCTCAATGCAGGGTGCATGCTAGATTGTATGCTGTCAAGGCAGAGATATCATCAACAGTATAACATGGCAAGCAAATCTGTTTGGTTGCCAATTGTTCCAGGTTAGCTGAAATTTTGCTTGATTGGTTCAATTTGTTTTGCCCTCCAAAATTTCCAGGTTCAAGTAAATGGATAACTGCCAAAGATGTGGTTGAGTTTTTATGTTTTAGCTGTGATTTATGCAGCTTACTAGTATAAAAATGTGATGACAAATACATCTCCTATCTGGTGCATATAATGATTCAGCATATGGCATCTAACTGGTCATGTGCTTCTTCTGATAAACACTTTTGACAAACTCAAATCTGTGTAGCCTGTAAATATCAAGCATTTGATCAACTGTTTTGATTTTTTTGGGGTGTCTTAAGTTTTAACCTAGAAAAATATATCCATTTTGCTTGTTTCCAATCAGTTCTGTTCATCAGTGCAAAATTGAGGAGCAGAAGAATCAAATCACTAGTTATGACAAATAGTTTTAAATAAGAATGGTTTGGGATTTATGTTGAAGTAGTTTTATTCCAATCTCATGTGTTTTTATTCCGTTAGAATCTATAACCAACATGGAGGGTATTAATTTATTTTGGAACAAGATTTGTATTCTTTTGTTTGGAGTTAAATTCTTGTTCTTTGTTATAATTTATTTATTTATTTATTTGTATTTTATATCCTTCTTTCCTTCTATTCCCTGACAAGTATGATGAGCTAGTAAAATTATCTGGAAGATATATATTTATTCATTAGAAATCTTATAATTTTGGGAGGTCAAGGGGAGTGTAATATATTTTCAAAATTATAGAAAATGTAATATATATATATATATATATATTATGATGTTAATATTTTATTTAGAACTCATTATAAATAAAAAAATGGGAAAATTACTATTCACCCCTCGCGAATTGCAAAACTTCCCAGACAGCCCCTGCAAGTTTGTAATACCCCAGAAAGCCCTTCCGTTAGTGTTTGAATTCCTTTTTCCCCCCTGTCGTTCATTTGTACAAGGTTTATGCTGTGAAATACCGTGCGTGCCCTTGCAAATGGTGGGAAAAAAACCGCCCAGTCACATCATGTTAAACATTTTTTATTTGGCGTAGCTTGTCACCTTCGACCTTCAATGAGTATGCGTGCAACATACTGTAATCGGAAATATGGTAGATCCTTTCGAGGAAGGCGTAGCTTGTCACCTTCGAGTATTTGCTCGATAAATCTCATCACATAAACGGCGCAGTCGGCACTTCCTCGTCTCCGTCGTGCGGTGGCATCGTCGTGAATTAGAGGGTACAGTATAGTCGCCGGCGGGGTGGCTGCCGTCGTCGAGGGGGCAGCCGACGTCAAGGGGGGTGTTCCCGTACGGCGCGTTGAACTCGTAGTACGTGAATGACGGCTTACGCGCTCGGGAGAGATTGTAGTTTCATCGTGCATTGTCCGTCGGGCGGCCCCAACAGTTATATCTTCATTCGCATTAGCGGCAACCAGCTCACGAAACTAACATATGCAAGGTAAGGTTAGAGAACATGTTTTCTTAAACAAAGACGTCAATATGTAAACGGTAAACGAAATATTTAAATAGTAATGCTTCTAGTTAAACAGAGACTACATATAGTAAATGGTAATATCCATAATTATACGGAGAATTCGGTATGATTACCTCCTTTCCTTCCAGAGATGGCAAAATGGTTTGTATCGACCCTTGCTTCTCGTAGCAAAGCATCCTTGGTGTCTTGCTCAAATTCACTTTGTTTCCGCAACCGGTTAGCTCGTAAAACCATATGTTCAATGCGATCGAGCAACCCTTCACGAACCCCGCCTGAATCTTCTCCCCGGCGCATCTTGCTCGCACTCTTGCGGCAGCTTGTGGGACGTCATCCATAAGCCACTTGTGTGTCGCCTGCGCCCATGCGTATCGGCCCATGCCACGTAGATCGTCGACATAATCAACGACCCAATTTGGAACAGAGCATGACGTATTTGGGAAGAGGACCGTACCCATGAGGTAAACCATCAGGAGTTTGACAAAATTTTCTTCTTGTCCACTTTGTCGAACAACTTGCTCAAGAGTTCTCTTTATAGAGTCTCTGTGTCTCTCGTACGTTCTCGAGAAATACCTCTCTTGGAAAGATGAGCGTGATTTCTTCTTCTGAAAGACGACTTCCTCTCCACTGCAACACACACCAAGAACGAGGGCGACATCTTCAGGCCTGAAACTTAGCATGCTTGTCCCGATCCTGAATTTACTTGTGCGATCATCGTAACTTTGCAATAGGAAATCAAGAAGGGCCCTGTCTTGGAATACCGCTCCCACCTTAGTCAATGCTTCGAACGGTGTCATTCGTATAAGTTCCCAGTGCTGTCCATTCATGTAGACCTTCAATTCGGCTATCGTCTCCGCTACCGCTGCCAAGGAGCATCGCCCATTAACTAGGGTTGTCGCCATAAGTCCTCCGTGGAGACGATGTTGGAAAGGTTAATTCCGGTCGTACAGTGGCGAAAAGAGAATATATTCAAAATCCCCAACCTCCGCCTAACACGGACAAGTTATTGCAGTGCCCGTTACGAACCGCCCACGACTTCCCATGTATAGTTAAAAAAAAAAAACGTTTCGTTCTCTCAATCAGTGTTGTCACACAGAAGCCTGATTACGTACACGAAGGATTTTATATTTAAACATAGAATCTGATAGTTATAATATAAAGGTTTTCGTTAAATGTTAACTATCTTAGTTTAAACAGAGAGTTTTTATCGTATGTATAGTTAAAGGTTTTCGTTAAATGTTAACTATCTTAGTTATTGCAAAAGAATGTATGTTACAAACTTTACAGTAAAATTGAGAAAGAACTTTATACAGGATTGACTCTCGAGGACGTCTCCCCTTTATCCCCGACGCCGGCTGCCCTCCCATCCAAAAGTATGCGTGCGGCGTATTTCAGACGTAAGTACGGCACGTCCGTTTGCGGTACCCGAAGCTTTTCGTCAGCAAGAAGTTGCTCAATGAACCGCATCACATACACCGAGCAGTCAAGACTTCCTCGTTTTTGTCTTGGAGTGCTCCTGTCGTGAATGAGGGCGTACGAGGACGTCGCCGCCTCGCCAAGCTCCATCTCGATGCAATTATCGAATAGTTTCCGCTGTAAACAAATAAATTTTGAAGTCGAGATGGAAAATTAGGAAGTAAGTTATTTCCGTTATAGTTAACACGGGAGCTTACCATTTCGGCGGCGTCTTCGTCGTATTCCTCGCTCTGGCAGGAAGAGTAATGCCTGTACTCTTGCGCTATGTTGTCGAGAACGACGATATGGAAATGGTCATGCAAAATTATAGGCATTATTACGATGTCGACTTCGTGGACGTTCCGCGCAGCATCGTCTATCATGTGGAGAGCGTCTTCCGCCGTGTCCTCCCTTTGGGAGAGGAATAGTGCAAGTGGACGGGTAATGGAAGCGCGCTTCTTATAAGGATACGGTTGAAGCTTCAGCGACTTCTGGATGATGCAGACGAAGGCATCGACGACATCGTCTGTCACATTCTCCTTACCCTCGACCAACATGAACACGGCCTCGCGTGTCGTCTGAACTGCGTCAGTCCTCCATACGGTAGTCCTGATGTTAAACAATAACGTTCATAGTTAAGTGGATAATGATATAGTTAATTGATAACTTAAATAGTTACATACAATTTACAAACAATTAAATATTAAAGGAGATAGTTAAACCGCAAGTGTATTTATTTAACTGTTAACATAAATATACTTACGAGTCCATGACACAGTTGAGGAAGATTCTTATTATCTTCTCTTCGAATTGGTCGAGACGCGACATTCCGGCATATTTTTTCTTCTTCGGAACGAATTTTTTCTGCGCCTCGTCGACGTCTCGTTGCCCTTCCTTGGCAGCCTCTTTATTCGACTCCGGTACTGCCACAGAGTCTTTAACATGTGACGGTGCCGGTACGGCCACAGCGTCGTCGACGTCTCGTTGCCCTTCCTTGACAGCCTCTTTATTCGACTCCGGTACTGCCACAGAGTCTTTAACATGTGACGGTGCCGGTAAGGCCACAGCGTCGGCGACAGCGTCTTTTTTCGGTTCAGCTGCTAACGTGGGCTGACTCGACACCGGCAATGCCACGGAGTCTTTATTCACTTCTGGTGCCACTGGCGCCAGGATTGTGTCTGCCTTCGTCGCGCAGCAATCGTACGCCGGCGCCGGTGCCTCCAACACAGGGAGGTCACTGACAAGGGATTCAATTAACGTGTCGACGGCGGCAGTCGCATCATCGGGCAGAGACACATCCATTGCAGCCGGCGGCACCGCTGCCTGTCCTTTTTCCAATGGCGAGCTCGGACCTGAAGTTGGCTGAGCCTCCGCCATTGTTGGTTCGACAGCATTTGGTACTTCTGTTGCCTCGACGTCGGCCGGCGGAGGGAGACACATCGTTGCAGTCCTCCACATAAGCCTCTTCCTGCGCGGGACTCTCGCGAATGCCCTCGCGAGAACGTCGTCTCTGGCAATCGCCGGGGCTGCGTCCGTTGCATTCGGGCTGCCGGAGATCGTATCATAGTCATCCGGCCTCGTCGTGGCCTGCGAACGCGCCTCCAGAGCATCAACGCGAGCAACAAGACGTGGGATCTCTTGCAACATTAACTCGCACGTCTGCAATAGACGTCTGGTCAGCTCGTCGCCTGTTGGTGTCGGGGAGGGGGGTGGAAGGGGGCTTGCCCGTCGGCGAGCAGTCCGTGCGCGGTGCGGGCTCCGAGAAGGTGATCGGCGTCGGACGCGCTTTGACGATGCTGCCCGATCATCTCTCTTTCTCGCAGGCGGAGCGGGAGTCTTGCTCGCCAGCGAAACGGGAGCGGAAGCGGGAGGAATAACACCTCCGTGGCCGGTGGCAGCTCCGCGGATGGCCCCAACAAATATTTGTTCGTCCTGGTTGGCGGCGACCAGTTCGGGAAACTAACAATTGTAAAAATCCAATACGTTTAAACAATAAACATACGAGTTAAATGTTAAGAAAATAATTTAAATTGTAAACATAGTTGTTAAATACGAATTATTATATTTAAACACTAACACAGATTGTCAAACACAAAAACGGTAAACTTAAATGAAGATTCATTAAATAGATTCATTACCTCTTTTCCTTCAAGTGATGAAAATAAAGTCCCCGTCGACACTTGCTTCCGGTAGCTGTTTTCACCGTAGCACAGGATCCTTGGGGTCTTTCCGAAATGCAACTTCTTGCCGGTGCCGGTGAGCTCATAGAACCAGGTGGTCAACGCAACCGAGCAACCTTTGACGTACCCCGTGTTGGTCTTGTTCCCGGCGCATCTCGCTTGCACTCGAGCGGCCGCTTGTGGAACGTCCTCCATTATCCACTTGTGGGTCGCTTGAGCCCATGCAAATCGTCCCATGGCTGGTAGGTCGTCGACGTAGTCAACGATCCAAACAGGAACAGAGCAGGAAGTGTTAGGGAAGAGGATAGTACCCATGAGGTACACCATGAGGAGCTTTACAAAATTCTCCTCTTCCCCCCTCTCGCGAACTATCCGCTCAAGTGTGTTCTTGATGGAGTCTTTATTTCTCTCGTAAGATCTTGAAAAATACCTCAGCTCGAACGGCGAGTGTGTCTTCTTCTTCTGGAATACGACTGCGTTCCCATCACAGCGTAGACCAAGGATGAGACCCACATCTTGAGGTCTGAAACTCACGAGGCTGGCCCCGATCCTGAATTTGCTGCTGCGGCCATCGAACCTCTGCAGCAGAGAATCAAGGAGGGCTCTCTCTTGGAGGACGGCTTCAATCTCGGTCAAAGCCGCGAACGGTGTCCTTCTGATGATCTCCCAGTGTCGTCCAGTCATGTGAACTTTCAATTCATTCAAAGTCTGGACCACCGGTGTCAAGTAGCATCGGCCGTTAACTAGGTTGACCGCCATGACCAATACACTACAAGAAGAACAATACATTTGTTTAGAGTGATTTATTAAACAATAACTCTATTAATTAAACAGAAACTTCCTTTGTTAAACGGAGAGTACGATTGTTAAACGGAAACGACATGTATTCAACATAAAATCCAACCATTACACTGATACTTTTAAACACAACTCATACCCACATCAAATTAACGGGGAAACACACATTATAATCATTTGAAAACAGAATGAGTTTGCATAACCATCGAAAAATCTCCTGCACCACAACACTCTCGCTCTCGATACTGTGCACAGACAAAGAAAACCCTAGACGGAAAATCTCCCTGCAAACTACAATATCATCCAATAATGAAACCATGAAAATGTATGGCCAAAAAAACAACAGAGACGATACTTTACAAACGAAATGGCGAAAAACAAAAGAAAAACCGCACAGCTTCATCGCCTCATTACCTTGGTTGGAAAATCGACGAAATGACGAAGACTAGAGCGGGAGTTCTCCTTCGAAACACTGCCGAACAGGCGATGATAGCAAGATGCCCAACCGATGAAGCGGCGATGATAGGAAATAACCGGCGCCAGTAATGGTGTTCTCCAGTGATTAAACAAATAAAAATAAACCGCTTCCTCTTTAAGCGGAAACATCATTGCACACAAGGGCATTATAGTCAATCCACGCTTCAAATGACACAGCATCCCACGTAAGGGCAATTTCGTCATATATATTCAAACTTAACACCGTCAATCACCGTTACAGCATTGGGGGGTTTAAATTTCTATAAAATCAAAAGGAGGGTGTTTTTAGGGATATGAAAATGTGTGGGGTTTTTTTGTGCATATTGCAAACTTTTGGGGTTTCTTTGGTAATTACCTGTAAAAAAATAAACACGATTTAATTATGATAAATTCAAGGTATTAATAATGAATACATAGCTGTAAACAAAGTTGGACTTGGCTGTTTTTGTTATCTTATTTTGAAGTCAAGCAAAAGTTATGTAAAAGCTATTGACTAAAAATAAATTAATAAATTAATATCAAATCATTAATGCCAATTATATAATGGTCTAATGTTCTAGACGCGTTCTAGTGTTCCACCGTCCTCAAAGTGAATTCTATACCTGAAGATTTTTTTTTATAATAAAAAATAAATAAATAAAAGAAAGACTAACAAAAGAATTATTAGTCAGTGTCGGTGTTCTGCTTTAATCTTAGCTTATGTTTTATACTTTTGCAAAAAGATCCTCATTTAATTATTTATAAATTTTTCATGTTGTATTTGACAAGCAAGGCATTTATGTTGCCCTTTAACCATGGTTTATAATGTATATTATTATATAATGTTTCTTTGATGGATAGAGAGATGAAGGATATGAATGAAATACTTTAAAAAAATTTTAATGGGTTAACATCCAAGAATATCCAAATACATCAATTTTCTTTTCTATTTTTTTTTTTATCTAAACCTACCATTAATTAATTTTGAATTGTATCTATTATGATTATTTATTCATTTATTACTTTTTTCAAATATCAAAAACCATTAGATAATTGGTAAATAATGACAAAACCAAGGAAATTTTCACACAATAGTCAGGAGAAACAAGAGGAGTTCCTTGGCTTTGTTCAAACATTGTAATAATAATAATAATTATTATTATTTAAATAAAAGGGTGGTTTTCACATTCTCCAATTGAAGTAAAATAAGGCGGGAAGGGTGCTGACTGAGCTGTCATTGATAATATCTATTTATGCCTAAAGACCTCCTCCTCTTTTACGTCTCAGTATTATAATTATAATCACAATTAAATAATAACAAAATCAAATTTAACATAAAAAAAATCACACCAAATAATCCTTCAAATCTTTAAAAATCTCAATATCTTAAATTATTTATTTATTTTTATTTGATAAAAAGTAAATGGGAAGTACAAAACTATTTCCAGGAATGCACAACTTTTTTAAATAATAATTTATATAAAAATATTTCTTATATATTTTTGAATTATTTTTTAAAAATATTCTCAAGCATATGCTCTCTTAAATGAGAAACTACATAAGAAACTTCAAATACGAAATATATATATATAATAATAATAATAATAATAATAATAATAATAATAATAATAAATTTATAAAATATTCAGGGAGTGTTGTGTAAAAATAACAGTTGTTCTAATCGCGCGCCGAGGGTACACCGGAACGGAGCCCGTTCAACGTGCGAGCTTAGAAAAGTCGACGACTACCCGCCCAACAGCGCCCGCCTTCAAAGACTCTATCATCCTCCTTCGTCTTCTCTCGTTCTTCGTCTAATTCTTGGTGAGTTTTTGCTTGTTTTCGGGCTGAATTCATGCGTGCTGCTGTGATTTCTTGATCGGTTTGATTCCTGTTTTGGATTTCCTTGCTAAAATAAGTTGTGGATCTTCTTTTGATCTTGATTCTTTGAAAATTTCGTTCTATATGTGGGAAAGTTTTGATTTTGTTTACATTGATTTGGGAATGGATGGATTGTTTTGTGTAGGAATCGGAGGATGTCGGGAGGGGACTCGCAGCCGAGCTTGAGGAAGTATCTTGGTGCTATCAAGGACTCCACCACGGTCGGCTTGGCCAAAGTGAACAGCGATTACAAGGTTGGGAGATTTCTTTTTTCTGGTAAATTTGCGTTCTTGTTGCTCTTGTGAGCATGAATTTTTTTTTTGGGTGCTTTTGTGCTGCTTATTATGAAGTGTTTGTTGTTGTTAGGAGTTGGACATTGCTATAGTTAGGGCTACAAACCATGTCGAGCGACCAGCCAAGGAAAAGCACCTAACAGGTCAGCGGTGGTCTCTCAATTCTTTCTTTATATTTCTCTCAGAAGAGATATTTCAAGATGAATATTTTCTTATGTAGATAGATGCTCTGTTTCGTGTATGTTAAACCAAAATGTTATCTCCATATATATATATATATATGGAATGGGTATGGGTTCTAGGAGTATCTTAGAAGCGGTTGATCTGTGTTAAATTTAGTCATCAGATAATGAGATTCATATACATGAATTTAGGTGACACTTTTTCCTTGACAAATGTTGTTAACATATGCCACAAGTAAAGCAGCACTTGCAAGGCTTCATGTATTATTATTTTTTTTATTTTTTTTTAATTTTATATGTAGAATACTTGTTTTACTATTTTATTATTGGAATCTGATACTGACCCTTCCTTTCCACAGCCATTTTCCTTGCTATTTCTGCCACAAGGCCTAGGGCTGATGTTGCATACTGCATTCATGCTCTTGCCAGGCGCCTATCAAAAACACACAATTGGGCGGTATATAATCAGCTTATCATTTGTTCTTGTACCTAAAACTTTCTGCAATAGTTTGTTTGAAAGTTTTTATTGTCTTTACATTTAAAAATATTCTAGATCATATGATTGCTTTCATCTGTGAGGATCTGTTTCTGAATTTCTGGTCACAGCTTTTCTTGGAATTGCTACAAGTGATTCCATATTAACAAACCAACAGCATGCCTCTACAGTGTTGTCCATTACTCTCTCTGAACTGGTTTCACAGCATCAATACTTATGTACTCTTCTTATAGTAGCCTCATTTATTTTCTTAGCTGATAAGTAATTGATCCCTAAAGCAAAGTGATTCTTCCATCTGATTTTGATTGGTAAGGTTTAGTTTGTAGATTCAATGCCAAAAACAATGAATATCGGAAAAGACAAATGTGGAAGAATTATTGACAAGTAGTGTTGTAAATATTAAAAGCTTGTTCTTGTTGGCATGTTGTGGCCCACACAATTTTCCATGTATAATTAATAATAGCTGAACCTAAATTTTTCAACATCAGAACTTCGGGATTTAGATCCATGTAACACAACATAAGTTAGAGGTATAACTTGCTTTCGTGCTCATGCTTTATATCCTTTGGTTCTATAAATGTATGAGGCTAAGTGTTTCTTTTTCCAAGTTACGAAGTTTAAGTGTCCATTTTTTTGTGATCCATGCAAGATCACCTGATGTACCACTATTTGTTCTTCAGGTTGCACTGAAGACATTAATCGTCATTCATCGTGCTCTTAGAGAAGTAGACCCTACTTTCCGTGAAGAACTACTAAACTATGGAAGACGTAGAGGCCATATGCTCAATTTGTCTCATTTTAGAGATGACTCAAGTCCAAATGGTATTGATTCATCTTACTGGACTTCATTGACTTGCAAAAGAAAAGTTTCAGAAATATGGAGTTTTGATGTTTTTCTTTTGTTCAGCATGGGACTACTCTGCATGGGTCCGGAGTTATGCCTTGTTTTTAGAGGAGAGACTTGAATGCTTTCGTACTCTTAAGTATGATGTAGAGACAGATCCTCCAGTATGCATCAAATTCCTTCTAGTACTTATTCATTTCTTTTTGTCCTAATGTTTCCATATTCTTATGCTTGTTTCGCTTGCAACTTACACTTGATGAATGAGCAACAGTGAATTCTTCTTTGTAGAATTATCTGGTTTAGGTATCACACTTCATTTTATTGGCAGATACACAGAAGTATAACTTTTATTTATCTTGAACTTGAAGACAATTTGTTGCAGAATAGTATTTAATGCTTGCATAAGAGGCTGATTTGTGGATAGATAGTTGTTTATAAACTGCATATTTCAGTCACAGTTCCTAGCATGAAGTGAGCTCATAAGAATTAGGATATATATTTCTTATGTGAAATGCAGAAATATCTTTAGAAGGAGGCTGAATTTTTTACTTTATAACATCATTTAATTTTTGCAGTTTCATGATTTTTAAAGTTGATGCTTATGCGCATATGATCAGTAGTTCAATAATCATGACACATGATAGTTACCTTCTGTAGTTGGGAGATGGTTTGAATATAAGCTTGTATGCTCACCTTGGTTGTTTTCGTGCCAAATGGCTATAATTTGTGAATTATTTCTTAGATTTTTCAATACAGATTTCAGCCATTTCGGACATAGCAGATCACAGAATTATTTTTTTTCCTAGCTTGATTATCTAGTGTGTAGTGAACAGAGGGAAATCATGACTGAGCAAATGGAAAATTTTCTACAGAGAACCCGTGATCTTGATACTCCTGAGTTGCTAGAACACCTGCAAGCTCTACAACAACTCTTTCATCGTTTGCTTGGTTGCCAAGTAGGTCACTTCCTATGGCAAATGGCTTTAAGAATTAATTGATTTCAACTGTTTTGCTTTTGTTCTCCATATATAGTCTAATTTCAAATGGTATGCAGCCACAAGGAGCTGCTGGATATAACATTGTGATTCAGTTGCCACTTTCAATGGTGAGGAGATGCTGCTCATTTTTTTTATTATTAAATGTTTTGTAGTGCTGAAGTAATTTGTTCAAAAAGTCTCGCTGTTCTATGTTATGTTTGGTTTTTGTTTGCAAGGTTGCTAGGGAGAGCATTAAGATTTATAATGCCATTAATGATGGTACTGTTAATATGGTTGACAAGGTATGACAATCTAAGACATTTATTATTCAGAACTTAATTACTTTGGGATTTCAATTTCTGATGGTTGTCTGTTACTGTGCCAGTTCTTCGAAATGCAACGCCATGATGCTCTTAAAGCACTTGATATATATAGGAGAGCAGGCCAGCAGGTTACCCGCCACTTTTTTATAGGATTTAATTATTTAATTTAATTAATTATTAAATATTAATGAAAGAAAATTATAATCTTAAAATATATTATTATATATCATATCAAATTTGGTCAATTTTATATGAAAGTTTTTTTCCCTCCAAAACAATGAGGGAAAATTCCAAACCTTAACCTCTCAAGTCTAATCTCCAACTAAACACTTCTTTTAGCTTATAACATGAGGGACTTACCTATTCATATCTATAATTACTAAAATAACCAATGTTAGACCTAGACTTCCATATATCAACAATTATTAACTGATATTGGACAAATAATTATCTTTAATATAATTGTCATGTTTGTTTACAGGCAGAGTTATTATCAGAATTTTATGAAGTATGTAAAACCTTTGATATTGGGCGTGGAGAAAAATTCATAAAGATTGAGCAGGTTTTCTTTCTACTAAACTAGGTCCTTTGATATTTTTCAGATATCTTGGTTAGTTACTCACTGTATGGTTGCTTATTCACCAATCTCTGCGTGTGTTTACTTTTTTCCTTTTCTTTTCTTTGTTGTTTTCTCTTCTTTTTTTTTTTTTACGTTTTTAAATTGCAGCCCCCTGCATCATTTCTCACAGCTATGGAAGATTATATTAGGGATGCTCCACGAGCTTCAGTTCACAAAGATAAGGTTTGTGGTTGCCTTTACTACTTCATCCGATAAATCATTTTGGAAATTTCCCATCCAGAAATATTTTTCAACTCTGTGTATTTATAATCTTATGCTGTGAAGAGGAGGATGAATACGTGAGATATATCCTGTAAAGAACCACCATATTAAATTCATTATTTGCAAATTATGGAATGCGCAAAGCGCACGGGAACAAGTTTTATGTTCACTAGACTGGTTAATAAACTTGGCATATTTCTTCCCCTTATTGTTGAATTTTTATGCACTTAGAAGGCTGAAAAATTTATTTTTCCATATTAAGATTAGATTCAAACACAATATTAGTTAGTTACTTTGAATGATGAAGTATGCTGTATGTGCTAACTACATTACCACAATGCCACACACTTGAATTCAACTATTACTTTTATCCTGGGTAAAATTGGTGAAAGTTTAATTTCATGTAAACAGGTAGCAGATGGGAAAATTTTATTGGCAATTGAATATAAATCAGCTTCTGAAGTCGAGGAGGCTGCTCCCCCACCACCTGCAACTACACCTCCACCTCCACCACCTCCTGAACCAGTCAAAGAAGAGGCCCCTGCACCTAAGCAAATAGATTTGCTGGTATTGTTTCCAACCTGATTGACATCTTTTATCTTTGATAAGCTAATACGTTTTCCTAATGATACACTGGAGTTGATTCTTCTCAGGATTTGAATGATAGCACAATTACTGATACATCTGACTTGGACAACAAAAATGCTCTGGCTCTTGCCATTGTTCCCATTGGTATAACTCAGTATGTGATTCTATTTACAGTTTAAATGTTTGAGTCAGTTGCTTGACATTCTAGTTTATTTTTCCAGACAATTTATCAACTACTACCCCTTCACGTGGTCTGGCTAATGAGAACACTGGAACCACAGGGTGGGAATTGGCACTCGTTACAGCCCCAAGCTCTAATGAAACCGCTGTAGCATCAAGCAAACTGGTAACATGATGAGTGATATTATCCACCTGCCATTGTTCCTTCCTTTAAACTTATCATTGTTATATTCGACTTGTTGTCAGGCTGGAGGACTGGATAAACTCACACTAGACAGCCTATATGACGATGCAAACCGGCGAGCAAACCAAAATGTAAGCTACAACCCATGGGAGGTAGGGCCAATGGCAAGTCCAATGATGCAACCAATGGCTCATGATCCATTCTACGCATCAAATGCAATTGCAGCGCCTCATTCCGTCCAGATGGCTGCAATGGCTCAGCAACAACAAGCTTTCATGCTGCAGCAGCAAATGATGATGATGGGTCAGCAACCACACCAAGCCCCTCTAAATCCGTTTGCTGCTAATCCGTATGCCGCAGTTGGTACACATCCGTATGGCTCCGGCATGCCTTTTCAATCATCCAATACATATACAGGATACATGTAGACTGGAGCTGAATACTGTACAGAAAAAATTTCTGCTATTTTCGGCATCACAGATGATCAAAAGGTGTATGCTGGTTCAAGGTATAGATTGGTGTATTGATCATTGTAGGCTTATGATACACCATTTTATATGATCTTTGTGCAGTGAGAAATATTAGTTTGGTAAGTTTGAGAATAAACATTGAGATTTTATTATTTGTCACAATAGTACCCAATAATGTCCTGAGGGTTTTCTGTAATTCTACTTTTTCAATTTGTACTGAGTAATGATATCTGCTTGTGTGATCCTTACTCATTTAGAATTATTAGTTTGAACATTACTTACTCCTTGCTATGTATTAATTTATGGTTTTATCCATTTTAATGAAAAATATATCTTTTAGACTGAACCAGTCCCATATGATATAACATACCTCAATTAGTGGAGTATATAATTAAACTAATAGTTTCACATTAATTTTTTGTTTTTTTTTGAAAAGAGCGACAAACGTTTTAATTAGGGGCGTGCACGTGGGGGAGCTGCGCTCGACACGCACGTGACCCTACGCAAGGGACCTGGTGCCAATTGACCACATTAATTAACTTTAAATATGGATGTGAACATATATTTTTGGTATCTCATTCTTCTAGTTAAACGCTTTAAAATTCTTCTGCATATTCAAATCAAATATAAATGATTTTCTAATGAAAGTTTGATAGCCACCTTTATCTAAATTTTTGCCAGCATTCAAAAGCTTTATCATTTGAGGCTATTTTAAATTGAATTAACAACTCTATCACGCCATAATATTCAATCCTAAAATCAAAGTGCCGTATTTATGTGAAATTATCAAACATATATATAATTAGAAAGTTAAATTAGAGTCAAGGCCAACTGAAATCAACCTTAATTTATAGCAAGATTAAGGTACACTCTAGATTAAATTTACTACTGAAAAGGATTAAGTACCTCTAATTAATTGATTCCTTAGTTATCAAGGATAAAGATATCTCAGCCACCTGCAAGTTGATAGCTTACCTTAAAATCCCACGCCTTGAATGAAGATACAGAATCATATTAAATTATCCAAAAGAAGTATCAAGCAGTGGAGACATACCAGCTACCAATTCTGTTGCTCTTAATGCTCTTAAAAGCACTTCCAATTAGGAATAAATTAAGTACATTCTCATCATATGCTTCACAACATTCACAACTAACATTCCCAATCCTTACAAAACAAAGTTAGGTCATCAGTCAGAAGCTACAAAACATATGTGTAAACATGGTAGAACCTCTAATTTAACATTACTTTGTTAGATTTCTTGTGAGGAAATTCTGGAGAAAAATTTGGATGGAAGGAACTATTACTTTGTCTTGAAGACAAAGACCTAACAATACCACAAATCTCTCTACGGATATTTTTTTTTTTTTTTTTTTTGTTTATTTTCCCTTGAGATGTCTCCATCTCTTGTTGCCCCCAAATATATACCAAAGAAAAGAAGAAAACGAAGTAGATAAGTGCTACACCTACACCAGCTCTGTAATATTTTTTACAGACTGAGATGTCACTTCCCAACCTACTACATGTGCACATATATAAGAGGCCAACAAACATGCATGAATTATGCCATATTCTCATCTTCTAGTTCTATATTCACACTTACTGATCTCCATCAAACCCAACAGCAATAATTATGGCTACTTCTTTCCCCTCACATTGTTCTCTTGTGAAGATTGTGTTGATTTGCATTGGTGCATTTGTTTCAGTACTAATTCCAACTTCTGAAGGTGCAGTGAAGAAGTATCAGTTTGACGTGAGTGAGATTGCATACATGCAACATATTGCATTTAGATCTTATATTGTCAGATCAATTATCATGAATTGATTATTTTTCTGATTGTGTTTAATTAATTGGCTGTTAATCTGATCAGGTGGTGGTGAAGAATGTGAGAAGGCTGTGCCATGCCAAACCAATTGTGACGGTGAACGGGATGTATCCTGGGCCAACGGTGTATGCAAGAGAAGGTGATAGAGTTATCATCAATGTCACCAACCATGCTCAGTATAACATGTCCATCCATTGGTATGTATATATACGTCCTTAATTAAGCTTAGCATAATTAATTATTATCTGTTTAATATATATGCACATCTATATATATACATACAAACAATTAAACATGAATGGATATATGGATATTAATTATTACATGCAGGCATGGATTGAAGCAATTGAGGAATGGATGGGCAGATGGACCGGCTTACATCACCCAATGTCCGATTCAGAGTGGCAACAGCTACACATATGACTTCAACATCACAGGACAAAGAGGGACATTGTGGTGGCATGCTCACATCTTATGGCTCAGAGCCACTGTTCATGGAGCCATTGTGATCATGCCTCAAGTAGGAGTTCCATATCCATTCCCACAGCCTGACTCAGAAGCAGAGCTAGTGTTGGGTGAATGGTGGAATGCTGATGTTGAGACTATTGAGAATCAAGGCAACACTCTTGGTTTGCCTCCAAACATGTCTGACGCTCACACCATCAATGGCAAACCTGGCCCTCTCTTTCCATGCTCAGATAAACGTATAATAATTATATGATCTTAAATATTTAATTGATTAGCTTATAACCAAATAATTAATATATATAAAATGATGATTGATTCACAGACACTTATGCTCTGGAGGTGGAATGGGGAAAAGCATACCTCCTCCGGATCATCAACGCTGCACTCAACGACGAGCTCTTCTTCGCCATCGCCGGACACAGCATGACAGTGGTGGAGATTGACGCTGTCTACTGCAAACCATTCACCACAGAAGCACTCCTCATCACACCGGGCCAGACGACGAACGTCCTCGTCCAAGCAAATCAATCACCGGGACGTTATTTCATGGCCACACGACCGTTCATGGACGCCCCTGTGCTGGTGGACAACAAAACGGCCACGGCCATCCTCCAATACAAGGGCGTGCCAACTACTGTCCTTCCTCTTCTCCCTAAACTCCCTGCACCCAATGACACCGCCTTCGCTGACAGCTACCTTGATAAGCTCCGCAGCCTCAACACAGCTCAGTTCCCAGCCAACGTGCCGCTCACCGTCGACCGACACCTCTTCTACACAATCGGATTGGGTGCGAATCCTTGCGCGACTTGTTTGAATGGCACCAGACTCACTGCCTCACTTAACAACATCACCTTCATGATGCCTAAGATTGGTTTGCTTCAAGCTCACTACTTCAATACCAAGGGTGTTTTCCGGCTGGATTTTCCTGACAAACCAGTGACGCCGTTTAATTACACCGGTGCACCATTAACGGCGAATCTCGGGACTTCGATGGGGACGAGGCTGAGCAAGGTGGCGTTCAACTCAACGGTGGAGTTGGTGCTGCAGGACACTAATCTTCTCACGGTGGAGTCTCATCCATTTCACTTGCATGGCTATAACTTCTTTGTTGTTGGGACTGGTATTGGCAACTTTGACCCGGCTAAAGATCCGGCCAAATATAACTTGGTTGATCCGCCGGAGAGGAACACTGTTGGTGTGCCTACCGGAGGTTGGACTGCTATTAGATTCAGAGCTGATAATCCAGGTAAGTACTTGTTAATTATGTATGCATGGATGATTAATTATAAGTTTAATTAATAATTAAAGTAATTAAAAAAACATGATTAATATGCATAATTTGTAGGTGTTTGGTTCTTACACTGCCATTTGGAACTGCACACAACTTGGGGCTTGAAAATGGCATTTGTGGTAGAGAATGGAAATGGACCAGAGCAATCTGTGTTGCCTCCACCCAAGGATCTTCCTCTTTGTTAGACACCCTACAAAACAGAGTTCAAATATGGCTTGCTGATTTTTTTTCAACCTGCAAAAGTTGCAGTATGTTTGTGAATAATGACGATCCAAAGGATCTTAAATCCAGATGTTGGTTGTTGTCTTTATAAGTTGATTGAAAAGAAGTGTATTGTGTTGTTACTTTTGTCTTTTTTCTAGTGACGAAATCATTTGAAAGGTGGATTGATATAGAAGGAAAAATGTTTGCTTCCTTACTAACTCATTATTTAAAGAAAATTGGAAAAATCATAAAATAAATTCTGTTAGGTTTTGGAGTTTTTAAAACCGCATTTGTAATTAATAGAAGAATTGGTATTTGATTATTTATATATTTTTAACAAAGGTAACAAGCACCGTCAAAAAAAAAATTTTGTGCAGTAACTTAACGACTCTGTAGAGATTTATCACATGGGGCATGTTAACACGTGAGCAATGAAAAATTGTCACATGAGTTTAAAACGATATATCATGAACTATAACTTTATAATAATAAATTCCTCTGCCATACAACTTTAGAGGGAATGTAAAAATAACTTCTCTCATAAAAAATTCACACCATGAGCGTGGAGTTTCAACCCTACATTTGGTGATGCACTACATGGTATCTTACCACTTACATTAGCCAAGTGTTTATGGTATTTGATTTGTTTGTCAAATCAAAGATTTAAGGTTAGTATCTATGACTTGTTAGCATATATTTTTTTTATATATATATAAAACGCAAAAATTACTATTCATATTATTCATATTATTCACTGTTTGGGAGTTGAGATTCTTCCAATATCTCACATGAGGCGTTCATACCTTATTAGGGTATATCAATATTGGCAATTTGTCAGCATTCTTTATATATATGCGTGTGTGTTTGAACATTTATAATCACATTACAAAACTTTGACTTAATGGAGATTTAGGGTTTTTTTTTTTTTTTTTTTTTTAGGGCACAATCACCTCAAGAAATGTCGTGGAAGGGAGGAAGGGAGAATATTTAAAACTATCATTTTAATTATTATTATTTTTTAATAAAGATAACAAGTGCCACCACAATAAGGGATTGTCAAAAAGATATAATCAGATATGGTGATATCACTGGTGTATTAATTACGGTATTTTAATTACCTACTAAGAATTTATTATGTGGAGCAAGTTAATAAGCTACATAATGGCAGTTTTTTACATGTACTCAAAATAACATATTAAAAACAATAACTCCACAATAGTAAATTATCTGACTCCCACAAATAATCATGAGAAACAAATTTTTAATTATCATCGAAGACAAAGAAACAAAGATTCGGAATAAAATCACAAAAACAATAGACTTTTTTTTTTCTGGACCTCCTTGCCACTCCCTTCCCTCATCATCTCCCTTAGCTCCTAATCTATTATATGCAGATGATATGTATGGTTTCTCAAGCATTATTTGTAATTTTTTATCATTAGAAAATTATATAAAAAAAAAATCACGAGTAGTATTTAAATTCTCATCCTTTCAATAGGGAGAGTAATGGAGTATCAACTATCTTTTTTCAAGATGGTTGTCAACCATTATCCTCTATTACAGGCAAATTGATAGTCCAACCTTCAGTTTATTAATTATCTGGTGCAGAACTCTATTATGTTAGAGCTTGAAGCTATGCATATGTACTGCATTGTTGCCCTTCAATTTCTTTGCAAAAATGGTATCAAAATTTGAGTCTCAGAACATTGTACTACAATAAAAGTTAACTATTATTAGCAAATGAAATGTTTAATTTCTCTCTGCCAATATTCTTGGCTATGAACAAATAATCTCTTTGAAGTTTGAAGAGTGCAAACTCCTCTCTTTTTTTCTTGCAATTGGGTTCAATTTTTTTTTTGTAATAAAATGAATAAACCATTTGTGAATAATTGGGATCAAATTTTGCTCCAATGAAAAGAGTAAATGTAATTAATTGCATCCCAAAAAATATTGGAGGATACTATAACTAGAAATACCGTACCACAATACCATTTTAAGTGGAGAAATTAGATACGGCACTGGTTCCTTATTTGGTGAAGCCCCATAAATACAAACCTAATAACTAAATAAAAACATATACATGTATCACAAGTATTATTTATATAAAGAAGGAAATTTAGTTCCACACATGCACTGCAACAACTATAATATATAGAATTAGAACTAACTAAAAGAACTCAACTAGTAATCAGAACAGGCTATTCTTGATTTTTATTTATGTTCTCACAAACTAACTATTCTGGTTTTTGTCGGGTTAATTTTTTACTAGTTCACTAAACTTTGATCACTAAACTTCAATTTGTATCAATTTGGTCATTTAACTTTAATTTGATTTCATCGGACAGTAAATCATATATTTCAACACCCAATTAATTACATGGTTGTCTGAAAATCTGAGTCAATCTTCGCCATGATACATAATTAAGTCTATTGGAGGTGTTTATGTCATCAAAAAAGAGTCACATCATTTATTTGAAGGTTGGAATTTTTTAATTTACTAATTGATAAAATCAAATTAAAGTTAAGTTATCAAATTGATACAAATTAATTTTAGATGATCAAAGTGAAAATGAGTTAAAGTTCAGTGACATACTAAAAAATTTACCCGGCTTTTGTCCCTAAATTTGAACCAATGTAATCATCAGTAACATATAAAACCAGGATATAACATGTCAAGTAGCAGTAAAGCTGATATAAAACCAATGAAAACCGAGAATAACACAGCACATAATTATTAGTATTAACAAAGCATTTTATAATCAAACTACAGCAATCAATTAAGCCTTTTTATGCACTTAATTTCAACACCTCAAGTCAATACCCATAAATTAATGAATTGATAATTTGAGATATATATAACTGTGTTGCATATGCATGCATGTCCACAAAAAGCATGACAATCAGTACCATGCCCTCAAAAACATAGGTAAGGGGTTTCAATTGAAAACTATATAAATGGCATATCAAATGTGGTCCTAAAGACTTTAAAACTTATATATTGAGCTCTAGCTTAACCAAGTGGGTCTTGAAAAAGATGCATGCCCAATATTTCCTCTGTTTACTAATATTTGTCTATGGTTTTTTTTTTAATTACAATCACAACACATTATTAAGCTCAATTGAGTCATTGATATAATATACAAACAAGCTGAGAACATCAAGCAAAAGCTAAAAAAACTGGTTTAAATTTGTGCAAAATAAGCCCTAATAAGAGTACACTCTAATTTAAAGCTAAAAAATATCTTTCATAAAAACTATGCTCAAACACTCATAACACATGTATTCAATTAATGATGTTAAATTTTAAAAATCATCCACTAAAAACTCACATAATTCTTTTTGCAAGCTTTCCATCTGATCGGGTACAAATTAGTGGCTTATTCATATTTTTAAAAGTAAAAAAAAGCTCCACAAGATTTTGAATGTGATGTTTAGTTGTTTCTTGGTTCATCTATATATTTTTTTTTTTTTTTTTTTTGAAAAATTGAATAAATCACTATTCATATAAATCTTATAGCAGTGTGTTGTTTAGTTGTTTCTTGGTTCATCTATTTTTTTTTTTTTGAAAAATTAGATAAACCACTGTTCATATAAATCTTATAGCAGTGTGATGTTTAGTTGTTTCTTGGTTCATCTAATTTTTTTTTTTTGAAAAATTGAATAAACCACTGTTCATATAAATCTTTTAGCATAGTATATATATATATATATATATATATATATATATATATATACATTGATAATTCATGCATCATAAGTGTGTAAGATATCAAGCATCCTCATCTTGTACCAATAATTTTAATCATTAATTTTTGCCTGCATGTAAAAGATTCGGTGCCAATAAACTAAGTCATCCACCAATCAACCTTTCAAATTATTTCATTTAAAAAATTGAAAATAAAAAATACACAACATTTTGGATCGTCATTATTCACAAATATGCTGCAACTTTTGCAGGTTGAAAAAAAATCATCAAGCCATACTTGAACTCTGTTTTGTAGGGTGTCTAACAAAGAGGAAGATCCGTTGGTGGAGGCAATACAGACTGCTCTGGTCCATTTCCATTCTCCACCACAAATGCCATTTTCAAGCCCCAAGTTGTGTGTAGTTCTAAATGGCAGTGGAAGAACCAAACACCTACAATCATGCATGTTAATCATGTTTTTTTAATTACTTTAATTATTAATTAAACTTATAATCATCCATGCATATATAATTAACAAGTCCTTACCTGGATTATCAGCTCTGAATCTAATAGCAGTCCAACCTCCGGTAGGCACACCCACAGTGTTCCTCTCCGGTGGATCAACCAAGTTATATTTGGCCGGATCTTTAGCCGGGTCAAAGTTGCCAATACCAGTCCCAACAACAAAGAAGTTATAGCCATGCAAGTGAAATGGATGAGACTCCACCGTCAGAAGATTAGTGTCCTGCAGCACCAACTCCACCGTTGAGTTGAACGCCACCTTGCTCAGCCTCGTCCCCATCGAAGTCCCGAGATTCGCCGTCAACGGTGCACCGGTGTAATTAAACGGCGTCACTGGTTTGTCAGGAAAATCCAGCCGGAAAACACCCTTGGTATTGAAGTAGTGAGCTTGAAGCAAACCGATCTTAGGCATAATGAAGGTGATGTTGTTAAGTGAGGCAGTGAGTCTGGTGCCATTCAAACAAGTAGCGCAAGGGTTCGCACCCAATCCGATTGTGTAGAAGAGGTGTCGGTCGACGGTGAGCGGCACGTTGGCTGGGAACTGAGCTGTGTTGAGGCTGCGGAGCTTATCAAGGTAGTTGTCAGCGAAGGCGGTGTCATTGGGTGCAGGGAGTTTAGGGAGAAGAGGAAGGACAGTAGTTGGCACTCCCTTGTATTGGAGAATGGCCGTGGCCGTTTTGTTGTCCACTGGCACAGGGGCGTCCATGAACGGTCGTGTGGCCATGAAATAACGTCCCGGTGATTGATTTGCTTGTACGAGGACGTTCGTCGTCTGGCCTGGTGCAATGAGAAGCGCTTCTGTCGTGAATGGTTTGCAGTAGACGGCGTCGATCTCCACCACTGTCATGCTGTGTCCGGCGATGGCGAAGAAGAGCTCATCGTTGAGTGCAGCGTTGATGATCCGGAGGAGGTATGTTTTTCCCCATTCCACCTCCAGAGCATAAGTGTCTGTGAATCAATCATCATTATATATATATTAATTATTTGGTTATAAGCTAATCAATTAAATATTTAAGATCATATAATTATTATACGTTTATCTGAGCATGGAAAGAGAGGGCCAGGTTTGCCATTGATGGTGTGAGCGTCAGACATGTTTGGAGGCAAACCAAGAGTGTTGCCTTGATTCTCAATAGTCTCAACATCAGCATTCCACCATTCACCCAACACTAGCTCTGCTTCTGAGTCAGGCTGTGGGAATGGATATGGGACTCCAACTTGAGGCATGATCACAATGGCTCCATGAACAGTGGCTCTGAGCCATAAGATGTGAGCATGCCACCACAATGTGCCTCTTTGTCCTGTGATGTTGAAGTCATATGTGTAGCTGTTGCCACTCTGAATCGGACATTGGGTGATGTAAGCCGGTCCATCTGCCCATCCATTCCTCAATTGCTTCAATCCATGCCTGCATGTAATAATTAATATCCATATATCCATTCATGTTTAATTGTTTGTATGTATATATATAGATGTGCATATATATTAAACAGATAATAATTAATTATGCTAAGCTTAATTAAGGACGTATATATACATACCAATGGATGGACATGTTATACTGAGCATGATTTGTGACATTGATGATAACTCTATCACCTTCTCTTGCATACACCGTTGGCCCAGGATACATCCCGTTCACAGTCACAATTGGTTTGGCATGGCACAGCCTGCTCACATTCTTCACCACCACCTGATCAGATTAACAGCCAATTAATTAAACACAATCAGAAAAATAATCAATTCAATTATAATTGATCTGACGTAATATAAGATCTAAACGCAATATTGCATGTATGCAATCTCACTCACGTCAAACTGATACTTCTTCACGGCGGCTTCAGAAATTGGAATTAGTACTGAAACAAATGCAACAATGCTTATGAACACAATCTTCAGAAGCGAACAATGTGAGGGGAAACAATTAGCCATAATTACTACTCTTTGTGATATTTCTAGCTTGGTAGGTGATCAAGAAGTGATGAATATTAGGGAGATGAGATATGATCCAAGTACAAATGTTGGCCTTATATATATATATATATATATATATTTATATATATGCACAAGTAGTAGGTTGGGGAAGTGACATCAGTTTGTTACATTGTAAGAGTTGTTGGTGCGGATGTGCAATCATTTGGTTTACGTATTTTCTTTGCTAAGTATTTTTACGCAAACAGAGGATAGGGACATCTCAAGGGAGAAGACAGAATTGAAGACTGGTGATATTGTTGGGTCTTTGTCGTTAAGACAAAGTGAGAGTTTCTTTCACCCAAATATTTCTCCAGGATTTCATCACAAGAAAACCACCGATGGAATGTTAAATTAGATGTTCATATTTTGCTTTTAATAAAGCACTGCTGTTTCGTGCATCTTGATGGTAGCTTCTGATTAATGACCTGATTTTGTTTTCTAGTAACAAGAGGGAATGTGCTGATTGTTTGTTTGTTTGTTTTTTTTTTTTTTAATTATAAAATATCAAAAAATACAATATTTGCGCATGGGCTGAGAATTGACCATTTAGTCTACATATACTTAGCCGAGGATGAAAAATTTGGGTTTCGAGCTTTTTGATTTTCACGGTGGGGCCAAGTACCTTTGGGTTACATGCAGTGGCGGAACCATAAATAAAATTAAAGGAGCTGAATTTTATTTAAAAATATATAAATTTAACAATTTTATATTAATTTAAATCTAAATTTTATAATAATCAATATTTTTTAAAAATATAAATACATCAAAGTTCTAATGACTATCCCTACAAGGTGGGAGTTGAATCCTTTTACTTTGCATGTTTTGAAATCTCAACAAAATAGCTTCATCATCGATTGTTTCGAACACCTGTCATTCAATGTAGCATATCATCATATCATTCAACCATTCGTCTCCTATTTTATTGCGCAACTCAGTTTTGATGATATTCATTGCTGAGAAAGCTCTTTCAACTGATGCCGTTGCCACAGGTAAGATCAAAGCCAATTCAATAAGGCAATAAACTAATAGAAAAACCAAATGCTTTCTAGTTTCAACTAGCTTCATAGCAAGACTTGCAAGATCATAATATTCAACAAAATCAGAACTTCTTCTAACATCATAAATGTAGGTGTGAAGTTGCTCTTTTAAGACTTGAAGATCTTGTATAGAAAAATCATAAGAATAAATCTCAGCAAAGCGAAGTAGCTTACCATGATGGAATCTAGAAAATGAGTCTCTTAGATGAAGGCATGGTATGCAAGTTAGCAACTCTGTAGTGATCTCACTAAACTGACCATTCATCTCTATAGCAATTAAATTAAGAGCTACAATAAAAACTTCAACATGATAATGATGGTAATAAGTAATCCACTATCCTTCACGCCTAGAACGACCCCAAACTGGTATTGTATCCTTCATGTTAGGTACTGGAATACACATTTTAGCACAAAAGCTGCTAACCTCTTCTAATAACTCATTCCATATGTTATCTCTCAAATCTTATATATGATCTTTCACAATAGCAATTAACGTCGTGGCATTAATAATGTCTTGATCTTTTTGTTGCAAAGTATTTGATAATTCGTTCGTGATCCCAACACTTTCATCATCAAATGCAAAACAAATACAAATTCAAAACTCTCCATTTTGCCATTCAAACTCGACGCAATACCTTTTTGATCTGCAATAGTCCCATCCTGACACACATTTTGGAATACCTCTAAAATAGATTCCCACATAGTCAACAAACAGATTAAAGTTGTAAAATATGAACTTTAACGAGTATCTCCTAGTTTTACAAGATTTGTTTCTTGATGCTTGCCTGGGGCGTAGGCCTCTCAAAGGTTAACGGAGGTGTGCAAAGGTTTCCTCGGGCTGAACAGAGATTGGCATGTCCTGTAAAAATCTCGCTGGTCTCTAATCTCTCTACAACTTTTTGATGGTGTATTTGAAGTAATACATCTCTTCTTTTACATGAAGCACCTACAATATTCAAAATCATACTTGTATAACAAAAAAAATTAAAAACAACCAAAATACTCTCGGCAACTGAAATAACCACCAATTGTAGTTGGTGGATGAAACAATGAATGTAAAACGCAGAGGGATTTTCATTTAAAATCAATGTCTTTAAACCATTAAATTCCCCTCTCATATTTGAGGCTCCATCATACCCTTGCCCTCTCAATTTTGAAATTGATAAATCGTGACGAGCAAATAATATATCTAAAGTTACTTTTAGTGAACATGTTGAAGTATCACTTATATGTTGAATAGCAAAAAATCTTTCAATAGCTTATCCCTACTTATTTACAAATATTAGAATTACAGCCATTTGCTCTTTTACTGACTTATTTCGAGATTCATCAACAATTAGTGAGAAGTTCCTATCGCCAATTTCATTAATAATTGTTAATGTTGTTTCTGTTGCCCATGCATTCACTAACTATTTTTGAATCAAAGGAGAAGTTAATTAATTATTCCCATGAGCATTTTCATTAATAACACTCCTAATCTTCTCAACCTTTTTTGCGTACCAATTGAATATCTCTAGAAAGTTCCCCTTATTTTTGGAAGTAAAAGACTCGTCATGACCACGGAAAGCAAAACCTTGCACTAAAGAATTCGAACAACATCCAAGACAGCTGTCAGCCGAGAGCAATAATCAATCTCCATTTGACGCCCATGAGAAAATAACACGTGACACATGTTGTCTTTGATTTTTGAAATCCTCACAATGTCGTCTAGCATCATTTTGTGTGCACTGTTCACTGGACCTATATGTTGATTAAAAGCTTCATGTGTTTTTCTCCAATTACTATATCCTCTTTTTGTAAAAATATCACTTGCACTTTTTTCACTTCTATCTTGCCTGAAAAGATAACAATAAAAGCAATACGCTTCGTCTTTGCTACACTATATTCCAACCAATCAAACTTTCAAAACCACACTTCTTGAAAGCGCCGCATTTCTTTGCCCTACAGTTTTTTAAGAAACCTATATCCAAATGGCTAACATGGACCTTTCAATAGATACACTCTTCGAACTTGATCTCTAATCCCCACATCATATTTTTCAATTAGTTGTCGAAGTCCAATATTAGCGATGATATCATTTGGACTAAATTCAACACGATTTTTTTTTTTTTTTTTTTTTGTGTTATAACCCTTGAAGAAACATGTGCTCTCAATTCATTACTTTTTGGTTTAGGTGTAAAAAACCTCTCCATATCTACATAATTAACCATTAACACACTTAATAATTAATAAGTAAAATAACAAATAATGCAATTTAAAAACTTTACACAATTCACAATTTAATTCAATTATTTGATACAATAATTATTTAAAAATAATTTAATGAATAATCTAAATTTTAACAATAATCAATTAAACAAATATCTAACAAATTTTCTTAAAACTTTTTTCATAACATATAATTAATCAAACGAACAAATATTTAACAAATATCCAACAATTATTCAACTATCAAAATTTTTTTAGAACAAATAATTAAACAAATAATTAAACAATTAAATTAGATTAGGTATAAAACAAGAAAAGAAAAATCTCTATAATGAAAGATAAAACATAAACAATATAAAAAATAATTTAATAAATAATCTAAATTTTCACAACAATCACTTAAACAAATATCTAACAATTTTCTTAAATAATTATTTTGTAATAAATAATTAAACAATTAATTAAAAAATTAAATTAGATTAGGTATAAAACAAATAGAAGAAGAAAAAAATCTCTAGAAGGAAAGATAAAATATAAACTTGAAAAAAAATTGAGTAAATAAAAAACTTACCAATTAGTGAAATATACAAACAATCTAGAGTTAAATTTCACTACTTGATTTATAAAAATAGAGAAAGGAGAGAGGTTGTATTTATTTTAGGGGTTTATTTATATTTATATCTATTATTATCGTTATTATTATTTTTTAGATATGCTAAATTTTGATTGTTATTAAGATAAGTCTAATAAAAATATATATCTAAAATATAAAATTTAAAAACAACTTATCCGCTTTAATAAAAAATTTAAAAATAAAAATACAAATCAATCAAGCAGATATCTTATTTATTATTATCCCTTAATATCAATTTTTTATTTAATATATTGATTATATTGTTTTATTTTTTAAAATAGTGAGGATTATAAAAAAAAAAATATCCATAGTTCAGACCATCTCCCAGACTCCGCGTGATTATTGTTATGTTTTATTTTTTAATTTCATATTGGCTAATTGATTTAAATATTGTATTTTTTTAATTAATTCCCAAAATGCGCATTTCCCTAATTATTTACGGAAATGGGCATTTTGTTATTTTTTATTATTTTTTAAACTAATGGCCCCATTATATATTTTTTTAATATTTAAATTTTAATTTTTTAATTAATCAGGGCCCATAATTTTTTTAATATTAAGTTTTTATTTTTTAAAAAATTGCGGGTCCCGATAGTTTTTAAATTAAAAAAATTTACATCCAAACCCTTATACTTTTCATTAATTTTTCTTATAATTTTTTTTTTCTCACTTCTACTATAATTTTAACATATGACGACCTTTAAAACGTCCAAAATTCAGTAGAATTCGTAATGAAATGAACATAAGGGAAGACGGTCAACCAAAACGTTGTGGTTTATGTCACAATGAAGGTCATAATCGTCAAAATTGTTCAAATGCCACTGGTCCAAGTCGTAATGCCATAATGTAACCTAAATATTGTATTTGTTGAATTATTTTATAATATTTGTAATTGTTTTAGTGCATTCAAAATATATTTTGGTTTAGTTGTGGGAGTAATTTTGACATGTGAATTTTTTTAAATATTTAATATTTTATTATTATGAAAAAAATATAAAATTATTTATTTAAATTATTAACAGTCGATTAAAATTAGTGAAGGTAGAAATAACATAGTAGAAGTAAGAAAAAATAATGAAAATTATAAGGGTTTGGATGTAAAATTTTTTAATTTAAAAAACTATCGGTAGCCACAATTTTTTAAAAAATAAAAACTTAATATTAAAAAAATAAGGAGGCCCTCTGATTAATTAAAAAAGTAAAATTTAAATATTAAAATATAGTGGGGCCATTAGTTTAAAAAAATAACAAAATGCACATTTCCGTAAATAATTAGAAAAATGCGCATTTTGAAAATTAATTAAAAAAATATAATATTTAAATCAATTAGCCTGCATATGTTATATGTGTCATGGATATATATATCCACCAAAATACTAGTTTTGATTAATATCAAGATTCTGTTTCTCTACGCAAGAGATGCTATCAAAACGCCTTTTTTATATTGATTGCGATGAATCCCGTTAATAGGAAAGGTAATACTTTTTTATCTAACTCAATAGTAAATTAATGGGTGCTTTGACTGCTATTAATGGAAAATTACTTTTCCAATTTAAGCTGGTTAATTCTGGCATAGACATAACTATTTAATTTATGATTGATGATTATGATATAAAATAAGCTGCAAATTGATCATGTTGCTTAGCAGAGTTGCTTAGCTTGAAAGTTCCAATATTTCAACTTACTCAAGCTTGATAATTGAATTTGAAATTGTTTGAGTTGAATTAAGATAGAGACATGTTGGACCAAACTCAATTTGATGGTTAGAATAATAATACACATTATTTAAAAAAAATTGAATGAATCATAATGTTATAAAAAAATTAAGAAAAATTAAAAGACCACAAAAAATAAAATAAAAACAAAAGAAATACATAAAAGTAAAAGCTCCATAGAATTGGTTGAGAGAAAAAAGAAAATTTGGGGACCCCACTCCAAAAATAATTTGCATAGATGATCATTACTTATCAAGCATCCTTGAAAGTTTAATGAATATATTGATTTTCATGCTCAAATATGCTCTTGATTTATTTAATTTTTTTTATTAAAGCACAATATATATATATATATATATATATATATATATATATATATATATATATATAAAATTTAATTCCACTTAAATTTATGTTTTAAAAAACTTTCTAATAATTAAAAAAAATTAATAATTTGCTAAAAACCCCTTAGAAGTTTCATTTATGCACACTTGTTTCTCTCAAATTTGTGTATTCTCAAAAAGATTTTTTTTTTTATAGCTTATTTTTCACTAAGTCTGATATGTAACTGGCGTTGATAAAAAGGGGTGTTTGGTTCGTGGTAATGTGAAAATATTACCGCATGTTACGTGGTAATGTGAAAATATTACCGCCTGTTACGTGGTAATCTGAAAAGATTACCACGTTTGACATTGCAATGAGAAAGATTACACTTGTTACGTGGTAATCTGGATGGTAATATGACATTACCAACAGGAGAATATTATCAAGAAGGTGGTAATAGGATTACCACCAAATTTGATGTCTATCTTGGATTAATATGGTAATCTCATACCTTTTTATATTTTACCAAATTGATTACCATGAACCAAAGAAGGTAATGAACTATTTTCAGTAATAAGAGTTCCCAACCAAACATGGTTATATCAAATTACCACAATATTCCCAACCATATAACATTCCCACTCTTATTAACATGATAATCTCATTATGTGGTAATATGTTATTACCACAAACCAAACAACATTTTTAGTTTTTATGCGAAAACACATAATATTGAACGGGAAAATCAGATACTAAATAGAAAAAATAAATATTAAATAAAAAATAACATATTGGGTGAAAATTTATGTGGTCATATATAAACACATAATGTTAAATAAAAATTATAATTATTAAATAAAAAATATATATTATAAGGTAGAATAAATTGATGATGTGAGTTATAATGAAAAAAAATTTGTACAATCAGTTGTTTAGGAAAATTCAAATGCTAAAAAGTTGTTGGTAAAGTTTTGAAATTTTCAAATGTTAAAAGTAATTTTCTCATAAAAAATATAATTTTGAATTTTGGATTATTATTATACATTAAACCGCGTCACACGTGTGAACACGCGTTCGGTTCCATGGTCCATACGAAATAAAAATCGTCTTTCGTCCGGTTTTCCTTTGCGATCCTTCGTTTACAAGATATATTATATATTTCCCAATCTCTCTCCCTTCGATTTCCACCCGCGTCGTTCGCCGGAACCCTAACCCTAATCCCCATTGCTATCCCACCACCGATCTCCGATGGGGAACACGGAGAAGCTGATGAACCAGATCATGGAACTCAAGTTCACGTCCAAGAGCCTTCAGCGCCAAGCGCGCAAGTGCGAGAAGGAGGAGAAGGCCGAGAAGCTCAAGGTCAAGAAGGCCATTGAGAAGGGCAACATGGATGGCGCCCGTATCTACGCTGAGAACTCCATCCGCAAGCGCAGCGAGCAGATGAACTACCTCCGCCTTTCCTCCCGTCTTGATGCCGTCGTCGCCCGTCTTGACACTCAGGCCAAGATGCAGACGGTTGGAAAGTCCATGGGTTCTATTGTCAAGGCCCTTGATGCTTCCCTCGCCACCGGTAATCTTCAGAAGATGTCTGAGACTATGGATCAGTTCGAGCGCCAGTTTGTCAACATGGAGGTTCAGGCCGAGTTCATGGAGGGAGCCATGGCCGGATCCACCAGTTTGTCGACGCCTGAGGGGGAGGTCAACAGCCTCATGCAACAGGTCGCTGATGACTATGGGCTTGAGGTCTCCGTTGGGCTGCCACAGGCTGCTGCACATGCTATACCGGCCAAGGAGAAGGAGAAGGTTGATGACGACGATCTCTCGCGTCGCCTTGCAGAGCTCAAGTCCCGAGGCTAGGGTTTGATCGCTCGCTTCTGTCGTAAGATCTCTTGAAATTTCTTTTCTTTCCTTTTCTTTTTGTTCTCCATGTGATGCGAGAAAAAGAATGAGTGAAGGATAGAAATATTAGTGATTTGCATAGGAGATTTTGCTGTTCTATGTCCTTAATCTATGATTCTCTGGAGTTTTAATTATAATTGCTAAGTTTTGTTATTATCTTGGTTTGAAAAAATAGATACCTTTGTAAATTCTTTTAATTATGATGTGCAAAAATCAATACTTTCAAGAATGATATATCTATACTTGCAGGACTTATTGATTAATTCTTTTGTGTTATGATGGTTTTGTATTTGCTTTTGTTCGAGTTATTAGGTTCTTGAGCTGGGTGTTTGGAGTATCAGACTTATTTATTATGCTTATTTGGTTCAAATGGATAATCTATTCATGTTTGTTTGAACTAATGCAAAGAGGTTATGAATTTCATTTGTTTCATGACTTCATCATTCATGCTCAGCTTATGCAGTTGCTAATCTGCTTATCATTGTGGATGATTTTGATTTGCCTACTCAGATTACTGGTTGAAATTCTGATAGTTATAAATTATTTATCTCATTGTGTAACTTGGATTTATTAACTTTGTGTTAGTTAGTGTTGTCTAATTTGTTTTTCGGCTTAAATCCTTTAGTGTAGAAAGAGGAATCCTCAATTTTGTGTTTCTTGCTTTTTTTATTTTCTGTTTAAGAAACATATTGTTTAATATTTATTCTAAATAAAAGACACTCCTAAATTTAAAAATGTATTACCACCTCGGCGAAAAGAGGATAAATACAGAAAACAAGAAAGTTAATTAAAGTTTAAAATCTAGATCATGAAATATATAATAAGACTATATTAATAATGTATATATAATATACATTAATAGTGTATCATTCTATTGCTGTCTTTTTTAATACTATATTCTTCCAAGTTTCACTTTGTGGCAATAATGTTTAGATTTCAATAATTAATAGGCAGATGTTTGTGTTCAAATGAATTTCTATGTCACTTTCGATGGTCACTTGTTATGTGCTTGTGTTGATTTTCTATATATATATATATAATTTGGGGGCTTTGGAGGTATTGTTATTGGTTTAGTTATGGTGTTTGTCCATCATGTTTGAAAGTTTGAATTTGCATTTAGATTTGCTCCTTGTGGTCTGCAGGAAGCTAAAATATGTTAAATTGGGAGGAAGTAAGCTATTTGGTTTTATTAATGTCGAATTTAGTGTGTGTTTGTGTTATAGATTTCATCTTGTGATTGATTGAGGAAAGCGTTGTGTGGCTCAATCCTTGTTTGCATGCTTGATGAATGCTCAATGGCTGTAAGATAACTTAATAAGCTGTTTGAAATGAGCAAAAATATATGGAGGTAAGTGTCTAGGAATCTATGGTATAGGAATTACCTTTGAAATTTTGCTTTAGAAGATTAAATTGATTCAGAGGATGAAAATGATGACGCATACGTTGAGATTAATAATGTTATTTAATAAGTATTCCATTGACTGTGAATATTTTTTTGTTTAAGTATCAAGATGATGACTAAGTGATGGGCAATGATTGCTATGTGATACAAAATTAAAAGGGAACTTATTAATTATTTTATAAGGGAAATGGTGATGTTGTTAGAGTTACATGAGAACTTCCAAATATTGGTTAACAATATGGACATTTATCCTTCTCTATCAAGCATAGAGGCATCAATGTAAGTTTTGCACAAAGCTCTTGTGAGAAACTGAAAAGCTTATGATGTATCTGACATGGGCGTTCTCCTTTTGAAATCTTTAAATGTGCCTTTTAATATGAGCTATTGTACATAAATATTATAGAAAGCAAAATTGTTCAATAAGGTTAGTTGCAATTGAGGAAAAATGTATATTACAAAGGTAGGGCAATTTGACTGTGTTGTTACTTATTGGTATTATCAAATTAGGATCGGATGGTACTTTTAGGTGTTCCAAGTTGATGTTTGCATATTTTCACTAACATTTTGTATTATATTTTTCATCCAAATTGGAAGCACCCCTTTTTGGCCTTGGGTCCAGATGTGCCCTCCAACGAGGAGTCTAATGGAAGCATGCCAAATGCCCAGGCCAAAGGCAGTGTGACATGATTTATGGCTTTTGTGCTTAGTGTTATTGTGACCCTTTCAAGTTTCACCAGAAAGCCCTTGTTTAATTGTTTTGCAGGATAAGATGCTCAGTTCCTATTTCTGTATTTAGTTTCTCATGTGATGCATGCGTGGTCAGTAAGGTGGATAAAGTATCCTGTCCAAGTAGGGATATTCTTGCTTACATCAGCACTAGAAGAATTAGCAGAGAATGCTCCATTAAGAGAATGTGTTTATTTCAAAGTTTCTGTGGAGGTGAGAAGATTTGCTTCAACGAACAAAAGAAGATTATTGGAGTGAAATAAATATAGCTTTAGTGTAAATCTTTTAAAGGTGTTAGAAACTTATAATAGCTAGTTTGAATTTTTTTAAATAATAATCAGGGCATGAGTTGGAGGAGCTAATCGTGGCCTTTGTTCCAGCTACTGAATTTTTTTCATTTTGATATTGAAAACTGGCAAATTTTAAGTTTCTTTCTATGCATTCAAATGACTGGTTTGCTAATAGTGTTTGAGCTTAGATGAATCATCTGCTGTAAAGATAAAAGTAGTGCTATCTAAGTCAAAGTTTGTAGCTAGGGATGGAAAGTTTTTTTAAGGTTTAAGATGAAATCTACCTTTTGCTGAGATTGATACTCGCTAAATTTCGAAGACATGAGCAGAAATCTTGAAGATGCTATAAATGGAAAGTGTTTTTTTAAAGGTTTTAGCTTTGGAAAGCTTTGCCCTACTTCTTGTTTTAAGTGAAAAAATCATGCATTGAAATTGATGGTATCATGTTTGTCACCAATGGATGTCTATCTGATATATTCAGGCATTAGCAGCTTCTGTTATTTTTTCCCCTTTTTTGTTCTTATTTCTTTTTTGACATGATCTTATCTTCATTTTTGTTTTCATGTTTATAAACCCATACTTTGTTACTGTTGTCAGCATATCATTCAGGACATGAATTTAAATACTAATGTCTTTTAATGTGAAGCTAGATAAAGGCCTTGTTTGGATTGGCTTTTAGTAGAAGTGTTTTTTTTTTAAGTTTTATGAAAGGACTTTTGAAATCTATGGATGTCTACAGTAGCCATCGGATGGTAATCGATGGCTATTATCATTATGAACAGTAGAGACCGCGTTTTTTAGTGTTGTACAGTAATTATGAATAGTAAAACGTACAGTGTTTATATAAACAAACAACTATTGGATGATGATCCAATGGCTTATATTTAAAACGTTCCTAAAGTTCAAATCTATGGACTTACCTAGATGATTTTTTTTCTTTTATATATATATATATATATAGTTTGATTGAGGTAATAATCAGAGGCTATAGCATTCCCTATATTTTGAAGGCGACATACATGGTTGGTCCATTACCAAAAACAAGTAAAGGTACGGATGCAAGCCCAATCCAGGCCTAGTGGGTTTATGGAGGTAGTGGCAGTGGCCGGACCATATTACCATAAATATGCACATTAACTAGTGATATGAGACTAGGACTCTAACCCTAACGTGGTCCCTTGCTTCCTAATTATAAAGTTTTTCTCTCTTTTTCCAATCTATATATATAAGGTTTTCTCTTTTAATATTTTGTGCATCATACCAAACAGTTTCTACTCTTTTTTTCCCTTTTTTTCTTTGATTTATTTATTTATTAATATTTTGGCTTCCATAGGGCTTTTGGATTGGGAATATTCCAAGTCCCTCGTGCACTAGGTATCCCTTGATGCTAAAAATGGTGATCTATGGATAATGTTTTAAATCTTAAATAATAAGTCCATTGCAATAAAATTGTAAAATATATGAGTTGAAACTTTCATATGCATGTCATGTGACAATGAATTATGGTATAAATGTTTTATATATATTATTTGCATGTACATGTGTATTTTTTTCTTTTTATAATATGAACAAGTCACCACACATATTTATTTGTGTTTCAATCATATATTGGGAGAAAATTGAACTTTTGACTCCCCGCATTTGAGTTAAATATTTTAATCATTTGACCATTAGCAGTGATCACATGTAATACATTTAATATAAATAAAATTTTTTGTTAAACACTAATTAATATTGGAAAAAAACTATAAAAAAAAACATAAAAGTTTGTAAAATTATTCTCTTTAGTAAAAATGGAAAATTATCAATCAAGGCAATAATTATAAATAACATCATCCCTACAGTCATAGAGTAGTAATTCATGTTTTTCATAAATTCAAAGTTGAAGATTTGAATCTCTCCTAACTCAATAGTTAAAGGTTAATAACTCGTCCATATTTATTAAAAATAATATATATATCACATGTTTTAAATACTCTAATTCATCTATTATATATATCGAAAAAATAGATAATGACATTTATTCATAAAAAAAAATAGAAAATACAACAAACAGAAACATAAAGAGCATTCCACTTGGGGTGGAAACTGTAAAACTAGTACAAAACAAGAAAGTAAAGATGCAACACTTTATAGACAACTAAAACAAGGCCCTAAGAAGTCCAGGGAGAACAAGAACTAGGAGCAGCAGACCTGTTGTGCTAGCTCCCTAAGATATATCTCATTTTAAATTATGGCTTTCTATTATATATTTCACCCCAATAGCTAAGATAGAATGTAATAAATTATGGTTTTCTAGAATTTTACAGTCAACCCTTACTTTTTTTATTTAAATTATTGGGCTAGGCCTGCTCACGTAGACGGACCAAACCCAAACACTAAGAAGTTCATTATGGAGAGAGGGAGAGAGAGAGAGAGAGAGGGAGAGAGCTTACACATAGTTGTTAATCCAGTGAAGAAATCCATTAAATGCTCATCAAAGTTCTTTAATCTACTCATCTACCAACTTTAAAGTCTTAGCTCAAACGCGTCTCATTTAATATTAAACTCATATATATATAATTTAAATTATGTTTACGTAGTAATATTCTTATCTATATGTGTGTGTTTGAGATTGTGACTTTGTAAAAGAGTTCAAAGTTCATAATCATGCTTCTTCTGAATTGTCAGAGTCATGCATGAAACTATACCAAAATTGTGAATGTTTTATGATCAGGTTGAGTGAAAAAGGCAAATCATTGAGCAATCAGTGGCAAGCCAAAGATGAAGTTGAATGGCAAAAGATGTAATATGATTGTTATATGTGTGCATTGTTGTATTGATGAATCAACCATAACCATGCACTCCCATTCCTGCTCTGTTATGCAATGGAATACAAGGCAGACAAAGTTGCAGAGTGGAGGCAAATCACTTTAAAAAGTTCCATTTCATTAATTCAAAGCATTACACTGTTTTCACAATCAACAGATATTTCCTCCCCCATTCCTCCCCCACCTTCCTTTCTTCTTCCTTTTTTTTAATTTTTTTTTTAATTAAAAAGTGCACCATCTCATATACTAGATGCACCTAAGATAATATATAAAAGACTATAATTTCACAATAGCAAAACTCTTCTATTCTGTAATAATGGGGGTTAAAGTTATAACTTTTTTCACATGAAACTCAATAACAGTAATCTTATAGTACTGAAGACGGAGGAATTCGGCAATCAAATCCCTTCACCAGCCTTTCACTCACGCCTTTCCAATGCTTGGTAGTGTTTTGCATTTTTTTTTTCTTTACATTATATATAAAAGAAAATAATAATAATAATGGTTTATTTTTATTTATTTATTTATTTTTGGTTGAATGGTTTCATGTGACATGAATATAGGGTGGTTAAATACAACAGAAGCTTGGTACAAAGGTTGTGCCTTTAAAGCCAAACAATACAGCTCAGGTGGAACCCCATTTAGGCTTCTCTTCATTCTCATCATGGATGTAGTCCCTTTTCTATGCTTGCCAACACAGTGAGTGATTAGCGGCCTTAATTTATACTCACTCATATGAACCTTTTCTTTCATAATTAAAAAGGAAAACATATATTTATATAGCTGTAATATTAGCACCGGCAGACCAATTGTCCCTCTTCCATGTTATTTCTCACTTGGATTGGCTTTCCGTTTCCTCCTCCTCTCATGTCATTGTCATAATGAAAAATTATGATAATAATAAAAATAATAATTTTACATCTTCTAAATATAGATGAAATATACAATATACAGTGTCTTTATTTTTATTTTTTAATAATAAAAGTGAATATATCATAACTTTATCGGAAAAAAAAAATACAATTGCAAAAAATAAAAAACATAACATACCAAAACATATTATAACAAATCATATGATCTACAGTGATAGAAAAAAAATTGTCCTAAAAAACACAGTAAGATAGAAAAATTGGTGGCATTTATAGAAGGCAATTATCAAGAATGAATTATTCAACCTCAATGCTACTAATAGTTTAAAGAATTAAAATTTTGAAAAATAAATTGGTTTTCACCTTTGCTTTATATTTTTCATGGTAAAAATTAATTAAAGAAGTTTAAAAAAACAAAGTTTACTTTGATATTTGTTTTGGTCTCTAAATTCACAAGATAAAATTTTTTCAAAAAATTAAAGTAGAAACTCCAAACTATGGAAATATAAGAAGTTTCTATCCATGTTTTAGAACAACTGAAATTTTTTATGTAAAAATTATTTTTTAAACTTATTGTTAGTGGAGATAATAATATCAAAGAATACCAACTTCACATTGACTGACTTGACCCCTCAACCATTTGTCTTTCCAATTGCTTCTTGTCAAATACCAACTCTCAAACAAACAAATTACTGCCAAGATAGCAACCCTAGCAATGCATATATATGATAAGCATTATATACACATAATCAAAATGGTGTTGCTTTTCTTCTCAAATATTTTCTATCATGTAATGGATGTGAAAAGATTGAGAAGATGGCAACATGATAAGTATATATGGATGGTCCCCAAACCCTAATCTTAGATGCAAATGTAAACCATAAAAAAAATCTTTAAGTAGGATTTACTAGAAACTTCATCTTCCTAATTTTCTTACATGCAGCCAAACTCACCTTTGATTTGTAATACTTGAGAGGACTTGGATAGGATTGAAAGCTCATTTGGTCGGTAAACTTTCAAGTAAAAACACATTATAATAATTAAGATAGTGCTTCATATATATATATATATATATATATATATATATATATATATATATATATATATATATATATATATATATTATTGGATGAAACTTATCTAACTCAAACTAAACAGTTTATTTATAAAAAAAATTAAAAATAATATGTATTATTGGTAGGTATAACCATTTTTGTAATTTTATATTATCTAATTAAAACAAATGTCAAAAGGCATGAGTTGAATTAAAGAAAATAAGTGTTAAATAATGCATCAATTCAATCCATCATGTGAATATTTATTTATGCAATATATAGCACACACACAAAGTATTAACTAGCTCATTTCTTTATGGATAATTAAGCAACTAAAACAAAGCTATATATGGTTCTTTGATTTTATTAATTTTCTTTTATAAAGATGCATTATAGAAACTTCTTATAAAGGCATGATTGACCTATGTAAAGAGTGTATAGAGAGGGAGGTAGATCTAAAAATGTATTTATATATGGATGGGAAATGGTGATGATCCCATTGATGTTTGGTTAAGGAGTGACAAGAAGTTACATTAAAAACAAGGCCTTTGCTTGCACACCATCAATATATAACAAAGGATTTAAAAAAGATTAAATTAAATAAAGAAACAATCTCCAAACATTGTGGTTGGGAGTACATTCAATTAAATATAACATGTCCCTAAATTAGTGTTTGCCAGCTCTGCTTTTGCAAACTCATAATGCACAAGTGGTCCTTTTTATATATTTATGTGTTTTTACATGTATACCCTTATAAAATCTTAGGTTTTTTTTTTAAAATATGGTTTAGTGGTAAATAAAAATAAATAAATAATATTATTAAATAAAGTATGTGAAGATATAATTTTCATATTATGCATGGAAAACTAAGAATATCATGCTATTACCCTTTCACTAGAACAATATTATATATCTCAATATAATAATCATGTTCAACCAATTATAAATTTTGCAAATATACATACATACATACATACATACATGCATATCAAAATAAATAAATAAATAAAGCACATGGCACTGATTAATTAATTGGTTTGTCCATGAAAAAAGAGGCAAACATCCAATGTTGGGCTATGTGATGAGTATAGTGAGACTTGTTTATTAGATGGACAAATGGAATAGTCTGTGCTGTCAAGTGTTAACTTATTAATTAATTTTTTAAAATATTACCTAATAAACTATTTTAACTTCTTTGCAGCAATTCCTATGTACCATGTTCTCACCTTCTAAATAATTACTTTCAAAATATTTATTTAATTTGCCAAAAAAAAATTCATCTTGTATTTACAAAATTAAAAGATGTTAAAAAAGAAAAAGAGGAGTTTAAGAAGCTTGTATAACATACTTTTCTTTAACTTTATTTTTACTTTCTAATTGTACCACTCAACTCCTGTATATGATAAATTGGAAATATTTAAATTTATTATGTCCTAAGTATACATAATAATTATAAAATATTTTTATAAAATATATATTAGAATATCATCCAAATGGAGTATTTATAAGCTCTAAAATTATAGCAAAAATTATATTTTTTTTTATTTTAACTTCTTAAACACTCTAACAAAATAATTTTGTTAGAAAAATATGCATGTGCATTAGACTTACCATTGGATGGTTTTATTTTATGAAAGAGCTAGTATGCCACCCGAACTTCTGGATGTCTATCATTAAACTTCTCTACAGGGTGATAAAAGCTATTGATTGAATTTGTAGAGATTTTCTATGGTTTGGTCCAGACATCGATCACCCAAATATGAGGCTGGTAAAGTGGCATAGAATCTGTAGACCTCGTGAGTAGGGAGGGGTGGGGGATTCTGAGTCTTGCAGTTTTTAACAATGCTTTATTAGCAAAGTGGTGGTGGAAATTGACTTCTGAAGCCTCCTGGTGCAGGGATAAAATAGTCCTCTTCAACTATTTCAACTCTGCTTAGGGTTCGAACCTCCATAGCAAACCTCCAAACAGAAGATCCTTCATTTGGAATGGGATGCTCCACAGTTTTCCGGCTTTTCAAGCTAGTGTTTCTTCGGTAGTTACCAATGGCAATAAAACTTCATTATGGTTGGATAAATGGGTAGATAACTGTGCCCCAAAAAAACTGTAGCCAAATCTTTTCATTGCCTCAAATAGGCAGTTTGGTATAGTCAAAGATCTCATCCATCTCACCCAAGAGTCCTAGTTCAAATTTGGCCATGCTTTTTTGGCGGAGCGAGTCACAAATCTTGAACTTATGGTTCAAGGAGCTGAAGACACCAAGAGGTGGTCCGTTACTTCAAATGGAATCTTTTATGTCAAGTCTTTGTACAATTTTCTCATTCATGGAGGCGTCACTTGTGGAATCACCAACTTAATTTGGAATTCCCCGTGTCTGATAAAAATCATTTAGTTTAACTGTCTCGTATGGGATAATAGTATTCTTACTCTGAGCAACCTCGTCGCTAGAGGTTGCAATAAACTCCCGACAGCTACTTGTGTGTTGTGCAATGCGGATATTGAAACTGTGGACCATTTGTTCCTCTTGTGTACTTTTGTTATTAGATTGTGGTCTTTCCTTGCAACTCACTGTCAAATACCACTCCCTCCTTGATCTGTTAAAGATTTGTGGGGGAATTGGTGAGCTCTTATTCCAAAATCCTTCAAGAATGTTGTGGACTTAGTTATTATATCATTACTATGGAATGCCTGGCTTGAGAGAAATGCTCGTATCTTTAGCAACACTTATTATGTACATTGGTCTGTGCTGTTGAAAGTTATTTATTTGTTCTTGTCTTGGTTAATTGAAGTTTCATATGCCAAAAAAACAAAACTAGAAGGATCTGTGTCTGCAGCTAGGCATAATCTAGAGTTTCTTGGTGGGCAGACAGGAGTTGACATTGTTCCGACTGAGTAGTTCTTCTTGATGTTGTGGTCTCCTGTTACTCTTTGTGGGTCTCAGTGAGTTTGGTTTTTTTTTTCTTTGCTTCTGGTATGATGTTTGTTTCTTTCTTTCTGTTGTCTCTTTTGTTCTTTTCATATGTTCCCTCACCACTTCTAATGGTGTTTTGTTCCTACTTTTCATAAGTGAATGTAGTTAATTCACTTTTTTCCAAAAAAAATAATAAAAAAAAAATATTAGAAAAACACAAATAATTCAAAAGCCAAACCTTGATTTGACTATTAACCCTAAACCTAATATTTGTTTATATCAATTACAAAGAAAAGATAAACTAGAATAAGAAATAAGATGGAACAAAATTTACTAACAATGAAGATAAAGTAACTATTAGTGGCACTATAAAAACAATCTGGGCCCGTTTTGGTCACGGAATAAGAATTGTAATAGAAAAGTTAATGGCAATGGTAATGAGAAAAGTAATGGTAATTGTAATGAAAAAGGTGTTTGGCGGGAAAGAATAAGTATTGGGAATGGGAAAAGTGGAATTGAGAATTGTATGTAAATTACTTTAATACCCTTAAATAAAGATACTTTAATATATAAAGTAATTACATATAGATAAATATCTAGTTTTTGTAATTATTATAATTAAATATTTAGAACAAACAATTTATTTAATTAAATCTCAACTAGGGGCAAAATTGTCATTTCACTATCAATAGTTTATTTAATTAAATATATATCGGTTAAAAGTGCCATTTTACTTTAATTTCCATAATGAAATATTTTTATTTATTTTTTTATTTAATTATATAGGGGCAAATATGTCATTTCAGTTTAATTATTATAATGTAATATGCATATTAAATAATTCTTGTTAGTTATTATTTATTTTAATTATTATAATATTTAAATGACTCAATTTATTTTTATTATAATTTACTTTAATTATTATAACTAGTTGTTTAAAATAATTATTATTTAATTAAATCTTAACTAAGGGCAAAAAAATCAATTCACTATCAATAGTATTCATTCCCTCCATCCTCCCAATTTTGGGGGTAATGAAATGCCTTCACTATGCATAATGATATTATCTATAATACACATTCCCAAGTTAATAGTAATATACCCAAACATGGTTATAAATTACTATTTATTATCAATCTCATTCCAATAGTGTTCTATCCCCCAATCCAAACACCTACTCTATGTTTCTCTATTTTTTGGTTTTTTTATATTTACTCCAAATTTTATTTTGCATGAAAAAAGACAATAAAAAAAAAAAAAAAAAGTGTTGCATAGAATATGTTTGGTTTAGTGATGCGGGAAAGATCGAAATAAAGTAGAATAAAGTTTATATATGATTATTGAATGACTAAATTAATTACCGGCCATCATGTTGAGGTTTTAGTTTGGATGAAATTCCTAGTGGAAACTCCACTTCCATGAGTATCCTCAGAGTTGCATGAAATGGGCACTTGGCAGCATTCTTTAATAGGTTCAAACCTCACATGGTTAACTCATTTGACTTGTGTGTGTGTGTGTGATTAATCTCGCATGATAAGTAGTAAGTAGTATAAATATATTATGCTGCCACATTCTGAGCCAATGAGAATGTGCAAATAATAATAATAATAATAATAATAGATAAGTACCAAATATGTTAAAATATAAGGAACATGGATAGCCATAACATAATTATTTGTGTCAAAATTTATGTTTAGAATGCCTTTGTCCGTAATGAAACATTGAAAATGCATAAAAGGAGGACAAATATACTTTTTTTTTTTCAAATAGAGATGTTTATGAAAATTGAGTTACATTAAGTACAAATTAATTCACTTACTTGTTTTTTTATATTAAATTAGTCACTTTTAAAATTATTCAAAAGCTAATTGTATTCTATTTCTGTTTACTGAAATATAACAAAACAAAAAGTCACTTTTTTCTCATTTTTATATTTATTTTAAAAATAAAATTATTTTTTGAAGTGGATTCATATATTTATTTTGATCTTTAACACCAAAAAATTTTTCATTTTGATTTTTCACCTCTTCTCATGTTGATTGAGAGATGATTTATTTATAAAATATATTATTTAGTTTTTAATTCAAATAAAATATTAAAAATTAAAGCAAGCATCACTCAAAGAAAAAAAAAAGAAATAAATATAATTCTTTCACCTAAACCAAACCATGCAATTTGAACTTCCTGAAATATTCCCTAGTAAATTTCCCAAAAAAAAAAGCATAATAACAACAATAATAATTTAAATATATAAATAACAATAATAACAACAATAATAAAAGCTTTTATACAAAAAAAAAAAAGCTTTTCACAAGATAACAAATAAATAAATAAGAGTTGAGTAGTAGCAATAGGGTATTAAAGGAACAAGTAGAAGTTAAAAAGCAACAGTAGTAGGTTCAGGCCTATATTCTTCCTTGGGATTGGGTTCCCTTTCTTTCACTATATATACACCCACCTCTCCCTACAACCCTACTCACACTTCTCTCTCTCTCTCTCTCTCTCTCTCTCTCTCTCTCTCTCCATCTTCATCTCCATCTCCTTCCCCTTCCCCTTCCATCCATGTCTTACCTTCTTCTCCTCTTCCCTTTTCTTTCTTTTTCTCCCTCTCCTCCTTCTCTCTTCTTATCATGTGTCTCTCATGAGTGACCAAAAGAAAACAAAAGAAAAGAAAAAAGATGGTCCTCCTTATAGTCTTCCACAGCTTTCTTGAACTGCATATTTATATATGCATATGTATATATATGTCCATGTCTGAAGAGGACTCTGAATTGCAGTTCAATGAAGCTGTGGGAAATTATAGGTAGAGACCAAGCAAGCTGAATTTTTATTTATTTATTAGTTTTTTTGCCTTTCATTCATTCAAGATCCACAATTTTATAGATCTACTCTTTGTGTTTCTATGTTTTAATTTTGTGCTTTTGTGTGTGTGTGTATGTCTGTCTGTCTGTCTGTCTATCTGTGTTGAGTTGGAGTTTCATGATGAACTATCAAATCAGAACTTGTTTCTTTTCTGACACTAAATTGTGCTTCACTGACTTCATTCACCAAAGAATTCATTAAAAAAAAAAGAGTACCATATTGAGTCTGTCATATTCTTCTTCATTTCAGTACAAATAGGAAGTTTATACTTCCAAAGATAGTACTCTAATCAGACTACTGGCATGAATTCATCATCACCATCATCATCATTCATCTTCTCCTTCTTCATGATCTTCTTTTTTTTCCTTTGGATATGAACTATCACTGACACAAAAAATTCTTCCTTCTTTTCATTATTTGAAACTGGATCTAAATAAAGCTTTGCCAAGACATGAGAATGTGTTCCAGGAAACAAGGGTGTCCATTCCTTCAGATTTCTTTTCTTTTCTTTTTTTTTTTTAAATCCTTTTTTAATTTTAATTTTTTTTTATGGTCATTCTAATATATGTGTGGACCATTCTTCTGTAGTAGCCCATTGAGTTGTAAATGCTCCAAATGCATCTCTTTCTCAGTAATAAGAAATCAATACTCCATCCACTACTCAATATATATTCATGGTTTAATTATTATCTTCTTATGAAATAATAGCAAGCAGCCAAACATGCAAAAAATGAAAAAAGTACATCCATCCACCAGCTTTGGTTACATGTTATCTATATATATTTATATTCATTCCTATTATCATATGATAGTATTGATCATTCAACAAGAAAGGAGATAAGATGTGATATTATATTATTGATTTCACAGTGTATTGCTCCACTTTAAATGGACACTGTCATGACTCTACACTCTAATCAACTTTTCTTTATTTTTCTTTCATGTTTTGGTGCTCATTCACTCTTTCATACTTTGTGAACATCTAATGAAAAACTAGTTACTAGATACTACTTGTATTTTGTATTAAGCCCTTCTTTGGAGTAAAAAACAATGATATGAAGGAAAGCTTTGTTGGAGTTTTGCAGAACTAGGAGACAACCAAGGAGCAAAAAGAAGGAAGAGTATATATATGTTACTTCAGTAATTAATTTATTCTGTTCCTATCCTACACTAAGATGGTCCCATACAACAGCAACAACAACAACTGCACTATGTTTGTTTGATTATTCTCTGATGCTTTTGTTTATCTTTGGTTAATTAATTATCTCTTGTAATGCTCCAATCAGTTAAAAAAAAAGAAGACTTCTCTTCTTCTGAACTGTTGGAGCTTGCAGCTCACTTGCTGTTAAAATTTTTAGTTGATGAGGTTTTGCTTGTTAATTGTATGAAGTTTATGGATTGTTAATTACATGCAAATTAGGTCAAAAACAATTACTTATATTATTTGTATTTTTCTAGATAATTAAGAATAATTAATAAACTTATGTGGGGGATATGCATGTTGATGCAAATGGGCTTGTGATGAGAATGGCATAGGAATTAAACAATCAAAATGTATTAGTAGCTTCTTCTATATGTATATAATTTTTTGTTTAGCCAAAATGACCTATTTAAAGCTTCTATTAAACCCCTTTCTGTTCATTTTGGAATCTTATATATATATATATATATAGTGGAAGTAATTGAAGATAGCAAAATAATAATAATGTCAATGTTGCAAAGGGAAAATTTATTTATATACATATGATATCAACTTGAGATGTGTTGTGTAGTGTGAATAAAGAATAATATCATTCATTTATTAAATGAATTAAAATTAAAATATTATATATTATGGACGTTTAGTAATAATTAAAATACTTTTAATGTTAATATACACATATTGACATACATACATATATGTGTGTGTGTTAATATTGGTATCTCCCAACTATATATACACATCTTAAAAAAAAAGAAAAAGAAAAACCCCTTATCAAGTTATCATTTATGTATCATTAAAAATTAAAAATGACAAAACTTCCCTTCGGAAAGTAATAAATTTAAAAAGAATATATTTGAATGTATCAAAAATGAATTCTAACTTTTTAAACATACATATATTATTTTCAATTAATTCAAATATTTGTATAAACATATTTAGCTCTGCCAATATCAGATCCCATAATAGTGAGTTAATTATTTCTAATAAAATTTTAATTGTAGAGGGTTTTTTTTGGGTTAAAACAGAAAAAATAAGCATAAATTGTAGAGGGTTAATTATTTCTTTGGTTTTTTTTTTTCTAAAAACATAAATTATATAAATTTATCAAACAAAAATAACATCCAAAGAAGAACAAAAGAACAATTTATTTTATAACATCAATAAATAAGCATAATTGTTGAAGACTTTTATTTCTGAATAATTATGCTCATATTTAATTAGGTCCAAAGGTACGTTCATAAAATAGGAAAATATTTTTCAGTGTCAATTCTCATATCATATATATGGGTGTTTTTGAAAACAATACAGTACTGTATAACTTTTTTGTAATTTCTATTAATTTGTACTTTAATCTACGGTATACCTTGAAAATATTCCTAATTTTATATTTGACATTATGAATATTAATATTATTTATACATCTTTAAAATCCCCCAGAAAATGACTCTTAATTTTTGAACACTTTTTAATTTATACATCCAAAATAAAAACACAGATAAAATAATTTCATTTTATTATCAAATATATATATATATATCACTAAGGGACTGTTTGGTTCGTGGTAATGATATATTACTACGTAATGACATTACCGTGATAATAATATCGGGAATGTTATATGCCTAGAAATGTTGTGGTAATTTATGATAACAATGTTTGGTTGGAAAATCATATTACATAGTAATTTACTTGGTAATGTTCTAAATTTCCCAAAATACCCTTGTATACTATTTTGTGTAAATTTAAATTTAAAATAAAATAAAATTTTAGATAAAAAAAAAATTAAAATTTCAAAGTTGAACATATTCCAAAAAATAATGTTATTCAAATTTAATTTTTTTATCCAACGAATAAAGAAAGAAAATTATTATTTTTAAATAAATGGTATATCTGTCCAAAAAATATTTCAGATTACCACCCAATTGGTAATCCAACATAGCCATCTATTTTGGTGGTAATGGATTACCGAGTTTCTTGGTAATCTTTCAAGGCTGGTAATCAAAGATTACCATCAATATTACCACCAACACCAATCCAAACGTAGTAATCTTTTCAGATTACCACCTAACAGGCGGTAATGTTTTCACATTACCGCGAACCAAACGCCCCCTAATAGTTTTCTTTCTTTTTATATTTATTGTCAATTAACTAATTGTTGGGGTTTTAAAGTGACATTTGAACAATTACAATCGCATTCACTGTTCATTAGAATTGGTACTATAAAATATTGTTTATTTATTATTATGTTCACTAAGTCAAGTCGTATTATTCATCCCTCCAAAATTACATTGTAGTGAAATTTACAATTGTGAGGTTATCATCCCTGAAGTATCATTTTAAGAGTAAATAATAGGTCCTCATTATTCCGCGTATTAGTCTATCCCACATAAAAAATTCCTAAAAAGCCATTAAATCCTTATAATTGATCAACATTTTATTTACTTATATACATCCCTAAGAGGAGAGCACTTTGTTGCTGTTTGTGAAAAAAAAAAAATGGAGATAAAACATCCACAATTCGAGTGGAGGTGATTGGGCATTTAATATATATACATACAACTAACTTTTTTAACTTTTAATAATGCTCTAGTGGTAGGTTGGCTCTTCGGTGGTTGTAGTTAGGATGACCGGCGGCGGTGGTGGTTGTTTAGAAGGTTGTAAGTTAAGAGGAGGATCAGGAGGTGGTAATAAATGTTTAATTTCTAATTAGTTGTGTATGTTGTGAGAGAAGAAGGAATGGAAGAAGATGGAGACAACTAAGTATTTACATTGTTGGTGCCCATGTGAGTGCTTTGTTTGATGAGCAAAACTTGTGTGGGGATGTCATCATGTGTCTTCTTCCTTTTATACCATTAGTGGTCTAACTAATAAAATTTGAAATAAATAAATAAAAAAAAGATTTGGAGTAGCACTTATTATAAAAAAAATTAATAAATAATGAAAAAAATATATTTAATAAAAATCTAAAGAAATTATACGTCTGGTTTTGGTTTATTTAGTATTTTGATTTTTTTATAGAATAATGTGAGAAAAGAATTTACATAGCCGACCTTAAATAATTAAAATTAACTCTTTTAATAATTATATTCTATATATATATATATATATATATATATATATATATATAAGTGAAACTAGAAGTCATGGGCATGATAGCAAATGCTGACTTTGAAAGCTTCCCACTCACTAATGGTGTGATGGTACGGCATGAATCTAATTGGTTGGCCCAAACACTGGTTTATTTTTTTTTTATTTTTTTTAGTATTGGAACTTTGTTAGATAAAATAAAATGAGTCCCAGAAAATGGAAACATGGTTTTTGACTTTTCCAAACAAATGACAAGACTTCCTAAGATTGAAAATATCATAGCTTCATTTAAGTAAATAATAACTTCCACTAGTGAGAAATGACTCCACTTTCCCCACTTCCACACAATTATTTATGTTAAAAATAAAATAAAATAATTACACCACAAGAAGGATTATGCAGAGTAGATCATGGAAGAATAAAATTTATGCAATCAGAGAGACATGCATCATTGCATCTCCAAAATGTTATGTTATCACAGTGATTCATTCAGTCTCTTAACAAAGCTACTTGGTACATTTATAGTTTTTCTGATGATGTGATACATCTACTTGCCTCAGCAATGAAATGAAAGCTTTCTTTGCTACATTGGCTTTGCAGACTTCCCCCAGGAAAACAACATTACTCTTTTCCTGGAAACATGTTTGAGGCACTGAAAAGCATCAATCAGTTAAATAAATTGATGAATAAATAATAGAATAAGTAAATGCATGCAAGGGAATTTAGGGACTCCTGATCATACAACAATGTTGGACCACAAAGACAAGGAAGGATCTCTTTGTAGTTGGTTGTCTCATTGGTTGATCAAAATGCCATGTGAAACTACAATTTCTTACTGTACAAACAGCCAGTGTATAATTTTTTTTAGTATGACCAATGCCTTAATTAGATTCTGTTCAGAAAGTGCCTTTTGATGTGTTTTACATCTCAAATGCCTGGACTTACAAGGAGTCTATTAACAACAACAACAACAACAACAACAAACACTGACAATGGAAGCAATAATATCAAATATAATATTGACAACAGCAATGACTAAAGCTTCTCTCCAGAATTGCATATACCAACAGATCAAATAATATCATTGTCTGCACTTTTTAGAATCAATCTCTGATTAAATAGTGGTGAGCATTAAACAGTACAGGAGACAAAGCATTCTCCTCATTCAAAAACCAAGTGCTCAAACATCACGCTTGACTTTATTTTATTTTTTTTAGAAGATAGCCATGGTGGGTTGAACATTAATTGGCAGAGATTGCAAAGTTAGTACAGTCCTTTGTGCTTGTAAATTATGTTAATATCAGAACAAATGAAATCAATCAAACAGGAGCAGACAAGATGAGTTTGGACATGAAAATGATCCTTTTTTCAAATGAAGGAGGTTCAAGTATAGGTTGTAGGTGAGAAATATGACCACACATGAGTTCTTCAAATGTTTTATCACAATATTTATTTGTTTTTATTAAACATAAGAAAAGAAAAGTATTTTCCAGATTTAGGATCAAAAAGAATGCTGATCCCAGAAAATAAAACAATCAAACAAGTAGAGGACTAGATGAGCTGGAGTTGAGGAGGATTACTGAAAATATCTTAATCTCATTGAAAGATGTACAGGGAGTTGAGAAGAATTCTTTATGGTAGTTGTTTGGATTAGGGTGTCATCAGTCCTTTTTATGGGTTTTCACTGGCCCAAATATTTGGCACATATAATAGCAGTCCATCTCCACTCACATCTGGTGGTCTACCACTTAAAAGAGTTGAGTGTAAGGACAATTGTAGCAAGGCAAACACAACCAACAAGTTATGGGCTGTGCCATCTAATCCGATTAGGAGGCGCTATTGACCATAGCTAGTTATGTGGCTCTGAATGTCGACACCTCTATCTTAAATACAGCACAACAATACCATGTCCACCGTCATAATAATGCATTATCTAATGCCTATGTTTAACTTCCAAGCAAACAAAAAGTCCAGCTCAGTATAATTCAATCACTTTTCCTACGCACAAATTTTTTATTTAAAAAAAATCTACGCATAAATATGTAGTGGATAAGAACTTTCAATGCAATGTTGGGATTTTGGCCCTAAAATCCTCCAGAAGCCCGGATACTATAGCACGCCTTGTGAGTGAAATTGTTAAAGATTAGAAAATTCAGGAAGATTGTTGATTGTAACATTCTCCAACACCCAAGTTGAGAATTATTTACAAAGATTATAATTTTCACTACAACCAAAAAACAAAGAAGACAGTTTCAAACAGCATCACAACATATACATTTGAACTTGCTAGTTATTGAAAGTAACCAAACTTAAAGAATTAAATGGTTAACTCAAGAAATTTTTAATTCATTTCCATACCTACTTATGATGTTTTACTAATGGCTTCCACAAGCATATATACTGGCCTTCCATTAATCCTGTAGCCAGCCTGAAATCAAGTGCAAACAGGAAGATGATGCTAAATCAACAAGATATCAGCATATCGAATTGCTAAAAATGGAAAAATAAAACAAATTAGTCATCACTTATAATCTCTAATTGATAAGATATGCAACGGAAAGCAGTTTAGCTTAATCTAGATATAAATCAAGCCATGACTTAAACAAATTATAATCAATTTGGATCCCCAATTTTGATTGTTTCAATTCAACTACATTCATTGATTACTAGTGGTTAATAAATTTCAGGATAGAGATTTATTTTAACACCATGGCGCAATTGACTTCAATCTCAAGCCAAATATTTTTTACAAAATGGCAAACCAAAGCCCAACCCCGAATCAATTTCTATATCACCAAGATCAAATTTCAGGATAGAGATTTAGCAAATCCGAAAAGCAGTTTGCTCATGCAAAAACTTGTGTTGATAATATGCTAACAAAGTAACAAGAGCAACATTTGAATAATAAGTTGTTGCAAGTTTCAAAAGATAATGTATGTTGTTATCTTTATTCAAGCACCAATTTCTAATCACTTGTAATTTCAACATAATGGTAAATGAGGGTAATACCTTGAACTTAGGCAACCCAACGATGCATCCACATTCAACAACCTCTGCACCAGCACGTTCTGGAAAACACCATGTCTTGGAATTAGATTTGGTCTAGAAAGGTTTGCAACGGAATTCAAAAAGAAAAAGGTTGGCAAGGATTACAGCCTCAGATAATAAGCAATTGTATTGTAAAACATAAACCCAGATTAAAAAGCATTAAAGAGGTGCATTCATAAATGAGATATATACTCTGTGTGTGTGTGTACACACTACATAGCAGAGAGACCACTCCATGGCTAAAATGGCAGAACCATAAAGCTAAATTATACGAACAAAGATGTTAACAGGTGGAAGTGGAACTACATGTATCATAAAATCCTAATTCTGAGAAGGAGAAACATCACCAGGCCAAAAGTCCATCCAAGTGCTTATATCATCAGATGGACGTTATAGTAAAATACGAGAAACCGAAGGCTCAAGCCAATAGTAGTTAAATATGTTCTGCTATCTCTGGTTCAACAAGCAATATACAATGAAAAACATAAAACAAAATAATAAAAACTAATAGAATTTGGTGTCTTTTGCATGTACACTAGCAAAATCTCATAACTTGCATACATACCCCATTCAACGGTCATTATTTCCAAAAACAGTCAAAAGAAAGAATCAAGTATACGTGACCTTGCAGGATTATAAATACAAAACTAATCCCGCTACTAATGTTTGCTTAAACACCCCAAATGAAGTACATTTGTAAAAATTTTAGTTTTATGGGGGCATACAAGCAATTATAATTTCCACAAAGATAAAGCCTAAAGTCTAATACGCCTGCAAATGAAGGATGGAAATGTGACTAGTTTGAAATAGTGATTCCGTTTGGTATTAAAAAAATTGAGGTGAGCATAGATCTCTTCCGCAATTATATATATATGTGAAAAGTTAGTGACATAGTATAATAACAAATACACAGAGATCAAGAGGTTTACAACATCTTTCCTGGCATAAGATCCCCTCAAGAGATCCTTGGCATAGTCTTATTTGATAAAAAAAAATCTAAATATACCTAGTACTCTTATTGCAGCACGAAGTGTCCCACCAGTTGCAACCAGATCATCGATGATTAACACATTCTCACCAGGTTGAACAGCATCAACATGCATCTCCAAACAGTCAGTACCATACTCAAGCGCATAGGCTTCTGAAATTGTTTTGCCTGAGTTTTTATCAAAGAATAGTTGCATATTAGGTGTCAGCATATGCGATCAGAACCAAACTTTCAGGAAACAACAAAAAGGCTGATAAAGACTACAGTGTGCATGTCTGACAATCAAGTTTAGGGGGGAAAGGCATACCTCTCTGTCATCAGATCTGGAATTCTTAAGAGAGGAATTTCAGCTAAAATTAACTGAAATCAGATCTGGTCAATAGAAACTAAATAATGCATGTCTAAAATGATTAATGCCCAACCGAGCGCAGCCACATTTTTCAAGGAGCAACAGCTGTATTCACCAAGCATACAACTTAATCGAAACAAATATGGTGCAAACTACTTGCATGAATAACAAGCAAGATAAATAAAAATAAAAATAAAAATAAAAAACTTCGCCATATTATTCATCTAATACATTTCATCTAACAATCAACATAATAATGCATAAATCTAAAAGAAGAGGAACAAAGGGGATTACCTGGTAGCTTTCCAGGTTTGTGCAGTGGAATGAACTTTGCTCCGATGGCAATGGCAAGTGGAGAACCAAACATAAAGCCTCGGGCTTCAATACCTAAGACAAAATTATGGAAACTAATATTCTATCACACCCAAAATAAGGACTACCACACAACAGAAGTCACCAAAAATTCAGCTTGGTCGATATACTTACTAGCAAAACGAATTTTATAGACATGACAGAAAGAAAAATATGACCAGCTCATGGGACCAAATACTGAAACTCAGACACCAATAAGATACAAAATATAGTCAAGAGAATATCATGCTTATTCTCCTCTGTACAATTACTTAGTTAAGAAAAACCATTATTTAAATAAAATATAATTAATAAAAATAAAAAACACGAGCAACCAATACAAGATCTTAATATTCTTACGGACATACTTTATAAAAATATGTCTATTTGGACAACATATACAGACACATTTTCATCAAGTAAGGCAAACTGTATATAAGATCTTCAATGGATGCTAGAAATTTACATTCGAACGAGAAAGTGAAACATCATTTCATATCATAACAAAGCGCTAGGCAATCCATCACCTCGTAAACTAACAACATACAAGATCCTAATATTGCTTCAAAATAAAAAGTACATTATATAATAGCAACTTTGACCACATTGACACACACAGATAACCTATTGAAATTTCGAAGGCCCTAACTTTCTCTCAGGACACCCTGAATCATAATTGCCTTTTGAAATAATCAACCCAATGCATTATGAACTTCCAATAGTCATATAGGATGGTCAAACTAGGTCTTACTATTTCTAGTAAGGTCAGACCTTGCCTTTATCTCCCAAAAATTAAAATCTGAGAAAGTGAATAGAAAGTTAATCTTAAATTCTGTACATATAATCAACCTCACCTCTTCCTTTGTTTTTATCTAAAATTTTGATACACCAGAAGCTTTATTAGGACAAATGTCACAATCCAGTCTACATAAAAGACTATGTAAAACTATTTTAGACAAAAGACAAATTAGTGGTATACAAGAACAACATGCAAACATTATTCTAGGAACATCTAAAATAACTCTTAAGGATATGTGATTATAGAAGATTAGCTCTTTCCTTTTCCAGATCATCTAATCCAGTTTTTAGTGCCAGCTGTAAAACATGGAAATCAAAATTTAAAGAAAAAAATGCATCTTATAGGCACACGTCGACCAGAATTCAGAGGATTATTTAAGTGCCTTTGGATTTCACAAGGATCAAAAAGATATTCAAGATGTAACTGAATATCATATGTCATTATGGCAAATAAGAAATAATTATAACATTGAGACAAGCCGTCATTCTCACCATAACCCTCCAAACATTCATCTAGTTTCTCTACTAAGATAGCAAATAAAGGCATTATACTCTGGTCTGATATGTGAAGAAACTCCTCTTCGTTGAGTTTCTATCCAGACTGGAAAGTCATATATAATGTTCTCCCATAACTTGAACTTCACATCTGTAGCAGCACCAGTAATGTAACTGAAAGAACCCTAATCCTGCCACATTAGAAGCGCTTGTCAATTAGGTTTCCATTTAACCCAAACTCCATTTAATTACAAATCTAACCCTTTAGTGCTCTGTCAGACAAAGTGATTGCCATGTGAAAAGAGAAGAATTGTTCTGAATTTCAAAAGATTGGTTCCTCAAATTTGACCAAACTTCAGCTACCAAAACTATTGACTATTTCCACTTTGATGGATCAATAATGGAGACCACTTCCAATTCAATGCACTGAAATTTATTTAAAAAGTATTCAAGCTAACAGTTACCCAGCCCTGATGAACCACATTCCACTAGATTCAGTCCAGTAGTCAAAATTAAAACAATTCACAATTCAGCAAGGCACAGGTTCACTAGACTAACACTAGTTGATAAACGTCATATTCACCCCAATATGCATGAACTTTGCACAGTATACACTTCCTCCTACTCGTACCAATTATGAACCGAGCAGAACAATCCCAAATAATATCACAGACACCCATGAAAAACAAGACGGTGAGACTGGAAACCAAGATAAAAGGAAGGAAAAAAATGCTTAGAGAAAATTAATAAAAATAGAGGAATTAGATCCTAGATATGGGCCAACGGAAAGAATAGCATTTAAACGTAAAAACCTTAAAGCCTCCAAAACAAGAGTAGAATTGTAAAAGATTGTCTCTTCACCTGAATTATCCCAAAAAAAAACAGACAAACCTTGAAAACTTTCTGGGTCCAAAGATCAAGATACAAACTTAAATTCTCCTCCCTCAACCAAGGACGTCATTTTCACTCTGCTCTTTATTCTTTCAAGATCACTGTGGAAATAAAGACTTTTACACTAGTCAATATAAATTCCCAATCAAGACTCATCATCTCCTCACGGCTCACACTTTTCAACCCTTGTATCAGCATTGCAATTCACAGCAACAAGTTAAGCTTCAAATCAAGAGTTACAAACAACTCACAATCCCAGCCCCCAACACAAACAAAACAACTAAAAAACTCATAAAAATTCAAACTTTCATAAAAAAAAGGTGTCAAACAAAAACAGTCCATAAAAAACAGGGTCAAGAACAAAGAGAAACAATCAAATGAAATCAAACACTCATACCAGCAACAGCATGGATGCCCATCCCACGATACCGCTCAGCAAAGATCTCAATAGCATCCTTGAAGGCCTTGGGTCGGAGCAACAGCGGCGTGATATCATTGAACATGATCCCTGCGCCTCGCCAACCATGTCCAGCATCAATCAAGATCTCACAAGCCCAACAACACCAGAGGTGAAAAAAACCAAAAGAAATCGAGAACCTGGCTTGGGGAAGTGCGGCACCACTCGGATTGCCGCCGATATCGCCAGCAACCGCGGGTCCGTTCCGTTCTCCTCTTCCAACATTCCTCTACTGCTCTCTTCTCTTCGCTTTCGCTCTCTCTTCCACAGAGACAACTGGGAGTGTGTGCATATTTATATATTGCTTTTTTTCACTTATGTCCCTAGAAATTTCCCTTTTTTCTAACCCTTTTTTGTTTTTGCATATAAGCCCCTATGCCCGGTTATTTTACATAAAACCACAATAAACAATGATAATAAATATTATAATTAATTATGAAACTGTATACTTTTTGTAAAATATCATTTATTAAACATTTAAGATTGTTTCAAGCTTTAAAAGTAATTATGGAATTATATTTAAATTCACAATAAAAAAAATTAATGGACAATTTGAAGAGAGAAAGAGAGAGAGAGAGAGAGAGAGGAGTGGTTATAGTTAAAATTATAATTAATATTTTAATAAAAAAATTAAATTTTAAAAAATGTCATCAACTATTTAATAATGGGAGCACAGAAAATAAGTGAAATATATAAATATAATAATATATATTTATTGTCAATGTCCCTGTTAAAGTGACTAGTTACTAAACAAATATTTTGCAAGCCATCAATAGATATATAAAACTTAATTTTTTAAAAGATAATTATGTATTCTTTTCTTTTTTTTTTAGAGTGTAGTTTTATAAAATAAATTGAAATATTGATTTATATATATATATATATGGTATGTGTGTGTGTGCAGAATGTTACAAAATATATAGTTGAATGTTGATGAGGTGTAACACAGATATTGACAATCTTAGGGGTGTTTATGCAATTAGCATGAACCTCATAAATATCATGTCTGTGATTTAATAGAAAATCCCTATATTTCGGGATTCGTTTATTTATGGTGACAGCGGGGTTTAGCTAAATTATTCATTAGATTTTTTTTTATTTATTAGCAACTTTCTAAAATTAGACTATTCAAAGATTTGGCGAATTATTAGACTATTATTTATGTTACACACTAACATCTGTTGATAAAAATTTTATAAATGTTCGTACATTAGCTGTTGAATTTGAATCCAATAATTGCACATCATTCAGTGGTGTATATAATGTAATGAACAATATTCTTTTATCAGTCCAGTACAATTTTTTGGCACTATTTTTACTATTGTTGGTTGTTCTTTCTTTGCATCTTTGTGTTTGTCTTTTTTTTTTTTTTCTTTTTTTTAGACACGAACATCTATAAAAAAATATATTACTATATATATTAAAATATATTTATATAAGTATTAATATAAATAAATTTATAGTGATAAATTAATTAAAATGTGAAGTGATTTTTTTTTTTATTTTGATAAGTTGATAAGTTATGTCACAAATGTATACAATTAGGTTAATACTTCAACTCATGTGCAGCTCTACTTTGTGTAATATGAGATTTAAACCCATTTTTTTTATTATGAAACAAAAGTCATAACAAATTTAAGTGAGTATCTATAAATGAAATCTTTTATATTTAATACAAATATTTCCTAAAATTTAAAAATTTCAAGCCCACTAAATTATCCCAATCATCAAACATGAGACACAATTGTAATTGGTGAAATGAATCACATGAGATATTTTCCTTTAATATCATGTCAAGCACGTTTATTTTGAGTTTATTGAACTATATTTTTAACTCACATGTTAATCACCGCAGATAAGAATCTATTAGTTTAATCTTAAGATTCAATTTTTACAATTACACGATTTAAATACTGTATGATTTTATTAAAATGCCCATTCTCCATCCAATTTAACAGTCAAACAGTGATCACAATATTTGTAAAAGAATTTAATTTATCGATAGAGATAAAACTACATTTAAAGAATAAAAAAAAACACTCTTGACTTTTGTGGAAAAAAACTTCATAAAATTTTTTTACATTTTTTTATTGTAAAACACATACGCATATATATAATAATTCATTAAAAAAGTACAATAAAATCAATGAGATGTTTAATTAGAAGGGTTAAGTGCTTGGGGAAATATTTTTTAGATACTAAATTTTAGGGCAAAAAATTATTAGAGCTGAATTATTTTATTTTATTTTATTTTATTTTTTTATAAAAATAATTAGCTTCGTTAAAAAACAAGCACCATACATGCACTAGTTACGATGGCTTAACAACCTTATAAAAATAAATTATTTATGCCATGCAACCCCAGAAAAAAAAAATATTGTTTCTTTCACAAGAAACCCAATTAGAACTAACAGATAGTACTATTGACAAATAGTATTAGATCATAGTATATATTATATGAATAGTACTGATAAATAATACCACAAGAGCGAGTTTTCAAACTCTCATTCCTTTATGTACTATATGATAAATTATTACTGGACTACCAACTATTTCTCTAGCTTAATTAAAATTAGCTTTGTTTCAATTAACAAAAATAAATTATTTCAATGAACATATGAAGTAATTTAAACAATTAAAATTTTCTAAATTGGTTAAAACAATACGGGTCCCATTTTTTATGACCAAGAAAGAAATTGCCATTCCTGACCAAACAAGGTGCAGGAAAGGCAAGTACCAAAAAATATATTTTTACCTTTTTTTTTCCTTTTATATATATATATATAATTAAAAACAAAAAAAAAAGTAAGGGTGAAAGGGTAATTTAGGAAGAGGACCACCGATAAGTGAGGGGGTTTTATTTTAATAAAATAAATAATAAAAAAAACCCAAAGGCAGGCCACAGATGCGAATGGACGTTTCGGTGGCGCGCAGGATTTCGGATCTTCTTGTGGGCCCCACGCTAACAAATCCCCCCACGGGCACCGCTCTGACGTGGCATTATTTTAAGCCTATTCACTGCTCCGTAGCCACGTACTCTGATCCTCAATGTTAAACACACTTCACCCGTTTTAAAAACAAAATTATTTTTTTAAAATAATGTTGTAACAAAAAATATTAATTAAATTTTTTAAAAATTGAATCTCAATACTTTGGGTGAATTTTTTAGTAAGTCACTAAACTTTGGCTCATTTTCAAGTTAATCATTGAACTTTAATTTACATCAATTTGGTCACTTAACTTTAATTTGATTTCACTAGCTAGTAAATCAAAGAATTTCGGCCCTCAAATGAATGATATGGCTCTTTTTTTTATAACATTAACATCTCCAATATACATAATAATATGTTATGGGGAGAATTGACTCGAATTTGCAGATAGCCATGTAATCAATTGGAGGTTGAAATCTTTGATTTATTGCCAGATAAACTCAAATTAAAGTTGAGTGATCAAATTGATATAATTGAAGTTCGGTGATCAAAGTAAAAATAAATCAAAGTTTAGTGACATAGTAAAAAAAATTTATAATATAATAATAATAATTTATAATTTATTCATATTTATTATAAAATAATTATACAAAGAAAAAAAATTGAGCATCACAAAAATCGGTAATACATAACCATTATAATAATTGATAATATATTTGACTTCTATGTTGAAAGCGGAAATTTCAACACTCTCTTAATGTTTGATTAAGACTTAAAATAAAAAATAAAAATATATATATTTAGTGATATAAAAAGGTTGTGAAAAAGAAAGGGGGAAATATTTTATACACCTATATATAGTTATATAAATAAATTATAAAAAAGAAGATTAAATCTAAGATTATCAAGAAGAGATTTTGGGGATCTTTTGAGTTATACGGGTTGTCCGGTCTTATTATAGAAATAGGGTTCCGAGCTCGATTTTTTTAGTGCACTTCACTTGTAGTACTAGCACAAGGCTTTTGCCAGTGGGACCATCATTTTGTCCACTTTTTATGTTTGTCGTTTTCTTGTGTTGTTTTTCAATCAATTGTTAATTAATTATTATTATAAAATTATATTATATATATATATATAACGAGTCGTTGACAGTAACCGTCAGATAATAATCCGACTACAATTATCATATCACACAATAGCCATAATCAGTAAAAAAAATGTATAATATTTATATAAATAAAAAAGTATTTAAATAATGATTCAACGGTTGTAATTAAACATCACTATATATATTATGATTAAATATATATAAAAATAAAAAGGGGTTTTGTGATTGTATATACCTTTGAAAAACAATGAGAAATTAATTATTTATGCTGTAAAATTATATTTATTTATATGTTTTTAAAATTATTATTTTTATTTATGTATGCATCTCTCAAACTAGAGTCAACTAAGAGATTTTATAGAAAAAAAAAATTATCATTTACTCGTTTTTTTTTATTTATGTTAAAAACACAGAAAATGGGGAAAAGGGACAATGATCAATTTATATTTTCATGAAATTTAGTAGTTAATTTTTAGGCATAAGAATAGGTAAGTAAGTAAGTTCTGTTTATAAAGATGCGAATATGATATTTTATAATAGTAAATTAGTAATTGTCCGTTTTTATAGATAGATGCAAGGTAATTTCTCAAGTAAAGAATATAAAATACTTTTGTTGTGTCCTTTGAAAATAATAGAACAAAAAAAAACAAACGAAATAGAGCCAATATCAAATTAAATTAAGTAGAAGTTGTCATCCAAGCATCTAATAAATTTTAAATTTAAATTATTAATTATTAATTTGAATATTTTAATATCAATAAATATTAATTATTATGTAAATAATAAAATTTATCAAATATTTTTTTATGAAGTTGTTGTTCAATAATTTTTTTGTTGATGTTGTGGGATTTAATCAACTAATCAGTGGATGTGGTTTTTCAATAATTATTTGTTCAATGTCTCCCAAAATCTGATGGTATTCATGTAAAACAATTAATCTTTGATTAGTGTCCACGTTTCAATGTCTCCCAAAATCTGATGGTATTCATGTAAAACAATTAATCTTTGATTAGTGTCCACGTTTCATTGTTTCACGTTCTTATATATATATATATATATATATATATATATATAACATGATTAGATTATGGCCTTATTTGAATTGATTTATAAAAAAAAAAGTGTTTTTTTTTTTAATTCTATGGAATCACTTTTGAAAAAAAAAAAAAGTGATTTTCAGTGTAAATTAAGTGTTTTCTATATTCTATATTATGATGAGTTAATTCATAAACATTTTTATATGTGTGAAGTTGTTTGGATGTGGAATTGCAAATTACTAAAATGAAGGAATTATTCATTTGTCAATACTAACTTAGTAATTTTACACCTAAAACAGCTTCTCAAAAGCGTTTTTTTGAAAAGCACCTAATGACCGGGCAGCTTCTGAAAAAAAATTGAATTTCAGTTTTTTTCACAGCTTCTGTTTTTGCCCAAAAGCCCAAATAAACATGTTTTTTTAAAACTCATCAGTGCTTAACTTATAAAAAAACACTTTTGGGCTTAAAATAAGCCAATTTAAACAACCCCATAAACCGATGGAAAAATAGAACAAAAAAAAACAAACGAAATAGAGCCAATATCAAATTAAATTAAGTAGAAGTTGTCATCCAAGCATCTAATAAATTTTAAATTTAAATTATTAATTATTAATTTGAATATTTTAATATCAATAAATATTAATTATTATGTAAATAATAAAATTTATCAAATATTTTTTTATGAAGTTGTTGTTCAATAATTTTTTGTTGATGTTGTGGGATTTAATCAACTAATCAGTGGATGTGGTTTTTCAATAATTATTTGTTCAATGTCTCCCAAAATCTGATGGTATTCATGTAAAACAATTAATCTTTGATTAGTGTCCACATTTCATTGTTTCACGTTCTTTTATATATATATATATATATATAACATGATTAGATTATGGCCTTATTTGAATTGATTTATAAAAAAAAGTGTTTTTTTTTTAATTCTATGGAATCACTTTTGATAAAAAAAAATAAATAATAATAAATAATAAAAAAAAAGGTGCTTTTCAGTGTAAATTAAGTGTTTTCTATATTCTATATTATGATAAGTTAATTCATAAACATTTTTATATGTGTGAAGTTGTTTGGATGTGGAATTGCAAATTACTAAAATGAAGGAATTATTCATTTGTCAATACTAACTTAGTAATTTTACACCTTTCTCAAAAGCGTTTTTTTGAAAAGCACCTGATGACCGGGCAGCTTCTGAAAAAAAATTGAATTTCAGTTTTTTTCACAGCTTCTGTTTTTTGCCCAAAAACCCAAATAAACATGTTTTTTTAAAACTCATCAGTGCTTAACTTATAAAAAAGCACTTTTGGGCTTAAAATAAGCCCATTTAAACAACCCCATAAACCGATGGAAAATTTATATGTAAACAAAATGTATTTGAGTTATAACTTTTAAATATTGATGTTATTCAATTATCACCTAATTAGTAAGCTTGGAAGAAAAAAAAAATTAATAACTCATCCCAAGTTGTTATATGACAACTTGTGCAAAATAAGGTTTATTTACTAAAAACTTAAATAAAAAATAAAAAAACTCTTCAAATTAGGACAAGTACAAAGATTCATTAAAAATTAATTAATCCTTCCATCCACATGATATCATTAATTATTTGACATTAACATCTTTGTTTTTATAGCTCACCTATAAAAACCTATATGGACCTAAACTCTTAATTGGCGTCCTTTTGAATAAAAATTATTATATAATTATATCTAATATTAAAAACAATAAAATATATGTAATTTGTATTTACTTTTGAAAGTCATGTTAGTTAATAACTCACAGTATACATTCATTAAAAAGTTTAATTTTTGTATAGTCCTCAAGAGAAATAGTTTCTCTGTATGGCCCTCTAATTAAATGAATTTACCCAAAAATAAATAAATTCTTAATTATTTAAACAAGACATAATTAATTTATGAGTGAGGGAAAAATATAATACTAATTTATCCGTTAGCATACTTAGATCAAAAAAATATGAATATACACATAACAATCGCTTTTGTTATAAAAACAACATTTTTATGAAACGTAAGGTTCTTTTGAACTAGTTTATAAAAATTTTAGTTTTTAAACTAGTTTAAAACAGACGGCTCTTAAGAAACCACGTCAAATATCTAAAATAATAATCTTAATGTTTTCTGCTTTCATCAAAAATGAGTTTGTAGATCTAGTGACGATGAAGGTATGAGGATGGCCCCACAAAGTAAGCCTTTGAACACCCATTGTTTGATTTGCTTCATCATTAATCCGCATTAACTATAGTTAACTAGATTTGGTTGGCATGGTTATTTCGTTATTACATGAAGAAGTTGTATATGTATATATATATATATATATGTAATTTGTATATTATTAAAAGAAAAGAAAAAGTCTAATGAAGCTAAAGGCTATGGCTAGAACTACAAAAATGGCAAAGTTCAATGAGTAACGCAAAGTATATCTAATGTTATTCCATTAATAAGTGAATGTGGGATTAGATAGAGTGATGTTGTTGTTTTCATTGTTGCATTGAAGACTTTTGAGATAATGGATTTATATCTTTTTCTTTTTTTTACTTGATTTGATTTGCTCCCTAAAGAGAAAAAGAGTTTCTCAACATTCATAATCAGTGTGTTTTCATTTTCTAAGTGGGATGAATTGATTTCATGAACAAGATGTTTGACTTTGCTCTTGTCATCACGTGGATAATATATGTATTAATTCAGAGACCGGCAAAATTTATTTTAGGGGATAATATTATCAAATCTTAAGTAGGTGTATTTTTATATGTTAAATTTATCAATTATTATTGAGTTGAAAGTTTCATTTAATGTATTTAATTTTATCAATATAACCTTTAATAATATATTTATAAAATTCCAAAAAAAAATTTATATGTGAATATAAATTATTTATAAAGTGTACTTATTATTTCTCATAAATAAAGCTGTAAACAAAATGCGTTTGGTTAAACTCGCCTCGGTTCTGCTTAAACTCAAAATTACCTTAAAAAAATCCATTTAAATATAACTAGATTTTATTTCAGAAGTTTAGCTAACAAATACAAATTGATAATAAATTATAAAATATTAGTTCATATTATAAATATATAATATTTATAATATATTTATAACTTTTCACCTATTGAATTAAACTTGATTAAAAAACTCAAATTTTTAAGCCGACCTTGAACTGTTGGACAAACAACTTAATTGATTAATACCACTACTTACCAAAAATAAAATAAAATAAAACATAAATAAATAACGTCAAATTTTGTCTTATAATACGTCCATATTTAAAAATAATAATAATTAAAACGTCATTACAAGGGAGAAATGTTAGCTTTATTTACAGAGGATATGAAAAAGAAAGGGAAAAAAATACATTTGACCATAGAATCAAAAATTCAAACTATGAACAACTCATTTGATTGGGACATCTCAGTGCGTCCTCTTGGTGCTCATCACTATCAATACACTTTGTTTATTTATTTATTTATTTGTTTATTAAAAAAAATCAGCATAAATTGCATTATACCTATGTGACCATTATCTTCTTAGTCAAACAATATGAATTATAAAAATTTAAAAAGAAGGAAACTAAAATGCACGTAGCCAATGAATCTAGAGCATTATTACTCCAAACCGGTATTTTAAATAAATTGTTTTGTATAAATATGAAATATTTTATTATTTTAAAAATTCAACAAACCATAACTTATATATCCCTCCTCAACAAAGAAAGTGTTATACCAAGATCATAATATCGTTTTTTTTTCCTTTTTAAATAATATTGAATATAAGGAGTTAATATAGAAATATATAGGTCTCCAAAAACTCACATTGAACACATGGCCTCTTTATGTACATATTATTATTATTATTATTAGTAAAAATGGTTTTGAGAATTCAACTTTAAAGTGAAGCCCAAACTTTTCAAGACATGGGCCACAAGAAAACTCATTGAAAGGCCTTCAAAAATGAGAATTTGAGAAGATGGTTTCAAAAGGTAGTTGTAACATAAAAGATATCAAAACTTTTAATAAATAGCTTTTCATATTTGTATGTAAATTTTTTTAACCTAAACGTAATTTCACGTAGTTTAATGAGCTAAAATTTAAATTTAATTAGTCATGGAAAAATATGAGAGAGAGAGAGAACTTTTAAAAAATTTACTTTCGCTCTCAACAACGTGAGAAGACATTCAGCAAAAAATTTAAACTAAACAGTCCAACATTTTTAGCTGAACAATAACATAATTTATTTTAGATATATTTTGAAATATTTGTCCACATAATAGTTAATACTTACATAACTTAGTAAAAAATCTATCTACATGAAAAAGACATCTTATTCTTTTTTTATTTGGGTTTTAAAATATTTTCCATTATAAAAATTATAAAATATCTTTTGTTAATAATTTTCTTAATATATATTTTACTTGTTTTATTACATTGATAACAATAATTGATTATATAGTAACTTTTCTATGTAGTAAAAAATTTTGATCCAGTGGACTTGTTTCCATGGTAATTACCATAAAACCAAGACGTGGCTCATTTTTAGATATGAGTTTATAAATTTTATTGTTTTTTATTATATAATCTAGGGATAGGTTGATAATTACTTTAAAAGATCTATGATTTTTAATTTAAAAGTTATTAAACCAAGGCAATCTAATAGGTGAGGTCGAGTTACATCTCGATTTTATAATAACTATCATGATCTCGATTTTATAATAACTATCATGAAACTAGTTCCTTGGAATCATATCTCTCTAGTAAAATGATTAATCTATTTACTACATTCGAGAATTGCCAATTCCTTCCAATTTCAAGAGTTGAACCAATCAATGATTTGTTTACATTCACACATAGGAAAAGATCCATCCATGCATTTTACAGTCACAATCAAGAGTGCAATAACATCTAATATAACATTTCTAATCCACACAACATCCATTAATAAAATTTGTAACTTAATATATATATATATATATATATATATATATATATATATTAAGTTACAAATTTTATAGGACCTGTAACCTTGGGACGTACTTAGATTTAAAAATCTAGGAATATCCCACAATAACCTTTAGATCATCATCTAACGGTTATTGTTTTATTATAAATATAACCCGAAAGTGGGGTTATCATCACTAATCTCACTTTCGGGGTTAGTAATGAAATAACAGTCATTATATGGATAATCTAACAATCAGGGCGGAACCAAAACTCGATGGTAAGGAGGGCTAAAGCCTAAAGGCAAAAAAAAAAGTAAAAAGTAAAAAAATAATCCAATAAAATAATTTTGTAAAGAAGAATAATGTACTATATAACAAAAATTTGAATACATATATTAAAAAAGAGTAATGCTATATATAATAAACAACTCACACGAAATAGCACATGAATGATGTGATTGGTAACGTGTGAGCTATTTTCTCTCCTCTTTTATTATTTTTTTAATTTAAAAAAAAAATTATTCGTGTGACTGTTTCATGTGAATTGTTCGCTCTATATAGCATTACACATTAAAAACTATAGAGTATAATTTAAATTTTTGTTATTACCGATAGCAAATATATGAGATTTCAATAATTCAGCTAATGAGAATACATCTCAAGTTTGTATTTTTTTTTAAATATGGTAAAATTAATTCTTCTCACTACAGACAATCAAACTATTATTTATAAAAAACTTTTGTTCTTTCAGTCTAGCATATATGGCACATTATAATATATGTGTATATATATTATAATATATTTGTCAGGCCTCATGATTAATTAAATTTTTAAAAATTACTAAAATTTGTATATAAGATTCTTTTTTATTTTGAAATCTTAGTAACTTTTAAATTAAAAAATAAAATGTGAAAAAATACACCAAGAGGGATTTTGACTTGGGTGGGTCAAGAGGTCACACATTTATAGATAAACCCACTAACCACTCAAGCACACTCACATTACACACTTTTATATGTGTTTCAAATGTTGTATTTTAGATTAATTTAAGTATAGAAAAATCGGAAACTATCAAATCTTACATTGCTTAAAAAGTATTCTTTCGTTCGCCGAGGGGGGCTTTCAGCCCTTTTAGCCCCCCTTGGTTCCACCCCTGCTAACAGCTGTTGTGGGAACATTTCTAGATTCATTTTATGGGAACATCACAGAAAATATTGTAATCTAATGGCCGTAGCAATTACTGTATACAGATATGCATTGTAGCTTATCATACTATAACTACTCGAGCTGAGCTCGAGTTCGATATTTTCTTAGAGAGTCGAGCTCACGCTTCATAAATAAAGTTTGAAATATGCTGGGCTCGAGCTCAAGCTCAGTTCAAATAGTATCGTGCAAAGCTTGAACATAACAAAGCTCAGCTCAGCTTGATTGTAGTTCTAAATAAACAACCTAAATGGTCCATACTATTATGTATATTTTCATTTTGATTGCCTAACTTTCAAAAGTTACGATTTGATCTATTACTTTTAGTTTTCTTACAATTTGGTTACTTGAGCATGCACAGTTAATGTTGATCACATGTGGTATATTACATGATACATTTTTTCTCAGAGATTGGCATTTGAGTTGGCATATGTTATATGTGATCGCCGCCAATGGCGTATGTTTGAATGATCAAATTATAATAAAAATTAAAAATAAAAGATAAAATCATAACTCTAGTGACCAAAAAAAAATAAAAAAATACAATACATAAAGCTGGTGATCTTATTTACCTTTAATTTATTAATCTCAATATTCAACATTGAGTTGCTAAATCAATCCTTGGTTACCGTTTTTATAATGTGAAAGTGGTAAAATAATATTAATCTAATATATATATATATATATATATATATATTTATTTATCTCAAATAAATAAATAAATAAATAAATAAAATAAAAAGGCAACACAGCCCGGTCGGACGCGCAGTTTCCAGTGTGGAGCATCCTCGTCCTCTTGCTCTCTCTTGCTCGTTCTTGAACCCGTAGCAATGGCGCTTTCTCTCTCCTCTCTCCCCATCGTCCCTTCCAAACCCTTCCTCGGATCCACCTCTGACTTCTCCCACTATCTCCCCTCTCGCTCATCCTCCCTTCTCTACAGCCCCTTCAACAATAATCCTTCTTCTTCTCTCTGCCTTCGCTTCCGTAAGAGGAAGAAGGCCAGGAGGAGGAATTGGGAGACTCTGATCGATGGAAACGCTGGTTGGTTCAGGAGCATCATCGTCTCGGCGTCGGCGGACTACTACTCCACGCTTGGGGTTTCAAGGTCTGCTAGCAATAAGGAGATCAAGGCTGCTTACAGGAAGCTCGCTCGTCAGGTTGTTCTTTTTCTTGTTTTGTGGTTGGTTTTCGTGGTTATGGGCTTGCGTGGATTTAGATATTCAAATGTGGTATTTGATTGCCTGAGTTTTCTATAAGGGGCAATGGTAAACAATCTCCCGCTGAGATATGATTATTTGGTTGCGCTAGTGTTCCTCAAACTTTGGTATTTTATATATGCCCTTTGATTTAGAGTGCTGATAGCTTTTGGTTGATTTAGAAGGTGAGAGAGATCAGAGATCACCATTGGGATAATGGTAGCAGTTTTGCTGAAATTTGGTTAACAAGTAGTACTGGTGTTTTTTTTTTGAAACATTTGTAGTTACAGGAAAGGAAAAATAGGAGTTTATGTAGTTGTTTTACGCTGACAGATAACCTTTTGTTGTGAGTATTGATAGCTTTTGATTGAGTTAGAAGGTCGTAGAGGTGGCAGCTATCTTCTGCTGACATATTATTATTAGCCAGAGCTAGTGTTTCTTAAACATTTTTATTTATAAGAAAGGGAAAGAGGGAGTTTGATGTAGATGTTAATTTGTTCACAGATGACCTTTGATATGAGTATTGTTATCGTTCGATTGAGTTAGAAGGTGATATAGATCAGGATCACCACTAGGTTTTTGGTGTGTATCACAGAAGCATGTTACTGATTAATATGTTATTTTTGATATTATCCTATCTGGTACTCTTGCACCAGCAAATAGCAAAGCATTATGCAACAAGAACAGAGGAATAAAGAAAAAAAAAAAAGTAATACACACACACAGAGTAGTTTGACAGAGTTACCAAATTTACACAACTGAATTGTGTCTCCTCTTATGAAAGGACAAGCAGATTGACAGATCCTGTAGTAGTCTATGTTTTTCATTTAGAATTTTCCGATGATGAAGGAAGTCCAGTTATCTTTATGGTGCATTTTGTTGTCTGTAACCAGAGATATGGGCTATAATAACCTTATAACCAACTACAACTAGAATTATTTCATCATTTGTTTGGTTGCACGCATTACCAGTTAGAGAAAATAATAAAGACTTTTGGTTGTAAGTGGTGGTTGTAAGTTCAAGCGTTTTGTTATAGTTAAGTCTTGTCTTATGATCTCCACTTGAAGTAATGAGGTTAACATCCAATGGTTTATCTTTTTAATTTTTTCTTATAATATACTGACTTCATCTTTTGTTCATCAAGTATCACCCTGACGTCAATAAACAACCTGGAGCAACTGAAAAATTCAAGGAGATCAGTGCTGCATATGAGGTTTGTAATCCTGGTTCTTGCTAACTGCTTGAGGGTCTTTTATGTTATTTAGTTCAAAGTTATCTTGTTTTTCAGAACTTCAACCTTAGTGTTTTAGTTTCTTCATTACTGAATCACTTCATTGTCAGGTGCTGTCAGATGATAAAAAAAGGGCATTATATGATCAATATGGGGAAGCAGGAGTTGCTAGTGCAGTGGGGGGCTCTGGTGGAGCGTATGCGGTGATAATACTTATGCATCAAATTTAATTTCATTGCTTCATTGTTGCATACATTTGCATTTCATTGTGAGAATGCTAGTCATTCATTTTATAGCTTCTCTGGCAATGTACTTGGTGACTACATTAGGCAGTCAAATCTCATGTACCCTTTCAGGCTTTTAACTCCATAAGTTTTTATAAAAAGTTTAAAAAAAAAAACTCTGGTATACTATTGGCAACAATTCTAGAATTTGATTTTACATTCTTTGGCATAATTTTTCATTTTACATTTTTATTCACTTTTTTCTTCGTTTTTCATGCAGACAAATCCTTTTGACCTATTTGAGACTTTCTTTGGGGCAAGTATGGGTAATTTCTCTGGCATGGACCAAGGGACATTTAGAACACGCAGGCGCAATGCTGTTATCAAGGGTGAAGATATACGGTCAGTTGCAATTTTTTATTTGCGAGGCGTCTAAGTGATGCTACTCATTTTATTTTTGTACTTTGCTCTGAAAGTATTGTTTTGCAGTAATCTTAAACTTATTAATTTGGAACTTTCCATGGCCAAAAGAAAATGGACAACAGAAAGAATAAGTAGAATATAACTGCAGAAAAGAGATTGTTATAGTCATCTATATTAAAGTAACTAATATTCTTACATCAGTTAATATAGTAATTTTGAACTTGAATATATAAGTTTGGGACCTTTGGATCTCTCATCCTATTTGCTTAACCTTTTGGGTGAGTTGAATTACCCATATGGCATATGTTTAGTTTGTATCTATCACCATACTAAAGCTTGTTTATTTAATTTTTTTGCAATGCGGGTAGTTAAAATGGATTAGCATGTATTAAGGAGATGCAGCAAAGTAACTAATAGTCCCAAATCAGTAAATGTAGCAAGTTTGGACTTGAATATATCCTAGTCCAAGTCTCTCATCCTATCAACACTGTAAGACCTTTTGTTACTTGTTAATTCTCATTTATTCTTGAGAACATTGGCTAGTTGTTGAAAATGATTTAGTTGAGCTTCTTGCATACCTTGTTAACTTATTACATTGTGATTAATTTGTTTGTTCACTAATGGTACTAATGTGATTCCTCAGATATGACATGATTTTGGGTTTCTCGGAGGCTATCTTTGGAGCAGAAAAAGAAATTGTGCTTTCTCATTTGGAAACATGTGAGGTCTGTTCTGGTACTGGATCAAAGGCAGGAGCTAAGATGAGAATATGCTCAACCTGTGGTGGTCGAGGTCAAGTTATGCGAACTGAACAAACAGCTTTTGGTCTGTTTTCCCAAGTATGTGTTTGCTATCTTTGTAGTCCAAGCTAAACTGTATAATTGGTGTTCCTAAATTAGCATGTCTTTGTAGGCCTTCTAATTTCTTTGTACAAAGTTAGGTTTGTTGCGAAGCAGGTAGCAAGGTTGTCAAAAATGCTTTCATAGTAAGATTGAAGAGCAATTCACAGAATCAGGATGAATTATTGGGTCATGAACATAAGATTTTACCTACATTAAAATTATTTGCAAGATACTATTGCCAAAGCCTACTTGTGGCATGAGTCAAGTGCCTGAATCTTTATTCTGCATGGAAACCTTAAGAAAGACACAGATTTGGGAAATAGGTTCCTTTTTTCTTTTATGTCTGTTTAATTGTCCATAAAGTACTCAATGATCTTGTTGGGCTAGCAGATCAAATCTTCATGAATCTATAAACTATTTTGCCCCTAGGTCTCCATCTGTCCTACATGTGGTGGTGAAGGTGAAATAATTTCAGAGTATTGCCGGAAATGTGCTGGGGAAGGACGTATACGTGTCAAGAAAGATATTAAAGTAAAAATTCCCCCTGGTGTTAGCAAAGGTAGTACGCTTCGTGTTCGGGGTGAAGGTGATGCTGGACCTAGAGGGTGAGTCATATGTTATGATGATGCCCTTACTCCTTGTTTATTGTTTATTTGCCAAATTCCAGTAAAATTAAAGTTATGCCACTACCTAAGTTAAAATGGATCCTGAGTTATTACGCACTCATTTGTTCTGCCTTTGATTTTGTCTATGTATATATATCTAGATCTATATATATATTCCATCTCTCATCCCACGTTCGGTTCTCATGTGCTGTCTTTTTTAAATGAAGCTTATGTTTAACTTTAACCTGTTTATGTGAATTTGGCATATATGTTCTTAGAACTTATTGCTGATTATGGTTAACAACTGCACAGATCAAGGTTGGTCGATTTTATTTGTTACTCTTCAAAAACTTCATCATAATTTGTATATCCTTTTCATTTCTCTAGGGGTCCTCCGGGAGATCTTTTTGTATGCCTTGAAGTTGAAGAGATACCAGACATCCAAAGAGATGGAATCAACTTGATTTCAACCATTTCAATAAGCTATCTTGATGCTATCTTAGGGTCTGTTGTTAAGGTGAAATCTGAAATTTCTGTCACTTGATAGCAATCTCATATATGAGCTTAATGTTATATTGAAAAAATTGTAGGCATGGATTGTTTGGCATCCATTATTGGCTTCTCGCTTTGATGCCAATTCTTCTAATCTGGCAATTGCCCTATTTTTCCGAAGCTCATCGATTTTGTTGCTTTCAAAGGGTTTCTTGCCTTGTGCTAATCATAATGTTTTGTTCTGACCATGTTCGGACCACACTTCTGAACCATGCTATCTTACAATTCTCTTACCATTCTAACATGGCTAACATAATATTTAGGGTAAATGGCAAGATTCCACTTAGGTTGTACATCCAAAATATGCTCTTGTAGTTATTTATTTATTTATTTATTTATTTTTTGACTGTTTGGTCATTCTATTATTTTCCTGTTTATTGTCCATCAATTTTATTAATACCATGGTAGATTCACTGATTTAAAATTTAATTTTAAATAAAAGATGATATCCCAGTTTTTATCGGATACCAGGGCTGCAGTAGACTGGTGGTGCCTTGACAATAAAATTTTCATCTGTGTTCTCTTCCTCATGTGCTTTGATTTCTGGGCCAAGTGTATATGTACTTGTGAATGTGGGACAATGTCAACTGAACCTCTTGTTCTCTTGATTAAGCTTAGTGTCATTGCTTCACTTTATGTTAAGTTCTGGAAAAAATTTTTTACTTGGTCAGGAAGTGGAAATATTTTGGAGTTTGTAGTTATAATGACTTGTTCTGCACAGAAGATGGAGCTTTTTGTCCTTCATTAGTGCCCTTAATGTTTACTGCTTGGTCCTTTTAGTTCACTGGACTCTTTTTTTGACCCCATGCTATGCTTTTGTCATTGTTGGAATTTGTTATCCTCAATCTATTCAAGTTGCTTCCTTATCTTCTTTAATTCTTGTTATTCTTGTCATTGTATTTAGTCTGTTGAAGTGAACTTTGAAAATCATATTTTTGGTGTTTGGATCATTTTTATTCTCCTCATTTAGGCTAATTCATTTCAAACATTAGATCTATTGATCCTATTTCTTTACTCTATATGTTGAAATTTTATTGACTTTCTTATTCCAAAAGCTTGCATCAAACAGGTGAAAACAGTTGATGGGATTGCTGAACTGCAAATTCCTTCTGGTACTCAGCCTGGTGATGTGCTTGTTCTTGCGAAACGAGGTGTCCCAAAATTGAACAAACCTTCTATACGTGGTGATCATTTGTTTAATATCAAAGTCACTATTCCAAATCGTATCAGGTATATCATGTCATAATATATCCCTTGCTTGTGTCTAATGGATAACCTTATAACTGTCCCTATAATCTTCATTTGAATAATGTTTTCTGTCTTGATTATTTCTTAAGGAATTTGCTTTTTAAGGTGTGTTAGGATTGAGGCAAAATTGAGGAATATTAAAAGGAAAAGGAATTTTGTTGCATGCATAAAATAAGATGAATGCATAAATAAAAAATGTACTGATCATCTTTAGTTTGGTTGCATGGACAGAATAGGTTCAATAAGTTAATGAGAAGGATCACATTGTTGCAACTTATTTTGTTTTCGTTTAGTTATTTGTTTTCCTTTATTTTCTTTTTGTTTCCCTGTCAATATGCATACATCCTTAATTTGTTACACTCGATATTAACAAATCTTTTATTGTTTATTACTGAAAAATAAAGAGGTTTAGTTTCACACAATAGAATGGGTGTCATCAAATCACCTGATTGTACAAGGATCGAGCTCTGGCACCAGTTATAACGAACCGACCATTTTGGCTCATCCCATACTAGGCCTTCCTGTTTTGTTCTGTGGAATGCACTTCTCATGGTCTGGCCGGAATTAAATATGTAAACACAAATCTTTCTGCTCTATTTGATGTGGGGCTGTTCATCCTGTCTCCTAAACCTAATCAAAATCAGAGCTGAGTCATTAATTATAGTTTTATGTCGATTTAAACATCATATTGAAAATTAATTTCTGTGAAAACATCATATTATATGAATCATTTTTAATTAAAATAACTGTCTTGAAATATGTTCATGTCTTACAAATCTATCTATATAAAATATATTATGTTTTAAATATATACCAACTGGGATGTCAAATAATATGAAAGAATTTGAAGGTCCCACAAATTTTCCCATCCTTATTTATCTTCAGCTTAAGGTTCTAAAGTAGACGGTCATTTTACTATTGCCGCTCTTTGATAAATAGCATCCATAATCCCTTTCCACATAGTCCCTGGAAATACTTTACTTTAGATTATTTGATGGTTGACATTTTATGGTATCTTAGCCTATTCAGCTATTATGTTTTTTTAAAAAAAATTATCAATTCCTGTTTTAGCAATTTGTTAACTTTCAAGGTTTCACATTATCCCTATGCTTACCTGAGAATATTAAACTTCCTTTATTGCTGTTAGAATCATAAGGGTTGTATATGTTGAACTTCTGTAGTTTTAACAATTTAACTTGTTCTCTGTTTATGGGTTGCTGTTTCAATTTTAACTCAGCTTATGCTCTTCATTTCCTGACTTTTACCACCTGTACCATGAATGGCTCCTGCATCTTGCTGCAGTGGAAGAGAAAAGGAGTTACTTGAAGAACTCGCATCTTTGAGTGGCTCATCTCTCAGTCGAACAAGCAGTGGCCGCGTTGTCAAGCCGCCAGGCGAGTATATACTATTGGAGTTCTGAATCCAATTGCTGGATTTTATATAAAAACATTAACCTCATAGATGTGATGCTTTAAGACGCATAATAGCCAAGTATAGTTTAATTATGGCTGTGCATAACCAGAGTTCACATCAAATGTTGAAACTATATTTTCTTATGCAGTTGAAAAGACCGAAAGTTTGGAAGATGTTGAATCAAAAGATTCACAGCAATCTACTAAGCAGAATGACCTTTTACAGAAGCTAAAAGACTTCGCTGGGTAACTTCTCATTATATTTCTTAGTTTGCAAGATGAACATTTATCTGCATACTCTTTAACCTTCCTTTTCTTGATCATAAATTTTCAGAGCATTTCTTATTTATGGGTATTGAAACTCAAAGTAAATGATTGATTAAATAGTCACAAAGGCACAATTGGCCTAAATTTAAATAATACTGGGTGTGAAGGTTTCTGTAGGATTCTGCTAAAAAGCAACAGGATCCTTGCCCAGTGAGGTTCCTCATCAAGTTTAACTGGAATTATGAATATTTCCTGCTGCTTTATGTGAACTGCCGTCCATCAGATTTGCATGCCATTGCAAGAGGCATCTAATGAATTTGTTTCTTTCTTAGTGAGGTTAGAAAACAAAAATGACAATATGGTTGGAAAGGAAGATTAGCTTTTCATGAGCAAGGATTAAATTAAGATGATGGTCACACAAGTTGGTTATTTGATTTGAATTCAGAGACAAGTGACAATTGCCATATAGTAACAACAGTTGGTAGCTCTATTTGGGAGTTATTATTTAGCCATGGAATTCAAATAAATTTAGTTCAGGTTCTATTTATCTGTTTGCTCTTTGCTTTAAATAAAGAAAAGCATGCAAATCTCAAATCTCTATTTCTGTATATATTTTTCTATCGATATTGTTGTTAAGCTAAACCGTATTATTTCTCTCGTATCATTTGCAGATCACTTGCTAATGGAGCATTAAACTGGCTAAAGGACAATCTTTAGGCTTTAGTTAAGGTCTTACTGGTAGATTCTACTGCATTTTTTGTCCATGATACATGAGGGGCACAATTTACCGATTGTTTTTCGATACCCTTCCTTCGTTCTTTCTTTATAATGTCGGTCGGAACTATATAAGCATTACATTCTTCTTGCTCATCATTGCATATTCAAAATTTATATAATGAGTCTGATGTTGGACTTTCTTTTTACATTTACTTTTCATTGTAAAGTTTGTTTCCTTTGATGTTAAAAACTTTCATTCTAAATCCATGTAATAATTCTTTTTCCATAATGATCTTCAGGCAGTTATGCAACATTGCCCTTTTGGCATATTTCTAGCCATAGATTGGTTGATGCAAATTTATATGGACCGTTGATCTCTTGCAACCAAAATGCTGTGGTCGTTCTCTTTAATTTTATTTGATAATATTTACATATATTTAAACATGTTTATTAAAAATACATCTGGTTTTAATCTAGATGATTAAAGTGATAGCCTATCGCAACGAGTTATTAAAAAAAAGAAACTCTAATTATCCAAAATATTTTTTTTATTTTTCTAAAATTCTAAGAATCTTGTTATTTAAATAAACTCTATTTATTTTTAAATTTAATAATAGTTTATAAAATTATTATTAATTTTTTTCAGGTCGCTATATTTAACATTTTATAAATATATTCATAAAAATAAATGTTAAAAGCCAAAAATATATTTAAATTTTTATAAAAGGCAAGGTGCCTATTTCACACAAAAGCTATGAACAACTTTCATGTCCATAATACTATCTCAAAAAATGCCATGTTCTATATAACATGATGAAAGATAATTAACAAACAAAATCAACCATTAACAATTGTTAACAAAAGAAAACACTTTATAGATTTAGAAGCAGATATAACTTACAATGCATTATGCATATACATTACACACATAACACATTGGTGCTACATAGGATTCTCACTTTAGCTCTCAGACAAGCTTTCCTTGATCAAAATAAGAACACTGATGACAACTGGTGTTGAAATCATTACCAAAGCTTGCAGTATATTGGGTTGAGTTATCATAGGGAAAATTATGCTGCCATATTTAATGGCCAAAGCAATAACAGTACATCCAGCTCCCAATTTCAACAAGTAACTAATATCATCCTGTTTAAACCATAACAAAAATATAAAAATAAAACGCTTGGTAAAGGAAAAGAATAGCTAAAGTAGAAGAAAGAATAGCCAGAAATTGGTTTGTGTTAAATCTATCAGTTTCTCATCACAACAGATGAACTTCCCACCAAATTGTCACTAAATGTTTGGCAATCAAACTAAGTTTTAAAACACAATCACAGTCCAAGGATTTCATTTATTCCGGTGTTCTGCTTTTATCCAAGGAATAATTATTCAAGATTAAGATCCACAATTATCAATGATAGACCTTATGCAAGGGGGAAACTAACACTGTTGGTTAAGCTTGCCTATAAATATGGGAATCAGAATCACAACCCTACTCCTTCCTCCACATTATTTACAATATTTGGATAAGGAACAAGGATGAATTAAATTTAAAAAAAATCTAATTCCTTCTGGTATGTGAAGCTTAATCCATGACTAAAGTAATCAATATGAAAGTCAATTGTAGCTTTGAGTATGTTAAGCTTCAGAGCAACTCCCTTTCCCTGAACTAGAAATACATTACATTCTTTTTATTCAAGTGCAACACTCTAAATGGAGTTAATTTTAACTTATGAAGCTTTGCGTATGTTAAGCTTCAGAGCAACAGTTTTTTTTTTTTTTTTTTACTTATGGAGTTAATTTTGCAGAAAATAAAAGCACATGAGTGTCTGATTTCTATATGAAATGGAGGAGCAGGGAAGTATGTTAACTGTATTTTCAGTGAAGCAGAAAACTTAGGAAATGTGAAATCTTTAATCAGAAAAAAAAAAAGTATTTTTTGAAGCTTAGTTCTGTGCTTAATCTCAGAATATGAAGTTTGATTCTCCACTAAAACCCTAAAACCCTACCACCAATCTAAAGTTTTAATTTCCTAGATATCATAATTAGGTTTGATTTTCAGATGAAAAGATAACAGAAAACCCTAAGACACTAGTCAAAATCATTAATTTCTCACTGAAATCCCTAAAAAAACACATCTTTGACAAACCCTATGCTCAATCCCATCCACAGATCAAAAGATTGAAGGCAATTGAACAAACAAACCATGAAAATAGGTGGTAAAAGAGAGTGAATAACCTGATTCAATAGGTCATTATCTTCTTGTTGATTCCCAGATCGCTGAGAAACGCGCAACCTCGTCCTTGATTTCATCCCGTTCCATGAAGGAGACCAAATAATTCCTCTACTCCGGTTGGCGACCAAGCTGAATAGCTTTGGATTAGTGCATTGCCGACTGGAGAGAGAGCAAGGGGTGATCCAAACCGCTGTCACCGTCGTCGTCGTTGTCGCCGTCGCCGCCGCCGCCATTTGCTTTGAAGATGTGGAGAGCTTTCGGAGCTGTGCTTGGTGAGGAGTATTGGATTTGGTGGTATGAAATTTCAATTGAATATATTTATATTTATATAATTTATGATACCCACATACAAAAGATATTCAAATAATTATTGGATTAAATGGATATTTTTCTTAATTAATGTGATAATTTCCAGAATGTGGAGAAAGTTATGATTCTGAGTTTTGATTTATTTATTTTTTATATGTGTTGTTAATATTATTTCTCTGGTTCTATAATTCTTTGATAATGATTATATAGTTAAATTTATATTTAATATTTATTTGTTATGTTTTATTTTAAAATTTACAAATAAATAAATTTCTTCCGTTTAAGAGAAGTTAGAGATGTGCTGTGCTTTTACCTTGCTTTATGCAAATGACTCAGTACCAATTGAGCAAGAGTTAGTTGGTTATTAATATTATTTTTTTAATATATGTTTTTTGTTTGATTTAAAAATTCAACTCATATATATATATATATACATATATATATATATATATATATATATAAAGTTAGACAAACTACTAAAATTTATTATGATAAAAATAATATTCATTTAAAAATAATATTAAATGTATCTTTGCGAAAAATAGTAGATCTAGTTTAATAAGTCATAAGTAAATAATTACCACTTTAGAAACCATAATAATAATAATAATAATAATAATAATAATAATAATAATAATAGCTTTCAAAACTCATATAATGAAAAATATATATATCGTTCATATTAAAGCTCATATTTTTGGAGGTGAATTTTTAAAGATTCCATTTCTAAAATATAGACATGGATAAAGTACTTTTTACTTTGTATCAATCCCTTGATCTTGAGTTTTTTTTATTATGTTTTATTTTTTAAATTACACCATAGTATTAAAATTCCCAGAATGAATCGGGTATAACTTTAGATTTTTGCTGCTTATGATTTAATATTTGTTTTAATTATACCAATCAACCCAAAGTTGAGAAACTGATTTTGTAATTTTCAGAACATAGAAAATAAATCAATTTTTTAAAAAAAATATATTATTATTATCACAAAAATATGACATGCGTCCTTAATCAAAATGGTATATGCACGGGCTGAAAATTAAATATTTAGCCCGAGTATCACGATGGCTGCAAGTCAACATACATAATCAATGCTCGTCTTTTGTAGTGGGGCTAATGTTGCAAGCTACAAATTTTGGTAATATATTAAATTTATTTTATAATTATTCAAAAATAAAGAATTTATTAAACTCAAATAATAAAGTTGAGGGTCCATTCTATCTCTTGAAACCTATATGTTATGACAGCCATATAAACATAAAGACACATGATACACCAAACCTTCAAGCTTTTTACAATACAAAGGACAGGCAATTCAAAGCTATCGGTACATCTAAATTTAAATATTTTGTTAAAGATTCAATTAGTATATAAAAAAATGAAATTATGTATATATGTATCCCGTGAAATTCATTATTAATGGCTATATCTTCACATTTCATCAATTTACTGAGCAAGATAAAAATAAATTTAACAGAATCTAATAACAATAACTTTGATCGTAGATGAAACCTAATGAATGACAAATTTTTTCTTTACCGACTTAATTTTTTTCCCTAGATATTTGTAAGATAGATAGGATGATGGTAAGATTTAGAGAATATAATTTATATTTTACAAACAAAGAGAGCCTATATTCATGATGATTTTTATTTTTTAAATTGAATTAACTACCTAAAATATATGGGTAATGATCAAATAAAACCGCGAGGATATATATAAACAATAAAATTTGGATGTCACTAAAAATGATGATTAAGTATCTCTACACAAAAAAAAAAAGTACACATATAAATAGCTCTTTTATATAACCATAGTCATATAGGGCGATCTTTTCATATTCACTCGATCACTTAATATTTCAAGGGACATGAAACTACTCTCCAATAAAATGAGAGTACTTTCAGCCATGGCAATCCAGGTTGTATTTGACAGGCTTGCAATGATTATTAGTAGAAATAAGCTATATATTTTATGATGTTATTAATATTAGACAAGCATGTAGAAGTATCACATAATAATTTTAAATTTATAATATATGTATATTTCATGTCTGTTCCGTGACAAAAGGCAATGGGTGGGGGACCATAAACAAAGTCCACCAATCCATTCTTTTCTTTTATTTACTCACAATAAACAAAGCCATGGTGTCATCACATGCCACCATGTGCCTTTAGGCATGGCACATCTCACCCCCTCTTTCTTTCTACTTCTCACCCCCTAATTCACCACCATCACCACCAATGCACATTTCCCTCCCTTTCAAGTTTCATCCTTCTTCTCTTTTCAAGCTCATGAACTAATTAAATTAATTATATATATGTATATAAATGCACTTTTTTGTTAGCATATACATCATCATATTTTAGTACATTTATGTACATCATGAATGGCATGATTTGTGAGCTCATTTTCATTTTAGTTACTAGTTCTTAATTTCCTTATGCAAGTTTGCACCATTAATTAACTAGGAGATGAACATCAGCATCATGTAGATGTAAAAAGTGATCTAGTTTACCTTATAATTGTCTATATATTACTTTAAGTTATACATATATAAATGTAGATATAAGAAAGTGGTACAATAATAAGTTATTGTAGATGGTACTAGAAACTAGAAAGGTCCATGGCCTAGCTATAATAAGGAGGAGCATAAGTGGGGAAAGGAGAGCAATGGAATGCTGTTTCTCTTTGTTTTCTTTCTCCTTCTCAAGTCCATGCCATGCCTTTCCACAGCTTTCTTGAACTTCTCTTTGAACTCACTCTACCATCCATTATGAAGTAGAGAGGAGTTGATCTAAATGAAAAGCATCAAGCAGAAGAAGATCAAGAAAGCTGTGGGAAGTGATGTCAATTCAGGACTTCTAGCTCTCATTCACCATCACCATCAACACAAGTTAAATTTTGATCTCAAGGTGAAGTATGTGCATATATATGTGCTCTCATGCATTCTTGTTCTTCAAAACCTTTGCTTAGTTTTGAGTCTTTTGACTTGTGATCTTCTTCTTTTAAACATTCCTTGCAAATTAACATGCAGTACTAGTTGTAATAGTATAGTTAAAGATAAAAGCAAATGAAGACAAGCTAGCTAGCTAGCTCTAGCTGCAACTAGATACATATTACAAACTGCATTCCCTTATAGCCCACATGTTTTTACTATTATGAGTTCTCTTTATGTTTGCCAACATGGCAAACATAATTAAATCCTATCAATCTCTTGTGCATGAATTATATATATATATATACATGTTGGATCAAAGACTCATTAATTAAGTTTAATGATGACAGAGAGAATAAGAAAAAGAAAAAGAAAAAAAGTATTTGGCATTTCAATCATTAACATTTGGATGATAGGTAGTGGTGCTCTTTTCTTAATATTAACAATTTTGATTATAATTTTTCTATATTTTTAAAGTACATCTAGGGTTTAATTTTACAGAGAAATGACATTCAATCAATAAATTAAACTCTTTAGGTAAAAATTATAACAAATAAAAGATCCGTTTTATCATTTTTATAATTTGATTATATTATTGAATTCGTTTTCAAAATTAGCATGTTATTTTATTGTAATCAACCTCAATTTTATTATAATTATTTTTTTTTACAAAATAAACAAATTACTTACCTCAACCATTATGAAAGATAGTTAACCTCTCAATTTTTCACTTGGAAGATAATGAAGTCACCATCTTTCAATTGCGAAGATGATGCTTATTCAATGACTGTTTAATTTTTTTTTAAAATTATCTCTGCATTCAAGGTTTTTCGTAAATCGATCTAATCTTTAATTGTTACTTTATATTTTTCATGTTATTGTGAATGTTTTATGTCTACCAAAGAGGGAGGAAGACTGTAATTTTTGCTAACAATGCAGTAAAAAGCAAAAGAGAAGCTGGCACAGGTTTCATTTTCAGTATAGTGATCTGATCATCCCATATCACATCAGATCCGGTATACTTTTTATTGTTTTGCATGAAAAGAAGCTGCAGCTTTGTCATCAAAGATTGTCTGTCTGCCAACTTTATTTTTCCTTGATGAAATTAATAGTGTTTTGGCAGGCAAAATTATTTGTTTTCTGGCTCTCATGCATGCATTGCATATATATATATGGTCCATCCATCCAGGACTGCTTATATAGCTCTGTATTATAGGTGCAAATTCCAATGGTCAATGAGTCACCTACTTACTTGTCTTTCATCAATGTTTAAAGCTTCTTCTCTTTTTAAGTTTTCATTTATCATTGTCTTCTTATATATATATAGTTCTACAATTCTTGTTCTTATTATGTGTATCATATTGCACTTTGCTTAATTATCTGAATCTTATTGTAAATCTTCTAAATTATGTCTGAAAACATTGACTACCAATTGCATATTTATGACTCTTTGATGAATATGAAAGATTATTTAGGTATAATTTAAAAAATGAAGAGATGCAATTTCACCAAAGTCCTTTTAGCTTATTGACATTGAGTCTTATGTGTAAATATTTATGTGTTTACCCAGAAGATCGGTTCAAAACTAAACCCAAGCAGAGAACAACACATCCATAACTTAGCTAGCTTATCAACTTTATAAAAAATTAAAATAAAATATAACCTCTATTTAAAAGAGACATATTAAATGAAGTTTATTAAAAAAAATTATTAAAAAATATAAATACATTAAAAAAATGTGCATTAAATAAAATAATAATAAAATAGCATATATATATTTCTTCTTGTGGTTTGTACTCATTCTTTTTTTTCAATAAAAAAATTGTGGTTTGTACTTGTTTTTTTTTTCAATAAATTAGTGATTCATCAAATTTATTAAAAAATATAAATATATAAAAATATATACATAAAAAATAATAAAATATCACATATATTTCTTCCGTGGAAGCATTATGAGAAAAATCACTTTTGTGAATAACTGCACAATTAACTCCTTGAAGTTTAATGTTTTTTTTTTTTTGTTTACTTATCTCACTGCTCTCCATCAATTATATACACATTCATTTATTTTTTTATAACTCTGATGATGGAATCTTATGCAATAACATTTTTATTCACGTTTTAAATCCATTTTAATTAATTAATAATAAACTTCAAGTTCAATTAGAGGAAAATGCTGTAAATTGGCAAGCCTGCTAGCACAAATTAATAATACAAATAAAAAATAGAATTTTGGTACACAAGACATGTACTAAAGAACTTGAATGAAGAATTGGTTATAACTTCATTATGTTATATACTGGAATGCAAATAATAAACAAAGATTACTTTGGTCCTATGGGCTGGTTTTTTCAACCCATGGCCCAGGCTTTAATATGGGCTGACTTAGTTAATGGGCCTCACACATATGTTTGGACTATCTGAATTATTTCAGTTGTTTTGTAATTTGAAATATTCCATTTTTGTTATTATAGAAATTTTATTAAGAAATGAAGAAACTGAAAATAAATTATATGCAATATATATATATATATAAATTTTTTTTTTTACAAAACAACAAGCGCCATTTAATAAAAATGTCAAAAAATATTATTAGTTCAGTTAGATGTCACATGAGATATACAGTGTATGTCCATTTTTTTTTTACCCAAGACAACAAACGTCCCTCGAAAGGTAAGTTAGGGACCTACACGTGTGTAGAGTTATTATTTCAACACACTCATGCCCTCATCTTGTGCGGATATGGGATTCGATCTCGGATCCTCTTTGAAATGAACACCCTATGCAAGGGACCCGGTGCCAATTGATTTAGCCGGCATTGGCTGTATATTTGTCATTTTAATAACATTGCACAAAAATGATTGTTATATGTAAACTTTAAAACATTAAATAAATAATCAGATTAAGAAAAAAAAGGAAAGAAAAGATAAAAAACCGAACCCAAATGAAAACCCAGACCCAGACCTAAACACAAACCCAACACAACGCCACAACAAAGTCTTAAGCCCAGCGCACCGCCACTGGCATACTATATAACGCTTCGAATGCTCGCAGGCCCATTAGTTTTCTCACTCCCTCTCGAGCTCTCCCAACGGATCGGAAATCCCAAACCCTAGAAACCCTTGCTCGCTCGATCCCCACGGCTTAGCTCCGGATTGCCTCACTGAGAGTGGGGAACAGAAGGAGCGATGTGGAACAACGGGGCCCCGTCGGCGTCCGCGCCGCCGCCTCCTCCTCCGCCGCTTGCCCCTCCGGGAACGACGGTTGGTGGATCGGGGATGCCTCCTCCCCCGCCACCACCCGCGGTGCAGCCGTCGTACAGCATCCCGCCTTCGCCAGCGGAGCTGGAGGCGATGCTGGTGGAGAAGGCGCGGAAATGGCACCAACTCAACTCGAAGAGATACGGGGATAAGAGGAAGTTCGGCTTTGTGGAGACTCAGAAGGAGGACATGCCTCCGGAGCATGTGCGCAAGATCATTAGGTACTTCTTTCTTCTTTCTTCTTTCTCTCTCTCTCTCTCTCTCACTTAGATTGTTGATGGTTAGGGCTTGTGGTGCTGTGAATGATTGTGTGTGGATTTCTTTTTTGTGATGAAACATCAAGCGTAATGGATCAGTGTTAGAAGATTTATTGTTTTGGTGATTATCTCAGTTTTGTGCAGTATAATTGTTGAAAGGAAGATTAACTCTTTCGTTTTACACCTTAATGGTTAAAGGGAAACATGATTTCAAAATAAATTTCTTTATGTTAGATTAGTAGCACTTAATTCCCTGAATTTGTATGTTTTGCGAGACCTTGAGGAATATATACATGCTAGTAAATTATGGTAATTCATGAAAATTTTTGTTAGTGGTGAATTTACATCTTTAGCAGGCAGCCAACTACAGCTACCTTAACTTGTTATTTTCTCAGTGGTTTGTTTTCCGCTTTGGCATGCTTTTCTTTTGTGCTGTCCTGCATGGTTCAAGGAACTTTCATTGTTTTTCCCCGCGGAAAATCAGAATGCAACCAAATTCAGCTATGCTATGGGATTTGATTATTTAGTTACATTTTGAAGTGACCAGTACCTCATGATCTTTGTTTTTGCCCTTTTCCCTTCCAGAGATCATGGAGACATGTCATCAAAGAAATACCGCCATGATAAACGTGTTTATCTTGGTGCTCTAAAGTTTATTCCCCATGCAGTTTACAAGCTTCTTGAGAATATGCCTATGCCTTGGGAGCAAGTATGATTCTCTGAGCTCTTTTTTTGATTTTCTTGGATATTCATTTGCTGGTGAATTAGCAAACTTGAATATCTCATGACTTGTTTGTGCTTGTAGGTTCGCCATGTAAAAATTTTGTACCACATTACTGGTGCGATCACATTTGTGAATGAGATCCCATGGGTGGTTGAACCCATATATCTTGCACAGGTGAGTTCTTGCATTTCTTGTTCTTGAATGGGATAGTGAGGTGGTTCTTGTTTCTCGGCTTGAGAGTGTTAAGTTTGTTGCTTCACTTTTAAGCATAAAGCTTCTTCCTATATATTGTACTTTGGACCATTAGTTTATACAATGCCAGCAACCTGCAGGGTATATGGTTGATTATTTATATTTTCTCATAGTAGATAAATTTTCTAAGACTTGATAAACCAAAGTTTATTGAAGTAAATTTATTTAGGTATTATGTTGTTATTGTTTTCCTTATAATCTTATTACCATTGCTCCATTTTATTATACTGCTGCAGTGGGGCACAATGTGGATTATGATGCGAAGAGAGAAAAGAGATCGGCGACATTTTAAAAGAATGCGATTTCCTCCATTTGATGATGAAGAGCCTCCACTGGACTATGCAGACAATTTATTAGATGTTGATCCATTAGAGGCTATTCAACTAGAACTGGATGAAGAAGAAGATTCTGCTGTATATACATGGTTTTATGATCATAAGCCTCTTGTGAAGACAAAGCTTATAAACGGTCCTAGTTATAGAAAGTGGCACCTCTCTCTTCCAATAATGGCAACTCTTCACCGTCTCGCTGGGCAGCTACTTTCAGACTTGATTGACCGCAACTATTTCTATTTGTTTGACATGGAGTCATTCTTCACAGCTAAAGCATTAAATATGTGCATACCTGGTAAGCCCCACTTTGTTTGTAGTTATCTTACCTGTGCAACTGTCTTGTTTTGCTACAAACGAATGTTCAAAAACTGGTTCTTTTGATTTTTCTTGAAGTAGTAACACATTGCTTTGAGACAGTAATGCTGTTGCATTTCCTTCTTCTCGTCAAGCAAATGGATTACAGATAAAACCATAGTGCTTAGGGTACTCTCGGTTTCATTACTAACGCATTCTAATTAGATGCCTACTTTGTTTTCCTGGCTGCTATTGTTGCCTATGAAATGTTTGTTACTTCCCTTTCACCTCTTGGATTGGACTCATTCTCACTCCCTATATCTGCAGGAGGTCCCAAGTTTGAGCCTCTCTACCGTGATATGGAGAAAGGAGATGAAGATTGGAATGAATTCAATGACATCAATAAACTCATTATTCGTCAGCCTCTCAGAACAGAGTATAGAATTGCCTTCCCTCATCTCTACAATAATCGGCCTAGGAAAGTAAAACTTGGTGTATATCACACCCCTATGGTAATGTACATCAAAACTGAAGATCCTGATTTACCAGCATTCTACTACGATCCCTTGATAAACCCCATCACTTCCATCAATAAAGCGGATCGACGAGAGAGTAGAAATGTTGAAGATGAAGATGAGGAGGATTTTTACCTTCCAGAGGGAGTAGAACCATTTCTGCAAAGTACCCAACTCTATACTGACACCACTGCTGCTGGTATATCATTGTTGTTTGCACCACGGCCTTTCAATATGAGATCTGGTAGAATGCGGCGGGCTGAGGATATTCCTCTCGTATCAGAGTGGTACAAAGAGCACTGGTATGTTATGATTATTTAAAATCTTCCATCCTATTCTGCCTTTTATGTGGCATTTCTATGTGAGCGTTTTCCTGATATTGCTCCTTACATTTTCTCTACAGCCCACCAGCTTATCCAGTCAAAGTTCGTGTGAGCTATCAGAAACTATTGAAATGCTTTGTGCTAAATGAGCTGCACCACAGACCTCCAAAAGCTCAGAAAAAGAAACATCTGTTTCGATCATTACAAGCTACAAAATTCTTTCAAACTACAGAACTTGACTGGGCAGAAGCTGGTCTTCAAGTTTGTAAACAGGGTTACAACATGCTGAATCTCTTGATTCATAGAAAGAATCTTAACTATCTTCATCTTGATTACAACTTCAATTTAAAACCTGTGAAGACACTCACCACAAAGGAGCGGAAAAAGTCCCGTTTTGGAAATGCATTTCATCTATGTCGTGAAATCTTGCGTCTGACTAAGCTTGTAGTTGATGCTAACATCCAGTTTCGCTTGGGAAATGTTGACGCATTCCAATTGGCTGATGGTTTGCAGTACACATTCTCACATGTTGGTCAGTTGACTGGTATGTATCGTTACAAGTACAGGTTAATGCGTCAGATTAGAATGTGTAAAGATCTGAAGCACTTGATTTATTACCGGTTTAATACGGGCCCTGTTGGAAAGGGTCCAGGCTGTGGGTTCTGGGCTCCAATGTGGAGAGTTTGGTTATTTTTCCTTCGCGGTATTGTACCCTTGCTGGAGAGATGGTTGGGTAATTTGTTAGCACGACAGTTTGAGGGTCGTCATTCTAAAGGAATTGCCAAGACGGTTACCAAACAACGGGTTGAAAGCCACTTTGATTTGGAACTTCGAGCGGCAGTTATGCACGATGTTCTTGATGCGATGCCAGGTAAAGCCATCAGGCATCTGCTTTGATTTTTCTCTCATTATTATGACTGTTATTATTGCTTTGCTGTCAGCCCTAGAATATTGGACTCCATTTAATTGGGATGTTTGTATCAGTGCCTGCTATTCTATTGTTCTTTATGTGTGATGTTTATAGTTAAGTCTATAAATTATTTTTGCTGGAAATAATATTTCACCCTGATGAAGTGTAATTTTTTAAAATTATCAATTAAAGGCTAACATTTCATTCTCATAAATGTCAGAGGGCATAAAACAAAACAAGGCCAGGACTATATTGCAGCATCTAAGTGAAGCATGGCGATGTTGGAAGGCCAATATCCCTTGGAAGGTTTACACCTTTTTTCTTCAAGGTTATTCCATTCATTTAATTTTCTGTTGTTTGGTTCTCATTTGCTAGACAAATTCCAGGTTCCTGGACTGCCAGTACCCATTGAGAACATGATACTTCGATATGTAAAGTCTAAGGCAGATTGGTGGACTAATGTTGCTCACTATAATCGTGAGCGTATTAGAAGGGGTGCAACTGTTGACAAGACAGTTTGCCGAAAGAATCTTGGAAGATTGACCCGTTTATGGTTAAAAGCTGAGCAGGTAGATGATTTAATTTGTGTTTATTTGGCTAGGAATGATAATGTAAAGGATAGCCATTTTACATGATAAAAGGAATGCCTCTGTCTCTCAGTTGATTTACTGAATTTTGTTGAAGTATCCTTCTTCGTTTTGTAACTAATGAATTTGCTTTTCTTCCTTCTAAAACCCCTACATCTACATTAATAATTTTGTAGGAGAGGCAACACAACTACTTAAAAGATGGGCCATATGTTACTCCAGAAGAGGCAGTTGCTATTTACACTACAACTGTGCATTGGCTTGAGTCAAGAAAGTTCTCTCCTATTCCATTTCCACCGTTATCTTATAAGCATGATACTAAGCTTCTTATCCTGGCACTGGAGAGGTTGAAAGAGTCTTATAGTGTCGCAGTCAGATTGAATCAATTGCAAAGGGAAGAGCTTGGCCTTATTGAACAAGCTTATGACAATCCACATGAGGCATTATCAAGAATCAAGCGTCACTTGCTAACTCAACGATCTTTTAAAGAAGTAAGTCCTTTTGATTTGAATCACTTGATGTTTTGGACTTTGGGCTTGTAAATTTGATCAAATTTGTTTGATTAATTTTTGACTAAATTGTAACTTGGTTAAAATGATGAATTTTCTTTTGCAGGTGGGTATTGAATTCATGGATCTGTACAGTTATCTGATTCCAGTATATGAAATTGAACCTCTTGAGAAAATCACAGATGCATATCTTGATCAATATCTGTGGTATGAAGGTGACAAGCGACATCTTTTCCCCAATTGGATCAAGCCTGCAGATTCCGAACCACCTCCCCTGCTTGTGTACAAATGGTGTCAAGGCATAAACAATTTACAAGGTATATGGGACACAAGTGATGGTCAGTGTGTTGTCATGCTTCAAACAAAGTTTGAAAAATTCTTTGAGAAGATTGATTTGACCATGCTAAACAGGTAATTGTTATCCCTTTTCCTTGATTCTAGTATGAATTCTTCCAAATATGTTGTGCCTATCTAAACAATGTTTGTTGGCAGGCTTCTCCGGCTGGTGCTTGATCACAACATTGCTGACTATGTTACTGCTAAAAACAATGTTGTGCTTTCCTACAAAGACATGAGTCACACAAACTCATATGGTCTCATCCGTGGTCTTCAATTTGCTTCCTTTGTGGTTCAGTATTATGGGCTTGTGCTCGACCTTTTGCTTCTTGGTTTAACTCGAGCTAGTGAGATTGCTGGGCCTCCTCATATGCCAAATGAATTCATAACATACTCAGAAACCAAAATCGAAACCCGGCATCCAATCAGGCTTTATTCACGCTACATTGACAAGGTGCACATTTTATTCAGGTTCACTCATGAGGAGGCACGTGACCTTATTCAACGCTATCTCACTGAACATCCTGATCCAAACAATGAAAATATGGTTGGATATAATAACAAGAAATGTTGGCCAAGGGATGCACGAATGAGACTGATGAAACATGATGGTAATTCTCTGGCTGAACTATCTACCCTTCAACTTTTATTGTCTTAGGAAGGGCTTAATTTTTTTTCCCCTAATACTGCTGCAGTGAACCTTGGAAGGAGTGTTTTCTGGGATATGAAGAATAGGCTTCCTCGAAGTATTACTACATTGGAATGGGAAAACAGTTTTGTTTCAGTTTACAGCAAGGACAATCCTAACTTGCTTTTCAGCATGTATGGACATCATTCCCTAGTATTTTTCATTTTTTTCTGATTGGTGTCCATCCACTATTAATGATTTTGAAAGTTCACTTTCCTTTATATAGTTTCTATTTTTATTTATCTATGCAACTTAGTGTGTTTGCTTTTTCATTGGCATATTTCTGGACCTTTATGCATGCCATCAGTCTATTTTTGGTTGTTAAATCCAGTGTTGTCAACTTGCTATTTCTCAACATAATACCTGTATCATAAATAGATGTTCCATGAGACCTAGTCATGTGCAACAGCTGCACTTTCTTAGTTTTGTTTGCATCTTCTGCATTATTCTTAATGAAGTAAATATTCTCTTTTCTAGGTGTGGGTTTGAGGTCCGGATATTGCCAAAAGTAAGAATGACTCAAGAGGCTTTCAGCAACACAAAAGATGGAGTATGGAATTTGCAGAATGAACAGACAAAAGAGAGGACGGCTATTGCCTTTTTACGTGTTGATGATGAACACATGAAAGTGTTTGAGAATCGTGTGAGACAGATTCTAATGTCATCAGGATCGACAACATTCACTAAGATTGTTAACAAATGGAACACAGCTCTTATTGGTACTGTGGCTCTTCTTTGCTTGTTCTTATATTGGACAACAACTATTTAAATCAATGCACATGCTAATAACAACATTTTTATAATTTTCCCTCAACAGGTCTTATGACATACTTTCGTGAAGCAACAGTGCATACCCAGGAACTGTTAGATTTGCTAGTCAAGTGTGAAAACAAGATTCAGACCCGTATCAAGATTGGATTGAATTCAAAGATGCCCAGCAGGTCATATTTGTTCTGCAATAAAATTACATTCAATATATTACAAGTTAGAACATATGTAATAAATTCCATATTTGGTTCTAAAGGTTTTTCTTATTGACAGGTTTCCTCCTGTAATTTTTTACACGCCCAAGGAGATTGGTGGCCTTGGCATGTTATCAATGGGTCACATATTGATCCCGCAGAGTGATCTTCGATATAGTCAGCAGACTGATGTTGGGGTTACACATTTCCGAAGTGGTATGAGTCACGAGGAGGATCAGCTCATTCCAAATCTTTATCGCTACATTCAGGTCAGGCTACTAAAAATTTTTGGTCATTGCTTGTTTGTTTTCAAGTCAATTATCTTCCCTAACTTTGCTTTTCCTTGTTCTTCTTCCAGCCATGGGAGAGTGAATTCATTGATTCACAGCGTGTTTGGGCTGAATATGCATTGAAGAGACAAGAAGCACAGTCGCAAAATAGGCGCTTAACTCTGGAAGATCTTGAGGTTACTTCCTTCTCATATGATGGTTGATTTGGGTATTAGTCATATTCAGAAATTGCTTTTTGTGTGTGATCAAGGCTTTTCTTATTCTTTAGAGCAAAATCTTGTGTCTAGAGTTCCTGCCATGACAAACATTTTTGGTCCTTGGGGATATAACTGTCTTTTTTTTTTAACCATATGCAGTAATGTTTGTTGTTATCTGGACAACTTGCAGGATTCTTGGGATAGGGGTATACCTCGAATCAACACCCTTTTCCAGAAAGACCGTCATACTTTAGCTTATGATAAGGGATGGAGAGTACGCACTGATTTTAAGCAATATCAAGTATTGAAACAGAATCCTTTTTGGTGGACTCATCAGCGACATGATGGCAAGTTATGGAACTTGAATAATTATAGGACTGATGTCATCCAAGCTCTTGGGGGAGTTGAGGGAATTCTTGAGCATACTTTGTTCAAAGGCACATAGTAAGTTGAAACTATAAAATTACTTTAATATTTCAGTGGATTCTAAATTTCATATGGAAACTTTTCTCATTTTTTTAATGGCTTTATACATCTGTGGTTGACATTTTATGTTTTGGATTAGCTTATGCTCTATAGCCAGATTTTATGTTTGCCGATCAGATTTCATGTTTTGTATGTCTGATGGTTCGTCTTCTTTCAGTTTTCCAACCTGGGAAGGTCTCTTTTGGGAGAAGGCTTCCGGATTTGAAGAATCTATGAAGTACAAGAAGCTAACCAATGCACAGAGATCTGGTCTTAATCAAATTCCTAACCGTAGGTTTACTTTATGGTGGTCTCCTACTATAAATCGAGCAAATGTTTATGTGGGGTTCCAAGTGCAACTAGATCTTACAGGAATCTTCATGCATGGCAAAATCCCAACCTTAAAAATATCCTTGATTCAGATATTCCGTGCTCATCTTTGGCAAAAGGTCCATGAGAGTGTTGTTATGGATCTCTGCCAAGTTCTGGATCAGGAGTTGGATGCATTGGAAATCGAGACTGTGCAAAAAGAGACAATTCATCCTAGAAAGAGCTACAAGATGAACAGTTCTTGTGCTGATATTCTTCTGTTTGCAGCACATAGATGGCCAATGTCCAAGCCTAGCCTTGTTGCAGAGTCAAAGGATGTTTTTGATCAGAAAGCAAGCAATAAATATTGGATTGATGTGCAACTTCGCTGGGGAGACTATGATTCACATGATATAGAGCGTTATACGAGGGCCAAATTCATGGACTACACTACTGATAACATGTCGATTTATCCATCTCCAACTGGTATGTCTGTTTTTTCGTTTTTTTTTTTCATTATATAATTCGAAGTCAATTAAAATGATGTGCTGAACATCTTTTTGTTTCTCATGCAGGTGTAATGATTGGGATTGATCTAGCTTATAACTTGCACTCTGCCTTTGGTAACTGGTTCCCTGGGTCGAAGCCTCTTCTGGCCCAAGCAATGAACAAAATCATGAAGGTAACCTATTATAATTGCTAGTTCTTTGAAGATGTCTATTTTCCATCTAAACACATTTTAATTTTATGATATGTTGATCTGTTCATTCAGTCAAACCCAGCGCTGTATGTTCTGAGAGAGAGAATAAGGAAGGGTCTACAGCTGTACTCTTCTGAGCCTACAGAACCGTATCTTTCATCACAAAATTACGGGGAGATCTTCAGCAATCAAATCATATGGTTTGTTGATGACACAAATGTTTATCGTGTGACAATCCATAAAACATTCGAGGGAAATCTTACTACAAAACCTATCAATGGAGCTATCTTCATATTTAATCCAAGAACTGGGCAGCTCTTTCTGAAGGTGGTTCTAATTCTTAATTTTCATTTTTTAAGCTCATCCTTGTTGATGCATATGGAGAACTTACAAAAAACCACTGGTTTCTTGCAGGTCATCCATACAAGTGTGTGGGCAGGGCAAAAGCGTCTTGGTCAGTTAGCTAAGTGGAAGACAGCAGAAGAGGTGGCTGCTCTGGTGCGGTCACTTCCTGTTGAGGAGCAACCGAAGCAGATTATTGTGACTCGTAAAGGGATGTTGGATCCTTTGGAGGTCCATTTGCTCGATTTTCCTAACATTGTCATCAAAGGAAGTGAGCTTCAGTTGCCCTTCCAGGCCTGCTTGAAAATTGAGAAGTTTGGTGATTTGATTCTCAAGGCCACGGAACCCCAGATGGTTCTTTTCAATATTTATGATGATTGGTTGAAGAGCATCTCTTCCTATACTGCCTTCTCCCGTCTCATCTTGATATTACGTGCGCTTCATGTGAACAATGAAAAGGCAAAGATGTTGCTGAAACCAGATAAGACCATAATAACAGAACCCCACCATATATGGCCATCTCTCACCGATGATCAGTGGATGAAAGTGGAGGTTGCTCTAAGAGATCTCATACTGTCTGATTATGCAAAGAAGAATAATGTGAACACGTCTGCACTAACGCAATCAGAAATTCGTGATATAATCCTTGGTGCTGAGATAGCACCACCTTCACAACAGAGGCAGCAAATTGCTGAAATTGAGAAACAGGTATAGTTAGTTATTTTGAAACAATTGTATTAAAACATTTTAGTCTGCCAGTGCTCAATTCACATTCATTTTTCTACTTTTGACAGGCCAAGGAAGCTAGCCAGTTAACAGCAGTTACAACGAGGACAACTAATGTTCATGGTGATGAACTCATTGTCACCACAACCAGTCCATATGAGCAAGCAGCATTTGGGTCAAAGACTGATTGGCGTGTGAGGGCCATCTCAGCTACAAATCTATATCTCCGAGTCAATCATATTTATGTCAACTCAGATGACATCAAGGTTTCCAACTAGACTGGTGCCTGTTATTTTGCTGCTAAATTTGAGAGATGCTAATGGTTTCTAACCCTTTGATGCTTCCTTCTTTGCAGGAGACTGGATACACATATATCATGCCTAAAAACATATTAAAGAAATTTATCTGTATAGCAGATCTTCGAACTCAAATTTCTGGATATCTATATGGTTTAAGCCCTCAAGATAACCCGCAAGTGAAGGAGATCCGCTGCATAGTCATGCCACCACAGTGGGGTACTCATCAGCAGGTTCATCTTCCATCAGCTCTTCCTGAGCATGACTTCTTGAATGACTTAGAACCTTTAGGATGGATGCACACGCAGCCAAATGAGCTTCCTCAGTTGTCGCCGCAGGTAATTTACAGTCCTTTTTATTTGTTGTCAGGATACTTTCCAATACTGCTGCTTTAAAATTACATGGTGCTTGATGCTTTTAACAGGATCTTACAAGCCATGCACGCATTCTGGAGAACAACAAGCATTGGGATGGTGAGAAGTGCATCATCTTGACCTGTAGTTTCACTCCAGGATCCTGCTCGTTAACCGCATACAAGCTTACACCCACTGGCTATGAGTGGGGCCGTGTCAATAAGGACACGGGAAGCAACCCACATGGTTACCTTCCTACCCATTATGAAAAGGTTCAGATGCTTCTCAGTGATCGTTTCCTGGGCTTCTACATGGTAATTATATCTCCATTACCTCATATCCTAATGATCTAGTGACCATATGATTTAGCGCAACTGATTCACTCACCATGCCTCTTTTTTTGTACTTTTATGAAATCTTAGACTCCAGATAATGGCCCCTGGAATTACAACTTTATGGGAGTGAAGCACACTATCAGCATGCGATACGGTGTAAAGCTTGGCATGCCACGGGACTACTACCATGAAGACCACAGACCGACGCATTTCCTTGAGTTCAGTAATTTGGAGGAAGGGGATGCGGCCGAAGCTGATCGAGATGATACCTTCACTTAACAGAGAAGGTATTGATCATCCCTCATCTCTTTCAGTGAACCAGCAAGTGGATAACCTGTGAGATGTTCATTTTTGCTTTGTCTGGAATTGTAGAAGGTTCAATATAAACATTTCTTATGTAACACTAGTATTAATCATATGATCAGCCTGTGTGATTTTCAGAATATCATGTATATAAACTGATGCACTGTTGTAAATTTTACATTCACTATGTTATATGTTGATCTGATGAGGGACAGGTGGGGCCATATGTTTAGTCATTTAATTCAGTCTTTCATTTTGGTCAAGTCACTGAATAAATATATTCAGAGATGGATTTTGACATTTTTGTTCGCGCTTTTTTTACTTCGAGTATTTATATGTAAAAACTAGTGGTTATGCTTCAGAGAAATACCATCTGGATCAAAATATCTTGTTATTTACACGAGGCCTTAACTAATTTCATGTTTGAACTAGAAAGAAGAAACCATACTCTGGAAGTCTTCAAGTACAAACAAACAAAAAAGGAAATACAGGGAAATACGTAGAAAGAACGGACTCCACTAAGCTGCACTCCTGGCAAGTATCTTGATGCTCTTAACTGACTGGAGAAAAACCCTGCAAATAATATAATATCACTTTGGTTAATGATATGATCTTGTCATAACATTCCTTATTCTAACCATTTTTTTTTTGTTATTGAAACATTCTTAAATTTTTTTTAAAAAAAAAACAAATAAAATGAAATGACCATTTGTCTACCCACTTCTCTTTATGCTTATTGTCATAGACATTGATTCTCACTGGGTGGATGCTTTTAATCTTTCTTTTACAAGATTCCAAGCTTAATTTAATGATGTTAAGAGTTGTGTCTAGCAAATTTACAATTAAGGAAAATTAAAAAGCTGCAGGTAAGGTTGTTTCACCTAACATTCATGCACATTGGTATCAGTTTCTGATTACTGTATTTGGGTTCAAAGGTCTAATTAAATATTTGAGAGATTGGTTGATGACAGAGTTTCATTGAATTGAGACCAGAGAAGATCACAGTCAAATGTGGTCTTCTAAAAGAATTATTAATAAATTCAACCAACAATGCTCACAAATTGCCTACACTTAAATGATGTCCTCTCAAGTTTGTATTAGAGAATTTTATATTATAATAAACTCTAGCTACTTCCATATATATATCTATATAATAAAGTTTCCATTATTATACAGTTACCAAAAATGATTAAGATACTCACTCCCATGGAACATCACCAATCAGCAACCAATCCCCTTCTCCATCTTCATAAGTAACTATGTGCTCATCAAAGCCATTAACTCCCACTGCATTATACAAACAAACATACTTAATCCTTAAACCAAAACACAATTAATTAGAGCATGTTCCACAATGATTTTCAGATCAGTCATTTGATGATTAGCATAAAAATATAATTAAAATATTTATGGAAATAACTAAGTTACATTACATACCATTAAAGTGATAAGGGAACAAGCCCTTCAGGGCATGGAGCAAGGACTCATAACAATGGTGAAGAGATAGGTTCACCTTCCTCCCAATGCCAACCCCCTCCATCTTCACCTTCACACACTTGGCATTCCTCCGGTCATCATTCCACCTTCTGTACTTCACCGGCGGCCACCCAACAAGCTCCTTTCCACTCCATTCATCCTCTCTATACATCAACACAAGGCACACAAAACCCTTATAATAAATAATACAATCAACTTTTAACAAAAAACAAAGAAGGCAAAGCTCATGAACAAACTCACTTGTTAATAAGATAACCATTATCACCACTATCATCATCATCATCATCTCCACCCTTCCACACAAACAAAGGCAATGTTGTCTTCTTATCACCTTCAAAACCTCTCTTCCTGCATGGCTGTGCTATAAACCCTAACCCTAGTTCAGCTGCAGGTTTGTTATTGGGTAAACCTAAGCCTAGCTCCAACTCCATTTCACTATAGCTAGCTTCTATGACTCCCAAAATACATAGAACTACTATTACAACTCCATATCTATATATATATAAGAAGAAGAAGAAGAAGAAGAAGAAGATAGGAAGTAGTGGTAAAACATAGAGAGGTGTTCAGAGTCCATGCATGCAGGGGGTGGAGGGGACCCAACATTGAAGTTAAAGGTGTACGTGTCCTGCCGACAAGGAGCTTATCTCTTGGAGGGACCACATGTCTGGTTCCCTCTCCAAACACACACAAAGTCCAAGCAAGTTCAAAGTGTATGGTGAGGGGAAATGAATAGTTTATTGAGTTCATTTATGGTATGGGATTCAGAGCCCCAGTGAGTTGGAGATGGTTGAGTGGTGGAGGGTCTCTGAATCCAAGATATGCTTGGGACTTGTGAGTTGGTGCCTTCAGTTGGTTCAGTTTCATTGTTTGAGTTTAATCATAATTATATTAATAATAAGGGCTGGGGATAACAGTGGACAAAGTGGGCGTGGGGGAATGGGACATGTTCCCTGGACATGTGGAATCCAGCGTGGGTCTTGTTCCTCTAGGTGTTTTCTTGCTGTTTGTTACTTTGCCTTTCTTGTTCATCTTCTTCTCTATGTATTAGTATATATATATATTACATTAATTCTGATTAATTGTAATGTTTAACATCAAGAGCTAGTTAATATCCTAATGTTAATATGATTATTTTGTTTAATATATGTTGTCTTGAGTGTTAGACTATGTTTGTCTAATTTGATAATTGAATAAATACTAATATAATTAATCTCACTATGTAAAAATATCTATATCTTGTTCTTAATTAGGATTCAGTAGTATTTGAGTGAGTGTTAACTTAGTAGTTAGGTGGGGTTAGTTCTAATTTACAATTTAAGCATAATATTTTTTTGTCACGCACTAAAATTAATTATAATATTGGTTTGTACTTACAACATGGGTATGAGATTATTTAAGAGAAATACTGTTTTGTTCTAATTAGATAAACATTATCAAGTCCTCAAATTTGATATTTTGGCAATATATTAACAATATATTCAGGTTAGGAAGTATAAAGATTAGAAAATGGAAGCATATATAAAGCATGAGGATTCAATAAATAACTAATTGAGAAGAAATAATAAAAAAGCAAAGAGCCGGCAGTAGGTACAATGATATAAACAAGCCCATTGCACCATGCGTAATTGCATTTAATGTTTGACCGGTCATGTACCGAGCCATTGAAGATATTATATATATATACACACCGATTCTTAATAATAATAATAAGGAGAAGAAGAAGATATAATAAAGTTGAAGGTGCATGAACGGTCCACGTAGCAACGGTTGCATGCATTGCATGGCACGTCCACATATTATTTGAGGGTCCGTACAAAACCACTAAACAAAAAAGGTTGATATAAATACATAATAATGGAATGCTTTTTCCGCGTCATAGACAACAATGTTTTTGAGAAAATGACTTGTAGTTGTAACCCCGACCAAACCATCCACCCATTTGTTGAGTTGTAAACTAATTAAATTATATATATATATATATATATATATATATATATATATATATATATATATATATATATATATATATATATATATATATATATATTAGGGTTTCTAATATTTAATTAACATTTACTGGTTGACAACCATTGCTACATTTGTCAAAAAAAAAAAAATATTTACATTTGGATATTTACATTATTTTATTATTATTATTATTTTTTTGCAAATGCATTTTTTGTTTTTTGTTTTTTTTAAATATGGACAAACCACTTCTATGATGTTATGCTTCAAGCAAACATTGGGAAAAAATTGAATTTTTGATCTATTATGTGAGACTCAAATGTCTGACCACTCAATTATTATGACGAACAATATATACATTATTATAATAAAAAATCAAAGTAATTTTTTCTTCGTCTTTTTAACCTATAATTTTCACCATGGCCTCTATTACTTTATACTTATTAAAAATGGAAAGAAGGGGGAAAACCTAAATAGGGAGAAGTAGCAAGAGAAACACATGGGTTTTCAGAGATCGAGAGGGCTTATAATTCGTCCACGTATTTATTAAAAGACATAAGGGTTTATGTGTCAGCGTTACTGTGTCTTCTTTAGGGTCATTTGGATTGATTTATAGAAGATTGTTTTTTTTTTTTAAGCTCAAAAGAAGGAATTTTTTATAATTTTATTTTAAAAATACGTTAATGGCTCAGTTTTTTTTATGTGTTTAAATATGTTAATTTTTTTATAATTTAAAATATATTGGTATAGTCATTTTTACAAGTGTAAAATTCACTAGTAGTGATAAGATTTCGAGCATTGAAGATTATGAAGGATTTCTTATTTTCTAAAGCCATTTTGGTCATTGAAATTATCAAAACTCTTTTTACAAAACATTTTTCCTATAAAATTTGGAAATTGAAGCCCTTGGAAAAAAAAAAAAAATATATATATATATATATATATATATATATATATATATATATATATATAAATTCAAATAAGCATTTTTAAAGAATAAGCCAATGAAAACAAATAGAAAAACTCAAAAAACCCTAGCTTAGGAAAAAAAAAAAAGGAGCCTTTTGGATTAAAAAAAAAAAAAAGACGCCTTATTGTTTAAAATAGAAAAAGCAAAAAAGAAGAAGAAGAAGAAAATGGTGCTAGCTAATTTGAAAATTTGAAAAGGAAGTACAAGTTATATAACTTAAAAAAGAAAATCGCAATCTTGGCCTTTGATTTTGATTAAAAATCTGTTATAGGATTTGATGATAGGATATATTTTGCAAAAGAAATTTTATTTGAAATTGATAATTTTTGAATAAATAACAAAATTTTCAATTGATATGATCCATTAATTTGTTTGGTTTTATATTTGGCTTTTTGAAAAATAAAATAAAGAAGCTAGATATGTAAAAAAATTTCTAATTATCTAAATATTGATATATATATATATATATATATATATATATATATATATATATATATATATATATGGATAATAAAATGATAATTAACTTCATACAAATTAAAAAAAAAAAAAGAATATCTTGGTCATTCTAATAAGAATTTTTTATATCTTACTTGAATCGTTTTGTAAAGATATGTATATATTACTTTTTAATAAAATAATGTTTTAGAATATTGCACATTAACTATTTTATAAGTCCCTGATATTTTTTATTTTAAATAAAATTAATAATTTTTAATAAAATTACATTTTTACCCTTCTCCCTACTTTTGACCTGTTAGCCAAGCAAACCGAGCAGCTGAAGAGCTGGTCCATCTCTACTAAGTCCCTGATATTTTTTTATTTTAAATAAAATTTAATAAAAATTACATTTTTACCCTTCTCCCTACTTTTGACCTGTTAGCCAAGCAAACTCGGGCAGCTGAAGAGCTGGTCCATCTCTACAAGAACTCACCTGGGCTGGTCAGGCCCAATGTGGGCCGAAGGAGTTGCATGAAGCTTGCTAGGATAAAGTAAGCCCACGATCATGTGAGCGCGTTGGGCCCAACTCTAACGGGTTTGTTCGGACCCGTGTAAGATCTTGGTGGCCTGCCGAGAAGTCATCCAGGTACTATCGACCGGACACTTTGCTCGACACCAAGAGGGCTAAACTGGAAGACTTGGTAATGTCTATGAAGCGCAGTCAAATTTTTTGACTGTCCATTAGGCACAACTAATTTCGGAGACTTTACAGGCCGCTCTCGTGTTTTTTTTCGAGGATCATATTTTTTTTAGTTTTCCATTGTTTTTTTTTTTTTTTTTTTCTCTCTGTTGTGTTGTTAGTGTCAATGTTTATTTTTAGTGGACTTGCTGTTTTTTTTTTGTTCGTTCGTCATTCTTTTTTAATTTTATCCTTTTGTTTAATGATGTGATTTATCTGAATTTTTTTAAGTAAAATAATAAATTTACAAAATTAAAAAATAATTGGATATATATATTTTAAAAAGGATTTATTAGCCATAAGGAAACGAACATTTACTCCTTTTGCCTCTGTTTTAAATAGATAAGATTATTTTTATTTTTTAAGATGATAAGGATATGAAAATTTATATTATACCGAGAAAGACGTCGCATCAAACCGAGTCAAGGCCCAATTGAACCACCACATCGACACGTGGCTCAATCGCTACCGTTCAAAAGTTCCAAGGATTTCCAGGACCTAGTGCTATAAATAGAGAGTTCATCCCTTTTCTCGCCATCCCCTTCGCAGCCTCCAAAGTTTCTCGCCTTTGTTCCGGTTCCAATCTCCTCTCCAAGGTTCCCAATTCTTGTTCCCCTTCCCTTCTTTTCGATTTCTTGATTGTTATCCTAGTTGTTATAGGGCTGTATTAGTGTTTGATTTGATCGTATTAATCTTATATGTGATTCTTGTATTCTTTTTCGTGTTTCATTGATTAAATTTAGGGTTTTTTGTTGTTGAATTTTCTAGTGTTTGTTTAGATTAACTGAGCATGAGTTTTGGATTGTTGATCTTTATTGGTGTTATGGCTTTTGTAAATCGAGGAAAGTTCATAATTTTGTGAATTAGGTTATTTTATTAGCGTTCCTTTTCTGATATTGTCTTCGATGATATCTTGTTGTTACTTTTTTTTTTATTGGATTTATGATCGTAATTCTTCATCCGTTATAGGGTAGTATCCTTGTTCTAATTGATCAAATTAGGCGTTGTATGGTTCTGGATTCATTTTGTTAATGTTTAATTGATTAAATTTCTAGATTCTTCTGAGAATTATTTGAACCTTTATCGCGTTCTTTAGATTAAAGTGTTGTATTGTTGATCTGTCTTGATTTTATGGCTTTTAAATCAAAGAAAGTTCTGAATTTCAGTTTATGTCATTAGTGTTTTAGGGTTCTTTTCTTTTTTATAAGGATTTTTTTTTAATCTTCATCTGCCTTGATGTTGTGATTTTTATAAACCCATGAAAGTTCATAGTATTGTGACTGGTTTATCGTATTATTGTTTTTTTCCTTTACTTTTTGTTTTACTTGTTTGAATTTTGTATTACTTAAACTTTATTTAGCGTCTGTTATTGTGTCAATTCTGGTGTTATGCTATCATTATATGATGCTAACAAAGAACAGGAGTTAATTATGTGTGGTTCTGGTTATTGTTGATCTGTCTCGCTTTTGTAAATCATTTGGAGACTCTCTTTAAGAATCAGTTATTATTGTTATTATTTTTTTGCTGTTGTTTATTTTTATTCTTAGGTTGGTTGCTTGTTATCATTTGCTTTGCTATTCCATTGATGTTTTACTGCTTGCTTTCCAGTGAAATATGGATTTGGTTCAGTTGTCTGGGAATCCACTCTCCCACAGCATTCATGTCTGAATTTTGTTTTCCGATAGTTGAATGCCTGTTTATTTTTTGATGTCTTATAAATTCTTTTGCTATGCTGTTGTGATAGGATGAATGCAAAAAGTTAGACTTCATTTGCAGTGTTTACAACTATATGGTGGAACCTTAATGTCACTGTATTGAACTGCATTTTGATCTATAAAAGAGACTTAGTCTTCTTTAACTTTTTATAGAGTTAATTTTTGATGATCTATTGAAACTTTTCTTGCAAATTCAATGGGAATTCAGATTTGAACTTTTCAATTAAAATCTTCTTGTTTTTTTTGGGGCATGAATTACAGATGCAGATCTTTGTTAAGACACTAACTGGAAAGACCATCACCCTTGAGGTAGAGAGCTCAGACACTATTGACAATGTCAAGACAAAGATCCAAGACAAGGAAGGCATTCCCCCTGATCAGCAGAGGCTAATCTTTGCTGGTAAGCAACTTGAGGATGGCCGAACCTTGGCTGATTACAACATCCAGAAAGAATCAACCCTCCATCTGGTTCTCCGTCTTCGTGGAGGCATGCAAATCTTTGTTAAGACCCTCACTGGGAAGACCATCACCCTGGAGGTAGAGAGCTCAGACACTATTGACAATGTCAAGGCAAAGATCCAAGACAAGGAAGGGATTCCTCCTGACCAGCAGAGGCTTATCTTTGCTGGCAAACAACTAGAGGATGGCCGGACTTTGGCCGACTACAACATCCAAAAGGAATCAACCCTCCACCTGGTTCTCCGCCTACGTGGAGGCATGCAGATCTTTGTTAAGACACTAACTGGGAAGACCATCACCCTTGAGGTAGAGAGCTCAGACACAATTGACAATGTCAAGACAAAGATCCAAGACAAGGAAGGGATTCCCCCTGATCAGCAGAGGCTTATCTTTGCGGGAAAACAGCTTGAAGATGGCCGAACCTTGGCAGACTACAACATCCAAAAGGAATCGACTCTCCACCTGGTTCTCCGCCTACGAGGTGGCATGCAGATCTTCGTGAAGACTCTAACTGGGAAGACCATTACCCTGGAGGTAGAGAGCTCGGACACAATTGACAATGTCAAGACAAAGATCCAAGACAAGGAAGGCATTCCTCCTGACCAGCAGAGGCTTATTTTTGCTGGCAAACAACTAGAGGATGGACGAACTTTGGCAGACTATAACATCCAAAAGGAATCAACCCTCCACCTGGTTCTCCGGCTTCGCGGAGGCATGCAGATCTTTGTCAAGACCCTGACTGGTAAAACTATAACCCTTGAGGTTGAGAGCTCCGATACAATAGACAACGTCAAGACTAAAATCCAGGACAAAGAAGGTATTCCTCCGGATCAGCAGAGGCTCATCTTTGCAGGGAAGCAGCTCGAGGACGGCCGCACCTTGGCTGACTATAACATCCAAAAGGAGTCCACCCTCCACCTTGTCCTCCGTCTCCGAGGAGGCATGCAGATCTTTGTTAAGACTTTGACCGGCAAAACCATTACTCTTGAAGTGGAGAGCTCTGACACCATAGATAATGTGAAAGCTAAGATTCAGGACAAGGAGGGAATTCCACCGGACCAGCAGAGGCTCATATTTGCTGGAAAACAACTTGACGATGGGAGGACATTGGCAGACTATAACATCCAGAAGGAGTCCACCCTTCATCTTGTTCTTCGGCTGCGAGGTGGCATGCAAATCTTTGTGAAGACACTCACAGGTAAAACCATTACCCTTGAGGTTGAGAGTTCCGACACCATTGATAATGTGAAGGCCAAGATTCAAGATAAGGAGGGCATACCCCCAGATCAGCAGAGACTCATCTTCGCCGGAAAGCAACTTGAGGATGGTCGCACCTTGGCTGACTATAATATACAGAAGGAGTCTACCCTTCACCTTGTCCTCCGTCTTCGTGGTGGCGCTAACTAGACAATATGACTTGCTTTAAATAAATAGTATGTTAAAGGACATTCATCAGTGTTTAGTTTTCTGCTTGTTCGGACTTCTGCAGTGTTGTGTCAATTGAACTATCTGTCGCTGAACTAAGACCTGAAGGTGTTGGTTGCTCGGTTATGCATGCTATGTAGTTTTATCCTTACGTTTTTAATGTGTTTGTGTTTTTTCCAAGTTCGATGGCTTCATGTGCATGTCATTGCTCCTTTTTAATTGCTGCCCCTTGTTTTTGTTTGATTATTGAAAATTCTTGCTTTATTTTTTGGTTATATTATTATGATAAATTGTTTCTTAACAGATGAGGCTTTAAATTTCCTGATACGTAGTACTCAATTAGATTTTAAGTGGAACACTCAACGTCCACTTTTTTTAATCTCCAAATCATTTGTAATGCACGAAACTTGATTAGATTAAATTAAAATAGATGCAAACGTGCAGTTTGTTAGGCACAAAATTTATAACTCTTATCTTGTCTTTCAACATACACGATCAGTTGGATGTTAGTACGATTCATCTATCTAATTATGAAATAGCTTATGTGATTTATCTCATCATATTTTGCTAAAAAAAAATAGTGTTAAAGCACAATAAATGAGAATATATATATTTGAGAGAAATGCAGATAATTTTATAGCTCAAATTTTGACTTGAAAAGGGAAATAGAGTAACTAACTATCGCGGGAAAGAGGCGGTCAAGATTGATGTCATTCAGCATGCTGGATTTTCTTGCCAAGTCTCCACGTTCTCCTTTGGTCATCTTTGATAGTCTTCTCACAATTTCATATTCTCTCACCTTCCATTTGCTTCTTTTATTTATTTCATCTCATTTGTCTAATTTATTTTTATCCATTATTTGTTTTTTTCCTCTACTTTATGCATTATTTTATATTCTAATGAGTATAGCTTATTTATTATTTTTTTAAATATATAAATATAACATTATCATAATTGTGTTCTCAGTGTTCCGTAGCTAATGAGATTTGTATATAATTAAAATAATATAAAAATAAAAAAATTATTTATCAAAACTGAAAAAAATATTATGGTTTATCCACCTTTTAAAAAAAACACAAAAAATATTTAAATTTGATTTTTTTTAAACTATAAAATAAAAGGACAAGACTGTGATAAAGAAAAACTATTTTTTTTTTAATCAATTATCAATAAAATAATTTTATAACAATCACAATATTTCGCTTTATCTGAAGCACAGTTATAAATATTTTTAATAAAACGCGTGCAATGCACGTGCCGACCGCCTAATTTGAATAGAATGCTACGAAGGTTCCAGTGGGTTCGTTGGTTTGGGTTTGAGTCAAAGCCCAATTGTGATGGCATGAGATATACTCCTTCGCCAGCCCAAGAAGCTTCTGGAGTCTCTCTCCTTTATTTCGCATTGTAGCCCTATAAAAACCCTAGCCATCCAACTCTTTTCCCCCAAATCGAGTCTTCGATAATCCGTTCTCTCTCGCTAGCGTTTGAATAGTTCTCTGATCTCAGCTTCGTTTCTTTCCAAGATATCGTCCTTAAGGTATGGAGTTCTTGCTTTCCTTTGCGATTTCAAGATTGATTTTGTGATCCTTGCTTTTCTTTTTGTATTTGATTCCTTTTTATTGGTTCAATTTGAAGGGTTTTTGCTATATGATGTTGTTTTTTTTATTGTTTTTGACTCTTTGCTTTTGATGATTGTTTAAAAGGATGATCTTGTTGATTCTGGTTGGTGAATTGGATGATTTGAATGAAGTATGATGAACTTTGATTGAAAAAGAAATCCAAGATGGGCTCTTTTAATGGAAATTTTATCTGATAATTATCAGGATTGGTATTGATTGTTCCTCCAAATCGTTTGAGATGCATGTGCTTTAGTTTCTTTCTTTATGTAGGGTTTTACCATTGTTTTATGTTTGATTGCATGATATTTCAATTAGGTGTGAGTAAATATGCCCTTTTAGGTTATGGATCTCTAGGGAAGTTAGAGCTCTCGGTGTTCCGATTTCGTGTTGTGATGCTATTTATTTCTGATTGAATTTCTTTAGAGTTTACGTTTTGATGATCAGTATGAATCCTCTCTTGAGAAATCAAACGTTAAGATGTGAAATTTGCAATTAAAATTATTTCTATTCTGAAATTCAGATGCAGATCTTCGTCAAAACACTCACCGGCAAGACCATAACCCTTGAAGTTGAGAGCTCTGACACAATTGATAATGTCAAGGCAAAGATCCAAGACAAGGAAGGAATTCCCCCTGACCAGCAGAGGCTGATCTTTGCTGGCAAACAACTCGAGGATGGCCGGACTTTGGCCGACTATAACATCCAAAAGGAGTCAACCCTCCATCTGGTTCTCCGCCTACGTGGTGGCATGCAGATCTTTGTGAAGACCCTCACTGGTAAGACCATCACCCTGGAGGTAGAAAGCTCAGACACGATTGACAACGTTAAGGCAAAGATCCAAGACAAAGAAGGGATTCCTCCTGACCAGCAGAGGCTTATCTTTGCTGGCAAACAACTAGAGGATGGCCGGACTTTGGCCGACTACAACATTCAAAAGGAATCAACCCTCCACTTGGTTCTCCGCCTTCGTGGAGGTATGCAGATATTTGTCAAGACCCTTACTGGTAAGACTATCACACTGGAGGTGGAGAGCTCGGACACAATTGACAATGTCAAGACAAAGATCCAAGACAAGGAAGGCATCCCCCCTGATCAGCAGAGGCTCATCTTTGCTGGCAAACAACTTGAGGATGGTCGAACCTTGGCTGATTACAACATCCAAAAGGAATCAACTCTCCACCTGGTTCTCCGCTTGCGTGGGGGCATGCAGATCTTTGTCAAGACGCTAACTGGGAAGACCATCACCCTTGAGGTTGAGAGCTCTGACACAATAGACAATGTGAAGACTAAAATCCAGGACAAAGAAGGCATTCCTCCGGATCAGCAGAGGCTTATCTTTGCTGGGAAGCAGCTTGAGGATGGCCGCACCTTGGCTGACTACAACATCCAGAAGGAGTCCACCCTTCACCTTGTCCTCCGTCTACGAGGTGGCATGCAGATCTTTGTTAAGACTCTTACTGGCAAAACCATCACTCTTGAAGTGGAGAGCTCAGACACCATAGATAATGTGAAGACAAAGATCCAAGATAAGGAGGGGATTCCCCCAGACCAGCAGAGACTGATTTTTGCAGGCAAGCAGCTGGAGGATGGAAGGACACTAGCTGACTACAACATTCAAAAGGAGTCCACCCTCCACCTTGTCCTCCGCCTCCGAGGAGGCATGCAGATCTTTGTTAAGACTCTTACCGGCAAAACCATCACTCTCGAAGTGGAGAGCTCAGACACCATAGACAATGTGAAGACAAAGATTCAAGACAAGGAGGGCATTCCCCCAGACCAGCAGAGGCTCATCTTTGCAGGCAAGCAGCTGGAGGATGGAAGAACACTGGCTGACTACAATATCCAGAAGGAGTCCACCCTTCATCTTGTTCTTCGTCTGCGTGGTGGCATGCAAATCTTTGTGAAGACCCTGACAGGTAAAACTATTACACTGGAAGTGGAGAGCTCAGACACCATAGACAATGTAAAGGCTAAGATTCAAGACAAGGAGGGCATTCCCCCAGACCAGCAGAGGCTCATCTTTGCAGGCAAGCAGCTGGAGGATGGAAGGACACTAGCTGACTACAATATCCAGAAGGAGTCCACCCTTCATCTTGTTCTTCGGCTGCGTGGTGGCATGCAAATATTTGTTAAGACCCTGACAGGTAAAACCATTACACTGGAAGTGGAGAGCTCGGACACCATAGACAATGTGAAGGCTAAGATTCAAGACAAGGAGGGCATTCCCCCAGATCAACAGAGGCTCATATTTGCAGGCAAACAGCTCGAAGATGGCAGGACTCTTGCAGACTACAACATTCAGAAGGAATCAACCCTTCACCTTGTGCTCCGCCTTCGTGGTGGTATGCAGATCTTTGTGAAAACCCTGACTGGGAAAACCATTACGCTGGAAGTGGAAAGTTCGGACACCATTGACAATGTGAAGGCAAAAATTCAGGATAAGGAGGGTATTCCACCTGATCAGCAGAGACTCATCTTCGCAGGAAAGCAGCTAGAAGATGGTCGGACCTTGGCTGATTACAATATCCAGAAGGAGTCTACCCTTCACCTTGTTCTTCGTCTTCGTGGTGGTGCTTGCTGAAAGTATTATCTCGCTTTATATGAATAATGCTGTGGCTTGCTGCTAGTTTTAGTTCTTTTAGTTCTTGCTACTAGTTTTAGTTCTTTTATGTTTTGTGTTCCAAACTATAGACTTGGTTTAGTTCCTGATATCTCTTTGTCACTGTTTTTTGGCTTTTAGTTTGTCTGTTAAATACAGTATTATCGTCTTGTGCTTCTTGTTTGTTCTAAAAGCTTATGTTCTGTTGGGATTCTGATGAAGTGTGTGCTTATAATCTGTGAGAACTGGTTCCGAATGGTTAAACTCCAATAGAAACAAACCTATGCGGACATTAGTCAGTTTGGAAATATTTGAGTAATTATTACCGGTAGAAGAAAGGGTTTTATGAGTGGATAAATTAATTTTTGTTATCAGTCAAATGCGTGTCTGCGTAGGTATTTCAAATTTGGTTTTTCATGTTTGCGAACAAAATATATAAACATGTGTCATAGATATATAAGTTTAAATCCAAAAAAATTCAGGCATGATCTTGGTATTGGTCTTTATTATCTTAGGAAATTCCAAAAGATTTGACCATTTTGTTACTTTCTGTTATTTTGGAGATGCTTTTATCATTTATTCAGCACAAACATAAATATAAGTAGTATGGTTTTTCAATACAACATGTTCCTCCAATTGTGATCAAGTAGATGAGCAACAGAAAAGCCTTCTGCTATTGTTTTCCCTTTCATTATGTAAATGCATACCGGTTATTCGGGTAGGCCGGGTTTTCGACAGTCTCTTTGCTGTGAAAGGCATTGATTTTGAGATCAGAATTATTATAATCAACCTTTCAATTAATCAATCAAGGATAGTATTTGTAATCAGTTATGCAAATAAGTTACCTATCTCGTAGAAGAGCTCATTGACATTTTGAGAAGTTTTTGCAGATGTTTCAATGAAGAACATGTCATTTTCTTCTGCATATCGTTCACCTTCCTGAGAAAAACAACTCATGTGATTCCATAACCAAACTATAATTTCTTTCTTTGAGAGTAAAACTATTGCATATGCTGAGGCAAATGTATTTACAAATGAACCAGATTAGAAATTATATGAAGCAGAGTTGTAACAATTATAGTGATTTCGTGTGTCAGCATTCAGTATGTTTTTCTGCTGAAAGTATTTCAGGTCAATAAACCCATTGTAATTATAGTGAAAAATAAAGAATTTTATTGCTTAAATAGTACCTCGGCCAAAACCTTCCTGTTTGTTTCCAAATCAGCTTTGTTAGCCACTAATGCCATCACCATATATGGATTACCTTGAAAAGAATCAACAAAGAATAAGTACAATGTGGATAACAAATGCCACTTTAATTATAGAACATAAGCAGATAAATGTAAGTTATACTTTTATAATTAACACACCTTGTCTTTGAAGTTCTTCAACCCACTTTTTGGCTCGAGTAAATGAATCCTACATCAAAAGAACCATAAATTTTCTTTTAACTCAAAGGTTAACAATTTAAGACAAAATATCTCCCAAACGAAATGATTAAATAACAGTTAAAAAAGTTGATGAAATAGCACTACAATTTACAATAGAAGAAAAATTTAATAAGAACAAGAGCCTTTCTTGCAATTCAGAATGAAACTTAAACTCTCAGAAATAAACAAACTTACATCGCTTGAAATGTCATACACAACTATAGCAGCTGCCGCTCCGCGGTAGTACATCGGAGCCAAACTATGATATCGTTCTTGTCCTGCGGTGTCCCATATATCAAACTTTATAGTTACTTCATTTAGCGATATTGTTTGGGAGAAGAAAGCTGCTCCAATAGTTGATTCCTACCAAATATAAATTCAACGTCAATTTTAGTTTACCAACTGAATGTGTTAAGAACTAACTGGGCATTTTAGGCATTCAAGAGAACCTGGCAATCGAAATACTGGCCTTTGACAAACCTCAACACTATGCTAGTTTTTCCAGTTCCCATGTCTCCAACAAGTACCTAAAAGATTCACAACAATACATCATTAACTTAAAAATATGCTAGCGGGATTAATACATACTACCTAGTTCAGATACATAGCAAACAAACCAATTATTCAAACTCTGATACTATATTAAATACAAACAGAACATCTGTAAACATGGATGAACTATCAAAGGGAAAAGAAAAGACATTGAATTGATTCATAGATCTAAAGGAGGAAACAGGCAAAAATATCAATGACATTGATTAAATGAAAATTTCAACTTATGTGTCTCATGATCTCAATCAACATTGTGCATCAGTGACATTAAAGCATAGCCAATGACTATAATTCATTTGGTAATCAAATTCCAATATATGTATTGGCTTTTAGATGGCTAAATGATCTTTGTTTTCCCAGCTTTTCCCTAGTAAAATTTTGAGTACCTGAAAATTGTCTTGGCCTTGCTTAATTCACCAAACTGTCTGAAATTTTTTTTATGTAATTAGATGAATAACAACAACAGCAATTCATTAATCTGAAGCCTCAGCAAGTCAATTTCTTAAGCAGATGTAAATTGAATACTGTAATTACTGAGTAAGCAAATCATCTGATTGATTAATTCTTTCCTGCCATGAGCTCTATGAACAAACAATCATGAAAAATATGCAGAAAAGGTTTCACACTAGATATAATTAACAAAACAAGAGAATATATATATATATACATGAAGGTTTAGACATATATACCTACCAGCTTAGCTTGCATGTTGGTACTCCCATTCCTAGCCATGAAATGAAGCTTTTAAAGAAACAATTGCAAACATAGCTGGAACTTGACACCATTGAAGATAAGGGAGAAGAAGATGATTTCACTGCAGAATGGTAGTTCTTTGACTGTTAGGTTTTTCCTTAATTGTTTTATTTCCTCATTTTTCATCTTTCATGCTGTATACTTGTTATCTTGCCTTGACTAAACATGTTATTGATGTTGAATATAGTTGAGATTAATATTTAACTAGCATAAATACATGTGTTTATGTTTCGAGTTTCATCTAATGATGTGAATTATTAAAAATAATTAAAAAAAATAAAATTACTTAACAAAAAAAAAAGAAAACTAACCAACACCAATATTTGTTAGATAAAGTTAATAAAATGATAACAGATAATATAATATGTAAACAATAAAAATAAAAAATCATATATATATATATGAAAAACAATAAAAAAAATTAAAACAAAATTTAAAAATAAAAAAAATAAGTGTGTATATATATATTATGTAGTATCATATATTGGGTGGTGTGGGATCCACTCAACTTAAAACAAAAATAATTAGAACCAAGCAAATGACAGCATGAGTGGATTTTAGATACTATTAAGTAAAATTAATATTATGTATATATTTGGTATAAAATTGATATAAATTAAAATTGAAAGTGCCACTATTACAAATTTTGAAAGATGGAGTTATTTAAGTCTTATGTGAAATATCGAGGGTTGGATTTTATTAGAATATATGGTTGAAGTTTTGAAGAGCAAATAGAATTGGTGCGTCTGGTGATTTATTTATATTATTAAAAAAATAATAATGATAAATTTTAACTAGTAGAGTTGATCCAAGTGCTACAAACTTAGGTCATTTATAAGTTTAAATTTTTATATATGTAAAAATAAATGTGATTTATCTTTTTTAGAGAGCAATAATAATAATAATAATAATAATAATAATAATAATAGAAGGTTCAAGATGTCAAATCATTGGCAAACTTTCACATGCATGAACAATGATTCTTGTTCTTCAAGAATAGGGGACACCAAGTCAAGTCTAACAAGGAACTTCATATGATGCATTATTTGCACTGTGATGTATATCAAATCAACTCAACTTACACAAACCTCTTAACCCCTTTTGATTAAGATTGAAAGGGGCCCTAATTCCTAACTCCTAACCACCTTTTTATGGATGACTTCATCTAGATGACTACCTTGCACCACCAAATTGAATATTTGCACCTTCTCATATTGTTCCCACCATTCTTTTTTATTTTTCTATTTTTGGCTCACTTTCTTACGGCGCATACATATCGAGAATTGATTATCTAACCTGCACTGACAAAAAAAATTTCCTGCGAGTATACACCCATAACTGATGACTCATTATCTGGCAATTTATTACCATTATTATTTTCCAACAAATTTTGAACTCAAAACATTTGAACCCTCATTTCATATGAGGCCAAATTCTGTTAGACTAGAAGTCTTTTGTTCTTACACTATTATTCTATTCAATTTTATTTTTCCTCAATTTTAAATAGTTGTGACAAAATCACACATCACCCGATGGAGCGCATGCATCTAATTTTAATGAAGATTTTGTACTATTAAACTGTTTTATGATTATGCATTTGTGCAAGAAAATTTCCATCATGTACTCCACATTTTCAATAGATGGTTAGTTAGATATTATGAAATGTTAGATACATGTCAAATACCTTCATGTACAATTTAAAAAATTATTTATAACTTGGCGAGAGAAAAAATCAGTACAATGTTATTATAAATTATAAAGTAATGGAAGGGAGGGACAAATGTTTTTTTTATTAAAAAAACGGACGAAAGATATATTCTACATCTAAAATAAATTTTTTAGTTTTAATACGCTGCATCGTGATATCTCTGAATTACTATTTTTGTAAAAATGAATGAACTTGTATAAAATTTAATGTTTAATTTAAAAAAAAAACTGTTTCAAAAATCAAATATAATATTTGAAATTAAAAGAATGAAAATAGTGAAGGTAAAACAAATTTTTAATCTACCCTTACAAACTTTAAGAAAGCTTAATCAACTAAATCAATTTATACTAATGTCTTGGGATATCACATTTCATGTCAAGTCAACAACAAAAGCATAGAAATTTCTTATAAAAGGTACATACTGTAATAAATAAATAAACAAATAATCATATTGGCAAAAATTAAGTTTAAGATAAACTAACATAAATAATCCACTAATAAAACAAATTATTATTATTATTCTCTGACTAAAAATGAAATTGAAATACAATGTCATATCATGTATAACTTGTGCCAGAGTTCCAGACAGAGAGAAGTGAAGGCTGTTGATTAGCTGCCTGCCAGCTTTTAAAAGGATACATGAACCCACTCCACATGCTTTGCCTTAATTTCTGTAAAGCTGTGTCTTGATTTAATTGAAATATTAATTTTAAATAAATAAATAAATAAAATAAAAACCAACCACATCACATGTTACATTTAGAATCTGATTCTTTCTTTTTATCTAAATTTTTATTTTATTTATTTGTTTGTGAGGATTGATGTTGGTGACATCTTGAAAGATGCTGAAAGGACCCTTTTTTGCAAGATTATATGCATTTGGTAGACACACAAAATAATGAGAATATTTATTTAATAGTAGATAATAAGGATAAGTTATTTATTTAATTTTATTTAACTTTATTATTTAAAATATTAAAAAAGTTTAGATTAAAGTAAAGACGGACTCCCCACTTCTAACAAGTGGAATTTAATCATAAGAATAAAGACTCAATAATTATATAAATATATACATATTTAAATTGGATGGTTGCTAAGTGGTGTGAGTGAAGACAGTGCATCATTGACTGTAAAGCTTCATGCGCATGTCTTTTTTTTTTTTTTAATAACAAATCAGTGAGTTTTTTAATTAAATTTTTTAAAAAATATTACTCTCATTTTTTGAATTTCTTTTTCTCTATTTTTAACTGTACTGTATATAATAAAATTTAAAATTTTAATTGTGATTTGACTAGAGCAATTAGAATTTTATTTTATTTTTTTAATTCCATGATTTATTTTATTATAATTTAGCAAATAGAACACCATTCCAACAAGTAAACATGGTCACATGCAATGGAAGTTAATTAGCTTAGTTGCTGCTTAAGCTTTAAGTAAACGAGTAGCCGTCAAATGTCTCCAAGTGGGGCCTTTAGAACATACCTTTTGATATGACTGACAACTTGGTACCATTTCTTTATTTAGGAATCACTATAAATAAATTTATATATATATTGGATTTTATGTAGTGCCGTGTATGTTCCACTGATAAATAATTCCAAAAAATTAAAAATTATAAAATTATAAAAAATGATAACAACATGCAAGTGGAGCAAAAAGTTGAATTAGATGAGGTGGGACAAATGACGAAAATTGGATGATTGTGGCAAATTATTATTATTATTATTTAATATATATAGGGGTTGAATTTTCTAGGGACGTACTCAGATCTCAAATCTGAGTATGTTGATTGCTAACCGTTCGATGATCAATCAACGGTTGAGATCATTCGACTGCATAGCATCACTGTGCTTATAAATAGTAACACAGTGAAAGTGGGATGGACAGTATTTTGATCTAAACCCCACATCATAATCGTAATAGTGGCTGATTCAATCTCAACCGTCAAAGTTGATTTCCACTACACCTACAGGAAAGAAAGCTTTGAACTACACCTACAGGAAAGAAAACCAAAGCTTAAGTTAAACCTAAGGAACACCACACCAACCCAGTATAGGCAAGTACCATGTTCCTGAGCCTTCTTCTCTCTATCTCTCTCATCTCGCTTCTCTCTCTGCCTTTTCAAAATCTGGGGACGTTGCTGTGAACGTCCCCAGATGACGTTTCTCCATATATATATATATATATATATATATATATATATATATATATATATATATATATATATATATATTTGATATCTTTTTGAAGATATGAATGAATGTATGATTTTGTTGGACATGCTTTGTTTGGTATTTTTCTTTTTCAACTTTTCACTGTCACATTATTTTTAGGAAGCACTCCATGATTTATTACTTTTTCTTTATTTCCTCTGCTTAAATATATATTTTTTGCATTCATAATTTCCTTTTTCTAGAATGTCTTTTTGACAAAGTAAAGGTTATTAGTAAATTATATTTTAACATAATTTTCTATGTTGGTTGCTCTTTTTGACTCCATTTTGAGTCTTGTAATGCAAAGACTTGGCTACTTTATTTTATTTTATTTTATTTAATAATGATTCCTTTTATTGTTTTAAGAATTATGTTTTGCTAGATGTAACACATAACACCTAATTTATTACTTCAATTAATTCAACAATGATTAAACTAACTCTATTAACAATGTTTATTAGTATGGCAATAATTACAGATTAAAGGGTGACATATAAACTCCAAACACAAATGAACAAAATAAGATTAATAAAAACAAACATTAATAAGAAAATTAAAAAAACAGTGAAATAAAAACAAAAGCAAGAAATCCTTAAACCTTGGTCCTTGATCAATAATTAATAAGAGCATATCACAAAAGTCTCATAAAAACAGTTCAGCTAAATGAGAACAAAAGACAAAAAAACAAACAACGTGGAATTAATCAATTAATTAAATCAATAGTGGAAGCACAAAACCCACAAGTAAACCCTGACCGGGGGCCCACAACGTGGTCCGACCCAACCAATTAAGCGCACTCAACTCGGTCACGGGGCCCACATTTAAAGGCCCTTTCTAATAGGAAGTGGGGTCCACTCGAACCCAAAGGCCACACGATTCATTCGCCTGATCGCTCGGGCTGGACCCACGATCAGGTCCAATTCCACACTTACCCTTCCCAACGTTAAACTGAGGACAGGAAGACCACTACCTTCCAAGGGTATTTGAGACATTTCATGTTCATTAATGAGTTCTTATCCAGAGTGACTAACGCCGTCAACGTGTCGCTTTGACGAGACACCGGTGAACGTGGTAACGACCACCGCACCACCTCTTCGTCTTTCTCTCTTGTTTTTCCGGGCCGGCCCGAACTACCCGACTAACTTTTTTGCACATTTACCCTTTTAAAATAAAGATTTTTAAATGATGTACTTTTTTGCATTTGAATTTTAAAAACATCAGACCCTTTGTTATAATATATTATAATAATAAAATAAAGTAATTTCAAATCAATACAAAATTAATTAGATTTGTACAATGTTACATGCAAACAATTTATTTCAAAATAAATAATAAAACAATCAAAACCCATGAAAGTATAACATATGTATACATATACCAGTTAAAGGTTGAAAAATTCACAATAAGTATAGATAATATAAGTGGAAAAAATATAAGAATAAATATAAATTTATGGAGTTAATTAGGTGGATGATTTTACATTAAATTTTACAACATGGAGTAGTAGGATGTAATTTAAGATTTGACAAGGTTATATAAGAAAAAAAGCCTGACTCGGCCCGGCCCGGCCCGGCCCGGCCCTGCCCGCAGAATGTTGAAACACTATAAAAACAGAAATATTGCCCTTTCTTCTCCCACACATCTCCATTTATTAATGTTTCAGTTTCCTTCTTCCCTCTGCTTTACTTTGTTTCCTTTATTTTGGTGGCTTTCTCTTTCACCCTTTTTTTTTTTCTCTATAATTAATTAATTAATTAATTAATTCCATAAATAAATAAATAAATAAATAAATAAGGGCTCTTCTTTTCGTCTCTCTCTCTCTCTCTTTTAAAGCCTCCACCCAGCTCACCAACACGTTGGCGAACAACATTTCGATCTCTTCGATTCCTTTGCTCCTCTGAAGAAGGGCGAGTGGCGAAGAGGATCGGTGGGAGTGAAGATGCTGGGCGGATTGCTGGGAAGCAAGTTCGTCAATAAATGGTAATGGCCGTGATCTCTTTTCTCTTCTTCAGATCGAGCTCTGGTGATTTTTTTTTTTTTTTTTGGAAATTTGATTTTTGTGTTCTTGTGGATTGTGGCAGTAAGCATTCGGTGAAATGTATCAACACGAGGTTGATGGTGATTACGAATAGGAAGCAGGCGACGGTGAGGTTCTTGAAGAAGGATGTGGCCGACCTCATCTCCCGTGGACACGATTCCAAAGCGTTTGGCAGGGTATTTACCTCATCTTTGTTTGATTTTTCTCTAATGTTTTCTTCTTCTTTTTTTTTTTTTTGTTTTGTTTTGTTTTTTTATCTCGTCTTGTTCTCTTATTCTTGATTTGGTTTGTGTTTTTTTTTAATCTTTCTTTGAGTATCTGGAGCTCCGTGAATGGGTGAGCTTAATTCCAAAGTTGGGAGGTTTTATTAAAAAAAATATAGAAAAATAAAGGAAAGAAGTTGCAGAATTTTTGTGTTGCTTTCTTATGTATTTATTAATTTAGGTATTTTTGTCAGAAAATAAAAAAATTCTGGAATTTAAATGGAAAATTCAAATTTTTTTTTCCCAATGAATTTCTTTCCTTTTTCATAATGTTTGTTTCTTGTTTGTTCTGTGTCCTCTGTGCGCTGTTTGGTAAGCAGTCAAAATTATACTTTTTTAGGATCTTTTTTTCTTATGCAATGGATCTCATGTATTCCTTCTATGCCTTCCAAATTCCAATGGTATTCTGATTCTGTCAATACATGCATCTTTCCTGAATGTTTATGATTTTCCCTGGGCCATGGAATACAGCAATGATATCTGATGATGATCAAGAGTGTGTTTTCAGTGTTGGATGCTTGGTCCAATTGACTTGTTGAAGAATTTAATTTTAATTTTATTTTTTGATGGATACTGTTATATTGTGAAAACGAAATGAGAATTCTTAGATGCCAAGGGCTTTCACCCCAGTGCTTCAATTTTGAATATGTTGCATCGCTTTGTTGAGTACAGACTGGTCTTTGAATTAACTTTTATTCTATGAAGTTAAAAGTTTGCATGGCTAGTTTGAATGGTAATCTCTTCCACTAGATGTCTTTCTTTTGAAATTTCTTTACATGGAGTGTTTTAGAGATTCTGAGCATGTTGCCCTAATTTGAGGGTTTTTGTTGCTCTATCAGACAAATTATTGATGCTTGCTTTGTTCTGCTAATTGATTGCCTCAATTTCAATCCTCTTCTGGCTTTGTGAAACAGATCGATGCGCTTATTGTGGAAATAAATCATGCACGTTGCTATGATATGATCGAGAAATATTGTGAATCTATACTGAATCTGCTTCCCTCTATGCAAAAGCAGAGGTATCTTTTATGTTAATTTAATATGTTTTGATGAATTCCTAACTCTTTAATTTGAAATATTTTATATGTTTGATTGTTTGATTGTGCTTCCACATTCATTTCTTGGTTTTTGCCTTGAAGCTAATTGAATGAATTGTTGACTGTGAAAATAGTGGTCTATGATGTCCATATTTGCATCATTCAAATTGTTGTTAATAATAAGTGACAATTTTTTCTCCTTGCGTTATAGAGATTCTAAAGGATATCATTTTAACTATTGAAAAGTGGTTTTGGTTCAGCCAAGTCATAAATTTAGTCAATCGTTTTTAAGGGGAACCATTTTATTGAAAATATATGCACATCAATTGCCATTCATGAAATGCTGGTGCCTCATATTCAGTCCTTGCAACATGCAAGATTGAACTGTTAGTAGTTAACGGTTTAAATATTAGTCTTTTGCGGTTAACTCTTGCTATCAGCACTGAGTAGTGAACCCTTTCTTCAGCTATTATTTAAGTGAAGGATAGACTTTAAGCATGTAACTATTTTTTAAAGTTTTAAACAATTTAGCTGACTATGGGAAGAAGAAGCATTCAGAGGAATTCAGCAAGTGAGATCTATTGTGAAGAGCCACTAACTTTCATGATTCTTTGGGAAATGAATTTTATTTGAGCAAAGGACCATGTGGAATTTTCATGTGTTAATTCACAATTATTAGGAAGTTTATTATTATGTAATTTGGATTTTTGGTCTCACTATTATACTCTCTAGTATGAACTTGCCTTTTTTTTTTACTAAACTTGTGTGTGCAAATGATAATGCCATACAACTATACCTATTCTTCAAATTATTAGTGTTTTCACATCAATTGCCATACAACTATACCTATTCTTCAAATTGTGATTTTCCAACTGCTGCAGCTAAAATAATAAACCTTTCTGCAAAGCAACTCCTTTTTTATTGGGCAAAATAATCATTACATGCTGTCTTTTGCTCCCCAAATGAGTTACCTTCTGGTGGCCTAGGTTTCTTGATTTTTAGATATAAATTTATCTTTCCTTTAGATTCACATTGTCTGGGTACATTACTATGAGCTACTATAAAAAAGGAAATTGCATGTTTTATAAAGTTAACTTTTTGTGTTGAGTATGACAAACCCCTTTCCCCTTTTTTTAACAGGGAGTGTCCTGAAGATGCAATGGAAGCTGTGTCAACTCTAATTTTTGCTGCAGCAAGATTTTCAGACTTGCCGGAATTATGTGATCTCAGGCGTGCCTTCTTGGAGAGATTTGGGAGTTACAATGAGTCATTTGTAAATTCTGAGGTATTAAATCTAGCTTTGTGATTTAACTTCAATCTGCTGTCTTTACCAGCTAAGTTGATGATTTTCTCTGTCAGCTTATCCTTTTTGTCATTTTATCTGCAGTTTATGGAGAACATGCAGAAGAAGTCTTTTTCTGTGGATAAGAAGTTACAATTGATGCAAGAAATTGCACAAGAATTCTCTGTAAACTGGGACTTCAAGACATTCAGACAGAAGTTATCTAATCATGCTCCTGCATCAGTAAGTATTTGGATTCTTTCTTCTCTTGAACTTAAGTGATAGCAGAATTGCAATAGCCAATTATGCCTATTATTAGACTTTTACTCCCTAATTGTAATCAGTTCTGTTCTGGTAACATTATGCTGTTTTAATGGATCAAGACTTCTAAAAGGACCATGTTAAATCATCCCTGCAGGATGAATCAAGGAAAGGTGCGCCTGTTCACAATGGAAATCATGAACCTCCAAGCAAGATGCTTAGTGGGGGGAATGGAGCTGACAACAATGTAAGTAGCAAGATCCTGCTCAAGGGAAGATATGAACCTACTCCAAAGCCCATCATTCAGAAACAAGAGATTCAGCCTGGGCTTAAAGACATTCATGTCATTTCAAGTACGAACGGCGGTCGATCTCATGAGCCTTCGTCCAAGACAAGAAAAGCATTTGCTGATGAACCAGAGAATATTGAGCCACCATCCAGACCTACGGTTCCTACATACTCTAAATTGAATGCAAGAATTGTTGAGAGTGACAAGCATAAGGACAAGCAAGTTGGTGATGCTGTTTCTCATAAGCAACAACCAACCAGTGTCCAACAAGTTGGACTCGTGAAATCTCAAGACAACAAGCCTGTTTACAGTGTTCCTCCATACACCAAGACAAAAGTTGTAAATGACACGGCCCATGCAGTAGATCATATCCAAGACAGCACTCCCTTTAAAAGATATTCAAGGGATGAAGATGTGTCAGATCCTAGTGGCCATGAGAGGCAACCAGTGAGACAACTCAACTACGGCCAAGATAGGGTGATGAATAAAGTCCCTCCACCGTATGTCAAACCAAGCTTCAACCAGGTGAATGCTGATCAAGATGGTGGGTCTCGTGTTCATGATATTAAAGATGTGAAGACCAGTGATATGCAAATTCCCAGGTCTGTCAGGAGTAGGCGCACCAAGCAACCAGTTCTTGATGAGATTGATGGTTCCATTGATGATAGGAAGCAATTGAGCCCAACACCAGATCTACGAAAAAGGCAAAGTGGCCGGGAACATGCTGCTACCTGTAATGATGATAAAAATGGTGCGGGGATGGTCAATGGCCCACGTCCTAGTGGATCAATGGCTGGAGAGGTTGCTGATAAACTAGCCCAAACACCAACTGAGGGAACAAGACAAGTTGGGAAGCATAGAGCCACTGCTTATGATGATGCTAACTATGATGAAGGAAAGATGGCCGGCCTAAAACCAGCAATGGCTGGAGAGATTGGTGATGCCATTGATTATGGCAAACTCATGTCTCAAGCCCCAAAGTACCAAGGAAGACAAGGACACAGGTCCAGTGATGTCACCCAAGATGAAGATCACTATGGTGAGAGGAAGACATTGAATCCAAAATCATTGGATGGTGATCATGCAGACAATTCCATCTATTTTGGAAAACTTTTGCATGCAACTCCAAGAGGCCAAAGAAGAGAGGGGGGCAGGCAGTCTACAAACTATGATCGTTACCGCGATGACGAGGAGAGGGCGATGGATAGGCTTCTTATGCATTACAGTAGGAAAGGGATGCCTGAAAGTACTACCAGTACAGGTAGTAGAGGTTCTGCCTCAGGTCATGCTGCCAATGAAGGTGCACCCTATAACCGTCAAGAAGGTAAAACAGCAAAACCATTGCTCTATGAAAGAGTGGTCTCACTCCCACCACAGCCAATAAGTCCAAGAGAGGTTAGAGCACCGACAAGAGCTACTTCACTGCAGCCCGACTCATTCACACCTGCTGTTGGCCATGCACATCCAAGAATGCCAGATTATAACGAGGTGGCCGCCCGGATAGCAGCTTTGAGGGCTAAACCATGAACCATAATAAGCTTCTGTTGCAGAAATGTCTCATTTTTTTTGTTTACACCTTCAGCCTTCAAAGCGGAAGAATGGCTAAGCTTCCACCAACATCATTGCTTCCAGCTGAACAAATCTAGACGGTTGATGTCATAGCTACTTTGGTTTTGTACATATGCCACAGATGTCCAGTGTCAAGTTAAAGAGTAAGATTAGATTCTGTCTCATTGATCAATTGATAATTCTGAGTCTCATTGTAATAGTCATTTAGAGAAAAATACTCCTCTCAGTTCTCCTTTCTTTTTCTTAGTTGTCAGTTAGTTGAAATGAGTCTTCGGTGTTTGTATTCATAAATGAACCTTCATTTGTTAATAAAAGAGCAACCTCTAACCATTGTCACTACTTCCATTGTCTTGTGCTCACTTGATATACTCTTTTTTATTCAGTTGGAAAAGAAGAGCAGGCGTGCAGTGAAACAAAAGAGAAATACATATGACAGTGCACACATGAACCAAAGATAACTCTTTAGCCCTTTCTCAGCGTACGAGAAAAGAAAGAAATGGGCAACCCAACACCATTCATTCGTTCCTTCTTTCATTCATTCCCAATGTCTATTCAACGCAACACACGATGCTTTCCCGCCAAACCAAAAACCTCAACAAATCTTACTTTGTTTATTATTTCCCATAAATATTTATTATATATACTCATTAAACTATGTTTCCAATGCTATCTATTAATTACATATAAAGACAAGGGGCATTCAAGTAATTACACACTAAAAAGACACTGTATATTCCAATACGCCCACTCCATTTGGCCACTCACCTGACCTCACCGTCATCCCAATCGGCTCACATTGCAGCCACGAATGTGAAAGCCACTGAAGCCGAGATGAAAGGATCGGCTAAGCTCGCAATCGGCGCCGCAGCCGCCGCCATTTCGCTCACTCTGCTCCTAATCATCGCCCTTCTTCTCGGCCTCCTCATCGACCTTCTCCTCTCCTTCTTTCGTAGCCGCCGTCGTAGCCACACAAGCCAGCCACGAGCCACGCCGGCCTCCTCTCCTCCTTCTCCTCCTCTCTCTAAACCACTCCACCTCCCCTTTTATAGCCACGGTGTCCTCCAAGCCCCTGCTGCCGACTTCCTTCTCTCCATTCCCAAGCTCGAGGCCGCCGCCGCCGCAGCGGCTGCGGCACCAAGCCAAGCCGACCATTCCGATCACTTCATACGCATTTGCAATCCTATATACGATGAAGCTTGTGACTTTCACGCCGTCAATGTTAATGCCATGCATGATTGTGACTGTGACGGTGACGGTGACGGAACGGCGTTTGAGACGCCGGGAAGTTCGCCGTCATGCTTTGAGTTGGAAGAGGGGGTGGGAAGGGAGTCATCACCGCCGTTGAAGTTCATGAAGAAACTGCCATCGTTCCTCCCGGTGACTGCGTCAGCTGTTTGCTTGGTTGACTGTCGGCGGTCACTGGCAGCGTCAGTGAGCGCTACGGAGACCAACAAGGCATCTTCTTCTTCTTCCTCGTCGAACTCCCTCTGTTTTTCACCATCTTGGTGATTTTTTTTTTGTCATTCTCTCTCATCCTTTTTCCTTGCTGCTAATTCATTGTGTTTGCTTGCTAATCCCTGTATTATTTTGTTAATTGTTATCCAATCCTTTGGTGTTTCTTTCTTTATATATATATATATATATATATATATATATTGCACTTGAAAATTAGGGGTATTATTTTGAATTTTTTTTAACAAAATGTACAAACCATTTGATAGGAAATGCACACCTCAACACATTTGTGCCTCACTCTTGTGTGAATTAAGATTTGAATTCGTTTGTTTGGCAGAACAAAAACATCTCAACAGGGAGATTCTATACCAATAGACAAAAAGTGATTGACTTATTTTGAAATTTTAAAGAGAAATAATCCCATGAACACTGTTTTATAGTAGTTGTGGTGGAACTAAGATGTGGTTTATCATCACCTCTTGAATTCCCTTAATTTAGGGACTTTTAAAACAAAATATAACAATTTTTTAATGTAATTACCAACTTATCACTATATTATATAATAAATAAAAAATAAATTTTATAAACTCATGGCTAAGAATGAGTCATGTTTTGATTCCTTGGTAATTACCATGAAATCAAGTTCACTTGATTATTTTTAATTTTTAAAAATACAAAATTACTAAAAAAGACATTAACATACAGGACAAACATAGTAATATATTTAATGCATGAATCATGGTACTCATCTGCTCCAGGTGCTCATGCATTTGGACACTAGTTCCAGAGTTTGGTGCTACTCAATTGATAAGCATTTTAAGTAGCGGGGTGTGAAAAAAGCTGTTCATCTGCACCAACTGTCATACCTGGCTAAGTAAGCTTTGGTATTCATGTACTGCTCTCCATTTTGGTTTTACTATGTATCATGCTCATAATAATAACAGTGATGGTGCTTGTCTTTTTGCTTCATATCTTGGTTCCCTTTCTTATAAAAGATTTATTGGTTACACTATGCCATGGGTCATGTCCTTGGCTTTTTGCTTGTGGACAACCTCTTCCGTTTCAGTACCTCTGTGACTTTATTATTATTTTTATTTTTTGGGGATTCTGAAGTCCTTATATTATACATGATTTTTTTTAAAAAATAAATGTGGGTAAATATTGTTTCACTGAAAATAAAAATACGTTACAAAATAAAACAATATTAGTGATAGACTAATGCAATAAAATGTTCATATTAGAGATGTGTTATATGATTTACCAGTGGTGGAAGAGGACAAATTTAATAATGTTAATAATACTTAAGAGTTAAGAGACAATTACTAAAGTGACTTATTCATACTAGATTTTATTTTATTTTTTTCATTTTGGAATGATATGCAGAACGATTAGGGAGTAATTGAGCATATTTGGAATAGTTGTGTTTGTTTACGTGAAGCTGTGTCATTTTAAAATATTTATGTAAACATGATATATGATAAATTAGGATAATGAAACAAAAAATAATAAAATAATAAAATGAGTGATTTGTTTCGGACTTTAATGCAGGTTTATTAAGTAAAAGATTGTTGATAATGTTGATATCGTTATAAATTTATGGAATTAATATATGAGGTTTCCTCACTGTGGAATCTGCCATGGACTCTTGTTTAATAATAATAATAAATAAATAAATAAATAAACCATAACTTGATTAATAAAAAAACAAAGTTAAGTATAAGAAAGAAAGGAAAATTAATAAAAATAACGAAGAAAAAAATCATGAAAGTATAAATTAATGGTTTATCCACTCTATTTTAAAAAAATCACGAAAGACAGAGAACAACTAAAACAAATTGATTTAGCAAAATAAATAAAATGTTATATCTTTTTGGATACTACCCTCCAGGATCGCTCGTACCATTTGCGCAATATCCCAAAAACTTTGCATTTATTTTCATGTTACTAATTGAATCTTTCAGCTTAAATTTTTTGCATGAAGTTCTATAACTACCCAAAGTAGAACATGTGGTTAATTTTAATAATGGTCTTGATAGGCGAAAATGAGTGAAAATTAAAAATGCTCTCATTTCACTCTAGCTATAATATTTCATACAACGGCCTTAAATAGGAGGTTCCAGGAGTTTAAAAATGTCATTCTGAGTCCAAACCTCCAAAAACCCCCATTATACATCTAGCGAGTTAAGAAATTGTGGCAGTCTGTATATATGACTAAAATATTTCCAAAATCAAAACAACGAACTAATTTAATCACCTTATAGCAGAGCACATAGGTGGTGGTCATGAGTATGTTACATCTCTTTTTAACTAGATTGTTGAGCATTACAATCTTGTTGTCCCATGTCACTCAAATAGATTAATTTTCTTAAGGCAAGGCTGATGCATATAGCGGGGGATCCACAACCCCAAAAGACCGCCCTGATAGAGTGGGGTTGCCCCCCATATATATGCACATGGACTCTCTCTCAATTAGGCGATGTGGAACTAAACCGATGTTGCAACAAAAGCTCTTTCCAAATGATAGGGATCACCAAGTAAGGCTAACCACCATCATTGAAAAACTTGTAAAAAGATTTAATTAAAAATTTACCATTGGAGGTAAGACTCCTTATTTTAGTATCTTTGTTATCAAATGATAGGATCAGTGATCTGATTTAGAACCTCATATAGAATAGGATCTAACACCATAAAAGGTGATACAAATTAAAATCCTTAACGACATCCATTGATTGCAATGAAAACATGAAATCCGTTAGTTTAAAGTTCATCAATGCACAACCATTAACTTAGTGATTGAACCATAAAATGATGGAAGTGTCATCCCAACGGATCAAAGTGACAAAGGTCCTACCAATGATTAAGTGGTTTATTAATAGTCAGGTCCCTAATAGAACATTTCACAAATAGTAAGAGTTCAAATTTTGAATGAGGGCATATTTCTAAAAGCGTGAGTAGTGATTGTGTACGAGTAGTCTCAGTATTCATATGTGCACGAGCCCCGCTTTCACTTGTTCTATTAAAGTTTGTGCATGTCTTTATTTTTCCTAGCGGCTGGTCCTTTTATTTTGAAAAAAAAAATGACAAAAGTCCTAGAAACACATAGACAATTTATTTATTTATTTTTATTTTTATTTTTATTTTTATTTTGCAGATAAACGATTTAAGATTCTATTTCAAAATAAGGACTTTCTTTTGGGGTGCTTGAGAAACCAGTTTGAAGTGAAAGCATTCAGAAAATATTTGTATTGAATGACTTAGGTCTGCGCCTACAAGTTACCTAAGAAATAGGGTTCAGGTGGATCTACAGTGTCCTTGATTCATCTATCATCCTTTAAAAAATTTTCAAATTGTGTGAACATACTTGATACTTTAGGTTAATAATGGAATTGAATTTGAGCATAAACCATGGAAAATATTTTAGCCAAAATAGCTTTAAAAAAATTTAAATTCTTTATTATTTTTAAGTAGTGATAAGAGCATGTTAGTTAATTACGTAAACACCCTTATAATTTCATGCTGCTAATAAAAATTGAAGTATTGAACTTAGGTTTATACCATGGGAATATTTTAGAAAGGATTATTTTAAATGCTTTAAATACTACATTACTATTTCTAGAGAGTGATAACTAAATATGGATATTTTCATGGGTTTCAAAGGTTCCTTGTGTGCTCAAACGATAATATGACATTATTAAAAAAACCCTATTATGTAAATTTTTTTGTTAAGTTATTTAAAAAAAAATTCACCAAGATTATTACTGTGCTAGGCTAAAATATAATATTTTTTATAATTATGAATCGCCATTATTTATTACATATTAATTCAGCAGATTTGATAAAAGTGAGTTTTTTTCCATATATTGCAGTGATTGAAGTTATTTTAAAGCTAAATTGAGATGTTTCTATATTAATTAACTGGCTAAAAAACTAAATTAGCTTCGAGTCTATTTTTATTTAATTATTAAATCAAATTGGGTTAAGAGCTATTTATAGAGATTAATGATATAAAAACAGAGGAAGACTATCCTTGAGTAAAGCTAAATGGGGCAAATGCAAAATTAAGTTTAAGATTTAAATTAATTGAAGATTATGTTTGGGGATACATTTATATGCTATTGATTGAAAATTGATTGAAGCCCATATTTAATTGATTAAGGATTAATTGAAGCTTAGTTTGGTATGATTGAAAAAGAACAAGTTTGGGTTCTTGTTGATGGGTATGGTGAGCACAATTAGTTTGCTATTTAGCTGAGATTAGCAAGCGATTAAGTTATGTCTAACTCAAACTCAACTAGGAGAGTTGACAGTGTTATGAGATTATGTTGTGACATGAAGTTGGGATTTAATCAATTTCAGCAGGTTTGTTGGGCCATGCTATAATTCAACACAAGGTATGACTAGATTTAGAGCCAATGAAGAACCTAATTTTGATTATTTGAAATAAATATGATTATGATTATTTGAAATAAATTAGTATTAATTTTGTGAAAGCATATGATTAATTTTTTTTCTAATTTAAATAGTAAACATACGAGTTTAGCGAGTTTGGAACTAGACGAATTTGAGAATTTAGATAAAAAACGGTTTTGAGAATTATATTTTTTGTAATCACAAAAAGCCATGACCAGTGAAAACAATATGATAAATTAATTAATTAATTTTCATTAACTCAGATGTAGATCACTTTAAATTCTTGTTTTAGTTCATACAACTATTTTATTAAAACTGTTTAATTTTAAGACTTAATCAATATATTTTATTTGATAGATTTTAAGTGGCTTACAGGGCTTATGATTTTGAATATATATATATATATATATATATATATATATATATTTTGACAATAGGTGACAAACGCACTGCATCCCTCCCTATTTGAGAGTTTGTCAAGAAATCATGAGATAATGAAAGTTATCACGTGTGCATGTAGAAGATTTGCAAAAATCATACTAAACTAATTGATTTTTATGCTATGCAACCCCAGAGACAAAGAGATACATCTTTACTTTGAAGAAGCTGACTAGACCCACTTAAACATTATTATGAACAAAATATAAATTTAAAAATATTGTAAAAACATTGCTGCTACAGTATTATAATCAGATATTGGACTCTATGACCACTCATCCACTACTCATGTGACTGATCACTGTGCTGGACAGTAGTTGTATAAATCTAACAGAACCAACACAAGATTTTGAAGAGAACTTGTGTGTAAATCCACCTTAAACAAAATAACAACTCTAATAAATCTAAAAAAGTAAAGAAATCAAACAGTTAACTGAACCTTAATACTAGTCCAAACACAAGTGAGTAGAGGCCTGAAAAATATAAGAGATGATATGGAGCCCATGTTTGCATTTCAAAGAGATGCAAGGGGCGGTTAGCAAGCGGTTTGCGCCCTTGGATCCGTCCACTGAGCCACCAACCAGCCCCTTCTTCTCAACAACCTTTCAAAGAAAAAAAACTCTCCTACTTTTTTCATATCCCCACCTTCCACTATAAAGAAAAAAACTCAGTAACCTTAACCCAATCTTCATCACTCTTTCAAAGTTCATAAGCACTTTATTATTTTATAAATATACAGAAGCTCACAATAGGATTAAAAATACTATATGGTAGGCATCTTATCATCATCATCTGTAACTCTCTCTTTCTCTCATTCATTGTTGTTCAAGAATTAAGTTATTTTCTAAGGAGATGTATGAATGTTGTTTTGCATGCAGAGTAGTGTGATGAGGTTGTTAGGGAGGTCTTTGATGAGGGTGGTGGTGGCAATGGTGAAGAGCCCTGCAGGTTTCATGACGTCTATACTTTACTGCAGTGGTGTTCTTCCTAGGGACCCTCACTTGGAGAGACTCGTCAGGGATGATGTTCCTTTTTATGGAGAAAACTTCTTCTTTGATTTCTTTGTTGTCTTCTTGAAGTTCTTTTGGTAGAAATTAAACCTTTTTAATTTTCTTTTTCTTTTTTTTTGAATTTTTATCATGTTTTTGCACTTGTGTAATTTTGTTACTTTAACAATGCACGATGGTGTTGTTTGAATTATATACCAATGGAAGTTTATAATATCCATTTGCTTGTAGTCACATTTTGTTTGTGTTTATACAGTTGATCTCATATGAAATACTAGTTTATTATAGTAAGCATATACATACCTTCCAAAAATACAAAACTTTAGTGGAAAAAACACTGATGCTATATATATATCACTCCATTTTATCTTCATCTCTCTCTCCCTCTCTGAGGTTAGATTTGGCAGTGAGATTAGAATGTCTATTTTTCCACTAAAAAAAATTAGTTGCCTTTGACCACAAAGGTAAACACCCAAGTGATATGTAGCATAGAATACAATACTCTTGTGAATACATATATAACTATCTATGTGCAAATTTTCCCTTGTCACTTGAACCCAGACTTTGAAATTATTGGGTGACTTTCCATCCCTTCACCGGATGGAGTTGAACCCAGACAGTTGAAATTATTGGATACATGCCACTTGGACCAAAGCAGACCAATTCACAGAATAAATTTTGTAAGTATTTGCCAGTACATGTATTTTCCCACTTTTCACCAATTCTGACAGCATGAAATTTTGCAGGAACCAAGCCCCTTGTAAGAACAATTACATTTCACTTTTCCAGCTTTGCATGATTCCACCAGTCAATTTTACTTTCGATGCCATATGCAAAAATAGATATTGACAACATAGACAACACAGATATATATATATATATATAACATAAAGTTATTTGCCATCATTCTTGCCATTGAACAAAATTTGAATACCACTATCATCTACCTGAGGAATAATCTAGGTGCCTAACGTTGGGCTTATTGGGTTGTTGAAATACAGGCTGATCTTGACACAAAAACAGGCATATCCTCAAATAAAACTCTCTTTGGATGTCTCATTTAGAATTTGTTATAACGCTCTTCAAGGCCACCAGTCTCCTAAACGCCACATATTTGACTGTTTCTCTGGCTCTTCAGGTTTCTCCTTCTCAGGATCCTCCTCTTCCTCCTCTTTCTGATCTTCCTCTTCTTCTTCCTCTTCAGGAGGATCTTCAGGTAAGGGATTGGGCAATGGTGTCTTCATAGGGCTGAATTGCGGGAATATATCGGGCCTCCGTCCGGGCTTTGGCCTTTCCCACTCCTAAAATACACAAACAGCTGTTTCATCAGTTGTCTCATGAATTAACAGATAACACATAACAGCAAACAGGAAATGGAAGCCAAGGCAATATATCAGGAGACCACAAGTCTGGCAATGCTATATTTATCCATTTATGGGATATTGGATCTAACAGATCAAAACATTGTCACTAATAAAACTCAAAAAAACAAAACTAAAGGTGCTGCTTTTGTTCATTATATAAGATACTGAACTATATAACTAAAGGTTTGCTGCAATAAGTAAACAGGAAAATATGTTGCTCTTATAATGAGTATCATGAACACATGCTCTTAAAATTTAAAAATGCTTCATGGAATACTTCACATCTGTATAAAACTATAATTATTGTCTCTATATTTTTCACAAATCAAGTAGACACATTCTTGATCAAACCCAAACAGCAATGGTCTGATAGTTGCAAGGCTTTAAAGGTTTCAATTTAATCTACAGAAGGACAGCTATGGCCTATGGGATATAATTTAATACAAGTTTAGATCGCATAGCTATTCACTTGTGGAAAGTACTTTCAGTGCATTTGCCTTATCTTATGCTCAAGCCAAGCTAAGTTGGCTAGATCACTCACTGCCCCCAAACAGAAGAAGCAACCCTATGCTAATCCATGATACCAAAACAACCTTTGTGTAAAAGCTCATGTGACTAAACATTCTTAATATATTTATGGGAATCCTAGGGCCATACTCCATTAGATCTTATGCACACATTCAACTTTAGAAATTAAGAAAATAAAGAGATTCAGCTAGATAGGGTTTAAACATAATAAATAAATAAATAAAGAACTCTACATTAAGATTAGTTTTAGGTATAAGACAAAGCTCCTCAAATTCAAGGAAATGTTTGGCAAGAACGAGATAATCAACATAGGGTAATGATTCCACCAAATTGGTTCATGGAGGTGTGATATGTGAATTTTTGTTGAGGTTACTAATTAAAACACTTAAAAGGAAATATCCATTGATTGTATATCTATCAAAATTTGATCTGAAACTCCTTCTAAATACTTAGCATGCCACCTAATAATATGAGTTTTATATATAAATATGTGGAGGTCCTAATCTCTAACCAATAAGAGTCTTGCATAAATCCTATAAGTAATTTGCAGGTACTAACTTCTAGCAGCATTCTAAACATCTCCAAAACAACAACAACAACAACAACAACAACAAAGGAAAGAAAATCCTAAAACATAAAAGCAAGAGGTTCTCAAATTAACTCTTCCAAATCCATTAATAAATTAAAAAAAAAAAAAAACAAGCATACTCTCAAACAAGCATATTCCCAAAAAACAGTTCACAGATAAACGAAATCTAAAAGCGAAGGCTAGTGAAATGCAAGTCTCCCAATAATGCATCAATTCAACAAAAAAAAAAATGAAAGAAGAAATCAAACTGAGCCAAAGCAATGGAGAAGAAGAGGGATGAGACATACGATGGGAAAATCGAGAGGTGAGCGGCGCGTCATCTTCTCCTCTTCAGGAGCCATGCCCACCACAAAGCTCCTTCTCCTCCTTACACGAAGCTGAAGAGGAGAAAGAAGACAACCTCCGGCCAGCGAGAGCGGAAGGCCAAGACTAGGAACGGCCGCGGATTGAGAGGGATACGAGAGAGGCCGCAAGGAGAGGCACTGCGGAGATGCCATCTCCATCGAGGAACACACAGTGAAACAAAGAGAGATGATCCTTCTTCTCTTCACCGCCTCTCTACCTCCACCACACGTGTTTCGCACGTGAGTGGGCTGTTCGTTTCTGGGCCGAATTGTTGGGCCGGGTGTGGCTTTATCTTGCTTCTCGCACAAGCCTCTCATCGATGTTTCATTTCTATTAGCATCCAAAATGGAGCGCCAAAATTCTTATTGAAACAAAGCGTTTCAGATGTTTGCGAGATGAGCCACCGCTCGTCGCCTCCGATCGCCGTCGAGATCCCATCGGACGATGACTGCTCTCCCCTTCCGCCGCCCCGCCGCAAGAAGAGGCTGGACAATGGACCTCCTCCCGCCGTTCTTGTCATCGCTGATGATCCCACCCCTCAGAAACCCTCGCATCCGTCGAGCACTCGCACCCCTTCTTTCGTTGCGGAGACTCCTATACAATCCGACCCGGCCTTGGAATCCTCTGTTTCAATCGTCAAATGCTCCCTTCCCCGCGCGCAGAAGTTGTCTGGTGAACTCCTCGATCCATTTCCGCTCTTTCTCCTTCTTCTTCCTCTGTTAGGGTTTCGACTTTGCTGGAAACCCTGATAAGTACATTATTGTTCTAGAGTGTGAGCACCATTGCTAGATAACCGGCTATCTACACCATTTTGACAAGAACTGAGTCCAATTTTATCAATCTTGAGCATTGCCTTCGCATCTTTAATAGAGCTGTGAATAGAAGCAAGTATGTTAACACAGTTTTGACTTTCGAATTTTGCTTTGCAGCCTTTGCTCATCTACCTTTCTTATCATAGTAGTGTTATGATGTATCTCTGTTTGCTTGATTGGGACAGTCATTATCATGGCAATGTTATAATTTGGTTGCTTGATGGTAATGGGTTATGATAGTTCCACCCTTTTGCTTTCTCAGGAATTAGTAACTTGATATGCTTGGAGTCTGACAATGAATCAGAAGGCTTCTCTGAAAAAGGAAATCTGGTGGAATTAGGAAAGGAGGCTACGAGTTTCGCTTTAGAAGAGAATTTTGAAGTGGGCATCAGCTTTTGTAGGTCTGTGAGTCCATTGAGAAAGTGCTCCAGAGAGGACAGTGTTGGACAATGCTTCTCAGATAAACAGGCATCCTCAGGAAGCAATGAAAAGAGCAATGCAAAGAGCATTGGGAACTCTGAAGTTGGACATTTTGGCAGAAATTTACAACCTGAATGTAGCATGGATTCTTTTTTGCTTTAGACTAAATAGTGTATTAATGGTGTTTGCAGACTTATTTTTGTCTACTAGTAATTTTCTACCTTTTCAGGTAGCAGGGATTTCTTGGAGGTTGACTGTGATGGCCCTTCACATTGTGATATTTCAGCTAAAGGCTTTTCTCCTTCAGTAATTCTGCACTTTTCTTCATTCTTTTATACATTTATTGTCATTCTTATATTAAAAATTGCTTATCAATTATTAATAGTCATGTTATTGCATATTATAAGCCACGTACTGAGTGCCGTTTGCTTATAATCCATAATTGTTAATTGTTTCCTGATTTCTCCATTTAACTGTTGATATTTACCATGTTTGTTGCAATGATTCACAGGAGCCATTGAATATTTAAAAAACGTTGATAACTCTATTGCCATAGACTATTTAGTTATGTAAATATTCAATATAGGTTCCTGCTCATTTCTCTATATGTTTAATCGATAATTTTTTATCTCATGGTGACATAAAGTTTGATTTAGTTTTGTTGGGAAGCTTTTGTAGGATTGGCAATTTAGCAACAAGTAGATCTCATCTTAAATGAATTTTTCAAAACTTGAGCTCACTCATTTGCGTACAATTTAAGGTTCCACGAAAAGGACTAAATTGAACTTTGTAATCTGTGCATGTCAGTTGATCGGCTCCAGTGAGGAAAAATGTAGAAAGCTTGGAAAAGAAAATAAAACTACGAAGCAGAAAGGAAAAAATCTTGATGTTGATGTAATAAAACGTAAGTCTAAGGTTGAAGACATTGCAAGAAAGAAGCAGTTGAAAGAAGAGAAAGCTCAAATAATTGAAGAACGAAAACGAAAAAGGCAGGTCAGGTCAAGCATGCATCTACGGAGTTAACCATGTGAACTGGGTTGCTTTTGTTAGTTGACAGCATCTTCCATCATGCAGCAAGAGAAACTGCAAAAGGAAGCTTTGAAGGCTGAAATGGCAGAGATGAAGAAACTGGAGAAGGAAAAGGTAAAATGGGAAAAGGGAAAGTTTGCAGTGAAGTCTATTGTAGCTGAGATTGATGCTAGAGTTGTTGAAAATGGTTCAGTTGGCGGTATACATTTTCTTTTCTCTAGTTCCTTCTTTAACAGATCAATCTCTGTGATCCTAATATATTTTTTATTTAACGGATTATTTTGGTGCAATGCAGGACATCTTCTGACAAGATTAGCGGAGAAAGGTCTCTCATTTCGCATAACCTCAAATCCAATAGAAAAATCAATTTTGTGGAAAATGAATGTGCCCGACAACATTGCTCAGGTAGCAATGGTTCCAAGTTTTTTAGAGAGCCTCTCTCTCTCTCTCTCTCTCTCTCTGTGTGTGTGTGTCATAATGAAATGATTGTGTGCTGAATATCATTAGCATATAGAACTAATCTTAGGTGGCAAATAAAAAAATATGAATGAATAGAAGACCTAGTTAACTTTGATTAGTAAAAGGTATCAGTGTGCCTTCTTCTGTAATCTTGGGTCTATCCAACACGCCATTGTGAAGATGCATTATTGTTGATAACTTCCATTTAGGCCTTAAAAGATCTATAGACGGACCCCAGATTTGAAGAGCTTCTGGATTTTAAAAGGATATGGTGAAAAGCCTTCTTCTTGGTAAAGGTTTGAAATTTTGAAGTTGATACTAGTATAACTTATAACAACAAATTGAACCCAACCGTATTGAAAAATACCTAGACCTGCCTTGCTAGTTGAAAGATGGTTTTTGCATGAGGTTGTCAATTTTTTATAATTGTTATAGTTTCTGCGTCATATCATAGAGATGCTGATTAGTTTTAACTCTATATGATCCAAGCAAAATTTTCTCTCTTCATTTATACAGTGCTTTTTTATTTTGTTGGTTTTTGTTTTTGTTTTTTGTTTTTTTTTGCTTTGTTTTTTGTTTTGTTTTTTTCAGTGCTCTTGTTTTACTAGCTTTTGAACTTTTTATATCTGGTCTATCTTAAAAGTGTTGAAACAGTAAGCATTTAAGAATATGTGGAATGTTAACATCTTCATGCTGATTGGTTGCAATTTCTGGTTGCATTTTTGTTGCAGCTAGCCATGGCATCAGAAGTGCCCTATATTCTGCTGGTATGTCAGGCAGAAGAGTTTTGTGAACTAGTAAGTAGTGGATCCTTCATGGACCATGTCCATAAAGTTCAAACTCATTATCCAAATTTCACAATTTGCTACCTCACAAACAAGGTGATGAGGTATATTAATAAATGGTGAGTGCAGGGCTATGGCAATGCTCCTGACTTTATCTTTTGTTGTTTGGCAGCGGACACTTTGTTCTACTGCTCAACTTTGCATTGCTAATGTATTATTCTCTTAAAGGTGTTACAGCAAGTTCAATGGCAATACATCACCTGTTGAAAAGATAACCAGAATCAAAAGAAAGAAAATTAGATTTCCTCAATTATTGTTGCACATCTAGTTTTCAAAATAAGATCATTATATGAAATTTATATTTGGCTATGTTTTTAACAAGCTTTTAAATTGTCAAATATGGTTGTCTGGATTCCTTGACCACAAGAATTTCCTAGAATGATTTGCACCATTATAATTGTTAATTCAGTTGCACTATGATGATATTGTCATGTTTGTATTTAGAAACTTATTTATGTTAAAGTATGAGTGCAAATTGTTCTTTAACAGAATTTTCTCTATTATCCCTAGTGAATAGTTTAACTTGGATTTCTAGATCACAAGCTTAAGTTAGTGGAAGAGTATCTGTGAATGGTTTCTCTCACAGATCCATGGAGTCCTTGCTTGAAGCTAGATGTAACAACTATCTGTCCATGAACTTAGCTATTATCATTTAGTCTTTTATTCATATTAATAGTGATTGTCTTTGATCTCTTTAGGAGGGAATTGGATTTAAATATCACCGTGTGTGCACTAGCATGCTTGTTTTTGTATGTCATTTTTTCAGAAGATTTGATAGTTGGATTTGGTGGCCCTATGTCTTCGAACTGTTGGAATAATTTGATATATAACTTCATGTCATTTATTTAGTGAACAAGCTCAGTATAAGAATCAGATGAATAGCAGTAGCTGTTGGAAACGTCCACCTGTCGAGGAGGTTGGTGTCATAATGAAAGCTTTGTTCTCCTTAGATGCCCAATTTCTTAGATTTATTGATTTTAACTGTTAATGGATGTTTAATATCTGAAACTTCCTTTCCTGTAGGTTTTGTCAAAATTAACCACTCATTTTACAAATGTGCGCTCAAGGCAGTGTGTAGATGAAGCTGAATTGGCTGATCATGTTGTTGGTCTAACTTCTAGCCTTGCCAGTTGTCAATTTAGGTGAGCTTAATTTGACTTTTGAAATTGTTTTGAACCCTATTCCTTATTTGAATTTTGTGCATTAACTATCTACTATGTAGACACAGATGTTCTTATCCCTCCATGTTCACCAAATAATAATTATAAGGGCATTTTACTAGTTTACCTCTTTAAAATATCTAATTTCTTGCCTCCCCCAGAAAAAATGACTTGCCATGTTTACCCCTGAGAAGTACAGGGTTTTTTCTTCTTTACATTCCTCCCTTCTGATGCATTGACCTAGCATAAAATATTAATATTTTATGTAAAAATGAATACTTCTGTTAAAAACATAGAAAAAAAAAAGTATGCCAATCTCCTGGCAGAATAAATTATTTGATTTATTTTCTTCTGTATACACCACAATCAGTGCATGTACAAGTCATCATTTAAGGATGATAATGTGGTTTTGATTTTACGCAGCTGCATTCTTGTGCAGATCATTTATTTCATTTTATATTTCTGTTAATTATGGTTTATATTTTCGTTTACATGCAGGAAGAAATTGACTCCACTGTCCGTATATGCCAATGGATCCATTATTCCTAAGGATTGTCTTGATAAGAACCTGATAAAAAAGAATTCTTGGTGAGTAATGTTTAGATTTTGCTTATCATGATAGCCTTTTCTTCAATGACTTATGTTTGTTGCGGTTGATATGAGCCTAGTATTTGTTGCAAATTGAATCAAAATTTTGTAGACTGAGATTTCTTCATCAACCCTGATGAAGCATCCATATTGCTCTATTTCTTCACCAAGCTTGATGAAGCATCCATATACTTTCTTTATGAACCTTGGTCCTTATTCTTAAGTGAATCAAGATTATGATGGTGTCATGGTTGACAAACACGGGGCTTCATGTTACCTGTTGAGTTTCCACCTAGCATAACCTGAAACAACACTTATGGCAGGAAGTTCCTTTAAAGATTTGTCACTGTTACCATCTACCTTCCCCGTCTCTCTCATGCCGCTTTGTCTATTAGGAATGGAGGTTGGGGGAATATTAACAGAGCATAGTTTCTTATTTCTCATCCATCTTTTGCTTGGGCAATACGTTGTATCCTATAAGTTCTAACAAATCTGGAGAGCCACTTATATCAAAGTTTCAATTTACCATGTAATCTTCCTTATCCGCTTGTAATCTGGTTAGGCCCATTACATAGGTTATTGTTGGAAATTCAAGATCATACTCTGAACTAAATCCACTTTTATACTCAAGCCTCAATTGCACTCTAACTAATCCCAAAGAATTTGATATACCCTAGCTTTTTTGTCCATTCCCCTAATTTGTTTGCAAAGTTGCAAAAGGAAAGAAAATATTCATGATTATCCGCATGAAAGTTGAAAACATACACACACATCATCTGTTTCCTTGACTACTTTATCCTCTACATTATCCATGTCATGGTTGAAGCTTCAATATTTGGAATTACTTCATTGTCTATGGATCTCGGAATTTTGTTTTCTCCATGAATCAACTATTTTGGATTGCCGGACAAATCTGATCACTTTTGCCTCACAGGTTGAAAGCATTAGTAGCTATTCCAAAAGTGCAGCCAAGATTTGCCATTGCCATTTGGAAGAAATATCCGACTATGAGATCTCTCTTGAATATATACATGGATCCTAATAGATCGGTAATCTCCATACATTTATAAAACGATGATAGAACCAAAAACTTTGTATAAAATGAATATATTTCTTTCCTTACAGGTTCATGAGAAAGAATTCCTGTTAAAAGATTTGACAACCGAGGGGTTTTTGGGCAATGAAGATAGGAGGTTAGGTGAGATGTGCTCCAAACGGGTGTACAGAATACTAATGGCACAAAACGGAAGCGTGGTGACTGATGATGTTGAGAATGGAGCAGATTTCTTCAGGACCTGACCATTTATATCCATGTCATGTGCATGCAAATGATATGCAACACATACGTGCGCCTGATGCGGAAATCTTCATCCGAGTTCGACAGTGTCTTCTATTCGCTGTTGTAGATAATTTATATTCAAGTTACATGGTCTAAAATGGCTAATACCCTTTCACCATAAAAAATTCTTAATAAACCTGCTGGTTGATTGAAGTTACCTTTTATATAAATATAGAACATAATTACTATTTACTTTGGTTTTTTGAATCAAGAAAAAAATTTTAGAAATGGTCTCTAAACCATGAAACATGTAATTGGTATTGTTGTGTGTATATATATATATATATATCGTCTGATCAAATTTTTTTAAAGCCCAAAATGAATTCAGTGATTCATTGATTAAAAATGCATATACACTACATTAGTGTGAAATAAAATCAGAAATAACTAGCTCTTTGAGAGGCATTTGAAACAATCTATTATGCTGCACGTCATCTGTTGATCGTGTGCCTTGAGTTATTCCATCATGCTTTACTGGAAATGATAATGAAATGATAAATTTGCAACAAAATGTGAGCAATATCAATACCAATAAATGTTTATAGTAAAAGAACACAAAGTCCAATCCATGATTAAAATGCCAATGGCTATTTATAATAAAATACTGTCAAATAAAATTTAAAATGAAGTTGTTAGCCAGATAGGTATATTTCAAGGCAGAATTCCATCAGGACCATCTGAGAGCATCTCGCCAATAGCGAAACAAACAAATTTACAATATTGAATGCATCATATTCAATGCCATTATTCTTGGAAACTTAAAAAATTATATCTATATCTATATATATATATATATATATGGAGACAGCCCTTGAAATACAGATATGAAAGGCAACACAAATGAACCCTGTCCCTGGTTTTAATCCACAAAAACGGAAGGTTTTGGTATACGTATATCATCTACTCTACGATAAATTGACATTGAGGCAGACCTCTTATCAAGACCATAATGACGAATCTTCTCAATGCTTTTATCATCATCCAGATCAGTTATTTCAGTGATTGTTACTGGAGGTAAATTCTTAATGTTCTTAGTAGCCAAAGGATGACCCTCTGTTCTGCGTTGCCGTTCACGGAGAGATGATATCACCATTGATTCAGTTTCAGGTGGACTCACAGAATGGTTCCTTGGTTTTACACCAGATGAAGTGCTTCCTGTGGTACTGCCAAAATCATCACTAGATCTACCAGGATCTGCAACCTTTTCCTATGATCATATTAAGAAAGAACTCAAAAAGTGAGAAATTTTGGTTTCCTTTCATGATCACATTGAACTTTCATTTTCATAAAAAAATCATTTCAATAACAATATAAATTTGTTTTCCCGGGTATATATATATATATGTGTGTGATCCTTGCTTGGAAAAAGCCAACATCAGCTTTGATGATTAAACATACCTCCTTGGAAGATCTGGAATTGCCTTTCGGCTGGACCAATGTGGTCTCTGTTTTTCTTTTTCCTTCTTTTGATGTACGAGACCGTCGGTTTAATTTGCTACCCTTGCGCCTGTTACAATATAATTAAGATTTATTTGAAAAAGATACACATAAGAGCATGTTTTCCTTATGAAAGAATGTGAAATTCAAATGCCTAAAAGTTTACAAATTTATTTTTCATAAACAAGTGTGTGCTTTGTCTAGGAAGAAAAACATATGCAATATCATAATGCAATAGAATGCGGATTACTTTATTTGGTAACAAATTATTAAAGCACTCTGTCCGTCCATAATCGAAATCTTTAAGGAAAGGTGTGGCATGAAAAAAATTGAAATTGCTATTGCAGAAAAAAAATTTCTTAAACTTTCTTTGGACATGGATAGAAAACATGTGAATGTTACCTACGAAACTTACCTTCTTCTTTCATGTAGTTGACCTGGTTCATCATTGTCCTCTTTGTAAATTTCAGGCAGACCAGAAAGGTCACAAGCCAAAGGACTCGCGCTAAAGAACTACAAAGCAAGAACAAAAATTCTTAGTTTACCAGATAAAAACACTAGGATTGCAACATTCAAACAACTCCACTGAAAACCATATCTTATTCACTTTCACATTGAACATAAATCATAGTGAACATAACAGGTTTACGGAGGAAACATTTAGTTATATCATTTATCCTAAAGAGGTGCATAGAAAGGCCTTGTGAGCAATGGCTGCTTACTTCATTCTGGAGAGCAGAAGCTGCACTACCACGATATGAGGGATCCAATGCAAGAAGCATTGTCAACAAACCCAAAGAAGATGAGGGGAAATCTTTGAAAGCCTCTGAAATACTTGATTTGTAAGGTTGCACAGGTCTAAAACTTGAAGAGAGTTTCAGTTTTCTCCAGTAATCCTCTGATGGGGATCCACACAGCTTAAATATCCTATGAAGCTGCTCAACCTGCAGAACGCATAACACAAGTTACAGACTGATCTCACTTCAAATTCTAAACCATAAATACGAATCAATTTATCAAAAAATTATCTAAAACGCATCAAAGTTTTAAATGGGATAAAGGTGAAAACAATTATACAAAAGAGTGACCTACTTCAGTCCTTCCAGGCATGATTGGCCGCCCTGCAAACATTTCAGCAAGAAGGCAACCTGCACTCCAGAGGTCAATACCAACGCCATAATCTGTGGTACCCAAGAGCAGTTCTGGTGCTCTATACCAGAGTGTCACCACTCTGCTTGTAAGAGGACGCTTTTTGTTGGGATTAAAATAATTTGCAAGGCCAAAATCAGCAATTTTCAGCATCCCTTGTTTGTCAATCAGCAAGTTTGATCCTTTAATGTCTCGATGTAGGATACCATTCTCATGGCAATGTTGCAGGCCTGACAACAGCTGCATCATGTAACACTTAATCTGCAATAACATCATTAACCAAGTATTGTCAAAAAACATGTTAAACATATAAATTCAAAAACGCAGGCCATGACACAAAGTTGCCAACAATATGTTTTTCTCAGAGAAATAAACATACACAATTAGTAACCTATGTATAAATTTGCAAAAGGAAAAAATGAACAATGATTAGCATGTATTTTCCATAAGATTTAGATAATGGACGAAAGCTTTTATGTCACGTCTCATTAACAACCTGTGGTTCAGTGAGCCTTCCATCAGGACGAGAGATGACTCTAGCCAAGTCTGTCAGCATGAAATCAAAGACCAGGTAAAGGCTATACTGCATTCTTGAAGTGGCAAGCCCTTCAAGCTTTATGACATTGGGGTGATCTAGTTTCTGCAGTATCATGATTTCTCTTGCCATAAATCTTACACTCTCAGATTCTGATGTATCAAAGCGAACCTTCTTCAAGGCAACTATCTTTCCAGTGTCACGATCCCGTGCTTTATACACATTGCTATATGTACCTTGGCCAACCTACAAAAGCAAGAGGATGCTCACATTTCAAATTAGCTCAATAGGCTACTCCTGAATGAAACTCATACATACCTACCAAATTTGTATTTAATTGCAACCATCATATCCAAAACAACAATTACAGATCAAATGCCAACTTCAAGATCCCTTTGCATAAATAAACCTAAAATGATTCTGTAAAAACTAAAGAAATTTACACACCAATTCAGTGCCTCTGGATAGAAGGTAAATTAAATACACAAGACAGTTGTCACAAACAAATATCTCAAGAAGTTCATACAACACTTGCATTTTATGCATATCCTGTAGTCAAGCAAATAACCAAATGAACAGAAGAAAAGGCTTCTAAACAACCACTAATGGTGAATTTTCGCAATAAACAGAGCATAAAGTTAATATATACTACAGCATCAACCATCAATCCCATGCTCAATCTCAGTGTTTATAAAATCTTATAAACCATTCTCATGAGCTTATCATGATGATACTACTTTTAAAATCCAATTGATAACAAAAAAAAGGAGCTCAAAATCACATTTTTTTTAAAAGAAAAAAATCGCAGAACAAAAAGAAGAAATTTTGCAAAACAAATCAAATAAATGTAAAATCCAAAGAGAAAAAGAAGACCTTAGCGAGCTTATCATAGGAATCAGCACTCTTGGGCACCAATCCAGCAAGAACATCCTTAGGGACATTATTGACCAACCAGCGCGGCCATCCATCAACCAAATCATCAACATCTCCACCCGCAACCTGCCTAACCGGCATCGGCATCGGCATCGGCATGGGCGTCTGTTGCGGCGGCGGATAGATCCTATGCGAGGGTCCATTCCCTTCCCTCTCCTCTCCATCGACCACCCCACGACTCTGAGGTCGTGATGGCAAAGCCCTCCTCCCACCTCCACCAACATACCCATTGTCTATCTTCATCTTCTCGATTCCTCGCTGGGGGGAACTCATGGAGGGCTTGGCAAGGACGCAGCCCATGGCGATGGCAACGAGGAGGAGCAGGGTGGTGGTGGTGGTGGTGGAGGGAATGCATGGAGGGGATTGCGAAGAGGTGAGGTTGAGAAGGAAAGGGCCAAGAGGCTGCCGTCCAGAGACGGCATTGGAATCATCTTCGAGAATGAATATGAATTGAATTTAAAATTGGGTGTTGCTGCGCTGCGTCTCTCCACGTTTTCTCCGCTGAGTTTGAGAAGGTCTGCAACCGAGCTCTCTCTCTCTCTCGTCATTTTATATATATTTTTTTTTTTTCCGTTTGGCGCCAGGCATTGGTTGCTCTCTGCTCGTTTGTTTCAGTGTTTGAATGAGCATCATATCTGGGAATTGTAGTTATTATCTTATTTTGGTTCGTTTGGTTGGCAGATATGTGAAAACATTATTGAGAACCTAATAATAATTTTACAGTGAAATATTACTAAATAAATTAGTAATGATTTTACCACCAAAATTGGTATATATCCAGAATATGAAAATAGTGGTGATATGAGATAATTTTTTTTTAAATTTGCCCTCACCCATTAATCTAATTCTTTTCTTGTTTTTTCAAAATTTCAAAACATACAAAGATATTTTGAAAATATTTTTAAAAAATTAATATTTTATATTATAATTAATTATTTTTTATGTAGATATTATGAGCATTTCTAATTAACATTATAAATTAATGGACATTCAAAAAAACTGTTGGATCAACATCTAATGATGTGGTGTCACTTCTCTCCCTTTACCCTTGTCTCCTCTCTTTAAATCCTAACTCTATTTATGACTTCCATCACTCTTCAATAATATTGTGTGTTTTTATAGTTTTGTGAATTTTTTTAATATGTAATTTTGCAAATTATTATTTAAATTTGTTATTTAATTTCATGTTGTGTTAGTGATTAGGCAAATTATATGGTAATCATCTGGTATATAATAAAAATAAAATCATCATTATTTAAAAATAATAATTTTATTTAAAAAAAATCTTTGCAAATAGACTACAATAGAATAATTAGTATTTCATTTCTCTCCTAACTCAATAGTTAAAAGTTTTTTCTGTGGCTTGTTTACGTTTAAAAAAAAAAAAAAGATTATACATACATGAGCTCAGCGGAAGGTAATTTGAGAGGATGCAAATTGATATAAATTTAAAATTATAAAAAAATAAAATTAAAATTAGAATTTAAGACACTAACGAATGCTAAAATACAAAGTTCTAAGTGTAATTTTTTTTTTAACAATAATAACATCAATGGAAATGCACCTCTTCCTTTTGGACGTGACTTTGGGATGTTTGTTGATGGACCAAGGAATGTGCACCATTCCAAAAGGGTGGAGACAAGTCTTCTCGGGTTGGATTTTATGTTTTTGTCATATTCGAATATTTATATATGATTTAAAGAGATTTTTTGTCGTATATAAAAATATATATATATATATATATATATATATATATATATATATATATTCCCTCTAATATAGTTAATTTGCTCTTTTGGTCCCTCTAATATAATTTATCCGTAAAAAATTTCTGTATTTTAACATATTATGAAATGTAAATCCTTCTTGAGAACCTCCTAGAGATAAATTATATTAAAAAATTAAATTAAATTTCACAACATGTTAAAATACAAAAACCTCTTGAAGACAAAATATATTAAAATGATCAAATAGACAGATTGAATATATCATGAATTTCCTTTTTTTAGTTATAATAAAATTTTTGCTTAATAAATAAATCTTATCTGTCTTCTCAAATCTCTCCACCATTCCGTGAAACTTAAAATGTACTGTCCAAAAGATCTGATAAATCCAACATTGGATACGTCCCATTGTGACTTGATTGTACGGATAACCCAGTATCTTTGAGAAAGAGAATATCTAGAGCTACTTTATTTATCTTATACAATTAATCCGATCATAAGAACCATGATTAGAAATTATTTAACTAATTTTCTCCAATTAATGACATACAAGCAATTAGAGTTCCCAACAGATATTCATAATTTTAGGTAGAACTTGATTTTAATTTTGTAAATTATATTGACCTAAACTAACCAAAAGAAGAGATGAAAGGAAAATAAGGTAACCAAAATAAGAGATGAAAAGAAGATAAGGGGGGGAGGATGATTTCATTCCTATTTCTTCCTATAAACCATGATTCAATCTGTGACCAAATTCAATTGCACATCTAACAGCTAACTAATGCAGTATGGATCAAGGCCCTGCTCTCACCTACAGCTAATACCATATTTGTCAGAAACGTGCACAAACATAGAGTTACTATCTCAACACATCTATATCCTCGTCCTGCCATATTCTCCTTCTACGTAAATTAAAATTTAAATCAACCTCTGCAACATGACACAATCACCCTACACAAAAAACCTGGTCATTGGTTGTTTCACCTTCATTCAACCTATTAACAATTCAACTTCACATTTGATAGCTATTGCAATCTAAAAATCCAAACTCATTATTCAGCCAGCTCATCTTGAGCTTTGTAAGCAAATACTACCAGAACCGGCTGAAAAATTCCTGATTGACAATAATTCTCAACTATGTATAGCTCGAATCCGAAAAACTCTAATGAAGCTAAGAATCCAAGTTGTTTTGTGCAGAGACGACACGTGGATATATACATTTTTCTTTTCTTTTCTTTCAACTTATTTGTATACCTGCATGGCCTCTATTTCAAATTGGCAGGATATCAAACAAAATCATTGAACATTGAATGCTAGTAACTTGAAATGGGAAAAAAAAAAATAGCAATAGGTCAAGAAAATATTATTCTTGAGTCATTGATTTAATAAATAAACTAATAAGTGCAAAGAAGTTGCCCTTGAATGGCCACCCTCATCAGATTTGAGATGAGTGGGAAGCCAAATATCACCTTCTCTTCATGTAACTAGACCAGTTGTTTTGCAAATAGGACACAAGTTCTTGCACATAAGCCATTGCTTGATGCAACCAGTGTGGAAATCATGCCCACAATCCAGAGTCCCAAGATCTTCCCCGTCAACGTACTCCTCCTGCCAAATGTAAACTGTATTAGAGCGAAAGTTAAGGCATAATATAGATGACAGAGCATATGATTGTTTACCTGGCAAATACAGCATGGTTCTACTTCACTGGGTGATTCAAGGGTGATCGGCAAATAGAGTTTTGTCTTCAGGTTCTTCATGATCTTCTCTTCGCCAAGTCCAGTGCTTACATTTCCTATCCGTTCTTCCAATGCCAATAACTCCTGAAGAATGCAACATGTTCATTCTTAACAAGGTAAAACACATATTCATGTGTGCTAGCCAGCTAAATTCACTTACCTCGTACGACATATTATCCACATCAAGTCGCATGTCTCTATGCCTGTCATGCAGGTCGGCTCCACCAAAGAATGCTGGATGGTCTAGAAGAAAAACATCCTAGCAAGTTGCCACCAATTCAAGTCAAAACAGATGGAGATCAAGAAGTCCTATCGTATAATTACCAATTCAATGATCTAACACGGTTGAGATCCTAAAGATTCAAATTCTAATACCTTATGTACCTATATTATCTAAAGGGAAGTGAGGCCAATCCAACATGCTAGGTTTATGCTGCAAAATAAAACAACCTTCCTATGGAATGCGCACACTGGCCTTACCTCATAAATGGCATATCAATGTTTTTGAATTTCAATTTTCGTTCATGTCAAAATCAAACTACTTCAATCGTTTCAGTCTGAGTTCTAATTCCAATCAGTTTTTTATTTTTATAATTAAGTGACATAAAAGCCAAATAAATTAAAAAATGCAAGAATAAAAAAAAATGAATGCCCGTGAAATGTGACACTTGAGGGTCCAGTCCTAATGCAAGAGTCTCATTCTTTATAGACCTATAGTTTCTACTAATATACTGAGGTAACAAATCAAAAGATTCAAAGCTCTATGACCTATTGTTTGTGGAAATCAAATGCATGCAAAGAAAAAAAAAACTAAGACATCATTTAACCAGACTATCAGATGCCTAGAAAATCAGAATATCAAAGCTGAAGGTTTTTTAAGAAACAAACAGAAAGGTATTGCCTGTGTCACAAAGCTACACATCAAGCTGCATATCCTAGTTCCCCATAATTTAATAATTTGCTTGGTCAAATTTTAGAATAAAGGATTTGACAAAAATATTTCCCTAAAAAAAAAGTAATTAACAGGAAGTTTTCTATTGACTTGACTCCAAATAGCAAGCAGCATACTAGAAATAGGACTACAGGACCCCCTTAGCAATAAGATTAAAATTTCTAAAATCTCGTTAGGATTAAGAACAAGTCAATCACAGCCTTAAAAACTTGATCAAGGAGGGATATTAAATGGTGTAAACCATTATACTGAAACTGATTAAGCATTTGCATCAGGTTGGTATTGTTTGAATATTAGATCAGTCCAGGCCTGTTTTGTGATTTTATGTTAAAATGATTTAATAGCTGGGTCAGTTCGCCAATAAAAACTTGACCCAAATCAAACTGTTAAACCATTCAATACATAATAACCTATACATATATGCACTTACTAGTCTACCCATGCAAACGTCGCTGACTCAAAACATAAAAGTAATAAATGAAATGAAACATTAGGTAATTATCCTAAAGACACATTAACATAAGGTTAGTTATCATCATTTGTATGCTATGTTGCATCTTTTTGATTATGAATGCTTTATGCTACTAGATTTTGATAAGTCATCCAAGAATTTGGGCTTCACTTCTAAAAGACCAAATCTACGAGCCAATTCATTGAACAACATAGGAAAAAAGGAACTTGACAGAGAAAATTCAAGCAGTAGAAAAGCTTACATCAAATCGCAAATTCTCCCCTCTGCGCATGAGATCTAACGCATTACGAATCTGCAGAAAAAACATTACCATATAGCACCCGATAAGCATGAAAAGAAACAAAAGCCAATACAAGTTTTGAAGAAAAAGAATTGACTATGGCTATGTCACTAACTGTAGGTACAGTAAAGAAAATGTAGGACAATTTCATTGGCCTTATTGCTAGTCCTTCAAACTCCTGATTATATTAATATATGAATCTAGTACAAATGGCATATGAACTAGTAGAATCAGTAATTCCTCATTATGATAATATATGAATCTTAACATGTTCTACTGATGTATGAACCCGGTAAAATCAGTACCCATATTAGATACAACATGTTTATTGGCTGCAAAGGTCACTTTCACTCAAGTTATGATCATCAGCTGATTAATCTACTTTGTAGCCACTAACATAATCTCATCAAGGTGTGCACGACAATAAATCTCTATCCTCAAATAAACATAAAGATTATGTGCAATAATATAGATGTTCTTCAGCTTCTAGCTTTTGCTAATATTTGCTTAAATGTTATCTTTGATTAAAGAACCCAACACAGTGTGACTCTGTTTGAGCAGTTCGTATTGACCTACTATCGTGAAAGTGGAATAGAAATATTATTATGAAAACATTTATATCGCTGATGGAAGGGAAAAAAAAACAATTTTGAAGTAAGGCATCTTCAAAGCATACCTCTGACATCATTCTGTTTCTCCCTTCTCTCATTGCTGCCAGACTTTGCATTGACAAGGGAACACCCAGAACACCATCATTTTGCCTATCCATTTGAATTGCTGACCGCAGCAATGATAGCCGATTAGCACGAAATCCAGCCCCAGAATGATGACTAACTTCTTGTGAGGCAACTGAATAACCAGAAGATTGCCCAGAAGCATTACTGATAATAATTCCAGGCTCAGAACCACCAGTTGCGAACAAGGACCTACGAGCTACCTCTGATAAGCGCTGTTGAGCAGGGGAGTTACGGTTAGGAACCCAAGTTGGGGCAGTTGGTGTAAGAGCCTCAGAATCAGAACCACCCCTAGCAGTAGGCACTGCATTTCCAGGCATGCTTGAACTTGTATTTGCTAAACTCCAGTTTGTTGGGTCTTGAGGCATATGCCTCGTATTATCACTTGGAGGCACAAATAGAGTGTGTTCTGATATATTGTTCATGATCGACAAGATTCTAGAGTTCATTTCCCCCCTAGAAACAATTGGTCTCTCACTTGAATTCCCTGAACTTGGGAAGTTGCCTGCTCTCAAACTGGATGTTCCACTCCATGGGGCAGCAGGTGGATTTGGTGGTAACGGAGGAAATGCTGGAGCCCGGTGCTGAATTTGTGAGCTTGAACCACCAAAAACTGGCCTGGAATCTAGTAAATGATTAAATGGAGGGGGTTGGGATGACGACTGATGGTAGGACCAAACATTAGAAATCCTAGAGGTATTATTAGGAGCCCATATATTAGGTGGTGAGGTATCAGGCTGACGTGTGGGGTTTATTCTCAGTCGAAAATTTCTTTGTGAGCTCTCAGCATTTCCTGCCACAGTTAGGGTAGGATAGCTTTCAGAAGCAGTACCTCTTGTAAGAGTACCAAATCTTTCAGTTAACTGTTCTTCAGATGAATTAATATTAGCTATGTCAACAGATGAGCTAGATGTATTACTTATGCTAATAGCTCCACTATGAGAAGAAGAAGAAACATGATGCACAGAACTGTTCTCATTCTGGGAAAAACTTGCATTGCCACTTGTAGAAGACTGGCCAGAAATTCCTTCAATGTTTTTCCTCTTACAGGACAACCGCCGACCATCCAATGACACACCTGATCTACCATCACCTTCTTCTAATGCAAATCCAGCACAACCCGAAGAACTTCCACAGGGATTTGATGAACCACTTGAAGATGGGAAAGGAGCTAATGGGGACATACTTCGATTATCCGGATAAGTGTGCACCTCTGATTCGGGAGCAGGACCAAAAATATGAACACATCCAGCATTTTGGGCCAGACTCTGAGGGGGATTCCTATGATTCAAATTCTCTGGAAATGATTGTGCATCAACCATATGGTTGTTGCTAAGGGTTATATTCACCCTCTCCAAGGATAGTGTGCTTGCAGCTTCAAATTGTCTTGTGTCTACCCTTGGACCCCCTACAGCATTAATGGTCAGAGAAGATGGCCATACATGTTCCGCCTTTGCTCCATCATGACTGCCATGGTTAAGTGAGTGTCCACTAGAACTAGGCTCTCCGGAGTGCCAAATGCTTAGGTTGGTAGGACCTTGAGAAGCCAAATTTCTAGACGATGGATTTGCAACACTTGGAGGCAAGATATACTCTGGCATGTTTGGCGCCTCTACTGGATTAAGCATGTTATTCCAGTAACTTTGCTGATCCATGACAGTATTACTTGAGCTAGCCCCATGGTCAAATTCAATTGCTTCCAGGAAGGATTCAACAGAACCCCTTTGTCCTTGCATTAAGGCAACTACAATTGCTTCTGGTATTGTCCTATAGATAAAGCAGTAAAGAACATAAAATAAGTTAAATAGAAAGTTATATACATACATACAATGGCTATACAAGGTGCCTGACCATCAACAACCTGAAGAACAAAGCTAAAGAAATCACTAGTCAGTTGGCAATGAACAAACAATTCAAAGGTAAATCCGTTATGATACACACTGCATGGGGTTGACAAATCCATTAGTGACAACATTCAGAATAAAAAATTTGTCCAGAGGTCATGAAAAAGATAAACATTACAATTGAATGGATTTTAATTGTTTAATCATACTAGGCATAAAGACTCCTCATCATTCCCTGTTTTATTTTAATTTTTTTCTTTTTTCTGGTAAACTAGGTGGCCTCATTCATTAAAAACTAATCATACATAGGCTGATTGGAACAAAGTTTAGAAAAGACCGCCTACAGATGAAAGTATTCCCCTCAAAACCAGGAATTGATGGCATTTCAAACATATGACTAATTTACAGGATGTATTAATTCACATGCTTAAAACCATGTGAAACCACCACTAAGTTTTCCTTAAGAATGCTCAGCAATGCGACTTTTCAACCTAAATGATTCAGCTAATAAACTTTCAATGCTATCACCTCAGACAGTGACTTCACCTAACAAAAGCTGTTCCTAGAACTCAAATCAATCTCTTAATCTTCAGTGAAAACAATCTCATTGCGTGTTTGAACTGTTTAAGGGAGTCATTCTACCCTTCAGAATGCACCATGCACTATATAATGGTTTGAGTTTTCTTAGAAAAAACATTAAGGATTGTTTCCTAACTTACAAACTAGATGGAATTTCATATGATGCAAGAATAAAAATCTAACAACTTTGATAAACAGATCCTAATTTCCTGCGGTTGTGTTGCTTTATACCACAAAAGGACCGCAAAAGTGATCTGTCATAAGCTCCAGCAAAAAATTTTAACAAAAACAAAAAAAAAACTCAGACAAACTTTGTAAGAACAAAAAAAAAAACAAATATATCTTACATAGCAAGACAGGAACTTTATACAAGCACACCAATCAAAAAAATATTTTGGAAAAAAAAAATGAATCCACCAAGGAATCAACATCAAAACAGCAATTTTCACCAAAAAAAAAAAGAAAAAAAAAAAAACACATAAAATCCACAGACGATCAGATTCAGCCAGCGCACCTGAAAAACACCAGAAACACGAGAAGATTCAGCAATCCAAAAGATCAACAGGTTCCCCTCTTTCCCATCTCCCCAAGAAACTCTTAAAAAAGACCTCTTCTTCTCTCCTGCACCCCACTCCACAGCCCAAACAACAAAAAGCCAAAAAGATCAAACCTTTGGAGATCGATTGCATCAAACACTACCAATGGAGAGATGAACGGGAGAAAGGGAGAAGGAGGAGGCTGCTAACAAAGAGAAAGAGGGGTTGGGATGGGGAAATGGGAGGAATTTGGGGGAGTTTTGGAGGCCAATTCTATTTGACATGATATTGATAAATGGAGCTTTGCTAATAAAGACATGTTATTAAAGTAAGTAAAAAAAAAAAAAAAAAAACACTCAATGCCTTGTAATAAAATACTATTAACAATACTTTCCATAAATACTCCCATAAATATCCAAATTTATTTTCACATATATTTTTTATTTATGGTTAGTTTAATTATATATTTTATAAGGATTAAAGTGTAAAATATGTTTTTAGTAATAATGAAAAACAGGGGGGGTTTAGTGCTATTCTCTGCTACCGAGGTGACATACGACCTGCTGACCAGTCGGCGTAGGACGCCTAACTCGTAGCCCTATGGTGCACCACACCCCTATTTTTTATTTTATTTTTTTATTAAAATATTTGTTTTTTTTATTTTGATATTTTCTTGGGTTTTGTGGAGATAAATGGTAAGAGTTTTAAATTTGAAAATAATAAAAAAATTAAATTAAAATTAAAATTAAAGTTTGTTTGGTTTGGGTGGGTCAGTGGTTGGGTTATGGCTCGTGAGTTGTGATGCCATATGTTTTTGTTTTAAAAGAGCTTCTTGCTTGACGTGATATCCCCTCTTAGAGAGTGGATATGCTTTTTAATTATTTATTTTTTATGGTTTTTTCTTTTTGCATTTATAACCCTTTGAAATTTTAAAATTATCTATATACTTTTTATGATGTATTTCCCTTTATATGTATATATTTAAATGTATATAGTGGTCTTTTCTTAATCATGATTACCAAAGCTGCAATTAACGAGCCTCTATGCGCTTTATCTTTCAACTTTTTGACATATATCTAACTATAAATAGATATTAATCATTATATGGATATAATGCATCTCCCTAACCATAAATAATTTTCTATACTAATAATTCTAATTTTTGTAAGTATTTTAAAAGAAGATTTCAATTATTAGTTTTGGGAACCACCACTATAAAAGTCTGAGACGGTCCAAAACTAATATGTTATTTGTGAGCTTTGAATTTTAAGATAACATGATCATTTGTACTTAATTCATTCTTAAAATGATATATTAACCGAATTTTTTTTACAACTGTAGTCATTGGGTGTTTCCTTGTCAAAGGAAAAAAATTAATATAAATAAATAATTTTATGAATTATAATTTTTTGTTTATTTAATTGTGGAATGGTTCTATAAAGATTTATACGGAAGAGTGTTAAATATTTTTTTATCTTGATAAAATATTATATCACTAAAAAAGGAGAATATAAATATTAAAATATTATTACATCATAGATTCATAATGTAATTATGTTAAAAGATAAGCATCTCATACTATTATTGTCAACATAATACTTTAAGAAGTATTAGTTCTTTGATTGTTTTCCTTATATAAATAAAATATGTTTCTCCTCCATGATGATTTTCTTAATATATGTCTAAAATTTTATAGATAGGTGAAAAATAATTTATATCAACTCACAGTTTGTGTGATAAGTCCATTGTGGATATCAAATTGAATCAAAATTTAATCTTATTTTTGTTATCATCAAAACTTATAGGGGTGTCCTAAATGAGATATAACATTGATAATATATTATTATTCTTATTGGTAGAGGTTTGCAAAAGTCAAAATAATCTTTTTTTATTTACTAAGACAAAATAAATAAAGGACCAAAACTTTAATAGCCAGATTTCAGTATTCATAACCAAAACAAAACTTTTAATACTGACCAATACAAATAAATTTTACTTGCACCAACCATATATATATAACATCAGAACATTGAATAATAATCATATTAGAAATATATTTAAACTGCTGTATTCTAGTTCTTGTGCTATATTCAATGGTTTCCATGCAATATTACAGCGTAAAGAATAGAGTTTTTTATATCATTGTGTCCATCTATGATGTGTTGAAATAGTTTTTTTTTTAATAAATAAATAAGAAAAGAACAAACCAACAAATGTTATCCTAAAGCACTCCCTGCACGGAGTGAAAAAGGGGGGAAAAAGGTTTATGCAATGAATTGATTTTTAGATGATTAAACACCACCATATTTGAACATTTTATAGGTTTGATTTCATTTTAACAAATAAAAATTTTGATCTTGTTATTTTATAATACCATTTTAGTAACATTTCTAGGTTGGAGAATTTGTGTCGGAGAATTTGTATTTTATTTCTCTCGTAATTTAAATGTTGAGAAATCTTCGATATTGTTTGTTCATATTAAAAAAATATTTTATGTCATTGCATAATAAATCCTTTGTTTATGTAAAATTATTATTATTATTATTTATTAGTTTTTTGGTATTTACTTTAAAGCAAAAAAAATTGCTTTACAGTCAGTAATCACTTAGTTTATTGACACCAGGTCTCTTGTATATGGTGTTTATGTCTTGCCATTGAGGTGTGTTATATTTTTAGCTCAAGCGGAATAACAACTAGTGTGTTAAGAGATTAATCCTATGAAATGTGTAATTTCTTGATGTAGCCTGTTCATATTATATATATATATATATATATATTGAAACTAGTGGATTGGTTCATTTGTATATATCATGAGAATAATTAGAGGATAAATCTGATTTTTTAAATATTATTAAAAAAACTAAAATATGGTATATTTGTTTTGTGCCAATGTGTCCCTTATATAGGGTGTTCATGTTTAAACTGAGGATATGAGTTTAAACCTCAACTCATATAGATAAAGACAGAGATATATTTAGATATTAATTTGATGTCTACAAAAGCCACTAACATTGTTTGTCCATAAATGATATTGATTTTAGAAAATATAAATATACTCAAAATATTAATTCTTTGATCACATGTACAAATATAAATTTTTCTATGGTCATGTATTCAAAATAAAAGCATGGAACTAAGAAAAGGAAAAGAGAAAGCAAGGGAAGCGAAATGAGGTGGTGATTCAGTGATTGTCTCATGGTGAAAAAAAAAGGAGAAGAAAAAGAATAATAATGATGACATAAAACATTCAACAAGGTGAGGTTCAAAGTTATTCAAGGAATCCATCAACTTGTGTTTCTTTGGGGACCATTCATTACAACCCTGCTTGTCCTGTCCTTAAATATAAATATATATTTATGTATGAACTCATTTTCAATATGATGGATTTGTTGCTCCTACTTCCATCTCTCAAACATGCACATAAAAAAAAAGGTAAATATTTTTGGTAAGTTGAAAAAGAAAAATCAGTTAGAAATAAGGGGACTGATTGAAAGAGGAGTCTTTAAACAAAATAAATAAATAAATAATAACAATAATAATAAAGAGGGCTCACCAACCAATATTATTTGGCTGTGGTGTGCATATATGTCTTACGAAAATTACTTTTATACCCCTAGAAAAAATGCATGTATATCAATATTTTATGTATTTAACTAATGTATAATAAAGACGTCAGGATAGTAAAAGAGCTTTTGTTCAAATATTGATATTTTGGAAGGATATTTTTTTATGCACATATAATTTTTATGAAGGTGCATGTAATTCTGCACTTTTACATGGATGCATATAAAAAGTTTTTCATTGGATTGATGAAAGTTTGGAACTTCAAATTGCCACCACCACCACCACCACCACTCCATAAAAAATGAGAAACGGCTTTTGGGAACTTGTTGAGCATTCTAAACAACAGAAACTTGATTGCTTGTTTATATATATATATATAATGCAAGAATAGTTTTAAAAATAATTAAATAAAATTAATTATGTGTTTAATTCTAAAAAATAATTACAAACCTGGTTGCCCAAGTAGACTTTTTAACAATGAAATATTGGTTAGTTGCCTTTATTTTTTTTTTTTTACAAAAACAAGAATTATTATATATATGATGGTTGTGTGTAGTGACAGAAAATTGATCATCCAGATTACCTACTCTCATGCTCGAACACAAGATTTTTGTAGTAACCTCGCACCTATAATTAGGGATCCGTTATCAGCTTATTATCATTACGTCCAATGAGACCCGAATTCAAATTTTTTTAAATATCTTACTATAGTTTTTCACAATGAGATCAATATTATTAGGTTATGAGTATTTTTTTGGTAGTTGGACTATTATTTGAAAGGGTGGATTCACCTGTTTATTAATTTATTTTAAGTGTATTAGATGTTGGGCTGTAAGGCTGTAAACAGACTTGTACAATGGGCAAGTACAAACCAGCAGCTAAACCAACAATCAAAACACAAACGGAATCCACCACAATAAGTTTGGAAAGAGCTCCAAAACATTTCCCATGCCATGCATGTGGCATTATAAATATGCATACTTGGTGAAATGTGAACACATGGAATTTTGAAAGAGATTGGGAATGGAGCAAGTGCTTGAATGGGGCACTTCATTGCCTGTAAAGAGTGTGTGCAAGAGATTGTGAGAAAAAAAAAAGACCCTTTAAATTTCCTAGAGAAACATATGCATGATTTTGATCTGATGTTCTGTTTCATTTCTCTTCTGAAATTCCTTTTATTGATATTTTTTTTTTTTGCTTTCTTGTTGGCGTGGCATGCAGAGATTGGGGCTGCTTTTAAGGGGTTTTTTTTTTTCAAAGATAATTAATGTCATTAAATAGGCAGACAAATATAAAACTACACAAATTACGATAATTTATAAATGATTTCGCAATAACTCATTATATGAGTTGGGCTAACATGTGGAGAAATGAAGACTTGTCATATGCACATAAAATAATATGTCAAAAAAATTATTTATACACAATAATGCCATTTGTATATGGATTAAATTTATTAGTACCTATTTAGATATATTTAGGAAAATAAACAATTAACCATCTTATAATAGAACAATTATTGATATTTTATTTTATTTTCAAATAAACATTGAAGGTTCGAGTTCCTCATAGTCAAAGGTGAGAACTCATGGATTTGTCCATATTTATTTAAAAATATAATTAATTTATGTTTTATAAAAATAATTCTGGTTTTTATGTGTGCTTTTACAAAGAACCCAAGTGATAACGTGGAATGGTTATGAATTACTTGGGAAGTCCATTGAATAAATTTAATTTTAAGACATTAAAACAGTACTATAATCACGATAAATGATAATAATTAAGTTTTCGTACTATAATTTTTTAAAGGCAATTTTAGTGCAAGATGAATTACTTGAAAGTTGAGATAATTATTTGAACTAAAAAAATTAAGTAAAAAATTTATTTTCAAATACAAACTCCACAAGATTTTATATATATATATTCACAGCATGAAGAAATAACCATTTACACAAATAAACATTCAAACATATAATTGCACCTATAGAGATCTTAATTTTCTAACTTTTTTATTACTTTTTATTATGCTAATTAATCGAGGGTTTTATATATTTAAATTTTTTTTAAAAAATTGATTTTTACTAAATAAAAATAATGTTTATGCTCGTAAATTTTCTCACCATGTGTATATAGATATTAGATATGCGGACAAGTTAGATATTCGTACTCCATATTTTTGGCTTAATAAAAAAATGAAATATTAAATATCTAGTGGTTTTCTAGATGTATCACATGTTTATCATATTTTATAAAATCATAATAATTTTTCATATCAATGAAGAGAGAAGCTATGGAAGTTTTTGTTCATGTGAAAGTTAACAAAGTTGGAAAAAAGAGGTTCAAAGTGCTCTTTCAATATTGTTGGGAGGAATTAACAAAGACAGGTTGATTAAGTTGCATGGTGTGGTATTGCAAGTCATGTGGGTAAACTATTACCCAACACGTTCAATGCCTTACAAGGTCGTTGGAGTTAGCCTGCAATCTGACGCAAGTTCATTGACTTTACTTTTGCAAGATGATGAGGTTAAAGGTCTTCAAATAAGACATTCTAATGGATGGGCACCAGTGAAACCAGTACCAATTAATCTTCTTGGGGATGTTATTGAGGTAGGAGGCCAAATGTTTTTTTTTAAGAAGTCCAATCTATTGATATCAAATTCAAATTATTTGTCTAGGATATTATATATTTATTTTTATTAAAAAAATTAGTTTAAATCTTGGCTCACATAAAATGAAAATGCATATGCATGTGTTAATGTACTAATTTCACACCTGTGCATACCATATACCATGACATGGCTTGTCTATATTTTATTAAAAAAAATATTTTTAATTGAATAATATATAATTTGAATTTTATATTATAATTATTTTATAATCATTTTATAAATATTCTATAATAATAGAGTTGATATTTACTTTACTTAATTATAACCCATGGTCTATTGTTTTATTGGTATTGGGCTTTTAAGTTTCTTGTATAAGGTACTCTCGTTTAGGAAAAATCTAAGATTGAATCTCAAAATCCACAAAAAGTAAAACCACGGGTGTATTGAAACATTAACTTCATATTTATGCACGTCTCTCACTCTCCTTAAATAGGTGCCCTTGTCGCCAAAAAAAAAAACTTTGTCTTGTTGCCATTTTTTTTCTTTTTATTGTTTAGGTATTAAGCAATGGGAAAAACATAACCATTGAGCATGTACAGGACAGTGGCAAATAGGAACCTTGCAAGGATGTCACTTGCTTCATGCATTTGCTCTCAAGATAATGTGGAGAGATAGAGCCCATGAAGACTATATATGATCGATAAAATACAAAAATACAAAAATATAAAATGATACAATCCGGAGAATTTCTCAAATATTCACTGAAAGGAAAGATGGATGGAAAATCTAATGTTGAACTTAATTATTAAGTTAGAAAAATGAATGAAGACAGGTGAGTGCGCCACTTGACTAAGAAATAAGAGAAAGGTTTGTTGGTCTAGATGCCTTGTAGCTTTGGAATAATATAAGTCACAAATCCAACTTTCTGTGTGTTTAAGATTTGTGACGGGATGAGTTTTCTGTTCAAAGAAAAAAAGTGTCTCGTAAATGCTGTCCACGGAACCTCCATCACAGCTTTCGGTGTTTGTATACTATGGATTATTTGGGATGAAGTTTTTATTTTATTTTTATTTTTTGGACTGGTCGCTCGTTTAATAGCAGTGGTCCATGAAACATTTGGATTGCTCTCTGCTTTGACTTTTCCACAAATATGTCTTTCTTTGTGATTTTTTTTTAAAATAGCGATAAACATCTGTCTCTACGGTGTGTGAGTGTGGCTATGACATTACTCATAAGTTAATTCCTGCAACAAATATTTAAACCCTCACCACTCCGCACGTCATAAGAAAAATTTATTTTTTTGTGCCGCTAGCCACTTGAACCAAGTGGCTTTGGCTTTCTCCGTGATTTTCTGAGTAACTTTTTTTTTCTCTACTCATTTCTATCTTGATTTGGTTTATTTTCTCTTACTCCTCATTTTTATGAGGCATCACTCTCTCTTCTTACTTGGTTGATTATGACTTTTTCGCTCTCTTTTCCATTTTTTAAGTGATTCTAAAACCTGAAGTTTCGGAAGTAACTTGTTTTTTCCATTTGAAATTTTTTTTTTGATAAAGCGGATAAACCACATTCATTAATAACCAAAAAAGGAGTATCAGGGGATGTGGGGGAGTAGTGGTGTCAAATGGGCCGGCACGGCACGGGCCTGTTGCGGGCCGGGCACTGTGCGTGCTCGGGCCGGCACGGCCCGTCTAGCAATCGTGTCGGCCCGGCACGGCCCACCAACCACCAAGGTTGGCCCGGCCCGGCCCGGTTATATTATATTTATATTTTTTATTTTAAAGCCTAAAAATATAAAAAAAAATCCTAAAATTTCGAAAAATATATAAAAAAATACCCTAAAATTCAAAAACATAGAACTAAAAGCCTTATTGACTAAAAAAACAAAAAATATACCAAAAAATAAAAAAAAAACGAAAGAAAAAACTTGCATTTGGTGGGCTGGGCCATGTTGGCCCGAAGCGGGCCGCGGGCTGTAAATCCCTAGCCCAGCATGACCCGAGGTTTGGGCCGTGCCTAGCCCGGGTACGGTACTGTAGCACCGTGCTTGGGCCAAGCACGGTCTGTTTGACACCACTAGAGGGGAGGAGTGTACAACTAGCAAAAGAGAAACAAACAAACAACAGATGTAAAGAAGGAACATGTCACGACCGAAAGGCCGGTCGGGGGAGAGAAAGAGCTACATTCTACTGCTTTGGTAACGATAGGGGGTCTTTAATGTCCTTTTGGGTCAATTATTTAGAAAGATCTCTACACATGCAATATTATTTTTAATTGATAAGTTTAAAATAACAAAATCATGACCTCTGTTAATCTTATTAAATATGACTGTAATGAATTTCCTTACTAAAATATGCTTGCTATATCCCACCATAGTGGAAATGTAGATCATTTGATTTTGAAGAAGTGCCATTTTATTCCCATAATTTGGCATAACTTCATAATTTGTCTAAGGTTTGGTTTTCAAGGAGAGCCAACTTGCTCCCGTAAATGAGGAATGCATGGGAAACTTTCATTCGGGCTATTTGTCAGAATATATGGTTATACCGAAATAACGTCTTCAAAAGTTGCTGCAACTTCCCTTGTCAATTCTTATCATGTTCAATCTTAATGTTTTTGTTTTAGTTATTTGCAACCCTTGGCTTGAAGAGAAACAAACTAGAGACCTTATATCTACTATTAAGTACAGTTTTGAGTCCATAGACTCTTCCTTTGACCAAGGAGAGCCTATGTATAGACGTCTATGCTTATATTGAATAGTGCTCGAACAATGCATTAGGTTAAGATCGGTCAGTATACTTTAACTTGCTTATTGTTCTACTGTATATAGCAAAATATATTCTATAGATGTCCATAGATATCTTATCTATGGACATTTAATTATCAGTTGTTAGATCATAATCCAACGGGAGACATTGATGAACAGTTATATATGTATTGTTTCAAATAGTAAGTAATGTGGTTGTTACTATATTAATTACTATTTATCATTATTGGGTGTTGGATCGAGATTCAACGAATGATAATAGATGTCCATAGATTTTCTTTATCTATGAACGTCCATAGATAATGACCCTTATATTAAAATATTTATAGTATACTATTTTTTCTGAACAAAATTCTCATTAATTTAAATAAAAAAATTTCAATTCCTGTTTGATGATACTTCATAAAATTTGATAAACACGAGAGATGATTCTGTTTTTTTTTTTTTTTTAAAGATGAAGTATTAAGCATACATGCAATAATGAAAAACTATAAAATAAATATTTTAATTAAATTTAAACTTTAATTATTAAGTTACTACTACAACTTTTTCTTTCCCATCCAAAAATACCAGTTTCAAAGATGTTTGCATTGAAAAACGGCCATAGAGTAATAAACGACAAACCTCCCCTTCATTAAAACAGCATCCTCATTCCCAAGAAACAACCCAAAAAAATATAAAAAAATAAAGTAAACAACTTCACACGTCCCAACCTTTCATTTGCTTCCCTCTACTTTTTATTTTTTTTATTCTTTTCTACCTTCCTCACCAGCGGCAAGCATCACTGCAGAAGCATACTCCACTGTCTACACGCACGCACGCACGCAACCTCTTATTCAATGCACCTCTCTGATCCTGTTTTGTACCCTTGCTTGCCTTTTCTCAACTGAAACTGAAGAGAAAGAAGAACAGCAGGTCATCTTCTCTTCAGAAATGCCATTGTCTTCCCTATACTCCATTGATAGTAGCTTGGATTTTGATGGGTGGTGTGACTATGATTGTGAGAGTGAGGTGTGTATGTTCTTGATTTGTTATCTTTGTTTATTTATTTATTTATTTTATTTTGATTGATTGTGTTTTGATGCTGGTTTAGGGAGCGGCTGAGTTCTCAGAGGAGCCGGTGAAATTGGAGAACTAGAGGCCTTCTGGCTTGAAGAGAAGCCGGGCAGCAGAAGTTCACAATTTGTCAGAAAAGGTGTGTTTTTTACGTCTCTTCCGCTATTTTTTGAGAGGGGTAACTTTTTTTTTGGTTATATTGATAAAGCTGGAATCTTGGAGTGGCAGAGGAGAAGAAGCAGGATTAATGAGAAAATGAAGGCTTTGCAGAATCTGATTCCCAATTCAAACAAGGTGTGTCTTTTCTTTTCTTTTTCTTTTTTTTTTAAGAAAAAAAATATTTTTTGTCTGGTGTATTTTGTTTGATTTTTTTCAAGTGTTTTAAGATCTTTTGATTTTGAGTAGACTGACAAAGCCATGCTTGACGAGGCAATTGAATACCTCAAGCAGCTGCAGCTTCAAGTTCAGGTAATGTCATTGACTTTTGTTCTGAAATGTCTGTTCATTCTTTTCATACGTGGAAACCAGCATCAAGATGACAGTTATTAGTATTATTTCATGTGAAATTTGCACACTTACCCCTTTAAAGCCATGTATGTATTGATTTTTTTAAAACTCAGTAAGTTTTTTTTATAATTTAAGCATTTCTGTGTTTTAAAATTTATGTTTGTATTGATTTTTGGGCAAAACTAAAGTAGTGAAAAAAAATTGAAATACAGTTTTTTTGAGAAACTGCTCAATTTTAAAAAGCACTTTAGAAAAGCTAATTTAGGTGTTATCTAATTATCATTTTATGTTCGTTTTAAGTTTTTTTTTCTTGTTCTTATTAATAATAATAAGCACAAAAAAATATTATGATTATAATAATTATTATTATTATAATCATAATACATTAAGGTATAATAATAATAATAATAATTTTTAATAATTAATAATAATTATTATTGTAATAATAAATTAAGGTATAATAATAATAATAATAATTTTTAATAATTATTGTAATAATAATAATAATAATAATAATAATAATAATAATAATATTATTATTATTATTATTAATGTTTTTATTATCAATATCAATGTATAAAAGTAACTCAATAAAAAAACTCAATGAATACTCACTTTAGTAATTTGCCACGTCTAAAAACTATTTTAAAAATCCACATTCAAACAACTTTACACATATAAAAATGCTTTTGTACTCGTTTACTCAAACATAAAATACTTAAAAGCTCTTAACTTACTCTCAAAAGCACTTAAAAAAAAGTGTTTATACAACTTAACAAAAAAAACATATTTTTAAAAAACCAACCCAAACAAGTCTTAGAAATATGGACTCAAGACTCAAGTAGTTCTTGGGCACTCATTATGACCTTTTTCTAAGATGACAATTAATTTATAATATGACCTTTCTAGATTGAAAAAAATATCGGATTTCTTATGATTTGACATCAGTTGGCACATCTCCCTCTTTTTCTGATTCAAATACTACATCTCAAAAGTTAGCATATGGGATCGCATTTGTTCTTTTGATCAAGTACAGTAAGCAAATCAAGTTATGTTTTATGGGTCAGATTATCAACCTTTTTGCTGCTTTTCATTTTAGTGCTCTATAATAAGCTTGTTTTGCTTATATATGTTTAGTGCTTAATTTGTTCTACTAGGTTCATATCAATCCTAAGTTCAATGAAATCATGGCCATTTTTTCTATTCCATTATAATTTTAAGTTTCTATTTGGTTTCATTCCACAGATACTGTCAATGAGAAATGGGCTAAGTCTTCACCCCATGTATCTCCCAGAAAACCTGTAGCTTATGTAGCAACCATGGCAAATGTGTATGGGATTTGCTGTCAATGGTGCCAGATTAGAAGCAAACATGAGTGTGGCAGACATTTTACAGCAGCATTGCTCTGATACATTGAATCAATTTGAATTATGTTATCAGCCTCCGATCGCGCCTAATGCAACAAATATTAATAATCTCACATGCACATTTCATGAATCATTTCAATTGCCTATAGCTGAAAAGGTAACATTTTTCATCTCTTCATTTTTTTCTGGTCGATTATATAGTTCGCTTTATTCTTGTAAAATCTTTGAGGAGATAATTTGGGGCATTTCATTGATAATTTAATTGTATCAGTTTCATTAGGTGCATTAAATTTTTTGGAGGTTTTCTTTCCGCCTAGGGTGTTGAAAAAGTGATGTTTGAAGCGTTTTGGAGGTTTAAGAGTAAACCCTTTTTTTATTTAGTAAATTTAAAAGGTTTATCAAAATAAGGGAGGTTCAAAACCTAGTCTTTTTTAACCCTTCTTTATTTTATTTTCCCTCCGGAGCTCTCAATGCAAACACACTCTTACATAACATTTGGATCCAAAAATGAAAGGGGAAATAAAGGAAGAGAAGAGAAGGGAAAAGAAAGGAAAGTAAGAGAAAATAAAGGAAGGTTTGAACCCTTGTTTTGATAATTAATTTTTATAAAGGGAAAGGAATGAAGAGTCGTTTGATAAATTTTGTTTGGTTAGAATGGGGGAAAGGATATATATCAATATAATTTACCAATGACACTGTTATTATTAAATAAAAAAATTACTTATTTCTATAGAAACACATTCATTCATAATATCTAAAACAAGTCCCCCTTTAAGTAGGTAAGCATTATAAATATTGAAATTATTATTATTATTTGCTTTTCATTTTCATACTTTAATTTTGTCTCTTGTCAAATGCCACTATTTATTTTCCCTTTGGAGGTATATCATGCGTTATTGTCCTGTATAAGACAAAAAAATGTTGCTATTTACATCATCACAATGGACTGAATGTTGATCATGTCTGCTAAAATATAAAATAATTATAATAGCATTAGCATTATTCAAATTGATGACAAATACGTGGAATTAATAATAAGGATCAAATCATGAGTCGAAGATGAGGTGTAAGAATCTACTTTTAGGCAAGGTGATTATGTAATTAATTTAAAAATTGAGGGTATTAAAGTCTTTTAAAAAAAGATAAACAACCTAAATAGTCCTCTACTTATTTCAATCATCAGCTTTAAAAAGTTACAAGTTAGTCCCTTATGTTTAGTTTTTGTTAGAATAAGGTCATCCGGATTTACGATCATACGTAACTTACAATAAGACCACCCCTAAGGGTCTACGTGGCTTATAATATGGCAAGCCATGTATGATCACCATTAACACCATAACTCCATGTGATTTTATTGTAACAAAAACTAAATGTAGGATCAAATTGTAACTTTTCAAACTAGGTGACTAAAATAGAAACACGTGAATAGGTGGAGGACTATTTAGGTTGTTTACTATTTTAAAAATTATAAAAGGTTTAGGAGATTTCCCTTGCATTCCAAATTGGGGCCTAAAAAAATATGGTTTTTAAGGGGTTCGGAATGTGAGAGTTAACCTTTCTGGTCCTTCATTAAATTAAAAAAATTATCCAAGTAGGGGAAGGGCTCACTTTGACCCTTTGTAACTGGAGTTAGAGCTATTTGGATTGATAAGGATGTTGAAGGGAAAACTGGGAGGCACAAAGGATTCATGGATTGATGATTTTGTTGATGCTAGGTTGATTGGTCAGTTCAACCATAGGAAAGCAACAGTCATGGTAAAGATAGCAATCTCATGCTTGGAAGAAAGTAGAAGCAACCGCCCAACCATGGATTCTGTAACGCAAATGCTCATCACTCTTGATGATGAGTCAACTTCTCATGGTGAACATTCTTATTCTATCATGCATCCGGATTGAATTGTTGGTGCCTGCTTCTTTCACTTTTTTTTCATTGGATATAGAATCACATGTAGCAGCAGTAACACACCTATCACTTTCTTCAAATTCAGCATTTTCCAATCTTCAGATATTGAGCTTTCAACAAGTGGTGCAAATTCTTATTTCTTTACAGTTACATCACAAACAATTTTTATTTTGTGCTTATAGTGCCCTCTTTAGTTTGTTTATTGTAAATTGTAACCTTTGTGATATCATGATTAATGTTAAACATTTACTGGTGATTGAGCACTTGCACTAATCAACATGTAGAATTCTACTTTTGACGCTTACAAAAATTCTTGTCAATCTCCTTTTCAAGCGCTACTAGTGTCATTCTTTTTTGGCGCTCCATCAATTAGACCAAATTGGTTGGGTAAGTAGAATCTGTCGAATGTTGCTAACAAGAACAAAATAAGCCAATGAATGAAGAGTGCTTATTTGAATAGAAAGCAACAGAATTTGTTCTTCTGTATATTTCAATCAAAGTATTAGCCTAGGTTGTTGGTTTTACTTTGGACTGAATAAATTATACCCAGTTGATCAAACACAAAAACAGGACTTGTATTATAAATTAATCATTGTAAATGCTCCTAAGATTTTAGCTAACTTGGACGTGATACTTAGTCTTGGGCTTACACATTTTGAAATCGAGAATGAAATTCTATTATTAGTTTTTTTAGAGCCTTCCACTAATTTTACTACATGGACTCCGATGACACTGAAATTAATGATTCTCTTTTACAAGTTGGTTTACCAGTTCAAAGTATAACCTGAATCAATTTTTCTAAGAAATATAAATCAAAGATGACACTGAAGACGGCTGAGTTTTCAATATTCAGTTTTGTTGAAGTCACCTTGCCGAGTTTTCAATATTCAATTTTCAAACAGAGAATGGGGAATTCTTCATCTCCTCTTTCAATAACCATTCTCTTCTCCTTGCTTGCCTCTTTTGTTTCTCCAGCTCCTATGTATTTTCTCTCAAGAGGGTCTACTCTTTCAGTAGAGCAAGAAGCAGACATCTTAATGTCACCAGACAAAACTTTCTCATGTGGTTTCTATAGAGTCAGAGTCAATGCCTACACCCTCTCCATCTGGTTCTCCAACTCCGCCGACAAGACCATCGTCTGGACGGCCAACCGTGACACTCCAGTGAACGGTCATTACTCTAGAATAACTTTGCCGAAGGACGGGATCTTGGTGCTAACCAATATTAATGGCACGGTCTTATGGAATACCAACACCAGCTCAACAGAAGCCCACCAAGTTCAGCTTCTTGACACTAGGAATCTTGTAGTTGAGGACAACAAAGGTAGTATTCTGTGGCAAAGCTTTTATTCACCTACTGGCACTCTTCTTCCGTCACAGCCCATCACCAAAAACAAGAGGCTAGTGTCAAGCATGGTCAGAGGATCAGTATCGTCAGGCTACTATAACTTGTTTTTCGACAACGATAATGTTATGAAGATCATGTATGATGGCCCCGATGTCTCTAGCATCTATTGGCCTGGTCCTATAAACACTTTCAGTGGTAGATACATCTACAATAGCAGCAGACATGGAGTTCTTGATGTGAATGGTACATTTATAGCAACTGATGGGCTTGTGTTCATTGCTTCTGATGCTGGTAAAAGGATTCAAAGAAGATTAACTATGGATTATGTTGCAGGCATCGTTAGAGGAGAGCCAAAAGTGGGGTCGCGCCTGAGCAAACGCAGCAACAAAGGGACGCGAATGGACACAAAGTATCAGGATTTTGTCTTATATGAATGAATGATTATATTAAGAGGGGTAATGATGTATTAAGGATGCTAATAGTATAGAAAGGCATCTTTTCTGTTAGTACTATGTAGTCGCATGGCAGGTGCTTGATGATATGCGCCTGAGAGAATCATTGGAGGGACGCGTGGGTATGCGCGGTTCTCATTCTGTTACAATGATTCTATAAATAGATGTACTGAGTCTACAGTAATGGCTATGAAAAAGTTACTCCAATTCCTCTCTCTCTTCAGTCTTCTTCTTCCTCTCCTAACCTCTCCTCCTCCTCTTCTTAAATCCAGAACAGAGGCCTGCTTCATTGGTGCTTTCATTGCTACCGACTCACCATGCCTGAAGGCACTATTACCAGAGCACGCGTAGTGGACGAGCAGCTGTCTGTCCACTCCGACCGCTTGGATCGACTGGAGTCTTCCATCATGGACATGAAGCAATGCCAACTGAGCCACTCTGAATCCATGGAGCTTCTTCAAAAATCAATCAATGAGCTACTATTACGCAGCGAGAAGCCAGATCGCTCACCTTCAAACCCACCACTACTACCTCTTCCCATCACTCCACCTGTGACATCGCCATCACCCACCTTGCTTGGTAGCCCCACTACCCTCCATACTCCTGTACCTCCAAACCGCACCCCTAAACTCGAAATCCCATTTTTCTCTGGTGAAAACGTCCTGGGATGGCTCTTTCAAATCAACCATTTCTTTGCCTTTCATCTTATTCCTCCTGACCAGAAAATTTCCATGGCGGCGTTCTACATGACTGGCCCTGCTCTTCAATGGTTTCATTGGCTTTACTCCACATCTCAGCTGTCTTCATGGGAAGACTTCACCCGCCAGCTAGAACTGCGTTTCGGGCCTTCTTCTTTTGTGAACCATGAGGCACAACTGTTCAAACTCCGGCAATCTTCATCCCTTGCTGCTTATCTTGGTGAGTTTGAATCCCTTTCCACTCGTGTCTCTGGCTTGAGCCACAATAGCCTCTTAAACTGCTTTCTCTCTGGTTTGCGTGATGATATCCAAAGAGAACTCTACCTCATGCGTCCTCAATCTCTTCACGAGGCCATGGGAATGGCAAAACTCGTGGAAGACAAGTGCAACGCTAGCCGGACTACACCCACACCATTTCGACCACCTCCATTCAAACCCACTCAACAGATACCATCCACTCCACTTACACCACCTACACCTCCCTTAAAACCAACCACTCTTCCAATCAAGCGCCTCTCTCCCACCGAAATGGCAGCACGGCGAGCACGGGGACTTTGTTTCAATTGCGATGCCCAATTCACACCGGGTCATCGTTGTAAACCACCTCAATTCCTCTGTCTTCTGGCAGAGTTTGAGGAGGATCCACCACCCGATCCAGCACCAGTTCAATTGGAAGATCCCAGCCAGGAAGTCATACCGGTTGTGGAAGAATCTCCTTGTATCTCTTACCATGCTCTCACCGGCATACTAGCGCCATCTACATTGAAGCTCGCCGGGTCCGTATCAGGCCGTGAAGTGGTCGTCCTCGTGGATGGTGGCTCGACAAACAACTTCATTCAAACTCGCCTTGCCAAACATCTTGGACTTCTGGTACAACCCTCTTCTCACGTTCGCGTGACAGTGGGCAACGGTGATACACTGGAATGCGGCGGCGTCTGCTCACAGGTCCCACTTACCGTCGGGAAGGTCACTTTGGCGGTGGATCTACTTCTCTTGCCCATCTATGGAGCTGATATTGTTTTGGGGGTCCAGTGGCTATCTGGGCTTGGGCCTGTGGTTTTTGACTACAGCCAGCTCTACATGGAGTTTGATCTTAACGGGTCGCGCATCCGTTTACAGGGTTTGACCAAACCATCTCTGCATCATATCACCCATTCAAGCCTGTCTAAGCAGCACCAGTTTCAGGAGGCGGCCCAGTATTTTCATCTATCAGTTGATTCCATCGCATCGCGATCGGAACCAAAGATTCATCCCGAGGCACCCATATCCTTTGTGACAGAACTTCATATTCTCCTCCAAAGGTATTCTTCTCTGTTTGCCACTCCATCAGGTCTTCCACCACCGCGCACCCAAGATCACCAAATTCCTCTTCTTCCGGCAACGGCTCCAGTGAAAGTAAGACCCTACCGGTACCCTCACTTCCAGAAGACAGAAATTGAACGGTTGGTGGGTGACATGCTGGCGGAGGGCATCATAAGACCAAGCACAAGCCCATTTTCATCCCCTGTCCTGCTCGTCAAGAAGAAGGACGGCACATGGAGGTTCTGTGTCGATTATCGGGCACTTAATTCAGTAACAGTCAAGGATCGATTCCCACTACCTACGGTGGAGGAATTACTTGACGAGCTGCACGGCGCCTACATCTTCTCAAAGCTCGATCTCCGGGCCGGCTACCACCAAATCCGAATTCACCCGCCGGACATCGAGAAATCAGCCTTTCGGACCCATGAAGGCCATTACGAATTTCTCGTAATGCCGTTTGGTCTCTCAAATGCGCCCTCAACCTTTCAAGCCTTGATGAATTCGATCTTTCGACAGGTATTACGCAAGTTTGTTCTGGTATTCTTCGATGACATACTCATTTACAGCTCATCGTGGGAAGACCATCTCGAGCACTTAGAGGCCGTTTTTGCCTTGCTGCACCAACATCGCTTATTCGCGAAGGGGAGTAAATGCGAATTTGGTTGCACTACTGTCGATTATTTGGGCCATCGCATCTCAGGTCATGGCGTCGCTGTCGACCCCTCAAAGATAGAGGCGATTCAGTCTTGGCCACTGCCGACAACGGTGAAAGAATTGCGCGGATTCTTGGGCCTCACCGGATACTACAGGCGCTTCATCGCCAATTATGCTTCTCTGGCGGCGCCGTTAACAACTCTCCTCCGCAAGGACGCCTTCACATGGACACCTTCGGCCTCCGCTGCTTTCCAGAAGTTAAAGGAAGTCCTCTCGACCACCCCTGTTCTTCGACTTCCTAATTTTTCATTGCCTTTCATTGTCCAGACAGATGCTTCCGGCCATGGCGTGGGCGCTGTCCTGTTACAACAGGGACACCCGCTCGCCTTCTTCAGCAAACAACTCTCTCCACGCCTACAAGCTTCTTCAACCTATGCGAGAGAAATGTTCGCTATTACGGAGGCCGTTCGGAAGTGGCGACAATACCTCCTGGGCAGAAAGTTCATCGTTGAAACTGATCACCAGAGTCTCCGCTCACTCATCACACAAACAATCCAGACACCTGAGCAACATAAGTGGCTCACAAAGCTGTTGGGCTTTGACTTTGAAATTTCCTATAAGCCTGGGACTCAGAACGGGCCGGCAGACGCTCTATCTCGGCTTCCTGGGTCATCCTACATGGCGTTCCAGGCCATCTCTAAACCTCTGGCTTCTATTTGGGAGGCACTGCGCCAAAGCTACAAGAATGATGCCACCATCGCACATCTCATTGAGCAGGTGAACTCTAATCCGGTAGAACACCCAAATCATACTGTTCGTGATGGTATTCTGTTGTATCGCGGTCGCGCGGTGGTTCCGGAAAATTCAGCATTACAGCCCCTCATATTGGCAGAATTTCATAATTCACCGGTGGGTGGTCATGCCGGCGGACAGCGCACCCTTGCGCGCATTGCTGCAACCTTTTTCTGGCCAAACCTTAGACGCTCTGTTCGGGACTACGTCGCCAATTGCTCAGTCTGCAACTCGGTTAAGCCTTTTAATAGAGCACCACAAGGCCTTTTACAGCCGCTGCCCATTCCCGGCCTGGTTTGGCAGTCCGTCTCAATGGACTTTATTACACAACTTCCTCCATCGTCTGGAAAAACAACTATCATGGTGGTGATTGATAGACTCTCGAAGCACGCTCATTTTTCAACTCTCGGGCCAAGCTTCACTGCTCCGCAAGTGGCTAACATATTTATCAAAGAAGTGGTGCGTCTTCATGGAGTCCCGGCGAGCATCATCTCCGATCGAGATCCAGTTTTTGTCAGCAATTTCTGGCGGGAACTCTTCAAAGTTCAAGGAACTTCACTGGCGATGAGTAGCGCCTATCACCCTCAGACGGACGGCCAAACGGAGATCCTGAACCGATATCTGGAGGATTATCTTCGTTGCTTCACAGCTGATCACCCGTCGCAATGGTCGACTTACCTTCCTTGGGCTGAATGGCACTATAATACCTCTTGGCATTCAGCAATTCGGATGACCCCGTTCGAAGCTGTATTTGGCCGCCCTCCGCCGTCGCTTTTAGACTACCTCGCCGGCACATCTACAGTGGAATCGGTGGATAAGCTTCTTTCAGAACGCTCCTCACTGTTGCAGACCTTGCGTGCTAACTTGTCACGCGCCCAGACCAGGATGATCAACCAAGCCAACAGCCACCGCTCGGATATCACTTTCAATATTGGTGATTGGGTCTATCTCCGTCTGCAACCATTTAGACAGACTTCGCTGCGACACGGCCGCCAAAACAAACTCGCGCGTCGTTTTTATGGGCCCTATCGTATACTCGAGCGCGTGGGACTGGTCGCATATCGGCTCGAACTGCCAGCTAACACCAAGGTGCATCCCGTCTTTCATGTGTCCAAATTGAAAAAGAGTATGGGGGGCCCAAGTGACCAGCAATGCTCTCTTCCTCTGGATTTTATTAACCAGCAACCTTTGCTGACACCATTAGCGATTTTGGGCTCCCGCCCTATCATACTGCAAGGCCGAACGGCTCATCAGGTTTTAGTCCATTGGGAGGGTCAGCTGGAAAGTGATGCGACTTGGGAAGACCTTGCTGATTTTCGCCGAGACTTTCCTAACTTCGACCTTGAGGACAAGGTCAGTGTCGGAGCGGGCGGTATTGTTGCAGGCATCGTTAGAGGAGAGCCAAAAGTGGGGTCGCGCCTGAGCAAACGCAGCAACAAAGGGACGCGAATGGACACAAAGTATCAGGATTTTGTCTTATATGAATGAATGATTATATTAAGAGGGGTAATGATGTATTAAGGATGCTAATAGTATAGAAAGGCATCTTTTCTGTTAGTACTATGTAGTCGCATGGCAGGTGCTTGATGATATGCGCCTGAGAGAATCATTGGAGGGACGCGTGGGTATGCGCGGTTCTCATTCTGTTACAATGATTCTATAAATAGATGTACTGAGTCTACAGTAATGGCTATGAAAAAGTTACTCCAATTCCTCTCTCTCTTCAGTCTTCTTCTTCCTCTCCTAACCTCTCCTCCTCCTCTTCTTAAATCCAGAACAGAGGCCTGCTTCAGATTATGATGGTAATTTCAGACTGTATAGCCTGAATGAGTCCACAGGTTTATGGTTGGTTTCATGGCTTGCTTTTCCAAATCTATGTCTAGCTGATGGACTGTGTGGCAGGAATGATATTTGTGTTCCTGGCACTCTGAAAGCCATATGTACATGTCCTTAATTTGGCTTACGAAATGGAGGACCCCGGTGAGAAGGGGCTTGCAGTGCTGAGCAAACAAGGATTGTTAGGTGGTGTAGAAGCTGGAAAACTGAAATTTTGTGAGACTTGTGTTATAGGAAAGCAGCGCATGGTGAAATTCAGTTCTGGAAAGCACATTTCAACTTGTACTCTTGATTATATTCATTCAGATTTGTGGGTTCCCCCTCTAGTTGAGTCTCATGGCATATGCAGGTACTTTGTTATTTTTATTGACGATTATTCTAGGTATGGGTATATTTTCTAAGGTCAAAGGATGAGGTGTTTGGGCGGTTCAAGGAGTGGAAAACTATGGTTGAAAAGCGGACAGGAAAACAAGTCAAGACACTCATAACAGATAATGGTTTGGAATTTTGTAATAAACCATTTGATGAGTTTTGCAAGAAAGAAGGTATAGTGAGGCACCACACTGTACGACATACACCACAGCAAAATGGAGTTGCAGAATGCATGCGATTAAGTACTGGCCTCTCTAAGCAGTTTTGGGTTGAAGCAGTTAACACTGCTTGTTATCTAGTGAATAGATCTCCATCAACTGCAATTGATTTGAAGACTCCTCAAGAGGTATGGTTCGGTAAACCCTCTGATTATTCTGGTCTGCGTATATTTGGTTGCCCTGCTTACGCTCATGTGAATGATGGTAAACTTGAGCCAAGGGCAATGAAATGCATATTTCTAGGGTATGCTGCTGGAGTTAAAGGATATAGATTGTGGTGTACTGAAAAAGATAGACTCCAAAATTTATCATTAGCATAGATGTTACTTTTGATGAATCTGCTATGTTTGGGCAGAAAGAGGAGCTTGATAATGTTGTAGGTAATAAAGATCAGGGTGTTAACCAGAAGGTGAAGTTTGAGAATAAAGGTCAAAAAGGAATAGAAGAAATTGTTGAATCACAGAGTATAGCAGCAAGGAGACCAAGAAGGGAAATTAGAAAGCCTCTGAGGTATGCAGATTGTGTCAATATTGTTAATACTAACTCTATTGCTGATGTTTTGGCAGTAAGAGAACATATTGATTCTGATGAACCGAGGTCATATAAAGAGGCAGTGCAGAGTAGAGAAGCATCAGAATGGTTGACTACTTGACTGCCATAAATGAGGAGATACAATCTCTAGCAAAGAATGGAACCTGGGAACTATTTCCCTTACCAAAGGGTGTAAAACCAGTGGGATGCAAATGGTTGTTCAAGAAGAAACAATGGATTCCTGGAGTTGAGCCAGCGAGGTTCAAAACAAGGCTTGTGGCAAAGGGTTTCTTACGGAGGGAGGAAATTGATTATCATAAAGTATTTTTCACCAATTGTGAAGCACAAAACAATTCGGGTTCTTCTAGCTATTGTAAGTGCTTTTGATTTGGAGTTAGAACAGCTTGATGTCAAAACAGCTTTTTTACATGGGAGTCTAGAGGAACAGATTTATATGTCACAACCAGAGAGATTTCTTGTTTCTGGAAAGGAAGACCATGTATGTTTGCTTAAGTGATCTCTGTATGGGTTGAAGCAGTCCCCGAGGTAATGGTATAAAAGGTTTGACGCACTCATGGTTTCTCATGATTTTGTGCGTAATGAGTATGACAATTGTGTTTACTCTAGAAAGCTTCTAGATGGTTACTTTATATATCTATTGCTATACGTGGATGACATGTTGATTGCAGCTAAGAATAAAACTGAAATTGATAATTTGAAGGCATTGTTAAACAATGAGTTTGAGATGAAGAATTTAGGTGCAGCCAAAAAGATGTTGGGTATGGAGATTTGGAGAGACAGGAATGCAGGATTGTTATATGTTTCTCAACAGAAGTACATTGAAAAGTTACTGTAGTCTTTTCAGATGGAGCACTCAAAGTCGGTTTGTACTCCTTTGGCAGCACGCTTTAAATTTGATGCTAGTACCTTACCTAGTACAAACGATGAGAGGGATTACATGAGTAAAGTCCCTTATTCGAATGTTGTTGGTAGCTTAATGTATGGAATGGTATGTACTAGGCCAGATTTGGCTCATGTAGTTAGTGTGGTAAGTAGGTTTATGATTAATCCAGGGAAGACTCATTGGGAGGCAGTTAAATGGATTATGTGATATCTGAAAGATACAAGTCATATTTGCTTGGTTTATGGTACTGATGGTTGTACTGGTGGTCTTGTTGGCTATACAAATTCTGACTATTGTGGAGACCTTATTAAGAGGATATCTCTGACTTGCTATATCTTTACCCTATTTGGGTGTGGCATCATTTGGAAAGCAACACTTCAGTCTACAATTGCCTTGTCTACTACTGAAGGAGAATACATGTCATTGACAGAGGGGGTGAAGGAAGGCATGTGGTTGCATGGTCTTGTTGATAGTTTGGGCTTGAATGTGCAGAGACCAATTATTTATTGTGATAGTCAGAGTGCGTTAAGCTTGGCAAAGAATCCAGTCTATCATGAAAGATCAAAGCCTATTGATGTTAGGTTGAACTTCATTTAGGATGTTATTGAAGACAAACGGCTCTCCATAGAGAAAATAACCAAAACAAACAATAGATATGTTGACGAAGCCTTTACCTATAGAAAAGTTCAAGCATGGCTTGGACTTGGTGAATATCCACACAGCATGAGGCCCTTCGGGATGTGGATGGCAGGGAGATTGTAACCTTATCCGAATTATGACTCGACCAGAATTAGAGTTTAATCCTAAATTAGAAAATTCAATGAAGATCTGTGGTGGGCTTTTGGCTTGGGCTTGCCCAACAGACTGATCCATTGTGGGTTATATCATTTTATTTTATTTTATTTTTAATTCGGATATATATAGGGGTTTTTCTGTATCGTCTTGATTAGTTTTTTCCTCGAAAGAGAAGAATAAGAAATCTCTATCTTTTTGCCCGTGGAATTAGGTCACATAGACAGAACCACGTAAATCTCAGTGTGCAACCATTTTTTTTTTTTTTCTTTTTCATATTATTGTTGTGTTTGGCATAACAGAAACAACTATAAATTTTACATGAAATGTAGTAAAAAATTTTTGTCATTTGGGTAAAAGTTTACCTAATCTATGATCACTTCCCATGAAGGGAATCTATTAGTGGGCAGAAATAAATCATGTCAATGAAAGAAATTTGTTTTGGAGCTCTAAAAGTTCACATTGGCTTTGTTATTCTTTTCAGGATGAGCCACTTATTGTTTGTGGAATATCATCCTTAGGTCATGACCATATGGAAATCCTTGGTTAATCTTTTTTTTTTCTCTATTATTTTCTAATGGCATATATACCATCTTCCATGATTTTATAGCCACAACTTTCTGTGTGCTTAGATACTCATTTCGATATTCCTGATCACTCAACTGTCTCTCTATCTAAGTATAAAAATAGAAGGAACATATGTTCTCTTGTTTAGATAAACCAAAAAAATAAGGTAGATAAGAAAATGGAATAAAATGCATGACATAATTTTCTTTTCTTTTGCCTTCTTTTTCCATTCGTCTCTTCTTTTCCTATGTTTTCCATCATTTCTACCGACCTTTAAGTTTATGCCATAGCTGTCTTGTAATAGTGAAAAAAGTATATACTCTGCAACTAGCATATATATGGCATAGCCCATCCTAGGAGTACAAACTTTTCTAGCTCCAGGCCAGTTTTCAAAACTGATGTGTTTATTTGAAACTACCTTATTGGAAAATGGTTATGTTTGTTGAGTGGATGTGAAATTATGTAAGATAATCCACTTGTGCAAGTGAACAGAGAATACACTTTGGGAAATTGCTGGAGAAAAGGCTGGCATCTTCAAGGTTTTACTTACTAACTTTGTTTAAGCAGGTTCATTCTTTTTATTTCTATGTTTTTTTTATGTCTAAACTTTAATTCTGACCTTAGTCTGTCATTTTCATTCTCTTTTTCTGCAACACAGCGAGGAGTTCTCTCAGCCAAACTAAACAATGTTGGCATAAAGGATCCATTATGTTGTTGTCGATGTAGTGGCTTGACTACTCTATTTAAAATATCTCCCCATAGCATCTTGACAGTCACAGGAATAAAGAAGACAATCCTTCAAATCCAAAGACCTACTGTGAGGTTAAATTTAATAGCATTACTTTCTAGCTCGCCATTACCTGTTGACACTCACAAGGATTGAGAACTCTTAAAGCCATATACCTATTGCAAGGTCAAATGTGTCACATGCTCACATCCAAGTTTAGTCCTACATTGGCTGTGTACTAGAGGGGTCTTGGACTTATAAGAGGTTGGACAACCCTTCTTTTTCGGCCGGTCTTTTGGGATGTGGATCCAGCCTCTGACAAGTGGCATCAGAGCCACTCTGGGGGTACTAGAGGTGTGGGGCCAGAGGTGGGCCTGGGGACCAGGGTGGGTCCTTGGACTAGTTCTTGGGGTGGGGTGAGCCGGAAGTGTAACGTGTCCATGACGAGGGTGTCAAGATTGGGCCGGGAGGTCCTATTACATGCCCACAGTCAAGTTTAGTCCTGCATCAGCTGTGTACTAAAGGCGTCTTGAGCTTCTAAGGGGTTGGACGACTTTTCCTTTCAGACCGATCTTTTGGGATGTGGACCCAACCTCTGACAAATGGTAACGACTTCAATAATTAAAACAACTCATCATTACCTCTTAATATTCACAAGGCTTTAAAATAACACTTGAAGCCAAGGAGCTATTGTGAGACTGATGCAATAGCTTGATTACTCTTTTCATAAGAACTCATCATTGCTTCTTGATGTTAAAAAATGTTGGAGCCAACAATCATTGAAGTGATCAACACAAGTCATTGCAGACAGTTGACACTCATAGCGATGGAAAACAAAGACAACCCAAAAAAAATGGTCACGTATTACATGATCTCTCATTGCTAACACCTAATACTTATGCTAAAAAAAGTGATTAGCATAGTGCATGGTCTCACATCACTGACACTTGACACATACTTAGAAAGATGATTAATGTAGTGTACAACCTCCTTAAATAACAATTGATGTCATTGTTGAAAAAGCATGATTCTAAGACCTTTAAATGGCAAAAAAGAAAAACCGCTCATGTAATAATGCAGAGAGAAACCCCTTATGCGATAATGAAATGAGATATTTCGTTAAGTAACAAAGAAAAGAAAAGCCCTCTTGTGATGGCAAAGAATGCAATAAAGAATATAAAAGACCCTCCCAAGCAATGACGAAAAGAAACCTCCCTCAAGAGATGAAGAGAAACTCTCTCATATAATGGTGTAGAAAGAGACTACACATACAATGAAAGAAAAATACTCATTTGATGATTTGTAAAGAGAATACTAAAAAAAAGTAGTAAAACCTCCCAAGGTTAATGGTTGTAAATTTTCAAGGCAATAAAGTGATTGGAAGGTTGAATAATGAGAGTTAAAGACCTTTAACATAATGTTTGGATCGAGAGCTCGGGAGGGAAAATAAAGGACATGAAGAGTTACAAAGGGTCAAAGTGAGCCCTCCCCTTACTTGGATAATTTTTTTAATTTAATGAAGGAGCAAAAAGGTTAACTCTCACCTTCCGAACCCCTTAAAAACCATACTTTTTTAGGCCCCAGATTTGGGATGCATGGGAAATCTCCTAAACCTTTTATAATTTTTAAAAAAGTAAACAACCTAAATAGTCTTCCACCTATTCATGTGTTTCTATTTTAGTCCCTAGTTTGAAAAGTTACAATTTGATCCTACATTTAGTTTTTGCTACAATAAGATCACATGGAGTTACGGTGTTAATGGTGATCATACATGGCTTGCCGTATTGTAAGCCACGTAGACCCCTAGGGGTGGTCTTATTGTAAGTTACGTATGATCGTAAACTCGGGTGACCTTATTGTAACAAAAACTAAACATAAGGGACTAAATTGTAACTTTTTAAAACTGAGTGATTGAAATAGGTAGAGGACTATTTAGGTTGTTTATCTTTTTTTTAAAAGACTTTAATACCCTCAATTTTTAAATTAATTACATAACATCACTTTATAAAATTCTTCCATTTTTTTCTAATTTTATAGGAATCAAGGGTTCACATGGCACGAATCATCTTGCCTAAAAGTAGATTCTTACATCTCATCTTCGACTCATGATTTGATCCTTATTATTAATTCCACGTATTTGGCATCAATTTGAATAATGCTAATGCTATTATAATTATTTTATATTTTAGTAGACATGATCAACATTCAATCCATTGTGATGATGTAAATAACAACATTTTTTTGTCTTATACAAGACAGTAACGCATGATATGCCTCCAAAGGGAAAACAAATAGTGGCATTTGACAAGAGACAAAATTAAAGTATGACAATGAAAATCAAATAATAATAATAATAATAATTTCAATATCATAAAGGGGGAATTTGTTTTAGATGTTGTGAATGAATATGTTTGTATAGAAATAAGTAATTTTTTTATTTAATAATAAATGTGTCATTGGTAAATTATATTGGTATATATTCTTTCTTTTATTTTCCCCATTTTAACCAAACAAGATTTATCAAAGGGAAGATTATTTATAAACTCTTCAAAAGTTTTATAATGGCATATTTACCCTTAGAAAAAACATAATTGTATATATACCCCTGAAAATATAGGTAATTGCGGATATGCCCCTGAATAAAAGATAATTGCATACATACCCATGAATAATACATATAATTGCGTATATACCCCTATGGTTCAAATTGGCTTAAAAAATATTTGTTAATAAATAGAAAATATACAAAATGACTATTATACCCTTTGCATATATACCCTTGAAAAGTTTTTTTATTGTGAAATGATTATTTACAAGGGCTATTTTGGACTTTTTGTATATATTAATCCAAATTATATCTATAGTTAATAAAGTTTAATTAACTTATATTAACGGAATCTAAAGCAGGGGCATATCCGCAATTACACATATTTTTCAGGGGTATATATATAATTATGTTTTTTCTGAGGGTAAATATGCAATTATAGAACTTTTGAAGGGTTTATAAGCAATTTTATATATTATTCAGGGGTATATATGCAATTATTTTTTATTGAGGGGCAAATATGTAATTTCCAAATTCTTCAGGGTACACCTGCAAAAATCCCTTTATCAAACAACTCTTCATTCCTTTCCCTTTATAAAATTTAATTATCAAAACAAGGATTCAAACCTTCCTTTATTTTCCCTTACTTTCTTTTCTTTTCCCATCCCTTCTCTTCCTTTATTTCCCCTTTTATTTTTGGATCCAAACGCTATGTTGGATCCAAACGCTATGTGAGAGTGTGTTTGCATTGAGGGCTCCGGATGGAAAATAAAATAAAGAAGGGTTAAAGAAGGCTAGGTTTTGAACCCTCCCTTATTTGGATAAACCTTTTAAATTTACTAAATAAAAAAAAGGGTTTACTCTTAACCCTCCAAAACACTTCAAACATCACTTTTTCAACACCTTAGGTGGAAAGAAAACCTCCAAAAAAATTTATGCACCTAATGAAACTAATACAATTAAATTATCAACGAAATGCCCCAAGGGTATGATGATAATAAATGCCCCAAATTATCTCCTCCCCAACCCACTGTATGGTGATAATAAATTAAATAGTTTATATTGAATTAAAAAAAATAAAAAAATACACTAAATTTGTTTATTTATTGAATTAAATAGTTTATATATTCTTTTGAGTCATAAAATTATATTATATGAAAAATCATAGTCATAAAAGTGTATTACTTTATATTGAAATTTTACTCTCTATTTGTTTGAGAGATTAACATAAAATTTATTGGTGATTGACATAAAATATTAGGAAAATTATATTATAAATTTATAACCAATCTTATTATTTGGTGATTGAAATTATATTATATGAAAACTTATTAACATAAAATTTAAAATAACCAATCTTATTAATTAGTGATTGAAATAATCAAATAAAACAATACATGTAAATATAAGGAAAATCAATACTAAATTATTATATTATAACTAAAAATTAAAAACACTAGTTATGATAAATATATAGAATTTGATAAGTAAATAGAAGTAAAAAGTAAAAAATTCAAGTAATAAAATAAATTAAAATAATTGGATAAAAAACTTATTAACATAAAATTTAAAACTCATTAACTTTGAATTTGAATTCAAATTCATATCTTCATTATAACTTTGTTTTTAAAAATAAAAATTTAAATCATCAACAACAAAAGTTATCTCAATTGGTTGCTCAATGAACCTTGCTTTTTGAAGACCAAAGTTCAAATCTTGGAAGTAACAAGTTTTTAAAAAGTTGGTAAACAAAAGGCCAACCCTTAACCGGGTCGGTTACGGGTTACCGGCCCGGCGGTTTCTGCCGGGCCGGGCCAAATGTCGGCCTTTGCCCCCCTATATTCACCTGTTTTTCTAACTTAATAATTAAGTTCAACATTAGATTTTCCATCCATCTTTCGTTTCAGTGAATATTTGAGAAATTCTCTAGATTGTATCTTTTTATATTTTTGTATTTTATCGATCATATATAGTCTTCAAGGGCTCTATCTCTCCGCATTATCTTGAGAGCAAATATATGAAGCAACTGACATCCTTGCAAGGTTCGTATTTGTCACTGCCATGTGCTCAATGTTTATGTGTTTTCCATTGTTTAATACCTAAACAATAAAAAGAATAAAAATGAAAACAAGACGAAGTTTTTTTTTTTCTGCAACAAATGTGCCTATTTAAGGAGAGTAAGAGACGTGCATAAATATGAAGTTAATGTCTCAATACACCTGTGCTTTTACCTTGCGTAGCTTTTAAAATTCAATCTTAGATCTTTCTTAAACGAGCACCTTATACAAGAAACTTAATTAGAAACTCAATACCAATAAAGCAAGAGACCATGGGTTATAATAAGCAAAATAAATATCAACTTTACTATTGTAGAATAATTATAATATAAAATTCAAATTATATATAATTTAATTAAAAATATTTTTTTAATAAAATATAGACAAGCCACGTCATGGCATGCACAAATGTGAAATTAGTACATTAACACATACACATGTATCTTCATTTTACGTGAGCTGAAATTTAAACTAATTTTTTTAATAAAAATAAATATATAATATTCTAGACAAATAATCCAAATTTGATATCAATAGACCAATAATTTGTTGGCCATATGAAAAAAAACATTTGGCCTCCTACCTCAATACATCCCCAAGAAGAAAATTTGGTACTGGTTTCACTGGTGCCCATCCACTAAAATGTCTTATTTGAAGACATCTAACCACATCATCTTGTAAAAGTAAAGTCAATGAACTTGCGTCAGATTGCAGGCTAACTCCAACGACCTTGTAAGGCATTGAACATGTTGGGTAATAGTTTAACCACATGACTTGCCAACGATCACATGGTTTATTAGTACACGGGTCCCCGATAGAGCTTTTTATTGAGTGGTGAGAGTTCGATTCTCGGGTGAGGGCACATTTCTGGGAGTTGTGAGCGGTGGTTGTGCGCGGGTGGTCCCAGCGCCCATGTGTGCACGGGCCCCGCCCCCACTTGCTCTGCCGAGGCTTGTGCACGCCTCTGGTAGTCTAGCAGGGCCTACGGGCTGTCTGTTCCTCTTACCAAAAAAAAAAAAAAAATAGTTTACCCACATTACTTGCAATACCTCACCATGCAACTTAATCAACCTATCTTTGTTAATTCCTGCCAACAATATTGAAAGAGCACTTTGAACCTCTTTTTTCCAACTTTTCTACCTTCACATGAACAAAAACTTCCATAGCTTCTCTCTTCATTGGTATGAAGAGATATGAAAAATTATAATTTTTTTATAAAATATGATAAACATGTGATACATCTAGAAAACCAGTAGATATTTAATATTTTATTCCCTTATTAAACAAAAAAATATGGAGTACGAATATCTAACTTGTCCACAATTCTAATATACATATACACATATGATGAGAAAATTTAAAAGCATAAACATTATTTTTATTTAGTAAAAATCAACTATTTTTAAAAGTCTAAATTGAATAAAACCCTCGATTAATTAGCATAATAAAAAGTAATAAAAAAAGTAAGAAAATTAAGATCGGTATAGGTGCAATTATATGTTTGAATGTTTATTTGTGCAAATGCTTATTTCTTCATGCTGTGAATATATAAAAAATCTTGTAGAGTTTGTATTTGAAGATAAATTTTTTACTTAATTTTTTTAGTTCAAATAATTATCTCAACTTCCAAGTAATTTATCTTGCATTAAAATGGCCATTAAAAATTTATAGTACGAGAACTTAATTATTCTCATTTATCTTGATTATAGTACTGTTTTAATGTCTCAAAATTAAATTTATTCAATGGACTTCCCAACTAATTCATAACCAGTCCACGTTATCACTTGGGTTCTTTGTTGCACGTAAAAGCGAGAATTATTTCTATAAAACATAACTTAATTATATTTTTAAATAAATATGGACAAATCCATGAGCTCTCACCTTGAGTATGAGGGACTCGAACCTTCAATGTTGATCTGAAAAGAAAATAAAATACAATTGTTATATTGTAAGATGGTTAATTGTTTATTATCTTAAATATATCTAAACAAGTACTAATAAATTTAATCCATATACAAATAACATTATTATGTATAAAAAAAAATTTTGACATATTTTTTTATGTAAAAAAGCCGACAAGATTGACGAGGAATGGGAATGAGAAGACCATGAACCTCCACGACGACCTCCTGGGCAGCGCGCATGGCGACGCTCGTGGCGGAGACAGGAAACCAACCGGAAGACGGTCGTTCACCAGTTACCGCTCTCAGGGGACCAGCAGACCTTCTGCGCCGAGGGACCCCCTTGTGAAGCTAAGCAAATCCTTCGCTCAGGTTGTCAGCCCTCTGACTGATGATTCGCGTGCTAAAGATGACGACAACGGTGGCTAGACGATGATGCAAAACATGAAGTCTAAGATTATCCCGGGACAGAACCCTGGAGGCTGTAACCACTCTTCTTCACCCCAAGCCGCAGGATCCAAGAGGCAGCGATCTCCGGCGACATGTGGCCATTGTCTCAGATCGTCCCATAAGACGTCGGAGTGCCGCCATCTCCTAACGTGCAGACGATGTGGTGGCTCCGGTTACTTTTCTTCTAACTGTTGGGTGGAGCTCTCTTCATCTCCTCGGCACCGTCGTGTTTGGCCAATTGCTAAGGGATGCCGACCGCCGGACAAGGTTGTGACTGCTCTGTCTAGGCTGGAGAGGCACTCGGTGGACCGGCTTCACCCGCAGAAGGTCCAACTTTCACTGTCCCTAATGTCGGAAACCTCCAAGCTGAGGGAAGACCTAGCTAAAGTCGTAGTTTTGGAGGTGATTTCTGGGCAAACTAATGAGGAGATTCTGATGGAATTCCTCCCCGACGCGTTAAACACCCCGCGAGTAGAGGCGGTCTACGAGTTCAGAGGGAATACTTTTCTCGCCATCCTCTGCAGTGAGGACGAAGTCGTCAGAGCGAACAAGATCGATGATCTGAGCCTCCCCTCGTGCTTGGGACTGTGCGTCTTCTCCATCTCTCCCTGGTCGGCCGAGATGGGCTCGGTCGGCGCGGCATCGGGCAAGGGCCAGGTTCTCCTCATTTGGAACTTACCATTGCATGCATGGATGTGGACGGTACTAGTTGATCTCCTGCGGCCGATCGGCGAGCTGGTGGCGATCCCGCAGCCTAGTAAACCCCATAAGGCTTTCCTCTCGGTGCTTGTCCGCAGCCGCCACTAAACCTTGTTACCTTTTGAGATCTCCTTAAGCTTTGGTATGCGAAGATTCACTGTTCTCATCACTGACAATAAGCTACCGTTCCCAACATTCCGGCGAGTTCAGGAGAGGTTCGTTTACTCCTCGATATCCTTGGCGATGGATGAGGATGACTTCCAGCCTCGTTTCACTCATGAAATTCCTTTGGAGGCTATGGAAAAGCAAGTGGTGATGCCTTGATCACAAGCTATTCCAGCGACTGAGACGCTCGTCAGTAAAAGAATGGAAGGACGACCTACGTTGAATCGAGAATGGCTTCCATGCCCAAGGGTGACCGAGATAGAGGCCTCGAATTAGCCTCAGCTGGTGCGCACTGCCGCTAACTCCTCGAGGATTACTAATGACACCTGGCCGGTGAGCGCCACTCCCGAGGCCTTGTCGACAGATCTTAACGCGACCCGTCCGACGAGCACCGCTCTCGACGTCATACCTGAGATAACAACGATGACCCAGCCGGTGAGCATTGCTCTTGGGGTCAGTCTCGAGCTCCCTACGGCAACTCGTCCATTTTCCGGTGGGGAAGTGATACGAACCTCGCCAACGATTGTGACGAAACCCGAAACAAATTTGGCACGAAGAAGAAAAGCCAAAGGATTCAAGAAAAAGGGATGGAAAACCTCGACCCAATGCTTAGCGAAGCACGAACCTCGGTATATGGATGACGCCACAAAAGGAGATGAAAATCCAATTGATAAGTCGGTTTGAACGCCACAAGGAAAACCCTTGATAAGTTCTTAAAAAGTTTCTTCAAGAAAACAAGAAGAAAACCTCACAAATACTCATAGATAAAAGTTGTGTTTTATGGCTGCTACAAGGGGCTATATATATAGCCCAAAACCCTAGAGAACTTCTAAGAAGTAAAAGTTCAAAACTACCCTTAAAGATAAAAAAAGTAAACAACCAACTAAAGAGCAACTTTAGCCCAAAAGCCCACAAAGCCCAACAAGACTAAGCAATTACAAAAGACTCTAGTTCACATATTAAACTCAAAAATAAATGACAATCAAATCTTCATCAAGCGTCTAAGTGGAATCGACTTGGATGAGTAGGACCAGCTTTTGTTCACCATCAGTAGTGATCACACTCTCTTCCTGTTGTAGAATTCTCCATGCCAATTTGCTAAGCTCCTCTTTAAGTCTTCTAGCTCGAGCCCTTGTCACTGGTCCTGTTGGGACTTGAATTGGATCCTTAGCCTTGATGTTCACATCAGGAAGCGACGAGGGACCGACGGGAAAAACCCCACTATCGCGACCATGATTCCCCTCGGACCGCTGGTCCGGTGCCGGGTGATATAACGAGGCCTCCTGGGATTTTATCCAATGGGCCAACGTTGCATGGAGCCAAACTGAAGCTCAGTACTTGCCTTGCTGTCGATCAGCGAGTGGTCGAGGTGGCACGCATAGAGAGGCGCAACAGAGATTCCTCGGATGTGTAGGGCGGTCCCGCCAACATTGCTTGGACACGTGGTGGCGATGTTGCTATCTAGAGATGTGATGCGGGGCCTGTGAATCCAAACAAAGAGGTGGGCCAAGATACTGGATCTATGGTGGGCTTGGATACTGGGCCTTTAATTAATCCAATAAATTCAATGGACCTGGCTAAACTATATCCTAGCTCTGTGTCACATGGGCCTCCGATGAGCCTAACTATGGTTAGGGCCCCCATTCTGGGCCACGATTCTGGGCCGTTGCAGGAAAACTAGATCCAAGATGATACACTGAATTTGGATCCTTTTTATGATCCTTCTCGGCCTCCGTCGGAACCCAGTCTCTCGCCAAATTTTAACTGGGTTTTTCTCCATGGTATTTGGACGCTCATGCCGACCAAAGTTTATGGTGATATTACATCCCGACCAGACCAGGATCTGAGTGAGGATCATACTGATAATGTTGACTATTATCTTTATAATACATCATAGTTTGACATATTGATATAAAAAAAACTCTATTCTTTACGCTGTAATATTGCATGGAAACCATTGAATATAGCACAAGAACTAGAATATAGCAATTTAAATATATTTCTAATATGCTTATTATTCAATGTTCTGATGTGATATATATATATATAGTTGGTGCAAGTAAAATTTATTTGTATTGGTGAGTATTAAAAGTTTTGTTTTGGTTATGAATACTGAAATCTCGCTATTAAAGTTTTATTGAAAAGAGTTATAAGATACGGAGTCTATAAAAGTTTTAGTCCTTCATTTATTTTGTCTTATTAAATAAAAAAATTATTTTGACTTTTGCAAACCTCTACCAATAAGAATAATAATATATTATCAATGTTATATCTCATTTAGGACACCCCTGTTACTCTATTAGTTTTAATGATAACAAAATTAAGATTAAATTTTGATTCAATTTGATATCCACAATGGACTTATCACACAAACTGTAAGTTGATATAAATTATTTTTCACCTGTCTATAAAATTTTAGACATATATTAAGAAAATCATCATGGAGAAGAAACATATTTTATTTATATAAGGAAAACAATCAAAGAACTAATACTTCTTCTTAAAGTATATATTATGTCGATAATAATAATAATATGAGATGCTTATCTTTTAACATACTTACTGATAAGTGCTCGTGTTATAATAATACGAATTATTATTATCTTACATTGTGCATTACTTTTCTCAGATTTTATCATTAATTGTTGTGCATTTGTGTTCTTTTGTCCATGTAGGGTTGTGAAGTAGATTTGGAGAAGAAAAGAGCAAGAATAGGTCATGTTCGCCGTTGTTGAGGAGTTCTCGAACCAAGTAAGGAACAATGCACGAGTCTAGACTTGTGGGTGTATGCCAACCTCCATTGGAGGGACACAAAGGCAGTTACACTCATAAAAGTCTAACTCGTGTAGCATTGGAGAACTTCGCCAATGAGGAGAATTGAAGCAATCGACATGATCTACCATTGATTGTGTGTCCAATTTAACGGCCTCGATGAAGAACATGAAATCGGGAACATTTTAAACGTGAGTACTGTAGCAGAACACTGGAGCAAGTTACTGTTCACAGGCCGCCAGAATTCAGAATTCCGGAGAATCCACACGGGCGTGTGGAAATTTCACACGGCCGTGTGGATGCCCGATTTCAGCCTATAAATAGCGCGATTTCAGATCTATTTAGGGAACCCCCCTTCTATCTTTTCACCTATCTTTTGGAGAGTTGCGGCTAGGGTTTGGAGAGGACTTTGTGGAGGCTTAGAGCGAGTTCTCGGCATCGACATCGAAGCCCATCGGAAGATAGCTATTGGGGGAGCTTTCGTTGACACCGATCCAGCGAGGTGTGCCCTAGGCTTGGTGGAGAGGACGGACCGACCTCACAAGACCATCGCCACACTACGCAAGGGGGTTTTCATCTATGTTTATCTTTCTTGTTTATTCATACACATTGATGGATTTGTATAGCTCCATGGAGTGCTAAACCCCTTGTGGGTATTCGGACTTGTAAACCTTAGGATGATATTGTTTCTATGATATGTTATTATGCTTTCTTAATTGATGAATTTAATTGAGTTTTAATCTTGATTGCATCTTGTATTGATTTTCCCTTAGATGTGACATTAGGGTTGAGAATCATCTAGGTTGTCCTTTGGAGGTGTGACAACTCGTATAGGATCAGACTACTCGAGATTGGAGAGGGTCAAGAGGGTGAGTCGTGAGGTAGCGAAACGTCCCTTTTTCCTTCCGGTGTGATTTTCCCTACCTCCGTGTTCCAAGAGTTCTTAGCGGTCGAAATAGAGCGAAGTGCTAGGAGATGAACTCCCCTGGGGTTTAGTTGCACGAGCAACAGAGTGAAGCGTTGTAGTGAATCCTAGTGCTGGGTCTTAATTAAGACTAGGGTTCTTTCACCTGGACTAAAGGGTTAGGACTACACTTAGGAACATGGTCTATCACTTGGAATCTCTAGAACATAAAGCAATCCCATGTAGTGTGAGGCTTAGGAAGATGGACTCCCCTAGGGCTTAGTTGACAGGTCAACGAGAGTTAATGGTCGTAGTGAAACCTAATGCCGGGTCATGATGCTGGGATTAGTCACGGTAAACCTTAGGTTTGGGACCGTGTGCTTTAGGATGTCCACGGCTCATTAAATATCAATAGGAGAGTATAATACATTGTCTTGCACTAGAAGCATTAGTCCTAGGGGAAGCTTGCCGGGTACCCCTTATTCATATTGATTGTTCTTCTCTTTACTCTTTGCTTGCACTCTCTTGCCTTCCATATTTCTCTTATACTTTCTTTTCTTACACACATATTGATTTTTCTCACCATCGTATTTTCGCACTAGCTAACTAGCAAATTCTCTTGTCTACAATCCCTACTCTCTGTGGATTCGATTACATTCTCACCAGTGTACTTTATTACTGCGACAACCCGTGCACTTTTCGGGCCCCTGTCACTTACATTATGAATCTACGATGTAATAGTATTTTAATATTTACATTCCCTTTTTTTAGTGATATAATATTTCATCAAGATAAAAAAATGTTTAACACTCTTTCGTATAAATCTTTATAGAACCATTTGACAATCTTAATTGGTAAGTTAAATAAACACAAAATAAACAAAAATTTATAATTCATAAAATTATTTATATATATTAAAATTTTTCCTTTGACAAAGAAACACCCATTGACTACATTGGGTTATAATATGAAGTTATAAAAAAATTCGGTTAATATATCATTTTAAGAATGAATTAAGTACAAATTTAACGTGTTATCTTAAAATTCGAAGCTCACTAACAACATAATAGTTTTGGACCGTGTCAATCTTTTGTAGTGGTGCTTCCCAAACTAATAATTGATATCTTTTTTTAAAATACTTGCAAAAATTAGAATTATTAGTATAGAAAATTATTTATAGTTAGGGAGATGCATTATATCCATATAATGATTAATATCTATTTATAGTTAGATATATGTCAAAAAAGTTGAAAGATAAAGCGCATGGAAGCTCGTTAATTGCAGCCTTGGTAATCATGATTAAGAAAAGACTACTATATACATTTAAATATATATATAAAGGAAATACATCATAAAAAGTATATAGATAATTTTAAATTTTCAAAGGGTTATAAATGCAAAAAAAAAACCATAAAAAAAAAAAATTAAAAAGCATATCCACTCTTTTAAAACAAAAACATATGGCATCACAACTCACGAGCCATAACCCAACCACTGACCCACCCAAACCAAACAAACTTTAATTTTTTTATTATTTTCAAATTTAAAACTTATGCCATTTATCTCCAAAAAAACCCAAGAAAATATCAAAATAAAAAAACAGATATTATTTTTTTACTTACTTTAATAACATGTCTTTATTAGCAAAGCTCCATTTATCAATATCATGTCAACTAGGATTGGCCTCCAAAACTCCCCCAAATTCCTCCCATTTTCCCATCCTCAACCCCTCTTTCTCTTTGTTACCAGCCTCCTCCTTCTCCCTTTTTCCTGTTCATCTTTCCATTGGTAGTGTTTGATGCAATCGATCTCCAAAGGTTTGATCTTTTTGGCTTTCTGTTGTTTGGGCTGTGGAGTGGGGTGCAGGAGAGAAGAAGAGGTCTTTTTTAGGTGTTTCTTGGGGAGATGGGAAAGAGGGGAACCTGTTGATCTTTTGGATTGCTGAATCTTCTCGTGTTTCTGCTGTTTTTCAGGTGCGCTGGCTGAATCTGATCGTCTGTGGATATAATGTGTTGTTTTTTCGTTTTTTTTTTTGTGAAAATTGCTGTTTTGTTGTTGATTCCTTGGAGGATTCATTTTTTTCCAAAATATTTTTTTTATTGGTGTGCTTCTATAAAGTTTCTGTCTTGCTATGTAAGATGGATTTGTTTTTTTTTTTTTTGTTCTTACAAATTTTGTCTGATCAGTTTTGCCGTCCTTTTGTGGTATAAAGCAACACAACCACAGGAAATTAGGATCTGTTTATCAAAGTTGTTAGATTTTTATTCTCGCATCATATGAAATTCCATCTAGCAGTAAGTTAGGAAACAATCCTTGGTGTTTTGCTAAGAAAACTTAACCATTATATAGTGCATGGTGCATTCTGAAGGGTAGAATGACTCCCTTAAACAGTTCAAATACGCAATGAGATTGTTTTTGCTGAGGATTAAGAGATTGATTTGAGTTCTAGGAACAGCTTTTATTAGGTGAAGTCACTGTCTGAGGTGATAGCATTGAAAGTTTATTAGCTGAATCATAAAGGTTGAAAAGTCGCATTGCTGAGCATTCTTAAGGAAAACTTAGTGGTGGTTTCACATGGTATTAAGCATGTGAATTAATATATCCTGTAAATAAGTCATATGTTTGAAATGCCATCAATTCCTGGTTTTGAGGGGAATACTTTCATCTGTAGGCAGTCTTTTCTAATCTTTGTTCCAATCAGCCTATGTATGATTAGTTTTTAATGAATGAGGCCGCCTAGTTTACCAGAAAAAAGAAAAAAAAATTAAAATAAAACAGGGAATGATGAGGAGTCTTTATGCCTAGTATGATTCAACAATTAAAATCCATTCAATTGTAATGTTTATCTTTCCCATGACTTTTGGACAAATTATTTATTCTGACTGTTGTCACTAATGGATTTGTCGACCCCATGCACTGTGTGTCATAATGGATTTACCTTTGAATTGTTTGTTCATTGCCCACTGACTAGTGATTTCTTTAGCTTTGTTCTTCATGTTGTTGATGTTCAGGTACCTTGTATAGCCATTGTATGTATAAAACTTTCTATTTAACTTATTTTAGGTTCTTTACTGCTTTTATCTATAGGACAATACCAGAAGCAATTGTAGTTGCCTTAATGCAAGGACAAAACAATTGTAGACTCCTTGAGGGTGACCTTGCGAGTTTCTTTATAATAGCTATGAGTGTTCTCTTTTTTCTTTATAATGTTGAGTACTCTCTACTGCTGTGTAGCATAGAACATAGGTAGTTGTGGAAATACGGTTGCAGCTCTTTTTAGCTAGATTTTCTAAGTTTAGCACTTTATTTTCTAAAACTAACCTAAACAAAATCTTAATCTTAAGAGGACAATCTCCTTTTGCAGAGGGACTTGTGCAACAGACTTCTAAAGCCACAGTAGTTGTTTAGGAAGATGTAAAAAGATTTGACCGTGAAGTTTCCTCTTTTAACCCATCACCAGTGTTTAACGTCCACTCCCTCTGTTATCTTTGACAAAAGACAACCTTGAAGGTCGCAAAGCTTATCGTTGAGTGTAGTTTCTAATAATCTGTAGAAATCAGCTACAGTGAGGCAACGGTTTTGCCACTCATGGGAGAAGTTAGGCCATTAAAAATAAATATTAAAAAAACATATATAATATGCTCATAAATCTTTCAAGTTATTTTTTAGTTACACATCAAATTAAGTAGAAACATATAACTATTATTAAGAGGTTAAAAATGTAAAATCGCTTAACTTTTACCATGGCGGGGAATAACAATGATTAGGAGTACTACTTGGCTATTATTCGATCCCGGTTCTTCCTGTTTTTGCGAGCACTAGCAGCCGCGCGGAAATGCTCAAGCTCACAGCCTATCCATTCGCTCGGTCTTTCCTACGAACAAGCGTGAACCCAAGCCTAAGGCCGAACTCCATACCTTTCCCCTCCTTGTCCTTAGGCGATAGGTTGTTGGTCTTCAGACGAAGGTTGATGTCCTCTTTCCCTGCAAGCTCCGTGCAGAGCCCATTCATGGCTGGAGGCAAGCCTTTGCCTACTTTTTTCACCCTATACCTATACATTGCCGAGGAGAGCTTGCCGTCGTCTTCCTTTTATGCCTTTCTGATGTTGTTCTTCAGGTGAAGTTGGATCTCTTGACCGTGGTAGCGTTGCGATGGCGTACGAGGAGGCTTTGAACTGCTTGTCATCTCTCATCACTAGACGAACCCGAGCTGATGGCACCAACAATGGTGATGAATTCGATCTCCTTTTTGACTATCTTAAGGTGTTGTTCTCCCCTCACCCCACATCATTCACATCCTTAATTAAATTTCTTGTTATATGGGATAATTCCATTTGTAGATGCTAGAGTTGGATGAGTCTCTTTCCCAATTAAAGGTCATTCATGTCGCCGGTACCAAAGGCAAGGTACTTGTTACTTATTATCCGAATCTGAAATCATTTTGCAATCTTTATCTTATGATTGTTGAGTGTTTGTGGTCGCTGTTAATATTTTGGATGCATATGATGTTTGTATAGGGATCGACATGCACTTTCACTGAGTCTATCCTTCGCAATTGTGGTTTGAGGACAGGGCTCTTCACCTCGCCTCATCTAATTGATGTCCGGGAACGATTCAGATTGGATGGGTATATGTTGTGCATCTCATTAGTATGGTTTAATGGTGTTAGTGTATAATCTGATTTCACTACTTGTTTCCTCTCTATGTTGGTAAAATTAGAGTGGACATCTGTGAAGAAAAGTTCTTAGCTTATTTCTGGTGGTGCTGGGAGAGACTGCAGGTATGGAAATTTGATTCAGTATGTATCCGAGAACAATTGATAGCTAAGAGTGAAAATTCTAGTTGATATACACTGATATGTTTTTGGAAATGTCATGCCAAATTAATATTCATGCTCAATGATAGCTCAAATAAGTATTTGGATTAACATCTTATGCTTTTATGGATGTGCTTGGGCATAAACTGTTATATAAAACATCTAGCTTGAACAAAGATGGTTCCTTACTTTTGGAGACATCAGAAAATAGTACCTTGAGAAATACTCTTTCTTATTTGCAGGAGAAAACTAATGATGATGTACCAATGCCAACCTATTTCAGGTTTCTTGCGTTGCTTGCGTTCAAGATATTTACAGCAGAACAGGTGAGATTTGCAGGCAGTTATTGTTTTCAAAGTTCCTTTTGGCCACATGTTTGCACAACAATAGATTTTAAGAAATTAGGATTTTCTTGTTTAATATTTATCAAAATGACATTCCGTTTTAGTGGATTCTACAATAGAAGGGAGCCTAACATCAGTGTGGTATTTAATGTTACATTTTTCTGGAACAGGTTGATGTTGCAATCTTGGAGGTTGGCTTAGGAGGAAAATTTGATGCAACTAATGTGGTAAGTACCTTACAGTCTCGACTTTTAACAATTAGAAACAACTATAAATTTTACATGAAATGTAGTCCAAAATTTTTGTCATTTGAGTTGAAGCTTACCTAATCTATGATCACTTCCCATGAAGAGAATCTATTAGTGGGCAAAAATTAATCATGTCAATGAAAGAAATTTGTTTTGGAGCTCTAAAAGTTCACATTGGCTTGGTTATTCTTTTCAGGTTGAGACACCTATTGTTTGTGGAATATCATCTTTAGGATATGACCATATGGAAATCCTTGGTTAGTCTTCTTTTTCTCTATTATTTACTCATGCCATATATACCATCTTCCATGATTTTATAGCCACAACTTTTGGTGTGCTTAGATACTCATTTCTATTTTCTTGATCACTCATCTGTCTCTTTATATAAGTATAAAAATAGAATGAACATATGTTCTCTTGTTTGGATAAACCAAAAAAATAAAGTAGATGAGAAAATGGAATAAAATGCATGATAGAATTTTCTTTTCTTTTGTCTTTTTTTCCATTCGTCTCTTCTTTTCCTATGTTTTCCATCATTCCTATTGACCTTTAAGTTTATGCCATAATTGTCTTGTAATGGTGAAAAAAACGTATATACTCTGCAGCTAGCATATATATGACATAGCCCATCCTAGGAGACCATTCTAGGAGTACAAACTTTTCTAGCTCCAGGCTAGTTTTCAAAACTGATGTGTTTATTGGAAACTACACTATTGGCAAATGGTTATGCTTGTTGAGTGGATGTGAAATTATGTAAGATAATCCACTTGTGCAAGTGAACAGGGAATACACTTGGGGAAATTGCTGGAGAAAAGGCTGGCATTTTCAAGGTTTTACTTACTAATTTTGTTTAAGCAGGTTCATTCTTTTTATTTCTATGTTTTTCTTTATGTCTAAACTTTAATTCTGACCTTAGTCTGTCATTTTCATTCTCTTTTTCTGCAACACAGCGAGGAGTTCCAGCCTATACTGTGCCTCAGCCAGACGAAGCAATGTCAGTGCTCAAGGATAAAGCCTCTCAACTAAATGTAAGCGGTGTAACTAGCAAAAGTAACATGAAGCTTTGAATAGGGCCAGTTGGAGTAAATTATTTGTTGTTGTTATTTGAGTAAAAATGGGATCCAATGGTAAATTGTCTTTTCTTGCTTTCTGCAGATTTCTCTTCAAATAGTGTCACCTCTGAATATTGAACTTCTGAAGGGTCAACAACTTGGACTTCATGGTGAACATCAAAATATAAATGCAGGCCTTGCTGTAGCCCTGTCAAGCACTTGGCTTAAAAAAACTAGACATGCAGAAGGAATGAATCTTGATGAAACTGTCAGTTTGTTGTTCAGATGCTTTAATTTTTTATTTTTTCTGTGATCAAATGTGTAATTTAAGTTCATACTTTTTAGACTCTGTTGGTGATGAACAGGCATGCCTACCTGAGCAATTTGTTAGAGGACTTGCAATGACTACCTTACAAGGGCGTGCACAGATTGTCCCTGATCCTCTTTTACAAATTCAAAATGAGAGCTTAAGCAAGGGAGGTTTAGTTTTCTATTTAGATGGAGCACATAGCCCAGAAAGTTTGGAGACATGTGCGACATGGTTTTCTCATGTCGTCAAAGAAGATTCTCAGCAATCAGATTCTTTTAGGGAACAAACTGCCAGAAATGATAATCACCAATCAGGTTCTTTGGAGGAACAAATGGAGGAACAAACTGCTAGAAAGGCAATTTCTTGTCAACCACTTTTTCAGAGTTCTACTTTTGGATTAGTTGGCTCTGAAATTTTGAGAACTTGTTGTAGATACTTCTTTTCAATTGCATGTCAGTGAGAGATCCGCAGCTGCTTCTTCCACCTTTGATAAACACTTGTGCCCGCAATGGTATGGTCCATTAGGAAGTATTACTTTCTTAGAATTTCTCTAATACTAATAGAGAACCAGATGACCATTATTATATAACTTATTTTCAGGTGTGTATTTTCATAAGGCACTCTTTGTTCCAAACCATTCAGTGTTCAATAAGGTTGGCTCACATGCAACCCCTCCCACTGATCCTCAGCATGTTGATCTGTCATGGCAGTCGACTCTCCAGAGAGCATGGGAGAACCTCACAAGTGACAAACGTACTATAACAAACCATTAACTTATGTTTTTTATGCTCATTTATTTTAACTTTGTACAATATTCTTATTCTCTATGCTCAAATTTTATTTTATCAGCAATTATGTCAATTTTTGTGATTTGTCTTGTTTTGTAGGTGTTGGTAATCTTAAGGTCTCACAGGAAATTAGGCGTGCAGATCTGAGTAATACAAGGGACACAATGAATAGTTCTGTTTTTCCTTCACTTCAATTAGCTATTAAGTGGCTAAGGGAAAGTGCACAGTTGAACAGGTCAACTCGGTTTCAGGTAGTGATCAACCCTTAAAAATCAACGTGAATATAAGTTTGAATTGATTTAGTGCCCCTTATTATCACATCAAGGCAACTTAATACCGGCAGTCATGACTGGCAGAGCTAGAGATCATCCTCCTGAAACAGTTAATTCTTTTTCTTTCTACCAGGTCTTGGTGACCGGCTCCTTGCATCTCGTGGGGGATGTGCTGAGATTACTTAAAAAATGACCACGTTGTGACAATTCAATTCTTGCAACTGAATTCCTTCATCCAATATCTATTTCTTAATTTTTTTTTTTTTTTACATTACATGAATATTGCTGAAACACAGTACACCTTCTCTTAATCTCCTCTTTCTCCTATCCTCTTATAACTTCATGATATGCTAGAGGTTATCTATCATCCATGAAATTCTGATTTTTTATTATGCTCGGATTGTCATGCAGAGCATCATTAATCAGAATATCAAAGCTTATGGTTTTTTAAGAAACAAACCGAAAGGTATTGCCTGTGTCACAAAGCTACGCATCATGCTACATATCTTAGTTCGCCATAATTTAATAATTTGCTTGGTCAAATTTTAAAATAAAGGATTTGACAAAAATACGCCCCTAAAAATAACAGGTGTGAGCACAACTTTGGTAAAAGTACCTTGCTTGAATCTATCACATGAATCTTGTTAGGATCTGGGGGTTCTGTTCTGAAGGTTCAAGCAGGTTCTTGGTGTCAGTCAGAGTACATGGAAAATGGTTCACTGGACAAGCATCTGTTCTCAAAGGCTGAGCACAACTCTGGTAAAAGTACCTTGCTTGAATGGAGGAAAAGGTTTCGGATCGCAGTAGGGGTGGCGAAAGGCTTGGCTTATCTCCACCGCGAGTGTCTTGAGTGGGTAATACATTGTGATGTGCAGCCCGAGAACATACTCCTGGACAGTGATTTCGAGCCTAAGCGTACAGATTTTGGGTTGGCGAAGCTGGTGAAGAGAGTTGGAATTCCTTCAATGGTTTCAAGGATTCAGGGGTTACATTGCTCCTGAATGGGCTTCTTGTCTTCCCATCACTGCAAAGGTTGATGTATATAGATAGCTATGGAATTGTGCTTTTGGAATTGTTGATGGGAACAAGGGTGTCATTTAACAGCTACAAGGTGGATAAGGAGCCTGCTGCAGAAGAGGAGTTGGAGCTGATTGGTTTGCTTAGGATGTTGAAAGGGAAACTTGGCAAAGGGGGATCAGACACATTGATTAATGGGATTGTTGATGAGAGACTGAACGGCCAGTTCAACCACACGCAAGCTGCAGTGATGATGAGGATAGCAAAGTCTTGCTTGGAGGAGGAGAGTTATAAAAGGCCAACAATGAACTCTGTGCTTGAGATGCTTTCTTCACTTAATCATGATGATGAACATGCTTCTGCAACCCATAGGCTATAAGAGCAAGGCCCTCTTCTTTGAAATATGCCTGCATTGTTTTTTTGTTTTCTAATAATAATAATAATAATTTTTTTTAAAAAAAAAGTCAAAGTGGATAAACCATTTATTTGCTATACTTACAATAATTATACTTGTTTATATAAGTTCATTCCTCTCACTATCTTGTATCCTAACTTCATGATGATCTAATCAATATTCAAATAATTCAATAGTGATGGTTTTCTTCAGTGACAAATAACAATCATGGTTTTTGTGTTAATTGTAATTCATTCATTTGATTAGTAAAGTGACACACTGATGGCAGAAATGTGTAGGGGCATAACACGTGGAGTCTTATTTCTAATCAGATTTAAATACTTGTACAACATAAATTTTATTAATGAGGGAGGTAAATTAAGACAAATATAATGACATAATTAATAACTGTTTAGATAAAAAAATATGTCAAAATTTTTTTTATGCATAATAATGTTATTTGTATATGGATTAAATTTATTAGTACCTGTTTAGATATATTTAGGAAAATAAACAATTAACCATCGATCTTACAATAGAATAATTGTATTTTATTTTCTTTTCAAATCAACATTGAAGTTTCGAGTCCCTCATACTCAAGGTGGGAGCTCATGGATTTGTCCATATTTATTTAAAAATATAATTAAGTTATGTTTTATAGAAATAATCCTGGCTTTTACGCACAACAAAGAACCCAAGTGATAACGTGGAATGGTTGTGAATTAGTTGGAAAGTCCATTGAATAAATTTAATTTTGAGACATTAAAGCAGTATTATAATCACGATAAATGAGAATAATTAAGTTCTCATACTATAAGTTTTTAATGCTCATTTTAATGCAAGATAAATTACTTGGAAGTTGAGATAATTATTTGAACTAAAAAAATTAAGTAAAAAAATTATTTTCAAATACAAACTCCACAAGATTTTTTATATATTCACAGCATGAAGAAATAAGCATTTACACAAATAAACATTCAAACATATAATCGCACCTATAGATATCTTAATTTTCTTATTTTTTTATTACTTTTTATTATGCTAATTAATCGAGGGTTTTATATATTTTAAACTTTTAAAAATAATTGATTTTTATTAAATAAAAATAATGTTTATGCTCGTAAATTTTCTCACCATGTGTATATAGATATTAGATATGTGGACAAGTTAGATATTCGTACTCCATATTTTTGGCTTAATAAAGGAATGAAATATTAAATATCTAGTGGTTTTCTAGATGTATCACATGTTTACCATATTTTATAAAAATAATAATAATTTTTCATATCAATGAAGAGAGAAGCTATGGAAGTTTTTGTTCATGTGAAAGGTAGCAAAGTTGTAAAAACAGAGGTTCAAAGTGCTCTTTCAATATTGTTGGGAGGAATTAACAAAGACAGGTTGATTAAGTTGCATGGTGAGGTATTGCAAGTCATGTGGGTGAACTATTAGCCAACATGTTCAATGACTTACAAGGTCGTTGGAGTTAGCCTGCAATCTGACGCAAGTTCATTGACTTTACTTTTACAAGATGATGAGGTTAAAAGGTCTTCAAATAAGTCATTCTAGTGGATGGGCACCAGTGAAACCAGTACCAAATAATCTTCTTGGGGATGTTATTGAGGTAGGAGGCCAAATGTCTTTTTAGAAGGCCAACAAATTATTGGTCTATTGATATCAAATGCGAATTATTTATCTAAAATATTATATATTTATTTTTATTAAAAAAATATAGTTTAAATCTCGGCTCACATAAACTTAAAATACATATACATGTGTTAATTAATGTACTAATTTTACACATGTGCATACCATAACGTGGCTTGTCTATATTTTATTAAAAATATTATTTTTAATTAAATAATATATAATTTGAATTTTATATTATAATTTTTTTATAATAGTAGAGTTGATATTTACTTTATTTAATTATAACCCATGGTATGTCGTTTTATTGGTATTGAGCTTCTAAGTTTCTTGTATAAAGTACTCTCGTTTAGGAAAAATCTAAGATTGAACCTCAAAATCCACACAAAGTAAAAGCACAGATGAATTGAGACATTAACTCCATATTTGTGCACGTCTTTTACTCTCCTTAAATAAGTGCCTTTGTCGCAAAAATAAAAAACTGTCTTGTTGTCATTTTTTTTCTTTTTATTGTTTAGGTATTAAGCAATGGAAAATACATAACCATTGAGCACAGGACATTGGCAAATAGGAACCTTGCCAGGATGTCACTTGCTTCATGTATTTGCTCTCAAGATAATGTGGAGAGATAGAGCCCTTGAAGACTATATATGAAAAGATACAATCCGGAGAATTTCTCAAATATTCACTGAAAGGAAAGATGGATGGAAAATCTAATGTTGAAGTTAATTATTAAGTTAGAAAAATGAATGAATGAAGACAGGTGAGTGCGCCACTTGACTAAGAAATAAGACAAAGGTTTGTTGGTCTAGATGCCTTGTAGCTTTGGAATAATATAAGTCACAAATCCAACTTTCTCTATGTTTATTGTTTAAGATTTGTGACTTGATGAGTTTGTTGTTCAAAGAAAAAACGTGTCTCGTGAATGCTGTCCACGGAACCTCCATCACAGCTTTCCGTGTAGTGTTTGTATATTATGGATTATTTGGGATGGAGTTTTTATTTTTATTTTTATTTTATTTTATTTTTTTGAACTGATCATTCGTTTAACAGCAGTGCTCCATGAAACATTTGGATTGCTCTTTGCTTTGATTTTTCCACAAATATATGCCTTTCTCAATATATTTTTTTAAAGAGCGATAAGCGTTTTCCTCTATAATGTGTGAGTGTGGGTGTGGGCTACGAGCCTACGACATCACTCATGGGTTAATTCCTCAAATAAATATTTGAACCCTCACTACTCCACATGTCATACAAAAACCTTATTTTTTGTGCCGTTAATCACTTGAATCAAATGGTTTTGACTTTATCCATGACTTTCTAATTAACTTTTTTTTTTCTCTACTCATTTCTATCTTGATTTGGTTTATTTTCTCTTGCTCCTTATTTTTATAAGGCATCACTTCTTTTCTTACTTGATTGATTATGGCTTTCTCGCTCTCTTTTCCACTTTTAAGTGATTCTAAAAATTGAAGTTTCGAAAGTAATAGGTTTTTTCCATTTAAACATTCTTCAAAGCAACGATAGGGGTCTTTAATGTCCTTTTGGGTTAATTATTTAGAAAGATCTCTACACATGCAATATCATTTTTAATTGATTAGCTTAAAATAACAAAATCATGACCTCTGATAATCTTATTAAATATGACTGTAATGAATTTACTTACTAAAATATTTGTGCTTTATCATACTATTGCGGAAATATAGACCATTTGGTTTTGAAGAAATGCCATTTTATTCTCATAATTTGGCATAACTTCATAATTTGTCTAAAGGTTTGGTCTTCGAGGAGAGCCAATCTGCTCCCATAAATGAGGAATGCATGGGAAACTTTCATTCGAGCTATTTGTTAGAATATACGGTTAGACCGAAATAACAACATCTTCAAAAGTTGCTGCAACTTCCCTTGTCAATTACTATCACGTTCAATCTTAATGTTTTTGTTTTTGTTATTTGCAACTCTTGGCTTGAAAAGAAACAAACTATAGACCTTATATCTACCATTAAGTACAGTTTTGAATCCCATGACTCTTCCTTTGACCAGGGAGAGCCTATGAATATATATACGTCCATGCATATATTGAATAGAGGCATAGAGCTCAAACAATGTATTAGGTTAAGATTGGTCTGTATACTTTAACTTGCTTATTGTTCTAGTGTATTATATATTTAGCAAAATTAGAGAGGGGCACGGGCCGAGTTTTGGCTCAGTCCAGAACCTGCCCGTACTGTAGACGGACTGATTACGGGTCATATAATTTTTTAAATTATTTTTTAAAAAACTTGTTTTGAAGTATTTTTTTTATCTATGATGTTTTAATATAAATACACAAAATTTTTATATAGTAATTGGTAAAAATATTTGTTGGTGTTATGGGCAACCCAAGTTCAAATCGCACCTATAACATTTATATTATTTTTCATTTTAAAAATTATTTAAATTAATAATAAAAAATAAAAACCTGCCGGGGCCGGCAGGTTCTTTGTTGTCCTGGGCCTGGTCCGGGTCACATGTTGGTGACCCGTGACCCAGTGGGTTCTCATTATGAGTCAGGCTGGTTCCGGTAAAACCTGACCCGGACCCATTGGGCCCGGTTAACCGGCACGTGCCCCCCTCTAAGCAAAACATTATCTATAGACGTTTATAAATATTTTATCTATAAACGTTTAATTATCAGCCATTAAATTATAGTTCAATGATCGATATTGATAAACATTGATACTGTCGTGTTGTATTATTTTAAACAGTAATAGCTGTATTTATTATTATATCAACAACTGTTGATCAATGTTGACCATTGGATCTTGATCCAACGGCTAATAATAGGTATCTATAGATTTTTTATTTATGGATGTCCATAGATAAATGATCTCCATATTATTATATTTACAGTATACCCTTTTTTATCTGAACAAAATTCTCATTAATTAAAAAAAAAAAGCTTTAATTCTCGTTTGATGGATATTTCATAAAACTCAATAAACATGTGAGATGATTCAATTTTTTTTTAACTATAAAGTATTAAACATGAATGAATGCCTGCAATAATTAAAAAGTAAAAACTATAAAATAAATATTTTAATTAAATTTATTAAGTTACTACTGCAACTTTTTTTTCTCCATCCAAAATTACCACTTCCAAAGATGTTTGCATTGAAAAACGGCCATAAAGTAATAAACGACAAACCTCCCTTGATTAAAACAGCATCCTCATTCCCAAGAAACAACCAAAAAATTTTAAAAAATAAAGTAAACACCTTGGCACGTCCAAAGCTTTCATTTGCCCCCCCTCTACTTTTTATTTTTATATTCTTTTTTACCTTCCTCACTAGCGGCAAGCATCACTGCAGAAGCAAACACCACTGTCTACACGCACACACGCACGCACGCACGCAACCTCTTATTCAATGCACCTCTCTGCTCCTGTTTTGTACCCTTGCTTGCCTTTTCTCAACTGAAACTGAAGAGAAAGAAAGAAGAAATCTTCTCTTCAGAAATGCCATTGTCTTCCCTATACTCCATTGATAGTAGCTTGGATTTTGATGGGTGGTGTGACTATGATTGTGAGAGTGAGGTGTGTATGTTCTTGATTTGTTATCTTTGTTTATTTATTTATTTATTTTATTTTGATTGATTGTGTTTTGATGCTGGTTTAGGGAGGGGCTGAGTTCTCAGAGGAGCCGGTGAAATTGGAGAACTCGAGGCCTTCTGGCTTGAAGAGAAGCCGGGCTGCAGAAGTTCACAACTTGTCAGAAAAGGTGTGTTTTTTACGTCTCTTTCGCTATTTTTTGAGAGGGGTAACTTTTTTTTTTTTTTTGGTTATATTGATAAAGTTGGAATCTTGGAGTGGCAGAGGAGAAGAAGCAGGATTAATGAAAAAATGAAGGCTTTGCAGAATCTGATTCCCAATTCAAACAAGGTGTGCCTTTTTTTTTTAAAAAAAAAAAAGTTTTTGTCTGGTGTACTTTGTTTGATTTTTTTCAAGTGTTTTAAGATCTTTTGATTTTGAGTAGACTGACAAAGCATCCATGCTTGACGAGGCAATTGAATACCTCAAGCAGCTGCAGCTTCAAGTTCAGGTAATGTCATTGACTTTTGTTCTGAAGTGTCTATTCATTCTTTTCATACGTGGAAACCAGCATCAAGATGACAGTTATCAGTCTTATTTCATGTGAAATTTGCACACTTGAATTCTTGAGCCCTGTAAAAACATGGACTCAAGACTCAAGTAGTTCTGGGCACTCATTATGACCTTTCTAAGATGACAATTAATTACATGACCTTTCTAGATTGAAAAAATACCTGAGTTCATATGATTTGACATCAGTTGGCACATCTCCCTCTTTTTCTGATTCAAATACTAACATCTCAAAAATTAGCATATGGGATCACATTTGTTCTTTTGATCAAGTACAGTAAGCAAATCAAGTTGTGTTTTATGAATAAGGTGTCAGATTATCAACCTTTTTGCAGCTTTTCATTTCTATGCCCTATAAGCTTGTTTTGCTTATATATGTTTAGTGCTTAATTTGTTCTACTAGGTTCATATCAATCCTAAGTTCAATGAAATCATGGGCCGTATTTTCTATTTCATTATAATTTTAAGTTTCTATTTGGTTTCATTCTACAGATACTGTCAATGAGAAATGGGCTAAGTCTTCACCCCATGTATCTCCCAGAAAACCTGCAGTTTATGCAGCAACCATCGCAGATGTGTATGGGATTTGCTGTCAATGGTGGCAGATCAGAAGCAAACGTGAGTGTGGCAGGCATGTTACAGCAACATTGCTCTGATACAATGAATCAATCTGAATTATGCTATCAGCCTCCGGTCGCGCCTAATGCAACAAATATTAATAATCTCACATGCACATTTCATGAATCATTTCAATTGCCTATAGCTGAACAGGTAACATTTTTCACCCCTTCATTTTTTTCTGGTCGATTACATAGTTCGCGTCATTCTTGTAAAATCTTTTTCTTAGTTAAAAGAAGAGCCAGAAGCTCAGCAGCAATCTAATGCAGCAACAAAATTAACAAGGAACCTAGCATCAGGTCAGTAAAACTTATCTGCAAACTCTTCTCTTGTGATTAATTTCATAACTTAGCATGCTGCTGAAATTACTGTTAATATGAAAGAGAATGAAGATGAAATCTGTCATTGTGGCTACTAGCAAGTGTGAAGTCTGCACATTGGCAGATAAGCAAATAGTTATGGAGAGCACAGAGCCAATGGGGACAACCATGATACATTGAGTGAGTGATCACATGCATGAATTCATTGAAAGGGAGATGTTGCATTTTGTGCACCCAGTTATGGCCTGTCTGCATGTTTTGTCTAGTTGTTTTCCCTTCAAACTTTTGTAACAACACACAGACAGGAGATGGAATCTCATTGTATTTTTGCAGTTTTAGTATGTCTGAAGAGTCTATCTTTAGTCTTTTGGGTTGTTGGAGATAATCTTTATTTTTAATGATATTATTATGAACCATTTTATATTTATAATTATAAGTAATCTGATCTAGATTGGTATGAGTTTAGTATTGAAAAGGATGGATTGGTATTTCCTTCTTTAGTTTGAATTAGTCATAAAAGAAATATATAATATTTAACTAAATGCCAAAATATCTTGATCAAACTTGAAAGTATAAGTTGATTGAATTATAGAAAAAGACCTGAATGTACCAATTTTTATTGAATTAATTGAGATAAAGTTAATAATATTTAATTATTATCTCTAATAGGGGATAGAGGATAGTATTTGTATGTTTGCTAATATGGAAGTTTTGAGGAATATTAAATTAATCCCTTTTCTTTCAGCTATATTAATTTCATAAAGAAAGAATTAAGTGAAATAAGAACTTATTAACATAATATAAATTAAGAAACTAAATTTCATGAACATCCCTTTTCTCACACAAACTTAAAAACATGCATACATAGAGCAAGCAATTAAAAGTAGATAATGTAGAACAATAAAACCTCTTATTCTGGAACATCAACAAAACATAAACTTAGAGAGAACTTCTTCATCACTTGCAGGACATTATTTATTCTCTAAACTTGATGAGATTAGTATGTGATTTTCCATCCATCTTTCTCTGCAGGGAATACCTAAGAAAATCTCCATACCTTATTCTTTTATACATTCTTTCATTGTTAGTGCCATCCACCATTGTATCCAAAGGCTCAATTTGGACATCATCTTGAGGGCACATAAATGAAGCAATTGACATCCTCACCTTGTTCTCATTTGTCATTGCCCTGTGCTCAATGCTTTTGTATTTTCCATTACTCAGCACCTAAAATATCAATGCATCAAAATGACATGTTCCACAGGTTCCTATATATTTTTGTAATATATTTTTCAAAGAAATCTTTTTATTGTCCTTACCTCAAGAACATCTCCAACATTCAAAACAAGAGCATTGGGAATTGGTTTCACAGGAACCCAACCACCAGAATGTCTGATTTGAAGGCCTGTGACCTCATCATCCTGCAAAAGCACAGTTAATGTACTTGTGTCTGAGTGTGGACTAACTCCTATAACCTTATCAGGCATGGAACAAGTTGGGTAGTAGTTTATCCTCAGAGCTTGCATCACTTCATCATGTAGCTTCAATAGGCTCTCTTTCTCCATTCCTAGCAATATAGACAGACTCCCAAACAGTTCTTTTGCTACTCTATTTGCTTCACTTGAGTAAGCTTCTATTGCTTTTCTGTTGTTCATTAACTCACATGAGGACCAGCAATCTAGAATGCATATGCATGACTTTGAATTTGGTTATATGTATATAATATTAAAGGACTAACATACATAAATTCTGGAGGTGTAGTTGGCCAGAAAGTCCATTTCCTGAATTTGGTTGGATAAACCACCAAAATGAAAAGGTCTGCCCAATCTAACTTCTGTTCTTCAGAAACCACATAAACTTGCCCAAATCCTTGCACATCATCAGAAGCCATTGAAAACTTGGTCTTCTCCTCTATTGGAAGTTCAAAAAATTTTGCTGAATTTTCTTTGACCTCTTGTAATATCTGAGCTTCTATTCCATGATTGATTATCTGTAAAATATCAGACACATATAAATGGCAATGTTTGCAGGACATTGTTTCAGTTTAAATAAATCAACACATGGTATTTTAACATATACTTTAGAATTACACAGATAAATGTTTTGTAGTTGATAAGTACTTTATTAATTAAAAATATTTATTATCCAATTAAATGATAAACTTAATTTATACAAACAACATCACTGTATACAAATGCACACATTTCACTTTAGACAGTACCTGAAAGAAACCCCAATCCCTGCATGCCAGATCAAGCTTCTGCAACTCAATCTCATCACCATTAGAAAGCAAAGAGAGATCAATAACAGGTATATCAGAAGAGAGATGAGTTAGAACAACATCAGTTTGGGTGTAATCAAAGTCATGTATGTATTTCTCTGGAACATTTGAAGGGTCTTTTCTGACAATCTCTTGCACACACTCAACAGGCAATGAAGTTCCCCAACTGGGCACTTCCTCATGATCACCATTGTCAACTCCCATACTTACTCTGTTATTCATGTTCTTTTTGAAGGCTAAACAGAGTCTCCTTCCTATTTATAGTGCCACATTAATTGGCACTTTGCTATTAAAGATCTTTCTGAGATTTTGATGTGGATCATTCCTTGGATGATAGTTGGATGGCTTTGATTGTCACTTGGCTATTAGACATACAAAGGTTAAGATTCATGGACCTTGTCATCTTGGGAAAAGCCTCTTCCAAGTGGACTATTTATAGAAACTACACTTTCAGAAATGGTCAGGAGAGTGTTGATTCATGAACTTGGGTTTATCTTTACATGAAGGGTTATGTATCTTTTTTAAATTGTTTGGAAGGCATGTTTGGGTGGAGTTCAATGCCAAATATGAATGGAATGATGGATGGTTATATATCATAATCACTTTTATAGTTTTAAATTACAAAGGGTTCACATCAAACAATCTGAATGATTTTATTGATTTATTTATTATTGTAAAATACGGCAAATCACTTTGTTTTACCCATATACCATCTTTGAAATAGGCTGATGATAAGACCATCTATGAATCAACTCTCACAATGGCTTAGATGAGCAGTTTATGTATTTTATATTTTTATATAAAAAAATATATGAGGATAATTATGAAGAAATTTATTTGAGTATGTATTTTAAGTTTTTAACATATAATATATTTATTTATGTATTTCTTAACTATATATAATCTCATTGAAAACATATTTAGCTATTTATCATAGAGGAAGAAGACAGGGTGTTTACAAGAGTAGAGCCAGGGAGAAGAGCTGAGAATGAGAGGGAAGAAGATAAAATGATTATTTTTAAAAAAAATCAGACAATAATAAATTATTGATCTTTTATACCTAATAAAAATGACTAGATGATTATTTCATCCGTGTAAAAGAAAATAATTGTTTGTTTACTTCTATACAAGTAAAATCATTTCACACAACGTTTTAAAATTTTTATTATTTTGCAAGAACTTTATCATTTGATCAGCATAAATGAAATAATAATTAATATTTTAAAAAAATCATATTATTAAAAATATAAAAAATAAAAATGATCAAATTTCAAAAAGACACGTAAAATTTTTTCCTTGGGTAACCATGATTTAACTCTTTCTACAAGTTGAGAGGTAAAACACACACATATGAAATTAACCAAAGGGCTCATATATGTAAACAAAAATATGGTACCAATGTATACTAGGCATCCAGATTTACATAAATATATATTTTTAATCTCAATACTGAATTTCTTATTTGTATATAAATAAAAACCTTCATCAAAATTATATACCAATATAAACATGATTGTAGGAGTATCCATACAATCATTTTTTTTTTTTGGGTAAGAAAACGTTATATTATAAATTCAAACATTCCTTAAATAATTATTGTTTTTGAAAAGTATATAATTATTTTTCGTTATTTGGGAAATCAGTACAAAATCTTTCGTTCCGTTGGAGTGTAGAGACGCGCTCAGGCAATGCCGCGGTGCGGATCTTCTATTTAAAGCTCTGCGAGGGCCGGCATTTTCCGATCCCACTCGATCAAAGAAGTAGAGTGAACTGCGAGGGGGGGCGATGAGCGGGGCACGGCTGTGCGCGGTGCTGGCCGAGCTGGGCTTCGGCGGCCACGAATCCTTGGATCCGGATAGCTTCGAGTGGCCCTTTCAGCACGATGATGTCCGCCCTCTTCTCGACTGGATCTGCTCTAGCCTCCGGCCTTCCAACGTTCTCTCCCCTTCCGAGCTCTCCCAGTATAATTCACCCTACCCTTGTTCTCTTTGGATTTCATCTTCTTCGTTTTTATGTCCCGAGATGAGGGTTTTTGTTAGCATGCCCTGTATTTTTTGGCAATTCACTATGGTTTTTTATCGGATTTTTGGTGTACGTTCTCGCTTTAATTAAATGTGGCTGGTTTTAGGGTTTGGTGACTTTTCTTGATGATTGGTGTGGGTTTTTTTTTTTGTTATATTCTTGCTTCGTTTCTTTATTTATATCAAATGTAGTTTGCTTTAGGGTTTGGTGGGTTTTTTTTTTTATGATTGTTGAGGTTTTCTTTGTTAAGTTCTTGGTTTGTATGGTTTTTTTTTTTTCTTTAAGTCAGATGTTGTTTGCTTGATGGTTTGGTGACATTTCTTGATGATGATCGAGGGTTTTTGTGTGTTAGAATGAGTTTTCTCTCGTCTGAACTGAGATGAAGCTCTGATGAGTTTCTGTTTTATATGCCGTTTTTATTCACAATTTGCAACGGATTTTGATCGCGTTCTTAGTTTTTCGGGTTTGAGAAAGTTTCTCACTGTAAATCATATGGAGTTTAAGGGTTTGATGGCATTGCTTGAAGATTATTAAGGGTTTTTGTTTTTTTAGATTCTTAAGTTTCCTTTCCTGTGAACTGAAATGAAGCACTGATGTCCATCTGTTTTACATGCAATAGCCTTTTATCACATGTTCGGTTTTCTTGGTTTGAATCTCTGTATATCAATTGGAATTGCTTTGGGGTCTGGCAACATTTGTTGAACATTGTTGTGTTCCTTTGTTATTTAGATTCTTAAATTTTCTTTCCCCTGAACTGAGATGAAGCTCGGTGCTGTTTTCAGATTGCTTTCTATATTATCTCGTTTAAACCTTGAAACAATTTCACATGTGTTCTCAATTCTGCTAATGTTCCTTTGGTTTTTTAATGTAACCTTTTTTTTAAGTGACAGTCATCACTATGGTTTCCTCTGAAATTTTGAATGAGGAAAAAAAGATTTTCTGTTGCCTTTCTTTATTTTATATGAAAAGAATCCCTGTTTTCTGGATTTTGATTTTTGTTGCAATTTTGCTCCCTTATTGTGATCTTTTCTCAGGTATGAGCAATTTGTACATGAGGGGAAGCTACTAGAGGTCATATTCTTTTTAGTTCACCTAATATTATATATATTTTGTTTCTGTTGTCTGCTTGCATTAAAAATTTAAATTGCATCAGCAAGTTGCAAAGAGACTCTTCAGCACCAAGGTTCTGATTAGTTGGGGAAAGCTTGAAGATGTTTTGGGAAAAGTGAAAAAAAGCATGCACTGCTTCCCTTTGTCATAAAAATTAGCCTGGAGATATCAAATGTTGGAAATTGACTACTAAATATGAGAATACTTGAATGTTGAACTTAGAAAATTATTAAGGTATATCCTGGTATATTGGATTGTTTCATGCCCATTTCATCTAATGCCTACTTATAAATATGGATGCGTTGTACAACCTCGTGACTAGATTAGGATTAGGAAGGCAGTGCAGCAATGATCCGATCATGATAAAGTTCTGTTTACTTCAATTGAATATCTGAATCATTAATTGTTACTTAGATTTATCTGAAGCTTTAAAACATCTCGTTCCGTCTAGTTACTATTGGTTATTTTGATTGGAGATGATTTCAAATTCACCTAATTATTATCAGCTATTGAGACTTGTATTCCCTGGGACCATTTTGTTTTAGGCTAATGAATAGGATCAAACATGCAGTTATTTAGAGAAAGATTCTGGCCGTATTGGTTTGGAAATAGTGTTATTATGTCTTTTCCAGACGACTTAAATTGACATTAACTATTTTAGTATTCATGTAAATGCCAAGTGCTGAAAAAATGTCCTTTTTGAGTTGCCTCTAATTGGTATTCAATATGGTTTTTTTATGGATTTCATATTGAACAAGTTCATGTTGACAATGGTTAAAATGATGGATTTATGCAATTTCATTGGCCATTCATGGCATTCAAAGCATTAAAAAGATTCCTCGTAGTTCTAGTCAATAAGTTTTTGATGACTTCCCTCAGCATATCTCTGAGAGGAAGACCACTTGCTATGGCAGGATACTAAGTGGACAATGAATTGTCAGTAGATAGGTTGGGAATCTGTGATGATAGGTTTTGATGGAACAACCATCTGCTGCGACAACTGGACAACTTGAAGTCTTGAACTAGGCTTTTCTTACTGGCATTTCTGCAAAGGATTCGTTCTTCTGATGCCTATTGACGTAAATAGTTGTTTTAAACTTCAAGTTTGCAATGTGGCCTGGCTGCAAATGAATTAGTGATGCTTTGTTTGAATATCTCGTATGAAGACCATTTGATGTTTCCATGTTTCTCTCACCTTTTCTTTGATATTCTTCTCTGTCTGCATACAATGTTTAATTAGCGGTATTGAGCTTTTCCACTTACAATAGCTAGTTCTCTATATTGCCTGTAAGGAATTGTAGTTTTTGGTATTCATTTCTAGCATTTTAGTAGAACAAAAGGTGTGAATTCTATTCATAGTACTTCGGCATGCAGGGTGAGGACTTGGATTCTGCTTTCGATAGCATTTCTGCGTTTTCTAACAGAAGAGATAATCAAGAAGCAGTATTTGGAACTGAAGAACGACTAATTGATATCAGGTAATGTTCTTTCTTCGAAGTTCCTTTTCTTTGAAAATATGCCAATTATTAATGCTCAGGCCTTTATCATCATTATTCCCATTGCAGTAGTTTGCAGCTTTGGGATTAAATTTTTTCTACTAGCTGGGTTTCGGCAGATTTTTGTTGTTCTTTATTTTAGTGATTTCCTCTTGCCATATATATTTTGTATAATCATCATGCTTTGATGCTGCACTGTTGCACAATATATCTCTTTGTTTGGATGGAAGTAATCATCCCCCTCTAGAGGGGGATGGTTACTAATCCCAATGCACACCCATGTTTGGGTGTGCATGTGGGAGCATTCATTACCCCCTCATGGGGTTAGCTCATTACCCCATGGGAGGTAATTGTTATTCCCCCCAATTTGGGGGGATTAAATGAGTTGGAGGGGGTAATGGGCATGAAATGCCCATTTTACCCCCATATATATATATATATATTAGTGTTACAAATAAAGATATTATTAATATTTAAATAATAATGTTTAGGTATATAATTATAAAAAACAATTATATATTAAATAATTTTTATTTTGAATCAAATATTAATTAATTGTTAATATAAAGTATTTTAAATGTTTAACCATGATAATTAAAGTGAAATAACATGTTTACTGTTAATGATATATTTTAATTAAATTAATTAATATAATTTAATTAATTAATTGTACTAATTAAAATTAAGATAGATATTTAAAGTATTTTATAAAAAAAATAAATTAAAGGGCATAAGAGTAATTTTATCATATATCCTTTCATTACTTTTCCCAATCCCAATAAATTTCTTCTCCAACCAAACAAAGTTTTCATTCCCATCCCTCTCTCCAAAGTTTTCATTCCCATTCTCATCCCCATTCCGTCATCCAAACACTACCTATGTAGCTTCCATTGTTTTAAGGAAAACATAAATTTGTATGCATTTGTCATGGCTACTGTTCAAGTATACACACTGCTGTAGTTTCTACTTTCACAACATATGTGCCAATTTTTTTAGTAAGCTGATCATGAAGTGGATTGTAATCTTTGTTTTGGTTTATTTTTCTTATTTTTTTTTCTCTCTCCTGTTTTTGCCACTATTTCTTTAGCAGTGTGACTAGTGATGCATTTACTTGGATTGTCAAGTTCCTGTCCTTAGGGGGATCGAAGAGCGGTTAATTTATGGCAATGTGAAGTGACCAATGTGTGCTGTTAATTGGCTGGGATATGCTGTTAATTCGTATCTTCTTTGTATTCGATGCACATTTGGTTTATGTTAAGTGATATAGAGTGATAATTATGAGAAAATTCTAGCCACTGACATGTATCGGTGGGCAGGATGGAATTAGATGGATACTTGGCATTAGCTGGATGGCAATTGCTTTGTTGTCCAAACCAGGATGGGTTCTACTATACAATATTCATGAGTCATGACTGAGAAAGTCCTGTTCAGTTCTCTCTCAAGTGCTGTATGGGAGTGGTTTTTTTGCATTTCTATAATATTCTCTTGCCCACTGTAAGAGTAAATATGTAACACGACTATGCCTGGTAGCATTGTTGCCTTTTCCTCTTAAATGAAGAAGATATTTGCCTTAGTTGTATTGTATGCTTGGGTTCTTGGTTCCTGGTTCCCTTGAATGTCTCTTTTCTGCTGAAGTAATGCATTATAATTGCTTCTCTCTCTCTTTCCTTAAGGGAGGCAAAACTTGCTTACAAAGCAGAGGTTCTAGAATTGCAAAAGCAGCTTGCACGGCAGCAATCTCAGTTTGATCTTCTAGCAAGTCAAGTTTCTGCTATGATACAGGGCAGAAGGTCTAGGATTGCTGCAACCTCTGCTGTCAATGGACAGCTTATTGCTTTAGATGAAAAGCTTTCTGCCAGAAATTTAGAGGTATGTATTATAAGTTTGATTTTTGCAATAATGATATAATTAGTGCCTCCAGAAATTTAAAGTTATGTGTTATAATATTGATTTTCATAATAATTATATAATTAGCACCTCAAGGCTATCTGGTTAGTAAATTGGTTGAAGTTTGGAAGTAAAGGAGAGCTTATAAAGTTCTTCAGTTGATGAATGGTGATGGATGCATAGTTTGGTAAGTGCTTTTGATGCTAATGGCTTGGTTTTCAATGTGAAGAAGTAGACTTACATCATCAAATGGATGATGAAGCATGCATGTAAGAATTCATTGAATAAATATATTCAAATAACTGTAGAGTTGCTTCACATTATATGATGCAATAAAATTTGTTAAAGAAATTTGGTCATACTAAGTAGTATCTATTTCTGATTGATAGATGAACCTACACAAATATAAAGAATGATTTTGATGAACTTCAGCCATTTTAGTGTATGGCCCCCTTTTTTTTTTTTAAGAAACATAGATATGCATGATATTTTGTATGATAAGTTAATGATGTTATTTCTCAAGTTGGTATCTCTAATGCTATCCAGTCATGTACCAATTTGCCGTGTCCAAGATTGAGAGTTTAGCAACAATTTTCTTTCCATATTTTGTACATCATGTATTTTGGTTAACTCAATGAATCTCTTGGCATTTGGAGAGGACTAGCAATGCAAAGTCAGTAGAATGTGTTACTGTTCAGGTGGCACTTATTATAGAGACAGTGGCTGTTGTAGAAGTTTGGGACAATTAAAGCGTAATTTGGGTCTTGTGGCTGTAACAGACATGACATTGTCATAATGCCTCTTTTGCTCGAGGGTTTGGGATAATGGGGTTGGGGTTTCTTTTATTTGTTTTGGAGTCAAGGCTTCTATTTCAAGTTTACCAAGCTTTTACTTAATCAATATTAATTAAAAGTATTTTTTAGGATTTAAGTTATACTTTTTTAAGTTATTATAAATGTCTATAAATAGTATTTTTTTATAAAATAAATTACTATTATAATTATGTAAGTGATTAAACTAGTTAAAATAGATTGGTGGAATAACTCTAACAGGGTGTTGAGGTGGTGGGATAACTGGGATAGCCCAGGATGTCTCCCACCAAAAAGACTAAAGTGTTGAGTGCACCAAGTGATTGGTCTCCTTGTTGCCTGTAAGTTGATTACATGGGAAATTGGGTGCATAATATGATGTTTGAACTGCAACAATTTGGTACTGATAAACATGCTTATATTTTCCATAATCATCATATTATTGGATCCTTTATTATATGCTGTTTCTTTGTGCCACATTTTTTTCATGATACATGCATCCTTGTTTTTGATGAGCAGCAACCATGGTCACTTTTGCTGTTTTTTTCTTGGTAGGAATATTCTTGTCTGCCTAGGTATCTTTGAAGGGTTCATGTATTTTATTTGGTATTTTGAATGCCTCTTTTTCTGAAGGTTTATTTCTCTATATCTTATCATTCATAATTCAGAACTTATTTTGATTTTTTAATTTCTTTTTCTTCCTCTGTGGTGAAAATTATAATTGAAAGGATGGTAATGCTTTAACTTAAAGGACTTCTCATTTATTAACTTGAATTCTTTTTAGATGAATGCAGTTCTTGGAAAAATTACTTCTACTACACAAGAGTTAGCTCACTATCATTCTGGGGATGGTATACTTTTCTTCATAGTTATTTTTATTGAAGGCTGAAGCCATAATTAAGTCACCTTTCTGTTCTTTGTTTGCAATAGTCTAAGCTCTTGTCATTTTTTACCATAGTAGCAGGTCATAAGTGAGAGTAGCTGCATCTTATTAGTTGGTTGTCTAGTAAAGTTTACTATTGACTGTGCAGAGGATGGTGTTTACTTGGCGTATTCTGATTTCCATTCTTATTCAGTTAGAGATCTAGCTTGCACCAAGGAACTGAACCAATGGTTTTCAAAACAATTTGAGAAGGTACTTTTATTTATTTAAGCTCTGGTGGGAACATAACAGTCGCATTTTTCAAGTGGGTTTAATATGTTAAATTGGAATTTGGTTTCCATTCCTCACTGTGGTTGATTACCATTTTCACATGATCCATGCATAGTGCTTATTATTATTGTTTTATACTATCCACCATCAAAAAACTTTAATTACTGAAATGGATTAACCATGATGATTAAACTATGAGCAGCCATATTTGCAGGTTATATCATTGTTTTACCAATATATATATATATATATATATATATGAGAATCATCTCTTAATGCTGGCAAGTTCAAATAATTATTCAACTGATTTCAAATTCATGTGGTCAAGAAGCACACATTATCGGTCCAACTCCAACATATATTGATGTTCTTTCCTTGTTATAGTTATATGCATGTGCTACAATAGCTTTTTTTTTTTGGGTTAGTCCCATCAAATGTTGTTGCTGTTTTCGCATGATCACCAACTACAACATATATTGATGTTCTTTCCTTGTTATAGTTATATGCATGTGCTACCATTGGTGTTTTTTTTTTTTGGTGAGTCCCATCAAATGTTGTTGCTGTTTTCAATCTGTCTGTGCATGTTTGTTTTGTAATAATTTTCAGTCTGTTAATCATGATGATTATAAACCATTGCCTTTTCATCATTACCATGTCTGCACTGTATTAAGCAACAGGCTTCCAGAAAATATGTTGTATGAACTAGTCATGGATGAAGATAGTTAAGCCAATCGAGAATTCTGATGATAAATAATGCATTTACTGTATTCTGTTTGTGTGACAGAAAATACCAGGAAATTTTATATATTGACAAGGTGGGTTTTGCTATTTTAGTGGTGGGTTGAGCTACCTTCATAGAATTAGGGAATATGTAATTCTTATATGTTTAGAGCAAAGAATTAGGGAATATGTAATTCTTATATGTTTAGAAGATGAATCCATGATGTACCTAAGCAATACAAACTTGCTTCTTGACTTTGCTTAAATATCAATTATTTTGCATTGTTTATTGATTTAAACAAAATGATTGTCTCAAATGATTGGCCTTGTGCATAAATATCATTAATTTGTACTCTTTATAAGACATGTAATCTTTTGAGCTCATAGTATTATGTTGGAATGGATATTTTTCTTGAATCAGGGACCGCTGCATCTTGTTGCAGAGGAGGGTAAGTCTAAATGTTCATGGGTGAGCGTTGATGACATCACTAATTGCTTGATGCGAGGTATAAATTGCTTCCTTTGTTTTGTTATGTGCTTTGTGCTTTATGCACTTTTCAAGTGACGTGAGATAATGGAAAATTTATTAGCTTAAGAAACCCTCTCTTCCCATGTCCAATTTTTCAATCTTCACTTTGTTGGATTTTTGGGAATTTCCAATATGTTTGTTCTCTTACGAGAAAACTTCCTGATATCATATATGGCAACTGATTATTCATTGCCTTGTTTGCCTAATTTTTTTTGTTATAGTATCTCTTTTGCTCTTTATTGAGGTTTTTCTCCTAGTCAGAGGGGCGGGCTACATGGTGCTAGTGAAACTCAATCAGACACACCATAGATCTTTAGATGTGTATTCTGATGGAGCAATGCTGCTTTGGCCAGGCATACATATTTGATCATAATTGTGTTGCATGCTGGGTTATATTTATTTTAATTATTTAACATTGAATTCATATATTAGTTGGCTAATGCCATCTATAGTTGTATGCATCATTTTAATAATTGCGCTGCATACTGGTTTATATTTATTTCATGTTTTTAACATTGAATTCATATATTAGTTGTCTAAAGTTGTATGCATCATATTCAATTTTTATGGCCTTGAGCAGCTTGTAAATGATGCCTTTTATTTCAATGTTACAAATACAGGAGATTCTGAGAAATATCATCATCATCGTGTAGCTGAACTGCAACGTCTTCGGTCCATGTAAAAATATTTTTATCAGCACTTTTAGTATCCTAGCCACTTGCTGCTCTCTCTACTTCTGTTCTTGAATAGATAAATTAATGTGCTTTTAACAATACTTGATAACATTATATGCAAACTGATTTCAAGGGGTAAGCAGCAATTTCAATGTTTCAAGACTTCGTGTTTTGAGCTCATCTTGTATTTTGTAATTCTTGCTTGCTTCTAGTGGTAAATCCTTTATGTTTGAACAATCTTAAAAAAAAGAACTTTTTTTTTCTTTTTAAATCTTGTGTTGTGTTCATCAAAATCTTGTGATGCCAATATTATGACTTCCTTGTCTTATTTTGTCTCTGTGACTTTAGGATTCTTAACATTTTTTTAATCTTTTATTTTAGAACTGATTAGTAACCTTTTAGTTATTTTCTTATTGACCAATAATTATGTTGTTACAAGTCATTCTTTTGATGTTGTAAATTTCAATAGATTTGCAACAAGTGAAAGGCAATGGATAGAAGCCCAAGTTGATAATGCTAAGCAGCAAGCCATTCTTTCAATGGTCAAATCACAAATATCATCTGATGAGGCTCATATTCACAGAGATATACAGTCTCTCAGGTATTTCTACAAGATGTAACCTAATGTATTCGTTCATTAATTTTTTTTTTCTCCTTGTTATTAGTCCTACTTTGAACAATGTATTCAAGTTCGTAAATGCTAGTTGTTGCCTAATCATCCGTGCTGTTCATGACATAGCAAGGCATTACAACATGTTTTCATCATGTCAATTACTTGCATAATCACAGCATAAGGTAAAGTTTTCCAAATACATATCACTTAGCTAGTGCTGGTTAAGCTTTACATAAGTCTGCAGCAGTAGTATTAGATCTCTAGGGATTTCGTGAAAGGCCCATTAGGTTGATAAGCAGAAATGAAAGAGGGATGACTCCATTGTTACAAACCAGGAGATCTGAGTTTCTAAGCATTCTTTTAGGTCCTTCTTTAATGTTATACAATTTTCATTTTTTCATGCCTAAGTTTTCCTGCAAAGAAGGTTCTATTTTAGTAAGTCTTCTATGTCCTGCAAGTGTCCCCTTTGATCTAGAAGAATTTTGGATGACATGTCTTCTTTATATTGCAGGAGAAAAAATTCTGAGTTGTCGGTTGAACTTGCAAACCTTTCTCGTAAAGAGCAAAAGTTTTTGACTGAGGTACATGCTTATTATCATTGCTTATGTTAAGTATTCCAACTAATTCTATTGTTATTAAAACATTTTGGCTTTTGTATATGTACTGCCGTAAAAGTAAAGTAGCTTCTATTCTTCATTACTACTTTCTTCTCCCACCTTAGATTCCCGTCTTCATTCTGAGGGGGGATAAAGGAGCCAGTAAGAAATATCTATATTTGTAGGTAGTGGCAGATCCAGAAATCAAACCTAGGGAGACAAGCTTTTTTGGGAGTAAGGATTGGCATGGGGTGGGTCCTGCAGGGATCCACTTTTTCGCTGAGGGTGGGGAGATCCTTAGTTATTCCCGCCAGGATAGGATGGGGTAAGAAGGAAAAAAAATTCCTAGATCTTGTAGTGCGGTGAAGACGAGGAAAACACTTGGATCCCTAACTCCAATAAAAATTAAATTCACTAATAACTATAACTTTAATGAAGAGGTTAAAAGAAAAAAATTAACTTATTAATAAATATAAATATATTTAATAGTGTGTACATTGAAATATTAAGGTGTATTTATTTGTTTTGTTAAGGTTTTAGAATTTTTATTTCACCTCTGATACTCAATTTGGGGCGGGATGAAGAATCCCTATCAGGCAAAGGGGAGTGGGTGGGGAGCCACTCTTCATCCCACCTTGCGGCTATTCCTATTTAGAGGGAAGAAGTTTGTTTGTTTGTTTTGTGTGTGTGTGTGGAGGGGGAAGCTAAATTTTACATACATGATGAAATATTTTTGAATTATATATATATATATATAGAAAGATGTATATCTATATACAACTTTTTAGGGGCTGAATTTTACATTCATAATGAAATAGCTTTGAGTTCTATATGCATGTAAATATGTGTGTATATAATATCTTTGAATTCTCTCTCTCTCTCTCTATATATATATTACACACAAACAAATATATCTATATAATACCTTTTGAATTATATATAGATATATAGATATAGAAATATATGTATATATATACAAAGAGTCCCAAAACTTAGGGGGGCGGTGGCTCGCGCCCGCGCACCCCTGGCTAATATGCAAAAGAAAAGAAGTATATTTCTTTTGATTTTTAAACAGCTGGAAGTAGAATCTTCAACTCTGGGGCTTATGTCTGCTAATTAATGTTTTAGGGGCTATGTGCAAATATGCAATTACAACTTTGATGCGGGTATATGCTTGAACACCTAGTATATCTAATTTTGTAGTGGTGTATTTGCAAACAACCTAAATACTACTGACATGTGGAATTTAACAATTTCCCTTCTCTTTCTTGAATGGACCCAACTTGTCATCCATTTCCAGTCACACTTGAAAGATTTGTGTTTCCTAGGTTAACATGCAGGGTGAGGGTGCCACTTATTGTTGGTCAGTGGTCATGTCCATCAAACAAGTCTTTTACCGACCAAACAAAACATGGCCCTAGGTTGTGCTAGTTTCAGGCAGCATGTGGTCTATTTGGACTTAATTTGTAATTTTATGCAAAACTTTTTTAATTTTTTTAAGACTGGTCTATGATATTTTGTGCTGTCTAGAAAACTAGAAGGTGAGTCTACCTTATAGGTAAATAGGTTGTTGATATCAGTGATTCAATATCTAAGCTTCCTGTGCTTTCAGCAAGGTTTCTGTATTGAATAGGTCTCCACTATTTTCTTTCAAAGGTTACATTTTTCTGTATTGAATAAGATCTTGATTATTTTCTTTCCAAGGTTATATACATTTTTCTGACCTGTTTTCCAATATGGATGTGCTAGTGTTACTTTTGGTCAATTTTATGCTAAAACATTAAAGTATGATTCCAACCTTGATTTTCATAGTATTTAACCTTCTTAACCCAAAAGAAAAGATTTTTGGCAGAGCCATATTCCATATTTAGACATTACTTTATGAAGAAGCATGCTTAATTTTGGAACTGTTAATGGTTATTGCTTCAAATTTTATAACATATTTTGAAAAGTGGAATCGACTCATCTCTAGACTTGTCTAAATCTTTTAATAGCTTTTTTAATCACTGACTTGTATGATACATGAATATAATTTATTATATTCCAGTTTGAATATTCCTGAAACTAATCTTATTGATTGATGGAACTTTTATTTAAGTGCATCTTTTACTTGTTTTATTTTATCTATTGTAATTTAATTTGGTTAAGCTCATTATTCTTTGCATATTCTTCTTTCATGTTTAGTCGATTCCCCGCTTGTGCTCAGAGCTTGCTCAGCTTCAAGACACATATATCTTACAGGGTATGTTGGTATGCACCATATACATCTTGGGATATTTAGGCATCTGTGTAACATATTTTCTCATTTGTGAACTTACAGGGGATTATGATTTAAAAGTGATGCGCCAGGAATATTACATTGGCCAGCAAAAAATGGTAACTCATGAACATGCAATATTATTTCTAGGCATTAAAAAAAAGAAAAAAGAAAAGAAAAGAAACGATTCTGCTAGCCACTTTATTGGAAAGTTTGTTTTCTTTTCCCAATCAACAAAATTTTGGTCAGAAGATGAGCTTCTTACAAAGTTGACATTCTATTTTGTGTTGTGTTTACTGATGAAATTTCTTATTTGTGCCTATATTTTATGGCGGAGAGAAATCAAAGTCAAAGCATATCTTTTGTTTTGTATTGATGAAATTTCTTATTTGTGCCATATATTATGGGGGAGTCAAAGCATATGTCAACATTTCTTGGGCCACCAATCTAGTTTATCTTTGTGTGTGTGTGTGCACATGCGCTTGAAGCCTCAAGTCTGTCTGTAGTCTTAATGGTTTTGTTTTAGTGTGATGTTCGCAACTTCTGTGTTATCATTAACTAGTTGATTCCATGAATTCTTAGTTCTCATGGAAAGTTATATTCTTGTTATGTCATATTATTTTCTGGAAACTTATTGGGCCTCACTTGATATCATCCAGTTCATACACCATCTTGTCAATCAGCTTGCCAGACACCAATTTCTGAAAGTAGCTTGCCAACTGGAGCGGAAGGCTATGCTTGGTGCATATTCCATGCTTAAGGTTATTGAATCAGAGTTACAAGGTTATCTATCAGCAGCCAATGGTCGAGTGGTGAGTAACTATCTAAGAATAGTTTGCTTTTGACATCATATATTTTTCTTGTGTTGGTAATGCTTTATGTGGAACTGATTTAAAGGCATTTTCTGCTATTATTGGCTTTTATGAAAAGAATAGCCAATCCATCTGTGAAGTTACTCTTGCCTTTTCCAAATCATCTGCTTATGAGCTTGATAGAGATTACACTGTTGTGTCCCCTTTATTGTTATTCTCTCATTGCAATTACTACCAGATTAATAGCTTGAGAGTCCTGAAAAGGTTTGGGTTCACTGCATTAGGGTCATTGCCTATCTTTAATACAAGCTGCTTCAGATGTACAAGAGCAAGGGGCTGTTGATGATCGGGATACATTTCTGCATGGTGTTCGGGACCTTCTAAGCATTCATTCAAGTAAAATTGTTACATGCTCTTAACTGAATAAGTGTGCGGCAATTTGCTTTTTTGAAGATTACTTTCGAGCTTATTACTTATTTCTTTGCAGATGTTCAAGCTGTACTACCGACTTATGTGTCAGCTCAAGGTATAATCCAGCAGATATCAGGACTTCAGTCCGAGTTGCTTTCCCTACAGTTTGAGCTTGACAATTCCCTTCCAGAGGACCGCAGAAGATGCATTAATGAGCTGTAAGGAATTAACATATATGAACATTTAATATGACAACACACACACACAGTCTTAATGAATTTCAATTTGGAAAGGAGAAACCCTCATGAGTTTATGAATTTCAAAAAGTTGGCATCGTTAGTTTTTAGGTCATTTCTTTGTTCTTATACCATTACCATGTATATTTTCATTAAGATTATCTTAACACGCAAATCAAAAGAACACATAATGTTTATCAAGAGAAACAACATTAGATATTATGAACAGGATTATAATGGAGAAGACAAGGTATCATCAACTGAATCAAGAACAATAGTTGCAACTTCATCAACCTTACTGAGTAGTGTCATGAATTTCATGTGGAGAGAGGTTAGAGGGGAGAAGCCAATCTGGCAACTTAAACAATTAGGAAATCATATTATTATGTTGGTGCGAATATGTTGGATTTTCCTTATTTAAAATCTCATTGAGTTGGATGTACAATCGAATGAGCTATTTTTCCTATCAATTTCCTGTCTCATTTTCTTTGAGAAATATTTTCATATCCCAACTGAAACCTGTTGTCTTGAGTACCATGCATTGAATCACACTAAAATTGTAAGTTATCCTTCTCATACAATTATGCAGAAAACCATCTTCTCACTTTTATCAATTTCCTGTCTCATTTTTTTTTTTTTTTTTTTTTTTTTTTTTGAGAAATATTTTCATATCCCAACTGAAAATCTGTTGTCTTGAATACCATGCATTGAATCACATTAAAATTGTAAGTTATCCTTCTCATAGCATTATGCAGGATGCCATCTTCTCATTTTAATCTGAATGTGTTTGCATGTGTTTCTTCTTCTAAATGTGGAGAAGCGTCTTTGTCATTAGATGTCTCAAACCCGCGACCTTTAATTTAGGGAGGGAATTGTCATTCCAACTCTTCATTGTGAAGATAGCCTTTTACCTCTTTTATTGAAGTGGATGTGCCCACTGTGTTTTGAGTAGTTGGCATGTTTTCTTGTTATCCTGTGAAGCAAGCCAATTTTCTCTGTAGGCTTATTCAAATGAGGCAAGTGGAAAATTAATCCTTTGGTGTTACAGATGCACATTAATTCAGAATTTGGAGCAGCTTCTTTTTGCATCTTCAACTATCACGGATCCACTATTGACTCCAAGGGTAGTTGCTTCTCTCAACTAATTTATACTTTTTTATTTTTTATCATCAGTTCCTGCATTCATGTTGAAAATTTAGAGTAGTAATATTTAGAATCTTAGACAATAAATTGCGTTTTCACAAATACCAAATTTGAAAATCATTGCTTGCAAAATGGAAGGGCCACATAAGCTTGAAAATTGAGCTGTTTGTGATCATTTCCTGCTGATTGAATCAAATATTTTTCAGATGGATGTTAAGTCTTGTTAAAATTCCGTAAGGATAATGCAGGATGTTTTTTTTTTTGTAGGTTTGTGAATTGATCAGTTTTTTTTCTTGGATTGTTGTATCAAATCTTTTATTTTCTCATTCCCAGCCCCTTATGCGTGCACTTGATGAAATGGAGAAAGTTAATTCACAACTCTCTGCGTCTGTTGAGGAAGTAACTGATGTACACCGTCAGAAGGCTGAGGTATTTGTCCTTGTCATGCTGGTCTACATTTCCATATCAACAAATCTTGCTGTGACATTGAGAGATCGAATGTTTAATTGGTTATGTTTTTCTGAGAAAACAATGCAAAAAAGCATAGATTGTTAGAAGTGTTAGCAGAAACCTGCCATTTCTTTATTGCAGCCTCAATTTTATTAGTTTTATTTGATGTTTCAGCATTCATACTTGTTATAAGGGAAAATTGATTGTCATTAACATAATAAATATTTATAATAACAATATGTTTATAAACTGCATTAACTCTGTAGATTGTAAAGCATCACCCTCATGAAGTTGGGCGGGAGCGGCAAGTATTTGTCGATTTCTTCTGCAACCCTGATAGGCTAAGGAATCAAGTTAGAGAACTCACTGCCCGAGTCAAAGCGCTGCATGAATAGGTATGTGGAAAGCATCTTTATTTCAGATTTCCTAGGCTCATGTGGTTAGTACATAATGTGATTGCTTTTCAGGTTATAATTCCCATTTTACATGAATGAGCATTCTGTAGCTTTGCTACAGGGCTTCCTAGGCAGAAGGCGTTTCTTTCATGTTGAGTGTTCTGAATTTCACAGCAGGCCTTGAGCTGGCATGCTATTATGATGATAATCCTGATAGCGACAGCACACATGTAAAATGGGAATTCCTACACCTGTATATGTTGTTTTTGCATCTCATCTTACGCAACCACAGATATTCACATGTGTTCTTGAATATGTTAAAATGCATGCAGGAAGATTGCATTTTAATTTAGTGGAGTGTAAGAAATGTTAGTCATTTAGTGGAACAAAAGAAAGGTAAGTCAGTGGTTGCTTTCTGGAGTGTAAAATATGCACTTTTTTCCAGTTTTCTTGTCATTTAACTAACCTATTTTTAGGCCAACCAAATGTTTTTTGTAATGGTTAACCAATATCTCAGCATGAAAACTTTTTGGATCTAATGATGTTCATCAAATCCTACCCCACATGTAATCCAAGGCACGTTCTTTGTGCAAGTCCAAGCTCCAATTATCCAAGTTCAAAAATAAAATCAATTCCTTGGATCATCCAGCTGAACAGTAGACATAAATTTACATCCTGGAGGGGAAACCACATGCCCTATTCAAGCATAGTCATCAATGGGTATATGAAACGGGTTGCCGATTAGTAGTTACCCAGCCACAGCGATTGGAGATTTACATATTTGTTCTCCATAGTTGGTACCAGGGAACTGACCAATATCATGACCAGGCACTAGTCGAAATGCATCTTGTAGACCAACTGCAAACTCATCAGAATGAGCTCCTTCACTTTGGAAATAGTCCGCAATCTGCATTTCAGAAAAGCATGAGCTACTAAGGAGGCCAATTAGTTTCTATGCATGTTATGCTTTCCAACAGCTCTATTGCGCTCTCAATATTTGATTAGTGTTATTTGTGCAAATTAAAATAACTTTACTCAATGATGTCATTTAATTTTTCCATGGCATTACTTAGAATTTTATAAATATCAGTAAGAAGTACTACTGGTGATTGAATAAATGAATATCTCAAGTACGTAACACGCTGAATATCTCAAGTAGAGAAAATTAACATGCACTTACATGATTGGCAAGACCCATGCCACTTAGGGCTGCAGATTCTACACTTGATCCAAGAAGCCAATCACCACAAATTCCCCCTCGTCCCTGTGGATCAAAAATAAATGGAGTTGCTGGTGTGTTTGTTGGAAGTGCTGCGCCCCTAAAATAGAGGAAAATAAACGAGTCACTGAACTAACTTGAATGTAGAATCCGTCAAAATTAACTTTCAGTATTGATTATATATGCGGACCATAATTGTACTCTTGTGTAAAATGGAAGCGGAAATGTTCCCTTGGTTAAACCAAGGGCAGTTTCTACTCCCCCAAGCATGTCTTTCTTCACTTTCTCAGCAGTGATAGCAGGAATGCTTTCCTGGTGGATAATAAGATGCAAGTTAAAGTGCATTAATTATATATTAAAAAAAAAGGCTCAAGCCACTCATTGTCCCTGAAATGTTTGCTCAATTTAGCCCTCAAATCACCTAAATTCAACAATCTTGTGTTTAGATTCAATTAAGATGACTTCTACATGTGACCTTAGAACTTCAAGTTGAAAAAAATAACTATAATGTTATTTATATGCAAAATCCGTAATATGATATTGATGGGCACAATAAAAAAACAAAGTCAGTATAATACCGACCTGTGGAACCTTGTTTTGCTTTCCATAAGCAGCTGTGCTGAAAAATGTCCAGCACTGTGGCAAGCCGTTATGAGATGGGAACAGTTTGCTAGCGTTGTTAGCCATCCAAGAAACTGAATCAATACCCTTCACAAAAGCCCCTTCAAAAGCCGAGGAAGTTCCATTGCATGAAATTGGAAGAGGGTCTTTAAACGCTGCAAGTAGTGCCCAGATAGCACTTAGTTCCAGCCTCTGCAAAAGCCAAAGATTAACAGTTGAGTAATAAAAACAACTATAAGAATAGGCTGAGTTCATTTCAGTTTAAGGTTTGTGCATACCTTCATTTGTTTAGTCAACAAGGGTAAGCCAGAAGAAGAAAGCAGACGGTTTGCACATTTTCCTGTTCACAACAAAATCTAAAATGTATTTGTCTGTTAGGCATAAAAAGAATGTAGAACACTTACAGCTATGAAACGCAAAGTTTGAGATCATCTTGGTTTAGCTTCAGAGGAAATTCAAGCTTGAATTTGTTCATGGATCAATTTTTTTACCTAATACATAGTAATACAACTGATAAGCAACAGCCAGACCCCAATGCTAGGTGATTTGGCAAGGTTTTGACAAACAAGAGGGGCCCTTATTCCTCCATCTAAACACCCAAAACAGAAGACAATTTAAAAAGGGTCCATACGGTACTGAATAGAAATGTAGTTTAAACCTCAAAAGTTTGCATCGATTCCTCTAAGTACATTGCAGCAATGGTAGCGTACCTCAACACTAGGCTTGACAATTGCATACCAAGCATTATCTTGGCATGAAATTGAATGAAGAACATTTTATGGTTCATCCTTTTAGACTTATCATCCCAATAAGAAGTTTTAAGGAGCTTGAATTCAACGTTTTAAACAGTTAGATTGACAGAATTATATAGAATGAAAGCAAAGATTGGATACAGTAAAGCTTTAACTAATAAAGCAAACTTTAACTTAGCCTTTTTGGATTATATGATTCAAAGGTTTCTTTTCTTCAGAAATGAGTTTGTGGTAATCATGTAAAAATGACAAATAATAATGCATTCTCATGAAAAAAAAGGGGGGGAATATTAAGATTAGTTACCAACTTACCATTATGTGCGATCACAATTGCATCAAACTGGCCATGTAGTTTTCCTTTCTCACTTAAATGCCACCTCCCATTAAATGGATCAAGCTGACTAATCCAACATGGTCTCACAATATTGACCATAGTTTTCTGCATTTGAATTGGAATTGCAATTTAGAAAAAATACAAATAAGTCATACTGTACAGTTACTGACAATTTTCTAGTACAAAAAAAAGGATGGAAAAAAATGTACTCAGAAATAGCCAAACAGTAGGAGAATGTAATATTTCAGATACTGAATACTTAAGTTGTAAAGAAAAAAAAGCTCGAAGAAAAATATCGAATAAATTTATTATGGAACAGCCACCAAATACACAAACACACACAAATGGGTTAATTTTTTTTTGGTAAATCACTCAACTTTGGTCAAATATCATTTTGATCACTGAATTTTGATTTGTTTCAAAATGCTCACTAAAGTTACTAATCATTTCATTAGTAGGTCACCTAATGGATTAGCACTTTCATTAACTGATGTGGAGGCTGGGAAAAGCCCAGTCAGTGTACAGGTGGAGACCTCCACGCCAGCTAACGAAGATGCTAATATATCAGGTGACCTGTCGATGAAATGATTAATAATTTTAGTGAGCATTTTGAAACAAATCAAAATTCAGTGATCAAAATGATATTTGACCAAAGTTCGATTTACCAAAAAAATTAACCCACACAAATGACACAACTATACTAGGTACATTTTCAAATGTGTTATTTTCATATCTATGAATCTGCATTCATTCGGGCTGTGCTTGGATTGAGGAGAAAATGGAGGAAAGAAGAAAAATAAAGGAAAATGATTAAGGACAGAACTTTAGAGTAATAACTTTCGCTCATTTGCTTATCACAAAACTTCTTTCCTCATCCAAATAAACGCAAGAAAAGTCTCTCTTCTTTTCTTTGATTTTTCTTCTTTTTTCATCAATCCAAAGGCAAACTCAATGTCTCATGACTCAGGTGACAGAAAGGTGAACCGGGTAAAACCAAGGCACTATAACTGGTTAATAAATAAAAATAAAAAGCATGCAAAATTTCATCTACATACTTTTGAGGCATGAGTTATCTAATGCCTGACAAATAGAGGTGTGTTTATTGCATAGTTATATGATAGGAGAAAATAAGACATGTTTGACATTCATGAAAATATCACAAATTCTTATAATATCAATACCCTTTCAGAGAAAATAAGTACAACTCTGTAAAATCCACTGAGGAAACATGAGGCACCAATCACTTCCACCAGCTATAACAACCGAGAAAGAAATTGACAGAGTATGCAAAGGAAGTTCTTAAGTACAGAGAAAAAAATATATTATCTGACCTTTAGTAGAAGAAGGAAAGCATAGCAACTCACTGAAGTCGTGTATATATATATATATTGATCATTATCAAGGCATGTAGTAAAAATAATATAAAATTAGAATTCTAACCTGACATAGAATGGAATCTGCAAGGTGTTTCATCCCATTCACGCCTACGTATCTTGGACTTGAGGAAGGTATGGGCTTAAAATGACCACCCACTTCCAGTTCTCCTACTAGACCTTTCCACTCACGAACCAGACCCTGACTTAACCATCTCTCAACCAATTTCTGAAATTTCGAATCACTAACAGTAAAGAACTGAGCAGCATGATCAAATACCAATTGTTGTTCACACTCAATCAATCTAGTAGCCATCCTCCCCCCCAAACCATGCATACCCTGAAGAGTGAAAAAAAAATGTGCAAATTAACTTTACATGCAGATAATAAGCATCTATGTGGGATATAATTCTTGAACATCTTCATTGACATTTCCAGCATAAACTGCCTCTTAGCATAGTAAAACCATGTTCCTAAGAAGTCAAGTTAAAGAATATTATATAGCTTTGAAGGCTGCCAAAAGTTTCTTATTTACCCAAAAGCACTTTTGGACCACAAGATCTATATTCAGCATCTCCTGCAAAAGGGTCAATAGAAAGTAAAAGAAAAAGGCTAGTTCTTCCATAAGCTCCAATCCAAAGCCTTAGAAAGAACTTTTTCTCAAAGTGAAATATATAAAAGCTCATCCACATGGATGTTGGATGAAAAATTACTAAACCAACTCAACTGAATTAATGCTAGTTGTCCAATTAAACGGTACTAAGTATAAATTTTGATATCAAGGACCAGCCAGCCTCCTAAATTCAACTTTATGCAATTTCAGCTAAGCTTCGTATTGGTTTTGACACATAATCCTTTCTGTGTTTTCTATCATTCTCAAGTGCATGAATTACCAAAATCATGACCAATATATATATCAACATCATTGATTCATTTCAAGCTGGAAAACCACCAAAGAGCATTAACAATAACAATAAGGTCCTCACCGTATCAAAGACCGTAGAACGAATCCCCCTCTCCTCAAGAGTGGCAGCACAGACAAGACCGGCGATTCCACCGCCGATTATGCCGACGACCGGGTCTGACACCACCGGAGAAGTGAACACGACCTGCTCCTGGCTGAATGACTTCTTGATGATTGATCTCCTCGAAGTCCCATACGAAGACCTCTTCTTAGTATTACTGTTCTTCCCGCGAGGAGCACTTGTTCTTCCATCCATGGATTGCTTCTTGGAGGGTTTGACATCCGCAAAGATGAAAGGCAATGGAATCGAGGAACGTGGAGGGCAAGGGTTTCTGGAGAAGAAGGGGTTCGAGGGTTTGGAGGTGAGGGCGGAGCTGAGGAGAGCCAAGGTCATGGCAAGGGTTTGTATCTATCGATAAGGTTGACGTCTCGCGCAAGTAATGGGCGAGCTTGAGAGATGTTTGTGCTTGGCCATTTAAATTTTAAATTTAAATTTTTAAATTTTCATTTCATTATAAACCGAATAATTCCCGCTTAAAAGTTTGAAAGCTTCAATCAAGATTTCGTATCAGAAATAATAATTTTTAAATAAATCATAGATTTTTAAGCATTGAATAATTTTCTGTTTTAGCACGAACTTAATCTGAGCTATTTAGCAGTGTCTAGTACATTATCATTTTGTACCTCGAAAAAAATTACAAGAGATGGGAATAGAGCAATGATAGAATTTATAACAGAATATTTATGGGTAGCAAAGTCAAGAAGCCACCCTGCAGACTCAAAGTCATAGAGTTGTAATATAACTTACAAAATTTACAACATCATACATCACACAAAAGTCTTGCTGAAGAGTTTCACATATAGGAAATTAAGCAACTGTCACAACCAACACTTCATCTTTAGACAATCAATTCTGTGATGCAGGCGCCAAATTAAAACATATACCGATTCCTAATCAGGATTCCACAGAGACATCATCAGTAACTTTCACAGAGACATCATCACTATCGTTCACAGAGACATCATCGGTAGCTTTGGGCTCTGCTATTTCACAATCAAGGTCCTTCAAATCATCCTTTGCTGGTTTGGAGCCTTCTTTTTCTTTATGACTTGAGTTGCTGTTCTTTCGACCATTGTTTTTGTTTGTCTCCTGTTTAATGCTTCCCAAACTATGACGATTCAGCCTATTTCGTTCTCCTGCCTGCTTATCTCTAGTAGATGGATTTGTTGCATCACCGCAGCTCTTCCTTCGACCAAGCTTTGGGGATTTTGCACGAGTTGGAGGTACCTGTTCCCAATATAGAGAAAAGAGTAGTTGCAGTAAAAGCTTCAGACTTTTCAAATTCATCAAGCATTTTTAGCCAATTTAACAACTATCCAAAAGCCCAAACCATATACTTGAAAATAAACGTTTTTCCCCCTTTGTTTAGATATTATCAATAAGTAGCTCATCTTTTTACTGTGCTAAGTTATATCTTGCTATCTGATCATACAAAAACTACGTCAATCCAACAATTGTAGTAGTCCCATCTATTTACAACATATGTGAACTATAAACAATAAATATATGCCATTGGAAATAGAGAAACTGCATGCAACCATGAAGAAAATGATATTTTTCTGGATATATTTCAGCCAAGAAACTACACAAGGCTATGTGGATTTGCCAATTTATTTCTCAGTTGTGAAATGAAAACTACATTTGCAACCTCATTGTTGTAACAGAGAATCTTATCCAAAGGGGATAATTCACAAGTATGGGAGTAAAAATGTAAAACACCAAGTACTTGGGCCTTGGGAATAACACTTATACAGGAATCAGTAAAATTTGTGATCTGCAAACAATCATATAGCAAATGAGTTTGTAATATCTGATGTGAAGATTACTCATTACTCTGAGAATTAGATAGGGCACCCATAATCAATCTTTTAATATCTTAGATACAGTACGAACAGCAACGCAAACCGCTACAGTTGTCACTCTTGGTTGAACTCAACCAAAGCTTTTAGGCAGGCCATAATTGAGAAAGATTATACATAGTTACCACCTCCTCAAGCAAGCCATGTTTTTCTTTTGGTAGCATATGCTTGTAGTCAATTCAAATTAAAAAAAGAAAATAATGAATTCACAATGCATATTTGCTTCATCTAAAATGTTAACCCAGTAATCTGACTAAAAAGTGGGTACCGGATGATCAGCAGCACAAGTCATGTCTACCAAATTTTTCTGCGAGTCACAAGTAAGATATCCCTAAAGGATCTGGTTCAGGTAAATGACAGGTTAACTGCTAGCTTGGTACGAGAGGATATGTAAACTTGAGCCAGAAATATTGGCATGTTGAAGGATATAACTGTAAGTCCACTATGAGCATTGCACTGTGTTCATCAAGCTTAATGTTGCTTATAATATTTTATTTCTAGAACACTTTAATTACTAAAGAGTAACTTTAATGACTACCTTTTTAAGTTCAACTTTGGGAGGTGGTCCCTCATGGTAGAAACTAGGCATTGGTGTTGCTTTGAAATTCAAACTCTTCCTCAATTGCCTTATAGCTGCTTCTCGCTCTTCCTGGAAAAGATGAGAATTTATAAATTAGATTAAATTGTGCATTCAGTAAAAACCATATAATAACTTAGTTGGGATTTAAAGTTTTGCCAAAAACACACAACTTGCAATTTAACATTAAAAACGCAGAAGTTTACTCCTTCCATCACCACTACCCTAATGTGTTCTCAGAAGAACTTCAACTGCAAATATTGATGACGAAGTAAAAGGAAAATTATCAAAGGGGCAAGTAAAGGGAATGCGGCCTTAAAAAATTAGTCTGATGATCCAGCAAAAACTTTTAGTTCAGAGCAACTGGTTATCTGATTCACAAAACGAACTTTATGTTATTCTATACCTTTTAAATAGTCCTCTATTTCAGTAAAGGACTTAAGACAACCAATCCTTTCAATTATCTGAAACCAATTCCACAAGCTTTGCATGGAACACCTAAAATTCTAAACATGCAATTGGGCAGTGAACATTGAGAGCAAATACAAGTTAAATTGAAATGAAGGGACCCAACAGTAGGAATGTTTGCTGGGAAAATTAACATACCTTTGTCCTGGCTTCAGACTGGTTTTTCTCTGCCTCCAAAGCCTGGTGCTTCTCTTCTAATTTTGAGTAGAACTGTCAGGGGAAAAACCAACAATAGAAAAAGATCTTCCTTAATTGCCTTCTGAACATCATAAATTAAAATAAATAATGACCAACAAACATCACCTCCTTCCGCTTCTCTGCCCGCTCCGAGACTCTAAAGACTGGAGCAGATGCCATTGTTGATCCAACCTTCATTCCTCGTACAGATGCAGTGGTTCTGTGTGTAGACTAAGGAAACCCCCAGCAATTATAGGAGAAAATAACATTGGTCAAAGAAAAATAAAACAACAAAAGGATACGAAGAAGCAACAGAGCAAGCATCCTCATCATCGTGGTGCATTGTATTATCAGGTTGAAGAGGCTTCCTTGATACGAGAGACAATTTCTTCTGAAAATAAAGTGTAAACATAGAACAGTTACTAAGACACAACAGTGCACTTACAACATTTGCAAATTTCCATATTGTTCAGTACAAAAGAAAAGAAAAGCTTCAAATACTTCGCTGAAGGTAGTGTATTACACAGAACCACAACCGTAAAGATTGCTGATTTTCATACAGTTGGCCGCCTAAAAGAAAAGGGAAAAAACTATGTTTACAGGAAAGTTGCTTCCCAGACTACAATTAGAAAATGGCTTCCTCCAGAAAATATTTCAGAATCAAGCATTCAGAACCAGTATAGAAGAAAACAAAGACATGTACTTCAGAATCTCTTTAAACTATTTAACCTAAATGTGAAGGGATCAAAGTTAACCAAGTAAAAATGGGCAAGTTTTCATTTGACCATTGGATAACTGTTTGAAAATAATTTCCAAGAAAAGACTGTTCTAGGTGAGGAAGAAGAAAAGGAAAATCTACCTCACTCTTTTTTGTCATGTTTGATATCAGCTTGTTGCTCTGACTAGCAGGCTTGTTTCCATTACCGGCAGCATCAGGAATAGAATCCCGAATTCCACCCAAGGCTCGCTTATAAGTTGCAAGAGCAAATGGTTGGGGAACAGTATAGTTAGATCGTGAAGTTCCAGAGGCAGCTTTGGTTTTTGGTTTAATGCTAGAGTCTTGCTTCTGATTTAGTGGCGACTGAGCTTCACAAGTTACTGATACCATCTCTGGCGTATCAGCCTGGACACTTGAGTTGTTCACAGCAGCAATTCCATTTCCATTGTTACAAATTCTATCTTGATGAACTAAAGCAGCTTTATCAGGAGATTCCTTCATGAATAATTTTTCTTCGGACCCTTTAGTCTCCACAGCTTCATCAAGTATGCTGGAATCAGAAATGCCCATCATAACTTTCTCTAATGCAGACTCTTCGAGAAGTTTGGAAGAAAGACCATCAGTTGAAATAAGAACACTATCTAATTCTTCATCAGCAGACATTTCTATAACTTCTTTTCCCATCAGACTGCAATATAGCGATAAAATTCATCAACTAGTCAGCACATGATGGGTTGAAAACAGAAATGAATAGCAAATCATATGCCATTTTTAGATCATCAATTGTTTCAGTCAATTTCTACAGGAAAATGGCCACAGGTTACAGAGATTTTAGTATTTATGAGGGCAAAAATCTACTCTCTATTTTTATCACTTCATATACTACAAGTGTTGTATAGCTACTCTTCACTTCATATACAACAAGTGTTATATAGTGATAATGCACCAAATGAGCCACTCACACTACAACTTTCAATCCAAAATAATTCATAGAAGAAGATCAGCTTATATGTTTAGAAGAAAGCCATTCCCATAATCTTCTCATCTTTCAATTTTAACATGCCAAAACTTTCTCAAAATTGATGTGGTGACTGATGCCATTTTTCAATATAAATACATATCATGAAATCCTAAATAGAGGCTATAGTGAAGTAGCAGCAGCCAGGACGGACAATGTAAACGCTGCAGGAGATGAGTAAAGAAACATAAACAGGCAAAGAAAGCAGATTCCAGAAAAAATTGCAAGCAAATGGCCAGCCAATTTCACAGAAACTTGAGGTTGTGGCCAAAGTGCTTCTCACTTCTTGACAGAAGAACCAGGAGTGGACAGCACCAAATGCCAGTGCCCCAACTCAATGAATAATCAATCAGATGCAAAAAGTGCACTTTCCTAAACAGCAAGAGCTAATCTTCCATTAGAACTAAAACCACAAGTGTGTACCAACCGATTGAATGCACAAAGACACTGAGTAATGAATGGATCCACCAACATTTACACCTGAATACAACAACTTACTTTAAAGATCTACACAATGGCACATACAGAAGAACCACAACCGCTGGAATTCTAGGTCTATCTCGTTGATTTTAAGGAAATGCAATCAAATTCAAAGCAGGACAGTCAAAATGCAGTACTTCTCACACCGAAAGACAAGAAGATTAAATATAAAAAAAAAAAAACTCTAACATTTTCACCTTTTCCAACCAAATCAAAGCAAGATCCGAGCAAAACAAGCCAGATCCCACTCGCCCAAACACCGATCCACCAAAACAATGCGAAACAACAACTAGCGATTGAAAAGAGTTCGCAGGATCAATCAAGAAGCAAGAAAAGGAAATGCTAATCACCTTACAGAGATTTCGAAGTCCGATTAGCGAGATCCCTGAGATCTCGATCTCCGGCGAGCGATTGCCACTCGAGAAATCAGCTGCTCTTCTTCCACCGCTTCTCGCCGCTGCTCGTCGCTGTTCACGAGACCGACGAAGCTTCGCTATTTATAGTCGCCAGGTAGTCTAACGGCGTCAACTGACGGTTTTTTTATTTCTGGCGGTCGTGGCTTCAAGTTTGACGGTTGTGGGTTTTCGCGGTGAGATTACCGCCGGGATTATCGCACTTCTAAGATATGGGATTAGGTTGCCAACTGGATGAAGTTTTCTTTGTCTTGGTTGTTAATCAACTGAGTTGTCAGCCATAAATTGAGTTTTTTTTAAGTGTTTCAATTTTCAGATATATCAATCATAAGCATAAATTTTTTTTTTTTTTTAGTTGTTGAAAACCACAACTTCCATATACAAGGTGTGAAATTAATCATTCAACTCACACATTTTCAGTGTAGATGAAAAGTTAGAGCTTTAAACTCACACCCACAACCGTCGATCTGTTACTATTCTTCCAACAAATTTTAAATTTAAAATTTTTATATTGTCTCATCCTCGTTTCGAAATAAAACTAAGTACCCTTAGGTTATGAGCTTTTTGTTATGCTTCTAAACTTCAACATTCATATTTTAAAATAAATAATAATTATTATAAGTTTTGTGAACATTTTTATAATTGTACATTTAACTTCTAATTTCTATATATTTCTTAAAATCTTATGATAAGCATATTAGAGCTATGGTTATGAAGTAATTTCCAAAGAGTGACTATTGCGATAAAGGATTTAATATAAAATTAGTAAATAATTTTTGAGAAAAAAACAATACTTAAATTATTTGTGTTTCTGTTGCACGTTCTCTATAATAGAAGATTAGTAACTTAGAATTGGTTTCGCTCTTAAGTGATAAGTCAAGGTCCAATTCTTATAGATAATGGCAACTCATTTTCTTCGGATGTGAAAGGTCTATTTTCTCTCCCTAATAACGATTATAAATTGTTATTTATTCATATTTATTAAAAAAATATATTGTATCATAAATTATGTTTTTAAATTTTTTTATTGCTCGTAAAAATCATACAAATTTATGTCAAATCATGATAAAACAGTTGGAAATGATTTGAAATATAACTACAAGTAAGTAATAATAAATAAATAAATAAATAAAATTTATATCAATGATATGTGTGTTAATTTCATATTTGCACATCTCAACTTCTCTAAAATGTACGTTGTTTGTCATTTATTCATCATCAAACATCTCCCATCTCAGAAAAGGCTCAAAATTTTACCTAGTGATTCCCAAAGCTGTGTATCATTTGAAAATTTGAACTATCAACTATTCTCTAGATTTATGACTGCACGTTAGTGATTCCTTTGAACTAGACTGCCTCATGAAAAATAAAAGTATGCTTTCATGCTTAACTTCTTAATATCTTACTGTTCCCTGAATGAAGCTTTAGAAGACTTAATGTAAACTATTCAAATAAGAGCAAGTGTGCTAATTCTCTTATATAGTATTTAATTGTCGGTAAAAATAAAGAGAATAAGCTGTTACTCGTTGGAATAACGGTTAAACATCCGAAATTTTGGGAAGAACAGAGTGATCTATTTCCCTCCTTTAAAAAAAATTATTTTATTTTCAGAATAGTTAGTCAATCTCTAAAATGATATTAGCTTATATTTAATATTATTCTTTATGTGCGTCAAATTGAGGATGAGGGCCAAGTATAATGGATGTTTATTCTCAAATTATTTTATTTAGTATCTTTATTTTACTCATATTTGCTATTCTTTGTTCTCATGCTACTAAGCATCAGATAACAAAAAATAATGAATATGAAATAAAAGAGTGGAATTTGGTACCTAAATAAAATAAACAGGGAATTAGCAACCATTATTTTGGTCTTCAATTTCTCATGAGGGAGGAATAGTCTTTAGAATAAGTTAAAACCACTCTAGAGGTTGATTAGTTGTTATCAAGAATAAGGCCTCTTATTAAAAAAATGAGGGAATAGAATATTTCATTCTATCCTTTTCTATTATTATGCTGTTTGGTGGTTATTTTGAAGAATCATGTCTTTATCTTTTTCTTATTCACATTAACAAACATTTCTCTGTATAATATGAGAATAGAGAATGGTTAATAAAAAAAAAAAGGATCGAATCGGGTAATGGAGTAGCATTAATAGAAAAAAAAAATCAATTGTTATTCTTAACTGTGTGTGTTGGGGAATGAAAGAAATAATATTGAAAATAAACTAATACCACTCTAAAGACATTAATTATTTTTGGGAAAGAGGTATCTCGTTGCCTGACAAAAAAAAAAATACAATGATTGATTGTATTTGTTTATATTCTTTAGTGTTTGGTAAGGAATCACAGTCTAGTCTTTTTTTTTTTTTTTTCCAAACCCTAATTATTAAAATTACTTATATGTTCATTTTTTTGGTTTTTTCAGCGCCTAAGGATAAAATGTAAAGGCTTGAGAAGTCAGTCCAGACTATGAAAAAAAGTTTAGAGTTCTTTGAACTTGAGGGAGTGAGCCGAGTAGGCCTCGAAAGACACACTACATCAGTACCGGGCTAGCCTGACCATCATTTGTTGGGCTATCTGGAGAAGCATGACTTTCTAGATTGCACCTTGGTTTTTTTTTTTTTTTTTTCTCCTACGTGTGTTCCAGGTTTTTTTTTTATTTTGTTGCTTTGAGATTGTTTTTTTTTATTTTTTAATAAAAGTATGATTTATTCACTTTGTTAGTAAAAAAAAACGTAGTTTGTTCTTGTTTTGCTCGTATTATTAAACACTGGCAAGAGGAGGACCTAATTTTCCTTTTAATTGGGTCTTTGGGCATCGAATATATTAAGGAGTGTTTATATGAATATGAAAAATTGGTTTTATGTGGGTGTATTCACTACTCACAAATAAAATAAACTTTTATACAATCAATATTAATTATATATGTGAATGGATACATTTGTGTATCATGTGATATATCATCTTATCCCATTTCTTTGTCAGTATTTATTAAGAGTCTTCGGCTAATTTTGATATAACTACTTAAGCACACATGGATTGAATGAGTGAAAGATTAAGGACCCCTTTTAATGGAAATGATAAAATCATTGACTTCTATGTCATATATAATAAATAGAAACAGTTGACTTAAATCATTGAAAGATTTAAGTTTTTGGATTCAGTATAAATTTTAATCTCAATTTATTATCAAAAGACTTGGACTTGGATAAGGAAAATTGACACCCAAATTTAATTTAATATAATTTTTATTTTTCTAAGCTGTGTTGAGTGCTGCCATTGAAGTCATCCTTCTCTCAAGTACACATGGAATTGAAACTGCATGTCATCCTTATTAAGCTTCAAATTCAACTGCCAAACTTTCAAAGATATCAGGACGCTATAAATGAGCAGCTTCTGAGCTATTTCCTCTATTGACTGCTTCAATATATGTGAGTACATGATTAATGAAGAGCTAGCTTGTTGATTAATAACAATAACACATACCACAGAGCATAAATTCTTATCTTTCATATCTTAGCATTATATAACATGAGAACAAACTGATTCCATTGCCAAGATTTGAAAGACATCACAAGCATCTGAACAAGATAAACAAATCAGAAATCCCTCACTAAACAAAATACAATAAATATCACTGCATATAAAACAACTTCTTATTGCCTTCAAGATCAACAGAATTAGCTCTGTTGAAATTGAATCTCCTTCATAAGGATCCCAGACTGAGAGTGTTGATGATGATCAGAAGGTGGTTGCATGTTGGAAGGGCGTTTAGAGGAGGAGGTTGAGGAAGGTTGCTTGGAGTTCTTGCGAGAGTTGCCGCCGACCGGGATGTTGCGGAGAGAGCCACCTTTTGTCCAGAATCTCCGGCAGGTCTTGCAGAAGTGGCGTGGCTGAGTGAGGTTGTAGTTGTTGTAGTAGCAGAACTTTGTGTTTATAGACTCACACCTTGGACACTTCTCCTGCTGCTTCATCTCTTCCATTGATCCTATTGCTTGCATAGTTTTACTTTTGAGAGAAAGAGAGAGTTGTGAATATTGATTCATTATGAGAGAGTATGTGTATAGGTTTATTGAAAGCAGGATGTTGGTTATTTATAGAGATTGAACAAGAGGATGGGACGGTTGAGGTGTTGGTTTATATCAAGTTGGGAAGAATTAGGGGAGTCTGCATTTACGTATGCGATCATATATAGCCTGCTTTGAGATTGTGTGTGTTGGATGAGCATTGACAAAATAGCCTTTAATTTGATTTGAAGTACAGAAGCTGGTCAACTGGTTGCCATGTTGGAAGAATTTTTTGCTATTTGTTGAAATTTCAATAGACATGATGTTTGTTCTAAATTAATTTGATTGAGGCATTTATTAATTTTATTAATTTATTATTTTTTTAAAAAATGGATAAATGGCTACTTTATTGAAAAGAAGTAACATATAAGGAATCAGATACTGAAACTAAAACAACTGACAAGAGGCTCTCACCAGAGGTGAGGCACTCTAAGGAAGCAAGAAAAAAAAATTAAAAAAACAACAGAAGACAAGGAAGAAGTACAATTAGGCTGGCGAAGTCCGCCGTTTGGTTACACAGGTTTGCTGCCTAAGCTGTCTGATGGAGTAGATACTCCTAGACTGAGACTCAGATCATATCATTAGTGTTGCCTGAAGCTCTTGCGATTCACCAAGAGAATGCTACTATGTGTCTATATATGTGGAAAACCAAAAAAGAAGCATGTTAACAGTTTTAAAAATAATCGAATTGTAAAGTGATGTAAGTAATTTGAAAATCCGACATGGCTTAACATAATTTATATTTATAACTTCTTTGAGCTATGAAGATAAAGGGTTTCTTGTCAAGCAGGACTTTAGATTTGCCTTGGAGGGAACGTACATCTCGGGGATAATTTTAGGACTTTTAAATATCCTGGTGTGGACTATATACATATAGTACCAAGTGAACAAGTAGTTGTTAGACAGGAGTATGCGCAGATGTGTGTTATATACACTACGCCCCTCACCCTGTACACAAGGATTCATAGGTCTGCACTCGTCACAAGAAACCTTATTCATTATGTTTTAGATGAGATTTGAACGCATGTCCTCCACATGAGAAAAAATGCTTTATTATTAGACTATACTAGTGTTGGCGAATGAGAACTATATTTATTTTTGTATTTGTATTTGTATTTGTGTTTTTTTAACCTGTTATATTATATAATTTTAATAAATATAAAAAATAGATTGTATGTATATATAAAATTTCTAAGAGGACTCATAAAGAAAATGGTCATACCATTCACAATGTTGCTTTGACATTACTAAATTACATAAAATTCATGTATCAATTTTCCCCCCTGATCTCTTTGCATCAAGCCTCAGAAAAAATGATACTTCCCCGAATATATTATATGATTTATTTACAAACATGTGGGATAAATTAAAAAAAAAAAAAACTTAAAAAACCATATTGATAGCTTTATCTCTTTATTACCAATAACCTTTTAATTTATTTTTACTAATTTTTTTTTATAGAATGTTAATTTAAAAAAAACTCAAAATTAAACTTTAAAACCCATGCAAAATGAGGAGGTGAATGTGCTTGCTAAGTTTGTGGTTTAGTACATTCTTGATTTCTCTTCAATGCAGGGGCGCTTTTCACATGCTTTTAAGAAAAATATATATTATTATTACTATCATTATTATTCTTTTATTTCATTGATCAACTGGCCCTTATTGCAAACGAGGTCCATGTCAGTCCCCAAACACAGACACACGCACGCACACAATCACTAGTTTATATCACAAGAACTAGCATTCAGAAACTCCACAAACTCATTTAAATTCTCATCAGAAGTCCCACCCTCACAAAGCGCCTGCTTAGCAACCTCCTTCCACTTGCTTGCATTCCTCCTAATCTCCTCACTCCTCTCCCCATCCATCACCTCCTTTATGCACCTACTAATCTCATCCCTTCTCACAACCTTCTTCTCATCAATCTTAACTTTCACTCCCACTCCCCAAACATCCTCAGCATACTTAGCATTCGTTGGCTGGTCAGTCCACTGTGGCACAGCCACCATTGGCACTCCCAAACTCAGCCCTTCAAGCGTGGAGTTCCATCCACAATGTGTCAAGAAACAACCAATTGCCACATGGTTAAGAATTTCCAGTTGAGGGCTCCATGCAACTATGAGTCCTTTATCTTCACCTTCAATGAACTCTTCTCTTCTTGGGAGCTTATCTTGTTCGGAAGCTCTAACCACCCATAAGAAGTACTTGTTGCTTTGTTTCAGGCCTAAGGCCAACTCTTGTGTTTGTTCTTCTTGCAAGTTTGCGAAGCTCCCGAAAGAGACGTAAACTGTGGAGTTTGCTGGTTTCTTGTTGAGCCAGTTGATACATAGATCACTTTCAGGCTTGAGGAGATTCATGGTGTAGTTTTCATCTCCTTCGATACGTTTGTCCATGAATTTAGATGGCACTGTTGGTCCTATGGTTCTTGCATTCCATTGTTCTTTCAAACACTTGATCACCTGTTTCAATAAATTAAAATTCATACAGATATATATAGGGTTTTTTTTTTCCTTTCAATGAAATTTCTATATTTCAGAATCAATTAATGGTGCACTGCTAATTTGTAGAATTCCATTTGAAACATTATCAAATTAAAAAAAAGGGGTTAATTAATTTACTCTGAAATCTCACCTCATTCTCAAGCTCATCAAATGAGTTGAATAAAACCCAATCAGATTTCTGAGGAGCATTGAACTGATTCAAAGACAAACCAGCAAGAGCAGGATAAGAACCATCTCTAAAGGTGAAACTAGGGAAATCAAACCTCTCTAATGGTACCAATCCATGTAATGAAACAGTTGCACCACTGTCAGGCAAATCAAGAAGACCATGATTAAAATGATAGTAGATAGAGCTCACTGCACATGACTGAGTGGAGAATGCAACACAAGGCAAACCATATTTCTCAGTGACTTCAACAGCCCAAGGAACAAAAGTATCATATACCATGCATGTGAAAGGGCATGAAGAGCTCATCTGCTTAACTATTAGTTCCTCCAATGTCTTCGAACCGATTGTTCGGAGACTCTCAAAGTATGCTTCAATGTTATCTCTAGCTCCATTGAGGCCTGTGTCATCATAGCCATCAGAGAAGGGTGCACAGCTCACCTGATCAGTTTGGATATTGATGGAGTTGATGATGAAGGTGGTGGTTGCAAGGGTGGTTTTAGGACCTTTGAAGGACAAACGCTTGGCAAATTGGAGCATGGGATTGATGTGGCCTTGTACAGGGAAAGGGAGAATTAGGACATGAGGAGCCATTAGAGCCTAAACTTTGGTTCTTGCTTCTCTCTTTATTTCTCTATCTCTATCTCAAAATGGAGATGAAGATGAAGATGAAGAAAGGGGTGATGCTTTAAGGAGATATGAATTAATGGAAAAGTTTGGGAAGTCATTAATTGTTACCTTTATTGAATTTTGTCTAGATTTTCATTGACTCTTGAATATATAACAACCTTGCTGTACTTCCTTCTCCATGCATTGGTTACTAAATATGAACTATTAATTAATGAGTTCATATTTTATACTTTTGATATTTTTTTTAAATATCTTATATAGTTATATGTTTATTTTATTTTATTTTATGTATGTAAGTGTCTTATTCTCTATGATTTCATGGAATCGAGAGTTTGAGGTATTCTTCTTACTTAATTTGATATAATAAGAAAGTATGAGTAGTGACGCCGGATCCAGAGAAGATTTTGTTTGTGTGTGTGTGTACATATATATATACATTATAAATTTACACTATAAATTTAAAGGATTAATTTTTTTTTTATTATACAATACTAAAATAACAAAATATTTTTTTATAATTATTTTTTATGAATTTTTAAAATAAATTGTAATTATATTATTGTTAATATTAACAAATACATTTTTCCCAATTCACTCCATGAAATATATTATCTATTAAAAGAATTATTTATTTTTTAATTTATGGGGTTCATATTTATTAAAAAGATTTGTTTATATATATTTTTTTTATAAAGACAATAAGCAGACACGGTGGTGTATCAATTACAAAGTGTAGGTGACCCAATAATTTAACCCTAAATTTGTTCATTGATTCTTCACTCAAATAATAATCCACTGCACTAGGCTCTATGCAGTGGTGGTTGTGTTTAACTTTGATATATATATATATAAAGCATAATTATGTGTTATAGCAAAACCATTTCAATTGTTAAATTTGGCGTATATTTTTTTTAAGTTAATAAAGTTGGTTTAGTATAATCATATAATGATAATTCAAAAAAAAAAAAAAAAATCATCTGCCTAAAGTACATCAGAAGATTACTAGTATTAAGAAACAATTATTTATATGGGTAATGTTGGAATAACACCATTTTTTTTTTCTAAAGTAAAAAAAATTTAAAGTGGAATTCAATGGAGTTGAAAAGATTGATAATTTCCTATAAATGTGAGAGAGTCAAAGGTCGAAATGTTCAACCGGTTTGGTAAAAAAACACGTTTTGAAATAATTAACTGGGCAAAATAAAGTTAAACACGCTTTGGATTTTTATGCACATTATGTAAGTTCTTGAAAAGTATGAGAGAAAATTGAAGTTTTTATGATAAACTATTTGGCAATTATTAATATTTTGATGTTTATTGTTATTTAAAAAAATGCTTATTTTACAAGGGTACTTATAGAATACATAAAATCTATGCCAAACATTGTTTAGCCCAATGAAGAGGTATGTGGGCGTGAGTGGGGTGGCAGAGGGTCAAACCCCTTTGCCATCAACACCATAACAACACTGTGTAATAACCTAGGATACTGTGTAATATATTTATGTAAAATCCGCATTTTATTTATGTCTCAAATATGTATTGAGAGAAAATCTGTTACGCCCCGAAATCGAAACATTGACAAACGGTCACATACTTACAAAGCCCTAATCAAATAGGCACGCAAGATTTCAAAACCTGTCTCATAATAGTGAACAACATCTAACAAAAGTACTAATTTCAAAAACAAAGAAAGATACAATGTTTGAAATACAATGAAACACGTGACAAAATCTGACATAACACTTAAACAAAGACAAAAAAATCCAAGTTCACAAGAAAGGGAGTTTATTAACTTGTTAACAACTAGACTGCGACTTCCTCAACGGCCCCGCTAAACTGCCTGCCACTCAAGCCTACTCCTAATCTGAAAAAAAAGAGAATAACTTAGGGGTCTTTTGGCATTGTTGCCAATTCTTATTTTTTGTTTTCAATCTCATGTTTTGGAAACAAAACTGTGAAAACATGTTTGATAGCTTGTTTTTGTTTTCAAAAATTTTAGCAACAATCCTCATGTTTCCAAAAAACCTAAAAACAACAATTTTATGTTTTCAACTGTTTTGAAAACATTTTTAAAACTCTTCCTCCACTATAAAATCCTTCATTTTCTACTCCTTTTAATTTTTAAATTTTAAATTTTAAAAAATATCATTTTCATATAAATTAATAATAATAATTTTAAAAATATATTTTTAAGAAAAATATTTATAAAAATTTATTATTTTGACTTGATATTTTACAAATTAGTTTATATAGTATAAAAAATTATATTTTTAGAAATTATTTGCGAAAATCATTGTTTGACCCTTAATTTTGATAAACTATGATATAATATAATTTAATATAATATATATATATATATATATATATATATATATATATATATATATATATATATATATATATATATATATATATATATATATATATATAATTTTTTAACATAAACATCAAAATATTTTTTAGTTTCAAATGGTGCAATTTTTATGAGATATTTTTTACCCATACAATACTAGTCTATGTTATTAATTTTATTTAATAATATAATCAAGTAAACTAATATGAAAAATAAAGTTTTATAAAAAAATTAAATATATGGATTTGAAAAAAATGATAAAAAAACGTTATAATAACTTTATGCTAACCAAACGTGTTTTTATTTATAGCTTTTTAAAATACACAATAGTTAGTGTATCCAAATATGTTTTTGTTTTAAAAAAAAATTGAAAATAAAACGAAAAAAAAACAAAACAAAACGAAACAAAAACAAAAAACAAGAAAACCGAAACGATGCCAAACGACCCCTTAATGAGCTTGGAAGCCCAATAAGCAACCAATAAAAATATCGGGATCATAATAAGTTCAAAATTTTCAAAAACATACTCAGTGTAACATTGTGAAATAAATATCAGAATGAAACCCAAAAATCAGAAATAATTCAAAACATATTTAATTTACCAAAATAACGAGCATATAAGTCCCCCAAGTAATTAATGCCAAAACAAGACATCATAATTCATCCGTTTAGACTTGGTGGCCCGCGTAAGATTCCAGAGCTCATTTGTTTACCCTCAGTGAAGAGCCAGAATGTTAGAGGCTATTATTCTTCACCGATGGAACGGTGCGAAACTACAGTTTCTATGTCAGAAGTACGTGTTGACACGGTCAGTGTTTATCCCCCAGTGATATGGTCAGTGCATAGTTAATTAGGGACTAATTTTCCTAGCATAATAACTATCAAAGTCAATACCGAGCAAATACAAAGTAATCGTATAATTCTTTTTTATATCAAAATAACTAATAATCTAAACTTGAACCGATAATTTATAAAAGTTATCAAATAATTGAATAATCCATATAATTCCATATATATATATTAAATAAGTGGACACCAACACTGAAAATTAATTCCACCATACATATATATTAAATAAGGGACACCAGCACTGAAAATTAATTCCACCATACATCCAAACATAGATATATACACACAAATATGTGTAAAATAAATAAATAAATAAATAACGGATGCCAGAATCTCACCTATCCATCTATATATATATCTTAGGGTGTGTTTGGATGCAAGGATTGATCCCCATTCCTTGAGAATCAATTCTTGTGGTATGCGCATGCCCATGTTTGGGCATGCACAAAAAAACATGAGAAGGGATTGAAAAGGTAGTGATATTCCTCAAACCCTTTATGCTTGGGGGGGGGGGGGAGGGGGGGCATGATTTAATGCGGTAATAACATATTTACCCTTTATAATATTATATTTATTTAAATTTTAATGATTTACATTATATTTATACATGGTATTTACATTGCATTGAATTGTATTTAAATTAAACACAGAACTTTTTATGAAATCAAAGCATCTAAAGACATTGTGCATTAAATTCGTCATAAGAAAATGAATCAAATCTTTTTCCAATTTCTTCAAAGCTGACCTTATAGAAATTTCACACATTAACCCAATTCTTAAATACTAGAACAAGATTTTGAAAACAACCATCATGCATACATGCTCCTGACATCACCCAATACAATTCATAAACATTAAGTCAAGGTTAAAAAAAAAAAAAAAAAAGAAAATACAATGAATCTAAGCTTCAATAAGACAAAAAAACAAAAAAAAAAAAAACAAACAAACAAAAACAAAAAATTAAACTAAATCTCTAAAGAGACAATTCATTAATCTAAACAACAAACAATATCAAGTCAGATCTAGAAGAGAATAAAGACAATTTTACACTTGGTCAAAGATCTAATTAAAAGGAATACTCATCTCAATAAAATAAAAGATACAAAACTCTTAACGATGAAGAATATCTCCATCCTGCCACCGGCACCACACGTAAAAAGGAGGAAAAGAAACGAGGCTACATCTCTTCTTTTTTTTTTTTTTTTTACAAACCGGGATCTAAAATGAAAGAAAAAAAAAAGCTAAGATTTTGAGAACATAAAATAAAATATAAATATGAGAGTTTTTTTAAAAAAAAAAGAAACTACCAAGCATGCAACATTAAAAAAATTATTCAATGTATTGTATAGGACCCACAGAATCAAATTGAACCCTACAAACCAATAATATTATTATAATTTGTCTTTAGATTTCCTTTGTTATCACTTTAATTTCTTGGATATTTACAATCTACACAAATTGGCCTGTAATATACTTTTTATAAAGTTATATCTAATAAATTTTATGCACATTCTGCAAATTTGACAAAGTCAATTCCAGTCAGCGTCAAACATGCTGACTTTTCCAAATAAAATTCACATAATTAAGAAGGCTAACTAAGTTCAAAATAGAGAATATATATATCAGAAATGTTTTTTTTTTTTAAAAAAGCATTGCATTGAGGGAGAATATGGAGGACAAGGAAAACTTCAAGATGAGATTTCCAATTCCTCCATTTTCATCTTCTTTATTTATTAATTACTTTATTTTTTAAATATATTATTTCAATATATCTACTTAATAAGCATTGCTATATTTTGATCCCAATCCATCATCATCAAAGTTGTAAGTGTTTCCCATCCTCCTACTTCTTCATGACATCCACAGTGCTCTACGCATCAGCGACTGCCGCCTAGTAATGTTAATAATAATAATAATAATACATGAAACAAAAGAAATATGTTAATATTCTTATATCTCAATTCAATAAAGAATAATAGTAAAAATAAAAGATTAACACCTTTGAATCATCAACTCCAACCACCACATAACCTTCTTCCTTTGAGAATTCAGATATAATTGAGTGAGCCTTCACATCCATTTCCTTCAAACATCTTAGAGTTTCAATCACTGAATCAATTGCAGTAGAAGTTTCACCAACACTGATCTTGAACCTCATCTCTCCCTTCTCTTCATCCCTTCCAATCTTCTCTTTTAACTCCTTGTTACGTCTCATCAATCCTACCACATTTGCTTCCATTTCCCTCAAATATTCAATTACCGAGTCAATAATTGAGTTCTTAGTAACCTACCAAAATAAAAATATAAATAAATTAATAATTAAATATAATTAAAAAAACACCAATTAACTTATATTATATATATATATCACTTAAAAAATTCAGCCAAATGGCCTCGGGTTTTGGGTGTAAGTACAGGTTTGCAACTCAATCTCCATGTAAATCGGATAAGGACATACGAATCTCATTGTCTATGTCATATGCACTTGTCGAAGTCCGCTTTTAAAAAAACAAACAAACAAGCAAACTTTACCCTCTTTATAATTAAGCCAGGAAGCATAGAATACAAGTCAGCATAACCCTGACTTAACCTCTCTCGTCTCAACCGCTCTCTCATCATTCGTTTAAAAACAGGGTTGCCCTTCTGCTCTTTATTATCCTCTTGTTTTGAAACTGCTATTTTCTTCAAAAACTCCATCACATTCAACTGCAAGCTTAGTTTATGCTGGCCACGTTCAGTAGGAAAATAAGAAGAAGAAGGCCCACTGTAACTCATAAAAGAGCTTCGTGGCGGGGATTTGACCACCGGCGTCGATGTCGGTGGGTCAGGAGAGGGGAGCCAATCCCATGAAGAGAAGGGATCCATTTGAAACCTGGGAGGCTTGACCCAAATCCATATGTTGCCAACTTTGTAGCTTTATATAAATAAGGGATTGAGGTCAATGTCTGTTAATTTCTTCTTTCTGGGTTCACACCTGATACATATATTTGTGGTCAGCGCATACACACGTGCATGCATGTTAGACTTGTAGACTTGTAGTGCAATGTCAACGGTGATCAATGAATCGCCTCGTATGAACACCATTGTTCAAGCCAACTTGCTGGACTTGTGGTGTTTGTGAACATACATTGTGTGTTCTTTTTTATAACTATTTATGACATTGATCACTTGTTTTTTTTTTTTTTTCCTTTTTTTATCTCTCTAAAAATAGAATAGTGCCGGGTTGGATATGAAGTTTCTGAGTTTTTTTTTTCTCTTTGCAGAATAATTTGTATTTGATTTCCCACTTCTTCATTTTTAGTTATTTATTGATATAAGAAGGCAAGCGTCCTTCTAAGGGTAAGTCAGGGACGCGCACGTGTGTGAAGTTAGCACCGAACGCTCTACGCAAGGGACCCGGTGTTAATTGACCTAACGGTTATTGACAACTTCTTTATCTATATTTAAAAAAATTAATTATATAGTCTTTTAGTTGTATATGAATTTGAAAATTTGTGTTGTAACATCTTTCTGTATTTAATGAGAAATTTTTACTTTATTAAAAGAATAGTGAGAAAATTTATTTATCTGATTTAAAAAAGTTATATTTAATTAAGAGTAATTTGAAAATTCTGATTTGTGGGAGAGATTGAAACAATAAAATAATTTACACCAAGTTATTTTTCAACTAAGAAAAGATGAAACAAAAGATTTGGATGCTTTAAAATGAATTTAGCAAGGAAATAATTTAGTATTTAGTACCATATTTAATGAGAACCAAGGCCTTGCAAAGTTCGAAAGAGAAACAGATGCGCGTGTCTCCTTTCTGGCAACATCAAGTTAGTAACTCAAGGCAGGGTTGCAAAATGGATATTAATACGATTACGAAACACAACACAACACGTTTAAAGCGTGTATGACATTTAGTATAAATGGGTTTCAAACAAATTGACATGATTAAGGTATGTTTACATTAAATGGTTTTGCGTCATAATTCTATCAATCCGTGTAAGACATGATTAACACAAATAATTCTATCAATCCGTATAAGACATGATTAACATAAATATAACAGTACTAATGACCAAATGGTTTATTAGTATTTGAATCTCTATTAGAACTCTTTATAAATGTTAAGAGTTCGAATCTCAGATGATGGCACATTTCTGGGAGTGTGAATATTAATTATGTGCACGGATCCTGCTCCCACTTGCTCCGTCGAAGTTTGTGCACATCTTTGTCTTTCTTAACCGGCCTAACCCGCTCATTTGGCAAAAAAAAATACAAAACACAAATATTAAGGTAAAAAAGTAATTATGGACAACATGTATAGATATATATACACACATATTATGCAAACCTAAATCTAAACAATCACTCTTTAGTACTTATTGCTTCTAATTTTCTACATTTTTTAATTTTTTTAATATTTTTCAATATTCTTAATTGATTTTTTATATTTTTGAAATATTAATATTAATTTTTTTTTAACTTTGAAGTATCAATTCTGTTATATATATATATATATATATATATATATATATATATATATATATATATATATATATATATATATAATATTAAACAAATCTAACTAAAACTAACAAAATTTTCAAGATATATATATTATTGCTTCTAATTTTCTACATTTTTTAATTTTTTTAATATTTTTCAATATTCTTAATTGATTTTTTATATTTTTGAAATATTAATATTAATTTTTTTTTAACTTTGAAGTATCAATTCTGTTATATATATATAATATTAAACAAATCTAACTAAAACTAACAAAATTTTCAAGATATATATATTAATATATATATCTTGAAAATTTTGTTAGTTTTAGTTAGATTTGTTTAATATTTTTGAAGTTTTAAATTATTAATCTTGTTTTTATGTTTGTTGATGTGTGATTTTGTGCCACTTTTGTCTTTTTACTTGTGTAATTCTTATTTTATTTATATATTTATTGAAATTATGAATTCAAAATTTGGAGGAGATAACTCACAATTGGAAAGGATAAAAATTTTGACTTTATTGAAGTTAATGGGAAAAGGGAAATAGCTAAATGCAAATTGTGTGATGGGGAACATGTTGCTCCAAGTAAAAGTGAGACTGGTAATATAAGGGAACATTGGGATAAATGTCCAATGAGAAATCACCCATCAGCTGCTTTTTTATCAAGGTATTTGAGCAATCCCAACTTCAATTTTGAAAAAATTAGAGAATTGCTATGATCTTCTTTTTATTTTTGTGAAATAGGTTCAGATTAGATCTTTGTTATATATATATATGATGGTTTAAAATTGTATAAGAGAGAAAAGAATAAAATCAAGTTCATGTTTAAGAAATAGTTATATATATGTTGAACTCTGCATTTTATTGATAAAGAGTGGCACATGCAAAAAAGAATTTTGAATTTTTTGTTTCATGCCACCGTCTCACAAAGCCATTTTTTTGTCTGAAAAATTCATATATTATTAATTGAATGGGTCTTAATATGAAAATTTTTTCAATTACTTTAGACAATGTTTTTGCAAATGATTTATTTGTTGTGTTCTTAAAAAATTTGTTGTGAGAAAAAAAAGACTTAAGATGTTAGGCTAGTATTTTCATTTTAGATGTTATATTCACATTGTGAACCTAGTTATTCAAGATGGTTTAAAGAAGATAAATGATTCAGTGATATTAATTCATGAAAATATGTATGTGAAGGGCTCTTAAGTTGGAAAACAAAAGTTTCATTAACTAATAATTCCATTCACTTGGGACATTCAAGCATATTTTGTATTTTAGCTGTGTTAAAAAGAATTGTGTTACATTGCTGATCTAAGAATTGTTACTGAAAATATTACGATAAAACTGATGTTCAAAGATTGTTTAAGAACTATTTTAACATTTTGTTTGATGTATATTGAATTTTAGGTATTGAAGTACTTATGTAAATTAGATTTAAGAATCTAAATATGAATACATGCTTGTTGAATTTTGAACTAATATATTTTGGTTTATGGATTGTGTAAAAATAAATCTAGTGGGTGGTGTCATGTTACACGACTCAATTACAAATGTGTTAAGTGAATTGTGACATGTTATATGACCCAATTACAAATTAAGTGTATTAAATAAATACAATGTATTATATGTTTTATATATAAGACGTGTGAATTTAGGAAGTTGGACACAACGTGTCCGTGTCTAGGTTGGTGTTACATATCTATCTTGACACGACATGATTAGATGCATTTACCCACGAATTTCCAACACTAATTCAAGGTCAATTTCATGAGCTGTTCTAGAAGAATGCAAGGAAAGCCTCTGAAAAGCCAAATTGAACTAGACGACAAAGGTAATTAAAATGGTGTTTGTTTCAAGGGATTTGGAGTTACATGTAACTCCAAATCCCTTGGTTTTTAAAGTCAAGTATTTGTTTTGAGGTATTTCATTTTTCATATGCTTTTGAAATCCCATCATTGAGGGATTTTGGTTTACGGTTAAATTGACCGTAAAACCAAATCCCGGGAGTTCAAAACCAATGCATATGCATATATACACACATGCATATACTTATACACATACACATGCATACATACACACATGCATATACTTATACGCATACACATACACATACATATACATATAAATATTTATATAAGCATACATATAGATATATGTACGTATATACATATACATATTTATATAAACATACATATAGATATATGTATGTATATACATATACATACATATGCATATACATATTTATATACATATATATATATATATATATATATATATATATATATATGTATGTATAAACATACATATGCATATGCATATACATATTTATATAAACATACATATACACTTCTAGATATGCTTGTACATAGTATGTTTACATATACAAATACACCTATATATGTATGTATATATGTGCATATATGCACAGATACACATATATACATATACTTATATAGATATATATACTCATATACATATATGTATATATACATATGCACACACACAAACACACACACATATATATATATATATATATATATTCAATACATATATCCAATCAAACACAAGATTTGACTGCACTGTATTTTGAAATCAAAGTATTTCCAGTTACATTGTAACTAGAAATCCACTGCATTTAGAACTACATTCAACCAAACACTACCTAAGTAAACAAACATTACATGAAATCATCTATAAATTAAAATTGTTTGATTTATTATTTTATTAGCAGCCAATACGTTAGCCAATTAGGTTATTAAATTTTTTTAACTTACTAATATTTTTTTAATTTAGGAAATCATGTTGCAAAAATAATTCACAGTAAATACTGAATTAAAATTTCCTTAGATCAATTGATTTGCAGATAGAGTTAATCTAGAGCTAGAATTCGGTGATAAATAAACTTTAAAAAGTTTATATAGGTTTTGAAAGTGCTGAATTTTTTTAATAGTAAGATTTTTTTTTAAATGACCTCTGTCGGACATGGTCTTGCAAATGACCTTGTGGCACCACGTCTGATGATTATGGAACTAGATACAAATACATATGACCAGATAAAGACACAAATAGTTTACCTCATTAAGTTAGTTTTAATAGTTTATACATTTTTTTCATATATTATTCTCATAAAATTTCATTTATTTGTGAGCGAAGCTCCATAGCTCACTATATAATATTATATCATTTATAATATTTATTATATTAAAAAAAATAAAGCTTTAAATAAATGTATAGCTTAAAAATAAATCAACTTAAGTTTTAACTCTAAACTAAACCAGGCAAGGGTTGAGCTTTTGAGTTAAGCCCATCATCCCAGACCTACTTGTGTTTGAGCGTGGCTCATGGAAGTCTTCTAAACCACACAATTTAAAGTAAACAAGCAAAACTGAATTCTCTTAACAGAAATCACAGCCGACAAGCTGGTTATAAAAAAAACAGAATCCTCGAGTACTGAAAGAAAGTTCAATCATAACATCTCCAAGGACCAGACAAAACTTAAAACATAGTGAATGTCTAAGATTTCGAGTTCTTGTGACTTGCTGATAGGGGAATTATCAGAAAAGGAACTAGTATCAAAGAAAACTACTTAAGAGGAATGAACCTGGAAGAGTGAGTGGCACCAATTCCAGGCCTGCCATGCTTGACAGGCTTGTAAGAGATGGAGAACTCTGCAAGGTAATGCCCAATCATTTCGGGCTTGATCTCAACCTGGTTGAAGGTCTTGCCATTGTAGACTCCAACAATGCTGCCAATCATCTCAGGAACAATGATCATGTTGCGAAGGTGGGTCCTAACTGGTTCAGGCTTCTCACCGGGTGGAGCATCCTTTTTCTGTTGCATTGTATGAAACAGAAGAACAACTTATAAAATGAATTGAAATATTTGTGAAACTTGGAATCAATTAACTTTCACAAAGAAATTGCCCTATTCGCATAAAAAACTAAGCACCTACAAGTCACCCCCAAATGCATACCAAACAAAACCCAGTAACTATCAGGTTACCTCCACAACTATCTTGAATTTACATTCTACAAGACCCTCATGCATATCAAACTTTCAGCCATGCAAACATTATGGATGTCATTGTACTTTACATCATCTTGGTGCTACAATATTCAGACAAGTCTCCTACTGAAATTCCTCAAAAGAACAAGAATAACACATCAACTACATACTCACTAGATGTGTCAAGAACACACATGATACTAGCTGATAAAATAGTGACAGTTTCAGAAGAATCTGCTTTACCTTACTAAATCTAAGTGGCATGAATAAAGATGTGGTCTTAGCTAAATAAGAAATTGCATTTTAAAATGGGACCACATTAGGCACCTGGGCCATGCATTCAAGGTGTTAGAATAGAAGCTTAATCCAATTATTATTCATATTGCAGACTTGGTTATCTCCGGCATCATGTCAGGCATACTTATGAAGAGAGCCTTAAAAAGGTATATTTAATCATTGAATTAAGAGCTCCATAAATGATATAGTTGAAGGTGGAGATGAACAAGAAATCTATCTTTTCTCTTTTCTTTGCAACAGTAGTTTAGCCTTAAATATTATCAGGAGTTTCTAAATGTCCTCTGTCAAATTAGGTATGGAGATTCAACTAAGCTGATCAGGTTAAAAAATAACCAGTTATCTTCTTAGAGGGAAATTAAAGCAAATATAAATTACTTAGAAAACAAATCCTGCCTTGAAGCCTGACTAATCAAGTCACCGCATTCAGCCTAAACAAGTGATATTATGCTCTTGTAGATTTCTTCAATGACTGATTGACTAATAATTAACATAGTATGTAAAACAGGTGAACTGGTGCAATTAACTGCAATCTTAATTTCAACTTTCTAAATGATGCACAAACTGATGTGGCAGAACTAAAGGCCGTCCTTATTAAATTACTTGATTAGATAGCTCATGATTTTCATTCATGGGTGCCAGCATAAAAATTTGTTAAAGTTTACAAAAGAAGACAGAAGTAACCTGATCTTTTAAGCATAGTATTCAATAATTTAAAGATTTACATGAGCCAAACAGAACCCAGTTATTTCCACTAAAAAACCCATATTAATAATGATAGGCGGAAATAAACCCTAAAAACAACAAACAAACCACCACAATTGGAGCCATTGTATATTAATCCAGCTATATTCTAAACACATGACAATATAAACCACGCCTTCATTCAAAATCAATGTCTTACACACAGCATTTGTCCTTTCCATTTAAATAACTTGGAATGCCAACAAGCTGAAGGGCATGTCCCAAAATCTTCTATCTCACAAAAGAAACTTATTGTTACAAATGCTATTGAGGTTAGATTCCACATTTTACCAAAAAAGTTATCCCACATGAAAAATTAACCAAAGATCAACATTTGAATAGCACATGTCAAAGCGAGGCTTAATAATTGGAACACTGAAACCCAACAAGGAAAAAGAAACAAACTAAGAATGCAAAGAAAATCAAAGTTGGACCTTTTAGACATGGAAATCCATCAAATTAATTGCAGAATCATAAAACTAGGTTAATCATACTAGTTATATTTTCATCATCATATTTTCAAGAGACAGAAGCATAGAAAGGACACGATAATCTCACCGCCTTGCGCAACTTCTTGATGAGAGCCATCGGTTTTCGCTTCAGACCTCGCTGAAACCTACAAAATCACATTGATTTGCAAAATCAGAACATATGCACTACAAAAATCAAGCCAAAACAGGCAAATTGGTGAAGAGATTCGCTAATTGCTTGCCTTCTGCGAGCGCGAGCATGGAAGAGCTTGACGAGCTCATCAGTGGACATATCAAGGAGTTGATCAAGATCAACACCGCGGAAGCTGAACTTCCTGAACGTCCTCCTCTTGGGTTGCCCCGGCGCCACATCTCCTTCGACATCCGCCTGAAGAAAACCAATGAAACAGAGGTGAAATTGCTCCAACAAAGACCAATAGAAAGATCAAGTAGCAGAAATGGAGATCGAGATGAATCAACAGCTCACCATGGCTGCAAGCTCGCGGGGGGCAGTGCTCGTCTACTCTTCGGCGAAGTGGAACTAGGGTTAGGGCTTTGAGAGAGATTTATATGTGATTTTTTTATCAAGATTGTGCTAATCTCGAGACACGTGTACGGAGATCCATGATTCTCTTGAAAAATAAGTTTAGTTATTTACAAATTTTTAGTATATATATTTTTTTTTTAATTTCTCTTTTAGCTCTTTAATTTTTTACATCTTATATATATATATATTGCCCAGTATCTTTTGTTTGCACTGTATTTAAGCTTGTGAAAGTTAGATTAGTATTATGTTTGTGTTAATAAATAATAATATATAGAAGAGTAAGATGATTGATAATATGGCTTTAGTTATGAGAGGTTTCTCTATTGTTAAAAAGTAAATAAACATAATTATATCATTAATACACAAATATTTTTCTATTTATAATTATATATGATGTATGTGGGTATATTAATAAGAGGCAAGTAACTTTATTTCATTGATTTAAATTTTAATATAAATTGATTAGTGTAAAACATATTTTGGTTCTAGTTTGCATAAGTTCTACGAATCATGGGAATAACACAATGAATAAGAACAAACTTGCGTATAGCGGTCGTTTCACTAAATAATCATTGCAAGCGCTACATAAATTTTCATTAGAAAATAAAAGTATGAGGGTTTATAATATGGTTCAATGTGTAAAATAGTATTTTATTCTATTGGCTTATATATAAATATATATATAAAAGTCCTCTTCCAAGTGGTTTTTTCAATCTCCAAGAAATAACACCAAAGAGTAAACTAGGCTGAGCTAAAGTACAGTTGATCACTTGGCATGAAACCAAACAATCATACTGTAAACCTGCAGCAAAAATTTTTGCAACCCAAAATCAAATAAGCACCAAAATTGTTCATGAAAAAAACCACAAGAAGGTTGCATGCACTACCAAGTCATGCAACTTCATTCTTAATCACAAAGTAATGTTAAAATATTTTCGGTTTTAAACTCACCGAGCATCTGAATATAGTTGCACAAGACACAGCAGGACTTTAAAAAGTAAACTAGACTGAGCTAAGTAATGCCTTGAATCAATCTTCCTCCAAGTTGATTGAATCCTTGAACTTACCATAAAGAATTCTCTTAAGCTCAGCCATTTGAGCAAGAACAGACTCCTTCTCCTCTTCCAGCCTCTCCAGATCTTTGCTGGCCTCTTCTTTCATCTTCTCCAACCTAGCCTCAGCATCATCACGTGGCATGTGTGCGAAAACCTCACCTATTTGAAATCTAATCACCTCCTCATCAGTGAAGATCAATTCATTACTAACATCTTCCAAACTTACATTTAATTCCTGAAAAACATAGAGACACTTTAAGTATGCAAGATATTGAAATGATAATCCAGACAAACTAGCATTTTAGAATCTTACAAATGCTAGTTGAACATGGATATATAACAAAGTGTCAGAAACATTTCAATTAAGCCCCATTTATAGCAATTACAGAGAGGATAAAAGATATATTTAGTTCCACAAACCTAAAAAGCAGTGTTCCATTGAGTCACCCCGTGAAAAGAAATTATTAGGTCTCAGGACATTAGAATTGTTACTGGTATTAGCATTTGCTAATAATTTCTAAATACAACCACTTGGAATGAGTTTGGATCTCTGTGATTACATATGAAAATGGAAAAATTTAATTAAGAGTATGCAGCCAAAACTTTGTACGATTTCATCCAAATTTCTGTCAAATAATCTTATTAAAAAATTTACGTTCACAAAAATCAATTGATTATAACATTCCAAACAGGAATACTGAATCCACAAACTTCTCTAGAAGACAATCTCTTGGCAAACTAAGACAGACCTTTCTATATTTAAGAGTCTACACAAATCAAATATCCATTCCACCTAATCATTTGACAAATGGAGATGAATATAAATAAATAACAACATCTGGTACTAAACCAATTAAAATGTGACTGTGTCTTTTTCGCTTAAGGCTTGCCTCGCGAAAAAATGAAGACAATTCACAAGTTCCAAATAGAATAATTAGTTTCTAGTTAAAAGCTACTAAGAATAAAGCGAAACAACCAACAAGAATAAAAGGTATACTCACAACAAACATGCAGTTGCAAACAATGACGACCACCTGACGTAACCAAAGAAATTAGTGAAACACCATCATCAGGATACATATTACAGTACATTGCAATATGTACCCTTATTAATTTCGCCATGTTTTCTTCAGTCTATCAAGTTGTTTCAAGACATATAATTCCCAAAAACTCATTCTCAAAAATCAAATAATGATACTTAAAAACACCCGCCAAATCTAATTAGTGAGACTGCACTCATCGGTAAACTAAGACATACCTTTCTATGTTTAAGGGTCGACACAAATCCAATAACCATTCTACCTAGTCCTTCAATAAATGGAGATGGATATAAATAAACAAATAACAACATCTGGTACAAGAACAAAAATTAAAATATGACCGTGTCTTATTCGCTTAAGGCATGCCTCGCATTATAACAAAAAGGGAAAGTGACACAAACAGATAGCAAAAAGCTGAAAAAATGACGGCATCCTGACGTAACCAAAGAATTTAGTGACACAAATGATATTAAAAAGCTGAAAAAAAGACAACATCCTGATGTAACCAAAGAATTCAGTGAAAAGTAATCATCAGGATACATATTACAGTACATTGCAATTAGTATCCTCATCAATTTTTGCCATATTATCTTCTGTCTGTCAAGTAGTTTAAGGTATAGAATTCCCAAAAACTCAATTCTCAAAAACCAATAATGATAAACACCCACTGAATCTAAGTAGCAAGACTGCAATCTTGGCGAAATTATATTAAATAAAGAAGATTTACACAACCAGATGAACAAACAACCAAGATCAAAATTTTAATGTTAGCATATCTTTAAACATCTCTAGTAGAAGCATGTCAAATGCAAATACATTGACAACAATCAAAGCAAGAACTGGCAATACTAACAAATCAAGCAAGAAAAGCACATGAAAAAAAAAAGAGGGGCAAAAAATATATCAAAGTCCACATCTTTTTGCATTCAATGAGTTTGAAAATGATAAAACCTCAACCAAAAAAAAAAAAAAAGGATTACCTTGGCGGCCTTGATTTCATCCTCTAGCTCATGGAACCTATTGTTAAGCCTCCCAAATTTGTTGATATTCTGCTGATCCTCCCAAGTCACCTCTGTCTCTGAACCACCACCCTTTTCATCCAAACAAAATACACCACCCAAACAAACAAGAAATCCTCAAAACGATGACAACCACGCAAGAATTAAAGAAAAGAGAAACAAAATCATCAGATCATGGCTTTCACAAAATTAGGGTTTGAGGTTTTACCTGCTGCATCTTTCTTTCTTGAGCCTCGGAAACTTCGGACTCTTAACAAAAATATTTCCCGGAAAATTTCGCAAATGTAGTCTGTTAACGGACCAGGCTTGTACAATCCAATATCGTATTCTTGGGCTTGGGCTTGGGCTTCATATATATATATATATATATATATATACCCACACGGGGATTTGCGGATCTCTAATGAAATCCATTAGATCACCGTCTAACAAAGTAACAAGGACCATATCTCTCTCTTTTTAGATCCTAACTCTACCTATCATTTTTATCATTTTTCTCTTTTATTTTTTATCATTTACAGACATCAATAGACAAGATATCCACAAATGATGTTTTTTATCTATGAAGTATATATCATTTTTATTATGTTAATTTTACTATGAAATATAATGTTTAAATATATATTTGTCAAAATATAAGTTTTTAATAAAATAACTTCATGATTTGAAACAATAACTGACAATTAACCATTATGACCACGTGTGTACTTTTTTCGTTTATTGAGAAGTATATATGCAATAAAAAATATTTCAAATTTAATTAAAAAACATATAATTTAAACATTGAAATATATATGTTTGACTACCTCTGTAATAGTGTATATAAATTTGAGAACGTGCTTTAGGAGAATTTCCACTTCCCATGTTACTTTATAAAGTTTCTATAACATCTTCTTCAATGTATAAATTCACGCTGGAGTGTTTTGAAGTAAAAATTTTATATATTGTCTTGCTGATTTTTATTTTTGAGAATGATATAATTATTAAAAAAATTTAAATTTCATATATGTATATTAAAGTCTTTTAAGTAAATATATAATACATCTTTTTAAGTTGATAAAATATATACAAATCTTTTAAGTAAATATATAATACATCTTTTTAAGTTGATTACATATATACAAATCTTTGAAAATAGATTAATTTTTTTCTCATATATCTTCATAAAATATAGTTTAATTTCAATTCATATAGCTATAAATATTTTCCCAATTATATCTTTTTATAAATTTTAAATTGACATGGCTATCTACTTTTTCTTTCACAAATGTAATATCAGTATGATCTTTCATATGTTGTAATGTCAACTAGTGCTTTACCGGATCTTTAAAAATTATTTTCTCTCCTTATGCCCAATTGAACTTTTTGAAAATTTTCCCATAGAATCCTTAAAGAAAAGACATATCCTAGTACATTCAACAATATCATCAACTCTTTCCATTATATAATACATCTTGTTAGGTTGATTATATATATAAACATCGTCCATTTAGAATAGAATTTTTTTTCTCTCACGTGGAGATATAAAACCTTGTATTCATACACTATTTTTTATTTTATTTTATTTTTTTTGGGTTATGTTTTTTATAAACTTCAAATTAATATGACTATCTACTTTTTCTATCGCAAATGTAATAAATCGTTATGATCTTTCATGTGTTGTAATAAATCAGATCTTTAAGAATCATTTTCTCTCCCATACCCAATCAAACCTTTTAACATAATTTCCACAAAATCCTTGAATGATAAGACATATCCTGGTATATATAATAATATCATCACCTCTTCAGATACCAACCAATATTTATTTATTTCTACTTTTCCACTAACTTGACTTTACGTTAACCAAAAAAAAAAAAAATATATATATATATATCAAAGTCATATAAACCATCTAAATTTATGCTTTTATTCTAATTTCTCCCTTATCATAATTCAATCACATACAAAACATAACTAATACTTTCCAACACACACACACACACACACAAATATGTAAGCACTTGCATCAGATATATTTCATAGAAACAAAAACCTAACATTAAGGCAGCAGCTGGCAGTCTGGCACCAACTTTTGCCTTTGCAACCCTTTTTTTTTCCAACACTTAATTAGTTGCCAATCCATCTAAGAATACAATTCATTAGTGAAAAGACACCAATGGTTCTGTTGGCCAACTTATGGATGATTTCTACTTTTGCCTTTGCAAGTGATGGAGTTGTCAACCTCCCTTACTTTCTATGATAATCATGAGTACCTAAGAGAACAATTTAAACAATTTATACGTGTCAACATACATACACTTTAAAGGAAGCTTCCTCATTTCATTAATTACTAGCTAGGCACATTGTGTGACCATGGTCTCACATCAATATATAACATAACTAAAACTAGCAATCAATTACTTAGTTGAACAAAGAGGTGCACATTATTGCATGCACCATCACCATGCACATGGCATGTTCCCTCCTCCACTTGCTCTGTGAAATTAAAAATGAGCTTGTGATCGACCATATTTATAAAATAAATTAATAAATAAATAAAAGAACAGAAATAAAGAAAAAGAAAAGAATCTCATCATGAAATGCCAATTTACTACAAGGATTAATTAATAATAAGCACACCATCAAACTGATTATTAAACACACCATTAATAAACAATCTAGACATAGCAATAGCAAGCATCGGCCAACAAGTATCTTTGCTTATTGTCCATATACAAATTAAGCAAAATATAGAATCACATATCCCTTAAAAACTGACACATCAAATATATGTAGATCACAATGCAGACACACACCACATGCCATGCTCGACAGTGATCCGGATCGCATGCTCGTCGCCGGAGTTTTCTATCGACGAAATAATTCCTTTCCGAACATGCGACCGAGCATGCTTCTTCAACGTCTGTTCTTGCATTTTTCCATGGCTCTTGGTGCTGAAATATATTAATTATAATGAGATAATTAAGCTTATCTAGAACTAGTCCAGGGGTAATGATCAAGAAAGCATGCATAGCAAAATAACTTCTAATCAAATTTTTATAAATATAAATTTATTACTAACCGAGTCCAATGGCTTCAGATCCTTTCATTATCCTCAGACGTTTGCATGAATCAACAAACATCCTACCAATGATTTATAAAATGAGTTTCAGAAAAATATGGTTGGCTGACAATAGTTTTGGTAGCATATTAATTAAGAACAGAAAATATGAATTAATGATTAATGATAATAAATAAATAAATAAATCATTGCTTACTCCCATGGGACATCACCAACAAGCATCCAGTCTCCATCTTTGTCTTCATAAGTGGGTACGTACTCTGAACCATTCAAGAGATCCATCAGCTTGCTCTCATTCATGAAGTCCCTTCCATTCATTCCTTGAGAACCACAATTCCCTATAGTATTCATATTTTGACCAGATTAGTATCATTAATTAATTTTTTTACAATGAATAAAACACAAAGCCACTATTATACTATACATAGTTTGTTATTAATACGCAACACCAACCCGTAGATCTAGATCCAGAAGTATGCCTAGCTATGGAAATATATATTATTATATTATAAAAATAAATGTTAAGGTGGCATTAATTCTACAAACAATATGAAAGCTTAAGTTGAAAGGGTAATTAATAATTAAATATGTGAACTTGAAAGAAATTGGAGACCAATCAATCACCTGACACTAAAACTCCTGTGAGTTGTATATCATGCATGACCATGGGTGAACAAGGATAAATATATTTATGATGGTTTATATAAAAAAATGGGACCTAAGTACATAAGTGATGGGAGTATGAAACAAGACAGCCAACCAAAGGGGAACAATATGTACCCGTTTGGGTTGCAAACACTGGCGATCACATGGCCAGTGGTGGTGCACATATGGTTAGAATACTAGCCTCTCTCTCTCTCTCTCTCTCTCTCTCTGTGCATGCACACTATGATAAGGTGTATGCATGCTAGGAAAGATGTGGAGTTTTTATAATTAATATTAATTAATTTCCAGTGAATTGCTAGCTTACCAATGGTGAAGGAGCTGAACATTTTCTCTAGTGCAGTGGAGAGTTCTTTGTAGCTGTTGTACATCTTGAGGTCAACCTTACGCAGGTAAGGAGCACCATCCATGCTCACCTTCACAAAGGCAGCACCAGCAGTACCGTTGCCGGACTTCTCTCCGTCCTCCTTGGTAGCCTTCTCTGACTGCACAGCCATGATGTTCTTCCTGTAAGATCGAACTGGTGGCCACCCCACAACCTGTGCCCTGATGAAACAAAAAAAAGTTATCAAGAACAAATCATTAATGCATGAGCAGATATAGCTAAATAATTTCCTCTAAAAAGATCTAAACAAAACCTGTCTTTTCCACTTGTTAAGGATCCTAGTATGTCAATTCACGTAAGACATCATTTCCTTAAAAAAAAAACAAGAAGTAATTGTTTTTTCTTCTGTTGCTCATAGTTTGAATTTTGTAACCAGAGAAAGAACCAAGTTTTCATGTTCATGCCATCTTCATGCTTGTACCCTGGATCTATTATCTTAGAGCTATCCTGAGTGTCTAGTTAGTTTAATCTGTTCATGTTGCAGTACTTATTTTCATAAACCACAAGCTTAATTATCTTGATATTTATGTGTGTGTGTGCGTGTGCGTGTGCGTGTGCGTGTGCGTGTGAGAGAGAGAGAGAGAGATCTAACTGCTAACTCAGCACTATATAAGTGACATCACTCAAAAGAAAATTAACTAAAGATTCCAGTTTCAAAACCTATAAAAGAACAAGAAAACTAAATACACCTTGTTCTCACAACCTTTTAAAAAATAAATCAAAAACCAAGACAAAGAAGTAAATCAATTACTTAGCAGGAGGTTTCTCAGGCTCCTTGATACTCTTCTCAGCAGCTGACTTCTTGATCTTCTCTGGTTCTTCACTAGTTTCATTAGAGTCCACAGTCTGGAGCTTAAGCTTCAGATCAATAGTCTCAGAAAACCCTCTTTTCCCATTGCTCTTGGCCGTCTCACCGTCACCGGGGAGGCCAAGACGCAGCTCAGTGGCCTCGAAACCGAGACTAAACTGTTCCTTATCCGCAACCAACGCAGTAGCCATTCCCTCACACGATTCCTGAATACTCTTGCTTTCCTTGCAATGCTATATATGAAGCAACAAGGATGGCTAAAGTGGAGAGAGAAAGAGAGAGACTCGCGGGAGGGGACCTTCCGAGCTAGTGGGCCGGGCCTATATAAATAGGATTGGTTGGAGCATCCGACAACCTGTTAACCGACACGTGTCGGTAAGCGAGCTGGATTTCCCGCGATTCTGCCGGGGATGACGTCACCGCGTTATCGAATTATTGCGGCGATCTTTTGAGACTTAGGCGGGCCGAGGAATTCAGAGCCCGAGTTAACAACGCTTTGGAGGGAAAAAAAAGCCGTTTTCTGGAGGCGCTTGTGCTTCGCTGGAATGTGGGACCCGTTGAGGAAGGGGGAAGATGGACGGTGGTGATTGGGTGGGGTCTGGTCAACGCGAGACGCATGTGCGGGGTGGGGCCTGGTCAAGCATGTGAATGGCTGACTGACTCACTGACTACAAGAGTGCGTCAAAGGCCTAAGCGCACCCATGTGCCGCGTCGTCGTGTTCATTTTAAAGCCGTTAGCTAAATCAAGATTAGCTACTAATTAACTTTGATTACACTGTTTCTCTAATCATGTGTTTATGTGTTTCAGTTTCTTGTGTGGTCCTTTCTGCTTTCATTAGTTAATTAATTAATTAATTAACCTCATCATCCAATCATGTATTAATTTTTTTTTCCTTTCTTTTTGTATATATAATAATTTTATGGTAATTACAACAAGTTGATGTGTGGTCCCCTGGCCTTAATTCTGTTTAGAAAATTAAAATTCGGAAATGGGAAATTATCCAAAGCCATGCATATATATATATATATAATGCTTTTGTGGGTTTCAACATGAGGGCTTCATCTTATATTCCTATGACTCATCATGATCTACTCAGGAATTCATGTTCATGCGTGGTGTTACTTTTGTGCCTTTTGTGAAGTAATATGTTTCAACAGTAATGGTTGTTAGCGTCTACTGTTGAGCTTGTAACTCAACCGACAGCTGAACATATATATATATCTAGTTATTTCATAATCATGTGATGTGATGTCCTGTGTTAAAAAACATTAATGGTGGATGTTTTTTTTTTTTTAACTTAGGATATATGAACAAAGAGATGAAGTATTAATCACTCCAATCAATGTTAGGAAGGAAGGAAAAATCTTAGAGTTTAAGTTATATGTGTAGTTTCTTAGACTATCCAATTTTTTATTTTGATTTCTTGGAAATTTGTTTGGTATCGACACGTATGAAATTTGAAGACAATTATGGTTGTGAATATTCGTATTAGATTTGTACTATAACACGTCAAAAATGTTAATCGTTTTGGCATTTTTAACAGAAAAAGGTTTTACAAATATTTTGGTATTCAGTCTACGTATTCAATAGAAGCCATTAATTACACAAAGATATATATCAGTATACAAGGTACAAAAACAATATCTGAAGTCTCTGCAAACTAATCCTTATAGCTTTGCCAACAAAACACAAATCACAAAATTAATTATTAATTATTAATTATTAATTAATATATGATTTGTGGCAGTGAAGATTACAACGCCAATTATAAAGGAATAGATCATTTAAATGATTGAATGGAAGAAATTCACCATCATATATCAACATCAAGCCAATGGCTGGAGGATAATTCTCATATTAAAGTGCATAAGAAAATTTTAATTATTGTTCAACGTCAACAATAAGTAATAGTGCAGCAAAATTGCCTATCTCTATCAAATATCAATCCTATTTCCATAAATGTCAGGCAGCATTATATGTCTTGTTGATTACTCCACATATATAATATTAGGAGATCAGGAGGCATCTTGTTAATCACATTAAGGTACCACATGTGTCTGTTCACATAATTCTGTCCATCCAACTGGAAATTTTACAATGTGTCACACATTAATTATTACTACAACTTGCATATATTTTTCTTTATATATATATATATATATAATACTTGACAAACCAAAGAGTTAATCAAGTAGCATAAGAAATACAATGTGTAAGTCTAAATTATTGGCAGAGAGACTTGATGTTATATAAACTATATATAGAACAAATTAACATGCATGATATTATATGTGGAAAATGTTCCCAACTAATTAAGATTAGACATCACTCATTTCTCTTGCCTGTGGTTTAATTTATTCTTTCACCCTATCAAGCATGACAAGATAATGAAGAAGTGATATACAACCAACTAGCTAGGAAGTTAACAGCAGTGATTTATTTAAGGACAAATACTACATGCCAATATAAGTAAGATCAAATCCTATCAATGGTGTGTTTTGGTTTTTATTCTTACATTCTAGGTAAAGTACATATGTTGCTTTTCATTTATGTGGGAAAAACGGTGGTGAATTGGACCCATAAGCATGGGCACGTTCATGAGTCTTGAAAGCTTGAGACATAACCATGTGGGAGAGTGTCCCCCATAAATGCATGGAAATGAGTCTCTATGCACACGGACGATATGCACACAAGCATGGACAAAGGTGTAGGTTCTTTGCTTCATTTATGTTTCTTCACTCATTTTGGCTTTGTCTGTTTGTTGTGAGTGGAAAAAGGAAGGCAAGTGTGAAGGTGCGATAAGAACTACGTACCAAATGGTAGCAAACAAGGGTAGCCCTATATGTATGTTCTTTCTTTGAAGAAAAGGATGACCAGGAAATGACCTACTTTGAATTGCCTCCTATTTGTCTTATTTCATTTTCACCATCATTGTCTTGGCAGGATGGTGGTCATCTTGGTCTAACTAATGAGGGCTTTGATTAGTTATCTAATTTGAGCGATGTGTCTGCAAAAGAGAAATGAAGAGTTGTTTGTTTGGCTTTTCTCCTTCTTCTTTTTCTTCTACTTAATTCTTCTTCTTATTATCTTTTATTTATTTGGAATAGATATAACATACAATCTATTAATTTCCAGATATTTTCAAAAACTGCTCATTTTGATAAAGGATGTGCTTGGTGCATGTAAGAACAAGCAGGGGAAGCCATTCTAGTAATAAGTTGGTTATTTTCCTTCACTTTAACCATTCATGCATTCGTTTGTGAGAAAGTGAGAATGAGGGAGAAGACTTATATGAGCTAATATATATATATATATATATATATATATATATATATATATATATATATATATATATATATATATATATATTAGAGAGAGAGAGAGAGATGTAAGATTAGCACCCACATATTTTAATTATATTTGAGTGGCGTTTTCTATTAAAAAAATAAAACATTAACCTTTATAACATTTTTATTTAGGGTTAGCACTTTATGTTTCATCTTCTCCCTTTAATCTTGTTTATATTCACTCCAACTCTTAGTTAATTTGTCTTTTAATTGTTTCCACACATTATTTATTCACATTTTTTTCCAATTTGTTATCTTTAATTTTCATCTTCTATTATATGTGTTCAAAACAAATCTGATATAGTTGAAATATACTGGTTAATAATATGCATCTTCTATTATATGTGTTCAAAACAAATCTGATATAGTTGAAATATACTGGTTAATAATATGCATCATGTGGTGAAGATAAAATAAAAGTTTATATATATATATGATAAATATAAATCAACAAGTCATAGACCCTCAACCTTTGAGATTGGAGGGATTTCAAGTTTCCCACTATCGATTTTTGACTTAGGAGGGGAATGAAATAACAACTCTCTTATTACAGGGTTAGTATAAAGTTAATTTTTAGAACAAACAGTAAAATATTCAAATAAAATGAACTTATCTGGCCATCTTAATGAAAGATAACTAAAATTGACATGATTTATATATTTATCAAAGTCACTAATGAAAGAACATTCATGCACTAAATGAACCAAAGAAAAAATAATACAAGTAAAATTTACTTGAATCAAACTTAAATTTCTCAAAGATGAATAGAGAACTTGGAGGACAAAGATAATCAAAACACTCTCCCATATATGATAACAAGTTAAACCAAAAGATAATTTCCATTCATAAGGAGATGGTGTGGCTAAGAATTACCATTTCTATTACTAGCTCTCATGCTCAAAACTAACCATATGGTAGCTAGCTAGTTAGGATTTCATTTCAAGTAAATTACTCCATTAATGTGCTGTCAGAATATAAAATCCAATTGATAACAGATTAATTAACATAAATATAAATTATGCACAGAGTTCTGAATCACTATTCGGACAGACATTGAAGAGATATCTTTGTCTTCTGTCGATAGATATTAATTAAGTGTAGACTATTTTGAGAGATACAGAGATAGATATTGTCTCAATAGCATCTCACTGTATCATGTTTCATTGTTTCTTTATATTAAAATTGAGATCAAAGCATGCATTTAATACATTGATTTCAAGCTGCATATCTTAATAAATTAGGTTCATTGAATGGGGATTTAGTGAATAATTACTTTAATTTGATTATTATATTTTAACTATTCAGGTTTCCTACCATAGTATAATTTTGAGATTTTTGTGCTTGGAAGGTTAAAGTTTATATTCTAGTTATATATTAAATAAAAATAATATATTTATCTTATATATTTTACTATGAGAAAACCAAGAAGTTAATCTCTAATAATTGATATATATCAGAGAATATATATTTGATGAATTAGTCAAAATGATATTGGAGTTCATTTTCATATTTCAAATAAAGGACAAAAGAAGAAATGATATGTCTCACATAGACAGAGATAATCAGTAGTTAAGAAAGCAAAAGATTCAACAAACAAATCTCATTTTCACTAGGCATATATAGTTACCAAATTGGCAAGTTCCATATATATACACAAGAATGGTCTTCCATTCATCTATTTACATTGAATAGCTAAAGAAAAAGTTATCATGCTGCGCTCTTCTAACTGGCCACCACTAGGAATAGAAACATCACATGAAAACAAAATCATGAATGCAAACGTAACACAATCAAGAGGCTATACCCGGCTTATCCACCTTTGTCCTACTTTCATGAGAAAGTTGAAATCAATATCCATTATTAATGAAAAACTTACAATAGTCTAGATATATAAATGTTCCACCTTCTTTCTCACTAGAAATTAACCACTGAATTCTTTGAATAAAAGATATGATCACCTGAAAGAAAACTAAGAGGCACATATATATCTTTCTTGACACGAGAAAAAGCATACCTAGTAAAAAATAGAAACCTGCAGCTTCCTCACCACCCAAGAAGTGTTGAGGAACAGTGTGTATATATATGTGCATATAGTTTGAGAACAGTTGATAAACAGTGTTTGTGTGTATATATAGTTAATAAAAGTTGAGAAAACGGACATATGGGTGCATGCATGGGCATAACATAAAGAATTAAGCATGCAAGAACTGCATGCAAGCATTGATCCAGGAAGGCATTACAAAATAATGATACTACTAATAATAATAACAATAATAATAAAAATAAGAGGAAGGGTCCCTCCATTGATCGATCTTTGCTTGTACTCCTAAACAAGCATGGATCCATCAACCATCCATGAAAACTATTTCAAATGGTGATGACTGATGAGAGCCCCCACCCACCACTTGCCTACTGTGATGAGGAGGACCAGGAAGCCTCCAAAGGACAGCACACGTGCATGTCGACGTTACGTTACATGCATGGCCCATTATGTTAATAGCGTCTCGTACTCCCCGTACTCATCACTGCTTCTCATCTCATTGTCTTCTTCTTGTGACTCTTAAGATAATTTAGAGAGAGAATGTCACCAACTTATGTGACATTCAACATTCCACGTTTCCTCATTAATATCATATTTTCATTATATATATATATATTGCTTTCTATATATGTGTGTTAATTTTTTCATCCTAGTTACAGTTTTGCATTTATTTTGTGGTTGTTTGTGACCATTAGAGACAATTCAATGATACTGGGCAACAACCCTAGCGATATACACAGCCGACACAGAAATTTGTGGAGCGTAACCAAGGATATGAATATTCCAAAAATTATTATCGGTGGATCCCTTTGTTGGTGAGTTGATCCAAAATCTTTTCAGAAGTAATGTGTATGTATGTTTATGTGTCAAGTTTCTGGTTGTTGAGTTGAGTTAATTATTGATAATATGTAACAAATGATGTTCAATTAATGTGTTTATATGTCAAGTTGTTGCTGTTGCTGCTGCTGTTGTTAATTTATCTTGTTTGTCGTTTAGCTTGGTTATTAATATCATGAAATATATATATGATATATATATGCAACTAAATAATTTTATTTTTTAAAAGAGAAAACCTTTTAAAGATCACAATTAGTCAGTGTCAAAATAATTGAAGGGTATAGATATATCTTGGCATTTTAGAATGTTGAATTTTGTTAGCATCAATGAAATTAGTATTATTTTCCCTAAAATTTTATTCCTAGAAAACATAATTCTTTGAATAAGAAGATATCAAAATTAATGATATTGTAAATTTTTTTCTATTTATAAAGCCAGCAAGTGGTGCCCATAAGTGGATTATCAAAAGAACATGCAAGTGAAGTGGTGCACTGGTTAAAGTGGCTTGACGGTCTGCTACGTACACTCAAGACGGTGTAAGTCGGGCTAACAACCGGGACAATGACGGTCTGCTACGTACGCTCAAGATGATATATCAGCAACTATAACCCATGACGGTAAATTTCCCATGTTTTGCAACACTAGATGGAGAATACGGTTTTTTTCGCAATAGGCCCAATGAACAATGGATAAATAGTACCACACAATATATTTACAGTATTATACACATGCAATACGTATTACTGCAGCACTTGTTTTTTGATCCTATGACACTCAATCCGGAATATCCAATTGTTGTCTTGAAACATTCTAATTTCCTGCACAATAAAAGTTCTTGCTAATATGTAAGCGCAATCATAAGATCAAATTATGTATCACAATGTCCTATCAACACCAACACCAAGTATGTATATGATTGATCTTTATAACAATTGTAGATACATGTATATTCATAAACATGACTTTAATTCGGGCAACTTACAATTAAGTAGTGATCAAGATCAACGCATTAAAAACACACATTCTTGCCCACATTAATTCTAAAGGCACCCTCCTCCACCCAGTACTTATTTATATAAATATTGAGCATTAAAAGAAAAGCATTTATATATATATATATATATATATATAGGTGATAAAGATGAAAGGCAGGATCTATCAAGAAGGCATCAGCATGTCGGAGTCTCCAGGTCTCTTGGGCACTCGTGCGGTGGATCTGGCCATGTGGATCATTTACTATCCACATGGCCAAGGACCACCAACCTTTATGAACAATAGCCTAATTAATTAGAGGGTGGCCATGCAAACGCATTGCCCTTCAACTCAAGAGAAGGCCAACATTTAGCTGTTGATGTGCCCTTTGAAGTTATGCCAAGTAATAGACTGCATCTGGTCCTCGTCCTCTTCTACTCTTTGAATGGGTTGGATATGCATGCCAGTAATTAATTAATCACTTAGATGTTATCCTACTTTGTTTATGTGAATACTTGTCGGTTTTTATTAAATCCTGTTTGCATGCCATGCATGCATGTATATTTAATAAAGTGAATAAATCATATTTATTGAAATTATTAAAAACAAGGGGAAAAATACAGAGGCCTCTCATTAATTGGTCTATATATATATATATATATATATATATATATATATATATATATATATGATAGAGTTTGAATTGTAGTAGTTGAAGATAAATATGATATGAATGAGTGCATGGTTGTTTGAAAGCAAAAGGACCATAAATGAGATGATGTAGAAGACCAGAAGTTTTCAAAGAAAAAAGGGAAAGAAGGTCTGACTGAAACTCTCTACAGCCAGAGGAGAGTTTGCATGTTTAGGTCCACTTTAATTTGTTTGCACTGAATTGAAGGAATGTTTGTCTATCTCTGAATTTGGCGGGAGACAGGTTGGCCGCACGTTTGGAGTGAGTTGGCTTGCTTGTATGCAAAGCTTCAAACTTGCCTAATGTAGTTATACTGAATATTTCAGGGTAAAATTTTTAATAAAGCATTAAACTATGGTCATTCCTATTTTTTGATGATATATATATATAGTTTATTCAGCTAATAATTCTATCACACTTACTGAAAGAGAATTTCTAACATTACCTACATCATCAAAAATAGACTTGCAAAAATCTATCTAATGACTTTTTGATAAAACAAAATTGAAGTTGAGTAATTATTTTGATTCAAATTAAAATTTGGATCTCAAAATAAAAAATGACCATAGTTTGATGCCTATAAAAAAAATTGTCGAATATTTCACTTATCATATCTACTCTTTATTATTAATTTGTAAAAAAAAAATAAAAAATGAAAACTTCAACATGAGCTTCACAGCCTAGCTAGTAAATGCATAGGTAATTTAACTAACTGAATCATACATGGCCATAAAATATTATAAAATCATTTTAAAATCTTCAATATTAAAACTAGTATTTTACAAATATTACACCTTATAACATAACAAATTAGTTTTTGTAAAAATAGTTGGGGGTATATTCAAGAATAAAAACACAATGACAAGAAGATCACAAGTCTCCCAAATACTCCCAAATACCACACCTGGGTTAAAATATTTTTCAGAGAACATTGGAAACTTATCAAATTTTTTTGAATTGAGCATAACATTTATCCAAAAAAAAATATTCATAGACCGCACATAATATAAAAAAAAAACTTCAAAATAAATACATTATTGATAAAGGAAGGTTTATGTCTTGAAAAATATTTAAAAAAAATGATTATTTATAGGTCACATCACATAATCGCATGTCAAATTTCACCATATATACTTAATCCAAATTATGCCACATTTAAACAGTCTGTTAACAACTCGATATCAAAACTAGGTTTTTATATATAAATATATCAATATGACCAATACTCACCCTCATTAATATGTGTGAAAATAAAATAGCAAAATTACAAATAAATTTTTAGTAAATAAAAAGTACACAAGTTCGCATTTGAAATTCCAAATCAATGTTAATGGAAAGACTTTTGAAGAATCCTAGCTAGTTTTATAAACATTCACATCAATAAATAATAAATATATTTTCTAAACTTATAATTCACACAAAAAAATAACAATCTCAAGTTTTTTCAATGCATGACTCAAATTTAGAAAAAATAAATAAATATTCTTTTCTTTTCCTCAAAATAGTATTCATATAAAATTATAGCATATAGTATATAATTTTTTTAAAAAATTAATTAATTTAAAAAACTTACTTTAGTCATTTTCACAAATCATAAGTTATTCAACCAATTAACAAGCAACTAAAGTACCATAAAATTTATATAAATTTTAAATCTCGCTAACAGTGTTCATAAGTTTTACTTTCAGCACATTTTTGAAGCATTCAAATTAATTTAAGATCTAAGTAAAGAAGGCATAAGTATGGCTTGTAAGCTTTCTATAAAAAAATTACTAAATAACTCTTGAAATTTTGGATATTTGTAAACGGGTCCATAAATGATCTTAAATTTTGGATAGGGTGTTACAATGTTATAAAGAGTGGTACCACATCCAGGGCTGCAAAAGCTAATAAAGCTTAATTGTTTTAGGTTTGAAAAAGATATATATCATATATATTAACTTGTTAAGCAGATATTTCTTTGAGTTTTTTTTTTCTTCACTAGGTTTATTTAAACATATCTTTGCTTAAACTCAAGTTTGAATGGAAACAAATTTGAACTGTTGGGCAGCATCTTTGACTAGTTTTATAGATTTGGCTGAGCCTAACCTGATTACCGTGGACCACAAATGTTTTTTTGGAAAACCTAAGTCCATGTCAAAGGTTCAATTTCACTAACTAATGAGCCTCGCCAATCAACCAAAACCATAGCTCAGGTTTTTCATAATGGAAAAAAAATAAGAATTCCTTTCTAGTTTTTATTTATTTATTTGAAAAGGTGGACAAATTAGTTCTATCAAAAGAAAATAATGAGAGTACAATAGTCCGAAATTAAAAACACTAATCTAAAACAAAGATTAAACAAACAACACCAACCAAGCATAACAAGAAATTGAGAAGATAACAACCCACTAGCTATGAAAGAGAAGGAGATAATATACCTGACAACACAGAAAAACACACGACAACTCATGAGGTCCAATAAGATAAGACCTTCTTTCTAGAAATTCTCGTATATATAAATATATATTTATATATTATTATTAGTAGTACTATTTTTATAAAAATAATTAAACCTCTATTGCATTGAAAATAAAATAAAGTACAAACAAGAGACATTAAAAAGAGAAAAAATAACAAATTAAAGAGAAACAACCACCAATCCATGCTTTGCCATTATCTCTATATATTTAAAAATAAACAAGAATATATTTGTTCTTTAAAAAAAAATACTCTTCCTCTTCCTCTTCCCTTAAGTTACTTCTTAGCCATTCAAAAATTTACAAAATTCATCATTAAATCTTTATATACTTTGCCATAATTTAAACGAAAAAATAAAGAAAGAAATTATCAAATAAAAACTCATCCAGAAAAGAAAATTGAGCATGATTGAATAGGCTAACATATCAAGGTTGGGCGAAGGGGGAACAAAGAAGAAGACAAAAAGATGAAATGCATGAACAGTGTCGGCACATGAATCCATCAGTGAGCATGGCCCAGTTTTATAATTCAAATGGCCCAACCCAAGTATTTATCTAAGACAAATTACATCAATCACAATTTTCATGTCACTCTCCAAAGTCATTCTCTCTACTAATTGTACTAGCCCATCAATCAAACTACAATCCCCCTATTTACACTCAATCTATTCCACCTAACTACTTAGTCCAATAATTTCCCAATTATATAGATAGATAGTTATTTATCTATCTAAAGACATTAGCACTGTATTGTGATTAATGTTAGAAACTAAAATGTTTCATGTTGTGATAGGGGAGAATTTTGATGTTGACTATGAAGAGATATATTTAATAAGGGATGGATGGAGGCCTTTTTCCTTTTTTTCTTATTTGTGGGACATCCAAGCTACAATTTAGATGCCTTTTGTTTTTGTTTTCATGTGATGTGTTTGTAACTACTTTTTTAATGTGTTGTTTCATATTTTGTTAGGGTGTGTCCCTTTGGGATTGGACAGCTCTGTACTTTTTTATACACACATACACCCATCTACTTATTATTTTTATAGATATATTCTTAGTTTTGAATTAAGCCCCTGGATATCTTTGTCAAAAATAAGGTCACTGGTTATAGAAAATTTGCATCATTCTTTTATAGTTATTGAAATTACGAAAAGCCATAAACCGATTCAACTTAAATATGGAAAGTTAATAATTTAACTCTTTTCTAATATATGACTAAAGTGTATATAAATATATATGTAGTGCCTTGTTATTAAATAATAATAATAATAATAATATTATTATTATTATTATTAAAATATATAAAAAAAAAATCTAGAAACAATAAAAATAAAAATTTTAACTCCACTTATATGCTATTTTCATTAAGAAAGATGTAATTTATAGCCTCTATAATAAAGATATGTTATTTTTCCTTCCAATTCAAAAGTTAAAAAAAGTTTCTAAAAAATTTTTGAAAAAAGGAAAAATATAATTTTATTTGTAGATAAACCAAATTAATTAAAAACATTCAAAAGAGACATCCAAAACCAATATATATTGTAGATAAACCAAATTAATTAAAAACATTCAAAAGAGACATCCAAAACCAATATATATATATAGTTTATGGGTATGATTTTACCACAGCATCATAGAGAATAAAAATAGAAAATTAAAATTAATAAAATCTCACAGGTAGGGAAATCAAAGTTTTTAATCTTTAGATATAGGGATTTTTATTTATTTATCTATCATCATCTGAAAACACTATTTTTCAAAACAAAAGCTTGTAAGATTATGGGAACAATAATCAAAACATAATCATATGAATAGGGCACAAGAAAATTTGTGTCAAGCCAAATCTTGCATGGTTATCTTGAACAAGAGTTTTTTTCATTTGTATATCTAAACAAATTTGCTTAATTAAGTGTAGATTCTTTAATAAAATCAAATACCATGAATACACCTTAAAATTTGATTTGTCTACATATATACTCTTTTCCCTGCATGCACCAATATATTAGTTTACTAAAAAGTTACTCCTATGTATTTTAATAATTAAAATTACAATATAAATTTAAACATTTTTTTCCTTTTTTCTTTATTTATTTATTTTTTTGACTAATAAGCGTTTTTTTTCTTTTTTCTTTTTTTACTAACATTTTATCAAAGTATAAAATATTTTAAAAAATTGTACAAAATTATAGAATTATACATTTATACAACCTAGCTCATGCAAACTAATGAAGGAGACATATTGACTAATGAACAACCGGGCATTTTATATTAGAGCATCTGTTGAAGTGTTTTTCTTAAATAAAAAATAAAATAAGTACATCTAAAAACTTAAAGTTGCCTTGGGTATATATATATATATATATATATATATATATATATATATATATATATATATAAACATGCAATTTGAACATTTCTTTTTAAAAAACCAATAACTTCGGTGTGTTTTATATTAAGAACATATTAAGAACAAACCTTGATCAAGTTCTCGACCAAAAACTTTCACAAAAAAAAAATTGAAAAATATTAACTTTTAGCTCATGGGAAGATGGCAAAGAAACTTGAAAAGAATACATGATTTGAAGTTTAAGTAGAGCGCTTTAGTTGCCATGCTCAAAGATTATTTTTAAGACAAGATAATAAAGTAATTAAAAACTTATGCATTCTAACTAACTAATTAATTAATTAATTAAACTCATTTGATTCCAATCAATGGTCTTATTCCCTTTTTCCCTTTGAAATGTAATATAAATTAAAGAATGACCTATGAAGCGTTGGTTGTCTTGTTGGGCACTAACATACATTGTATGAGGTCAGATCTAAAGCACATAGGATTTAAAAGGCTCTATCTGTCTAAGTTATTTGATTAGGATTGTTGCCTAATTGTTACATATCTAGTCAACTTTATATATATAGATCCAATAAATCTAGACAACCATTTCATCATTTAAAACCAAAGGTGCCCATAGTTTTCTACGTGAACTCATTAGACATAACTCTACTTCATATATAATCTACAACTTTGGTGTAAGGATTTTAACTTTAATTGTAAAAATATGTTATACATGAGACATATTCTTGATTTATTTATTTATTAAAAATATAAAACAAGTTATTTTTGGACATAATCATCTCAAATTCTTTTGTGATAAGATTGATGTATATTCAGGTAAACATGTCAAGCTGTATAAGTTTGACTATGATTTTCATCAAATGTATTTTATATGTTTATTTATATACACTATAAAAAAACCAAATTCATTATTCATTTTTTTAAATAACTTATACATATAATTAAAAAATTATAAAAAAATCATTTAATTCATTCTGCATATATGAAAAATAATATTTCAAATATATATATATATATACACACACACACAATAAATGTAAACAAGTAACAAACCAATATTTGAATTAAAAGATATTCAAACATTCGATTTTGAGTTTAGGATAAAAATAAAATATCAAATTTAATAATAATAATAATAATAATAATAATAATAATAATAATAAAGCAAAAAGGTGCATCTTTATAATTAATGAAACTTTGCCGTAACAGCACTAAACCGACATATGCGAAACCAGTCATGTGCGCGCACTACTAAAAAGATCCAAAAAAAAGGCAGAAAGCCTGGGCCAATCACATGCTTCCACGATAGGGGCCCAGAAAGCGGGGCCCGCCCACATGCGCTCCTTCTTCAATCCAACGGATCAGCTACATCCTGGCCCAATTTCAACAAATCTCCACCACACGATGACAGCCCAATATGTTTCCTTAGCGGGCCGGTCTTGTCTCATAACGGCCCAGACACTCCCCAATTGGCCTGTTCCCCATCTCAACGACCATCCTTGTTGTGCATGTTCCCTCAGTCCATGCATTTGCATTCTCTTTTCTTCTCCTTCTTCTTTACACTATCCTATAAAACAACCACCACCACTCGCCGGAACCCTAAACCATTTCAATTTTCAAACTCATTTTAATAGTTGGAAACTCTTTCTTCTTCTTAATTTTGTGTTTTGAGGTTGAAGAAAATGGAGGGAAGAAACTACGAGACCGATATCGATAACTTTAAGGCAACCGAGCTCACTCTAGGCTTACCGGGAACTGATCAAAGCTCTAGAGGTAGCAAGAGGACACTCGCTGATGTGGCCGAGGAGCCTTTGTCAAAATCTAGCTCATCGGAGATCGATTCGGTTAAGGGTGGCAATGAAACAGGACCACCTGTGGCAAAGTGAGTTTCATGATTCTTGATTCTTGAGTAGATATTGATTAAGAGATGTTAATTATATGGTGTGAGGTCTGACATGAGGTTGTTATGTTTTGTATTATATGATAGAGCACAAGTAGTTGGATGGCCGCCAATTCGATCTTACCGGAAGAATAGCTTTCAAGCGAGGAAGGAGACGGAGGAGACCACCACCGGAATTTATGTGAAAGTTAGCATGGATGGAGCTCCTTACTTGAGAAAGATAGATCTTAAGGTTTATGAGGGATATAATGAGCTTAGAGAAGGGTTGGGAGACATGTTCAAGTGTTTCTCATTAGGTGAGAGTTATGTCTAGTAAGATATAAGTATATTATCACATGAAATATTGTTGTGTTTTTTTGGTGTTGATTAATTTCAGATGATTTTTCAGGGATGGAAGGACAAAATGGATCTGAGTATGCAGTCACATATGAAGATAAAGATGGAGATTGGATGTTGGTTGGAGATGTTCCATGGGGGTGAGTTTTATTTATCTCTGATATAAGACTATTAACATTATTGTTATTATCTCTAATGATGTTTGCTAATTGATTAATTATGTATGGCTTATGTAGGATGTTCATCTCCTCCTGCAAAAGGTTGAGGATAATGAGAGGAACTGAAGCAAGAGGCTTGAGTTCAAGTTCATGAATTTTCATAATAAAATTTGGAGAGAAAACAAAAAAAACAAAAAACTGTTTTTTGCTTGGTTTTCCAAGTTCCGCAGAGCAGGATGTGAAGTAGGAAGAAAAAGGATGAGCATCATCACAAGATCACAACCAAAAAGAAACAAAGTTTAACAGAAAAAGGAAACAAAAGGAAAGAAAAAGAGAAATCATGTATCTTGTGTAGCAGTGTATGCTTGCATGCATGGCATCAATTTCTAGTTTTGTTTTAGACTTCATTTGTAACACTTGAATCCAATACCATGTGATACTGCATACAGAGATACATCTTTTGCTTTTTTTTCATGCAATTGTACAGTGTATTTATTTCTGAATATATAAATATAAATCATACCCTCTATTCACATTTAACATAATATATTCTTGGAACTTGCAAAACATTTTATTATCTTTTAAAATAAATGACACAATGGATCAATTCTTTAATTAGTTGTTGCAGCCGGTTGTTGGCAAGTCCATTGTCTATAATAGAAAAAGAGATTCCAAGTGAAAAATAATATAGTAATATTAACAATAATAAATGGATATTAGATTGTAAACATGAAGGTTGACAAGATCCGAGCATATTATTTCATGTTCTTGATTTCATACTGCAATTAGTTCTTGGTGGACATGAGATCTGAAAAGGAAACAAGTCCGACAAGAAGCATGTGATGCATATGAATGGAGAAAAAGAAGACACTCAAATGTTAATAGAACCTAACTTATGATATTTGGTGGTTGGAAATGGTACCATTAATTAATCCATTAGAGAAGCCAAGAATGAAAGACTATATATTAATCTAATATGCCAGTCTGTTTGGATTAATTTGACTTAAATGTACGTCATTAAGGACATCACACTTAGTTTGACCTGAATTATGGTCGGCACGGCTGCTAAACACATACAAACACACATGCTGGTCTTATAAAATTAAATTAAATATTATGTTTAAAGGGGCCTGATGGCTGAAGACAACTCAGTTGGTCATCCTTCTTCTGGAACAAAGGAAAGAGAAAAGCTATTTTTTTTAAGTAGAAAAAAAAGCCATTTCTTTATCCTGGTTTGTGCCAAAGCACATTGTTTTTTTATCCTTTTGTTCTTTTTTAATTCTTAAGAATGGCATAGTTGCTCCGTAATAATTATCTTAAAATGTCTGCAATTGAACACAGTATAAATTAAGTAAATACAGTGAATATTAATTAGGGTTTAATGAGGTTGATTAGTTTTAGATTTTGATCTTTTACGGTTGTTGTAAGTTTGGTAAAAATAGAATTAAACAATTGATTGTACAACTATACTGTTTATTGTATAATGTATAATTGTTGAATTGAAAATTCAATTGTTGATTGATATATATATATATATATATATATATATATATATATATATAGAGAGAGAGAGAGAGAGAGAGAGAGAGAGAGAGAGCAGTTCAAGAATAAATTAGCTTGATGGAGCATGTCACCATCCCCACTTGACACCAAACTTAACTTCCAAATTAGCTGAAAAAATAAATTAAATAATAATATAATTCAAATAGTATGCTAGCGACAATCACATCATTTTCAGATTTGAAGTGAATAAGTCAAACATATTGAAATGAAAATAAACATTAAAGCAATTTGCAAGATACGTCTCCATATCTCCATTACCAACAACGTATTCACACTAAAATTCTTTTGCATGCAAATTGAGGGTCGAATCTTTTTGTAATGCAAAGTGAAAACACATGATATAATTAAAAAATTCATGTATGCTCCTAACACTGACATATTCACATTTATAAAAAAAAACCCAAAAAAAAAACATCTTTCTTCATAATAAATACTCTCTTCATTCTAAAATACATATTATTTTAAAAAAAAATTATTCCAAAATAACTGTCATTTTATAATATCAATATAATATTTTTTTTTTCCAATTTTACCAATCTTCAATTTTCTAAGATATATAAATGAAAGAGTAACATTTATAGTCTAAAAAAGATACATGGTTTCAAGAGAGATTGTTTTTTATATTAAAATTTAAATAATTTAACATTATTCTTAATTTTTGTGCACATATATTTAAGAATGGAGGGAACATTTTGCTTAAATTTTAATATATATATATATATATATATATATATATATATATATATATATATAAATCAAAATCTACCAAAATTAAAAGTTAAAAAATAAAAAAAAGACAAAATAACGAAAACAACAAAAGTACAAGTGAAAAGACCATGGGCCCTGTCCACAAGCACATTTCCCCAAATATCTTAATTACCGGTGCAACATTATGTTCACAAAGGAGTTCACTTTGATGGAACATTGCCCTCACAAGACACAGGATCTACAGCACCAAATGCTCATTAATCTAAAACACTTGAAAACTTGAAACCTATAATAATAATAATTATTATTATGGTTCTCTTGTGGGATTTGAAACATCATATTTGGAAAGTAATTTAAATGTATACCATGCTGAGTGAAAACACAAACTAGAAGCAAGACAAGTGCTTGAGTTAGCTGCATCATCATTTTGATTGTTGTGTAGAAAGTTTGGTTGAAGTTATTTGGATACAAGTGTACACCCACTCTCAACAATTCATGGTATGATGGCAGGTACTATGAAGTTGGGAAGGTCCACTTTTTTTTTTGGCACTCTGTTCTTTCCACCCCAGTGGTGAGGGACATGACTTGATGCACCCACCAAACTGTGGGTCTACCCTCTTAACTGCTTTTCATGGACCTTCCACCAAAGATAATCATATGACCTACTTTAGGACAGTGCGGAAAATAGTAATCACAACAATGGCCTTATCACAAGGAACCATGAATGACCCTTAATCTTATTTCAGCTGATGGTTTCTTCAAAGATCATGATGTTTCAATCTTAACAAAGTCCAATCAATTATATAATCCATCATGGTTCAAAATAAAACACATTCGAAACAAACTAATTAAACTGGCTCTAATAAGTGTCGAAACCTTATTTCTATAATTCCGAACTGACAAGAATCAGACCTGTAATGTGATGAAGTTGATTGCAGAAATTTACTGGAAATTGCAAACCTCTTTATACCAATTTATTGTTTGTCCTTGCAAACTTGAACATAATGAAGACAAGCACAGGCATATGTTCCATAAAATGTCAAAAAACATTACAACTTACTTTACAGGAAGCTCCCAAGAACCATCCTCATCAAACCAAGTTTTTTACCTGCCAAGAGTTTGTTCCCGGGCTAGCAGTTCAGACAGAAACAAGAAGAAATGGACAAAAAGATCAAATTCATACGCTGATGATTTAACAAATAATCTTTACAGGACTACTCAATTTACTTGTTTCTACTGTAAGAAAAGAAATTACAAAGTTCCTATGGTATGCTCATTCTAGATAAGGAAACCTTTGTCATGGTTAGGGCTGTTTGAAAGACTTGCTTTTCACAAACTCCACATATGTTGGTTTTTTACTTGTGAATTACTAGGAAACCTTACAATTTGCAAAGTATACCTTGCATAAAGGCAAAACTTTAATTGAAATACATAAATAAATAGCATGAAACCCTAACATCTCAATGATTAATAAATTGTTAAAAATGATTATTTAGGATATTATTTCTTTGTAGTCGAGAATTTTTTATCTTGGATATTATCTGATCCTTTGATTTGATTTATTAGTTGAATATAATCTTTAGCCATCTTGATTGGTGCATAGGATACAAAGAAAAATGGTAAGTTGTCCAAAACCACATGCCATTATGGATTGGAAATCTTTTTAAGTATGGATGAAGTCGAACAAAATGCAGGAAACAAATATTAATCAACCAACACCCTAAGGCTGCCAGTCCAAAACAATAAAAAAAGAATCATTACCGAATAAGCGGGGTTAATGTATAGATACACAATGAGATAGGTAGATCTGGATGTAAGTACAGATACAACGAAATTGGAAATTTGGAATCTATCACGTATGGGTAAAATTTGAATATCCACAAAAGAGCATTGAATCAAAGATAATGGCTCCCAAAGCCTACCAACAACTATGCAGAAATAAAAGATTAATTTTCTGATTTCCAAAGTCCCATGCCTTAATGCGGCTTAGCAAGATTAAGGTGCCAAAACCACAACAATATCATTGGGGAATTGAACATTTCAAATAGAGATCCAGGAAGTTTGAAACTTACAAATGCTATCAACAAAAAGGATATGAAAGCCAATAATTTGTGGGCTACTACTTCACCAGAAATCTGGCAAACAATGTCTAAGGCATCCAATTCTCCACTCAGTGTTTGTCCAAATCAAAAATGACGCCACCATCCTCTGCATACAGTGAATTTTGATCATAAAATGAGGGAATACGAAGAAAAGGTAATTATAATAACTAAATTATCATCATGAATAATACAGGTAGCAACCATATTCTTCTAGCAATAAAGACAAGTTCAATAGAGTTGGTGCAATTTTCTATGAGAACCCAGCAGTTGACAGTCTGCGAACCAGCTGGTGAAGACAGTCCATTGATAGACCGAATTCACCAAGCAATTACACAAGCAATTTCCACCTTGTATTTTGAACTAAAGAAACAACTGACTCAGAAGACTAATCAAATACATAGCATGATTGGCATGAAAGGTGGCTAGATAACTGTTGTTAAAGAAGCCTACCTAGGCATGTAGACTGTAGTTTCCAGACATGGGAGAGATTAATCAAATAGGCAATTTAGTCAATAAGCATCAAATTGGCAACCTAGTGTACTGGCCAGTGCCCGGCCTATTAATGACCACCTGGTATGCATTGTGGTCTATTAGTTCTAATTATTTTAATTTGGACCAGCAAGTCCTAGTGAAGCACAGCCCAACTCAACAAAATCCACTGTGTTATAAAAGAACTCCAATACACTATATGATCAAGCCAAGATAAAGTAATCAATCAAGTAATGTGATCAACCCAACTTCATAATAATCAAAATGACCAAGACCAAATAAAGTTATAAATCTAGTTAGTTAGTAAGAATCAAAATGGTAAAGCTATAATGAAGTTAGTTGATAAGAAACAAAAATTACCTAGGCTGAGTAAAGCTATAAATTGTGCTAGCCAATAACAAACTTGACCTTGATGACAATCAAAATAACCAAGATCAAGTAAGATTATCAAACAAGTTATCTGATCAATCCTGTTCAAAGTGCAAACCCTCAAGGCGATCAACCCCAAATTTGTATATATAAATTGCCATTTTCGTCAACCTCAGTTTAATACTTTAAGCCCTTCACAGTAATATTTTCACACATAAACTAATCTCTTAATCATGCATGACTTTAATCTTTAGATTGACCATTTTTGAGTTTGAATTACGGCATGTATTTTGTTGCCTTTTTTAAAATTAACATTCTGTTTAAATTTAGGTGAGAATTCAGCAATACAATCTTAAAATAATATCTGTCTAATTTTTTGCACTTAGTTCACCAGCTGCAAAAACAATTAAAGCGTCTAGGCACTGCCTCACTGCCTTGATGGCATAGGTAAGATTTAGGATCTAAAAGAATGTTAGCTTAATGTACCAATATTTTCATTAGGTCGCATACAGTAAATACAGATGACAATTTAGGAGCCCAAATTGTTACCACTAGCTTCATACAAACGAATGCTACATACAGAATAAACTCACCTCGGATCTTTTTCTTTATCCAAACCTCCAACAGCATTCCTGCACCAACGCCAGCAGCACAAATTGCACCATACAGGGCAATAGCTGAAGGTAATGATTGCCGTGGAAGAAAATAATAGTCTGGGACTTGCCTTATCCTTTTTGGAAGTCGCTTCTTTGTGACCACTTCAGTTGCAGCACTGGTAGAAGAATTGCCAATGGTTTTCCAATCCATGTTTTTGAGCATGTCCTTGGAATCTTCATTTGCCATACTGCATGGAGAGGAGATTAAGGAAGCAGAATCAGGGTTTGGCAGGTTGTGGATTCTTATTCAGCATCTCACTTATGTTTTAACAATCACACTCACATTTCAATATTTTCTTCTTTTTTACTTTAGAAACATACCAAATTGAGACAAAATTTTAACAAAGATAACAAAAGCAATGAGAAAGACACCAATGAACATTTAACCTTATCCCCACTCTTCACAACAAAATACACCTATTAAATAAACTCTTTTGTCACTCTCAATATGTTTACTCGTGCTGACAGGCTCAGGAATTAAAATCAATTACAAATTTTCAAACTTTTTACTCAAGCGAGCCATGATTTTTAATTTGATTTTTCCAAGTGTCACATAAACCATTAAAAATTTCCAAAACATATGTAAGCAATAGAACTGGATTGTAAAATAAAAATCCAAAATGTTAAAGAGAAAACATAAGTCATAGCTGCCACACAATTACCTGAATTAGCGAATCCACACAATTAACTGGATTGTAAACGTGGCAGTTAATCAAGCTGTAGATAAACCATGCAAACATCCGTAACAAAAATCGCATTCAAAGAAGAAGAAGAAAAAGAACAATATGTAGAATAAACAGAGAACAGTGAACTGATGGAAGATTAAGGTAAGAGCATAAATTGGGGCACACTTATAGAAATTGAATCAAAGCAAATCTCAGGGAAATTGCAAAAATTATATACTACCACTGCACTAAACACTCAATATCAAATAGCAGATAAAAAGGAGTTGATGTGAATGGGAACAAGACGAAAAATTTAAGGTGAATGGGACAAAGCTTACCTGATGATATCACAGGAAACAAAATCCGAACTGAAGCTGAAGAAGATCTACTGAGAAAGAGAGAAGAAGACGAGCTGAGTCCGAGATACGACGATCGAGAAAAGGAGAAAAAGGACTTTAGGTTATACCTAGGGTTGTCAATGACCTGGGCTCAGCTGGAGCTCGAGCTTGACCGCAGGAGGGCAGAGCAGTAGAGGATGATCCCGACGGCGGAGGGCGACCGGCGACAGGCGACAGGCGACCGGAGATAGTGATGGATAGCGGCGCGGGAAGCGGGCGAAATAGAGTACTCTCTCAATCAGAGACGAAAAGAGGATGATTCAAGATGAACGGCTGAGAATTGAAGATTTGAAAAAATTTACTTTCCAGTTTGAACCCTGCTATTAAAGCCAATAATAGCCTGGCCCTTTCTAATAAAAAAATTTAAAACTAAAAAAAAAATTATAAACCCTGTTGTTATATATATATATATATATATATATATATATATATATATAATCTAATAAATTTTTTATTGGTTATCAGTAAAAGTTTTTTTTTAATAAAAAAAAACTATCCTATTGCGTACCATTTGTATGTAAAAATACTTGCATTGCATTTGAAAGAGTAAATTTTTTTTAGTAAGTACCTAATATTGTCATGTTTTTAGTTTGAACACTAACTTTCAATTTGTATTAAAATAAACACAAAATTTTAATTTTATTTCTCCAGCGAGGCAATTGGGAGAGTCTGGTTAGATCCAATGATATGGACACTGAAAATGTGACATGGAAGCCCAGGAACTCTGTTAGCCACTTGTCACCTCATCGCCTTGTACACTCGCCTTTTGTTTCTCCACGTGGCTACCACGTCATCACCATCTTCTTTCCCTCCTTCCGCATTTTCTTCGCCTCTTCTCTTAGCGATCATGTGGTCTTGGGCTTATTTGGTTCATGTTTTGCTCAAGTTCGAACCAAACTTGGAGAAAGCTAACCATGCTGGACAGATTCTGATGGAGGAAGCGACAACGTCTAAGGAATCGTTGATTGTGGAGTTACTCTTAGTTCGCCGCGCATCCACCGAGCACTGTTCGCATCACGCTGTGGCAGCCGGGCTCACAAAGGTTATGAGGTCGTCGTTGTTGAAAGGTGCAGAGGTGGACGTGGTGACGAGCCGTGGGCGCACGGAGTTGCATCTTGTAGCGTGCAAATGGAGATGGGATTGCGCGTGATTGTTGCGAGCCAATGGCGTGCGCACGGATTTGCGTGGTGGTGAAGAAGGTGATACATCGTTGCATGTCACTGAGCTGTTAATCAACCCTTAATCTACTTAAGTAACAATTCACTGAGCTGGGCAATAGTTGACATTTGATCTCTTACTTATTTAATTATCAAGCTTCAAATCTCCACTCAAGTTAACCTAAACGCAAGTTGAACTAAAATGACTTGTCTCTTTTAACAATTTATAAGTAAATAGAGTTTATCTTTAATTGGATGCCCATGCCCAGTTCTTAAAAAACTAAATTATAATTAAATTACATATTTGAATTTTCAATATGTGTCAATATATTGTATCAATTTTATGTTTATTATCTTATTCTCTAAAAAAAAATCTTAATTTTTTTTTTCGATAAAAGAACATTTAATCAGTCTTAACAGTAATAATATATGTCGATGGGATGTCAGGTAACACAAATGGATTTTTAAAGCCTTATATAACCTTATTTTATCAAATAGTCATGTGCCACACCATCAAATATTATCGTCAATTTTAAGTGAAAATTTATATAATAAGGACATCTCAAACTCAAAATACTATATTTTAAACTTTAACATATAAAAAATATAATTTCTACAGTAAAAATTTCTCCAACCATCAACTATATTTTTAACTCTGAAACAAAATATTCTTTTTACTTCACAATTTATATATTCCTACCATCAATAAATTTAATCAATTTTATACGCAACAATAAATATTCATGTAATTTTTCTTAATTTTAATGAATTTATATATTTTTTTGTTATTTTTCTTTAATTTATTATTTTGTATTAATTAAAAAAATAAAGTTAAATCATAAATTTATTAATTTTGAATAAAATATAATATAATAAAAAATAAATAAACAAAAAAAAAACAAAAAACAAAAATGGGAAAAAAATAAATAATAAATAAAGCTAGCTAGAGTGATGCACAATTACTTGCGCGTTACTATAGCACTTTGGTTGGTGCAGGAATTGGCGCTTGATTAGAGCCCATCATGTACCAAATCAAAATATTTACTTCAAGTATTACTTATGGTTGGAGATGCTCTAATAATGATAATAGTGGAGTGATTGAGGTATTTGGATGTATTTTTTATATTATTAACAAATATATATTTAGATAAAAATATTATGCATCATATTTTTTTACTGTATTATTATTTATAAACACAGTAATATTGTTTATAATACAGTACAAATATTCTAGGATGATTGATTTTATGTAGATATATAGATGTATCAAAATTAAAATGAAATTTCAGAAAATAGAATAACAAGAATAAAATTTGATGGGGAAAAAACGTTTATTTATTTATTTATTGTTTTAAAATTGCATAATAAATACTTAAAAAAAAAAAAAAAAAAAAAAAAAAACATCATTTCGAAAGAAAAGAGCAAGTATATCTCCGCCCTGGTTCAGCTTCTCCCTCACTCCGCCTCCCAACTCCGGCGCCATGTTTCCAGCGGCGGCCCGCCTAGCGGCGAAACGTGCGTTCCAGATCCGCACGGCTTTCCATGGATCCCCAAAGGTCTGCTTTTCCCCTCTCCGTTTTTCTTTGCTTCGTTGTTTCTCCATTGAGATTTCTCTCACGGAATTTGGTTCCAGGTCACACTTGCCTCCAGATCCTTCTCCACCGCGCTGAACTACGTGAGCTCTCCCGATCTATCAATTAGATTCATTCCACTATAATCTCTACCTGTCTCCCTTACATTTGTTTTGATTTTTGTTTTTTTCGATGATTTTTCAGCACATTGACTCGCCGGATAACAATCCTGACATGCCTTGGGATTTTAGTCAAGCCAACAAGGAACGGGTATGTTGAATTCTTCTGATTCGATGGTGTTTCCACTCGTTAAATTTTGCATTTTGTTGTTGTTGTTGTTGTTGTTGTTGTTGTTGTTGTTTAGGTGATTATGCTTACAACCATATGATTGTATTATTAATTCAGTTGATTTAATTTGGCACCATATGGATGGTGGTAGAAATTCCTTGTCTACCAAATATTGCTCTGACGTTGATCAAGGTACTTGTAGTTGAAAAGTTGTAGATTTTTCTATGGACATTTTTAAGCTCGCAGAATTTGGTTTTTCCTGCTATTATAGCTTCAGTGTTTAAGATGCTTCTAGTAATTCAGTTTCTGATCAATCCCTGAATTCAACTGCATAAGGTTGATGACATTTCTTGCTCAGATGACAACCCTCATATCAGATTAGGTGATTTTGCTGTCCACATCCCTCCCAGAAGTTACGAAAGTTTGATTTTGAGGTCTTTCTGTGCATGTTTGATTGTTCTCTTTTATCAGCACCTGTATCACTTATTCATCTATTTCACTTAGCAAGATTTTGAAGGCTTGATGATGCATAAGATGAACTGACCTTGTACTTTAACTGCATACATATGACTTGTTTTGTAGCATAATCATGTTCATTACTATAGAGTCACTTAAAGGAGCCTTGATTGTAACATCTTCTTTAAAATTTTTAAATTAGCAGTATTGAAGCAAGGAAATGTGCAACCACTCATTATCATGTCTTCCATTCTATGGTGGAATAAATTGTTTTTCACCATGCCATAGGAAATCTAATTCTTTGGGCTTGTAGGATACTGCTGATAAAATTGCCATGCTGCAGATCTTATGCATAAGCCTCTAATTCTGGGTGCAGGCAAGACGTTGATGATAAGGATTAAGGAATTGCTTGCTATCTGCTATATTTCTTTGGCTTGTACATTGTGTTTATTGTTTATATTGCTTGTATTTTCAGGTTAAGGAGATACTATCCCATTATCCCTCCAACTATAAGCAATCTGCTGTTATTCCTTTGTTGGATCTGGCACAGCAGCAGCATGGTGGATGGCTGCCAGTTTCTGCAATGAATGCGGTATGTTGTAGATTTTTGTTGATTGATTTATTATTGATGATAATTTTAGTTATCTTTATCTTTCTTTATGGAGTTTATCTTTTTTATATTTTATCAATTATTAACCAGTTAAAATTAGGCTTTCAGTTATAACTTGAAGTTGGTGATATGATGTTTGAAGTAGTTGCTAATAACAATTCCAAGATCCACTGTTCCACTCATCTCAAAATGTCATGCTATGATCATTTTTACTTTTTGGTAGATTAATCTGTTGGATCTTGGTGCACATAATTAAATGGAGTTCTTTAATGTGCCTGTTGAAGACGTTCTTATATTTACTGGTCATCTAAATTGTTCACATCCATCTGCTCTGTAGCTGTTGTCTACATTGAATCAGTGTACACTGGTTCGTGAGGCATCACTAAATTCTATGCAATCAACCAAGATTAAGATTGATTGATGACGCATTGTTCCTTTCGTAGTTATCATAATCAAGGCTTAGTTAATTCTTTTGGGAGTTCTACTTGGGAGTTTTTCTTGATAAGTTCATTAGTTGCATGAATATGGGCTGTGTTTCTCATAGAATTTGATGAAACAATTTACTCATGATCAGCTAAAAAGGTTCTCCTTGGAAACTTTCATCATAACCATTTCTGCATTTACATGAAATTTCTAGATGCGTATCTCGCCATCTGTATACCATATTTTCTTCTAAAGCCATATACTCGTGTGACATATTATGTTGATGTTTAATGATACATATCATATATAGTCAATTTTGGTGTAGCATGTTACATCTTCCTAGATATTGCTCCGTTCAAATGAATGGTGGAGCATTGGAAACATTTTTATTTGCTCACAAGCATACAGACATTTTCCAGGCTGGTGATTCTCATGAAATTTGGGCATTTTTGGTGATTTTACTCAGAAGTAAACATGAATTATGGGATAGTCAATTAGCTTGACCTACTGTAAGAAAATTTGATCTTCTATGATTCATTTGACAGATCCTGTATAACTTTCTCTGGAAATTGCAATTACTCAGATTTACCATAAACATCAAAATACAATTAAAGTGTTTATAGCCTTTTGATGACCTCCCACTATACTTATGACATATATATAATCTTCTTGTCATATTTTGGAATTCATTTCTTAGGTTCTGCAAAATCATTTCAAATTTTTATGCGTTGGTTCAGGTGGCTAAAATCATAGAAGTTGCTCCAATTCGTGTGTATGAAGTTGCTACCTTTTATTCGATGTTTAACCGGACAAAAGTAAGTTATTCATCTTGTCACAGTTATTCATCTTGTCACAGTGCTCCCATGATATGTTTCATTATATTACGTAGCTGCTTGCCATCTGATACACTTGCATTTACATAAATTAAAAGATACTTTATCCATGGATAATATAAACAGGCTTGTGTTATTTTAGGTTGGTAAATATCACCTATTGGTTTGCGGCACAACACCTTGTATGATACGTGGTTCTCGTGAAATTGAAGAAGCTTTGCTCAAACATCTTGGAGTTAAGCGGAATGGTATGCTCAATGTTGCATGTATTAGATGCACTATTTGCAGTTCCCTGTTTTGCATGCCCACCATTCTCTTGCTCTTTTGTGACAAGAATTTTGATTATTTTCTTTTTTTCTTAACTTTGCAGAAGTGACCAAGGATGGCCTATTTTCTGTTGGAGAAATGGAGTGCATGGTAGAACTTTGCCTGAAATCCTTGAGCAATTAATATTTGATAGCAAACAAAAACACCAAACCCAGGAGATTCATGATTGCTTATTAATTTTTCAACAATGTTATGCTGAAGAACTTTCAATTTAGTTTGCGGTTAAGAAATTTTTAGATGGAGAATACTTATTCTGTGTGAGGAATTAAGTTAAGATTGTTCTATTCAAGTTACCCTTGCCTTTATACTCATTTCACTGCACCCTAAGCATAATTATGGCTTTCTGCAGGGCTGCTGCGTTAATGCCCCAATGATCACTGTAGCTGACTATTCCAAAGGTTCAGAAGGATATACGTACAACTACTATGTCAGTTCACGTTAACCCCCTTTCTTTTTCATAATTCAGTCTTTTTTTAATAATACTGTTCCTCCAATTTGGAGTTATTTGCATATATACCCAGGGAAAAACCCATATATACACCTATGCTACAATGAAAATTTAATATTCAATAAAGCTTATCACTAGCAACTGGTCATTGTCCAAATTAAAAGAAAAACATAATCAAAGAGGATATTATTCCATAACCTGAGAGATAATAAAAAGCAAATAGGATAATATTGTGAGGTAATATGTAAACCACAAAACTAGATAATATCCTAAAAATAATTATTTCTAACGGTTTATATATTCCTTTATAAGCACAGCAAACCTAGGCATTTTCAATTTTTGATTTTGCAAATACAATCAATCAATCACTTTTTGCACATTATGCATGCCATATTGTTTTTAATAGCGCTTGTTGGACATTTTCAGAATATGGTTAAAAGAAATATGGTATAAACCACTGTCAATCAAATCAGGTTCAATGAACCTTCATTGATCACATTTTATGGCGGGAGTATTTTCATTAAAGGGAAAAGAAACTCCTTAGTTTTGGTAGGTAGGCTTCAAAAAGTTCAATTTAGAAAGCATATCTGTGCTCTAAAAATTTTCAGCAATTAGTCATAAAATTGACTGAATTGGAACCCTGAAAGCATGCCAATGGAATATTAAGTTAATAAAATGTTATCATTGCAACAAATAAATGGGGAGCCATTTTTGGTGCTAAATATATTGAACTTCTATTGGAAGGTATTTCAGAATAACCTGTGAACTAATAGTATTATACCACATTGCATGCCCTCAATCTGTCAAAGACCATCAAGTTGCAATAAGGGAGTATTATGAGTTGGCACGTGCAGCTGTGAGGATCTGATACTAAGGAAACTAGCAATCATTCTCATTTCTAGTTCTCAAAGTTGCATTTAAAAGCAGCAAGTTTCAATAATGAGTCATGAGCTTCATGATATGAGGTTTGAGATTTGGATTACCTCTATGCTATTGGTTGTTCATTTTTAGTTGGAATATCTGTACTTAACCTGAAAATTAAAAGGAAAGGTTAGAATACATTCTCAGTCTTGAAGTAAATATATCAACCTAAAGAAAAGAATGAGACCATAATGGCACGGGCATTAGATGGGGCAATAGTTGTTAAAAATATACGAAACTACTGGAAATTTACTAGGTTGTGATTGATATTGAATGAGTTTTTGCTCGTTCTGTAACCATCTCACTTAATTTATATGAATACTACCAAGACAAGAGTGGATTGTCTACTCAGTCACAGATCTTAATTAGCAAGAGAAGATTGTAGGGTGGTAACTAAGTTGAACAGGTGGATAAATACTACCTCTTGAACTTATTTCACATAAAGTCATCAATACGATTATATGTAAAACTAATAAATTGTAGTACAGAGAACTTTAAGACCATTACTGAGGCATATGTTTCTCCTGACTTGTGGTTATCTGGTTAAAGGGCACATTTTGATGCTAAATTTTGTAATTGGGCTTCTTGGGCAATTCATGACATGGTCATAATCATATGAACCACTTCCCATCGGGAGCCTGGACTTATGCTCATTTTGAGAAAAATTTTGTTGTAAACTGATTTTCAAATATGAGCAGCTAGGGATTTGGAGTTTCTTGAAGATATACTGCTTTTGGTCTTCATATGACTGCTGTATAGGTCCTTATCCTCTGAGATTATTATTCTGAAGTTGAATCAAGATGAAGAAATGAAATTGATGATTTCTTGACCTTTTTTCCTTACTCTGGTTCATCATTGAGTGTCTAAAGTCAAATTAATTCACATCAATTTGAATTTGGATGAAATCATGAAAGCCGTGTTGCTCGTGAGAAATTGGGTTGCATTTTGTTTGTGGGCCTGCCCATTGTGGTTTTTTCTTCACTAGTTGACTCCATAGCCTGGAAGACTTTTGTTGAACGCGACATGGTGAATTTCTTCATGCACATGCTTCTTGACATTCTTCCTACATCTTGGTTTTGCTCGCTTTGTTTTTTCAACAAGACACATAATCCGAATCTATGACTGCTTTAGTTTGTTGAAATTATCCGGTCATTTCAATGTTAAATCATTTTCTCTTTTTAACTTGGGTTCTTTTCACAGGAAGACGTCACTCCCAAGCGAGTCATTGAGATTATTGAGATGTTAAGAAGGGGTGAAGCTCCTCCTGTAAGAGTCTAAGCTTTATAGCCTTTAATTTTCGCTTAATCAATTGGCTATAAGCTTCATGCCTTAACTTTTAATCTGTATTTAGGTTGGCACACAAAACCCACTAAGGATAAAGAGCGGACCGGAAGGAGGGAATACTACTTTGCTAGGGGAACCGAAACCTCCTCCGTGCCGTGATCTCGATGCCTGCTGATTTTTCAAAATAAGCATGCCATCAATATTGGGAATCATGCTTAGAATTAACACCTACAATTGTTATCAAAATCTCTATTCATGATCTTGCTCTCTTATTTTAGAAGTTTGCCATTTTGATCATATCATCAGCTAAGTTACAATCTGAAGCATAAAGCTTTACCAGGCACTCAAATGAACTGTGTTAAATATTGATGGTTTCCCATTATTGTATATTTTCGGTGGGCATATCATTTTCAATAAAACATGTATCCTTGACGCATCAAGACTTTAATTTACACATTTTATATGTCCATCTGAAATCTTATGCTTCTTTGACACTCATGGAATGCTCTATGCTTGTTTTTTTAAAATTGTTTTATTAATTATTTATTTTTCCAAACAAAGCAAGACTGGATTTGATATCTCAAAACTGATTCATTTTATATTTTTAAATACACTGGTTCCCACTTAACAAAGATGCTTCCTTACCAACATGACTGATTTAATTTTTGGGAGCCTTGTAATTCACTCAATCTGTTCAATAAAATTATATATTAGTATTAATCTAAATAACATGTCTATTTTCAGCCTGTCAATTAATATTTTAGGATTTTCTCAATCAACAAATGGGCAACTGCATATACTGTTATCTCCATTGCCTACGTTCCTGGCAAACTTTATGACTGGTAAACAACATTTAAAAACCAAAAACTGGGAAACGAAAATTATTGGTGTTATTTGGCGAGGTTGGAAATAATCTAAGTATCTTTGAAACACATGATCCGCAAGTCACGCCCAGACTGCTGGATGGACAGACACAGAGACAAGTACCAACCCACATTGGATGGTAGAATTAATCCCCAAGTGAAAGGCCAATTAAATTTCTGAACCTTACTTCTGATTGACTTCTGATTTCTTTTCTTTGACATAAGATGTTTTTACTTGCAATAAATACCTCATAATTGTGATTAAATTTTATTTTGATTATTACTTTTTGTGATACTTTTTTATATTTTAACTTGATTATAATATATGTGAAAATGAAGGATTGTTTACCTTTTGTTTTTTTTTTTATATATAAAATTTAAAACACAATATAAGGTTAATGATAGGCTAATTTTAAGAAACTCAAGCCATTTCCTGAAAAAGATAGCATACGTGCAACAAGTTTGTTACAGTAATTTGATACTGCCATTTTGACAATTAAAGATATCAGAAAAAAGCCCTTTTCCAAAAAAAAAAAAAAAGATATCAGAAAAAACCAAGCATAAAAGCAAGGTCATTTTATAATATTAAGAAAGAATAAGGGTACCTTCAGAATTAGAAAAAGAGAGCAGACCCACCCATCATAGCAAGCAGATAGACTTGTTTGTTTACAATTCAAAATATATATATATGGATTTAGCCGTTAGATGCAAATCTAATTCTACAGTATTACACAATACTGAACAGTGATTATAACTAATATATGACATTAATTTTATATCGTTTTCGACACAAATAATAGCTAATCGCTATAATAAAAAATTCTTAAAAAGCAATAACTTTAAAAGATGCGAAGATGATATTTTACCATATATATATTATTTTTTATTAAACCTCAGACACACAAACCCACAGGCAATAGGCAGATAATTAATAAGCATTATTATCACCGGCCAACCAATTACTGAAAAAATGGAACATTCAACACTAGAAACACATTCTGGTGATGATAAGCACGAAGCTTTATTAAAACAAAAAAAAGTGAACCCCACTCACCTACACTGATAAAAGACTCCAATATCAATAAAAGCAATAAAAAAATAATGATCATCATCATCCATTTCAACTTGCTTTTCATTGCTTAAAAAACACATATATTGGATTGTGGTAATCCATACCCACCCATCAGCATAACATAATCCTTTTTGGAGACCCCAGAGCTCCACTAACTACAAAAGTAAAGCCAATAGCTCCCACCACAAAGTGCTTGCTTAGCTAGTGCCCTACACACCCCAGTAACAAAATCAAGAGCCGGCAAGACCTTTGACAAACACCTCACTCTCAATTTTAAAAGAGAGTATGAGAATGGCATTGAAACATCAGGAGATACATTCCCAGTGGACTCTCTTTGCTTTGCTTTGCTTGCCTTGTAATCACAGCACTTTTGACAAAAAGGAGACAAAGGAAAAAAGAAGAAGATGAGATAGAGAGATGTCTTACTGGTGGGTAGGGTGGGCCATCTTTGTGGAAGTTATCTTGACCAACTATCGTAAGAGATTGGAGCCACAATGTGCCTCGTATGATCAGATTAGATTGAGAACATGAGCTGAGGTTGGGTTTGATTTTGGGCTATGAAGAGGGGTTAGGTTCCGGCTTGACTACCGTCGGGGAATCGGGCTGGTGGTTTGAGTGGTAGATGGCACTGGCAAGTGATACAGGCATGATACAAAGAGCTTTGGACTGGAGGAACTGCATAGCTGCTCCGATGTCCTCTTCCATGAGCTTTGCCACTTGTTTTTCGGTGCCATCAGTGGACCACTTCTCCCACACCTGCTGTTGTTTGTTTGTACTCTCACTTGCGTCACCCTGAAGGAATTGAATCAGAAGAAACTGAGATTAAATGAAAATGAGTGTATAACACAAGCAGGAAAGACAAATAAATAAATAAAGTCATGAATAAGAATGTGCATCAGATTGCTTGTCAGTATCTATTTTTCATAGATACATTTATTCATATGCTCTAAGCATCTTCCATGTACATAATGAATAGCACATTTTGTGGAGCATGTTTGAAAAGAAACAGAATCAAGAAGCTTATTAAGCACATGGTATATTGAGGTTGGTGAGTGGGCATGGAAGGATAAGGTACAAAAGCAAGGTACAGCATCAATGCATGCATGCAGTATGAACATAGTATTCTATCAACTTTAACTGCAAGAACCATTTTTCATAACCGAAAATGTTAGCGAAAGACCAGAGAACACATAAATAAATATTATTCAGTTAAATCTTTAAAGGATCATATAAATTCATCAGAATTATCAGACATGTCTTTCCTGAAATTTGTTGGCCACCTTGAATAAGAAAACCTCAAACAGCTGCATTCTCAGATGATCAACTCCATGAAACATCAGGCAATGTGAACTGAAAACTGATATTTCTATTTAAAAGTACTGTTGGACTAAAGCATCAGCATGCACGCATGCTTTGCATGTCATTTTCCTTTTTTTTTTTTTTAAATAATACCATCATAGTATCATGCAGGACACTTTCACAGGTATAGATGAAAGATGCATAAGCTTTGCAAACCTACCACTGAAAATCAACTTTATGCCAATTGGTATTTAGGGAGCAAAAAAATTCCACAGTAGAGCTTTAATCATGAAGAAATAACCAATAAAGAGAAAATGCTGACATCACTTGATCTAGTAAAATTATCACCAACATAAACGATATAATTGCACATTTCTAATATGTGAAGTATATTAAGAAAAGTCTATATATAACAATGGCGGTTCATATTAGTGCTAGTTCTACTATCAGTTTATTACCTCAACAGATGAGATTGGGATATCAGCCACCAGCTGTGCCACAGCACCAGCACCACCCAAACGGCTCATGCTCAGAACCTGTCATGACATACGAGTTATGAATATGATTGAAGTTGCATCGGGTATCCAAGAACGACAAAAGTAAACAAAAAGAAAAAGGCATGATTCTCACTTCTTGTTGAAGTCTTTCAAAGATAAATAAAAAAAGAAACAAAAAGTTGACGACACTGGCATCCGTTAACTTCTGCTTAAAACAAGAGAAACATGCCAACAGAACCATGAAAGAATTTTTCCATATCAAGGAGTTCGGATCTCTAGCACCAACAGAAACTTGATTCCAAATTGTTTAAAGAAAACTCAGACCAAAAATAGCACAAGCTAACATGAAAAAGTGGATCTTACCTTGACTTGCAGCCTCAAAAACTTCACATAATCTAGAATTTCATCAAGCATGGCTGCTCTGTCTGTCTGCAAATACAGAGGGGAATTGTAACAAATAAATGCCAGAGCGTATTTATATCACTTTCAGTGAATTTGAAAACCATTTGTTATTACTGTCAAAATGCAGAAAAACATTCACATATAACCTACAATGCAACTACTCATAAGACCATGCAACATAGTCAAAATCATTTAGGTTTCTGTTCCAATGTGATATTCGATTGCATCTTCACCAAACGTTTCAGATTTCTATCAAGGAAATGGAAAGGATAAAGACAAGGAATTTATAAAAATCAGGGCCAACAGCGAAACTGAAGAAAATTGTAAGACAAATCACTCACATGAAGTTTTACTATCAACAATAGAAAGGACACCATATATTTAAAAGAAAATGTAAAAGTGTATTATTTTTTTTTTGGGCGGGGGGGGGGGGGGGAGGGGGTAAAAACTTGATAGATAAGAATTAGGAAGAAGCACTAGATCAAGCATCCTGTTTTTCAAGTACGTACAATTTACTCAAGTAGCCTAAACAGTCATAACAAAAGCCTAGCTTAGTGGCCTTAATTCTGAAATCCATAGCGGAAAATTGTAAATTGAATCAAGTTTCACAGGTAAAATTTATAATGCTGAAAAAATGAACACTGGTTCCAAGCTGTATCTAGTTGTATACAGCAAAAAGATCTACTTCATAAAGCACCTAGAGAAAGGCATTTGCCTCAATTAGCATTAATCAAATCAAAATTCATAAGAATTTGAATTAACAAGGGATAAAACTTTCCCGCCAATACAAATTTAAATTCCAAAATCCTTATTCCAACTAATCCTTACTTATTCTAACCACAACCAAACACCACCTAAACTTTTGAAAGCTAGCTATACAGCAGGGATTTAACCTCCTCTATCAAGCAGTTTACAATGTCGTAGTGGCCTAAGAAGAAAAGCTTAAAGCTTTATAACGAGACATGGTTGGGTGACTTTGAATACCTGGAAGGCATTAAGAGGCATAATTATAAAGCCATAGGCACAAGAATTAGAGACCATGCAGCTGTACACAAGTGTAGAGTGGAAAAACTCATCTACTGTGAGCATTAAACAAAGAGAACAAGGGTTGAATCTATGAGAGGTGGAAAAACTTATTGGATGACCTGGCCAATAAGATAGCCACCAAAACAAAGAATAACCATGACTTTTCACTAAGATATTATCTTGCCAATTGAAGAAATATACAAGTGAAAAATTTTGGTCCCATACTTCTTTGGTATCTCTGCCACTCGTCTATTCAAAGAATTCCCATTGGCCGTTCATGTGATCTTGCATTTACCATACAACAACCTATGTTAAAACTGTACCAATGGGAAAGGATGAAGCCCAGATGTATGTGACACTGAGTTATCTAGCTCAATCATTTGTCAACCATCTTCATCACAGATACTTCTCAATTATCACATAACTTTTACTTTCGTAAACAATATTATAATTAATACACACAAAAAAAAAAAAAAAAAATCTCTCTTATTTTTATCATCTTTGAGCAAATTAGTTGTATTCCCTGCCCTCAGAATTCACCAAACCATGTTTTACACTATCTGTGGCCCCGTCCCTCACTGTAACAGAGCCCTCTCTGTAACAAGTAGTGCCATCTCAATTACAGAATACAAATCAGACAGATAACTACGCATGATGAGTACAGAAATTAAAAATGACAATTTAAAATTTTACTCCAGGTACACATATAGCTATAATATCAGAATATGGATAAAATGGAAAATAGAATGAAAATGCTCCTCATAAGCTGACCTTGTTGGAGTTTGGTAGCAACTCTTGTAGAGCCCTCATCCTTTCTGCTATTCTTTCTCTACGTAGCTGCACCACAAAGAAGTTATTAAAATTGCCAGTATATCAAAAGAAAGGATGGTGGAAACTGAGAGCAAAACACAAATAACAACTAGAAAAAAAAAACAAGAAACCAAAGAGAATGTATCCAAATTATATTGAACCCCATAACTCATTTAATAAAAACAGAAAAATCACTTCTAACAAATAATTTTTTTAAAAAAATCTGCATAATAAAAAATTGGAACAACTGCCCCTTTATGGCTGGAAAGAATAAAATGGCCCAAATAGATTTGATTAAAAATTCTATCTTTAAGATCATTGTTGTCCCCAGTTTCATTTCCCTCAAATCAGAAATTAATTTAGAGCCTTGTCTTGGATGGCAGGCAAAGCTTCCTGCAATTTTTGATATATTTAACCTAAACCCAATCTGCAGAGAGTTCTGTGCAACACTCAAGGTAAAAATAGCTGCACACAAGTCAATTGGAACTTTCATCAGCCAAGACACCATGTGGCATATGATTTCTCTCATGGAGATTAGAGATATCACTGAATGACCTTCACCAACAATCTTCTAAAATTATAACCTGCTGCTCTTCCTCTATCAACCTTCATATTTTAGATCCTTCTACTACTAGTCAAACCAGTAGCAAGATCCACCTTGAATACCATGATATGGCTAGTTACCTCCCTCACCCTTTTCCACATTGCTGACATCAGAATCCATTTTTCTCTCCACATATAACAATACCTTTTCCTATTCTCCAGCAGTGTTTTGTCATCAAATTCCTCCTCTATCACTAATCAAAACAAATTTCATTTTCTTAAAGCAGACAGATTTTTTCACCATCACTCCTTCCAGTTGACTAAAAATCAAATCTTCATCGAATAATTGTTATTAAAAACTAATTTCAATACAAATAACTCTTAAACCGAAATTTTCAACAAGTAACAAGAAAGTCACAAGACATTACCCGTTCAGCTATGCTGTGCGGATCTGTAGCCTGCCCCCGCCGGGCGCGCACCCTCGGCCGTGGGGCCGGTGGCTGCAGCGGCGCCACAGACGCAACTCCACTATTCGTCACTTTTGCATTGAATATCTTGACCCAAAAAATGAAATTAAATTAAAATTTTCAGAATCATCTAAATCACTTGCACGCCTAACAAACAATTAAAAAATTAAAAAAAAATGAAAAGCAAAGGAGGTGATCTCACCACCAAACTGACGTTAGCATTACATGTATAAGCATTTATTAAAGAAAAAGAAAAAAACATTCTCAAAATTGAAAGCTTGAGCGGACCTGAGGAGGAGGATTGGGCCGGATTTGATGTGCCTGAACGTGTCCGAACGCCGGGAAGAAGCTCGCCAGTTCCTACACCGGCGAACACAAAAGGTCAAAAACACCCTCCACCTCCCTCCAAAAGAACCAAAACCTAGACACCCAAGACGCGCGCGCCGCCATTCAAAACCGAAACCAGGGGCAAAAAAAGGTCATAAAGAAAGCTGCTCACCGGTTTCATCGCCGCCTTATCATTGTTCTCATCCCGAAACCGCTTCCCGCCACCGGACCCATCGTCGGCCATCCCGAACCCGCTCCTTCCTTGCTCCAAGCTCAGCCCAAGCGGGAACAACGACCCAGAATACCCTCCGCTGGCACTGGCCAAGGAAGCAGCAGAGCCCTCGCCGGAGTTGAGTTGGAGGCCGATACCGGAGGCGCTGGGATCGGTTCCAGCGTAAGAGGGCATGGATAGTATTTGCTCGAAGAAGTCGTCAGTTATGCAGTCCGGCGGGGGCTGCGAGGGGTTGGCCATGTGGGAGGGGATACGGCGAAAATCTCCGGCGGGGGGCAGTGGTGGCAGCGAAAGTGCATCGGCCGGGGAGCTCGAGGGTGTGGACGAGCTTCTGGGTTCTCACGAGGGTTTATATAAATATAAAAAAAAAGAAGAAAAGGAGGGAGAGAAGAATGGGGAAAGGCGGTGGTGGGAAAGGGAAAGGAATCCAAAAGAAGCGTGGATTTCTTTATTATTTATTTATTTATTTATTTGTTTATTTATTTATTATTATTCTATTGTAATTTTCATTTTTGGTTTGATTCTCTCGTCTTGTCCTTTTCAATGGATTGTTGCTTGCTGGGAAAATTTTAATTATTTTATTTTATTTTTTATTATTTTTAAATGAATAAATTCCATTTTATTGAATAGAAAAACATAACATAACAACAAGGACACTATGAACTTATTGAAAAGCCAATATAAAACAAAACGAAAAATACAATAAACATGTCCATTGGGTGTGAATATGAACAATTACAGGCAACAACTTGAGACATATACGGTTACTATCAAATTATTGAGTCGAGAGGTTCCATTATTAGAGATTGTTGCTAAATCCTCCCAAGTCCTCGAGGAGCAGGAAATAAAAAACCCCGCAAAGTAAAATTTTTGTTTGATCAATTTTATATAATCTTTTGTGAATCTAGAGTTACATTTATCTAAACAATCAACATATAATTAATTTTGTAACTACTTACAAGAAGTGTTAATGTTATGTTGGAAAAAAATGTGATTATTCCGTTTGATCTAGATAACACAACATATCACACAAATAAAAAAGATTCTCCAAAGGCTATATAAGTACTATTTGTCATCTAAAATACCCGGGACTTAGAATATGTGTACTAATGTGCATAGAAGTGAATAGATAATTAATAACAAATAGTCCACAGTTTTTCACGCCAACATGTAGGTACTCTTGAAAATTCTATTGCTTACTAAATTATCCATGGTTAAAATCTTGTTAATAAAATCATAATTAAAAATTTGTATTTATGTCTAATCTACCTCCCCGTAACGTTTCATAATCTTTAAGTTCTTTAAACTGATATTAGAATGTAATTAAAAAAATCCCAGCCAATCTTTTATCCCACTGGACACTAATTATATATATATATATATATGACAAAGATATTAACATATTGCCATATAAAAATTTGCAATTTTGTAAATAATTTTAAGTTTTTATATAAAAACTTTGGCCATGCCAGAAGACTAACATTTCACCATTAACTATTAAAGAGAATAAATTATTCATGGTTGCAAGTCACGGGTGGGTGATTTGATCACTCCTAAAGTGCAGGTGATTGTTCATTTTATTTATTTTTATTTAAATAAAATATTTTCATTTTAGTTTTCCAAATAAGTTTTCCAAATTTTTTTAATTAATTTTTCATTTAGAATATACTAGATAGTATTACAGCCTCGTTTATTTTTTTAAAACTTCAGGGTATAATTGCAAACAAAAAACATATGGTTAAATATATGAATTCCTCGTGGCTAGTGCGAGAGAGAGGTATTCTCATCCCAGAGACTTTTTTAGGGTTTCTTTCTCAATCGGTATGCTTTGATCCTATCGAGTTTTTTCGTTTTCATTTGATGCAAAAGTGTTTTCCATAGTTGGTTTTCAGGATTTATCTCCATTTCCAATTGAATTCATATTTTTCTTATGATATGTTAGGTATATTAACTTGATTTTGCGAGTCATCCCTCTTTCCAATTGATTCTAATAGTTTCATAAGATTATGATTTATATACTTTGATTGTGGGATTCATCTCAATTGGTAGCCCGATTTTGGAAGCCAAACTCACTGTAATGGCCTCATTGTTTCTTTTGGATTTGATCACCATTTACTATTTGACTATCAGGCTTCTAAGGTTTCAAGCTGATTATTTGCTTATTGTTGAAGTTTGTTTAAATCTTAGTTCGCTGCTGCTGATGTCTAATGTAGTTTGAAGCAAACAAAATTTCAGTTTTGCTAAATTAGAGGAACCGAACCATGCATGAGATGTTAGCATCATTATGAACAGAATTAATGTCCAATCTGCTTTCAATGCATCTAACTGTGACATTGCTTTTACATTAAGCTCTCTTGTTATATTTTTAAATCACAAGGAAATTGATTTCTGTTATATGTTTCTGATTGATTTAAGAGATTGAGTTTGTTCATATACAACTTATCCACTAGGGATTTTGTTTAGGAACAAATCATGGTACTTTGAAGATTTAATTGAGCTTATATGATGGATTCCAACTTACAATTACAGTTTTATGGATTTTTTTTCTTAAGTATGAAATTATGTTTTCCAAGGTAGTCAGGACTTATAATAGCTCAGTATGAGGTTATAAAAAAATGCATTGTTTTTACCAATGACTAAGTGGCGTATTGGTAGTTGAGTCCCTGTTAGGACTTTTCATAGGTGGTGAGAGTTCAAATTACGGGTGAGGGCATATTTTTTTAGAGTGTAAGTAGTAGTTGTGTGCGGGTGATTCCGGACTCCACCCCCACTTGTTCTGTTGAAGTTTGTGCATGTCTCTGCTTTTCTTAGAGATCAAATAAAAGGAAAAAAAAAAAACATTGGCTTTTTAATTGCAGTTAAGTGTATCAGTGTTGCTTGGATGTTAACAATTGGATGAGAGCACGCAGGGATAGTTGAATCTTGAATTTGAGACTATGTTTGATTTGAGTGAAATAGAAATGTGGATTTATATTTGTTATGTTTGGTTTGATGAATAGAGAGGGATGGAGAATAGAAGTCAAGTATTGAAAAGGATGAGGAGGAATAACACCCATGAATGAGGCTCATTTAATCATTTTGGCGTGATGACAAGGCTGTTTCCAATCTATATTTATCTCTCTCCAAGCACCATGTGGTATATTGGCACTAGAATGAACTGTGAATGATCATGCATCAAAAAGTGAGATTAAAAGGACAATGATCTGTATCATGTTGAAGTTTCTTTGGAAACTTTCATGTGTTTGCAGATCTCTCTCTCTCTATACCAGAAGGAAGCTTAAGAGATTCAGCTTCCGGATAAGGATGTTAGAGATGAGATCTCCATTGCCATGGAACCAGAGAAATAGGTTAATGGAGAAGGGGGTTACATCTAAAGCCATGTGCTGTATCTGCTATGATATACTAAAGAGTATTCAACTTCAACTGGAGCAGCTGGATAAGCTGCTCCAATTGGAGCTGGGCACTTGATAAACAGAATCATAGAATAGCCATGGAACCATGTGATAACTCTTCACTGAACTGAAGGTTCGATACAATGAGGTAAAAAAGACAAAGTGAAATAGGATGAAGTTATTAGCTTATTTTGAACTTTACCTTGTCTTCACTTGGCTGTTTGGCTAATTTATCCAGTGTTTATAGCGGCATAAACGACATGTTATGTGCAGTTGTTATAAGTAATAGCTTGTAAGCGTGGAGCTGGCTGATCGTCTTGGGCCAAAATTATGATTCACTGCGCACTGTGAACAGTAGTTGGGTATTATCATATGCTCCCTTTTTTTCCCCTTCATTTACACAGTGGAAAATTGGTTGGCTGTACACAAAAAATTTAATGTCATTATTGAAATAAAATGCTTTTACCGGTGCTTATAAAGTGCAAGTAATGAACTAGCTAGATTAGTAGATTTATTAATGTGTGCCAAAGACCTTGTGGCCTAATTGCACTTTGTTCTCCTTTACCCGGTGAGATGCGAATTTGATGCCCCGCTCTTGCGAAGAGTGAAGGCATGTAACAGATGAACGTGCTCTTTATAAAGTTAAGCTTCATAGGAGAGTTTCCTTCTGAGCGCAAGTCGTGATTACAGGCTGGTCAAGTCTAATGCTCTTTCGTCAAAATAAATAAATAAATAAAATATATATATATATATATATATATCATACTTTTTGCAATTTTTATCTGAACCTAGTTTTCAATTTTAATGCTATCATGGTAGGACTATTTATTGTTATTTTAAATTAACAATAAAAAAAAACCTCTCTATTTTTGTAATTTGGCCTATTTAGCCACTTACTGCAAACTCTTTATTAGTTCCTTCTTTTTATGTTTTTTAGCATAAACCAAAAGAATAAAATAGATCTAATCTTCATAAAAAATAATTAAGAATTAAGAAAAGAAAAGAATTACTTGTGATTGGACATAGATGTGTGAGAATCTCAACGTTGAGATTATTCAAGTAAGGACAAAAATCTTTATATTGACATGAATGATAAATCACTGCAATGGTCATTACAGAGAATCAACCATAGGTTCTCTTGGTACACTGCCCACAAATTGCTTTCATAGGAGATGAGAGACAAAGTTGTGCAACTTTTTTATATGTACGTGCATTTCTTATTTTGTTTTAAAAATAAATCCCTTTACTTTCCATATCATTGTGCCAACTGGGGCACACTTGTTTCTGCTAGACCTGCATTTCTGACCCACCTTGTTTAGTATCAGATTCAGGTTCATGTCACATCTTCATCTTTTATAGTTAATATCAGTTAACCCAGATTAGCATCCAATATATGCTGAAAAAACGACAATTACCTTTAAATCCATGTTTGGAGTTTTCTTCTTTACACTGTTTTTTGTTTTTTAATTGAAATGTGAAAAAATTGTAGCTTTCAAACACTGGATCTCTTATCTTTTTACTTCTGTAATTTATGAGCTACTTGCTTTTATTAGCCACCAATAATTTTCCTTGTTTATGCACATGTACATCTTGATTTTTTGTCACATAGTAGGAGGAAATTTTTGTCCTTCTTTTAATAAATCCCTTTTTCACTTTCTCCAGTGTTCACTAGTGTAGAAAACACTCCCTCATATAAATGCAAGAGGTTCCATTCTTTTAGTGTGTTTTTTTCCTTCTGTATTAAGAGTTTAGCAAACGTTTAGTGCCTTTGTGGTTTTTTATAGTTGTTTTATTTATTTATTTATTTAAATTTATGACTATATGAATGGTAGGAACCTAGTAGTTTGTCCACATATATATATGTATGTATGTATGTATTTCTTCATTCGTTGTCCCTGGCTACGCACACTCAAGAAAATTTTCTCTTGGTTATCCTTTTTTCCTAATGGTTTAGATGTATAGAACTCTCTAACATATATAGATTTTCCATTTTCAGTGATTTTTCATGTTGATAATTTTAGTGGCATTGAGTATCTTTATACAGTTAATATAATTTAGTTATGTATTATATGTTTATGTATATATGAATTGTACAACCTTATAATTTTGTAGAGGTATGTGTTCATATCAACTCAATAGTTCAACTGAATTATAAGATATTTGAGGAATCCTTTGGAGTTATGCTAAAGCAAATTGTCCACTTGAGTAGAACTTTGTTGAAAAATATTCTTTAATGGATAAGAGTAGAGAATTGGACAAATAAGTGGCGACTCATTTAGTTGGAATGCCAGCTAAAATTTATCAGCCTTTAAAAAGATCTCCTTCGCTACTATCATTCAATATTAGCCTTTGATTAAATATCCTAAGTGTTTTTGTGGGATTGCACCATATCTATTTATTTTATTTCTTGTGACTTGAAAAAACCATGTTATTTACTTTGTTTATTCTGAAAAGTAGAAAATTTTAAGCCACACAGTTGTGCTTGAACACATTTTCTAGGAATGCCTGTGCTCATATATTTTGGGTTGGATACTGATGACATACATAATTTTGTATTCATTTTTTTGTTATTCAAACATCATTGTGACACTATCCTTGAAGTTCTTAAATAATAATTGAGACCTTCAAACACTTAACCTTTTTTAACTCTACAAAATTTTAAGCATTTATATAGGGAGAATTTCAATGAGGATCTCTAAGGGCTTCTCCAACGCAACGCTTTAATTAGCGTTTTTCATCTGATTTGGCGCAGGATTTCTCCAATCCTGCGCCAAATCAAGATTTGGCTACAGTGGCGCGCGAAATCTTGCGCGCCACTGTAGCCAACGTTATTTTTTTTTTTAATTTTTTATTTAAATTCTGTTATGATTTTTATTTTTTTTATCTTTTATTTAAATTATATTTATATTTTTTAAATTATTTTTTTTTATCTTTTGTTTAAATTCTATTTATATTTTTTTAAATTCTTTTTTATCTTTTGTTTAAATTTTATTTTTATTTTTTTAAATTCTTTTTTTATTTTTTTATTTATATTTTTAAAAAATTTTCGTTTATCTGTTTTTTATTTTCTTTTTTAAATTATGTTTTGATTTTTTTTATTCTTTTTTTTTAATTCTGTTTTTTAATTTTTTTAATTTATATTTATATTTTATATTTTAATTAAATTAATAACTTATAATCTAGTTTTATATTCTTCAATTAATAAGAAATATAAAATTAAAGAAAATAATTTACGAAATATAAATTCATTAAAATTAACGAAAATTACATGAACGATAAAATAAAAACCATAGAAAATAATTCTAAAACATACATTACCATCGATACTGAAAAAAAAAAGATAACACCCAAAATACGAATATGAAGTCTACATAGATGGGCTAATAGTCTGGCATGTTATCGCCACTTCCACCAATATTGCCGAATATGTCATTAAACATATTAGATCCAGAAGGCGGTGGTTGTTGAAAATGACCTCTTTTCTGTAAAATTTCTTGTTGTTGTGCTTGTATACAAGCACGAATGTTTGGATCAGTGATAGAATTCAAATCTCGCATCAAAATTTTGTCCTCATATTTCATTTGTTGAAAGGCAAGATTTTTACTCTGCATTTCTATGAACATTTGTCGATCTGCATTAGTCTTCTCTAACATCTCTATAATCTTGGAGTTATCATCTTTTAGCCGACTAAGAGAAGATGCCACTTCGTCATCCATTTTTTTCTTCAGTTTGGCTTTCTTCTGTCCGATTGGGCGTTCAGAAGGTGAACCACCAATACCATCGTCTAAGTTAAGAGAAAATTGAGAAAGTCCAGGAGATTCTGGTGCTTGAGATTCTGGCGTGGGATTTTCAGATTCTGATGATACATGGTCAAATGTATGCTCTCGAGTAATTTGTCTAGATGTCATAACGTTATCTTTAAACTTCTCAAAGTTCCTCACAATGTGCCACACATGATCAAACTTGAACCCTTTCTTGTAGTTAGGATCATCCAAAAGCATTCTCTTCGCTCGATTCATCTGTAAATTATTTCAAAGTTATGTATTTGTAAAAATATAAAATTGCAAAAAATAAAATATATAAAACACTTACAATATCTTGGTCTGATGCACCACTTGGATTCAAATTTTCCACTTGTCGAATACATCCGTTCAATTTTTTTACTGCCTTCTCTATTGTTTGCATCCGACACTGTAAAGACCGACCAGAACGTTCCACCCAAGTCTTATCTCTTGTCAAATTGTATTTTTCCTCCATTCGTGCCCATAATTGCTCTAAAGACTGGTTCGTACCAATAATGGGGTCTTGAGTCATTTCCATGTAAATTTCACAAAGGTGGACATCTTCATAAGGAGAGTACCCCGAACTACGAGATTGTTTAGACATTTTTCTTGGGTTATAATGAAAGAGAGATTTTTTTGATAATAATGGTTGAAATAAGAGATGACATGAAGTTGTTTATATAGGCAACACAATAATTGAATAATGTGTCATCTTATCTCCTAACCAACCGTTGGATGGATTCCATCTACATCCATACCGTTGAATTTGAATTAATCCTACCAAACCCTATTTCCTCACACTTCCCAATGTCAGAAGATGATCAATTTGAATAATGCTACACTTCCCAATGCTATAAGATAAACAAATTGAATGTCTCTTCTTATCTCCTAACCAACCGTTGGATGGATTCCATCTACATCCACACCGTTGAATTTGAATTAATCCTACCAAACCCTATCTCCTCACACTTCCCAATGTCAGAAGATGATCAATTTGAATAATGCTACATTTCCCAATGCTATAAGATAAACAAATTGAATAATGTCTCTTCTTATCTCCTAACCAACCGTTGGATGGATTCCATCTACATCCACACCGTTGAATTTGAATTAATCCTACCAAACCCTATCTCCTCACACTTCCCAATGTCAGAAGATGATCAATTTGAATAATGCCCCCATTTCTTATAAATTGACCTTATTATTATTCTTTTCATTCGTAGAGCACATAAGCATATACTCAAAATGAATTACAACATTGGAAGAAGTTCGAATACTGAAAATAACATATTGTCGTCATCATCTTCAGATGATGATGACAATATGTTATGGATGTATGATCTCTTTTCAGTGGAAGAAGATGCAATGCATCGTGTTATTCAAAATAATAACATGATATTAGAGTTAACTTCCAATCATCTGAACAACCGTCGCTCCCATGGTGGCTCTATTCCAGGCCATGTTGTTATCAATCGTGACCGTGAAGCTGCAGATTGTAATTTGTGGAATGATTACTTTTCGGAGAATCCACGATATAATGCTGAAATGTTTCGCCGAAGATATCAGATGTCACGAAGTTTGTTTCTTCGCATTGTTGATGCAGTGAAGGACCATGATAGTTACTTCCAACAACGCTGTGATGGTCTTGGTCGAGTTGGGTTATCCACTTTACAAAAAATTACTGCTGCTTTTCGAATGTTGACATATGGTTTACCTGCTGATGCTACAGACGAATATATCAAAATCGGTGAATCAACTGCAATTGAAAGCTGCAAAAGATTTTGTCGAGCCATCGTAGAGATTTTCGCTAAGCAATATCTTAGATCACCTAATGCTAATGATATTGCAAGACTCTTATACATTGGAGAACAACGTGGCTTTCCAGGAATGTTAGGAAGTTTGGATTGTATGCATTGGAAGTGGAAAAATTGTCCCACAGCATGGGCTGGACAATATAGAGGAAGGTATGGATGCCCAACAATTATTCTTGAAGCAGTAGCAGATTATGATCTTTGGATATGGCACGCTTATTTTGGTATGCCAGGCACCAACAATGACATAAATGTTTTGGAGTCTTCTAATTTGCTCTCCAACCTAGCACAAGGTATTGCTCCTCCTTCTCATTATGTCATTCAAGGAAATGAGTACAATATGGGATATTATTTAGCTGATAACATATATCCAAAATGGTCTACTATTGTACAAACTATTCATCAACCACGAACTCCGAAGAAAAAATATTTTGCAATAAGACAAGAAGCATGCCGAAAAGACGTCGAGAGAGCATTTGGTGTTCTACAATCTCGTTTTGCAATTGTGGCAGGACCTGCACGATTTTGGAAAAAAAAATGTCTTGCATGACATAATGACTGCATGCATTATTATGCACAACATGATAGTCGAGGATGAACGAGATCTCAGTGTACCAATCGTGGATGTTAGAGAAGTGGCAACCCCAGTAGTTGAATTGGTAGAAGATGAAGATGCTCGATTTGAACAATTTCTTGGTCGTTACAGGCAAATTAAGGACAAAGACGCTCATATTGCACTTCGCAATGCATTAATTGAACATTTATGGTTGCGCTATGCAAATAACGAAGATAATTAGGAACTTGTGTGCTAGTTTAGTTTCTAATAATATGTTGTTTTTACTAATGGTGCTTGTTTGTATGTTATGTTTTTATTAAGTAATTAATGTAATGTTTCTCTTTTTATCACTTTTATATTTAATAAATATTTTTAATAAATATAAAAATTAAAAATATATTTTAAATAGTATCATATTTAAATTTAATGGTTACAAATGAAAAAAATTTAAAAATGATTAAATTTATTGATAAAGATAATGGTTGGAGAAGAATATTCTTGGAATATTCTATTTTAGAGTTAAAAATAGAGATGATGGTTGGAGAAGATTTCACTGTAGAAGCTGTATTTTTGAGTATTGAAGCGCCAAATATAGAGTTTTGGGTTGGAGATGGCCTAAGGGCATGCCTTTCAAGCTAGTTGCCATTGAAGAAACTATTTAACAATTAGTCCTTTAATCTCCTTATAAGCGTTCATTTTTAGAATTTTTTTATGGTCATATATCTAATTTAAGCGTTAGTTTTTAAATTTATTTTTTCAATATATTTAAATGTTTTATTTTTTATTACTATTATTTTAAATGCACACGCTTGTCGATAAACAGGAAATTGAAAAAAAAAATGTGAAGATGCAAAATTTTAATTGTAACTTTTTTTTTTATGCTTTGTGAAACTGTTAAGGTGGACTAAGGGATAGAGGAAGTATTTTTTTTTTTTTATAATAAAAAGTGGATAAACCACTAGGTTATTAAAAAAGAGAAAGAACAGTCATAACAACGAAGAACGAGTACAACCAAACAACAAGGAAATAAAAAAGATCCTCACCAGAAGTGCGGAAAAATACAAGGAGAAAGAAAGCAAGAAAACAGCTAAAAAAGATAACAAGTCTGAACTAACGAAGACGTCCAGCAGGAGTCACAGGCCAGTCCAGGCTGAAGAAGATTGCGACTACTCTCGATCCAGAGGGTGGTCTGGGCCTCCGGAATGATCTGCAATTCTGGAGGTCAGGAAGCTGAGAGATCTCTTGATCCTGCTAGAGGCATCGGCGTTCTCTTGCGGATTAGAATCAGAATCTGCAAAAAGCCAGGACAGAAGCATGTTAGCAATCTTATAGAGAACTGAATGAAAGTGAGAGCAATTAAGGTTAAATATTCGATTGTTTCGCTCAAACCAGATATTCCAAAAGAAAGCGCGGATGCTAAGATCCAGCAGAGTCCGACGGGAAGCATTTATAGAAGGAATCCAAGAAGTCCAAATGATGGCAGCTGAGGTCGATAGCCGATCAAGATCAAGGGAATGTCGGAGGAAGGACCAAATTCGATCAGAGAATTTACAGTCAAGAAATAGATGATCCACTGATTCAGAATTTTTGTGACATAAAACGCAAGTATCAGTAGCCAGAAGATTACAACCTTTTTTTAATAAGTTGTCGAGAGTGAGAATTTTGTAATCACTAGCAAGCCAGCAGAATAAAGTGATTTTACTAGGGGAATGGATTTTCCAGAAATGTGGATACAACTGGCTACGGGTACCTCCATCCATAAGGAAATTGTAGTATGATTTGACAGAGAAGATTCCATTTTTTTTCTAGTGGCCAAGTATAAGAATCATCTTGATCACCAGAACAGTCTGGAGAGGTGCCTAGTAGACTGAGAAAATCATCAAGGGAAGCGTTATGAAAGAGATTTCCTTGAGAGGTAATAATCTGGACAAATTGTTTTAAAGATAAGCAAGGATAAATACAGTCTGTGAAGTAGTTTGCCCAAAGATCTTTGGGGGAATGACCATTATACCATCTGTCAAACCAAAAGGAGGTGTGATCACCGTTCCCAATGACTTTAGAAACACAAGCGTGAAAAGATGGTGAGATGGTGTTGATCCCAGCCCAGAAGAAGGATTTGTTTCTCGGAGGATTCTGAAATAAAATTCCAGGTGGTTTTTTTAGTGAGTAGTTTGCATCAATAATTTTGTGCCAGCAGCTGTTCGAAGTTGTGATGAGCTTCCACCACCATTTCCCAAGTAAAGCTTTGTTAAATTCCAGCAAGTTGAAAATTCCCCAACCTCCCATATGGCGAGGCCGACAAATCCTATTCCAAGCAATTAACCGGAAATCGTTAGGACCGAGATCAGGACCTTTCCAAAGAAATCTCTCCTTATCCTGTCAATGTCATGAATGACCCAAATTGAGAGTTTGAAAACAGACATTCAATAGACTGGGATGGTGGATAACACTGAGTTAATCAGAGTTAATCGCCCTCCCAAGGATAAGTAAATGGCCTTCCAAGAGGAAGGCCTGGTGCGAGTAAATTCGATGAGTTTAGTATCCAACAGAGGAAGTATTCAATTCAACTAGATTTTGTTTAATAAATTTTTTTTATAAATTTTTCACTAATTTAAAAAAAACGTAGATATCAGTTAGAGGTTTCTATAGGTTATAGGCAATGAAAGTTGTTAGTGGGTTATTTAGGAGAAAGATTATACAAAACAAAACAAAGTATGTGAGTAGAAATAAAAACCAAATAAATCCTTATTCTCATATCAGAATCAAAGGCGCACTCATTATTTATTTTTTCGAACTTGTCGTTGTTCTTTATCTCTCTATACCAACTAAGTCAAAAACATATATATTTATATATTTTTGTATTGCTTCAATTAAATTAGATTCTTCAATCAGCCAATGTAGACTATCTCATAGTCATAGTTCAGGAGTAATCAGCTCTGTTAGACAGCTCAGACAAATTTGTAACTTTAGACTGATGTTTTCGTCTACTCAGTTGTTTTCTTTTTTTTTCTCCTCTTAGTCTCCCATTTGTTTTTTTTTATCTCTTTATACTAAGTCAAAAACATATGTATTTATATAATTTTTATTGCTTTAATCAAATCAGATTCTTCTAAACATAAACATAAACTGACAAACATTTCTATCCATCCTAAAATGCCTTTTTTTTTTAAATGCACACCCTTTCAAAAATTTATATATATATATATTAAAAACCTCCTGGTAAAATAAACAGAGGTCTAAACATGCTTTTCTTGAAGTTTCTTAATAATTAATTATGTTATTTTGTGCACATAACAATAAAAAGTCTTTTGCTTTTGCTGGCTGCGCTGAATGACAAGCTTTGTCATAAAGCAAAACTAAAACTTAAAAAATATATATATAAAAGTGTAATAAAATAAAAAGGCAGGGGTTGTTTTGTGAAATAAACGACGCCGTCGCAGACTATATGATCACCATCCTCCTCATCTGCCAGAGAAGACCAAACTATTCCCAAAAATGAAGCTTTTAGATTAACTATTTTAGAGAAAAAGGATTCATGGAGAGGGTCTTCCCGGTCGATGAGATCGCTGACTCCTTCTGGGCACCATCGCCGGCGCCGTCAGCCGCCGATGTCGCCGCCGGAGCCGGAACCAGCCGGGGACCGATGAACCGGAGCCCTTCCGAATGGTTTTTCGAGAAATTCCTTGAGGAGGCGGCGATCCGCGGGAGCTCCTCGCTCCCTTCGACCAAGGTGGCGGGAAATCCTAGCCCCCATCCTGAGACAAACCCTAATGCTTCCGTTTCTTCGAAAGGGGGAGTTGACGATGATGTTGTCGAGATCAAGAGGCCGTTGCTGCAGGAGGGTGATCCACTGACGGATGTTGATCCGGGGGAGTACGCCGCGCTTCTCAAGAAAAAGCTTGATGTGTATTGCGCCGCTGTGGCGATGTCACGGGTATGCTTTTTTGTCTTTCGAGATTTCACGTTTCTCTTGTTTCTTCTAGTGGATTCGGATGTTCTTTGCTCTTTGCTCATGAAATTTGATTCTTTTGGCTTCTTTTCTATTCCCCATGTTCTTTGATGATGGATTTTGTTATATGAAGCGCAGCCTTAGTCGTAGTGCTAGGACTTGGTGGTTTTGTTTTAGACCTTGGGGATGATCCTTGCTTGGTTAAATGGAAAGAATTTCTTTGATGATGGCTTTTGTTATTCAGAGCACATTTTTGCCATAATAGTAGTAAAATTCTTTGACATAATGTTTATACATGCTTTTATGAAATAATTATACTTTCTTTTTGTTAGCACGATCATTGGGTTGGATATAATTAAGCTATAATTTTCTAGTTTGAGACTATCCATTTTGATAGATCAAGGGCCACCACATCCACAGTGATTATTTTTGTTTAGTTTTCTTTTTGGCTAACGTGTGTTGTCTTGTTGCCAAATAACTATAAGTTAATTTCTTGTATCTAGATTCCTATATATTCAATAAAAGAACTCGACTTATCCACATTTGATCAACTTGTTATGCATAAAAGTCAGCACTTTAACGATGAGTGAAGCATACAGTAAATCATAACTTCTTTTTGTTAATGCAGGGTACAAGTGTAAAACTTCAAGATTCTTCTTTAGTTAATAGCTCTCTGGCTTCACAGGCTTCCCAAATTGGATCTCAAGCTCTTATTAATGGTATATATTTTTCTCTTACTGTCTCTTAATTTGTCATAACTTGCAAGCTAGAACTATGCTGAAGTAAAATTGTTGAGGGGCGAGCATTTGTGAAATAATTTATCATGTAAGGCCTAGGTGCATTTGTGCGTGATTATTTTTGTTTTGTCACATTGTGTCATGATAAATACTTGTTTCTGGGCAATTTTAAATGCTGGACTTCTTACAGTGATAGACTTTAATGGAATCAAAAGGCAAAGATTATAGTGTTGACCTTTATAGGAATGCAATAGATGGGGTGAAATATTGGACTAGAAAAAGGGTCAGATGGGGTTCATGTTGACTCAGTTTTCAAGTTCATGCATGCACTTGGTCTAAAGGGACATGATGTGCCAGCAGGAACATGAAATTCAGTAAATATAGAAGGAAATGGAATTGAATTGGTTGTTTCAAGTTGTAGATAGTGGAGTGAATCTATCAGCTGTAACCTTCCCATTGAAGGAAAATGTTATATTGTTTCAATATTGAGCCCATGATTCCATGGTGGTGTTTTCATTTGATTTGTACTGGCGTGACGGCGTCATTGTATCTTGTTGTTCTTTTCGTTCCAAACCGTACTTTTCCATGAAGCGTGAACTTGTTCAGTGTGGCCTTTACGGATCAATCAATCTGGTGATATTCCTCTGTGACAATTTTATTTTTATGTAATACTCAAGTTTTACTAATACAAGCAATTCTTGTGCATTTTCTTTATTTTTTACAAATAATATTATTCTTATGACTCAAATATCTACTTCATTTAGATCATTTGAATCGTGTGCTAGTTTCATTATGGTTTCTTTTTCTGTGGATGCTGATTCTGATTAGAAATTTAGGAGCTAATGCAGATGATGGAATTTTGGGCACTCAAGCTATAGCTGTTGTACAAAACTCAGTCGTTCAAGGTAAGCCTGCTAATAGTGGTTCATCAAGAGATCAATCAGATGATGATGAATGTGAAGGAGAAGTGGAAACAAATGACAGTATGGACCCCGCAGATGCAAAACGTTTTAGGAGGTTGTTTTAACTAAGAAATTCAACCTTTGTAAAGACTCTCGTTTCTATGCTTTTCATCTTCAATTTTCTAATTTCTATTTTTTAGAAAAAAAAAATATACTCCGTAAAATATGAGTGTTGCATAATAAGTTGTGCCTTAGCTTCAAATATGCATATCAGAAAAAATGAACAGAAGTTATATATTTGCAATATCATTTTTTTTTCATTTTATCATTAGATCAGACGTATTTCCTCTATGCTATATATTCTAACATGCATCTGAATCAAAACCCATTTTATCATTAGATCAGACTTATTTCCTTGATGCCATACATTCTAATATGCATCTGAATCAAAACCCATTTTCTTTGCCATGTATGTACTATTTATATGATGAAATTTTCCTTTAGCCTTTTGGGCAACTGTGTTAACTCTTTCTCTATTGAACCATTTGATTATTTGGTGCCTTTACACATCCATTATCTCTCAGGATGCTATCAAATCGGGAGTCTGCGAGGCGCTCTAGAAGAAGAAAGCAAGCACATCTGAGTGAGCTTGAGACACAGGTTTGGATTTACCAGATCTGATTCAGTTATGTGGTAATTTTGTGTTTGTAAGTGAATGCTGTGAGCCAGACAAGTTTTGAATTTCTTAACGCACAGGTTTCACAACTGAGAGTTGAGAACTCATCATTATTGAAGCGCCTTACAGATATAAATCAGAAATACAATGAAGCTGCAGTTGATAACAGAATTTTGAAGGCAGATGTGGAAACTTTGAGAGCGAAGGTAATGCTTATAAACTCTGACTGTGTATGCGCTCCCGTGTTTTGGAATTAATAATCTGTTAGTAGCGGAGTGATTTTATTTTAAGTATTATGTCACTGTGTGCAAAATACTAATGGGCAGGGGAGAAGGCTAAAGAAATAGAAAAAACAATAGGCCACAAGCTTTTGCATATGGAAAGACATGAAAAGTAGATTAATTATAGGAAAAAATATAAAGGTATATTGCAGTTGTCAAGATTACTATTTTCATTTATTATTATTTGCCATATGATTGGTCCTTAGCTGATCAAAAGCTGATTGAAAATTTATGGATTTGGCTTGAATACTCAAGTAAATTTTTTCATGGAGGATAAGTAGGAAGCATTGTATGATGGAAGAGTGATAGAAAGTGACAGTACAGGTACTATACATAGGTTGTTCCTGCTAGTTATTTGTGGCATATGTTCTGGAAATTCTCATATAGTGATAAATAAGGTTTAGGTTATCAATAAGTTGATTAACAATGGGGTTATCTCCAAAAGCTTTTTAACGAAAGTTAAATCAAGAATTGGAGTGGATTCTTCATTCCTTCAAAGAGGAGACCATCAATATATACAATTCTAAGCTGAAGAAGATTATTAGGAAAATTAACGTGGGAACAACTAATGAAACTGATGAATTCAGTTCGGTGAATTTCTGGTGGTTGATTAATTCTCTAATATCATGCATGCTGTATGGGAGTTTATTACTATTTATTGACATAACAAAGAGTTTTGCTAACTAGACAGATGACTTCATGGGTTGCATGATTTGAATTTCTGAAAATAAATGTTTAAATGTTAATTTGGGTATGAATTGATGATTTTATGAAATCAATTTTTTTAACTCCTGGAATGCCTATTATGAAGGTTATCTGTGTATTCTTGCAACTAATATTAAAGTTTCAAGTGTGTGTTCAAGGCTATATTTATTTCATGGCCTTTTTTTAAGAAACTGTTCAACATACGCTATTGATGTTTGGGTTAAAGCTCGATCATGTAGCAGGCTGCATGTTTTTTTTTTTTTTGGGTGAGGTTGCTGCATTATCTTACTAATGAGTCTTAATTTAAGACAGCTTGTTCTCAAGGGATGGTAACATGGCCCAACTTTTTATTCATTATGGGCAGATCTTCTGATGCTTTTCTATTAACGTGTTTTTCACTCCCAAACTACCGGAATAGACTTCACAGGCTGCCAATATATATGCCATGTTAATGTTGTATCAATGCATCATTCTCTCTCCAGGTGAAAATGGCAGAGGATTCTGTAAAAAGAGTAACTGGTGTGAATCCCATGTATGCAACCATGTCGGATGTTTCATCACTTAGCATGCCTTTCGCCGGAAGCCCTTCTGATGCAACCTCAGATGCTGCTGTTCCCATCCAAGAAGGTCCAAACCACTACTTTCAGGGTGCCCACTGTGACCAAGGGATCAACCCTTGCCTTCCAAAGATCCCTCCTGTGGTATCCCCTGCTGAAGGTGCCCATCCTCCTGTTGATGCATTAAAGATGGGAAGAACGCCATCCATGCAGCGCGCGGCCAGCTTGGAGCATCTCCAGAAACGAATTCACGGCGGTGCTAGCTCATGCACACCTGTGCCATGGGATGGTGCTGCCGATTGGGAGCCCGATACCCCTGCCAACAATACACAAAACCAGGTATAATGAAACAGTATCACCTTTAAACTCATTTTGTGCCAAGTACGCCAGTATTATTTACATGAAGCTACCTCTTCTTATGCTGTTGTATTTGTCAAACACATTTTCAGTAAAATGTGGCATTATTATTTACTCAAACGCTACATGCGGCTAGTTTTATCCTCATCTATTTTACAGTCTTAGTCATCAGTCAAGTTTGGCTGCTCTCAAGCAAGTTGTATGGCAAGTCCAGTATTTTTGTAGTTATACATGAACTGTCACTATAGGTCCTTTATATATTACTCTATATAAATGATCTCATCATACAATAAATTATTGTCTAGTTTAATCTGCATCGCCATCTAAAGTGATTTTATATTTGATTTATTTGATTTATTTACTATTCTATTTGTGGGTGGGTTGGTGGGTGAACTGTGAAATGGCACAAATGCAGTACCTGGTCCAATAGAAAGTCCGTCTTTTCAAACTTTGATTAAATTAAATCATTTAAAATTGATGAAATTGAAGGTAATTACATCAACTAAATTATATGCCAAATTATATATATTAAATCATACTCAATATGTTTCTAACAGCTTTTCCAGACTCAACCAATTATTGATCCCATTATTATTATTGGATTTTTCCAACTTTTTTTTAATAAAATGAATAACATCAAATTTCTTAAAGGATCATCAAATGAGTACGCCTGGTATGGAGAAATGTTTAAACCATACTGTGGAGTCCTGTGAGAATAAATGGCAAAAATACATTATTTATTTAATATAATATTAAATCATACTTTATAATGGATTTATATTTGACATCTAGTCATATATTTGACAACTTCTATTTTGGTAAGATTGACAACTACGCATAATAGAAATAATCTCTCTTGTGTTTTTCCTGTTTTTTAGTTATTATATTTTCACATCATAGAATAATTATTGCATTGTTTTTTTTTGCACACACTTCTTTCGTTCCTTGTCTTCATATGCCCGCATGCTTTATGACATCATACAACCTCTTGCACTCTGACAAGTGGCTGAACTGAGTCAAGCAAGCCTGTTTAAGTGCTTCTGATTATATTACCATTACCACTCAAAATAATGGCATTTTAGAGAAATAATAAAATTTTCTATTCCTAATAACCACTCCTGCTGCAGGGAAATGTAATGAAAATAATGAATATAGATACCCGGAGTCAAATTTTTATATCGATAGTACTCTATATTGTATTATTTATTTACTATTTAATTTGTTCATGAGTTCTCTGTAAAAAAAAATATTATTTTCCTCTTTTAAAAATTGCATGGTAAAAAATTTATTAGCTCGATTTAATTTGTGAATTATCTTTTGAGTATACACATATAAGAACTCTAATCATCTCATATGATGTTTATCCGAACTAATAAATTTTTAGTGTGCCGTTAAGTCATTATAATCAATTCACCATTATATTTATTTATTTCTTTATATATTTTTTTAGAGTGACATTTATCCCCTTTGCCAATATAGATATATACGTTTGGAACTTTGGACCACTGACATCAACTTATATCCACATATTGGCCTTTAGAAAGTCAATAAATATTGAGAAAAAAAAAGGGTTGTAGCTTCAACAAGCAAACAAGTACTTCAACTATCTAGTGTCTCTTATCCAAATTAATAATAGCAATAATAGTATCTCCAACATAAGCCTCTCATTTTATCACAATAGTCAACAAACAAAATAAAGAAGAAGATTGTCTTATAAATGAAAACTCTTTGCTACTTCCGTGTGTCCTTTGATAATTATAATTCCATCACACTCATTAGCACAAGCAAGCGCCTCACATGCAAGCAGAGTGCAACCAATAATATAATCAATTCTTATAAATGCCAATAAAAGTTCATGTGGATCTTTCCTCCTATAGAAGTTCAGTTTATCCAAGCATCAATAATTCAATGTTGTTAATAATAAAGAATAAGTGCTCAATGTCATCAGTCAAATTTTACATTGCTTTATTTCTGTTTTTTGTTTTGTTTGTTTTGAATTTTTCAGTTGCTAATATGTAATTGTAACTACATAAAAATTATTTTATGATGAGATGTAAGACAATTTTAGATTAAAAAGGTCATTTTTAGATCCACATCAGTTCTTAATTCATGTACTAATAATACACATACTCTTTATAATAACAAAGACTGCTGGTCCTTGTTTTTTAAAGTGAATTATGTGTGACATTGAATTGTTGATGGCAGTAGGTGAACCACTTTGGTTTTCTTGATGTTTGACCAAACTCTCAAAGAACAAAAGAGCCACTAAATTAAACACCTTTCCATGAAGGCAAATGCAGTATAATTGCACTGCAAATGCAATGCATCAACTTCCCACCACCATCCCACCCTCCACTTCAGCTTGTGTGGCTCAGAAGGACCCAATATTCTATAATTATTCTCCAAAAATAAAAAATAAAAAAGACACAGATTCAATTCCAACAACACTCCTTCAACAGGACTTATCAACAACCACAATTTGATGATACATAAAAATTCATAATTTTTACCCACAAAAAAAAAAAAAAAAACCACAAATACAACAACCTTAAAATCATCACAAACATTCTCAAATATTTACAATTCAAACAATAAACCAAACCAAACCTTAAATTCACGTATCATCATCATCATCATCATCATCATCAAGATTATGCCATGCAAACACAATGTCTGCAAGCTCACGTCTCATCTTCTCCCACTTAACACGTTCACCATTACCATTATCATCATCTCCATTAACACTCCCTTCCTCCTTTAGCTCCACCAGCAACAATGGCGGCGCCACCTCCGACACCTCCACCTTCAACACTGACCCAGACTTCCCCACCCCAACAATACCACCTTTCCTGTTCTCAAACACATACCCAAGTTTCATCCCAACCTCTCTAATCCTCTCCGAAACCTTCTCCACTGTTTCCTTTGTAGTAAACCTCTGTTCTCTCACTCTCCCTCCCTCAAACATCCCTGACAAATCCAATCCTTTTGACAAAGATATGATGTCAAAAGCATTCATGGATATTGTTCTGATCATCATCTTCTCTTCGTTTTCCATCAAGCTCAACTGAGAATCAACACTCAAAGACCTCTTGAACCAAGGAAGCTCCATCACACCTTCAATGGTGAGTCTTGTCTCCGGGTTAGGATCCAGAAGCCGGTAAACAACACGCTTAGCAGAAGGAGGAAACCACGGTGGGAACTCGTAATCCCTTTTCTGAATTTTCCGGTACATGAGCGGAAGATTAGCATCATCAAAAGGCAAGAAACCAGCGAGAAGGACGAAGAGGATAACACCACAAGACCAAGCATCAGCTTTGGCACCGTCATAGCCTTTCCGCCGGATGACCTCCGGCGCGGTATAAGCCGGAGTGCCACAAGCCGTGTGGAGGAGACCATCCTTGACGTGCTCTGGCAAAGCAGAGAGCCCGAAATCAGAGATCTTGAGATTACCGTCGCGGTCGAGAAGGAGGTTCTGGGGTTTAACATCGCGGTGCGAGACACCGCGCGCGTGGCAAAAGCGGAGCGCCGAGACGAGTTGCTGGAAGTATCGGCGAGCCATGGGTTCAGGAAGTCGACCACGTCGAGAGATGCGCGCGAATAGCTCGCCACCACGGGCGTGTTCCATGACGAGATAGATCTTGGATTTGGTAGCCATGACTTCGTGGAGACGGACGATGTTGGGGTGGGAGAGACGGCGCATGGCCGAGACTTCGCACAGGATGCGCGGGGCCATGCCCGAGCACACGGCTTCGGGTTTGTCGAGAACTTTGATGGCCACGTTGGTGCCGTCGGAGAGCGCGCGCGCGTGGTAGACCTTGGCGAACGTGCCGCGCCCGAGCACGCGCCCGAGCTCGTACTTTCCCAGTAGCACTTCGTGCCCGTCTTTTGGACTCCGAGAACCTGTTCCCATTTTTCTCTTTTTTTTTTCCTTTTTTTTTTTCTTTTTTTTTGGTTGGAGAAATGGGCTTAAAGGAGGAGGAGGAGGAGGTGTGGTGAGCTTTAACTTGGTGATGATTGAGGATTAAGAGAGAGAGAGAGAGGAAGGGTTGTTTATTGGGTAATTGTTAATTAGTTAATGGTTGTTAAGTATATGATTGGGAGTTGGGAGGGGGAGAAGGATGGTGAGGAGAAGATTCCACTTGCAGGGGGGTTGGGTTTGATTGGGTTATTGTTTACCTGGGAAGGTTGATGTTGTGTTTGTGTTTTGGTTGTTTGATTGACGGTTGCTTTTACTTGGTGTTTGGAGGGGAGGATGGTGGGGTTGAGTTCATTTGCTTTTGTAGATTTTGGGGATTTTTGATGATTGATGTGAAATTGATTAGAAGTTGATTCTATATATATATATATATATATATTAAAATTGAGGAGCTTGTATGTGTTGTCAAGTATGTCAATTGCAACTTAGCTGTTACTACAGTTAAAATAAGAGGTTTTCTTTTCAATTCTCTGTCCTAGTTTGTTTATATTTATTAAAAAAAATAATTTGCTAGCGACAATTTGAATTATTTATTTTTAGAGATTGTTTTATTTGTTTATTTATTTATTTTGATAAAATAGATAAATTATAAATATTATTGTAGCAAGCACACAGAAATACAAACAACAAAAACTAAAATATAAAAGTTTATTAGAGATGAAAACTACAGAAGTATAGGAAGCAAGAAAAGCATAACTAAAACGAGCACAATAAAAAAAACAAATAAAACCCTTGGGTTAAAAAAAACTCCACTATTTTATTTTTTTTTTAAATTGAAATATAGTAGGAGTAATGAAAATTTCCAATAAAATAGTAAAATGAGTAGAGATGGAAAAATACAAGAATGACGGAAGTATTTTGCTAAACTGATATTGAGATTGAGAGATGAAAGCGTCCACTACTTCATTCATGGTCTATTAATTTCATTCGACCTAAGGCAAACAAAAAGAAAACCATATAAAAAGTTTTTGTTTATGTAATATATAATGGATGGGTCACTATATAATTTTTTTATTAGGTTTTTCCTTGGGATGACCGCTGCTTTTAACTATGATTGTCTTTGTGTCTTTGTCAATGTGTTTTTAAAATAATATATTGATTAGTGAAATTATTATATTAACACTAAAAATTAAATTATTATGATTATTTTGCTCATCTTAATATGTCAATGATTTAACATTAAAAAGGACTTGAAAATTTTCTAAATTTTCAATTATAAAAAAAGTTTGAGACAATTTAGATTGAAAATAAAACTTGCTTATGCTTCCTAAAAGAAAATTTTAGATCATAAGATTTTGTTACAAGGAAAATAGAAAAAGTACCTTGTTGATATTACATAACTAAATTATTCCTATATTTTTGTGGTAATTAATCTTGACAAATTTATAATTTTTTTTGGGTAAAAGATTTGGTACTTTTTTTTGGGTCTCAAGTGATATCTTGAAAAATAGTTGTTAAATTAAAACTGATGGCTCTGAAGTGGGTGTAGCTATGATTACTCACTGCAATATTTGATGGTTTTGAGTGCATCATGGTCATTCTTAATAATTTAAAATTTCCTTGGAAGGTTATTTTATTTTATTTTATTTTTTTGGATTATTAAAGTTATAATTAAAAATAAATATTTGTGAGAATCATAATATAATTAATTTTATTGCCCCTTCAGGTACGAAGGAAGATCACCAAAAACGTGAAAGTTTTTCTTCACCCTTTTGTTTAGATTTTTTTTTTTTACAAAACAAATTGCAATATGCTTTTTATATCTTTATCATCGTAAATTTGTCCATCTAAATACTAAAGTTTGAAATTTATAATCTAGTAGCGACAATAAAAGCGATTTTAAACCCGGATACAAATCCTACCCAAATAAATTTTCTAGTAATATAAATTAGTTGTTCTGATGGATTTTCTCCTCTTTTTAATAGTTTTATAGGGTCAAAAATAAAAAACATAATTTGAGAGGTTTGAATATAAATAAAATCTTAATGTAAGACAAATTAATCGACAAGTGTGGCATTAGTAAAATAGATCGTCAAATATATATAATATTAGTGATAGTGATTAGGGTTAGGCATTTTAAATTGTTATACTATTTAAAAGTTTGATGTTCATGTCATTGCATTAATTTATTAAACTCTCATCTATGAAACTATCTTTCATAATAAAAATAATTATAACAAAGTTCGTTTAAAAAAAAAAAGTTAATTAATAACAAAAGGGTGAGGCTCGTTTAATTATATAAAAATAATTATTTATACATTTTATAACAAAGTTAATTAATTATTAAAAAAAATGGGTGAGGCTCGTTTAAATTTTGAACGTTCATTGAGCAATGCTCAATGAACTGTTAAAGATGCTCTTAGAATAACTTGATTGGTTCTTGATACTCAATAGACCACTAGCAAGATAGGATTTGATTTTCCCATAGTTTTTGTTTGTGTCTTGTAATTTAAACTATTAATTATATATTTTGTTTCTTTGCGAGTGTTTTTTCTAATGGTTCTTGTAATGCCGAATGATTAGTTGTAATAAAGTATCTCTTAAATTTATTCTTGAGTTAGCTCCATATAATTTCATATCATAAGATGTCTCCTGCTTTTTGTTTTTAAGTATGCTGTATTTTGTTTGCATATATATATATATGGATTATAACGCAACATGAGTTATTAACCATTAACAGCTTGCATAATTGCTAATCACCAATTATATTAACATACAACTTATGGCTTTCCCTTAATGCCAAAGGCTAATAGATCACTTTTCTTTAATCTAATCATGCTAGTTAATGGCTTTGTGCTTGGAAAGGCACTTCTTAATAGGACTTAAGAAAGCAACAAGCATTAGCACTTATATAAAATGACAGGCAAAACTATGCTTTGAAAATATAATCAATAGTTTGTCCCATGCATTACAATTATATTAATATATTTTTTTTTCTTCTCTAGATGTTTAAACTATTAATGTATGATTAGATTGCTTAGAAGAGAGATTTTGATTCTATATGAGACTTTGAACTCAAGAGATATGCAGCATTAGATCTTCATTTCATTGTCACAAGACTAGTTTATTTAGGAAATTTGATAAGAATCTAGTTGTAAATTTTCCTTGCAATGAATAGCAACAAAGATTAGAATGGCATGATTCAAGAACAAGGTGTACATTAATTATTGAATGTTAGCTTTATAATATTTGATAGACCAAGTCTAAAACTCATATTTATTATTTCATTTTTTGGATTTTTTTTAGCTAATTACTTTAAATTTTATATGTTTTTGATGAAGTTAATAGTTGAAGCTATTAAAATATAAGTTTTCTTATTGATGAGTTTGGTTCTTCGTGAATTTAATTTGTTGGTATTCATTTATTGTATTTTATTTTATTTTTTAATGTTCAACTTGTTAGAATAGATTTATATATTCATAAACATGCAGTATTGTCCACAAGATAATAAATAAAATATAAATTTTTAAAGTGAGATATGTTGATTTATATGTGTGAAATTGATTTATTATTATGTAATAATTTATAAAGCTCAGTATGTTTATGGGAGTCAGTCATATTTAATTTTAAAGTCTATCCATGTTCCATAAGTTGTTCTTAATTATTTATGTGAATGAATATCTAACAGAAGTTGCATAAAAAGAAATTAATTAGAAAGTCTTATTTTACAATATCAACTCCTTGAATATGCATTGATTTTTTTTTTTTTTTTTTTTTAAACCAATAACACTCAAAGTAAGCATGTGTGATGGGTGGTGGATTTGTTTTATTAATTTGTTATCATGTAGTTACAAGAAAAAATAAAAATAAAAAAAATTTAAAAAAAGTTTTCAAATTGGAATTATGATGTTAAAGAAATTCAAATACCCACTATTATTTGAAACATGTGTGCATTTGATTTCAATAATACTCCTCTCAAAATTTAAAAGAATTTTACTGGTGATCATCCAATGAAAAATAACATCATTTTATATATATGCCTCTATCAATATTATAATTACAAATGTGCCCTTACCTCATTTGTAGGTGTTAGTTAGGTGACCGACATTTTTCACATTTAACAAAAATTATAAATATGTAATAAATAATTTATGCAAAAAAAATTCGGTATTAATAAAAAAAAATCATTGGCTATAGTATTTATAATTATATATATAATAAGATGAGAAAAAACAAAAATAACTGACTAAAATATAAATGATTGTAGGAAGTTGGACTATCACAAAAATGGCCAAATCCTAAATAGGCTCCAACATCACATGCAGCAAATGATAATATGAAATTCCATATCATGCCTGATTATTAAACCAGTGTTATTATCAAATATATAAAATAAGCATAATTATGTTATGTTTGTTGTTCCTAAGGCTTATTAGAATAGAGTATATTTCTTAATGTTTGAAAGATGGCTACTTGTTTTAAGTGGGGAATTGAGGGAGTGGATTGCATCATTCTCTTTGTCATTTTCAAGGCTCACAAAAACAAAACAAAAGATGGTTCACTGTATTTGAGATGAATATGTTACTTTGTCTGCGCAACTTGTTACCACGTTGGACCCGATTACTGTTGATAACAAAGACAAAGAATGGGTCAGTGAATGGAACACGTGGACTTGATGGCTGATAACTTGATTTAATAAAATAAAAATAAAAATAAACTACTTCTTTTAAAAAAACCAAGAAAGTACAAAATACCATCACAACTGGCTGTGATTACAAACCGACCTGACCCAATCCACTAGATATGATACAATCACACAAAACACACATCACTTGGGCATAGAGAGGGGCCACACAAAACTGAATCCCTCCCCCCACTGAATACCATCACAATCAGCTGTGATTACAAACCAACCTGACCTAGTCCACTAGATATGGTACAATCACACAAAACACACATCACCTTAGGCATAAAGAGGGGCCACATAAAACTGAAACAACCCCCCTGCATACCATCACAACCAGTTGTGATTACAAACTGACCTGACCTAATCCACTAGACATGGTACAATCACACAAAACACACATCACCTTGGGTACAGAGAGGGGCCATACAAAACTGAAGCCCCCTGAGCCCATCTCTGACTACTACGGTATTTTGTGTTCAATGTTTTTAACTTTTAGTTTGGAAGTTTATTTTTTAAAGATAGTTTTTTTTTACTTGCATTATAAGTCAGGGAATATATATATATATATA